>CM062813.1:1114173294-1115484614 GCA_031772625.1 Pinus tabuliformis | reverse complement strand
AAGCTTGAGGAGGATAACATATGCTTGTTCTATAATTTTCCCTTCGGGCAAACCCGTCGCCATGTTTTAACGAGCCTAGAGATAGTGAAACTCGTTCTCATCTAAAGACAAGTTTGTCGCTATTAATATTTTTAACGAGTTTAACGACAAAGATAATTCGGTCATTTTCATTTTTAGAGAGTCTGAAAAGGTACGTAAAGGTAACTCCAAAATTCCTTTTTCGTCATCTAATCGCTTAAGTCCGAAAAAGTATAAAACAATACAGAAGGGATGAATTTTTGATAGTTTTAACGAGCGGAACAAAACAAGCGTTCGATCTTTTTGTGTAATAATCCCTCAGGTCTAAAAAGATTAAAATCTAGCGGAGGGATAGCACTTCCTGTCCCTTTAACGAGCTGGAGAGGCCAATGGCTCGACGATCTTTTCATATTTTACGAGTCAGTTGAAAAGAGCTTAAAGGAGACTCGTCTTTTGAGGAACGAGTGATAAAATGGGTAGCAGTTGATTCCAGGTAAGTTTTGGAATTTTCCAATCACGACAGTGTCACAAGGATGGCTAGTGAAATCACTCTTCGCAGCTGTTCCTCAAAATGGGTAAACAATCAAATGGAGGTGAATGATCGGCCAATGGAAAAGTGGAGGTGACGGTGAAAACACGACCAAGGCTTTAATGGCTGAAGTACTACATTCACGGTGGTTATTTACGAGGGAATAGTTCATTTTTTAATGAGCTTAAATGCGGGTGGAAACATTTGCACAGTACTAGTTTATTTTTTAACGAGCTTGAACCTCGCGGTAACAATGCTTCATTAATCCAGTCATATGATAAGAATTTCTCATATAAAAACGGCAATTTTTAGAGTTTTGCCCCACATCCTTTCTTTATGCAAGTTAGGAGACGACCAATCCTACGAGGTTAAAGGGTTAGAGGTCCTAAAAATTTAAAAAAATAAATAGTCGCTCTTTGCTTGCACTCCAAAAGGTTTGCATGCCCCCAGGTATAAAACAGAGTTTCATGGTTACCTCTACTTCTCTCCATCAAAACACTTGTTTTGACGAGAGAGGCCTACCTCTTACAGGTTACCCAAAGATTGTTCTATTCGCGGCGCAAACAAAACACTTCTTCGGCGATGTCTATCGAAACAAACAAAGGTGAGCGACTATGCCCGCCAACTCACATAACTTTGACAAGAGAATCTTGTTCTAGAATAACCCCTCTTCCAATCACAGACGGGGTAAGGACTAGTCATATTCTCCCGCGGAAACCTACCCTATGCCCAAAGTTTTCCTGCCGAAGCAGACCAGGATGCATGCCCCTTGAGTTTCAGTCATATCCCTCCAAATTACTCGCACTCATCGGGAGGACGGAATGGAGATTGAGACATTTCTTGCGTGAAAAGACCATTTAGGGATGGTATATGACTATTTGCTATGCGTGATCTGGGAAATGAAAACTGGTCCACGAGCTTGACCACTCTTCCTTCGTGCGGAAAAAACATTACTCTAAAGAGTGAGGAGATTGTAATCTAGGGGTCCTTGAGCTACCAATACGTTCAGGTGAACGCTTTTCCCTCTCAATGTTATGGGCACATCGGGAAGGATTCCTAAAGGTCGACTGGTTCCTTTATCAAAGCATGTCAGATTTCTCATCTCAGGCAAAAGCGATGGCGAACCAAGCACTTTCCAAGCAGTCGAGGAAAGGATACTCACAGAAGCCCCCTCATCTATGATGGTACCAGCCATAATCATTCTATATATTTGAATGATAATTCAGAATGGTATGCTTGCTGGTAAACGGGGTCTGCCTAGTTGATTCCATTCGAAGGAGACAACTAGGTTGCTTGGAGGTGGCACCGAATAGACGGCCGGGTACGACCCTGACGAACTTCCTTCCTGTGGTAAAGGAATGGGTAAATTGCCCCCATATTCGTTGGAGTCTGTGCTTATGAAGAGAATTTGGACGGTGTCATTCTTGTTCTCCTCAGTGATTGTATCATCTGAAGATGAAACCTCTGGAGGCAAGACCGGGTCAACTGCCGCCTCGACCTTTTGAATTTTGTCTGGTATGGATCAAGATGGTTTATCTTGAATGATATGCGCTTCAGCTGACCACTTGAGCGGGCCAGCCGGATTTTCAACTAGTGACGGACTCGGAAAGAGTTTTTTTATATCCAGGAGGAAGTCGTAACGGTGAAACCGGACGATCATCCAAAACTCTTTTGGCTTCGTCTAAGAAGGGACAACGGTGTACGGCATGGTCGCCTTTGCACAGCCTACAAGGAAATCTATATTTTCCTTTTTGTCTTGGGACTTCACTTTCACTAGTTGACGGTGTGATTTCAACATGATCATCAGAGGTTGACAACACCGGGTTGTGCAATCTAGGAGACCAGTCCCTTAATATCCGAGGGATGCAAGGACAATCTTTGTGAAAGCAGTCTCCTTTGTAAATGACACATGGCGATTTAGTCCTGGTCGATGCAGTGTGTGGATTTTCGTTAGACGACACTCGTTTTCCCCCATTTGCCTTTGGCTCCTTCTCCTTCTTCTCTTTCTTCTTCTTTTCCTTCTTCTCCTTAGGAACCTGAATTTTGGCTTTACCAGCCCCATCAAGTGAAGAGGAAGGGAGAGAGGAAGAATTAGATGAAGTAGAAGGTTGGTGGGCAACTCTGGGCTCATCTAATTGCTGATTCGATTGTTCAGGAATAGTGGTGTTTTGAACGATAGAGGTTGAGAAGAGCCATACAGGCAAACCAATTGTCAGTACTGGAAGCGACAATGTGGCCATATGGGGTGCACCAACATCTCCCCAAGAGGAGAAGGGAATAGGATTTCCTCCAAGGGGAATTCCTTGGTTGGTAGACTCCATTTTCTCAACCCAAGATCAACGTAGGAAAGGGGTAATGAATATTCCATTTAAAATAAATTTTTAGATGCTTTGACACATTTTTTTTTTTTTTTTTTTCAGTTTTAAAGAGTCGAGAAAAAACAAAAGATGACTCTAGTCTCCTTCGACTTTTAATGGGCCTGAAGTGACAAGTGCTCAGATGGACCTTTTCTGTTAAAGAGTCTGAAAAGGAACGAAAGGGACTGCTCTGGAGATCTAGGTAGAGGGAGTACCAAACCAATCGCAAAACTGCAGAATACTTTTTACGGTACGGCAGTCACTCTTCCCGAATGCTGTGTTCAGTGCATTGCGATCGATAGGGCGGCAGACATGGCTTCCTATGGATAAAGGATTTAAGCCTATAGGGGTCTCCCAAAATATACTCGACGGTACGTGGGAGCACAAGTCCGTACTGGCACTTATCGTCTCAAAGTGGGGGAATCACCCAACCATCAGTGAGGAAAACAGTTACCAGGCTTTACGACGCCGGAATACGTCTCTAGCCTAGACCTCTAAATGTTGTGTGTTAAGTTCCAAAGCGTTGTTAGATTCATTGAATTTATTTTAAGTTGATCTTTCTTATGAAGTTTGCCTTTTGGTTCACCACGAGATGTAGATGTAATTCCTAAAATGCAATCTAAAGATGATAAGCAAAATTTTATCTCTTTTCAGCAATGAAAATCCTAGCTACTAGGGGAAAAGAAAGACACAATCTTTTCACAAAGAGCAAAGACCACACTGTAAATGCACTTTCCTAAATCAAGCCAAACAGACTGTCAATATGCAAATGCACATGTGCATGTATTTGTTTTCGACTTTCTTAGTATTGATGCTAAAAAGAAAGTTGATGTACAAATCTGAATTTGCTTTCAAGCGACAAACACAAACAAGCTTCTTTTCAAAATCAAATGATAGAGACGATTACTACACTTTAAGATTTTGAAATAAATACTTGTTTTTGACACTAGAAAGTCACAAATTCAAACCAAAGGCAAAAGTACAAGTATAATCGACCATCAACAGCAATCAAACTTTATCCTATGATCGAAATCGCACTTGCGACAGATCCAAAACAAAGGATGACAGTACGACTATTCTACTTTTGCAATGGAAAACTGTAAACGACTCAACAAACACATACAAACATCTAGAGTTCTTTTGTACAAAGGAGGCGGAATAACAGCAAGGAAAAGGGGTTTTTAAACAGGCACATATACTGATCACAGGCTGCAAAAATCAGAGACAAAACTGGAAAGAATGAAGCACAAGAACCTCAGCTGCACTGGGCTAGTCTGATCAGCGCACCTGTAGCACAAAGAAACTGGATTGCAGTGCAGGTTGCCCTTTCGGGAACTGCGCTGAAATGCAGGAACTCTTAACAATACCTGCGCTGGGCCAGAAATAAGAATTTGTCCGGGTTCTGGGTCACGGTTGCAGTTTAGTCTTTGGTTTTTTGGCCGAGTAAAAGCAATCAGTAATGCAAAATCAGGGGGTAGATCTATGGAGGGTCTAAGAGCTATCACAAAGGGCAATCAGATCATTTGTGAATCAGCTGCTCAAATCATAAACAGATCCAGTGAATGGATTGAAGCAGCAGATGTCTACTTTGCATTCGTTATTGCAAATGCAGTTCGAATGCTACTTATAAGTTTATGAAAGAAACAACAAAAAGATACACAAACAAACTAATTAGACAATCGTCCCCAGTGGAGTCGCCATTTTGTTACCGGGAAAAGTGTCTATTTAGAACTGCTCTATCCCACTAAGGTGTGACAGCTGCCTTAGAAACAAACAGAGAAAACTACTTTTGTATTTCCTTTATGAATTAAAGATAGAGGGGGATAGAAAGAACCGACCTGTGTCTTGCGCTAATCCTTTGATCCAATCCCTCTCTTCTTTGACAGCTTCCAGCTACCTGCTCCCTTACTTTCCCAGCTTCACCAAGTTCCTGTAAGATCACAGAAGAAGAAAACTATACAAAGACATGGATCTATATTCATAAACAACTTAGGATCAGATTTAAGCTAAACATACAAATGTAACAAGCATCAATGATACACAAGCATGTAGGAGAAACTAAAATAGTTTTTATTGATATACAAGAAGATCCAGGAGGAGTTACAACCGATGATTCTTGTCCCAGCATCAACCTCCCAGCAAAGAAGCCCCTTCTTCACCTCCAACAAAGCATAAATCACCCAATACTCTGATATCTATCTCAAAACCAACAGCAATTCCTTGCAATGTACAAAATTCCAGCCTCTAGATCTCTGGGATGAGGGATCCATATATATATGTATGCAAGGAGGATGAGTCAGCTTATGATTTGATTAGTGTCTTCTCTCTGTCAGTTCTTGCTTCCACTTGGAGACTGAGAGCGTCTTACTCATCCTTGGTTGAATTCAGTGAGGCAAGTGTCATAGGAGAAGATTTTGCAAGCTTCCATTGTCTTTCCACCTCGTGGAATGGCACTGCCATTTGTCATTTCCCACTCAACGCACCCTGATAGTGCATTTAGGTGCGTTACAACGCACCCAGCTAGTGTATTTAGGTGCTATGCAACGCAGCTAGACAGTGGAGCAGCTGAAATGATCTTGTTTTGACTTATTCTGAGCAATTTCTGGTGGAGAACTTCTGGGAGAAGCTGTAATTTGTTGACCTTGTTCCTATAGGGGTTGGAAAAATACTTTTAGGCACTTCGGAGCCCTTGGTTTATGGACATTTCATGCTTGGAGCTGCAAGGCACAAAAATGTCTATAACAGTTGCCCCCTAAAGTATGAAGCCGTTAATCGGGTGAAATGCTTTATTATGAGGATCTGAAGTTCTTTCAATGCTGGGAGGAGACCTGTAATAAGATACAATACAATACATTATCTTCACACTGTTTCTCAAGATCTAGCTGAGGCGGGCATTCCCATGCTCAGCTTTATAAATTCATTTTCATGTACATAGGACAGACAATCGTCTGAGTGTAGACTGATGATTCTGATAGAGCTATCATCCTTTTGGTAGCATGATTATCTGTGCTGCAATGCTGTACATTTTAATGTCTTTATTTTCCTGAATATATATCGCAGCCCAGATGGACGAAACTAGATTCGGGGTCTTCAATCTCGTCCGATCTTCACTCGAAGTACAAGTCGATCCATGTGAGAAATGTTCTGAAGTCGAACATGGAAAGACATCGCTTGATTACCAGTCAATGATGTAAACTGTTAACAAGCGCGAGAGGAATCACCGATAATGATAATGACCCTCAAGGTACTACAGTACAATTCACGTGGTGTGAATAAAGGACTTGGCGTCGAACACCACGCAAAATCTTTTGGTCGAAGGCCATTGATGTAAACCTGTCGCTGGAAGTGAGAAACTTGCCATTAAGGCATGCAAGCTTCAAAGTACTGAACGGGGTGTTCCTAGACCAACTTCATGGATAATGAGCTGATGTCGACAAGAAGTGATCCGTCAAAGGAGGGCCTTAATGAATCCCACATCAAAGACACGGAACGAAGCAAATGATTTTGATGGAGTTGAAAACAATCTGATGATATACGGTTCAGGATGGCGGTCATGAAAGAATGAAGTATAATGTATGGTAGTGGGTGGGACACAGGTGACTTCTCTAAATGACTTCTCTTGAACATGTCGGCGACACTTATGTGATGGATTGGTAGCATTAACCCCAAATGTGGATGGTATGGCGTGACCATGGTGATGTGACCGGTGAATGAAACAACCCAACCCGACTAGGACACGGAGTGGAAGTGTCATGTTCAAGAGCGACTTGCTACCAATAAAGATTCTTTGAGTTTTCTTCCCAATTTTTCCCCAGTCATTGCTGACCAGTACCTCTTTATTTTTTTCAAGCTTGAGGAGGATAACATATGTTTGTTCTATAATTTGCCCTTCGGGCAAACCCATCGCTATGTTTTAACGAGCCTAGCGATAGTGAAACTCGTTCTCGTTTAAGGACAAGTTTGTCGCTATTAATCTTTTTAACGAGTTTAGACAAAGATAACTCGGTCCTTTTCGTTTTTAGAGAGTCTGAAAAGGTACGTAAAGGTAACTCCAAAATTCCTTTTTCGTCATCTAATCCCTTAAGTCCGAAAAAGTATAAAACAATACAAAAGGGATGAATTTTTTATAGTTTTAACGAGCGGAACAAAACAAGAGCTCGATATTTTTGTGTAATAATCCCTCAGGTCCAAAAATATTAAAATCTAGCGGAGGGATAGCACTTCCTGTCCCTTTAACGAGCTGGAGAGGCCAATGGCTCGACAATCTTTTCATATTTTACGAGTCAGTTGAAAAGAGCTTAAAGGAGACTCGTCTTTTGAGGAACGAGTGATAAAATGGGTAGCAGTTGATTCCAGGTAAGGTTTGGAATTTTCCAATCACGGCAGTGTCACAAGGATGGCTAGTGAAATCACTCTTCGCAGCTGTTCCTCAAAACGGGTAAACAATCAAATGGAGGTGAATGATCGGGCAATGGAAAAGTGGAGGTGACGGTGCAAACACGACCAAGGCTTTAATGGCTGAAGTACTACATTCACGGTGGTTATTTACGAGGGAATAGTTCATTTTTTAACGAGCTTAAATGCGGCTGGAAACATTTGCTCTGTCCGGGTTTATTTTTTAACGAGCTTGAACCTCGTGGTAACACTGCTCGATTAATCCAGTCATATGATAAGAATTTCTCATATAAAAACGGCAATTTTTAGAGTTTTGCCCCACATCCTTTCTTTATGCAAGTTAGGAGACGACCAATCCTACGAGTTTAAAGGGTTAGAGGTCCTAAAAATTTAAAAAAATAAATAGTCGCTCTTTGCTTGCACTCCAAAAGGTTTGCATGCCCCCAGGTATAAAACAGAGTTTCAAGGTTACCTCTACTTCTCTCCGTCAAAACACTTGTTTTGACGAGAGAGGTCTACCTCTTACAGGTTACCCAAAGATTGTTCTATTCGCGGCGCAAACAAAACACTTCTTCGGCGATGTCTATCGAAACAAGCAAAGGTGAGCGACGATGCTCGCCAACTCACATAACTTTGACAAAAGAATCTTGTTTTAGAATAACCCCTCTTCCAATCACGGACGGGGTACAGACTAGTCATATTCTCCCACGGAAACCTACCCTATACCCGAAGTTTTCCTGCCGAAGCAGACCAGGATGCATGCCCCCTGGGTTTTAGTCATATCCCTCCAAATTAGTTGCACTCATCGGGAGGACGGACTGGAGATTGAGACATTTCTTGCGTGAAAAGACCATTTAGGGATGGTATATGACTATTTGCTATGCGTGATCCAGGAAATGAAAGCTGGTCCACGAGCTTGACCACTCTTCCTTCGTGTGGAAAACACATTACTCTAAAGAGTGAGGAGACAATCGCTCCCATGCAATAAATATAGTCTCGTCCAAGGAGTAGATTATAATCTAGGGGTCCTTGAACTACCATTACGTTCAGGTGAAAGGTTTTCCCTCTCAATGTTATGGGCACATCGGGAAGGATTCCTAAAGCTCGATGGGTTCGTTTATCAAAGCATGTCAGATTTCTCATCTCAGGCAAAAGCGATGGCGAACCAAGCACTTTCCAAGCAGTCGAGGAAAGGATACTCACAGAAGCCCCCTCATCTATGATGGTACCAGCCATAACCATTCTATATATTTGAACGATAATTCGGAATGGTATGGTTGCTGGTAAACAGGGTCTGCCTAGTTGATTCCAGTCGAAGGAGACAACTAGGTTGCTTGGAGGTGGGACCGAATAGACGGCTGGGTACGACTCTGACGAACTTCCTTCCTGCTATAAAGGAACGGGTAAATTGCCCCCATGTTCGTTGGAGTCTGTGCTTATGAAGAGAATTTGGACGGTGTCATCCTTGTTTTCCGGAGTGATTGTATCATCTGAAGATGAAACCTCTGGAGGCAAGACCGGGTCAACTGCCGCCTCGACCTTTTGACTTTCATTTGGTATGGATTCAGATGGTTTATCTTCAATGATAGGCGCTTCAGCCGACCACTTGAGCGGGCCAGCCGGATTTTCAACTAGTGACGAACTCGGAAAGATTTTTTTTATATCCAGGAGGAAGTTGTAACGGTGAAACAGGACGATCATCCAAAACTCTTTTGGCTTCCTCTAAGAAGGGACAACGGTGTACGGCATGATCGCCTTCGCACAGCCTACAAGGAAATCTATATTTTCCTTTTTGTCCTGGGACTTCACTTTCACTAATTGACGGTGTGCTTTCAACATGATCATCAGAGGTTGACAACACCGGGTTGTGCAATCTACGAGACCAGTCCCTTAATATCTGAGGGATGCAAGGACAATCTCTGTGAAAGTGGTCTCCTTTGCAAATGACACATGGTGATTTAGGCCTGGTCGGTGCAGTGTGTAGATTTTCGTTAGATGACACTTGTTTTCCCCCATTCGCCTTTGGCTCCTTCTCCTTCTTCTCTTTCTTCTTCTTTTCCTTATTCTCTTTAGGAACCTGACTTTTGGCTTTACCAGCCCCATCAAGTGAAGAGGAAGGAAGAGAGGAAGAATTAGATGAAGTAGAAGGTTGGTGGGCAACTCTGGGCTCATCTAATTGCTGATTCGATTGTTCAGGAATAGTGGTGTTTTGAACGATAGAGGTTGAGAAGAGCCATACAGGCAAACCAATTGTCAGTACTGGAAGCGACAATGTGGCCATATGGGGTGCACCAACATCTCCCCAAGAGGAGAAGGGAATAGGATTTCCTCCAAGGGGAATTCCTTGGTTGGTAGACTCCATTTTCTTAACCCAAGATCAACGTAGGAAAGGGGTAATGAATATTCCATTTGAAATAAATTTTTAGATGCTTTGACACAACTTTTTTTTTTTTTTTCAGTTTTAAAGAGTCGAGAAAAAACAAAAGATGACTCTAGTCTCCTTCGACTTTTAATGAGCCTGAAGTGACAAGTGCTCAGATGGACCTTTTCCGTTAAAGAGTCTGAAAAGGAACGAAAGGGACTGCTCTGGAGATCTAGGTAGAGGGAGTACCAAACCAATCGCAAAACTGCAGAATACTTTTTACGGTACGGCAGTCAATCTTCCTGAATGCTGTGTTCAGTGCATTGCGATCGATAGGGCGGCAGACACGGCTTCCTATGGATAAAGGATTTAAGCCTATAGGGGTCTCCCAAAATATACTCGACGGTACGTGGGAGCACAAGTCCGTACTGGCACTTATCGTCTCAAAGTGGAGGAATCACCCAACCATCAGTGAGGACAACAGTTACCAGGTTTTACGACGCCGGAATACGTCTCTAGCCTAGACCTCTAAATGTTGTGCGTTAAGTTCCAAAGCGTTGTTAGATTCATTGAATTTATTTTAAGTTGATCTTTCTTATGAAGTTTGGCTTTTGGGTTCACCACGAGATGTAGACGTAATTCCTAAAATGCAATCTAAAGATGATAAGCAAACTTTTATCTCTTTTCAGCAATGAAAATCCTAGCTACTAGGGGAAAAGAAAGACACAATCTTTTCACAAAGAGAAAAGAGCACACTGTAAATGCACTTTCCTAAATCAAGCCAAACAGACTGTCAATATTCAAATGCACATGTGCATGTATTTGTTTTCGACTTTCTTAGTATTGATGCTAAAAAGAAAGTTGATGTACAAATCTGAATTTGCTTTCAAGCGACAAACACAAACAAGCTTCTTTTCGAAATCAAAAGATAGAGACGATTACTACACTTTAAGATTTTGAAATAAATACTCGCTTTTGACACTAGAAAGTCACAAATTCAGACCAAAGGCAAAAGTACAAGTATAATCGACCATCAACAGCAATGAAACTTTATCCTATGATTGAAATCGACACTTGCGACAGATCTAAATCAAAGGACGACAGTACGACTATTCTACTTTTGCAATGGAAAACTGTAAATGACTCAACAACCACACAAAAACATCTACAGTTCTTTTGTACAAAGGAGGTAGAATAACAACAAGGAAAAGGGGTTTTTAAACAGACACATATACTGATCACAGGCTGCAAAAATCAGAGACAAAACTGGAAAGAATGAAGCACAAGAACCTCAGCTGCAAAGGGATAGTCTGATCAGCGCACTTGTAGCACAGAGAAACTGGATTGCAGCGCAAGTTGCCCTTTCAGGAACTGCGCTGAAATGCAGGAACTCTTAACAGTACCTGCGCTGGGCCAGAAACAAGAATCTTTCCAGGTTTTGGGTCACAGTTGCAGTTTAGTCTTTGGTTTTTTGGCCGAGTAAAAGAAATCAGTAATGCACAATCAGGGGGTAGATCTATGGAGGGTCTAAGAGCTATCACAAAGGGCAATCAGATCATTTGTGAGTCAGCTGCTCAAATCATAAATAGATCCAGTGAATGGATTGAAGCAGCAGATGTCTACTTTGCATTCGTTATGGAAAATGCAGTTCGAATGCTACTTATAAGTTTATGAAAGAAACAACAAAAAGATACACAAACAAACTAATTAGACAATCGTCCCCAGTGGAGTCGCCAATTTGTTACCGGGAAAAGTGTCTATTTAGAACTGCTCTATCCCACTAAGGTGTGACAGCTGCCTTAGAAACAAACAGAGAAAACTACTTTTGTATTTCCTTTATGAATTAAAGATAAAGGGGGATAGAAAGAACCGACCTATGTCTTGCGCTAATCCTTTGATCCAATCCCTCTCTTCTTTGACAGCTTCCAGCTTCCTGCTCCCTTACTTGCCCAGCTTCACCAAGTTCTTGTAAGATCACAGAAGAAGAAAAATATACAAAGACATGGATCTATATTCATAAACAGCTTAGGATCATATTTAAGCTAAACATACAAATGTAACAAGCATCAATGATACACAAGCATGTAGGAGAAAATAAAATAGTTTTTATTGATATACAAGAAGATCCAGGAGCAGTTACAACCGATGATTCCTGACCCAGCATCAACCTCCCAGCAAAGAAGCCCCTTCTTCACCTCCAACAAAGCATAAATCACCCAATACTCTGATATCTATCTCAAAACCAACAGCAATTCCTTGCAATGTACAAAATTCCAGCCTCTAGATCTCTAGGATGAGGGATCCATATATAGATGTATGCAAGGAGGATGAGTCATCTTATGATTTGATTAGTGTCATCTCTCCATCAGTTCTTGCTTCCACTTGGATACTGAGAGCCTCTTACTCATCCTTGGTCGAATTCAGTGAGGCAAGTGTCATAGGAGAAGATTCTGGAAGCTTCCATTGTCTTTCCACCTCGTGGAATGGCACTGCCATTTGTCATTTCCCACTCAACGCACCTTGATAGTGCATTTAGGTGCATTGCAACACACCCAGCTAGTGTATTTAGGTGCTATGCAACGCAGCTAGCCAGTGGAGCAGCTGAAATGATCCTGTTTTGACTTATTCTGAGAAATTTCTGGTGGAGAACTTCTGGGAGAAGCTGTAATTTGTTGACCTTGTTCCTTTAGGGGTTGGAACAACACTTTTAGGGACTTAGGAGCCCTTGGTTTATGGACATTTCATGCTTGGAGCTTCAAGGCACAAAAATGTCTATAACCGTTGCCCCCTAAAGTATGAAGCTGTTAATCGGGTGAAATGCTTTATTATGAGGATCCGAAGTTCTTTCAATGCTGGGAGGAGACCTGTAATAAGATACAATACAATACATTATCTTCACACTGTTTTTCATGATCTAGCTGAGGCGAGCATTCCCATGCTCAGCTTTATAAATTCATTTTCATGTACATAGGACAGACAATCGTCTGAGTGTAGACTGATGATTCTGATAGAGCCATCATCCTTTTGGTACGATGATTATCTGTGCTGCAATGTTGTACATTTTAATGTCTTTATTTTCCTGAATATATATCGCAGCCCGGATGGATGAAACTAGATCCGGGGTCTTCAATCTCATCCGATCTTCACCCGAAGTACAAGTCGATCCATGTGAGAAATGTTCTGAAGTCGAACATGGAAAGACATCGCTTGATTACCAGTCAATGATGTAAACTGTTAACAAGCGTGAGAGGAATCACCGATAATGATAATGACCCTCAAGGTACTACAGTACAATTCACGTGGTGTGAATAAAGGACTTGGCGTCTTACACCACGCAAAATCTTTCGGTCGAAGGCCATTGATGTAAACTTGTCGCTGGAAGTGAGAAACTTGCCATTAAGGAATGCAAGCTTCAAAGTACTGAACGTGGTGTTCCTAGACCAACTTCTTGGATAATGAGCTGATATCGACAAGAAGTGATCCGTCAAAGGAGGGCCTTAATGAATCCCACATCAATGACACGGAACGGAGCAAATGATTTTGATGGAGGTGAAAACAATCTGATGATATACGGTTCAAGATGGCGGTCATGAAAGAATAAAGTATAATGTATGGTAGTGGGTGGGACACAGGTGACTTCTCTAAATGACTTCTCTTGAACATGTCGGCGACACTTATGTGATGGATTGGTAGCATTAACCCCAAATGTGTATGGTATGGCGTGACCATGGTGATGTGACCAGTGAATGAAACAACCCAACCCGACTAGGACACGGAGTGGAAGTGTCATGTTCAAGAGCGACTTGCTACCAATAAAGATTCTTTGAGTTTTCTTCCCAATTTTTCCCCAGTCATTGCTGACCAGTACCTCTTTATTTTTGTCAAGCTTGAGGAGGATATCATATGCTTTTTCTATAATTTTCCCTTCGGGCAAACCCATCGCTATGTTTTAACGAGCCTAGCGATAGTGAAACTCGTTCTCGTCTAAAGACAAGTTTGTCACTATTAATCTTTTTAACGAGTTTAACGACAAAGATAACTCGGTCCTTTTCATTTTTAGAGAGTCTGAAAAGGTATGTAAAGGTAACTCCAAAATTCCTTTTTCGTCATCTAATCCCTTAAGTCCGAAAAAGTATAAAACAATACAAAAGGGATGAATTTTCGATAGTTTTAACGAGCGGAACAAAACAAGCGGTCGATCTTTTTGTGTAATAATCCCTCAGGTCCAAAAAGATTAAAATCTAGTGGAGGGATAGCACTTCCTATCCCTTTAACGAGCTGGAGAGGCCAATGGCTCGACAATCTTTTCATATTTTACGAGTCAGTTGAAAAGAGCTTAAAGGAGACTCGACTTTTGAGGAACGAGTGATAAAATGGGTAGCGGTTGATTCCAGGTAAGGTTTGGAATTTTCCAATCACGGCAGTGTCACAAGGATGGCTAGTGAAATCACTATTCGCAGCTGTTCCTCAAAATGGGTAAACAATCAAATGGAGGTGAATGATCGGCCAATGGAAAAGTGGAGGTGACGGTGCAAACACGACCAAGGCTTTAATGGCTGAAGTACTACATTCACGGTGGTTATTTAGCAGGGAATAGTTCATTTTTTAACGAGCTTAAACGCGGGTGGAAACATTTGCTCGGTCTAGGTTTATTTTTTAACGAGCTTGAACCTCGCGGTAACACTGCTCGATTAATTCAGTCATATGATAAGAATTTCTCATATAAAAACGGCAATTTTTAGAGTTTTGCCCGACATCCTTTCTTTATGCAAGTTAGGAGACGACCAATCCTACGAGTTTAAAGGGTCAGAGGTCCTAAAAATTTAAAAAAATAAATAGTCGCTCTTTGCTTGCACTCCAAAAGGTTTGCATACCCCCAGGTATAAAACAGAGTTTTAAGGTTACCTCTACTTCTCTCCATCAAAACACTTGTTTTGACGAGAGAGGCCTACCTCTTACAGGTTACCCAAAGATTGTTCTATTCGCAGTGCAAACAAAACACTTCTTCAGCGATGTCTATCGAAACAAACAAAGGTGGGCGACGATGCCCGACAACTCACATAACTTTGACAAGAGAATCTTTTTCTAGAATAACCCCTCTTCCAATCACAGACGGGGTACAGACTAGTCATATTCTCCCGCGGAAAGCTACCCTATACCCGAAGTTTTCCTGCCGAAGCAGACCAGGATGCATGCCCCCTGGGTTTCAGTCATATCCCTCGAAATTACTCGCGCTCATCGAGAGGACGGACTAGAGATTGAGACATTTCTTGCGTGAAAAGACCATTTAGGGATGGTATATGACTATTTTCTATGTGTGATCCGGGAAATGAAAGCTGGTCCACGAGCTTGACCACTCTTCCTTCGTGCGGAAAACGCATTACTCTAAAGAGTGAGGAGACAATCGCTCGCATGCAATAAATATAGTCTTGTCCAAGGAGTAGATTGTAATCTAGGGGTCCTTGAACTACCGTTACGTTCAGGTGAAAGGTTTTCCCTCTCAATGTTATGGGCACATCGGGAAGGATTCCTAAAGGTCGACTGGTTCCTTTATCAAAGCATGTCAGATTTCTCATCTCAGGGAAAAGCGATGGCGAACCAAGCACTTTCCAAGCAGTGGAGGAAAGGATACTCACAGAATGCCCCTCATCTATGATGGTACCAGCCATAACCATTCTATATATTTGAACGATAATTCGGAATGGTATGCTTGCTGGTAAACGGGGTCTGCCTAGTTGATTCCAGTCGAAGGAGACTACTAGGTTGCTTGGAGGTGGGACCAAATAGACGGCCTTGTACGACTCTGATGAACTTCCTTCCTGCGGTAAAGGAATGGGTAAATTGCCCCCATGTTCATTGGAGTCTGTGCTTATGAAGAGAATTTGGATGGTGTCATCCTTGTTCTCCTCAGTGATTGTATCATCTGAAGATGAAACCTCTGGAGGCAAGACCGGGTCAACTGCCGCCTCGACCTTTTGACTTTAGTCTGGTATGGATCCAGATGGTTTATCTTCAATGATAGGCACTTCAACCGACCACTTGAGCGGGTGTTGTGGGGAAAAATACCTATGCAGGACGATCCTATCCACCTAAGGTGTGACAGTGCCTTAGCAACAAACAGAGACAGCTATTCTAGTATTCTTCCTTTATGAATTAAGAATGAAGAGAGATGGATGGACTAACCGGTGTCTTCTGTTTGTCCCTCGATCCGGTTTCTCTTCTCTTGGAGAGTTCCCAACTACTTACTTTCTCTCTCGCCCAGCTTCAAGAGGTTTCTGCAAGATCACAAGAAGATAACACTACACAAGACATGGATTCATATTCATAACTAGTTCAGGATTAGAAATAAACCAAACATACTAATGCAATCATACATTAAAGATACATCAGTATATAGGAGAAACCAAGATAGCTTTATTGATGAATAACAAGGTTCAGGAAGAGATACAACCTAGAGGGCTCCAATCCAGCATCTCCTTCCCAGCAAATGGAATTCCTATCTTCACACCCTTCAAAGCATTAAGCACCCAATGATTCCAATCTCAAACCAACAGTAATTCTTTGCAATAACAAAATTCCAGCCTCTAGATCTCATGGAGGAGAGATCCATATATAGATGTTTGGAGAGAGGATGAGTCAGCTTGAGATCTGACTAGTGTCCTCTCCCTCTGTCAGTTCTTGATTCCGCTTGGAGGTTCTTGCTTCCACTTGGAGATTTGGAACCTCTTACTCATCACCAGTCAAATTCCCTGAGGCAAGTGTCATTGAGGAAGATTTTGGAAGCTTCCTGGGTTTTGACACCTCGTGGAATGAACTTGCCACATGTCAACTCTCGCTCAACGCAGGTAGCCAGTGTTGGCTTTGACATTCAGCGAAGGTAACCAGTGTTGGCTTTGACATTCAGTGCAGACAGCTAGTGGAGCCACTGAATTGATCCTGAATTGACTTGTTTTTGAGTAGTTTCTGGTGGAGAACTTTTGTGAATTGTTGTGGTTTGTTAGCCTTGTTCCTCTAGGGGTAGGAACAACATTGTTGTTGGGAAAAGTATCCAATACGGAATGACCCTATCCCACTCTAAGGGTGATAGTACCTCAGCAACAACTGAATACAAAGCTATTCAAGATTACTTCTTTATGAGATGTAAGAGAGAGGAGAAAGGGATCCACTAACCGTTGTCTTCCGCTAATGGTTGATCCAATCTTCCCTCTTTGCTGCTTGCTCCCAGCTCCTTGCTCTTTCACTGGCCCAGCTACACAAAGATCCTGCAAAAGCACAAGAAATGGAAACTACAAGAAGCATACATCCATAATTGATTCAAGGATTAGAATAAATCAAATATACAAGCGTCAATACGCCACAAAGATACATGCATATAGAATAACCTCAAATACTTTATTAATGGAAGAAGTAAAATTCTGAGAGTGTTACAACCATAAGAGGCCCAATCCAGCAACACCTCCCAGTAGAAAGAAATCTCCTCTTCACCTCCTTCAAAGCAATCACCCAATAGTTCTATGCACAAACCAACAGCACTTCCTTACATTCACAAAATTCCCGCCTCTTTAGACCTCATGAGAGAGCTCTATATATAGGAGATTTGGAGAAAGGATGAGTCAGCTTGTAGCTGGCATGAAGCTGACTAGTGTCCTCTCCCACTTCAGTTATTCTTCAGTTCTTGAGTCCACTTGGAGGTTCTTGCTTCCACTTGGAGATATAGACCCTCTTACTCATCACTAGTCGAATTTCTTGATGCAAGTGTCACTTTGGAAGCTTCCTGGGCTCTGACACCTTGAGGAATGAGTCTGCCACATGTCCAAACACGTTCAACGCAGGTAGCTAGTGTTGGAGTTGACATTCAGCGCAGGTAGCCAGTGTAGTAGTTGACATTCAGTGCAGGTAGGCAGTGTAGCAGTTGACATTCAGTGCAGGTAGCCAGTGTAGCAGTCGACATGATCCAGAATTTGCTTGTTTTTGAGTGTTTTCAGGTGGAGAACTGATATTTAGTGCTGTGGTTTTCTGACCTTGTTCCTCTAGGGGGAGGAACAACATGTTTAGGGACTTTGGATCCCTTAGATTATTGACATTTCATGCTTCATGCTGTAAGGCACAAAAATGTCTATAACAGTTGCCCCTTAAAGTATGAGGTCGTTTAGCGGGTGAAATGCTTTATCAGGAGGATCCGAAGTTCATTCAATCGCTGAGAGGTGCCCTGTAATAAAATACAATACAATACATTATTTTTCATTCTGCTTTCATGAACTAGCTGAGGCGGGCATTCCCATGCTCAGCTTTATAAATTCATTTTGGTACATAGAACAGACGATCGTCTGATGGTAGACTGATAATTCTCTGCTGAAATTATCATCCTTTGAGTAGGATGATCATCTGCTGCAATGATGTACATATCAAATGTCTTTATATTTCCTGAATATATATCGTAGCCTGGATGGATGAAACTAGATCCAGGGTCTTCAAAACTCGTTCGATCTTCACTCTAAGTACAAGTCGATCCATGTGAGAATTGCGCTGAAGTCGAACATGGAAAGACATCGCTTGATTACCGGTCAATAATGTAAACCGTTAACAAGCGCGAGAGGAATCACCAATAATGATAATGACCCTCAAGGGACTGCAGTACAATTCACGTGGTGTGAATAAAGGACTTGGTGTCGAACACCACGCAAAATCTTCTGGTCGAAGGTCATTAATGTATACCTGTCGCCGGAAGTGAGAAACTTGCCATTGAGGCATGCAAGCTTCAAAGTATTGGGGGGTTTGTTCCTAGATCAACTTCTTGGATAATGAGCTGAAGTCGACAAGAAGCGATCCGTCAAAGGAGGGCCTTAATGAATCCCACATCAGTGACACGGAACGGAGCTAATGATTTTAGTGGAGGTGAAAACAATCTGTGAAATATGATTCAGGGTGGCGATCATGGGTGGATGAAGGATAATGTATGGCAGTGGATGGGACACGGTTGACTCTTTCTGAACAACATCTCTTGAACATATAACGACACTGATGTGATGGATCGGTAGCATTACCCAAAATGCGGATGGTTTGGCGAGGACCATGGTGATGAGACCGGTGAATGAAACAACCCAACTTGATGTGATACGGAGGACAAAGTGTCATGTTCAAGAGCGACTTGCTACCATTAAAGCTTTGAGGTTCTTCCAATTTTTCCCCAGTCATTTCTTACCAGTACCTCTTTATTTTTGTCAAGCTTGAGGAGGATAACATATGCTTTTTCTATAACCTGCCCTTCGGGCAAGCCCATCGCTATGTTTTAACGAGCCTAGCGATAGGGAAACTCGTTCTCGTCTAAAGACAAGTTTGTCGCTATTTAACCATTTTAACGAGTCTAACGACAAGGAAAACTCGGTCCTTTTCATTTTTAGAGAGTCTGAAAAGGTACAAAAAGTTAACTCCAAAATTCCTTTTTCGTCATCTAATCCCTTAAGTCCGAAAAGGTATAAAACAATACAGAAGGGATGAGTTTTCGATAACTTTAACGAGCCGAAAAAAACAAGCGCTCGACCTTTTTGTGTAATAATCCCTCAGGTCCAAAAAGATTAAAATCTAGAGGAGGGATAGCTCTTCCATTCACTTTAACGAGCTAGAAGGCCAAAACTCGGCAAACTTTTCATATTTTACGAGTCAGAAGAAAAGAGATCAAAGAAGACTCGTCTTTTGAGGAACAAGTGATAAACAGGGATAGCAGCAGATTCCAGGTACAGGTTGGAATTTTCCAATCACGGCAGTGTCACAAGGATGGCTAGGTGAAATCACTCTTCGCAGCTGTTCCTTAAAATGGGTAAACAATCATATGGGGGTGAACGATCGGCCAAATGGAATGGAGGTGGCAGGTGCAAACACGACCAAGGATTTTTATGGCTAATAAATTTACGATCACAGAGATTATTTACCGGGGTATGTTCATTTTTTAATGAGCTTGAATGCTCAATCTTATGTTTATTTTTTAACGAGCATGAACTATGTGCTAAAACTGCTCGGAGATAAGTTTGCATGCCCCCAGCATAATAATGCAAATCGAGGTGCACGCCCCCCAAGCTTCATTGCATTCAACTCGGTGGTTGGAATGAAGGTTTTCCTCGGGGATTTGTTTCATTTTTTAATGAGGTTGACACAAGATTAGAACCGTCCTCAGAGTCCAAATCCATCAGACATAGAAGGTTTCATATTCCACTGTGGCCACTTCCGCCAGATTACTTGGGGGCGGTAGGGCAAAAGTACCCATTAAGGCAGGGTCTTTTAGGAGACCTACTCCGATATTTTGGAGCAAATGATTCCTTCCATGGATCATTGGAATGCTTCCCGTAACTTGTGAACTGTTGTGGAGAAAAGTTTGTTGGTCGACGATTGTAATTCCTCCTTGGAAGGGAAATGCAATCTTCCTGAAGTAGGTCGACACAACTGCGGCCATGGCATAGATCCATGGTCTTCCGAGTAGGATGTTGTAATCGAGGTTTCCATCAATTACTTCAACATCAATTCCTACTGTTTTGCCCCCCAGTTCAACTTGCAAGTTACTTAAAATCCCGTATGGAGTGTATGATCGTCCATCAAATGCTTTTAACGTCGTTGACGATTTCGACAAGGGTGGTGAGCCTAAATCTTTCCAGCAACTCATCGACATAAGACATGTAGATGCCCCCTCATCAATAATTGTTCGATGAATAGTTTTGTTGAGGGCTTTCACTTGAATAAGGAAAGCTAGTTGAGCTGGTAACTGAGGGTCATATCCTTTATGATCAAAGGCGACAAGATTGGAATCCATTGGGTCAATTCCACCTATTGCTGATAATAAATCTTGTTCTTGGGAGAAGCAATTTTGTGGTACCTCAAGTGTCGACATAACGGACGGCGATTGGGCCAGGTCCTCTATCTGTGCTATTTTCGCACAAGGATTAAATGTCGATTTGTGTACTGCTCCCTTTTGCGACTTTATTATTGGCTCAGAGATGATGGGTGGCACAACTTCGGTCAAAGTTGTTGTCGAACTACTAGGTTGTTCATTAGCCTTGTTGTCCGACAGCTTTGGATTCCTGTAATCCTTATTCCTCGTCAAAGCATTATTTTGATGCTTCGAGGTAGACAACATAAGCACTTGGGATCGGGAAGCATTTTGATTAGCAACCAGATTTTGACCTGGATTAGGAAACGGATCAGTCAATACTGCTGGGGTTTTTAAACTCTTAAAGAGTTTCTTAACTTCAGCTATATGTGGACAATCTTTCGTCCAATGATCCTCATCGCATATATGACACCCTGCTGGGGGTTTCCTTTTTCTCCCTTTCTTTTTCTTCTTACCCCCTGGTTGCTTCAGTTGTTTGTCCTTGTCGGTCGACATGGCATTTACTTCTGAGGCAAGAAGTTCTTCATTTGCATTTTGACTATAAATTTTGTGCTTGCCAATCACGCCATCGCCGGCGTGAGAGTCATTGTTTGATTTAGGAGGAGGAGGAATTGAGAATTCCGGTCTAGGGGCGTCAGGTATTTTGTCGTAGAGCGTGCCGGACTGAGTATAGACCAAGTCCAGATATTGCGCACGAGCGATAACCTGCTCTTCCGTTATGACCCCCCCTTTGCCACATCTTCCGTGATGGCAGGAAGTAATGACTTGATAAACCATTCAGCTAATAGCTTATCGGGAATGTACGTTTTTACCATCCTACGACGACGTCGCCACTCATGTATATGATCAGATATGTGGGTGGCAGTCATCTGTTTGAAGTTGGTAAGGAGTTCTGTTCCCGTTTCATACCTTATCGGTAATTGAAAATGGGTTAAAAAGGTTGTGGCTAAGGTACTGAAGTTGTCGAACGAAGCTCTAGGCAATTCAATGTACCATTTTTCCGCTGGACCCGTTAACGTCCTCTGAAAGAGGCGAAGTCTTATCGAATCATCATTCAGAGTGTTCGATGAACACCATAGATGGAATGTCATCACATGATTCGACGGATCTTCACCCGGATTTCCATTAAATCTAGGAATATCTGACGGAAGTTTATGCGGAATCGCTGGCCACCAAGGGGCATAAGCAATTGGATCATTCGTCAGCCGGTTTAGATCTGGTAATTTTAGAGTTGCTACAAAGGGCAACTGTTGGTTCAGGTTAGGCGAAGCATATCCAGGATAAGATGGTATCGCCTGAGCAATGGGTCTTTGCAGACCAGCATAATGCTGGCAACTTTGACAAGGTTGATGGGCATAACCATTATAGTATGGTTGCCCATTACTTACAAAGACTTGTTGCTCAGGTCTTTGATATGATTGCTGGAATGGCGGTTGTTGAGATTGAACCAGCTCTGGTTGTTGGACCATTTGCTGTTGACCAATACTAGATGATTGACCGGGATGAAGAGTCACAGTATGTGTTTGAGCCTGAGTCACTCCAGATAAGAAGGCACTACCCTGAGATTGTGATTGAGTCGTTGAGACAAGAGGTTGTTGTATTGCAACTTGAGAAACTTGGGGTTGAAATACAACAGGTGGAGCTTGTACTTGCGACACATTCACTATAGCAGGTATGGTGGGAATATTTGACACAGGGTGTACTGGTTGCATTGAATATACAACCCCTGGTTGTTGAGGCAGTATTGGTACCCAACTGCTGGGTGTAATTCCAGTTTGACCTGAACTTTGTTGTAAACTCCCATATGGTTGTTCTCTGGGAGGGAACAATGAAAGAGCATACTGCCCTCCATATGGTGGAAATCCAGTACTTAAAGGGTAAATTGGCCTTTGAAGACACATTGGATCAATTTGTTGAGTTTCAACATAAGAAATACCAGATGATAATCCAGATGAAGAAATAGGAGCTAACCATGTCGTTTTCCCTGATTGGACTCCGGCTTGTTGTTGACAATTTGCCGGAACAGATGGTATACCAGCGAACATCGTTGGAGTAGCAGCAGGAGGCTCTGCTGCTGTTGTGTCGGACGACACAGTCCTAGATGTCGACGGTTGTTCAGACATATCTAGTCTATCCAAAAGATTTCTTAGCGATTCTACAGGAACTTCCACTTGTGGTGGACTAACTTCGAAGATCAACGAGGGAAAGGTGATGATTATTCCGCTTAAAATAAATTTTATAACGACGCTTTAGACACAACTTGCTTTTTCAGTTTTAAAGAGTCGAGAAAAAGCTAAAGATGACTCTAGTCTCCTTCGATGTTTTAACGAGCCCGAAGTGAGAAATGCTCGGATGGAATTTTTCAGTTATAGAGTTTGAAAAAGGCCAAAAGAAACTGCTCTGGAGATCTAGGCAGAGGGTGTGCCAAACCTTTCGCAAAACCACATAATACGTTTTACGGTACGGGTGGTCGATCTTCGTGAATGCTGTGTTCACTGCATTGCGATCAGTAGGGCGGCCGATACGGCTTCCTATGGATAAAAGATATATGCCTATAGGGGTCTCCCAATATATACGCGACGGTACGTGGGAGCACAAGTCCGTATTAGTGCCATCGACTCTCAGGAGGAATCACCCACCTTTGTCGAGATCGACAGTCACTACGTTTAACGACGCCAGAACACGTCTCTAACTTAGACCTCTATGTGTTTGCGTTATGTTTCAAAGCGTTGTTAGGTTCATTCAATATATTTTAAGTTGATCTTTTTAAAGTTTGCCTTTCAAGGTTCACCACGAGATGTTTGATACAAATTCCTAAATGCAGTCTAAGATGAGAAGCAAGCTTTTTCAATCTTTTCGACTTATGAAAATCTTAACTACTGAGGGAAAATAAAGACAACATCTTTTCACACAGATCAAAGAGCATACACTAATGCACTTTTTCCCTAAATCAACATACAAACTTATATGCAAAATGAAAAATGCAGGTATTTCTTTTCTCTTTCTTAATGTTGGTGCGATACAAAAAGAAAGATGTTGTATAATTTGGAATTCAATTTCAAGTGAAAGCAAACAAGCTTGTCCAAAATCAAAAGACACCTTAATATTTACTTGTTTCGACACTAGAAATATATAAATTCAAACCATATGACGAAAGCAAAAGCTCAATCAACTATGAACAGCAAATAAACTAACTCTTAAGATCAAAACGACACTTAATCACAGGTCTAGACCTAAGAGGCCACAGCAAGACTAGTTCACTTTCGTTATGGGAAACTGCAAATGATACAAGGAATACACAAAGAACAAACACAGTTTCTTTATACAACCGAGGCGGAATAGTGGCAAGGAAAGTTGGTTTCAGATAGGTACATTGACTGGTAACAGGCTGCAAAAACAAGGGTGAAAATAGGGCAATGAACAGCAGGGAACCCCAGTAGCACTAGGCAAAACTGGTTCAGCGCAGGTGGTACACTGTCAGTTTGACATTCAGCGCAGGTAGCCCCTTCGGGAACTGCGTTGAAATGCAGACTGCCTTCACAGCACCTGCACTGAAGATTCAAACTTTCGTTTTTCTCAGTTTCCGGGTCACAGATTGCTAAAAAATTCACAGTTTTTGGCCAAATCAGAAGCTATCAGTCAAGGACACACTAAGGGATGACCAGGACGATGAAAAGCTATCACTAAGAGCTTATTAGAGTCCTTGTGGATCAGCTCTTTCAAATCATAAACTTACCCAGAAACTGAGCTAGAGTAGCTGCCCTCTACTTTGCATTTGAAAGATCCAAATGCAGTTCGATTCGGTACTCCCTTTGTTTATGAAATGAATAGCAAAAACAAAAACAACCAACAAGATACGATCCCCAGTGGAGTCGCCAATTTGTTGTTGGGAAAAGTATCCAATATGGAATGACCCTATCCCACTCTAAGGGTGATAGTACCTCAGCAACAACTGAATACAAAGCTATTCAAGATTACTTCTTTATGAGATGTAAGAGAGAGGAGAAAGGGATCCACTAACTGTTGTCTTCCGCTAATGGTTGATCCAATCTTCCCTCTTTGCTGCTTGCTCCCAGCTCCTTGCTCTTTCACTGGCCCAGCTACACAAAGATCCTGCAAAAGCACAAGAAATGGAAACTACAAGAAGCATACATCCATAATTGATTCAAGGATTAGAATAAATCAAATATACAAGCGTCAATACGCCACAAAGATACATGAATATAGAAGAACCTCAAATACTTTATTAATGGAAGAAGTAAAATTCTGAGAGTGTTACAACCATAAGAGGCCCAATCCAGCAACACCTCCCAACAGAAAGAAATCTCCTCTTCACCTCCTTCAAAGCAATCACCCAATAGTTCTATGCACAAACCAATAACACTTCCTTACATTCACAAAATTCCCGCCTCTTTAGACCTCATGAGAGAGCTCTATATATAGGAGATTTGGAGAAAGGATGAGTCAGCTTGTAGCTGGCATGAAGCTGACTAGTGTCCTCTCCCACTTCAGTTAATCTTCAGTTCTTGAGTCCACTTGGAGGTTCTTGCTTCCACTTGGAGATATAGACCCTCTTACTCATCACCAGTCGAATTTCTTGATGCAAGTGTCACTTTGGAAGCTTCCTAGGCTCTGACACCTTGAGGAATGAGTCTGCCACATGTCCAAACACGTTCAGCGCAGGTAGCTAGTGTTGGAGTTGACATTCAGCGCAGGTAGCTAGTGTAGCAGTTGACATTCAGTGCAGGTAGCCAGTGTAGCAGTTGACATTCAGTGCAGGTAGCCAGTGTAGCAGTCGACATGATCCAGAATTTGCTTGTTTTTGAGTGTTTTCAGGTGGAGAACTGATATTTAGTGCTGTGGTTTTCTGACCTTGTTCCTGTAGGGGGAGGAACAACATGTTTAGGGACTTTAGATCCCTTAGATTATTGACATTTCATGCTTCATGCTGTAAGGCACAAAAATGTCTATAACAAACATGTTTAGGGACTTTGGATCCCTTAGATTATGGACATTTCATCCTCAATGCTGTAAGGCACAAAAATGTCTATAACAGTTGCCCCCTAAAGTATGAGGCCGTTTTTCGGGTGAAATGCTTTATCAGGAGGATCCGAAGTTCATCCAATGCTGGGAGGAGACCTGTAACGAGATACAATACAATACATTATTTTTCATACTGCTTTCATGATCTAGTTGTGGTCGGCATTCCCATGCTCAGCTTTATAAATTCATTTTTCTGTACATAGAACAGACAATCGTCTGATGGTAGACTAATAATTTTGATGAAATTATCATCCTTTGAGTAGGATGATTATCTACTGCAATGATGTACATGTCAATGTCTTTATCTTTCCTGAATATATATCGCAGCCCGGATGGATGAAACTAGATCCGGGGTCTTCAAACTCATTCGATCTTCACTCTAAGTACAAGTTGATACATGTGAGAAATGTTCTGAAGTCGAACATGGAAAGACATCGCTTGATTACCAGTCAATGAGGTAAACCGTTAACAAGCGCGAGAGGAATCACCGATAATGATAATGACCCTCAAGGTACTGCAGTACAATTCACGTGGTGTGAATAAAGGACTTGACGTCGAACACCACGCAAAATATTTCGGTCAAAGGTCATTGATGTATACCTGTCGCCGGAAGTGAGAAACTTGCCATTGAGGCATGCAAGCTTCAAAGTACTGAAGGGGTTGTTCCTAGATCAACTTCTTGGATAATGAGCTGATGTCGACAAGAAGTGATCCATCAAAGGAGGGCCTTAATGAATCCCACATCAATGACACGGAATGGAGCTAATGATTTTGATGGAGGTGAAAACGATCTGTGACATATGATTCAGGGTGGCGGTCATGAAAGGATGAAGGATAATGTATGGCAGTGGATGGGACACGGTTGACTTTTCCGAACGACTTCTCTTTAACATATGGCGACACTGATGTGATGGATTGGTAGCATTACCCCAAATATGGATGGTATGGCGAGACCATGGTGATGTGACCGGTGAATGAAACAACCCAACCCGATTGTGGTACGGAGGAAAAGTGTCATGTTCAAGAGCGACTTGCTACCATCAAAGTTTTCTTGAGTTTCTCCCATTTTTCCCCAGTCATTGCTGACCAGTACCTCTTTATTTTTGTCAAGCTTGAGGAGGATAACATATGCTTGTTCTATAACCTGCCCTTCGGGCAAGCCCATCGCTATGTTTTAACGAGCCTAGCGATAGTGAAACTCGTTCTCGTCTAAAGACAAGTTTGTCGCTATTTAATGATTTTAACGAGTCTAACGACAAAGATAACTCGGTCCTTTTCATTTTTAGAGAGTCTAAAAAGGTACATAAAGTTAACTCCAAAAGTCCTTTTTCGTCATTAATCCCTTAAGTCCAAAAAATTATAAAACAATACAGAAGGGATGAGTTTTCGATAGTTTTAACGAGCCGAACAAAACAAGCGCTCGATCTTTTTGTGCAATAATCCCTCAGGTCCAAAAAGATTAAAATCTAGAGGAGGGATAGCACTTCCGATCGCTTTAACGAGCTGGAAGGCCAAAACTCGGCAATCTTTTCATATTTTACGAGTCAGATGAAAAGAGCTTAAAGAAGACTCATCTTTTGAGGAACGAGTGATAAAACGGGTTAGCAGCTGATTCCAGGTACGGGTTGGAATTTTCCAATCACGGCAGTGTCACAAGGATGGCTAGGTGAAATCACTCTTCGCAGTTGTTCCTCAAAATGGGTAAACAAACATATGGAGGTGAACGATCGGCCAATGGAAAAGTGTAGGTGACGGTGCAAACACGACCAAGGATTTAATGGATGATGATATTACATTCACAGTGGTTATTTACCGGGATAGTTCATTTTTTAACGAGGTTAAACACAGGTGGAAACATTTGCTCGGTCTTATGTTTATTTTTTAACAAGCATGAACTATGCGCTAAAACTGCTCGGATCTTGCGTTTATTTTTTAACGAGCATGAACTGTGTGCTAAAACTTCTCGATTAATCCAGTCATATGATAAGAATGTCTCATTAAGATTCTATTTTTTATGGAGCTTCATCTCACAAAGCTTTGCTCCGGATCCTTTCTTCATGCAAGTTCGGAAACGACTAATCCTACGAGTTTAAAGGGTTAGACCTACAGGTTTAAAGGGAGGACCTAAAAATTTAAAAAATAAATAGTTGCCCCTTGCTTGCACTCCAAAAGGTTTGCATGCCCCCAGGAATAAAGTATGATTTCAAGGTTACCCCTTCTTATGTCCAATAAAACATTTGTTTTACCGGGAGAGGCCTACCTCTTTCAGGCTACCCAAAGATTGTTCTGTTATTATTTCAACAAAACACTTCTTCGGCGGTGTCTACCAAGATAAACAAAGGTGAGTGACGATGCCCGCCCTCTCACATAACTTTGACAAAAGAATCTTATTCTAGAACAACCCCTCTTACAACCACAGAAGGGGTACGGACTAGTCATATTCTCCTGCGGAAACCTACCCTATACCCAAAGTTTTCTTGCCGAAGCAGACCAGGACGCATGCCCCCTGGGGTCCAGTCATATCCTCCCGGATTACTCACGCTCATCAGGAGGACGGACCGTGGGTTGAGACATTTCTTCCATGAAGAGACCATTTAGGGATGGTACATGACTATTTGCGATGCGTGATCCGGGGAATGAAAGTTGGTCCACGAGCTTGACCACTCTTCCTTCATGCGGAAAACACATTACTCTAAAGAGTGAGGAGACGATGGCTCCCATGCAATATATATAGTCTCGTCCAAGGAGTAGGTTATAATCCAAGGGTCCTTGAACGACCATCACGTTCATTTGAACGGTCTTCCCTTTCAATGTTATGGGCACATTGGGGAGGATCCCTAAAGGTCAACTGGTTCCTTTATCAAATCCTGTCAGATTTCTCATTTTAGGCAAAAGCGTTGGCGAACCAAGCGCTTTCCAAGCAATAGAGGAAAGGATACTCACATATGCCCCCTTATCAATGATAGTTCCAGCCATTACCATTCTGTATATTTGAACGATAATTCTGAATGGTATGCTTGCTGGCAAACGGGGTCTGCCTAGTTGGTTCCAGTCGAACGAGACAACTAGGTTGCTTGGTGGTGGGACCGAATAGACGGCCGGGTATGACTCTGACGAAGTTCCTTCCTGCGATAAAGGAATGGGCGACTTGCCCCCTTGTTCGTCGGAGTCTGTGTTGATGAAGAGAATTTGGATGGTGTCATCTTTATTCTCTTCTGTGATGGTATCATTCGAAGATAGAGCCTCTGAAGGCAAAACTGGGTCAACTGCCGCCTTAACCTTTTGACTTTCGTCAGGTATGGATTCAGACAGTTCATCTTCAATGATAGGTGCTTCGGCTGACCACTTGGGCGGGCCAGCTGGGTTCTCAACTAGTGAAGGACTTGGCAGGAGTTTTTGATATCCAGGAGGAAGTTGCGCTCGTAAAATCGGGCGATCTTCCAAAACTCTTTTAGCTTCGTCTAATAAGGGACAATGGTGGATGGCATGGTCGCCTTCACACAGTTTGCAGGGAAATCTAGCTTTCCCTCTCTGTCCTGTGGCTTCACTTTCACTAGTTGACGGTGAGCAGTCAACATGGCTATCAGAGGTTGACGCTACCGAATTGTGCAAACGGGGAGACCAGTCCCTTAGTATCCGAGGGATGCAGGGACAATCTCTGTGGAAGTGGTCTCCCTTGCATATGACACATGGCGATTTAGGCCTAGTCAGTGCTGTGTGTGGATTTTTCTCAGACGACACTTGTTTGCCCCCAGTCGCTTTTGGCTCCTTCTTCTTTTTCTCTTTCTTCTTCTTTTCCTTCTTCTCCTTAGGAACTTGGTTTTTTGTTTTACCAGTTCCGTCAAGCGAAGAGGAAGGAGGAGAGGAAGAATTAGATGAAGTAGAAGGCTGATGGGCAACTCTGGTCTGGTCTAACTGTTGACTCGACTATTCAGGAATGGTGGTGTTCTTAATGACATTGGTTGAAAGGAGTGAGACCGGCAGGCCAATTGTCAGTCCTGGAAGCGACAATGTGGCCATATGGGGCACACCAACATCTCCCCAAGAGGAGAAGGGACTAGGATTTCCACCAAGGGGAATTCCTTGGTTGGTGTGCTCCATTTTTTTTTTCAACCTAAAGATCAACGCGGGAATAGGGGTGATTGTTCCGTTTATAATAAATTTTAACGATGCTTTAGACACAACTTGCTTTTTCAATTTTAAAGAGTCGAGAAAAAGCTAAAGATGACTCTAGTCTCCTTCGATGTTTTAACGAGCCCGAAGTGACAAATGCTCGGATGGACTTTTTCCGTTATAGAGTCTGAAAAAGACCAAAAGGAACTGATCTGGAGTTATAGGCAGAGGGTGTGCCAAACTTTTCGCAAAACCGCAGAATACTTTTTAGGGTATGGGCGGTCGATCTTCCTGAATGCTGTGTTCAGTGCATTGCGATTAGTAGGGCGACCGACACGGCTTCCTAAGGATAAAGGTTTTATGCCTATATGGGTCTCCCAATATATACGCGATGGTACGTGGGAGCACAATCCGTACTGGCGCTATCATCCCTCAGGAGGAATCACCCACCATCCACGAGATCGACAGTCACCAGGCTTTACGACGCCGGAACACGTCTCTAGCCTAGACCTCTATGTTGTGCGTTATGTTGCAAAGCGTTGTTAAGTTCATTCAATTTATTTTAGGTTGATCTTTTTAGAAGTTTGCCTTTTGAGGTTCACCACGAGATGTATGATAGAATTCCTAAATGCAGTCTAAAGATGATAAGCAAGCTTTATATCTTTTCAACTTTGAAAATCCTAGCTACTAAGGGAAAAGAAAGACACCATCTTTTCTCAAAGAGCAATCAGCACACTCTAATGCACTTTTCCTAAATCAAACATGCAAACTATCAAGATGCAAATGCACAATGCAGGTGTTTGTTTTCCGCTTTCTTAGTATTGATGCCTACAAAGAAAGCTTTTCGTACAACTTTGAATTCGCTTTTAAATGACAAATACAAACAAGTTTACTTTTTCGAAATCAGAGAGGGTAGAAGAGATTACAACACTTAACGATTTTCGAAATGAATACTTGTTTTGACACTTAAAAAGGACAAACTCAAACCAATAAGCAAGAGTAAATGTATAATTAACTGCAAACAGCCAATAAACTCTCTCCTAAGACCACAATCAACAGATCTGAATCAAGGGCTACAGGATGATTATTTCACTCATGCAAAGGAAAACTGCAAATGATGCCACAAACACATAAAAACACTCACAGTCTTTTTGTACAAAAAGAGGCAGAATTTAAGCAGAGAAAAAGAGTTATCAGACTGGTACCTATGCTGGTTACAGGCTGCAAAAATCAGAGATCAAAACAAGGCAAAACAGAGCAGAGAACCCCAGCTGCACAAGGCCTAACTGGTTCAGCTCAACCTCAACACAGGGGTTTTGACATTCAGCGCAGGTAGCCTTCACGGGACCTGCGTTGAAATGTAGAATCCCTTCACAGGGTCTGCGCTGAAGGAGAAACTCTTGTTTCTCACTGGTTCTGGGTCACAGATTGCTATTTAATCTACTGTTTAAGGCCAAATCAAGGCAACAAGCAAGGTGCAATCAAAGGGATGCTTTGAGGGAGTACTAAGATCTATCACAAAGGATCATCAAATCATTTGTGAGTCCATTTGTTCAGATCATAGACAAGTCCAGTGATTGGATCAAAGCAGCAACTGTCTACTTTGCATCTGAGAATAGCAGATGTAGTTCGATTGTTGCTATCGAGTCTATGAAACAAACAATGATAGAAACACAAATAAAATGACTAAACAGATCTCCTCAGCGGAGTCGCCAATTTGTTGTGGGGAAAAATGCCTATGCAGGACGATCCTATCCACCTAAGGTGTGACAGTGCCTTAGCAACAAACAGAGACAGCTATTCTAGTATTCTTCCTTTATGAATTAAGAATGAAGAGAGATGGATGGACTAACCGGTGTCTTCCGTTTGTCCCTCGATCCGGTTTCTCTTCTCTTGGAGAGTTCCCAGCTACTTGCTTTCTCGCTCGCCCAGCTTCAAGAGGTTTCTGCAAGATCACAAGAAGAGAACACTACACAAGACATGGATTCATATTCATAACTAGTTCAGGATTAGAAATAAACCAAACATACTAATGCAATCATACATCAAAGATACATCAGTATATAGGAGAAACCAAGATAGCTTTATTGATGAATAACAAGGTTCAGGAAGAGATACAACCCAGAGGGCTCCAATCCAGCATCTCCTTCCCAGCAAATGGAATTCCTATCTTCACCCCCTTCAAAGCATTAAGCACCCAATGATTCCAATCTCAAACCAACAACAATTCTTTGCAATAACAAAATTCCAGCCTCTAGATCTCATGGAGGCGAGATCCATATATAGATGTTTGGAGAGAGGATGAGTCAGCTTGAGATCTGACTAGTGTCCTCTCCCTCTGTTAGTTCTTGATTCCACTTGGAGGTTCTTGCTTCCACTTGGAGATTTGGAACCTCTTACTCATCACCAGTCGAATTCCCTGAGGCAAGTGTCATTGAGGAAGATTTTGGAAGCTTCCTGGGTTTTGACACCTCGTGGAATGAACTTGCCACATGTCAACTCTTGCTCAGCGCAGGTAGCCAGTGTTGGCTTTGACATTCAGTGCAGGTAGCCAGTGTTGGCTTTGACATTTAGCGCAGACAGCTAGTGGAGCCACTGAATTGATCCTGAATTGACTTGTTTTTGAGCAGTTTCTGGTGGAGAACTTTTGTGAATTGCTGTGCTTTGTTAGCCTTGTTCCTCTAGGGGTAGGAACAACATGTTTAGGGACTTTAGATCCCTTAGATTATGGACATTTCATGCTCAATGCTGTAAGGAACAAAAATGTCTATAACAGCGGGCCAGCCGGATTTTCAACTAGTGACGGACTCAGAAAGAGTTTTTTTATATCCAGGAGGAAGTCGTAACGGTGAAACCGGACGATCATCCAAAACTCTTTTGGCTTCGTCTAAGAAGGGACAACGGTGTACGACATGATCGCCTTCGCACAGCCTACAAGGAAATCTATATTTTCCTTTTTGTCCTGGGACTTCACTTTCACTAGTTGACGGTGTGCTTTCAACATGATCATCAGAGGTTGACAACACCGGGTTGTGCAATCTAGGAGACCAGTCCCTTAATATCTGAGGGATGCAAGGACAATCTCTGTGAAAGTGGTCTCCTTTGCAAATGACACATGGCGATTTAGGCCTGGTCAGTGCAGTGTGTGGATTTTCGTTAGACGACACTCGTTTTCCCCCATTCACCTTTGGCTCCTTCTCCTTCTTCTCTTTCTTCTTCTTTTCCTTCTTCTCCTTAGGAACCTGACTTTTGGCTTTACCAGCCCCATCAAGTGAAGAGGAAGGAAGAGAGGAATAATTAGATGAAGGAGAAGGTTGGTGGGCAACTCTGGACTCATCTAATTACTGATTCGATTGTTCAGGAATGGTGGTGTTTTGAACGATAGAGGTTGAGAAGAGCCATACAGGCAAACCAATTGTCAGTCCTGGAAGTGACAATGTGGCCATATGGGGTGCACCAACATCTCCACAAGAGGAGAAGGGACTAGGATTTCCTCCAAGGGGAATTCCTTGGTTGGTAGACTCCATTTTCTCAACCCAAGATCAACGTAGGAAAGGGGTTGTTATCACTGAAAAGTCTGTTGCCAAAAAATTTTTAGCCTAGCTTAAAGTCAAGGTGTTTTCGCAGCGCATAAATCCGTTAGCAGTTTTGCAGCGCCATCTGTTTTAGTGATTTCGTAGCGAAAACACTGACCTTGCACTGGCTGCGCTGCGAAATTGGGAAATGATAGATATTTAAAGTGAATTGATGGAAACACTGCAGGAAACGAGGTTTGTCAAGCTGTTATATGTGGGCTTGTACTCCATTGAAGGGGAACATTCCAGTGGTAATTTTGCTTTGCGCTCACAGCTGTTGTGGCAGGTTCTCATGATCACCAACGAAGGTCCATCAAAACTCTGTTTCATACTCAAGTCTCAAAACTGTGGTCCTTTTTGAAATCAATGCTCGATCAGAATCGGTTATGAGAAGGCTTCTGTTATTTCAAGCTATCATTGCCTTGTGTCAGTTGAAGGGTTTTACGAGTGGAAAAAGGATGGAGCGAAGAAGCAACCATTCTATATACATTTTCAAGATAAATGAACAAAGGATTTCCACTGTTAATGACATGTTCGCGTACAGAGAAGGATTTTAATGAATGTTTGACTCAGTGGAAGGAATCTGGGCTGCAGTTTGATGGTACAGTCTGTGTTTTATCATCTCATTCAGCACAAGAGGAGCTGATTGAAAGATGTTTTTCGTTTTGCAATGGGAAACTCAATATGTTGATTAATAATGTCGGTACAAATATGAGGATTTCTCATTTCTTATGTCTACCAACTTTGAATCAGCTTATCATATATCTCAGCTGTCACATCCTCTACTAAAAGCATCAAAAAAGGGGAAGCATTGTTTTCATTTCATCGGTTGTTGGTGTTGTATCTATTCTCTAGTACCATATATGCAGCCAGCAAAGGAGCAATGAGCCAACTCACAAAAAATCTTGCATGTGAGTGGACAAGTGACAACATACGTGTTAACTGTGTGGCACCATGGCATACCAAGACATCACTCGTGGAGAAGCTCTTGGAAGACAAAGAGTTTGTGTTACTTGATCGTACTCCTTTAAAGCGTCTTGCTGAGCCTCATGAAGTTTCATCCCTCGTAGCTTTTCTTTGCCTACCTGCAGCTCTTTATGACACATGGCAAGTTTCTGAAGGAGGAATATTCTTTACATTTACTATTTTGACTACACGTTCCTCTAAGGCGTTGGCGTGGCTTCATGATTGAATGCCTGTTATATTGGGGACAGAGGGCGAAATTGATGCTTGGTGGAATGAGCACGTTTACCCTGAAAAATGCGGGTTGCCTAGAATATGTGAGATTTTTACGGAGTTAGTTCGCCAAACAAGGAAATTCCAAGGGCGCAGAGGATTTTTCGAGTATGAGCATGTATCAGAGCAGGACAGTCTACGAAAGGATTGTTATGTCCCGGTACCAGCATTCAAGAGGAGCCATGAAGGACCCCATGTTCATACAACTAATGAAGTTGTTGTACATTATTGTGAGACAAGATGTCATTCTTGTGGCTAATTTTGCCGACTTCTGATCGATCAACCTGGTTCGCATAACACAGTGCATGGCAATATGAGAAATGCTAAATTCATTTCAGAATCAGAGGAGATTGATATTTTTGACATAAAGTATGCATGAGGAAAACGGGATTGGCAGAAATGTGCAATATACATTGCAAAAATAAAAAAAACAAGCCAGGGGCCACATTCGTTTGGACCGTGCCCAGAAAACTACACCAGCAAGTTTTGATGCAACTACTGCAATCTGGAAAATGTTGGTGGTGAATTTGAATGCATTGCCTCCTTAGAGGGCCATGAGAATGAAGTCAAAAGTGTTTCTTGGAGCGCGTCTGGTATGCTACTTGCCACATGTGGTCGTGATAAGTCTGTCTGGATTTGGGATGTTCAACCAGGGAATGAGTTTGAGTGTGTTTCAGTACTGCAAGGTCATACACAGGATGTCAAGATGGTCCAGTGGCACCCTAATCGTGACGTTTTGGTCTCTGCTAGTTATGATAATTCTATCAAGGTTTGGGCAGAGGATGGAGATGGTGATGACTGGGCATGCATGCAAACATTGGGAAATTCTGTCAGTGGCCATACATCAACAGTGTGGGCGGTATCTTTTAATTCTTCTGGAGACAGAATGGTCTCCTGCAGCGATGACTTAACGTTGATGGTTTGGGATACAAGCATAAACCCAGCGGAGAGAAGTGGAAATGGTGGGCCCTGGAAACATCTTTGTACCATTTCTGGATATCATGATCGAACAATATTCTCAGTTCGTTGGTCAAGGAGCGGCCTTATTGCTAGTGGAGCATCAGATGATTGTATCAGGCTCTTTAGTGAGAGCACTGATGATTCTTAGTTGCTGCAGTTACAATGTTACAAAAAGCACCCTATAAAGACTCAAGTCAGAATTTTCATGTGACTGGGATGCAATAATGAAAATGAAGTTAAATTGGAGCACCTTGCCAAATAGTGGTGACTGGAATGTACTCTTTGAACGGTTTCCTTTCTGCTCTAGTTATGATTTTTTCATTCAAATCCATGTTACAGCTTCAGATGAAGATGATTTTCAGAGTTGGAGAGGGTGGTTTGAATCACGTTTCCGTCATCTTCTCTTGAAGTTTGAAAAGCTTCCAGCATACTGTGATCCAAATCCATACCCATATTTTGACAAGAATCTAAAGGAAGCCACCAACAGGGTAATTTTTCCATAATGACCAATAGCAACAGCTGCAACTAGTGGGTTTGTCTACGATGGCAGTATCCTTCAAATGGTGAACCGTGAAGCCTAGCCAACAGCAGCTATTCAATCTTGTGAGGAATTTAGAGGAAGACTGTGTTTTTTTTAAATCACACAGCAGTTTCGTAGCGCGCTACGAAACTGCTGTAAGTGATGTTTTTCAATGCAGAATAAACAGTTTGACCGGGAATGTTAGAAGAGAGACACTTGTACATCAATACAGCCTACAACTCATCTGGAGACATGGTGTTTGGTAGCAGCGTTCCATACTTTGAGTTATTAAAGAATTGGGAACATGCTGCTAAATTTTCGGAGAATGTTGGAAGACAGGGACCGTGAAAGCAGGGCACACATCTTCACCAACTAATGAGTCATCTGCACAGCTAGAATCCAAGGCAGCTCGTTCAGTGAATCCCTCTCCAATATATTTCGGCCACTACAGAAAATGTACAGGTGTCAAAGCTCAAGAAAGGCAACATGCACACGAGGAGATGGAGTTAAAGTTTCAATGTAATTAGGACTCTATGTATTTACAGCACAATGCTTTATGTATTTAATAAGTTTGTTTAAAAATAGATAGGGTTAGTTAATGATAGGCCATCGAGCTCCCCTCATGCTGGAGGAGGAGACTCAAGTAGTTTGAGTTTTGTTTTCCTATATATAGGAGAAACTCTGATGTAAGAGGGGTTGGAGATTTATGAAAAAACAGAGTTTTTATCAGCTTGTGTAAGAAGACTTTTGACAGTAATATAAGAATTACTTTTTCTTCCCAAGATTCATCAAGTGTTTAAATGCTCAGAATGTGTGAAGTTTTGTCATTATCCTTTATATATTTTACAGCTCACTAAATGTGCAATCACTCTGAATTCACCTAGTGCTCAGACTTCCTGTGTATATTTATGAGTTGTGGTTCTTTTTGAGAAATGTTTTGAGTGTTAAACATTATATGCCTTGGCTTCTATGATTGAGTGATTAAAAGTCTACTGCTGAAGTGTATGACTCCATGAGCCCAATGGAAGAAGTGTTGTTTTGTTTTTCCAACCAACTTTATTTTCATAAAATGTGTAAAGAGTTAGCCATCTGTTTTTGTAATTGATTCTTATCAGAAGTCTGTGAGAGAGCCCTCTCTGACTAAGGAGGCTAATCCTTAGTCTAAAGTCTGGTTGAAATAGTTACATGAAATCTTGCTAGGTAGCAGCCCTTAGTACCGATTTTGTGATAACATTTTGGTGCGTCTGCCGAGAGTCTGATGATTACTCATTCCCGAAAGTTTGAAGCTGAACTTCTGAAGGTAGCAGGAGCTCAGAAGGTTTTCGAGGCTGCAAAACTACCTTGGTAACTCCATTGTTGAAGAATTCGAAAGTCATACATTCATGGTGATTCCACTGGAGGTATGAAGGACCCAGATGCTACCATTCTTACTTCAAGGTATGCATGCATAGATTTTTCATGAATTCATGGTTTCCCAAATCATTTTCCCAAGGATGCATATTTTCTAAGGAATGGTCCAAAATTCAATGGAGAAGATTTGAGTTTAACCTTGAAGCATATAACAGAATTTTGTCATTTTACTGAGCTTCTTAGAGTTAAACATGAGGATGTTTGCATTATGTTATTCTATGATTCACTTCAAGGGAAATGCAAACAATGGATTGAAAGTTTTCCTATCAAATCCGTTAAGTCATTTCAAGTCTTATGGCTTATGTTTTTGGAGGAATGGATAGATAGGTCAGAGGTGGTGGTAGACTCTCCCTCAGTTGAAAGTTTTAAACAATGGAATAATGATCGTAGTAATGGAGAAACAGTTGAAAATTTTTCTTTGTCTTTGTCCTCATATCTAAAATCCCTTGACTGCAAGACAGAAGATAGGATGAGATTTTTTGATGAATTTGCTGAGGACCTTGAAAAAGAAATTGAAGGTTTAGAAGGACAAATTCAGGCATATAGTTTTCATAACCATGATCATTATTTTCAGTAGCTCTCTATGGAAGAACATAAGGAGAGAGTCTTGTTTCCTTTCTCTTTTACACTTGAGGAAATGCACACTATTGTTGAAGGTCAGTTTGCACAGCCAGAAAGTTACAAGAAAAATCAAGCTGATCATGTATTCTGGGATCCTGTAGCTGATTACATGGAAGAGTTTTACTCTCAAGTTTTTCAGTTTTCCTATAAAGATCAGAGACAAATTCAGTGGCAGCGGTCATCATACTATCATATTGGCTCTGATTTCCGATGCAGTCAAAGGAACCAAGTATCAGATAAAACAGAGGATTGGCTACATTGGAAATTTCATATTGATTGAGCAGAAGGAAGTTGAAATGGTTAGGGTAGGTAGGTAGAGGTAAATGCAAATAAGCTCAAGGTTAACTGAGCATGTTTTTTTTTTAGTAGATGTAGTTTTCTTTCTCCTACAGTCATGCTTGTCAAGCAAATTTCTGTTTGTCACAAATGGATAAGGCACTGGAGCTGCATGTTCTTAGTGCACCACAAGGGCACACTATCCCAAGTGGAGCCGCTGTTATCACTGAAAAGTCTGTTGCCAAAAAAATTTTAGCCTAGCTTAAAGTCAGGGTGTTTTCGCGGCGCATAAATCCGTTAGCAGTTTCGCAGCGCCATCTGTTTTAGTGATTTCGTAGCGAAAACACTGACCTTGCACTGGCTGCGCTGCGAAATTGGGAAATGACAGATATTTAAAGTGAATTGATGGAAACACTGCAGGAAACGAGGTTTGTCAAGTTGTTATATGTGGGCTTGTACTCCATTAAAGGGGAACATTCCAGTGGTAATTTTGCTTTGCGCTCACAGCTATTGTGACAGGTTCTCATGATCACCAACGAAGGTCCATCAAAACTCTGTTTCATACTCAAGTCTCAAAACCATGGTCCTTTTTGAAATCAATGCTCGATCAGAATCGGTTATGAGAAGGCTTCTGTTATTTCAAGCTATCATTGCCTTGTGTCAGTTGAAGGGTTTTACGAGTGGAAAAAGGATGGAGCGAAGAAGCAACCATTCTATATACATTTTCAAGATAAATGAACAAAGGATTTCCACTGTTAATGACATGTTCGCGTACAGAGAAGGATTTTAATGAATGTTTGACTCAGTGGAAGGAATCTGGGCTGCAGTTTGATGGTACAGTCTATGTTTTATCATCTCGTTCAGCACAAGAGGAGCTGATTGAAAGATGTTTTTCGTTTTGCAATGGGAAACTCAATATGTTGATTAATAATGTCGGTACAAATATGAGGATTTCTCATTTCTTATGTCTACCAACTTTGAATCAGCTTATCATATATCTCAGCTGTCACATCCTCTACTAAAAGCATCAAAAAAGGGGAAGCATTGTTTTCATTTCATCGATTGTTGGTGTTGTAGCTATTCTCTGGTACCATATATGCAGCCAGCAAAGGAGCAATGAGCCAACTCACAAAAAATCTTGCATGTGAGTGGACAAGTGACAACATACATGTTATCTGTGTGGCACCATGGCATACCAAGACATCACCCGTGGAGAAGCTCTTGGAAGACAAAGAGTTTGTGTTACTTGATCGTACTCCTTTAAAGCGTCTTGCTGAGCCTCATGAAGTTTCATCCCTCGTAGCTTTTCTTTGCCTACCTGCAGCTCTTTATGACACATGGCAAGTTTCTGAAGGAGGAATATTCTTTACATTTACTATTTTGACTACACGTTCCTCTAAGGCGTTGGTGTGGCTTCATGATTGAATGCCTGTTATATTGGGGACAGAGGGCGAAATTGATGCTTGGTGGAATGAGCACGTTTACCCTGAAAAATTCAGGTTGCCTGGAATATGTGAGATTTTTACGGAGTTAGTTCGCCAAACAAGGAAATTCCAAGGGCGCAGAGGATTTTTCGAGTATGAGCATGTATCAGAGCAGGACAGTCTACGAAAGGATTGTTATGTCCCGGTACCAGCATTCAAGAGGAGCCATGAAGGACCCCATGTTCATACAACTAATGAAGTTGCTGTACATTATTGTGAGACAAGATGTCATTCTTGTGGCTAATTTTGCCGACTTCTGATCGATCACCCTGGTTCGCATAACACAGTGCATGGCAATATGAGAAATGCTAAATTCATTTCAGAATCAGAGGAGATTGATATTGTTGACAGAAAGTATGCATGGGGAAAACGGGATTGGCAGAAATGTGCAATATACATTGCAAAAATAAAAAAAACAAGGCAGGGGCCACATTCGTTTGGACCGTGCCCAGAAAACTGCACCAGCAAGTTTTGATGCAACTACTGCAATCTGGAAAATGTTGGTGGTGAATTTGAATGCATTGCCTCCTTAGAGGGCCATGAGAATGAAGTAAAAAGTGTTTCTTGGAGCGCGTCTGGTATGCTACTTGCCACATGTGGTCGTGATAAGTCTGTCTGGATTTGGGATGTTCAACCAGGGAATGAGTTTGAGTGTGTTTCAGTACTGCAAGGTCATACACAGGATGTCAAGATGGTCCAGTGGCACCCTAATCGTGACATTTTGGTCTCTGCTAGTTATGATAATTCTATCAAGGTTTGGGCAGAGGATGGAGATGGTGATGACTGGGCATGCATGCAAACATTGGGAAATTCTGTCAGTGGCCATACATCAACAGTGTGGGCGGTATCTTTTAATTCTTCCGGAGACAGAATGGTCTCCTGCAGCGATGACTTAACGTTGATGGTTTGGGATACAAGCATAAACCCGCGGAGAGAAGTGGAAATGGTGGGCCCTGGAAACATCTTTGTACCATTTCTGGATATCATGATCGAACAATATTCTCAGTTCACTGGTCAAGGAGCGGCCTTATTGCTAGTGGAGCATCCGATGATTGTATCAGGCTCTTTAGTGAGAGCACTGATGATTCTTAGTTGCTGCAGTTACAATGTTACAAAAAGCACCCTATAAAGACTCAAGTCAGAATTTTCATGTGACTGGGATGCAATAATGAAAATGAAGTTAAATTGGAGCACCTTGCCAAATAGTGGTGACTGGAATGTACTCTTTGAACGGTTTCCTTTCTGCTCTAGTTATGATTTTTTCATTCAAATCCATGTTACAGCTTCAGATGAAGATGATTTTCAGAGTTGGAGAGGGTGGTTTGAATCACGTTTCTGTCATCTTCTCTTGAAGTTTGAAAAGCTTCCAGCATACTGTGATCCAAATCCATACCCATATTTTGACAAGAATCTAAAGGAAGCCACCAACAGGGTAGTTTTTCCATAATGACCAATAGCAACAGCTGCAACCAGTGGGTTTGTCTACGATGGCAGTATCCTTCAAATGGTGAACCGTGAAGCCTAGCAAACAGCAGTTATTCAATCTTGTGAGGAATTTAGAGGAAGACTGTGTTTTTTTTAAATCACACAGCAGTTTCGTAGCGCGCTACGAAACTGCTGTAAGTGATGTTTTTCAATGCAGAATAAACAGTTTGACCGGGTATGTTAGAAGAGAGACACTTGTACATCAATACAGCCTACAGCTCATCTGGAGACATGGTGTTTGGTAGCAGCGTTCCATACTTTGAGTTATTAAAGAATTGGGAACATGCTGCTACATTTTCGGAGAATGTTGGAAGACAGGGACCGTGAAAACAGGGCACACATCTTCACCAACTAATGAGTCATCTGCATAGCTAGAATCCAAGGCAGCTCGTTCAGTGAATCCCTCTCCAATATATTTCGGCCACTACAGAAAATGTACAGGTGTCAAAGCTCAAGAAAGGCAACATGCACACGAGGAGATGGAGTTAAAGTTTCAATGTAATTAGGACTCTATGTATTTACAACACAATGCTTTATGTATTTAATAAGTTTGTTTAAAAATAGATAGGGTTAGTTAATGATAGGCCATCGAGCTCCCCTCATGCTGGAGGAGGAGACTCAAGTAGTTTGAGTTTTGTTTTCCTATATATAGGAGAAACTCTGATGTAAGAGGGGTTGGAGATTTATGAAAAAACGGAGTTTTTATCAGCTTGTGTAAGAAGACTTTTGACAGTAATATAAGAATTACTTTTTCTTCCCAAGATTCATCAAGTGTTTAAATGCTCAGAATGTGTGAAGTTTTGTCATTATCCTTTATATATTTTACAGCTCACTAAATGTGCAATCACTCTGAATTCACCTAGTGCTCAGACTTCCTATGTATATTTATGAGTTGTGGTTCTTTTTGAGAAATGTTTTGAGTGTTAAACATTATATGCCTTGGCTTCTATGATTGAGTGATTAAAAGTCTACTGCTGAAGTGTATGACTCCATGAGCCCAATGGAAGAAGTGTTGTTTTGTTTTTCCAACCAGCTTTATTTTCATAAAATGTGTAAAGAGTTAGCCATCTGTTTTTGTAATTGATTCTTATCAGAAGTCTGTGAGAGAGCCCTCTCTGACTAAGGAGGCTAATCCTTAGTCTAAAGTCTGGTTTGAAATAGTTACATGAAATCTTGCTAGGTAGCAGCCCTTAGTACTGATTTTGTGATAACATTTTGGTGCGTCTGCCGGGAGTCTGATGATTACTCATTCCCGAAAGTTTGAAGCTGAACTTCTGAAGGTAGCAGGAGCTCAGAAGGTTTTCGAGGCTGCAAAACTACCTTGGTGACTCCATTGTTGAAGAATTCGAAAGTCATACATTCATGGTGATTCCACTGGAGGTATGAAGGACCCAGATGCTACCATTCTTACTTCAAGGTATGCATGCATAGATTTTTCAGGAATTCATGGTTTCCCAAATCATTTTCCCAAGGATGCATATTTTCTAAGGAATGGTCCAAAATTCAACGGAGAAGATTTGAGTTTAACCTTGAAGCATATAACAGAATTTTGTCATTTTACTGAGCTTCTTAGAGTTAAACATGAGGATGTTTGCATTATGTTATTCTATGATTCACTTCAAGGGAAATGCAAACAATGGATTGAAAGTTTTCCTATCAAATCCGTTAAGTCATTTCAAGACTTATGGCTTATGTTTTTGGAGGAATGGATAGATAGGTCAGAGGTGGTGGTAGACTCTCCCTCAGTTGAAAGTTTTAAACAATGGAATAATGATCGTAGTAATGGAGAAACAATTGAAAATTTTTCTTTGTCTTTGTCCTCATATCTAAAATCCCTTGACTGCAAGACAGAAGATAGGATGAGATTTTTTGATGAATTTGCTGAGGACCTTGAAAAAGAAATTGAAGGTTTAGAAGGACAAATTCAGGCATATAGTTTTCATAACCATGATCATTATTTTCAGCAGCTCTCTATGGAAGAACATAAGGAGAGAGTCTTGTTTCCTTTCTCTTTTACACTTGAGGAAATGCACACTGCTGTTGAAGGTCAGTTTGCACAGCCAGAAAGTTACAAGAAAAATCAAGCTGATCATGTATTCTGGGATCGTGTAGCTGATTACATGGAAGAGTTTTACTCTCAAGTTTTTCAGTTTTCCTATAAAGATCAGAGACAAATTCAGTGGCAACGGTCATCATACTATCATATTGGCTCTGATTTCCGATGCAGTCAAAGGAACCAAGTATCAGATAAAACAGAGGATTGGCTACATTGGAAATTTCATATTGATTGAGCAGAAGGAAGTTGAAATGGTTAGGGTAGGTAGGTAGAGGTAAATGCAAATAAGCTCAAGGTTAACTGAGCATGTTTTTTTTTTTAGTAGATGTAGTTTTCTTTCTCCTACAGTCATGCTTGTCAAGCAAATTTCTGTTTGTCACAAATGGATAAGGCACTGGAGCTGCATGTTCTTAGTGCACCACAAGGGCACACTATCCCAAGTGGAGCCGCTGTTATCACTGAAAAGTCTGTTGCCAAAAAAATTTTAGCCTAGCTTAAAGTCAGGGTGTTTTCGCAGCGCATAAATCCGTTAGCAGTTTCGCAGCGCCATCTGTTTTAGTGATTTCGTAGCGAAAACACTGACCTTGCACTGGCTGCGCTGCGAAATTGGGAAATGACAGATATTTAAAGTGAATTGATGGAAACACTGCAGGAAACGAGGTTTGTCAAGCTGTTATATGTGGGCTTGTACTCCATTGAAGGGGAACATTCCAGTGGTAATTTTGCTTTGCGCTCACAGCTGTTGTGGCAGGTTCTCATGATCACCAACGAAGGTCCATCAAAACTCTGTTTCATACTCAAGTCTCAAAACCGTGGTCCTTTTTGAAATCAATGCTCGATCAGAATCGGTTATGAGAAGGCTTCTGTTATTCCAAGTTATCATTGCCTTGTGTCAGTTGAAGGGTTTTACGAGTGGAAAAAGGATGGAGCGAAGAAGCAACCATTCTATATACATTTTCAAGATAAATGAACAAAGGATTTCCACTGTTAATGACATGTTCGCGTACAGAGAAGGATTTTAATGAATGTTTGACTCAGTGGAAGGAATCTGGGCTGCAGTTTGATGGTACAGTCTGTGTTTTATCATCTCGTTCAGCACAAGAGGAGCTGATTGAAAGATGTTTTTCGTTTTGCAATGGGAAACTCAATATGTTGATTAATAATGTCGGTACAAATATGAGGATTTCTCATTTCTTATGTCTACCAACTTTGAATCAGCTTATCATATATCTCAGCTGTCACATCCTCTACTAAAAGCATCAAAAAAGGGGAAGCATTGTTTTCATTTCATCGGTTGTTGGTGTTGTAGCTATTCTCTGGTACCATATATGCAGCCAGCAAAGGAGCAATGAGCCAACTCACAAAAAATCTTGCATGTGAGTGGACAAGTGACAACATACGTGTTAACTGTGTGGCACCATGGCATACCAAGACATCACTCGTGGAGAAGCTCTTGGAAGACAAAGAGTTTGTGTTACTTGATCGTACTCCTTTAAAGCGTCTTGCTGAGCCTCATGAAGTTTCATCCCTCGTAGCTTTTCTTTGCCTACCTGCAGCTCTTTATGACACATGGCAAGTTTCTGAAGGAGGAATATTCTTTACATTTACTATTTTGACTACACGTTCCTCTAAGGCGTTGGCGTGGCTTCATGATTGAATGCCTGTTATATTGGGGACAGAGGGCGAAATTGATGCTTGGTGGAATGAGCACGTTTACCCTGAAAAATGCGGGTTGCCTGGAATATGTGAGATTTTTACGGAGTTAGTTCGCCAAACAAGGAAATTCCAAGGGCGCAGAGGATTTTTCGAGTATGAGCATGTATCAGAGCAGGACAGTCTACGAAAGGATTGTTATGTCCCGGTACCAGCATTCAAGAGGAGCCATGAAGGACCCCATGTTCATACAACTAATGAAGTTGCTGTACATTATTGTGAGACAAGATGTCATTCTTGTGGCTAATTTTGCCGACTTCTGATCGATCACCCTGGTTCGCATAACACAGTGCATGGCAATATGAGAAATGCTAAATTCATTTCAGAATCAGAGGAGATTGATATTGTTGACAGAAAGTATGCATGGGGAAAACGGGATTGGCAGAAATGTGCAATATACATTGCAAAAATAAAAAAAACAAGGCAGGGGCCACATTCGTTTGGACCGTGCCCAGAAAACTGCACCAGCAAGTTTTGATGCAACTACTGCAATCTGGAAAATGTTGGTGGTGAATTTGAATGCATTGCCTCCTTAGAGGGCCATGAGAATGAAGTCAAAAGTGTTTCTTGGAGCGCGTCTGGTATGCTACTTGCCACATGTGGTCGTGATAAGTCTGTCTGGATTTGGGATGTTCAACCAGGGAATGAGTTTGAGTGTGTTTCAGTACTGCAAGGTCATACACAGGATGTCAAGATGGTCCAGTGGCACCCTAATCGTGACATTTTGGTCTCTGCTAGTTATGATAATTCTATCAAGGTTTGGGCAGAGGATGGAGATGGTGATGACTGGGCATGCATGCAAACATTGGGAAATTCTGTCAGTGGCCATACATCAACAGTGTGGGCGGTATCTTTTAATTCTTCCGGAGACAGAATGGTCTCCTGCAGCGATGACTTAACGTTGATGGTTTGGGATACAAGCATAAACCCAGCGGAGAGAAGTGGAAATGGTGGGCCCTGGAAACATCTTTGTACCATTTCTGGATATCATGATCGAACAATATTCTCAGTTCACTGGTCAAGGAGCGGCCTTATTGCTAGTGGAGCATCAGATGATTGTATCAGGCTCTTTAGTGAGAGCACTGATGATTCTTAGTTGCTGCAGTTACAATGTTACAAAAAGCACCCTATAAAGACTCAAGTCAGAATTTTCATGTGACTGGGATGCAATAATGAAAATGAAGTTAAATTGGAGCACCTTGCCAAATAGTGGTGACTGGAATGTACTCTTTGAACGGTTTCCTTTCTGCTCTAGTTATGATTTTTTCATTCAAATCCATGTTACAGCTTCAGATGAAGATGATTTTCAGAGTTGGAGAGGGTGGTTTGAATCACGTTTCCGTCATCTTCTCTTGAAGTTTGAAAAGCTTCCAGCATACTGTGATCCAAATCCATACCCATATTTTGACAAGAATCTAAAGGAAGCCACCAACAGGGTAATTTTTCCATAATGACCAATAGCAACAGCTGCAACCAGTGGGTTTGTCTACGATGGCAGTATCCTTCAAATGGTGAACCGTGAAGCCTAGCAAACAGCAGCTATTCAATCTTGTGAGGAATTTAGAGGAAGACTGTGTTTTTTTTTAAATCACACAGCAGTTTCGTAGCGCGCTACGAAACTGCTGTAGGTGATGTTTTCAATGCAGAATAAACAGTTTGACCGGGAATGTTAGAAGAGAGACACCTGTACATCAATACAGCCTACAGCTCATCTGGAGACATGGTGTTTGGTAGCAGCGTTCCATACTTTGAGTTATTAAAGAATTGGGAACATGCTGCTACATTTTCGGAGAATGTTGGAAGACAGGGACCGTGAAAGCAGGGCACACATCTTCACCAACTAATGAGTCATCTGCACAGCTAGAATCCAAGGCAGCTCGTTCAGTGAATCCCTCTCCAATATATTTCGGCCACTACAGAAAGTGTACAGGTGTCAAAGCTCAAGAAAGGCAACATGCACACGAGGAGATGGAGTTAAAGTTTCAATGTAATTAGGACTCTATGTATTTACAGCACAATGCTTTATGTATTTAATAAGTTTGTTTAAAAATAGATAGGGTTAGTTAATGATAGGCCATCGAGCTCCCCTCATGCTGGAGGAGGAGACTCAAGTAGTTTTAGTTTTGTTTTCCTATATATAGGAAAAACTCTGATGTAAGAGGTGTTGGAGATTTATGAAAAAACAGAGTTTTTATCAGCTCATGTAAAAGACTTTGACAGTAATATAAGAATTACTTTTTCTTCCCAAGATTCATCTTGTGTTTAAATGCTCAGAATGTGTGAAGTTTTGTCATTATCCTTTATATATTTTACAGTTCACTAAATGTGCAATCACTCTGAATTCACCTAGTGCTCAGACTTCCTGTGTATATTTTTGAGTTGTGGTTCTTTTTGAGAAATGTTTTGAGTGTTAAACATTATATGCCTTGGCTTCTATGATTGAGTGATTAAAAGTCTACTGCTGAAGTGTATGACTCCATGAGCCCAATGGAAGAAGTGTTGTTTTGTTTTTCCAACCAGCTTTATTTTCATAAAATGTGTAAAGAGTTAGCCATCTTTTTTGTAATTGATTCTTATCAAAAATCTGTGAGAGAGCCCTCTCAGACTAAGGAGGCTAATCCTTAGTCTAAAGCCTGGTTGAAATAGTTACATGAAATCTTGCTAAGTAGCAGCCCTTAGTACCGATTTTGTGATAACATTTTGGTGCGTCTGCCGGAGTCTGATGATTACTCATTCCCGAAAGTTTGAAGCTGAACTTCTGAAGGTAGCAGGAGCTCAGAAGGTTTTCGAGGCTGCAAAACTACCTTGGCGACTCCATTGTTGAAGAATTCGAAAGTCATACATTCATGGTGATTCCACTGGAGGTATGAAGGACCCAGATGCTACCATTCTTACTTCAAGGTATGCATGCATAGATTTTTCAGGAATTCATGGTTTCCCAAATCATTTTCCCAAGGATGCATATTTTCTAAGGAATGGTCCAAAATTCAACGGAGAAGATTTGAGTTTAACCTTGAAGCATATAACAGAATTTTGTCATTTTACTGAGCTTCTTAGAGTTAAACATGAGGATGTTTGCATTATGTTATTCTATGATTCACTTCAAGGGAAATGCAAACAATGGATTGAAAGTTTTCCTATCAAATCCGTTAAGTCATTTCAAGACTTATGGCTTATGTTTTTGGAGGAATGGATAGATAGGTCAGAGGTGGTGGTAGACTCTCCCTCAGTTGAAAGTTTTAAACAATGGAATAATGATCGTAGTAATGGAGAAACAGTTGAAAATTTTTCTTTGTCTTTGTCCTCATATCTAAAATCCCTTGACTGCAAGACAGAAGATAGGATGAGATTTTTTGATGAATTTGCTGAGGACCTTGAAAAAGAAATTGAAGGTTTAGAAGGACAAATTCAGGCATATAGTTTTCATAACCATGATCATTATTTTCAGCAGCTCTCTATGGAAGAACATAAGGAGAGAGTCTTGTTTCCTTTCTCTTTTACACTTGAGGAAATGCACACTGCTGTTGAAGGTCAGTTTGCACAGCCAGAAAGTTACAAGAAAAATCAAGCTGATCATGTATTCTGGGATCCTGTAGCTGATTACATGGAAGAGTTTTACTCTCAAGTTTTTCAGTTTTCCTATAAAGATCAGAGACAAATTCAGTGGCAGCGGTCATCATACTATCATATTGGCTCTGATTTCCGATGCAGTCAAAGGAACCAAGTATCAGATAAAACAGAGGATTGGCTACATTGGAAATTTCATATTGATTGAGCAGAAGGAAGTTGAAATGGTTAGGGTAGGTAGGTAGAGGTAAATGCAAATAAGCTCAAGGTTAACTGAGCATGTTTTTTTTTTAGTAGATGTAGTTTTCTTTCTCCTACAGTCATGCTTGTCAAGCAAATTTCTGTTTGTCACAAATGGATAAGGCACTGGAGCTGCATGTTCTTAGTGCACCACAAGGGCACACTATCCCAAGTGGAGCCGCTGTTATCACTGAAAAGTCTGTTGCCAAAAAAATTTTAGCCTAGCTTAAAGTCAGGGTGTTTTCGCAGCGCATAAATCCGTTAGCAGTTTCGCAGCGCCATCTGTTTTAGTGATTTCGTAGCGAAAACACTGACCTTGCACTGGCTGCGCTGCGAAATTGGGAAATGACAGATATTTAAAGTGAATTGATGGAAACACTGCAGGAAACGAGGTTTGTCAAGTTGTTATATGTGGGCTTGTACTCCATTAAAGGGGAACATTCCAGTGGTAATTTTGCTTTGCGCTCACAGCTGTTGTGGCAGGTTCTCATGATCACCAACGAAGGTCCATCAAAACTCTGTTTCATACTCAAGTCTCAAAACCATGGTCCTTTTTGAAATCAATGCTCGATCAGAATCGGTTATGAGAAGGCTTCTGTTATTTCAAGCTATCATTGCCTTGTGTCAGTTGAAGGGTTTTACGAGTGGAAAAAGGATGGAGCGAAGAAGCAACCATTCTATATACATTTTCAAGATAAATGAACAAAGGATTTCCACTGTTAATGACATGTTCGCGTACAGAGAAGGATTTTAATGAATGTTTGACTCAGTGGAAGGAATCTGGGCTGCAGTTTGATGGTACAGTCTGTGTTTTATCATCTCGTTCAGCACAAGAGGAGCTGATTGAAAGATGTTTTTCGTTTTGCAATGGGAAACTCAATATGTTGATTAATAATGTCGGTACAAATATGAGGATTTCTCATTTCTTATGTCTACCAACTTTGAATCAGCTTATCATATATCTCAGCTGTCACATCCTCTACTAAAAGCATCAAAAAAGGGGAAGCATTGTTTTCATTTCATCGGTTGTTGGTGTTGTAGCTATTCTCTGGTACCATATATGCAGCCAGCAAAGGAGCAATGAGCCAACTCACAAAAAATCTTGCATGTGAGTGGACAAGTGACAACATACGTGTTAACTGTGTGGCACCATGGCATACCAAGACATCACTCGTGGAGAAGCTCTTGGAAGACAAAGAGTTTGTGTTACTTGATCGTACTCCTTTAAAGCGTCTTGCTGAGCCTCATGAAGTTTCATCCCTCGTAGCTTTTCTTTGCCTACCTGCAGCTCTTTATGACACATGGCAAGTTTCTGAAGGAGGAATATTCTTTACATTTACTATTTTGACTACACGTTCCTCTAAGGCGTTGGCGTGGCTTCATGATTGAATGCCTGTTATATTGGGGACAGAGGGCGAAATTGATGCTTGGTGGAATGAGCACGTTTACCCTGAAAAATGCGGGTTGCCTGGAATATGTGAGATTTTTACGGAGTTAGTTCGCCAAACAAGGAAATTCCAAGGGCGCAGAGGATTTTTCGAGTATGAGCATGTATCAGAGCAGGACAGTCTACGAAAGGATTGTTGTGTCCCGGTACCAGCATTCAAGAGGAGCCATGAAGGACCCCATGTTCATACAACTATGAAGTTGCTGTACATTATTGTGAGACAAGATGTCATTCTTGTGGCTAATTTTGCCGACTTCTGATCGATCACCCTGGTTCGCATAACACAGTGCATGGCAATATGAGAAATGCTAAATTCATTTCAGAATCAGAGGAGATTGATATTGTTGACAGAAAGTATGCATGGGGAAAACGGGATTGGCAGAAATGTGCAATATACATTGCAAAAATAAAAAAAAACAAGGCAGGGGCCACATTCGTTTGGACCGTGCCCAGAAAACTGCACCAGCAAGTTTTGATGCAACTACTGCAATCTGGAAAATGTTGGTGGTGAATTTGAATGCATTGCCTCCTTAGAGGGCCATGAGAATGAAGTCAAAAGTGTTTCTTGGAGCGCGTCTGGTATGCTACTTGCCACATGTGGTCGTGATAAGTCTGTCTGGATTTGGGATGTTCAACCAGGGAATGAGTTTGAGTGTGTTTCAGTACTGCAAGGTCATACACAGGATGTCAAGATGGTCCAGTGGCACCCTAATCGTGACATTTTGGTCTCTGCTAGTTATGATAATTCTATCAAGGTTTGGGCAGAGGATGGAGATGGTGATGACTGGGCATGCATGCAAACATTGGGAAATTCTGTCAGTGGCCATACATCAACAGTGTGGGCGGTATCTTTTAATTCTTCCGGAGACAGAATGGTCTCCTGCAGCGATGACTTAACGTTGATGGTTTGGGATACAAGCATAAACCCAGCGGAGAGAAGTGGAAATGGTGGGCCCTGGAAACATCTTTGTACCATTTCTGGATATCATGATCGAACAATATTCTCAGTTCACTGGTCAAGGAGCGGTCTTATTGCTAGTGGAGCATCCGATGATTGTATCAGGCTCTTTAGTGAGAGCACTGATGATTCTTAGTTGCTGCAGTTACAATGTTACAAAAAGCACCCTATAAAGACTCAAGTCAGAATTTTCATGTGACTGGGATGCAATAATGAAAATGAAGTTAAATTGGAGCACCTTGCCAAATAGTGGTGACTGGAATGTACTCTTTGAACGGTTTCCTTTCTGCTCTAGTTATGATTTTTTCATTCAAATCCATGTTACAGCTTCAGATGAAGATGATTTTCAGAGTTGGAGAGGGTGGTTTGAATCACGTTTCCGTCATCTTCTCTTGAAGTTTGAAAAGCTTCCAGCATACTGTGATCCAAATCCATACCCATATTTTGACAAGAATCTAAAGGAAGCCACCAACAGGGTAATTTTTCCATAATGACCAATAGCAACAGCTGCAACCAGTGGGTTTGTCTACGATGGCAGTATCCTTCAAATGGTGAACCGTGAAGCCTAGCAAACAAAAGCTATTCAATCTTGTGAGGAATTTAGAGGAAGACTGTGTTTTTTTTAAATCACACAGCAGTTTCGTAGCGCGCTACGAAACTGCTGTAAGTGATGTTTTTCAATGCAGAATAAACAGTTTGACCGGGTATGTTAGAAGAGAGACACTTGTACATCAATACAGCCTACAGCTCATCTGGAGACATGGTGTTTGGTAGTAGCGTTCCATACTTTGAGTTATTAAAGAATTGGGAACATGCTGCTACATTTTCGGAGAATGTTGGAAGACAGGGACCGTGAAAACAGGGCACACATCTTCACCAACTAATGAGTCATCTGCATAGCTAGAATCCAAGGCAGCTCGTTCAGTGAATCCCTCTCCAATATATTTCGGCCACTACAGAAAATGTACAGGTGTCAAAGCTCAAGAAAGGCAACATGCACACGAGGAGATGGAGTTAAAGTTTCAATGTAATTAGGACTCTATGTATTTACAGCACAATGCTTTATGTATTTAATAAGTTTGTTTAAAAATAGATAGGGTTAGTTAATGATAGGCATCGAGCTCCCCTCATGCTGGAGGAGGAGACTCAAGTAGTTTGAGTTTTGTTTTCCTATATATAGGAGAAACTCTGATGTAAGAGGGGTTGGAGATTTATGAAAAAACGGAGTTTTTATCAGCTTGTGTAAGAAGACTTTTGACAGTAATATAAGAATTACTTTTTCTTCCCAAGATTCATCAAGTGTTTAAATGCTCAGAATGTGTGAAGTTTTGTCATTATCCTTTATATATTTTACAGCTCACTAAATGTGCAATCACTCTGAATTCACCTAGTGCTCAGACTTCCTATGTATATTTATGAGTTGTGGTTTTTTTTGAGAAATGTTTTGAGTGTTAAACATTATATGCCTTGGCTTCTATGATTGAGTGATTAAAAGTCTACTGCTGAAGTGTATGACTCCATGAGCCCAATGGAAGAAGTGTTGTTTTGTTTTTCCAACCAGCTTTATTTTCATAAAATGTGTAAAGAGTTAGCCATCTGTTTTTGTAATTGATTCTTATCAGAAGTCTGTGAGAGAGCCCTCTCTGACTAAGGAGGCTAATCCTTAGTCTAAAGTCTGGTTGAAATAGTTACATGAAATCTTGCTAGGTAGCAGCCCTTAGTACTGATTTTGTGATAACATTTTGGTGCGTCTGCCGGGAGTCTGATGATTACTCATTCCCGAAAGTTTGAAGCTGAACTTCTGAAGGTAGCAGGAGCTCAGAAGGTTTTCGAGGCTGCAAAACTACCTTGGTGACTCCATTGTTGAAGAATTCGAAAGGCATACATTCATGGTGATTCCACTGGAGGTATGAAGGACCCAGATGCTACCATTCTTACTTCAAGGTATGCATGCATAGATTTTTCAGGAATTCATGGTTTCCCAAATCATTTTCCCAAGGATGCATATTTTCTAAGGAATGGTCCAAAATTCAACGGAGAAGATTTGAGTTTAACCTTGAAGCATATAACAGAATTTTGTCATTTTACTGAGCTTCTTAGAGTTAAACATGAGGATGTTTGCATTATGTTATTCTATGATTCACTTCAAGGGAAATGCAAACAATGGATTGAAAGTTTTCCTATCAAATCCGTTAAGTCATTTCAAGACTTATGGCTTATGTTTCTGGAGGAATGGATAGATAGGTCAGAGGTGGTGGTAGACTCTCCCTCAGTTGAAAGTTTTAAACAATGGAATAATGATCGTAGTAATGGAGAAACAATTGAAAATTTTTCTTTGTCTTTGTCCTCATATCTAAAATCCCTTGACTGCAAGACAGAAGATAGGATGAGATTTTTTGATGAATTTGCTGAGGACCTTGAAAAAGAAATTGAAGGTTTAGAAGGACAAATTCAGGCATATAGTTTTCATAACCATGATCATTATTTTCAGCAGCTCTCTATGGAAGAACATAAGGAGAGAGTCTTGTTTCCTTTCTCTTTTACACTTGAGGAAATGCACACTGTTGTTGAAGGTCAGTTTGCACAGCCAGAAAGTTACAAGAAAAATCAAGCTGATCATGTATTCTGGGATCCTGTAGCTGATTACATGGAAGAGTTTTACTCTCAAGTTTTTCAGTTTTCCTATAAAGATCAGAGACAAATTCAGTGGCAGTGGTCATCATACTATCATATTGGCTCTGATTTCCGATGCAGTCAAAGGAACCAAGTATCAGATAAAACAAAGGATTGGCTACATTGGAAATTTCATATTGATTGAGCAGAAGGAAGTTGAAATGGTTAGGGTAGGTAGGTAGAGGTAAATGCAAATAAGCTCAAGGTTAACTGAGCATGTTTTTTTTTTAGTAGATGTAGTTTTCTTTCTCCTACAGTCATGCTTGTCAAGCAAGTTTCTATTTGTCACAAATGGATAAGGCACTGGAGCTGCATGTTCTTAGTGCACCACAAGGGCACACTATCCCAAGTGGAGCCACTGTTATCACTGAAAAGTCTGTTGCCAAAAAATTTTTAGCCTAGCTTAAAGTCAGGGTGTTTTCGCAGCGCATAAATCCGTTAGCAGTTTCGTAGCACCATCTGTTTTAGTGATTTCGTAGCGAAAACACTGACCTTGCACTGGCTGCGCTGCGAAATTGGGAAATGACAGATATTTAAAGTGAATTGATGGAAACACTGTAGGAAACGAGGTTTGTCAAGCAGTTATATGTGGGCTTGTACTCCATTAAAGGGGAACATTCCAGTGGTAATTTTGCTTTGCGCTCACAGCTGTTGTGGCAGGTTCTCATGATCACCAACGAAGGTCCATCAAAACTCTGTTTCATACTCAAGTCTCAAAACCGTGGTCCTTTTTGAAATCAATGCTCGATCAGAATCGGTTATGAGAAGGCTTCTGTTATTTCAAGCTATCATTGCCTTGTGTCAGTTGAAGGGTTTTACGAGTGGAAAAAGGATGGAGCGAAGAAGCAACCATTCTATATACATTTTCAAGATAAATGAACAAAGGATTTCCACTGTTAATGACATGTTCGCGTACAGAGAAGGATTTTAATGAATTTTTGACTCAGTGGAAGGAATCTGGGCTGCAGTTTGATGGTACAGTCTGTGTTTTATCATCTCGTTCAGCACAAGAGGAGCTGATTGAAAGATGTTTTTTGTTTTGCAATGGGAAACTCAATATGTTGATTAATAATGTCGGTACAAATATGAGGATTTCTCATTTCTTATGTCTACCAACTTTGAATCAGCTTATCATATATCTCAGCTATCACATCCTCTACTAAAAGCATCAAAAAAGGGGAAGCATTGTTTTCATTTCATCGATTGTTGGTGTTGTAGCTATTCTCTGGTACCATATATGCAGCTAGCAAAGGAGCAATGAGCCAACTCACAAAAAATCTTGCATGTGAGTGGACAAGTGACAACATACGTGTTAACTGTGTGGCACCATGGCATACCAAGACATCACCCGTGGAGAAGCTCTTGGAAGACAAAGAGTTTGTGTTACTTGATCGTACTCCTTTAAAGCGTCTTGCTGAGCCTCATGAAGTTTCATCCCTCGTAGCTTTTCTTTGCCTACCTGCAGCTCTTTATGACACATGGCAAGTTTCTGAAGGAGGAATATTCTTTACATTTACTATTTTGACTACACGTTCCTCTAAGGCGTTGGCGTGGCTTCATGATTGAATGCCTGTTATATTGGGGACAGAGGGCGAAATTGATGCTTGGTGGAATGAGCACGTTTACCCTGAAAAATGCGGGTTGCCTGGAATATGTGAGATTTTTACGGAGTTAGTTCGCCAAACAAGGAAATTCCAAGGGCGCAGAGGATTTTTCAAGTATGAGCATGTATCAGAGCAGGACAGTCTACGAAAGGATTGTTATGTCCCGGTACCAGCATTCAAGAGGAGCCATGAAGGACCCCATGTTCATACAACTAATGAAGTTGCTGTACATTATTGTGAGACAAGATGTCATTCTTGTGGCTAATTTTGCCGACTTCTGATCGATCACCCTGGTTCGCATAACACAGTGCATGGCAATATGAGAAATGCTAAATTCATTTCAGAATCAGAGGAGATTGATATTGTTGACAGAAAGTATGCATGGGGAAAACGGGATTGGCAGAAATGTGCAATATACCTTGCAAAAATAAAAAAAACAAGGCAGGGGCCACATTCGTTTGGACCGTGCCCAGAAAACTGCACCAGCAAGTTTTGATGCAACTACTGCAATCTGGAAAATGTTGGTGGTGAATTTGAATGCATTGCCTCCTTGGAGGGCCATGAGAATGAAGTCAAAAGTGTTTCTTGGAGCGCGTCTGGTATGCTACTTGCCACATGTGGTCGTGATAAGTCTGTCTGGATTTGGGATGTTCAACCAGGGAATGAGTTTGAGTGTGTTTCAGTACTGCAAGGTCATACACAGGATGTCAAGATGGTCCAGTGGCACCCTAATCGTGACATTTTGGTCTCTGCTAGTTATGATAATTCTATCAAGGTTTGGGCAGAGGATGGAGATGGTGATGACTGGGCATGCATGCAAACATTGGGAAATTCTGTCAGTGGCCATACATCAACAGTGTGGGTGGTATCTTTTAATTCTTCCGGAGACAGAATGGTCTCCTGCAGCGATGACTTAACGTTGATGGTTTGGGATACAAGCATAAACCCAGCGGAGAGAAGTGGAAATGGTGGGCCCTGGAAACATCTTTGTACCATTTCTGGATATCATGATCGAACAAGATTCTCAGTTCACTGGTCAAGGAGCGGCCTTATTTCTAGTGGAGCATCCGATGATTGTATCAGGCTCTTTAGTGAGAGCACTGATGATTCTTAGTTGCTGCAGTTACAATGTTACAAAAAGCGCCCTATAAAGACTCAAGTCAGAATTTTCATGTGACTGGGATGCAATAATGAAAATGAAGTTAAATTGGAGCACCTTGCCAAATAGTGGTGACTGGAATGTACTCTTTGAACGGTTTCCTTTCTGCTCTAGTTATGATTTTTTCATTCAAATCCATGTTACAGCCTCAGATGAAGATGATTTTCAGAGTTGGAGAGGGTGGTTTGAATCACGTTTCCGTCATCTTCTCTTGAAGTTTGAAAAGCTTCCAGCATACTGTGATCCAAATCCATACCCATATTTTGACAAGAATCTAAAGGAAGCCACCAACAGGGTAATTTTTCCATAATGACCAATAGCAACAGCTGCAACCAGTGGGTTTGTCTACGATGGCAGTATCCTTCAAATGGTGAACCGTGAAGCCTAGAAAACAGCAGCTATTCAATCTTGTGAGGAATTTAGAGGAAGACTGTGTTTTTTTTGAATCACACAGCAGTTTCGTAGCGCGCTACGAAACTGCTGTAAGTGATGTTTTTCAATGCAGAATAAACAGTTTGACCGGGAATGTTAGAAGAGAGACACTTGTACATCAATACAGCCTACAGCTCATCTGGAGACATGGTGTTTGGTAGCAGCGTTCCATACTTTGAGTTATTAAAGAATTGGGAACATGCTGCTACATTTTCGGAGAATGTTGGAAGACAGGGACCGTGAAAACAGGGCACACATCTTCACCAACTAATGAGTCATCTGCACAGCTAGAATCCAAGGCAGCTCGTTCAGTGAATCCCTCTCCAATATATTTCGGCCACTACAGAAAATGTACAGGTGTCAAAGCTCAAGAAAGGCAACATGCACACGAGGAGATGGAGTTAAAGTTTCAATGTAATTAGGACTCTATGTATTTACAGCACAATGCTTTATGTATTTAATAAGTTTGTTTAAAAATAGATAGGGTTAGTTAATGATAGGCCATCGAGCTCCCCTCATGCTGGAGGAGGAGACTCAAGTAGTTTGAGTTTTGTTTTCCTATATATAGGAGAAACTCTGATGTAAGAGGGGTTGGAGATTTATGAAAAAACGGAGTTTTTATCAGCTTGTGTAAGAAGACTTTTGACAGTAATATAAGAATTACTTTTTCTTCCCAAGATTCATCAAGTGTTTAAATGCTCAGAATGTGTGAAGTTTTGTCATTATCCTTTATATATTTTACAGCTCACTAAATGTGCAATCACTCTGAATTCACCTAGTGCTCAGACTTCCTGTGTATATTTATGAGTTGTGGTTCTTTTTGAGAAATGTTTTGAGTGTTAAACATTATATGCCTTGGCTTCTATGATTGAGTGATTAAAAGTCTACTGCTGAAGTGTATGACTCCATGAGCCCAATGGAAGAAGTGTTGTTTTGTTTTTCCAACCAGCTTTATTTTCATAAAATGTGTAAAGAGTTAGCCATCTGTTTTTGTAATTGATTCTTATCAGAAGTCTGTGAGAGAGCCCTCTCTGACTAAGGAGGCTAATCCTTAGTCTAAAGTCTGGTTGAAATAGTTACATGAAATCTTGCTAGGTAGCAGCCCTTAGTACTGATTTTGTGATAACAGGGGTAATGAATATTCCATTTAAAATAAATTTTTAAACGCTTTGACACAACTTGTTTTTTCAGTTTTAAAGAGTCGAGAAAAAACAAAAGATGACTGTAGTCTCCTTCGACTTTTAATGAGCCTGAAGTGACAAGTGCTCAGATGGACCTTTTCCGTTAAAGAGTTTGAAAAGGAACGAAATGGACTGCTCTGAAGATCTAGGCAGAGGGAGTACCAAACAAATCACAAAACTGCAGAATACTTTTTACGGTACGACAGTCAATCTTCCCGAATGCTGTGTTCAGTGCCTTGCCATCGATAGGGTGGCAGACACGGCTTCCTATGGATAAAGGATTTAAGCCTATAGGGGTCTCCCAAAATATACTCGACGGTACGTGGGAGCACAAGTCCGTACTGGCACTTATCGTCTCAAAGTGGAGGAATCACCCAACCATCAGTGAGGAAAACAGTTACCAGTCTTTACGACGCCGGAATACGTCTCTAGCCTAGACCTCTAAATGTTGTGCGTTAAGTTCCAAAGCATTGTTAGATTCATTGAATTTATTTTAAGTTGATCTTTCTTATGAAGTTTGCCTTTTGGGTTCACCACGAGATGTAGATGTAATTCCTAAAATGCAATCTAAAGATGATAAGCAAACTTTTATCTCTTTTCAGCAATGAAAATCCTAGCTACTAGGGGAAAAGAAAGACACAATCTTTTCACAAAGAACAAAGAGCACATTGTAAATGCACTTTCCTAAATCAAGCCAAACAAACTGTCAATATGCAAATGCACATGTGCATGTATTTGTTTTTGACTTTCTTAGTATTGATGCTAAAAACAAAGTTGATGTACAAATCTGAATTTGCTTTCAAGCGACAAACACAAACAAGCTTCTTTTCGAAATCAAAAGATAGGGACAATTACTACACTTTAAGATTTTGAAATAAATACTCATTTTTGACACTAGAAGGTCACAAATTCAGACCAAAGGCAAAAGTACAAGTATAATCGACCTTCGATAGCAATCAAACTTTATCCTATGATCGAAATCGACACTTGCGACAGATCTAAAACAAAGGACGACAGTACGACTATTCTACTTTTGCAATGGAAAACTGTAAACAACTCAACAAACACACAAAAACATCTATAGTTCTTTTGTACAAAGGAGGCGGAATAACAGCAAGGAAAAGGGGTTTTTAAACAGACACATATACTGATCACAGGCTGCAAAAATTAGAGACAAAACTGGAAAGAATGAAGCACAAGAACCTCAGCTGCACAGGGCTAGTCTAATCAGCGCACCTGTAGCACAGAGAAACTGGATTGCAGCACAGGTTGCCCTTTCGGGAACTGCGCTGAAATGCAGGAACTCTTAACAGTACCTACGCTGGGCCAGAAACAAGAATCTGTCTGAGTTCTGGGTCACGGTTGCAGTTAAGTCTTTGGTTTTTTGGCCGAGTAAAAGCAATCAGTAATGCACAATCAGGGGGTAGATCTATGGAGGGTCTAAGAGCTATCACAAAGGGAAATCAGATCATTTGTGAATCAGCTGCTCAAATCATAAATAGATCCAGTGAATGGATTGAAGCAGCAGATGTATACTTTGCATTCGCTATGGCAAATGCAGTTCGAATGCTACTTATAAGTTTATGAAAGAAACAACAAAAAGATACACAAACAAACTAATTAGACAATCGTCCCCAGTGGAGTCGCCATTTTGTTACCGGGAAAAGTGTCTATTTAGAACTGCTCTATCCCACTAAGGTGTGACACCTACCTTAGAAACAAACAAAGAAAACTACTTTTGTATTTCCTTTATGAATTAACGATAGAGGGGGATAGAAAGAACCGACCTGTGTCTTGCGCTAATCCTTTGATCCAATCCCTCTCTTCTTTGACAGCTTCCAGCTACCTGCTCCCTTACTTGCCTAGCTTCACCAAGTTCCTGTAAGATCACAGAAGAAGAAAACTATACAAAGACATGGATCTATATTCATAAACAGCTTAGGATCAGATTTAAGCTAAACATAAAAATGTAACAAGCATCAATGATACACAAGCATGTAGGAGAAACTCAAATAGTTTTTATTGATATACAAGAAGATCCAGGAGGAGTTACAACTGATGATTCCTAACCCAGCATCAACCTACCAGCAAAGAAGCCCCTTCTTCACCTCCAACAAAGCATAAATCACCCAATACTCTGATATCTATCTCAAAACCAACAACAATTCCTTGCAATGTACAAAATTCTAGCCTCTAGATCTCTGGGATGAGGGATCCATATATAGATGTATGCAAGGAGGATGAGTCAGCTTATGATTTGATTAGTGTCTTCTCTCTGTCAGTTCTTGCTTCCACTTGGAGACTGAGAGCCTCTTACTCATCCTTGGTTGAATTTAGTGAGGCAAGTGTCATAGGAGAAGATTCTGGAAGCTTCCATTGTCTTTCCACCTCGCGGAATGGCACTGCCATTTGTCATTTCCCACTCAACGCACCCTGATAGTGCATTTAGGTGCGTTGCAATGCACCCAGCTAGTGTATTTAGGTGCTATGCAACGTAGCTAGCCAGTGGAGCAGCTGAAATGATCCTGTTTTGACTTATTCTGAGCAATTTCTGGTGGAGAACTTTTGGGAGAAGCTGTAATTTGTTGACCTTGTTCCTTTAGGGGTTGGAACAACACTTTTAGGGACTTAGGAGCCCTTGGTTTATGGACATTTCATGCTTGGAGCTGCAAGGAACAAAAATGTTTATAATAGTTGCCCCCTAAAGTATGAAGCCGTTAATCGGGTGAAATGCTTTATTATGAGGATCCGAAGTTCTTTCAATGCTGGGAGGAGACCTGTAATAAGATACAATACAATACATTATCTTCATACTGTTTTTCATGATCTAGATGAGGCGGGCATTACCATGCTCAACTTTATAAATTCATTTTCATGTACATAGGACATACAATCGTCTGAGTGTAGACTAATGATTCTGATAGAGCCATCATCCTTTTGGTAGGATGATTATCTGTGCTGCAATGTTGTACATTTTAATGTCTTTATTTTCCTGAATATATATCACAGCCCGGATGGATGAAACTAGATCCAGGGTCTTCAATATCGTCCGATCTTCACTCGAAGTACAAGTCGATCCATGTGAGAAATGTTCTGAAGTCGAACATGGAAAGACATCGCTTGATTACCAGTCAATGATGTAAACTGTTAACAAGCGCGAGAGGAATCACCGATAATGATAATGACCCTCAAGGTACTATAGTACAATTCACGTGGTGTGAATAAAGGACTTGGCATCGAACACCACGCAAAATCTTTCGGTCGAAGGCCATTGATGTAAACCTTTCGCTAGAAGTGAGAAACTTGCCATTAAGGCATGCAAGCTTCAAAGTACTGAACAGGGTGTTCCTAGACCAACTTCTTGGATAATGAGCTGATGTCGACAAGAAGTGATCCGTCAAAGGAGGGCCTTAATGAATCCCACATCAATGACACGGAACGGAGCAAATGATTTTGATGGAGGTGAAAACAATCTGATGATATACGGTTCAGGATGGCAGTCATGAAAGAATGAAGTATAATGTATGGTAGTGGGTGGGACACAGGTGACTTCTCTAAATGACTTCTCTTGAACATGTCGGCGACACTTATGTGATGGATTGGTAACATTAACCCCAAATGTGGATGTTATGGCGTGACCATGGTGATGTGACTGGTGAATGAAACAACCCAACCCGACTAGGACACGGAGTGGAAGTGTCATGTTCAAGAGCGACTTGCTACCAATAAAGATTCTTTGAGTTTTCTTCCCAATTTTTCCCCAGTCATTGCTGACCAGTACCTCTTTATTTTTGTCAAGCTTGAGGAGGATAACATATGCTTGTTCTATAATTTTCCCTTTGGGCAAATCCATCGCTATGTTTTAACGAGCCTAGCGATAGTGAAACTCGTTCTCGTCTAAAGACAAGTTTGTCGCTATTAATCTTTTTAACGAGTTTAACGACAAAGATAACTCGGTACTTTTCATTTTTAGAGAGTCTGAAAAGATAACTCCAAAATTCCTTTTTCGTCATCTAATCCCTTAAGTCCGAAAAAGTATAAAACAATACAGAAGGGATGAATTTTCGATAGTTTTAACGAGCGGAACAAAACAAGCACTCGATCTTTTTGTGTAATAATCCCTCAGGTCCAAAAAGATTAAAATCTAGCGGAGGGATAGCACTTCCTGTCACTTTAACGAGCTGGAGAGGCCAATGTTTCGACAATCTTTTCATATTTGACGAGTCAGTTGAAAAGAGCTTAAAAGAGACTCGTCTTTTGAGGAACGAGTGATAAAATGGGTAGCAGTTGATTCCAGGTAAGGTTTGGAATTTTCCAATCACGGCAGTGTCACAAGGATGGCTAGTGAATTTTCCAATCACGGCAGTGTCACAAGGATGGCTAGTGAAATCACGGTGCAAACACGACCAAGGCTTTAATGGCTGAAGTACTACATTCACGGTGGTTATTTACCAGGGAATAGTTCATTTTTTAACGAGCTTAAACGCGGGTGGAAACATTTGCTCGATCCGGGTTTATTTTTTAACGAGCTTGAACCTCGTGGTAACACTGCTCGATTAATCCAGTCATATGATAAGAATTTCTCATATAAAAACGGCAATTTTTAGAGTTTTGCCCCACATCCTTTCTTTATGCAAGTTAGGAGATGACCAATCCTACGAGTTTAAAGGGTTAGAGGTCCTAAAAATTTAAAAAAATAAATAGTCGCTCTTTGCTTGCACTCCAAAAGGTTTGCATGCCCCCAGGTATAAAACAGAGTTTCAAGGTTACCTCTACTTCTCTCCGTCAAAACACTTGTTTTGACGAGAGAGGCCTACCTCTTACAGGTTATCCAAAGATTGTTCTATTCGCGGCGCAAACAAAACACTTCTTCGGTGATGTCTATCGAAACAAACAAAGGTGAGCGACGATGCCCGCCAACTCACATAACTTTGACAAGAGAATCTTGTTCTAGAATAACCCTCTTCCAATCACGGACGGGGTATAGACTAGTCATATTCTCCCGCGGAAACCTACCCTATACCCGAAGTTTTCCTGCCGAAGCAGACCAGGATGCATGCCCCCTGGGTTTCAATCATATCCCTCTGAATTACTCGCGCTCATCGGGAGGACGGACTGGAGATTGAGACATTTCTTGCGTGAAAAGACCATTTAGGGATGGTATATGACTATTTGCTATGTGTGATCCGGGAAATGAAAGCTGGTCCACGAGCTTGACCACTCTTCCTTCGTGCGGAAAACACATTACTCTAAAGAGTGAGGAGACAATCGCTCCCATGCAATAAATATAGTCTCGTCCAAGGAGTAGATTGTAATCTAGGGGTCCTTGAACTACCATTACGTTTAGGTGAACGGTTTTCCCTCTCAATGTTATGGGCACATCGGGAAGGATTCCTAAAGGTCGACTGGTTCCTTTATCAAAGCATGTCAGATTTCTCATCTCAGGCAAAAGCGATGGCGAACCAAGCACTTTCCAAGCAGTCGAGGAAAGGATACTCACAGAAGCCCCCTCATCCATGATGGTACCAGCGATAACCATTCTATATATTTGAACGATAATTTGGAATGGTATGCTTGCTGGTAAACGGGGTCTGCCTAGTTGATTCCAGTCGAAGGAGACAACTAGGTTGTTTGGAGGTGGGACCAAATAGATGGCTAGGTACGACTCTGACGAACTTCCTTCCTGCGGTAAAGGAACGGGTAAATTGCCCCCATGTTCGTTGGAGTCTGTGCTTATGAAGAGAATTTGGACGGTGTCATCCTTGTTCTCCTCGGTGATTGTATCATATGAAGATGAAACCTCTGGAGGCAAGATCGGGTCAATTGCCGCCTCGACCTTTTGACTTTCGTCTGGTATGGATCCAGATGGTTTATCTTCAATGATAGGCACTTCAGCCGACCACTTGAGTGGGCCAACCGGATTTTCAACTAGTGATGGACTCGGAAAGAGTTTTTTTATATCCAGGAGGAAGTCGTAACGGTGAAACCGGACGATCATCCAAAACTCTTTTGGCTTCGTCTAAGAAGGGACAACGGTGTACGGCATGATCGCCTTCGCACAGCCTACAAGGAAATCTATATTTTCCTTTTTGTCCTGGGACTTCACTTTCACTAGTTGACGGTATGCTTTCAACATGATCATCAGAGGTTGACAACACCGGGTTGTGCAATCTAGGAGACCAGTCCCTTAATATCCGAGGGATGCAAGGAAAATCTCTATGAAAGTGGTCTCCTTTGCAAATGACACATGGCGATTTAGGCTTGGTTGGTGCAATGTGTGGATTTTCGTTAGACGACACTCGTTTTCCCCCATTCGCCTTTGGCTCCTTCTCCTTCTTCTCTTTCTTCTTCTTTTCCTTCTTCTCCTTAGAACCTGACTTTTGGCTTTACCAGCCCCATCAAGTGAAGAGGAAGGAAGAGAGGAAGAATTAGATGAAGTAGAAGGTTGGTGGGCAACTCTGGACTCATCTAATTGCTGATTCGATTGTTCAGGAATAGTGGTGTTTTGAACGATAAAGGTTGAGAAGAGACATACAGGCAAACCAATTTTCAGTCCTGGAAGCAACAATGTGGCCATATGGGGTGCACCAACATCTCCCCAAGAGGAGAAGGGACTAGGATTTCCTCCAAGGGGAATTCCTTGGTTGGTAGACTCCATTTTCTCAACCCAAGATCAACGTAGGAAAGGGGTAATGAATATTCCATTTAAAATAAATTTTTAGACGCTTTGACACAACTTGTTTTTTCAGTTTTAAAGAGTCGAGAAAAAACAAAAGATGACTCTAGTCTCCTTTGACTTTTAATGAGCCTGAAGTGACAAGTGCTCAGATGGACCTTTTCCGTTAAAGAGTCTGAAAAGGAACGAAAGGGACTGCTCTAGAGATCTAGGTAGAGGGAGTACCAAACCAATCGCAAAACTGCAGAATACTTTTTACGGTACGGCAGTCAATCTTCCCAAATGCTGTGTTTAGTGCATTGCGATCGATAGGGCGGCAGACACAGCTTCCTATGGATAAAGGATTTAAGCCTATAGGGGTCTCCCAAAATATACTCGTCGGTACGTGGGAGTGTTGTGGGGAAAAATGCCTATGCAGGATGATCCTATCCACCTAAGGTGTGACAGTGCCTTAGCAACAAACAGAAACAACTATTCTAGTATTCTTCCTTTATGAATTAAGAATGAAGAGAGATGGATGGACTAACAGGTGTCTTCCGTTTGTCCCTCGATCCGGTTTCTCTTCTCTTTGAGAGTTCCCAGCTACTTGCCTTCTCGCTCGCCTAGCTTCAAGAGGTTTCTGCAAGATCACAAGAAGAGAACACTACACAAAGACATAGATTCATATTCATAACTAGTTCAGGATTAGAAATAAACTAAACATACTAATGCAATCATACATCAAAGACACATCAGCATATAGGAGAAACCAAGATAGCTTTATTGATGAATAACAAGGTTCAGGAAGAGATACAACCCAGAGGGCTCCAATCCAGCATCTCCTTCCCAGCAAATGAAATTCCTATCTTCACCTTCCCTCAAAGCATTAAGCACCCAATGATTCCAATCTCAAACCAACAGCAATTCTTTGCAATAACAAAATTCCAGCCTCTAGATCTCATGGAGGAGAGATCCATATATAGATGTTTGGAGAGAGGATGAGTCAGCTTGAGATCTGACTAGTGTCCTCTCCCTCTGTCAGTTCTTGCTTCCACTTGGAGGTTCTTGCTTCCACTTGGAGATTGAGAACCTCTTACTCATCACTAGTCGAATTCACTGAGGCAAGTTTCATTGAGGAAGATTCTGGAAGCTTCCAGGGTCTTGACACCTTGTTGAATGAACTTGCCATTTGTCAATTCCCGCTCAGTGCACCCTGGTAGTGCTTCTACCTGCGTTGCAGTGCAGGTAGCCAGTGCAGACTTTGCATTTCAGCGCAGACAGCTAGTGGAGCCTCTGAATTGATCCTAAATTGACTTGTTTTTGAGCAGTTTCTGGTGGAGAACTTCTGTGAATTGCTGTGGTTTGTTAGCCTTGTTCCTCTAGGGGTAGGAACAACATGTTTAGTGACTTTGGATCCCTTAGATTATAGACATTTCATGCTTATAGCTGTAAGGCACAAAAATGTCTATAATAGTTGCCCCCTAAAGTATGAGGCCGTTTATCGGGTGAAATGCTTTATCAGGAGGATCCGAAGTTCATTCATTGTCGGGAGGAGACCTGTAATACAATACAATACAATACATTATTTTTCATACTGCTTTCATGATCTAGCTGAGGCGGGCATTCCCATGCTCAGCTTTATAAATTCATTTTTCTGTACATAGAACAGACAATTGTCTGATGGTAGACTGATAATTTTGATGAAATTATCATCCTTTTGGGTAGGATGATTATCTGCTGCAATGATGTACATGTCAATGTCTTTATTTTTCCTGAATATATATCGCAGCCCAGATGGATGGAACTAGATCCGGAGTCTTCAAACTCATTCGATCTTCACTCTAAGTACAAGTCGATCCATGTGAGAAATGTTCTGAAGTCGAACATGGAAAGACATCGCTTGATTACCGGTCAATGAGGTAAACCGTTAACAAGCGCGAGAGGAATCATCGATAATGATAATGACCCTCAAGGTACTGCAGTACAATTCACATGGTGTGAATAAAGGACTTGGCGTCGAACACCACGCAAAATCTTTCGGTCGAAGGTCATTGATGTATACCTGTCGCCGGAAGTGAGAAACTTGCCATTGAGGCATGCAAGCTTCAAAGTACTGAAGGGGTTGTTCCTAGATCAACTTCTTGGATAATGAGCTGATGTCGACAAGAAGCGATCCGTCAAAGGAGGGCCTTAATGTATCCCACATCAGTGACACGGAACGGAGCAAATGATTTTGATGGAGGTGAAAACGATCTGATGACATATGATTCAGGGTGGCGGTCATGAAAGGATGAAGGATAATGTATGGCAGTGGATGGGACACGGTTGACTTCTCTGAACGACTTCTCTTGAACATATGGCGACACTTATGTGATGGATCGTTAGTATTACCCCAAATATGGATGGTATGGCGAGACCATGGTGATGCGACCGATGAATGAAACAACCCAACCCGACTGTGGTACGGAGGAAAAGTGTCATGTTCAAGAGCGACTTGCTACCATCAAAGTTTTCTTGAGTTTCTCCCAATTTTTCCCCAGTCATTGCTGACCAGTACCTCTTTATTTTTGTCAAGCTTGAGGAGGATAACATATGCTTGTTCTATAACTTGCCCTTCGGGCAAGCCCATCGCTATGTTTTAACGAGCCTAGCGATAGTGAAACTCGTTCTCGTCTAAAGACAAGTTTGTCGCTATTTGATGCTTTTAACGAGTCTAACAACAAAGATAACTCAGTCCTTTTCATTTTTAGAGAGTCTGAAAAGGTACGTAAAGTCAACTCCGAAAGTCCTTTATCGTCATCTAATCCCTTAAGTCCGAAAAAGTATAAAACAATACAGAAGGGATGAGATTTCGATATCTTTAACTAGCCGAACAAAACAAGCGCTCGATCTTTTTGTGCAATAATCCCTCAGGTCCAAAAAGATTAAAATCTAGAGGAGGGATAGCTCTTCCGGTCGCTTTAACGAGCTGGAAGGCCAAAACTTGACAATCTTTTCATATTTTACGAGTCAGATGAAAAGAGCTTAAAGAAGACTCGTCTTTTGAGGAACGAGTGATAAAACGGGTTAGCAGCTGATTCCAGGTACGGGTTGGAATTTTCCAATCACAGCAGTGTCACAAGGATGGCTAGTGAAATCACTCTTCGCAGCTGTTCCTCAAAATGGGTAAACAATCATATGGAGGTGAACGATCGGCCAATGGAAAAGTGGAGGTGACGGGCAAACACGACCAAGGCTTTAATGGCTGATAATGTTACATTCACAGTGGTTATTTACTGGAATAGTTCATCTTTTAACGAGCTTAAACGCAGGTAGAAACATTTGCTCGGATCTGTTTATTTTTTAACGAGTCATGAACTATGGGCTAAAACTACTCGGATCTGTTTATTTTTTAACGAGCATGAACTATGGACTAAAACTGCTCGATTATATGGTCAAATTTTGATTTTTTACCATGACTAGCTTTGCCCTTTTCAAAGATAGTACTGTATCCTCAATTGCTGCATCAAACTAGTTAGAAATGAATAACATTTGCTTAAAAATGAGATTAAACCCTAATATTTCGCTTTGAACTACGTAAAAAGCAATTAAAAGTATTTTTACCTCTCATTTTACCATTTCATTTGAACATGGTTTGTTGGAGCTTTGGAGGTGCCTCTTTCCCCTTGATTTTCATCAGTTGATTCCGGGAGATTCTGCGGATGATTTTCGGCGCCGTCTGGACCAGGTAGGAGCTAAACTTGAGCTCTTTCTTTTCATGGTTTCTTTTCTGCATTCTGTGCTTCTTTTACTGTTTTCCTGAGCTCCTGGGGTTTTATTGGGTCGCTCTGCCATCAGCGCACCTGGTTCACTCGAAACCTATGCTGAATGTCAAGCTACATGAAGGCAGTTTGACCTTTAACGCAGGTGGAACACTAGCTAGTTGCGCTGGGCGTAGAAAAATAGTTTTGTTGCACAGTTTTTGATGAAAATTTTGCCAATTTCTCATCAAATCCAGGATCTAACTCCTCTCATGTTTGTTTTTTCAGAGATTATTGGAGCAGAATGACCCTTACATGGCGAGAATGAGAACATGAAGAAGAGGACATGATTGCCTTACATGACCCTGTCACGGTGAACGCGCTGCGGAACTGTGGTCTGCTGAAGTTCTTCCGTATCTCTAGTATGAGACAACAGATCTCCTTATTACATTATATGCTTGATGCTTGGGATCCTATCAACCAAGTATTTCAGATTAGGAGCAAATCTATCCCTTTGACCGTGGTAGACATTTACTTCTTGACTGGCTTGTCGAGGCGGGGTGCCCCCATTTCTTTGTCAGGTTCGGCCCGAGGGAGTGACTCTGTGAGAGATTACGTCCGCCAGCATTGCAGGGAAGGATCTCAGCCGAGCAGAGATGGCAAGATAGTTATCCGTGAGATTGCTGACAAGTCCCTCAGGTCCATTCTGTATACTATTGGTAGGATGGCCGGTAGTGCATCTCTTCATGTTGCCAACAGATCCTATGTACAGCACGCCTTGGAGTGCCTCCAACCGAAAATATTCAACTGGTGTGATGCAGTACTTCTTCAGATGAAAAGTCAGTTGACCAAGGTAAAGGACGGGAAGTTGAAGAACTTTGGATTTGGTTCTATTTTGACTTCCTTTGCCTTGGAGAAGATACCACTGATGCAGCCTCAGTATATTGCACTCGACTTGCCTTCTCCTACCGAGCCACACATGCAGAGATGGGTTGATCACATGTCTAGGCATGCTGGTCATTCTCAGATTTCTTTCACTGATACCTTCTTTAGGTGGTTCGAGCGTCAAGAGATGGTCTATTCCGAGTATCCATATGTTGGCATGGATTTCCGAGGTGATCCGGATTTGGTACTGCCGGTTGGCGAACAGTGGGGCGCTATTGGTAAAATCTTCGACCATATCACTGTTTACTGTTTTTTATTTGTAATGTCCTTGTGCTTTATTCTATCAAGACTTTAATCAAACTCATGTGTGCATGCAGATGTTGGTCCTGTTCGTCCAGCAGTTCGCCCGAGAGCGCCAGTCGCTGCCCCAGCAGGGGAGACTACTGGGAGGGTTATTCTTCGCGACCTTGATGTGGCCGAGACCCTTAAAGCTATGCAGGAGCAGGTTGAGAGCCTTACTCTTGGCATTCCAGATGTGAGGATCGATGAGTTACCTCTACAGTTGCAGCAGCATACTACTGGTGTGCCTAGACGATGGACTCATCTCTTACGCATGATTGCACAGGCCGTGACGTGCTATCATGAGAATCACTAGGCTAGGGTGCCCCCTAGCATTTTGAGTTTTTGGGTCATGCGACCGATTTTTGTCTTGGTTACAGAACATTATGTGTGAACGATAAAAAGCTTATATATATATATTTTGATTTTCGAGGTTTATTCTGGTTGAGTTATATGATCCATATGTACAACATTGATGACGTGTTTCTTTTTATAAATGTCGCAAATGTCTGTCTAACACATAGTTTGCTAATGAGTCGGTTAATGTGTTTAAGGTTCTGGAAATATGCTGGTATTGAATTAAATCAAACTGTCTTTCCAAAATCTTAACCCTTAGAAACATACGATAAATAGCTGGATTGCGGACGGAATATATACCATTGAGTTGTAGTATTACGAGTTGTGAGTCTATCCTGACGATTAGTCGGTGTATGCCATGGGTGATGGCATCAGAGAGTAGTTCTATCAACGCGCTATACTCAGCGATATTATTCGTTGATTTCCCGATACATACACCTCTGAAACTTACTAACTCGCCGCTTAGATCAAAAATGGCCCAGGTTGCGGAGGACAGGTTCCGCGAACTACGACTCGCTCCGTCGGCATATCCAACACATATCTCCAAAAGGTTTGACATCTGCAATAAATGTAAAAAGGTGGATTACTCAACCAAAACAAACACTTTAGCGAAAACAAAATACAACAAAAGCATACAGGTTACTATTTAAGCATAGTAACGCTTGAGATACAACCCATTATGGGGCTGCGCCAGTGGAATTCCATCATAATCCATTAACTCGTAGGCTCCTTTTGCTAACACTCGTTTAACAATATAGGGACCCATCCATAAAGAATTAAATTTACCTGCTCCCAATTTATCGGATTCTTGGTCATAAAGCAAGACCAAGTCACCTTCTGAGAAGACATGGGGTTTGACATTTTTGTCGAACTGCGCCTTGACTCGTTTCTTATGGGCTTCGTTAGCCAAAGCGGCATCACGACAGGTTTCATCCAATTGGATTAATTCCAAGAAACGGGCCTCTTCTTCTGAAGTTCCGGGGAGGAGATCAATTGCGAGTTTAAGAGACGAGATTTCACACTGGATTGGTAGGACTGCTTCCAGGCCATACACCAGTTGGAAAGGTGTGAATCTGGTCGCATTCCTTACTGATGTTCGGTAAGCCCACAAGGCTGAGTAGAGGATTAGGTGCCACCTTCTTTTGTGAACTCCGATCATCCTTTGCAACATACGCTTCAGGACTTTGTTGATCGCTTCAACCTGTCCGTTGGCTTGCGGATAATACGGGGTAGAGCTGTCGTGAGATAGCCCTAGCTTGGCAGCTAATTCAACCATCATGTGATTGCGAAAATGCGATCCATGATCCGTAACTATAGCCTGTGGTACGCCGAATCTGGCGACTACATGATTGAAAAAGAAAAGGGCAGCTATTTCACCAGTGTTATCTAATGTAGGCATCGCCTCGGCCCATTTGGTAAAATAGTCAACGACAACTATAATATACCCATGCCCCCCGGTCGAGGTGGGGTTACATGTCATGAAATCGATGCCCCATTTGGCGAAAGGCCCAACAGCAACTATCGGCTGTAAAGGTGCGGGTGGTCTTCTGGTTTTGCTATCAAAAATTTGACAAGCATGGCAACTTCTGACTGCGTTATGCAATCTTTGAACATGGTTGGCCAGAATTATCCTGCTCGTAAGATTTTCTGTGCTGTAGCATATCCAGATTGATGCCCCCCACACGCACCTGAATGACACTCATTCAGGGCTTTTTTGGCCTCCTCATGGGTGAGGCACCTTCTCAGAACTGTATCGATACCACGACGGTAAAGTGTATCACTGACGATCATGTAGTCTTTTGCTTGGTATCGTATATGTTTCTGTTCTGAGTGAGAGGTGTTAGGCCTGAATTTTTGGGTTTGGAGATAAACGATTATATCTCCATACCACTCATCGCTTGTGGATATCAGAAACAAACTTTCATCCACGATTGATTCTTCGGATGTTTCATCGTTGGACGACGATGGGAGATCGCACAATAATTCCGCGAAAACTAAAGCTTTCTTTGATTTGGATTTTACAAATTCCAGATCAAAATCTTGAAGGATCGCTATCCATTTTGAATATTTGCCCCCCAGTAACTGTCGCGACAATATATAAGTCATGGGGTTGCAATCTAATAGAATGGTAGTTTTCCGAAAGAGGACATAGTGTCGAAACCTTTGTATCGCTTGAACAGCTGCAAGCGCTAGTTTTTCAACATAAGAATATTTAATTTCTGTATCATTTAAGTTTCTACTTAAATAATATATAGGATGTTCAATTCCATCGACTTCTTGAACTAAAACCATTGCAATGGTCATATCCGCTGCAGCCAGATACAGGTTAAAATCTCTTTGATAGTCCGGGGCATACATTAATGATGCTTTTACTAGAGAATCCTTCAGAGCGTCAAAGGAAGCTTGCGCCACCTGATCCCAGACAAAAGGTACATCCTTTTTCAAAAGACGAGTATAACCTTTAGCAAGTTCTGCGTAATTTGGAATGAACCTCCTCAAAAAGTTTGCTTTCCCTTGGAGTTTCTGAATCTGAAGCAAATTTGAAGGTGGAGGCAAATTGATGATTGCCTGAACCTTACAGGGGTCGAGATGAATCTCGTCCTTGGAGACTACAAAGCCAAGTAAACGACCAGAGCTGACGCAAAATACACATTTCTGTGGATTGAATCGTATCTTGTAGTGTCGACAACGTAGAAATATCGCTCTTAAATGCTGCGGATGATCAGTCCGCTTTCGCGAATGAGCCGGAAGGTCGTCGAGGTATGGTTGAACGATGTTCTTGATGTCATGGAAGGCATAATTCATTGGCCTCTGAAACGTCGCCCCAGCGTTCTTTAAACCAAAGGGTAATTTTTGATATGCGAATGTGCCCCATAGACAAATGAAATCAGTCTTTGACTGGTCCTGTGGGCGGATATTTATTTGATTATACCCGAAAAATCCATCCATGAATGAAAAGATTTCACATCCGGCGCATTCATCAATTATCTGGTCGATCAAGGGTGTAGGGTAGTTGTCTTTTGGAAAAGCTTGGTTTACATCCCTATAATCGACACACACTCTAATTGTCCCTTGTTTCTTCATAACAGGGACAATATTCGATACCCAATCGGTTAGAGGAACCGGGTAGATGAAACCAGCATGGAGAAGCTTTTCAACTTCTGCCTTAATGGCAGCGGCTTTCTTGGGGTGAACCTGCCGAAGCCGTTGTCTTACTGGTTTGACATCAGGATACATCTTAATTTCATGTTCAACGATACTCGAGTCGATGCCTGGCATTTCATCATATGACCAAGCAAAGACATCTCTGAATTCGCAGAAGAGAGCGTTGTATATTTCCAGTTCTGAAGGAGAACAACATTTGCCAACATAAATATTCTCTACAACATCTGCTTTGGTTGAGATATTTATGGCTATAGTCTCTTCAATATTGGATAGGTTCCGCTCGGAATCCACCGTGTTTACAGTATTTGATAGAAATTCAAAAACTGAAGGGTGATAAAGGTCGTTTTGAGTATCTTCTTCATAATCTGGAAGAAGGGAACGATGGTGGCAATCATTCCATGGTGCCCCTTCAATCAACATTGATTGTAGAATTCCTCCGTCGGTTCCATGCACTCGCGACCAAGGATCCAAAGGGGTGCCATATTCTCTAGACTTATCTACCCAAACGCTTGATGAGCGTTGATTTGGGTTCGCCTCCCATGCCAGAAACATTGATTGCTACAAAATTTCTATTGGGCTTGGGGGCAAAACCATTGCATGATCCATGTCGATATCGTCTTCTGAGATCTTCGTGGAAGATATCATATTGCAGGCTCTTACCAATGCTACTTCTCCTATATAGATTGGAGGTGGAAGTGCGAAAGTTCCCATTAATGTGGGATCTTTCAGTAGGCCTACTCCAATATCTTGAAGTGAATGGTTGCTACCATGGATCATGGGAATGCTTCCTGTAACTTGTGAACCATTAGGGAGGAAGTTTTGTTGGTCGACGATTGTAATCCCCCCTTGAAAAGGGAATGCAATCTTTCTAAAATAGGTCGACATAACAGCTGCCATGGCGTAGATCCACGGTCTTCCTAGTAGGATTTTGTAATCAAGATTCCCATCGATGACTTCAACATCTATTTCTACCGTTTTTCCACCTAGTTCAACCTTCAAGTTATTTAGGATACCATATGGGGTATATGTCCTTCCGTCGAATGCTTTTAATGTTGTCGAAGATCGCGACAAGGTTGGAGATCCTAAAGTTTTCCAACAACTCATCAACATAATACATGTAGATGCCCCCTCATCAATAATTGTTCGGTGAACAATTTTGTTGAGGGATTTCACTTGGATAAGGAAAGCTAGTTGAGCTGGTAACTGAGGATTGTATCCTTTGTGGTCAAAGGATACAAGATTGGAATCCTTAGGATCAACCCCGCCAATGGTTGATAACAACGCCTACCTTTGGGATGGACAATTTTGTAGTACTTCAAGAGTCGACATAGCGGATGGCGATTGGGCCAAATCTTCCACTATGTTATAATGCTGCGCTGCTCTGGCGCGAGGATTAAATGTCGACTTGTGTACTACTCCCTTTGGCGGTTTTATTGTTAATTCAGGAATGATGGGTGGTACAACTTCTGTCGAAGTTGTTGTCGAACTGCTTGGTTGATCTTTTTCCTTGCCGTTCGACAGCAGTGGATTCCCGTAATCTTTGTTCCTTGTTGAAATCAAAGCATCATTTTGTTGCTTGGAAATCGACAACATAAGCACTTGCGACGGGGAAGCATTTCCACTATCATCCAGATTTTGACCTGGATTTGGAAACGGATCAGTTAATACAGCTGAGGTTTGCGAACTCTTGAAGAACCTTTTAAGCTCAGCTTTGTATGGACATTCTCCTGTCCGAGGATCCTCATCACATATTTGTCATGGATATTTTAGTTTCCTATTTCCAAGAGGGTTTGAAGAAGTTTTTTCAGGAGATGACTCACCCTGTTTCTTCTTCTTCCCTTTGTTTTGCTTCTTCTTGCTTCCTGGTTGTTTGGTTTCTTTGCCTTTATCTACTGATACGACATTTACTTCCGAAGCAAGAATTTCTTCTTTTGCATTTTGATCCGAAATCTTACGGGCTTTCTTGGACGAAGCCTTTGTTGATTTCACGTTTGTCGTGCCAATCACGCCATCGCCGGCATGAGAGTCATTATTTGATTTAGGAGGAGGAGGAATTGAGAATTCCGATCTAGGGGCGTCAGGTATTTTATCGTAGAGCGTGCCAGACTGAGTGTAGAATAAGTCTAGATATTGTGCACGAGTAATAACTTGCTCTTCCGTTACGACTCCCTCCTTGGCCACATCTTCCGTTATGGAAGGAAGTAACGACTTGATAAACCATTCAGCTAATAGCTGATCGGGAACGTACGTTTTCACCATCCTACGACAACGTCGCCACTCATGTATATGATCAGATATATGAGTGGCCGTTGTCTGTTTGAAGTTGGTTAAGATTTCCGTTCCCGTTTCATACCTTATCGGTAATTGAAAATGGGTTAAGAAAGTCGTGGCTAGGGAGCTGAAATTGTCGAACGAAGCTCTAGGTAATTCAATATACCATTTAGCCGCTGGACCTGTTAACGTCCTCTGAAAGAGGCGAAGCCTTATCGAATCATCGTTTAGGGTGTTTGATGAACACCACAGATGAAAAATCATCACGTGATTCGATGGGTCTTCACCTGGATTTCCATTAAATTTAGGAATGTTCGAAGGAAGTTTGTGAGGAATCGCTGGCCACCTAGGGGCGTAAGAAATTGGATCGTTTGTTAACCGGTGTAAATCGGGTAACTCTAAAGTTGCCACGAATGGTAACTGTTGATTCAGGTTAGGTGAAGCATACCCAGGATACGATGGGATCGCCTGAGCAGTTGGCCTTTGCATACCAGCATAATGTAATTGATGTTGGTATGACTGATACGGTTGGTGGACATGACCACCGTAAAGTGGTTGATTTTGACCGTTTTGAATGTACGGTTGTCCACTGTTCGCAAAGATCTGTTGTTCAGAACCTTGGTATACTTGTTGGAATTGTGGTTGTTGATATTGCAATAGCCATGGTTGCGAAGCCATGTTTTGTTGGGCTATACTAACCGTTGGACCAAGGTGTGGGGTGATTGTACCCGTTTCGACCTGTGTCGCCCCACCAGTAGGCGATTGTGGTTGAGTCACAGGGTCAAGGGGTTGTTGCATTACAACCTGAGAAATCTGAGGTTGACATACAACAGGAAACGTTTGAACTTGCGACACTGTCACAATAGCCGGTGTGGTCGGGATGTTCGACATAGGTACACATTGTTGCATAGAATACACAACCCTTGGTTGTTGAGGTAGCATAGGTACCCAACCACTTGATGTAACTCCAGTATAGCCTGAATACTGTTGTGAACTCCCGTATGGATATCCTCCCGGAGGGGGTAATGAAAGGGCATACTGCCCCCCATACGGTGGCAATCTGGAACTCAAGGGGATTGTTTGTCCTTGGGGACTGGATTGCCCAAATTGTCCTCCAAACAGATCAATTTGGCGAGTTTCAACATAAGAGTTGTTGGATATTATTCCGGAGGAGAAAACTGGAATGGACCACACTGTCGAAATAGTCCCTGGGTGGACTCCTTCTAGCGGTTGTGAGCTAGTCGGGACAGATGGTATGCCGGCAAACATTGTCGGAGTGACGGCAGGGAGTTCTGCTGTCGTTGTGTCATTCGACACAGTCCTAGATGTTGACGGTTGTTCAGACATTTTGAGTCTATCCAAGAGATTACCTAACGATTCTACAGGAACTTCCGCTGGTGGTAGACTAACTTCTGATGTCGAAGGAAATAGAGTGACCCCGACTCCAAAATGTGTTGGAGTACTTGCTTGCGGATCTTCTATAATTTCTTCTATCGCAATCAAACCAGGTGGAAGGGGAAGACCGTCAGGTCCGTAAAATATTTCTGGTGCCGAAGAAGGGGTTGAATCAACAGCAACAGATGTTTGAAGAACAAGACTCTCTGAACCGGTTACAGATGGAACTAGTTCAGTAACACAAGTGTTTGTTCTCAGACTAGGATCAGTATCACTGTCCCTTTGTGGCTGTTGAAATTCTTCTGTAGAGGCAGGGTTTCTAGAAATGTTTGGAGTAACCAGAATCTCAGATGTCGTTGGAACACTTGTTCTAACTTTGATAGGAGATTTCGAACCGGTTAAACGAGTTCGCTTTGTCCGTACTGTTTTCGATTCCGGAGACAAAGACGGTTGACTCGTAAGCCTCTGCGAATGACGGGGTTTCAATTGACTTTCTTCCACGATTGCAGATTACTCGATCAACCAAAATACAAATGGGGAAAGTGTGTTTCCGAATTAAATGAAATTTTTAGACGCTTTTAGACACAACTTGCTTTTTCACTTTTAAAGAGTCGAGAAAAAGATAAATATGACTCTAGTCTCCTTCGATGTTTTAACGAGCCTGAAGTGACAAATGCTCGGATGGACTTTTCCTGTTATAGAGTCTGAAAAGGGCCAAAAGGAACTGCTCTAGAGTTCTAGGTAGAGGGTGTGCCAAACTTTTCGCAAAACCGCAGAATACTTTTTAAGGTACAGGCAGTCGATCTTCCTGAATGTTGTGTTCAGTGCATTGCGATCAGTAGGGCGGCCGACACAGCTTCCTAAGGATAAAGGTTTTATGCCTATAGGGGCCTCCCAATATATACTCGATGGTACGTGGGAGCACAATCCGTACCGGCGCTATCGTCCCTCAGGAGGAATCACCCACCATCAACGAGATCGACAGTCACCAGGCTTTACGACGCCGGACCACGTCTCTAGCCTAGACCTCTATGTTGTGCGTTAAGTTACAAAGCGTTGTTAAGTTCATTCAATTTATTTTAGGTTGATCTTTTTAGAAGTTTTCCTTTTGAGGTTCACCACGAGATGTATGATACAATTCCTAAATGCAGTCTAAAAATGATAAGCAAGCTTTTCTATCTTTTCAACCATGAAAACCCTAGCTACAAAGGGAAAAGAAAGAAACCATCTTTTCTCAAAGAGCAATCAGGACACTCTAATGCACTTTCCCTAAATCAAGCATGCAAACTATCAAGATGCAAATGCACAATGCAGGTGTTTGTTTTCCGCTTTCTTAATATTGATGCCTAAGAAGAAAGATTTTTGTACAACTTTGAATTTGCTTTTAAATGACAAATACAAACAAGTTTACTTTTTCGAAATCAGAAAGGGTAGAAGAGATTACAACACTTAACGATTTTCGAAATGAATACTTGTTTCGACACTTAAAAGAGACAAACTCAAACCAAAAGCAAAAATGAATGTATAACCAACTGCAAACAGCCAATGAACTCTCTCCTAAGATCACAATCAACAGATCTGAATCAAGGGCTACAGGATGACTATTTCACTCTTGCAAAGGAAAACTGTAAATGACGCCACAAACACATAAAAACACTCACAGTTTTTTTGTACAAAAGGAGGCAGAATTTAAGCAGAGAAAAGGAGTTATCAGACAGGTACCTATGCTGGTTACAGGCTGCAAAAACCAGAGATCAAAACAGGGAAAAACAGAGCAGAGAACCCCAGCTGCACAAGGCCTAACTGGATCAACGCACCCTCAACACAGAGGTTTTGACATTCAGCGTAGGTAGCCTTCACGGGACCTGCGTTGAAATGCAGAACCTCTTCACAGGGTCTGCGCTGAAGGAGAAATGAGAGTTTCTCACTGGGTTCTGGGTCACAGTTTGCTGATTAATCTATGGTTTCAGGCCAAATCAAAGCAACAAGCAAGGTACAATCAAAGGGATGCTTTGAGGAAGGGCTAAGATCTATCACAAAGGATCATCAAATCATTTGTGAGTCCATTGTTCAGATCATAGACAAATCCAGTGATTGGATCAAGGCAGCAGCTGTCTACTTTGCATCTGAGAATAGCAGATGCAGTTCGATTGTTGCTGTTGAGTCTATGAAACAAACAATGATGGAAACACAAATAAAATGACTAAATAGATCTCCCCAGCGGAGTCGCCAATTTGTTGTGGGGAAAAATGCTTATGTAGGACGATCCTATCCACCTAAGGTGTGACAGTGCCTTAGCAACAAACAGAAACAGCTATTCTAGTATTCTTCCTTTATGAATTAAGAATGAAGAGAGATGGATGGACTAACCGGTGTCTTTTGTTTGTCCCTCGATCCGGTTTCTCTTCTCTTTGAGAGTTCCCAGCTACTTTCCTTCTCGCTCGCCCAGCTTCAAGAGGTTTCTGCAAGATCACAAGAAGAGAACACTACACAAAAACATAAATTCATATTCATAACTAGTTCAGGATTAGAAATAAACTAAACATACTAATGCAATCATACATCAAAGACACATCAGCATATAGGAGAAACCAAGATAGCTTTATTGATGAATAACAAGGTTTAGGAAGAGATACAACCCAGAGGGCTCCAATCCAGCATCTCCTTCCCAGCAAATGAAATTCCTATCTTCACCTTCCCTCAAAGAATTAAGCACCCAATGATTCCAATCTCAAACCAACAACAATTCTTTGCAATAAAAAAATTCCAGCCTCTAGATCTCATGGAGGATAGATCCATATATAGATATTTGGAGAGAGGATGAGTCAGCTTGAGATCTGACTAGTGTCCTCTCCCTCTGTCAGTTCTTGCTTCCACTTGGAGGTTCTTGCTTCCACTTGGAGATTGAGAACTTCTTACTCATCACTAGTCGAATTCACTGAGGCAAGTGTCATTGAGGAAGATTCTGGAAGCTTCCAGGGTCTTGACACCTTGTTGAATGAACTTTCCATTTGTTAATTCCCGCTCAGCGCACCCTGGTAGTGCTTCTACCTGTGTTGCAGTGCAGGTAGCCAGTGCAGACTTTGCATTTCAGCGCAGACAGCTAGTGGAGCCTCTGAATTGATCCTGAATTGACTTGTTTGTGAGCAGTTTCTGGTGGAGAACTTCTGTGAATTGCTGTGGTTTGTTAGCCTTGTTCCTCTAGGGGTAGGAACAACATGTTTAGGGACTTTGGATCCCTTAGATTATGGACATTTCATGCTTATAGCTGTAAGGCACAAAAATGTCTATAACAGGGAGCACAAGTTCGTACTGGCACTTATCGTCTCAAAGTGGAGGAATCACCCAACCATCAGTGAGGACAACAGTTACCAGGCTTTACGACGCCGGAATACGTCTCTAGCCTAGACCTCTAAATGTTGTGTGTTAAGTTCCAAAGCGTTGTTAGATTCATTGAATTTATTTTAAGTTGATCTTTCTTATGAAGTTTGCCTTTTGGGTTCACCACGAGATGTAGATGTAATTCCTAAAATGCAATCTAAAGATGATAAGCAAACTTTTATCTCTTTTCAGCAATGAAAATCCTAGCTACTAGGGGAAAAGAAAGACACAATCTTTTCACAAAGAGCAAAGAGCACACTGTAAATGCACTTTCCTAAATCAATCCAAACAGACTGTGAATATGCAAATGCACATGTGCATGTATTTGTTTTCGACTTTCTTAGTATTGATGCTAAAAAGAAAGTTGATGTACAAATCTGAATTTGCTTTCAAGCGACAAACACAAACAAGCTTCTTTTCGAAATCAAAAGATAGAGACGATTACTACACTTTAAGATTTTGAAATAAATACTCGTTTTTGACACTAGAAAGTCACAAATTCAGACCAAAGGCAAAAGTACAAGTATAATCGACCATCAACAGCAATCAAACTTTATCCTATGATCGAAATCGACACTTGTGACAGATCTAAAACAAAGGACGACAGTACGACTATTCTACTTTTACAATGGAAAACTGTAAACGACTCAACAAACACACAAAAACATCTACAGTTCTTTTGTACAAAGGAGGCAAAATAACAGCAAGGAAAAGGGGTTTTTAAACAGACACATATACTGATCATAGGCTGCAAAAATCAGAGACAAAATTGGAAAGAATGAAGCACAAGAACCTCAGCTGCACAGGGCTTGTTTGATCAGCGCACCTGTAGCACAGAGAAACTGGATTGCAGTGCAGGTTGCCCTTTCGGGAACTGCGCTAAAATGGAGGAACTCTTAACAGTACCTGCGTTGGGCCAGAAACAAGAATCTGTCCACGTTCTGGGTCATGGTTGTAGTTTAGTCTTTGGTTTTTTGGCCGAGTAAAAGCAATCAGTAATGCACAATCAGGGGGTAGATCTATGGAGGGTCTAAGAGCTATCACAAAGGGAAATCAGATCATTTGTGAATCAGCTGCTCAAATCATAAACAGATCCATTGAATGGATTGAAACAGCAGATGTCTACTTTGCATTTTTTATGGCAAATGCAGTTCGAATGCTACTTATAAGTTTATGAAAGAAACAACAAAAAGATACACAAACAAACTAATTAGACAATCGTCCCCAGTGGAGTCACCATTTTGTTACCGGGAAAAGTGTCTATTTAGAACTGCTCTATCCCACTAAGGTGTGACAGATGCCTTAGAAACAAATAGAGAAAACTACTTTTGTATTTCCTTTACGAATTAAAGATAGAGGGGGATAGAAAGAACCGACCTGTGTCTTGCGCTAATCCTTTGATCCAATCCCTCTCTTCTTTGACAGCTTCCAGCTACCTGCTCCCTTACTTGCCCAGCTTCACCAAGTTCCTGTAAGATCACAGAAGAAGAAAACTATACAAAGACATGGATCTATATTCATAAACAACTTAGGATTAGATTTAAGCTAAACATACAAATGTAACAAGCATCAATGATACACAAGCATGTAGGAGAAACTCAAATAGTTTTTATTGATATACAAGAAGATCCAGGAGGAGTTACAACCGATGATTCCTGACCCAGCAAAGAAGCCCCTTCTTCACCTCCAACGAAGCATAAATCACCCAATACTCTGATATCTATCTCAAAACCAACAGCAATTCCTTGCAATGTACAAAATTCCAGCCTCTAGATCTCTGGGATGAGGGATCCATATATAGATGTATGCAAGGAGTATGAGTCAGCTTATGATTTGATTAGTGTCTTCTCTCTGTCAGTTCTTGCTTCCACTTGGAGACTGAGAGCCTCTTACTCACCCTTGGTCGAATTCAGTGAGGCAAGTGTCATAGGAGAAGATTCTGGAAGCTTCCATTGTCTTTCCACCTCGCGGAATGGCACTGCCATTTGTCATTTCCCACTCAACGCACCCTGATAGTGCATTTAGGTGTGTTGCAATGCACCCAGCTAGTGTATTTAGGTGCTATGCAACGCAGCTAGCTAGTGGAGCAGCTGAAATGATCCTGTTTTGACTTATTCTGAGCAATTTCTGGTGGAGAACTTCTGGGAGAAGCTGTAATTTGTTGACCTTGTTCCTTTAGGGGTTGGAAAAACACTTTTAGGGACTTAGGAGCCCTTGGTTTATGGACATTTCATGCTTGGAGCTGCAAGGCACAAAAATGTCTATAACACCTACAGAAGGATTGCACTACACAGAGCCAGTGCGCAACTATGAAAGCGATGACGACTTACACTGCATCTACAAGATAACCACATGATAGCAAGACTGGGTAAATCCCACCACGAATGGACGAATCTCATGTGAGCGCAAAATCTCCTATACGTTGGATTCGAATGAAGAGATAGAGGGATGGAAAAATCAGTTACACGAGGTAACCATGCTGAACTACAACATGATGACAAAATTATTGCACTGCGTATTAACGAAAGTAAGAGATCTACCTACTTATGATGGGTTAAGTGAGGTAAATGTGTTCTTGAATAGATTTGAAAGAGATGTTTCGGAACAACAATGTTTCGGGGCTTTGAAATGGGTACTACGCGCTATGCCCATGAGGTGGTGGGGTACGCACCAAGGAAGCATTGAGGACTGTTGCGAATACAAGAGAATGACGCACATGTGTTTTAGGAAGCCTTAAATGTGACTAGCAGACAAGAATGATGGACAGAATGATCTGCGCACACCTCTGTCAAGGTGGGTACAGGCATATGGTAAACAACCTAGGTGGATGCACATGGACTTCGCATTCAAGAACACGGTTAATAAGCATGTGTTGGTGAGGCAAATGCGTGACCGGTCCCTCCAGTTGGGATGACGAAGTGTGGAAAGAACAAGTGTGCAGAAGACTACCCACGTAGAAGTCTTTAACAAAGTGTGTGAAGCACTGAATAGGGTATATAATGCACAGCGGAGTGATTGGGACCTGCGCGTACTAGCAGTTCTATGGGCTTATAGGACAACATGCAAAAAACTGACAGGGCATATGCCTCCTACGTTGGCCTATGGAGGAAACACTGTAGTTCCAATAGAGCACAGTATGCCTAGTCCACACATAGCAGCACCAATAGACATGACAGTTCACGGAGCCTTGAAGGAATGGATCGCTTAGCTGACTGAAGCAGAACGCTTGGGACCTGAGGAAGAAATCCGACATGGTGATCTTAGGCTCCAAGAACTCATGAAAGAAAGGGTGTGATTAAGGTTGAAAAGCACTCTAATGCCTTGGATTACGTTGACAAATTTGGGGACTACTAATGAGAGTTGATTATTTTGATTTCTTGGATTGGACTGTATATTAATAGAAGCATCACCCATGGTGGCGTGATGCAGAGGGTAAAGTGCGTGACATGAATAGTAAAAATAAAAGGCGGATTTTCTCCAGGAAAAGTGATGGATGACGGGTTGGAACCCGATACAGGTGGCGTGACCACCTGACTAGCCATGAGATGTACAGTCTTAGTTCTCCCCATAGATGAAAGAAGGCACGGGACTATAAACTATTCTGCCTAAGAGCTACATGATGTCGGGGTGCGCGCAGAAGCAAAGTGTCACAAGGGCCATGACCTTGCAAGGGGGGTTGCACTGTTGCCTGGGTTGGCTGGAAAGTGACCATTGTAGTCAGTATTCATGATGTGATGCTTGAATTGAGACCAAATGGAGCTGGTGGTAGGCATTTAAGGCAAACTTTTTGGGCAAGATTTGGGAAAATCTGCTGCCAAGGGAGCATTAATGGATCGGATTTGGGGGGGATGGTCGAATTCAAATTCAAATGGCGCTATAAAATACAAAGGGCTGCCCAGCAAACAACACTTGGTCATTTGCGAATTGTGCTATCGTGCACCTTGAGTATTCTGAACTGAGACCTATTTGCCTTGTGGAGAGCATTGGTTGAGCCCCTGATTGAACGATTGAGATATTTCTATATGAACAAGATGGCAGCATCTGAAGAAGCCAGGGAAATCGCAGAGATGACCACCGAAGAAGCCACGCAAGCCATGAACATAGAAGATGCCCCAAAGAGTGCCAATATTGTTTTAGAAATCCATAAATCACCGCGCATGCTAAGATTGAAGAAAGACAAAAAACTAATGATTCCAGTTTGTGTGTCCCACCAAAACCCGCTACGAACCATATTAACAATGGAGGAAAAATGGAAAGAGGTTAACATGGAAACTGATGAAGAGGAAGAAGAACTGGAGGATGTCATAATTAAAGAGGACGAGGATGAGGGCATGGAGGAAGAAACCAAGTGCATGGTCCCTCTAACTAAGCTGCCCACGTATGTCCCCCTGCAGAAGAGGAAGGCAAAGGTGCCCAAGGACCTCGATGAGAGCAAGAGCTCTCTGTAGACTCTAAGCCTCCCATATCATATCATATTTGAAGGAACACACTTGGGAAGGGTGTTAAGCTTAAAATTCGAAGACTAGGATCTCACTGAACACATGAAAGTCCCTCACTTGGAGACCACGCACCTCATGAAGCCAAAGAAAAACACCGTGGTGGGAGTCATAGAGTTGGAGCTGCGCAAGTGGTTATGTAGAGTCTAAAAGGTAGGGTTGTTGAACCTGCTCTGGTTGCCGCATTACCATCATGCCATAGTGACTATCTTCATCATCAGGTAGCAGCCCTGCCTGGTTCATGGTGGGTGTTTGTGGCTAGAGGAGCCTATCCCCATCATGGACCACCTAATCTGTGGAGTTACCCAATTCCCACGTAAAGACGAAGACCCCGCAGACATTTTGAAGGGGAAGAGCAGTGGTTTGGCCATCACAGAGGCCATGAAAAATAAATACAAGCCGGAGAAGAAAAAGAGGGGCTACACAATCTCCAGTATCAACAACAAAGTAGTCAGAATGACGACTCAAATACTAGAGGAGAATCAGATTGTGTTGGGGGCCCTCTAAGCACATATTTAGGAGTTGCAAGTGTGCACTCCCCACGTTGGTACCCTCTCGACCAGCATCGCAATAGGAATAGCCGCAAGTGAGGAAATGTTGTACATTCGTCTAACCAACACAACAGTGTTACCAGAAGGGGCACTGGTTACAACAAATGAGGCTGACAAACCTATGGTTAGTAAATTGAAGGGGATAGGGATCAACATGGCTGCACTCCCTCAAGAGACGCTCTATGTTCTACAGGATGGGATTACTACATAACTATGGGCTAGGGATAGCTGTGAACTACAGGTATTGAGTGAACAGAGGATCAACATGGACCAGTTGAGCTTGCAGCATGATGAGGTCGTGTCTCAAAATAGGAAAATGGTGTAGGTAATTGAAGAAGCCTGCCAGATGGTTCCTGAGTTGGCCATCCTAGCAAACGCGCTAGCAGAGGCGCACATCCAAAGATTAGCAATAGGGGTGCACGAGGCACATGAAGAAATGGCCAAGGTTCAGCTGGAGATGAACCTTCAAATCACAGAGCTGCGGTTAAAGGAATAGCCTTCAACTCCTCCATAGGTAAGGGAACAACGCGCTAGTGCCATTACATCAGGGCTGGGGGAGATCACTAGTGCAGTAAGGGACTACACCAGAATGTTGTAAGAATCATTCGAATTCTTCACAAATATGCAGGAGGACTCGAACATACATCATGTAGAAATAGAGGCGTGTGAGCTACAACAGTAGTATGACAACGTTAAAGGGACCGTGTAGACAGTGGCCCTCACTCAGAGGCTTGCATGAATGCAATAGGACAAAGTGCTTAAAGAAAAAGTAGATGCAGCATGACACAAAGAAGCAGTTTTGAAGGCATGTGTTTAGCCTTGGACCAATGAGGCCTTTGTAATCATTGCAACAATTGAAGGCAAGCTTGCACAGATGCAGGGGATGCAAGAACAGAGATATGGGAGTAGTTTCGACACCACGGTCTCAGAAAAATGCATACAAGAGATACAATAGGAAACCGTTTAGTGCGCTGCTGACCTTGCAGCAGTCCAAGCAGAGTTGGGAGGTCTCCATGCGAAGATCTCCATACTAACATAGTGACTCGAGGGTGAGTCATGATGTTTGTGTTGGGGGCCTGTTGGGCATGGGATGCCCCCAAGGCAAGTTTTAGGGCTTAAAGCCAAAGTTTTGACTAAGTCCATTATAAAGACTCCGTGATTTGTGGGAGTGGAGCGTGGATTTGTAATAGAGTCATATGGTTGTCCACCCTTACTTTCATAAATGTAGTGTCTGTTTGAGAGATCTACCCATGGTCCGCTGGCCATGGGATTGTATAAATAGAGTGAGGCTCTAAGTGTAAAAAGACATCTGGACAAGGATAGAAGGAAATCAATCCATGAAGCGTTGAGTCGAAGTGTAGAGTTGTGTCTTTAGGTTGTAGAGTAGGAGAAGGCTTTGCAGTTGAGTGCGTAGAGGCCCAAGTTTGTAGCTGAGTGCGTGAACCCCTGTAGCTAAGTGCACAGGGAAGGTTGAGTCTGTAACCATTGGAAGAATTAATAAAGAGAAGTTTTACCATATTTCTATGTATCTTTTCCTGTTTTATGCATTGAAGTATATTGGGTATGAATTGCAAGTTTATTGTTTATTTACTACGCGAACTTATATAAATGTGCTAAGTACGTGAATTTAATATAAGGTATATGTTTATCCGAAGATAACTAAATGTTATAAGAAGATAAGTAAGATCCATTGTGTGACTTGGGGAAATAGTGCAGATCACTACTCCAACAACACAAAAGCCCCACAGTCCCTAGTTAGGTCTGCACGAAGGCGAATATAACAAGGCACAAAGTCCCCGTAGGACAAGGAAGTGTGCGAAGTAACCAGCACGAAGGTATTCACAGTTGGACTAAATCAACCCCCCAGACATCTCAAGGGTGCGGCAACCTGGTTCTAGCATCCCCCCATACTGCTTTGGGTGAGACCTCAGTCCGTGCTCCACGGACTATTGCCAAAAGGGCCAATAGTATAGGAATTTGTTTGGCTAATTAACTCTGAACCTGGGTCAGGCCCCAACAAGCCAACAAAAGACCTACCCATGGTCCGCGGACCATGGATTGTATAAAAAGAGCTAAGCTCTAAGTAGTTTAGTAGTAATGAAATGAAGTCTAAGAGAATGATAGCTCTGAAGTAAGAAGTCTAAGTTTTGGGTCATAACAGCGCTGAAGGGAGCAGCTCTGAGTTTGTTTGTGGGGTTTAGTGGATGTACGATTAATGAATGGGACCAAATGAAAATAGCCTTTCTAGAAAAATACCAAGGTTACTGTTGAACTAGAGAAATGAAGGATGAAATCTTTCAAATGGTAGCTAAGACTAATGATTAAGAATATGTAGAACATTTTCAATATAATCTGCAAAAGACCTCCTTATGCAAATTTGCCTCCTAAAGTTCTTAAAACTACAATGATCAAAGGTATGAAAGACCAATGGGTAGAATCACTAAATTTTATGGGGAAGGGTGATATTTATCAAGAGGATTATGATAATATTATAAAATTGTGCATCAAGTGTTCCAGAGGCAGTACAAAGCTGAAACGAACCAGACATGATGCGGTCACCAGAGATAGCAAAGCCTCAGGAGGGAGAATTACACAAGTTGAAATAGGCAATCTACTAGAATATTTCAAGACCGATATCTTGGGGGACCCTGACAACACAATTGGATACCATGTAGGCCAAACAAAAGTAGGCCGAAGTACAAAAGAATCTGGCTAGTTTCTATCCATGTTGCAGAAAGAACTTAATCATAGAGAATTTCCATTAGATATGACACAAACATGCACCATTTGCACTAAGGATTATGCTACGGAAAGTTGTCCATCGCTCCCTGGATTAAAAGTAGTTTTCAAGGAAACAGAATCAGAAGTGGAACCAGTATATCTACTGAACTAGCACCGTCAATGGAAAACACGTCCGACAGGTATGACTACAAAACCATCTTCATTCTTTCATTCTTCGCAATTTAATTCTCAGCAGTATTCAGGAGCAGCATGGCAGAACTAGCCACCTTTCTCTACCTGGCCACCTCAAGCATTTTCTATGCCACCTTGTATGTTATAGACATTTTTGTGCCTTACAGCATTGAGCATGAAATGTCCATAATCTAAGGGATCCAAAGTCCCTAAACATGTTGTTCCTACCGCTAGAGGAACAAGGCTAACAAACCACAGCAATTCACAAAAGTTCTCCACCTGAAACTGCTCAGAAACAAGTCAATTCAGGATCATTTCAGTGGCTACACTAGCTATCTGCGCTGAATGTCAAATCCAACACTGGCTACCTGCGTTGAATGTCAACTGGAACAAAGGATACCTGCGTTGAATGAGAGTGGACAAGTGGCATCCTCATTTCTCAAGGTGTCAAGACCCAGGAAGCTTCCAAAATGACACTTGCCTCAAGGAATTCGACTGGTGATGAGTAAGAGGTTCCAAATCTCCAAGTGGAAGCAAGAACCTCCAAGTGGACTCAAGAACTGATAGAGGGAGAGGACACTAGTCAGATCTCAAGCTGACTCATCCTCTCTCCAAACATCTATATATGGATCTCTCCTCCATGAGATCTAGAGGCTGGAATTTTGTTATTGCAAAGAATTGCTGTTGGTTTGAGACTGGAATCATTGGGTGCTTAATGCTTTGAAGGGGCTGAAGATAGGAATTCCATTTGCTGGGAAGGAGATGCTGGATTGGAGCCTTCTGGGTTGTATCTCTTACTGAACCTTGTTATTCATCAATAAAGCTATCTTGGTTTCTCCTATATGCTGATGTATTTTGATGTATGAATGTATTAGTGTATTTGGTTTATTTCTAATCCTAAACTAGTTATGAATGTGAACATCTGTCTTCGTGTAGTGTTCTTCTCTTGTCTCAAGTAGTTGTTCTCTTGTCGCAAGTAGCTGTTCTCTTGTGATCTTGCAGGAAGTTGTAGCTGGATAAGCAAGAAGGCAAGTAGCTGTGAACACCCAAAGAGAAGGGAGATTGGATCGAGGGACAAATGGAAGACACCGATAAGTCTATTGATCTCTCTTCTTTCACATTTCATAAAGGAAGAAACCAGTATAGCTGTACTCGTTTGTTGCTAAGGCACTGTCACACCTTAGGTGGATAGGATCGTCCTGCATAGGCATTTTTCCCCACAACAAATTGGCGACTCCACTGGGGACATTTGTTTAGTCATTTTATTTGTGTTTCTATCATTGTTTGCATCATAGACTTGACAGCAACAATCGAACTGCATCTTTCCCGAATGCAAAGTAGAAAGTTGCTACTTTGATCCAATTGCTGGACTTGTCTATGATCTTAACAATGGATTCACAAATGATTTGATGATCCTTGTGATAGATCTTAGTAGCCTTCAAAGCATCCCTTTGATTACACCTTGCTTGTTGCTTTTATTTGGCCTGAAACAGTTGATTGAGTAGCAAACTGTGACCCAGAACCTGAGGGAAACGAGAGTTTCCCCTTCAGCGCAAACCCAGTGAATGGATTCTGCATTTCAACGCAGGTCCCGTGAAGGATACCTGCGCTGAATGTCAAAACCCCTGTGTTGAACCTGCGCTGAACCAGTTTGCTCTTGTGCAGCTAGGGTTCTCTGCTCTGTTTTGCCCTGTTTTGATCTCTGTTTTTTGCAGCCTGTAACCAGCATAGGTACCAGTCTAAAAACCCCTTTTCTCTGCTTACATTCCGCCTCCTTTTGTACAAAAAGACTATGAGTGTTTTTATGTGTTTGTGGTGTCATTTACAGTTTTCCTATGCATGAGTAAAATAGTCATCCTGTAGCCTTTGATTCAGATCTGATTGATTGTGATCTTAGAAGAGAGTTCATTTGTTGTTTGCAGATTGATTATACATTTACTTTTGCTTATTGGATTGAATTTGTCTCTTTTAAGTGTCGAAACAAGTCTTTATTTCGAAAATCGTTAAGTAGTGTAATCTCTTCTACCCTCTCTGATTTCGAAAAAGTGAACTTGTTTGTATTGATCATTTAAAAGCAAATTCAAAGTTGTACAAAAAGCTTTCTTTGTAGGCATCAATACTAAGAAAGCGGAAAACAAACACCTGCATTGTGCATTTTGCATTTGATAGTTTGCATGTTGGATTTAGGAAAAGTGCATTAGAGTGTGCTGATTGCTCTTTGAGAAAAGATGGTGTCTTTCTTTTCCCTTAGTAGCTAGGATTTTCAAAGTTGAAAAGATATAAAGCTTGCTTATCATCTTTAGACTGCATTTAGGAATTTGTATCATGCATCTCGTGGTGAACCTTGAAAGGCAAACTTTAAAAAGATCAACCTAAAATAAATTGAATGAACTTAACAACGCTTTGTAACATAACGCACAACATAGAGGTCTAGGCTAGAGATGTGTTCCGGCGTCGTTAAGCCTGGTGACTGTCGATCTTGTGGAAGGTGGGTGATTCCTCCTGAGGGACGATAGCGCCAGTACGGATTGTGCTCCCACGTACCGTCGCGTATATATTGGGAGACCCCTATAGGCATAAAACCTTTATCCTTAGGAAGCCGTGTCGGCTGCCCTACTGATCGCAATGCACTGAACACAGCATTCAGGAAGATCGACTGCCCGTACCCTAAAAAGTATTCTGCGGTTTTGCGAAAAGTTTGGCACACCCTCTGCCTAGAACTCCAGAGCAGTTCCTTTTGGCCTTTTTCAGACTCTATAACAGAAAAATTCCATCCGAGCATTTGTCACTTTGGGCTCGTTAAAACATCGAAGGAGACTAGAGTCATCTTTAGCTTTTTCTCGACTCTTTAAAACTGAAAAAGCAAGTTGTGTCTAAAGCATCGTTAAAATTTATTTTAAACGGAACAATCACCCTTTATTCCTGCGTTGATCTGTAGGTTGGAAAATGGAGCACACCAACCAAGGAATTCCCCTTGGAGGAAATCCTAGTCCCTTCTCCTCTTGGGGAGATGTTGGTGCGCCCCACATGGCCACATTGTCGCTTCTAGGACTGACAATTGGCCTGCCAGTTTGGCTCTTTTCAACCAATGTCGTTCAGAACACCACCATTCCTGAACAGTCGAGTCAACAGTTAGACCAGACTAGAGTTGCCCACCAGCCTTCTACTTCATCTTCCTCTCCTCCTTCTTCTTCGCTTGACGGAACTAGTAAAACAAAAAACCAGATTCCTAAGGAGAAGAAGGAAAAGAAGAAGAAAGAGAAGAAGAAGGAGCCAAAGGCGACTGGGGGAAAACAAGTGTCGTCTGACAAAAATCCACACACAGCACTGACAAGGCATAAATCGCCATGTGTCATATGCAAGGGAGACCATTTCCATAGAGATTGTCCCTGTATCCCTCGAATACTAAGGGACTGGTCTCCCCGTTTGCACAATTCGGTAGCATCAACCTCTGATAGCCATGTTGACTGCTCACCGTCAACTAGTGAAAGTGAAGTAACAGGACAGAGAGGGAAATCTAGATTTCCCTGCAAACTGTGTGAAGGCGATCACGCCATCCACCGTTGTCCCTTCTTAGATGAGGCTAAAAGAGTTCTGGAAGATCGCCCGATTTTATGAGCGCAACTTCCTCCTGGATATCAAAAACTCCTGCCAAGTCCTTCACTAGTTGAAAACCCGGCTGACCCGCCCAGATGGTCAGCCGAAGCACCTATCATTGAAGATGAACCGTCTGGATCCATGCCTGACGAAAGTCAAAAGGTTGATACGGCAGTTGACCCGGTTTTACCTTCAGAGGCTCTATCTTCGAATGATACCATCACAGAGGAGAATAAAGACGACACCGTCCAAATTCTCTTCATTAACACTGACTCTGATGAACAAGGGGGCAATGCCCCCATTCCTTTATCGCAGGAAGGAAGTTCGTCAGAGCGATATCCGGCCGTTTATTCGGTCCCACCACCAAGCAACTTGGTTGTGTCCTTTGATTGGAACCAACTAGGCAGACCCCGGTTGCCAGCAAGTATACCATTCAGAATTATCGTTCAAATATACAGAATGGTAATGGCTGGAACTATCATTGATGAGGGGGAATCTGTGAGTATCCTTTCCTCTATTGCTTGGAAAGCGCTTGGTTCGCCAGCGCTTTTACCTGAAATGAGAAATCTATCAGGTTTTGATAAAGGAACCAGTCGACCTTTAGGGATCCTCCCCAATGTGCCTATAACATTGAAAGGGAAGATCGTTCAAATGAACGTGATGGTCGTTCAAGGACCCTTGGATTATAACCTACTCCTTGGACGAGACTATATATATTGCATGGGAGCTGTAGTCTCCTCACTCCTTAGAGTAATGTGTTCTCCGCATGAAGGAAGAGTGGTCAAGCTCGTGGACCAACTTTCATTTCCTGGATCACGCATCGCAAATAGTCATATACCATCCCTAAATGGTCTATTCATGCAAGAAGTGTCTCAACCCACGGTCCGTCCTCTTGATGAGCGTGAGTAATCCAGGAGGATATGACTGGAACCCAGGGGGCATGTGTCCTAGCCTGCCTCGGCAGGAAAACTTTGGGTATAGAGTAGGTTTCCGCGGGAGAGTATGACTAGTCCGTACCCCGTCCGTGATTGGAAGAGGGGTTGTTCTAGAATAAGATTCTCTTGTCAAAGTTATGTGAGAGGGCGGGTTTCGTCACTCACCTTTGTTTATCTCGGTAGACATCGCCGAAGAAGTGTTTTGTTGAAAGAATAATAGAACAATCTTTGGGTAACCTGAAAGAGGTAGGCCTCTCCCAGTGAAACGAAAGTTTTGACGAAAATGAAGTAGAGGTAACTTTGAAATCGTACTTTATACCTGGGGGCATGCAAACCTTTTGGAGTGCAAGCAAAGAGCGGTTATTTATCTGTTTTTTGGGTTAGCCGTTTCCTAACTTGCATAAAGAAAGGATGCGGAGCAAAGCTTAGTGAGATGAAGCTCCATAAAAAATAGAATCTTGATGTGACACTCTTATCATATGACTGGGTAATCGAGCAGTTTTAGCATAAAGTTCATGCTCGTTAAAAAATAAACGCAAGATCCGAGCAGTTTTAGCGCATAGTTCATATTCGTTAAAAAATAAACATAAGATCGAGCAAGTGTTTCAATTCGCGTTTAAGCTCGTTAAAAAATGAACTATCTCGGTAAATAATCACTGTGAATGTAATATCATCAGCCATTAAAGCCTTGGTCGTGTTTGCGCCATCACCTCCATTTTTTCATTTGGCCGATCGTTCACCTCCATATGATTGTTTACCCATTTTGAGGAACAGCTGCGAAGAGTGATTTCACCTAGCCATCCTTGTGACACTGCCGTGATTGGAAAATTCCAACCTGTACCTGGAATCAACTGCTATCCCTGTTTATCACTCGTTCCTCAAAAGACGAGTCTTCTTTAAGCTCTTTTCAACTGGCTCGTAAAATATGAAAAGATTGCCGAGTTTTGGCCTTCCAGCTCATTAAAGCGACCGGAATAGCTATCCCTCCTCTAGATTTTAATATTTTTGGACCTGAGGGATTATTGCACAAAAAGATCGAGCGCTTGTTTTGTTTGGCTCGTTAAAACTATCGAAAACTCATCCCTTCTGTATTGTTTTATACTTTTTCAGACTTAAGGGATTAGATGACGAAAAAGGACTTTCTGGAGTTAACTTTATGTACCTTTTCAGACTCTCTAAAAATGAAAAGGACCGAGTTATCCTTGTCGTTAGACTCGTTAAAATCATTAAATAGCGACAAACTTGTCTTTAGACGAGAACGAGTTTCACTATCGCTAGGCTCGTTAAAACATAGCGATGGGCTTGCCCGAAGGGCAAGTTATAGAACAAGCATATGTTATCCTCCTCAAGCTTGACAAAAATAAAGAGGTACTGGTCAGCAATGACTGGGGAAAAATTGGGAGAAACTAAAGAAAACTTTGATGGTAGCAAGTCACTCTTGAACATGACACTTTTCCTCCGTACCACAATCGGGTTGGGTTGTTTCATTCACCGGTCATCACCATGGTCTCGCCATACCATCCATATTTGGGGTAATGCTACCGATCCATCGCATCAGTGTCACCATATGTTCAAGAGAAGTCGTTCAGAAAGAGTCAACTGTGTCCCATCCACTGCCATACATTATCCTTCATCCATTCATGACTGCCACCCTGAATCATATGTCACAGATCGTTTTCACCTCCACTAAAATCGTTAGCTCCGTTCCGTGTCACTGATGTGGGATTCATTAAGGCCCTCCTTTGACGGATCGCTTCTTGTCGACATCAGCTCATTATCCAAGAAGTTGATCTAGGAACACCCCCTTCAGTACTTTGAAGCTTGCATGCCACAATGGCAAGTTTCTCACTTCCGGCGACAGGTATACATCAATGACCTTCGACCGAAAGATTTTGCGTGGTGTTCGACACCAAGTCCTTTATTCACACCACGTGAATTGTACTGCAGTACCTTGAGGGTCATTATCATTATCGGTGATTCCTCTCGCGCTTGTTAACGGTTTACATCATTGACCGGTAATCAAGCGATGTCTTTCCATGTTTGACTTCAGAACAATTCTCACATGGATCGAATTGTACTTAGAGTGAAGATCGAATGAGTTTGAAGACCCCGGATCTAGTTTCATCCATCCGGGCTGCAATCTATATTCAGGAAAGATAAAGACATTGACATGTACATCATTGCAGCAGATAATCATCCTACTCAAAGGATGATAATTTCATCAAAATTATCAGTCTACCATCAGACAATTGTCTGTTCTATGTACAGAAAAATGAATTTATAAAGCTGACCATGGGAATGCCCACCTCAACTAGATCATGAAAGCAGTATGAAAAATAATGTATTGTATTGTATTGTATTACAGGTCTCCTCCCAGCATTGGATGAACTTCGGATCCCCCTGATAAATCATTTCACCCGATAAATAGCCTCATACTTTAGGGGGCAACTGTTATAGACATTTTTGTGCCTTACAGAATTGAGCATGAAATGTCCATAATCTAAGGGATCCAAATTCCCTAAACATGTTGTTCCTACCCCTAGAGGAACAACGCTAACAAACCACAGCAATTCACAAAAGTTCTCCACCTGAAACTGCTCAGAAACAAGTCAATTCAGGATCATTTCAGTGGCTACACTAGCTGTCTGTGCTGAATGTCAAAGCGAACACTGGCTACCTGCATTGAATGTCAACTGGAACAAAGGCTACCTGCGCTGAACGAGAGTGGACAAGTGGCAGGCTCATTTCTCAAGGTGTCAAGACCCAGGAAGCTTCCAAAATGACACTTGCCTCAGGGAATTCGACTGGTGATGAGTAAGAGGTTCCAAATCTCCAAGTGGAAGCAAGAACCTCCAAGTGGACTCAAGAACTGATAGAGGGAGAGAACACTAGTCAGATCTCAAGCTGACTCATCCTCTCTCCAAACATCTATATATGGATCTCTCCTCCATGAGATCTAGAGGCTGGAATTTTTTTATTGCAAAGAATTGCTGTTGGTTTGAGACTGGAATCATTGGGGGCTTAATGCTTTGAAGGGGTTGAAGATAGGAATTCCATTTGCTGGGAAGGAGATGCTGGATTGGAGCCCTCTGGGTTGTATCTCTTCGTGAACCTTTTTATTCATCAATAAAGCTATCTTGGTTTCTCCTATATGCTGACGTATTTTGATGTATGAATGTATTAGTGTATTTGGTTTATTTCTAATCCTAAACTAGTTATGAATGTGAACATCTGTCTTCGTGTAGTGTTCTTCTCTTGTCTCAAGTAGCTGTTCTCTTGTCGCAAGTAGCTGTTCTCTTGTGATCCTGTAGGAAGTTGTAGCTGGATAAGCAAGAAGGCAAGTAGCTGTGAACACCCAAAGAGAAGGGAGATTGGATCGAGGGACAAACGGAAGACACCGGTAAGTCTATTGATCTCTCTTCTTTCACATTTCATAAAGGAAGAAACCAGTATAGCTGTACTCGTTTGTTGCTAAGGCACTGTCACACCTTAGGTGGATAGGATCGTCCTGCATAGGCATTTTTCCCCACAACATTGTACCAACTAATCAAATCCAAATAATAATTGGCCAAATTCCTCTTACCCTCCACCATTTTGGCAGAACACTTCCTATTCATCTCAATGGTCTCCTTCTACCTCACAAAATCAGAACTGGCAACAAAATTGGCAACGATCCACAAACTAGCATATGGGAATAGTTCCTCTGCCTCAACCAACCTTACCAGCACCTTACATGTTGCAGAAAAATCCTCAACCTAATATATGCCTGCAACTCCCAGCTCAACCCAACCCAAATCCTAACAATAGATTGATCCAGTCAGTATGGATTATTGAGAGTTTGGACCCTGAAGTTGAGTTGAGATAAAGTAATGAACTTAAGTTAAGATCTGGATGCATAATTGCTCCAGATGAGGACAAAAATTTGCAACCTGAAGTTAAAGAAATGCATCTAAATAAGCCTTCGACTGTAGATGACCAGCAAATAAAATAGGGAGGAGATACAGTTAGGCAGAAAGATCCCAAGAAAATTATAATCACTTCTCCCCCATTCCCAGAAATATTGATAATACCTCAACCAATTGAATATCCTGACTTTGATCTTCTGGGTGAACTCAAAAATCTCTGTATAAAAATACCCCTCCTCCAGGCCATTCAAGACATTCCAATATATGTTAAAACCATTAAAGAACTATGTGCAAAGAATTCTATGAGTAAAACAAAAATAACACCAACTGTCCATGTCATCGGATTTTGTCTGATTTATTACTAGGCAAAGAGACTCTTGTAAACTAGGAAGACATGGGAAATCCCATTCTCATAGTACAAATAAATGGCCACTCTTTTCCCAATGCTTTAATTGACTTAAGGGCAGCCATTAACATTCTGAAAATAGAAACTTGTGAAGTTCTTGGCATCACAGCCTTAGAAACAACCACTACCTTGTTGGAACTAGCTGACTGTTCAGTCATTAGGCCAGGAGGAACATTACAAGATGCGATGGTTTATGTGGACTCTTGAGAATATTTGACAATTTTTTTGATCATTAACCACGAAAATTGGCTAGATGGACATCCCTTAATACTGAGAAGGCCTTGGCTAGCAATAGCCGATGCTTATATAGGCTGCCGACTAGGCAGTATGACCATAAGCAGAGGAAATGATGTAAAGTATCTATCTTTATACGCTCCTACTCAGCCAAGCCTAACCATTGTAAAAACTAGGAAACAACCAGTAGCATATTTAAAAGAAAATATTCATTCACCATTGACTATAGTAGATGTTCTTGAATTCAAAAACTAAAGGGAAGACGATGTCATTAACACCATTATCAATCACCCTGCTATAGTGTCTAATTTGAGATGTCACATGATTGAAGCAATCCTTGATAATGAGATTGAAGAAGATTCCTTGAGAGACATTAATGACCAACTGATACCAACAACCATTGTCTATAATAGCAAGCATATTGAAATCGAGCAAGGGAAGATCCTAAACATTAACAATAATTTGAGTAACGACCAACAACAGAAACTTATCCAAGTCCTTAGCAAATATAAAGGGGATTTTGCATGGGATTGCCTAGACATGAAAAGGATTGACCCTTACTTATGCATGCACCATATCTACACTGAAAAAGATGCAAGACCCATTCGACAGCCACAACGTAGATTAAATCCTCATCTAAAGGATATTGTGAAAAAAGAGCTTCAAAAACTGTTAGATGTGAATTTTATTTATCCAATATTAGATAGTAAATGGGTTTCTCCATTAGTAGTTGTCCCCAAAAAGAATGGAAAATGGCGGATATGCATTGACTATAGAGAAATTAACAAAGCAATGCAAAAATACTATTTTCCCCTTCCATTTATCTACTACCTCCTAGATACACTAGCAGGAAAGAAATTCTTCTCTTTCTTGGATGGCTTCAGTGGCTACAACCAAATTCAAATTTCCCTTGAAGACCAAGATAAAACTACTTTCACCTGCCCCTGGGGAACATTTTCTTACAAGGTATTGCCTTTGAGTTTGTGCAACGCACTTGCTACATTCCAAAGAGCCATACTCAGTATTTTTGGAGACTTGATAAATGAAGGATTGGAGATGTACATGGATGATTTCACACCCTATGGAGATGAATTTGATAAGACATTATAAACATTGGAGAAAGTCATAGAATGGTGTATTGCTACTATGTTATGCTTAAGTCATGAGAAATGTCATATGATGATGACATAAGGCCTAATTCTAGGTCATTACATTTCAGTAGCTGGAATTCAGGTAGATCTAGCAAAGATACAGGTAATCCTCTTATTAGCTACTCCCTGCACTCAAATAGAGGTACACAGTTTTCTGGTATTTGCTAGATATTATCGTAGATTTATAAAGAACTTTTCACAAATTTTCGCACCTTTATATACCTTGATAGGAAATGTTGATTTTATATGGACTGGTAAATGTGACACTGCCTTCACAGATCTGAAATGGTTAGTATCAATAGCACCAGTATTACAAGGCCTGAATTGGGATATACCTTTCCTGATTTTATCAGATGCATTAGATACAGCTATTGGAGTTGTTGTTGGCCAAGAAGAAGACAAGAAACCCTATGCTATATATTACATCAGAAAAAACCTAACTCCTGCTGAGTTGAATTACACAGTAACAGAAAATGAGTTTCTAGATGTTATTTATGATATCAACAAATCTAGACACTATATAACTGGATACCATGTATTTATCTATACTGATCACTCTGCCATTAAATATTTAGCCAATAAACCTATTACAAATGTAAGAGTGACTCGTTGGTTACTAATTTTGTAGGAATTTGACATAACTATAAGGGATCGACTAGGGAAGGAGAACCTCGTGGCAGATTTCCTCCCCCGAGTGCCAAGAACAGATGACACAGTGGTGGTAGAGGATCAGTTCTCAGATGAACATTTGTTTGTTGTGGCCATAAAAATGCCATGCTATGCAGATGTAGCGAATTACTTAGCAGCAGGAAAATTGCCCAAACATCTGACACATAGAGAAAGGAAATTGATTGTGTAGCGTAGCACTCATTTCTCCTAGATTGGAGGATACATTTTCCACACGGGAGCTGCTATGCACATCTATAGGTGCATCAAGAAGGACAAAATTTATGATATCTTAAAATCCTACCATGATGTACCTGGTGGTCGACACTTTACAGATCAAAGAACTAGACATAAAATTCTACAGATGGGCTACTATTGGCCCACTATTTTTAAATATGCTCAGAAATTTGTCCAAGAATGTGATAGTTGCCAAAGGATGGGCCGCCTGAGCCAATCTGATGAAATGACCCTACATCCATAGCTGGTGATAAAACCCTTTGAGCATTGGGCATTAGATTTTGTTGGACTGATCAAACCATCATCCAACCATAAATCATATATATTGGTTGCAACAGAATACGTAACTAAGTGGGTGGAAGCAATAGCGTTACCAAGAGAAATAGAGGAAACTATTATTAATTTTCTTTTCGAATTTTTTTTGTGCGGTATGGATTACCCATAGAAGTAATTATTGATGGGGGGCCACAATTCGTTGGTCACAAGATCACTACTACACTGAAAAATCATCACATCACACATAGAATTACTTCTCCATATCACCCGCAAGCAAATGGGTAGAAGGAGAGCACAAACAAAGTTATTGAAGCTATTCTAACAAAGATAGTCTCATCACATTGATGAGACTGGACTACTCGACTGCCAGAGGCCAAGTGGGCGTATCACACAACTTGGAGAAACACTACTATATAATCTCCATATCAACTGGTATTTGGTAAGGAACCCATTTTTCTCATAGAATTTGAAATACAAAAATGAAGGACAACCCAGGGAGTGGGATTAGATTTAACTGAAGCCTAGGTTAACAGGTTACAACAGATGAATGAATTAGATGAAATTTGGCTACTAGTTCTACATCATACTGCACTTATTCAATAAGAAAGAGCCAAATGGCATGATGCCTTGATTAAGAAAAAGACATTTCATGAGGGCGATTGGGCACTTCTTTACGATTCCAGGTTTCAAGACTTCCCTGGCAAATTGCAGACTAGATGGTTAGGCCCCTATGAAATAAAGCAAGTACACAACAATGGCACTCTTACGCTAGCCACCATTGATGGGTATGGTTCTTCTTTTAAAGCAAACGAGCATCGGGTGTGCCTCTACCAAAAACCACTTACTAGAGAATCTTTCTATCAGCAGATATGTGAGGACCCCACCATGCAAGTTTTAGCTGTAGAAGGCAATCCTTTGGTAGCTTCATCTTTATAAATTTTATTTCTTCTCTATAAAATATGTAAATATGATTGCTGATTTGATTTGATTTTCCTTTTTTCTTTTTATTTGCTTGTTTTGCTATTCAGTTAATTGAACAACTGTTGTTCAATCTATTGAACAACAATTGTTCAATCGAATTGAACAACACTTTATTTCTTTTTGTTGTTTTTGCTGTTTAGTTAATTGAACAGCTAATATTCAATCTATTGAACATCACTTTTTTTCTTTTCGTTGTTTCGTTGTTAAATTAATTGAACAACTGCTATTCAATCTATTGAACAACACTTCTTTTCTTTTTACGTTGTTTTGTTGTTCAATCTATTGAACAACTTATATTCAATCTATTGAACATCACTTTTCTTTTTATGTTGTTTTGCTATTCAATCTATTGAACAACACTTATTTTCTTTTTACGTTGTTTTGTTGTTCAATCTATTGAAAAATTGTTGTTCAATCTATTGAAAAACACTTATTTTCTTTTTACGTTGTTTTGTTGTTCAATCTATTGAACAACACTTCTTTTATTTTTACATTGTTTTGTTGTTCAATCTATTGAACAACACTTCTTTTATTTTTACATTGTTTTGCTGTTCAATCTATTGAACATCACTTCTTTTCTTTTTATGTTGTTTTATTGTTCAATCTATTGAACAACCGCTTTTCTTTTTACAATGTTTTGCTATTTAATTTATTGAACAACTTCTATTCAATCTATTGAACAAAACTTCTTTTATTTTTGCGTGGTTTTTGTTGTGGAGGTAAATCCTCTCTGCGGAAAGAGACGATCCCTACTAGCCCAGACTAGGTCTAGCAACAATCAAACAATGCTATCACGCAAGCTCCTAATTGCAAATTGAAGGTGGATGATGAGAACCTACTTGGATTCGAACGCTAATATTCGTAGAAGAGACGTTGCTCTCGTTCCTTTGCTTCGGCCGGTCATGATCCCCACGATCTCCATGATTGGACACCTGCACATGGAAAGAACAACGCAAATACAAGCATAAAATCCAATAGATGCAATTATATATCAGTCAGAAAGGATATAACTCAACATCAATCATTACAAATGACAATGAGAGTGGAACCATAATGATAGTCATCTATTATTGATAACTAACAAAGAAGAATACAACCATAGTTCTGACGTCAAATCCTCCTTTGGCTAGGTAGTCAGCTACACAAGTCTTGCAAATCTTGTTGGGATGGGAAACAAGCCTCTCTCTCTTGGGTGACAAGAATCTCCTCACTTAGATTTGGCCTTATGGGTGCAAAGAAGGCTCTTGCAGCTTCAAACTCTTGAACTCCTGGAATTCTCTATCACTAGCACTATGTTGGAACTAGCTTGCTCGAGGCATAGAGACAAGCTTTTATAGATAGAGGGGAAGGAGATAAGATCAATCACAATTTCAATGGGATTGGCTTTATCACTTAGAAGCCTCCATGAAAGGTGGCAAACCACTTCCCTTCTATGGAGATTCGAAGCCAAACCATCCTAACTCAATCAAGGATTCAGTTGATGAATGGGTTAGGGAGAACCATCGGAAGTTTGTTTGTTAAAAACTTTACCCAACTCGTTTGGCGCGAGTGCGACTCTAAGACAGAGCGCCAATGGCGCGAGCAGTACACTGTGGAACCACGCCAATGCAAAAAGAGGTCTCTTTATGGGTATTCTGCAGGAGATGTCTTTAGGGCATATGAAGCTCATACTTAGAGGAATATGATGCAAGTGGTTTCAGGCCATGTCACTTCTCAAAGGTCCCGGAATGAGTCCTCCAGTGTGCGGGAGAGGGGTAACAGGGATGGTGAAAAACGGTGACAAATTACTGTGTAACAGATGCCCCCTAAAGTATGAGGCCTGAGGGAGAGAGAGGGGTGAAATGCTTTACAAGAACATACGTAACTGAAAACACTGTCGCCGGAGAACCTACGTAAAGAAGTACAACTGATATCTCAAGTACATGATATATGTGGTATGGGCGGAGCCATCCATAACAGAGCACACAAGAATCTAGATCGAAGGTATGGGCGCAGCCATCCAGTGAGGATGGATAAATAGACTTAGGCATGGTCACATCCATCCAGTGAATGAGTCATGTAATGATCATAATAAGCCACAAATCGTAGCCTGGATTCCAATAAACAAAATCCAGGGTCTTGCGCTCCATCTCGACCCAAACAGAGTACAAGTTCAGGCATGCGAATACATGAGTTGGAGTCGAACATGCATGAACATCGTCTGATTACCAGTCAATGATGAAAACTGTTAACAGATGCGAGAGGTACCACCAACAATGACAATGGCCCTCAAGGTACTATAGGTACAATCTACGGCGTGTGAATGAGTGAGCTAGCGTCGAACACCCGTAGAATCATCCGATCGGAGGTCAATGATGGAAACCTCTCGTCGAACACGAATAACCTGCCATTGAGGCATGCAAGCTCCAAGGCACTGAAAGGGAGTCTCTAGATCAGCTTCCTGGATAATGAGTTGAAGTTGACAGGAAGTGACCTTGATCAAAGGTGGGCCATAGTGTTTCCCACATCATTGACATGAGAGAGAGGAAGAATGTTGTGGTGAATCAGAATTATGTGAGGTATCAGAGGGAGGTTGTAATTCTGCAGAGGTCAACTTCTCTTGAACATATCGACGACATGACAGTGGACTTGGCAGTATTTGACATCAAATGAGCAGAGGTCATGGTGATAAGGCAATGAGCAGATGAGAGGTCAAACAGGATAACCCAAACCGACGGAGGCTAGTGTAAAACAAGATGAGATGTTCCCACCCAGACATGAATGCAGACTAGTGCCATGTTCAAGAGCGACATACTGCCGATGCAATAATGATTATGGTTCCATTTTCCCCACCATTTCTGGCGAGTACCCCAGTTATTTTTAACAAGCTTGACGGGGATAGCATATGCTTGTAAGGCGTCATTACGACAGAATCCGATGTCATTAAGTTTTAACGAGCCTGACAAAGGAAGAACTCAGCGTCTTTTCCTGTTTAGAGAGTCTAAAAAGACAGCAGAAAAGTGAACTCCAGGGGGTCCTTTTTCGTAAAGTTGTGTCTCCCGAGCCCGAAAAAGTATAAAACAATGCTCGAAAGAACCGCCCGATCATTACGATCGAGGAGTACTTTTCATATGTAGTGACATCGACCTGAAAAAGTAAAAAAGTGATCGATATCACGTCGTTCCGTAACCATTAACGAACCTAAAATGACAAGGGTCCAACGATCTTTTCATTTTTTACACGGTCGGAAAAGAGTTTAAAGACGACTGCCTCTTATTTACGTTTAACGAGTCAAGAGGGACAACTCGACGATCTTTTCATGTTTAGCGAGTCAGAAAAGAGCTGAAAGATGACGCCGTAGTGACTTTTTCGTGTATTTACCGACTCCGAAAAAGTATAAAATACAACTCGTTTCACCATCGAAGTTGGGTTAAAGACCCGTCGCTACACAAGAAGCAAGCGTAAAATCCATTTTCGACCAAAAATATATTAAAATATTCAAAAAATAACTTTTTAAACCTAAGTATAAGTCAAAAAGTTTATAAATATGGTGAAAATGGTAAAAAATAGAATTACTTTTACTTTTTACCTCTTTGAATAGTAGCAGTGGTCCGTTTGGAAAGTGAACGTCAGATGGTGATTACAGCCAATCCGTGCAACCATTCGAGATTTCGTCGGTTCCAGGTAAGAGGCACTTCCCTTAGCTCCATTTCCATACCTTTTTTATGCATTTTGTTCCCTGATTGAGCCTCTGCAAGGAGGATTTCAAAATTTAGGGCCGTGCCCCATTGGCATGGGTATCCGGCACGGACCCGCGCTAATGGGGTGATTTTCCTAAAGGGGTCGCACCATTGGCGCGACTATTTTAGAAACAGTCACACCAACCGCGCAACCTAATTTTTACGTTGAAATTTCCCATTGCATTTGAAATTTGTCTGGATTGTAAGCTTACCAGTGTTCTAATAACGATTTATTCATCCTTGTGGGTGTAGGAAAACAGGCAAAATGGTGGTGGAATGGAAAGAAAGGGAACATGATGCTGTAGATGCCTTGGCTATAGAGGACGAGGGATGCATGAACGCCTTAAGAGACTGTGGTCTCAAGAAATTCTTCCTCACATCTTATCTGCGAGCTCAGCCCAAGTTATTGCAGTTCATAGTTGATGCTTGGGATGCTGACGACCAAGTATTCCACTTACGGGACCAAACATTAGAGCTGGACGTGTCCGACATGTATTTCATCACTGGGTTATCACGGAGAGGGGAGAGTCCCATCTTGATCGAAAGTAGACCTTCTGGGGAGAAGATAGGTGAAGTGATGACCCGAGTGTTTCCAGGGGCACAATTTGGGAAAAACAGTGCCAAGGTGGATATCGCCACCATTCGGGACTTGGTTCTCAAGGTGATACTGTTCACCATCACTCGTGTAGCTGCGGTACAGGTGCCCCATGAGGCGAGTAAGAATCATCTGCTACTAGCGACAGAATGCCTCAGCCCCACCATTTTTTACTGGGCTACAGCGGTGACCACCAATATCAAAAGGCAACTTACAAAGTGTAAGCGAGAAGGAGTGAAACAGTTTGGGTATGGATCGATTGTGGTGTCATTCTTCTTGGAACGATTACCCATTTTTTAGATTCAGGGAGCTATAGTGGCTGATCCATTGCCACGAGAGCCTAGGATGGCTCGCTGGGCAGCACTGATGCCCAGAGGAGGAGGGGGCCAGCAGATGTCCTGGCGGCCCGAGTTCTTTATATGGCTCCACCGTCAGCTGATCATGGTGGAGGATTGGCCATACGCGGGGACTAATTTCACCGGGGATCCAGACCTCCCACTGCCAGAGGGAGAGGAGTGGGACGAGGAGTTGGGTATGATCTCTTTGTTTTTTGATGTTTTATGTATTTTTTGTTTTTGTCAATACATGCATGTTCTGATGACAGTTGTACGTATATGCAGATGTTGGCCCAGAGCGACCAGCTGGCTTGTCTCCTGTAGCGTGGAGGGTCCAGCCCACAGCTGACCCTCAAGCAAAGGGTGTCGTGGGGGAAGAGCTGGTGCAGAATCTCGAGGGACTCACCCGAGGGATTCCGGGTTACGCTAGACTGGCGGATGTGCCCTTTGCATACCAGAGGCACACAGTGGGGGTGCCGACTCGCATCCATCGTCTGTTGAGATGATTGGTGCGCGCGGTGACGTGCTATCATGAGCACCACCGCGATTAGACTTCTAGGCTTCTTTTATGCATATTTTTGAGGGACATGTCGTCCCGGGATGTATCAGGATGAACATGTATTATTTTTTGAACTATGTAATGCACGCGGTGCAAACATTGCGACACACACACACACACACATATATATATATATATATCTATATATAGATATATATATATATATACATATGCCTATGGTTTATTATTGTGCTTTTATGTGCTTGCTTGTATGATGTTTTGATTATAAATTACGCAAATGTCTATCTAATACATGATTAGCCAATGCATCAGATAATGTGTTTAATCGTCGTGGAATATGCTGATATGTGATAAAGTCAAAATTCCTTTCTAACAATTTAACACGTAAGTACAACCTTAAAATGTGACGGTCTCTAACGGAATATCGCCCATTAAGCTGATGGACGACAAGCTGAGAGTCTAGGTTAACAACCAATGTACGAATATTGAGACTAATCCCCTTGGCTAATAATTCAATAACAGCACTATATTCAGCAAAATTGTTTGTAGTACAACGTAAACACACACCTTGAAGATCTATCAACTCACCGTGAGGATCGTAGATCACCCACGCTGCAGAGGACAAACTGCGAGTGCTGCGGCAGGCACCATCAGCGAAACCAACATAAGGTGCACCTGACATCTGCCCAAGAAGCAAAACACAATAAGGGGCAATCACGCCTTCACACCAAGCCAAAAACATGAAAACACTCACACACACTGTTGTTGGGAAAAGTATCCAATACGGAATGACCCTATCCCACTCTAAGGGTGATAGTTCCTTAGCAACAATCAAAGTAAAGCTATCTGAGATTACTTCTTTATGAGATGTAAAAGAGGGGAGAAAGAGATCCACTAACCGATGTCTTCCGCTAATGATTGATCCAATCTTCTCTCTTTGCTGCTTGCCCTCAGTTCCTTGCTCTTTCACTGGCCCATCTACACCAATATCCTGCAAAATGGCAAGAGAGGGAAACTACAAGAAGCATACATTCATAATTGATTCAAGGATTAGAGTAAATCAAATACACAAGTATAACAACACACCATTGAGACACATGCATATAGAAGAACCTCAAATGCTTTATTAATGGAAGAAGTAAGGTTCAGGAAGTGATACAACCATAAAAGGCCCAATCCAGCATCACCTTCCCAGCAGAAAGAAATCTCCTCTTCACCTCCTTCAAAGCAAATCACCCAATAGTTCTAAACTCAAACCAACAACACTTCCTTACATTCACAAGATTCCATCCTCCCTAGACCTTATGAGAGAGATCTATATATAGGAGTTTTGGAGAAAGGATGAGTCAGCTTGAGGCTGGAATGAAGCTGACTAGTGTCCTCTCTCACTTCAGTTATTCTTCAGTTCTTGAGTCCACTTGGAGGTTCTTGCTTCCACTTGGAGATCTAGAACCTCTTACTCATCACCAGTCGAATTCCTTGATCCAAGTGTCATTTTGGAAGCTTCCTGGGCATTGACACCTTGAGGAATGACTGTGCCACATGTCCAAACTCGCCCAGTGTAGGTAGCCTTCTTTGTAGTTGACATTCAACGCAGGTAGACAGTGGAGCAGTTGACATTCAGCGCAGATGCTCAGTGGAGCAGTTGACATGATCCAGAATTGCCTTGTTTTTTAGTGTTTTCAGGTGGAGAACTTTTATTCAGTGCTGTGGTTTGCTGACCTTGTTCCTCTAGGGGTAGGAACAACCTATTTAGGGACTTTGGATCCCTTAGATTATGGACATTTCATGCTTCATGCTGTAAGGCACAAAAATGTCTATAACAGTTGCCCCCTAAAGTATGAGGTCGTTTATCGGGTGAAATGCTTTATCAGGAGGATCCGAAGTTCATTCAATCGTTGAGAGGTGACCTGTAATAAGATACAATACAATACATTATTTTTCATACTGCTTGCATGATCTAGCTGAGGCGGGCATTCCCATGCTCAGCTTTATAAATACATTTTCGTACATAGAACAGATGATCGTCTGATGGTAGACTGATAATTCTCTGCTGAAATTATCATCCTTTGAGTAGGATGATCATCTGCTGCACATGTTAATGTCTTTATTTCCTGAATATATATCGCAGCCTGGATGGATGAAACTAGATTCGGGGTCTTCAAACTCGTCCGATCTTCACTCTAAGTACAAGTCGATCCATGTGAGGATTTCTTGGAGTCGAACATGGAAATACATCGCTTGATTACCAGTCAATGATGTAAACTGTTAACAAGCGCGAGAGGAATCACCGATAATGATAATGACCCTCAAGGTACTACAGTACAATTCGCGTGGTGTGAATAAAAGACTTGGCGTCGAACACCACGCAAAATCTTCTGGTCGAAGGTCATTGATGTATACCTGTCGCCGGAAGTGAGAAACTTGCCATTGAGGCATGCAAGCTTCAAAGTACTGAGGGGGTTGTTCCTAGATCAACTTCTTGGATAATGAGCTGAAGTCGACAAGAAGCGATCCGTCAAAGGAGGGCCTTAACGAATCCCACATCAGTGACACGGAACAGAGCTAATGATTTTAATGTAGGTGAAAACAATCTGTGAAATATGATTCAGGGTGGCGGTCATGAAAGGATGAAAGATGATGTATGGTAGTGGATGGGACACGGTTGACTCTTTCTGAATGACATCTCTTGAACATATAACGACACTGATGCGATGGATCGGTAGCATTACCCCAAATGTGGATGGTTTGGCGAGACCATGGTGATGAGACCGGTGAATGAAACAACCCAACCCGATGTGATACGGAGGAAAAGTGTCATGTTCAAGAGCGACTTGCTACCATTAAAGCTTTGAGGTTCTCCCAATTTTTCCCCAGTCATTTCTGACCAGTACCTCTTTATTTTTGTCAAGCTTGAGGAGGATAACATATGCTTGTTCTATAACCTGCCCTTCGGGCAAGCCCATCGCTATGTTTTAACGAGCCTAGCGATAGGGAAACTCGTTCTCGTCTGAAGACAAGTTTGTCGCTATTTAATCATTTTAACGAGTCTAATGACAAGGAAAACTCGGTCCTTTTCATTTTTAGAGAGTCTGAAAAGGTACATAAAGTTAACTCCAACATTCCTTTTTCGTCATCTAATCCCTTAAGTCTGAAAAAAGTATAAAACAATATAGAAGGGATGAGTTTTCGATAACTTTAACGAGCCGAATAAAACAAGCGCTCGACCTTTTTGTGCAATAATCCCTCAGGTCCAAAAAGATTAAAATCTAGAGGGATAGCTCTTCTGGTCCTTTTAACGAGCTGGAAGGCCAAAACTCGGCAAACTTTTCATATTTTACGAGTCAGTTGAAAAGAGCTCAAAGAAGACTCGTCTTTTGAGGAATGAGTGATAAACAGGGATAGCAAATGATTCCAGGTACAGGTTGGAATTTTCCAATCACGGCAGTGTCACAAGGATGGCTAGGTGAAATCACTCTTCGCAGCTGTTCCTCAAAATGGGTAAACAATCATATGGAGGTGAACGATCGGCCAAATGACGGTGGAGGTGGCAGGTGCAAACATGACCAAGGCTTTTATGGCTGATAAATTTACGATCACAGCGGTTATTTACCGGGATAGGTTCATTTTTTATTTAAAAATGAGCTTAAACTCTAGAGGAAACATTGCTCACTGCTTTTATTTATTTTTTAACGAGCATGAAGACCGCGTTAAAACTGCTCGGATCTTGCGTTTATTTTTTAACGAGCATGAACTATGTGCTAAAACTGCTCGGTTATACCAGTCATAAGATAAGAATGTCTCCTGAAAGATTCCATTTTTTATAGAGCTTGCACCTTACCAAAGCTATGCTCACTCTTCCTTTCTTTATGCAAGTTTGGAAACGGCTAATCCTACGAGTTTAAAGGGTTAGACCTACAGGTTTAAAGGGAGGACCTAAAAATTTTAAAAATAAATAGTCGTCCCTTGCTTGCACTCCAAAAGGTTGCATGCCCCCAGGTATAAAACAGAGTTTCAAGGTTACCTCTACTTACCCTCCGCCAAAACATTTGTTTTATTCGAGAGAGGCTTACCTCTTTCAGGCTACCCAAAGATTGTTCTGTTATTCTTTCAACAGAACACCTCCTCGGCAATGTCTACCGAAATAAACAAGGGTGAATGACCTTTGTCAAACACGTAACTTTGACAAAAGAATCTTATTCTAGAACAACCCCTCCTCCATCCACGGACAGGGTACGGACTAGTCATATTCTCCCGCGGAAACCTATTCTATACCCAAAGTTTCCCTGCCGAAGCAGGCCAGGATGCATGCCCCCTGGGTTCCAGTCCCATCTTTCTGAATCACTCGCACTCATCGGGAAGAAGGACTGGGGGTGGAGACATTTCTTGATTGAATAGACCATTCAGGGTTGGTATGTGACTATTTGCGATGCGTGATCCCGGAAACGAAAGTTTGTCTACGAGCTTGACCATTCTTCCTTCGTGTGGAAAACACATTACTCTAAAGAGTGAGGAGACTATTGCTCCCATGCAATATATATAGTCTCGTCCAAGGAGTAGGTTATAATCCAAGGGTCCTTGAACGACCATCACATTCATTTGAACGGCCTTCCCTTTCAATGTAATGGGCACATTGGGGAGGATCCCTAATGGTCGACTGGTTCCTTTATCGAAACCCGAGAGATTTCTTATCTCAGGCAAAAGCGCCGGGGAACCCAGTGCTTTCCAAGCAACAGAGGAAAGGATACTCACAGATGCCCCTTCATCAATGATAGTGCCAGCCATTACCATTCTGTATATTTGGACTATGATTCTGAATGGTATACTGGCTGGCAACCAGGGTTTGCCTAGTTGGTTCCAATCAAAGGACACAACCAGGTTGCTTGGTGGTGGGACCGAATACACGGCTGGATATGACCCTGACGATGTTCCTTGCTGCAATAAAGGAATGGGCGCATTTCCCTGACGCTCGTCAGAGTCTGTGTTGATGAAAAGAATCTGGATGGTGTCATCCTTATTCTCTTCAGTGAGGGTGTCATTTGAAGATGAATCTTCAGTGACGGTGTCATTTGAAGATGAAACTTCTGAAGGGAGAACTGGGTCAACTGCCATTTCGACCTTTGGACTTTCGTCCGGTCTGGATTCAGTAGGTTCATTTTCAATGACTGACGCTTCAGCTGACCACTTGAGCGGGCCAGCTGTATTTTCAACCAACGAAGGACTTGGCACGAGTTTTTTGTATCCAGGAGGAAGTCTCAACGGTGAAACCAGACGATCTTCCAAAACTCTCTTCGCTTCGTCTAAGAATGGACAACGGTGGATGGCGTGATCGCCTTCACACAGTGTACAGGGGAATCTTGCTCCCCCTCTTTGTCTTGAACCTTCACTTTTGCTAGTTGACGGTAAGCATTCAACATGGCTATCAGAGGTTGATGCTCCCGAATTGTGCAAACGAGGGGACCAGTCCCTTAGTATCCGGGGAATACAGGGACAATCTCTATGGAAGTGGTCTCCTCTACATATGACACATGGCGATTTAGGCCCGGTCTGTGCTGTGTGTGGATTTTTGTCAGATGTCTTTTGCTTGCCCCCAGTCGCCTTAGGCTCCTTCTTCTTCTTTTCTCTCTTCTTCTTCTCCTTCTTCTCCATGGGAGCTTGGCTTTTGCCAGCTCTACCTTGCAAAGATGAAGGATTGGAGGAAGAGTTATAGGAAGTAGAAGGCTGGTGGGCAGCTCTAGACTGATCTAACTGTTGACTCGACTGTTCAGGAACCATGGTGTTCGGAACTACATTGGTTGAGAATAGCCATATTGGCAGGCCAATTGTCAGTCCTGGAAGCGACAATGTGGCCATGTGGGGCGCACCAACTTCTCCCCAAGAGGAGAAAGGACTAGGATTTCCATCATGGGGAATTCCTTGGTTGGTTCGTTCCATGTTCTCAACCTACAGATCAACGCAGGAATAGGAGGTGATTATGTTCCGTTTAAAATAAATTTTATAACGACGCTTTAGACACAACTTGCTTTTTCACTTTTTAAGAGTCGAGAAAAAGCTAAAGATGACTCTAGTCTCCTTCGATGTTTTAACGAGCCCGAAGTGAAAAATGCTCAGATGGACTTTTTCAGTTATAGAGTTTGAAAAAGGCCAAAAGAAACTACTCTGGAGTTCTAGGCAGAGGGTGTGCCAAACTTTTCGCAAAACCACAGAATACGTTTTACGGTACGGGTGGTCGATCTTCGTGAATGCTGTGTTCACTGCATTGCGATCAGTAGGGCGGCCGACATGGCTTCCTATGGATAAAGGCTTTGTTCCTATAGGGGTCTCCCAATATATACGCGACGGTACGTGGGAGCACAAGTCCGTATTGATACTTATCGCTTCACCGTGGAGGAATCACCCAACCACTCAACGCTAAGATATCACGTTTAACGACGCCGGAACACATCTCTATCTTAAACCTCTATGTGTTTGCGTTATGTTTCAAAGCGTTTTTATGTAAATTCAATTTATTTTAGGTTGATCTTGTTTAGCAGTTTGCCTTTATGGATCACCACGAGATGTATGGTACAACTCCTAAATGCAGTCTAAAGATGAGAAGCAAGCTTTTCAATCTTTCAACTTTGAAAATCTTAACTACTGAGGGAAAAGAAAGACATCATCTTTTCACACAGATCATAGAGCACACACTAATGCACTTTTTCCTAAATCCAGCATGCAAACTTATCAAATGCAAAATGCACAACGCAGGTATTTATTTTCTCTTTCTTAATGTTGGTGTACTACAAAAAGAAAGCTGTTGTATAACTTTGAATTCAATTTCAAGTGAAAGCAAACAAGCTTTTTGTCCAAAATCAAAAGACACCTTAAGATTTACTTGTTTCAACACTAGAAATACATAAATTCAAACCATATGACGAAAGCAAAAGCTCAATCAGCTATGAACAACAAACAAACTAACTCTTAAGATCAGAACGACACTTATCACAGGTCTAGATCTAAGAGGCCACAGCAAGACTAGTTCACTTTCATTATGGGAAACTGCAAATGATGTAAGAAATACACAAAGAACAAATACAGTTTCTTTATACAACCGAGGCGGAATAGTGGCAAAGAAAGGTGGTTTCAGATAGGTACATTGACTGATAACAGGCTGCAAAAACAGGGATGAAAACAGGGCAACAGAAAGCAGAGAACCCCAGTTGCACAAGGCCACACTGGTTCAGCACAGGTAGAACACTGTCAGTTTGACATTCAGCGCAGGTAGCCCCTTCGGGACCTGCGATGAAATGCAGACTGCCTTCACAGTGCCTGCAATGAAGAGAGAAACTCTCGTTTTTCTCTTGGTTTCCGGGTTACAGATTTCTCAAAAATCAACAGTTTTTGGCCAAATCAAAGCTATCAATCAAGTACACACTAAAGGATGAAAAGGAGGATGAAAAGCTATCACTAAGAGCTATATAGAGTCCTTGTGGATCAGCTCTTCAAATCATAAACATGCCCAGAAACTGAGCTAGAGTAGCTGCCCTCTACTTTGCATTTGAAAGATCCAAATGCAGTTCGATTCGGTACTCCCTGTGTTTAGGAAATGAATAGCAAAAACACAAACAACCAACAAGATACGATCCCCAGCGGAGTCACCAATTTGTTGTTGGGAAAAGTATCCAATACGGAATGACCCTATCCCACTCTAAGGGTGATAGTTCCTTAGCAACAATCAAAGTAAAGCTATCTGAGATTACTTCTTTATGAGATGTAAAAGAGGGGAGAAAGAGATCCACTAACTGATGTCATCTGCTAATGATTGATCCAATCTTCTCTCTTTGCTTCTTGACCTCAGTTCCTTGCTCTTTCACTGGCCCAGCTACACCAAGATCCTGCAAAATGGCAAGAGAGGGAAACTACAAGAAGCATACATTCATAATTGATTCAAAGATTAGAGTAAATCAAATACACAAGTATAACAACACACCATTGAGACACATGCATATAGAAGAACCTCAAATGCTTTATTAATGGAAGAAGTAAGGTTCAGGAAGTGATACAACCATAAAAGGCCCAATCCAGCATCACCTTCCCAGCAGAAAGAAATCTCCTCTTCACCTCCTTCAAAGCAAATCACCCAATAGTTCTAAACTCAAACCAACAGCACTTCCTTACATTCACAAGATTCCAGCCTCCCTAGACCTTATGAGAGAGATCTATATACAGGAGTTTTGGAGAAAGGATGAGTCAGCTTGAGGCTGGCATGAAGCTGACTAGTGTCCTCTCTCACTTCAGTTATTCTTCAGTTCTTGAGTCCACTTGGAGGTTATTGCTTCCACTTGGAGATCTAGAACCTCTTACTCATCACCAGTCGAATTCCTTGATCCAAGTGTCATTTTGGAAGCTTCCTAGGCATTGACACCTTGAGGAATGACTGTGCCACATGTCCAAACTCGCCCAACGCAGGTAGCCTTCTTTTCAGTTGACATTCAACGCAGGTAGACAGTGGAGCAGTTGACATTCAGCGCAGATGCTCAGTGGAGCAGTTGACATGATCCAGAATTGCCTTGTTTTTGAGTGTTTTCAGGTGGAGAACTTTTATTCAGTGCTGTGGTTTGCTGACCTTGTTCCTCTAGGGGTAGGAACAACCTGTTTAGGGACTTTGGATCCCTTAGATTATGGACATTTCATGCTTCATGCTGTAAGGCACAAAAATGTCTATAACACACACACACACACGCATGTCTAAATCGAAGTGCATGGAATCATGCATAGTACTTTTTCAAGTACAACCCATTGCGGCGCTTATCAAGAGGATTACCTTCGTAGTCAACTAGCTCATATGCCCGCTTCTGCAACACTTTCTTTACAATATAAGGGCCTAGCCACATGGGCTCGAGTTTGCCCACCCCCAGCTTGTCATTTTCTTGGTCATATAGCAGGACTAGATCTCCCTCAACAAAGGAACAAGGATGGATGGTATAGTCGAAGTGAGTTTTAACTCTCTTCTTTTGAGCTTCAATAGCTAGAGAGGCTAGGCGACGGGTCTCATCCAGCCATTCTAGGTAGAGAAGCCGTTCCTCTACCGGAGTAGTGTTGGGAAGCAACTCGACGGCTATTTTTAACGAAGAGATTTCACATTCTATAGGAAGGGTAGCCTCCAGTCCGTAAACTAGTTGAAATGGAGTGAAACCGGTGGCATCCTTCATAGAGGTTCGGTAGGCCCACAAGGCAGGAAACAACATCAGATGCCAATTAGACTTATGCATGTCAACAGTACGTTGAAGCATCATAACCAAAATTTTGTTAACGGCTTCAACTTGTCCGTTGGACTAAGGATAGTATGGGGTCGAACTATCATGCCGTAAGCCTAGTTGGGTTGTTAGTTTGGTCATCATGTGATTACGGAAATGCTTTTCGTGATCCGTGACGATGGCCTGTGGAACTGCAAACCACGTAATAACATGGTTGAACAAAAAATGTGCCGCTATGTGACCGTCTTCAGTTAATGTGGGCATCGCCTTGGCCCATTTTGTAAAGTAATTGACGACAACGATAATAAACCCATGCCCCCCGACCGAGCAAGGCTTACAGGTCGTTTAATCAATGCCCCATTTTGCAAAAGGGCCAATGGTGACTACAGGGTGCAGCGAAGCTGGTGGCGCACGCATCTTCCGCTGGTATATCTGGCATGCATGACACACACGGACGGCGAGAATGCAATCCTTAAAAATGGAGGGCCAGAAATAACCAGCGCGAAGGATTTTTTGAGTTGTGGCATATTCGAACATGTGACCACCACAGGCGCCAGAGTGGCAATCATTCAGGACTCTCTCAGCTTCCTCGAGGGTTAGACATCGGCGGAGGACAGAGTCAACGCTGATACGGTACAGGGTGTCCCCGATGATACGATAGGGTTGAGACTGATGACAGATCTACCGCCAAGCATCTTTGGATACAGCGGGGTGGAAAGAGGACATCTGCAAATATACAATAATATCCCCGTACCAGGGATCGAGGGTGCTGATCAGGAAAAGAGTTTCGTCCGGGATATGATCCTCTGAGTGAGGGGGTGCAGAAGGAGATGGCAAAGAGCAAAGTAACTCAACAAAGACCAAGGACTTCTTAGACTTGGCAGCAGTAAATTCCAAGTCAAACTCTTGGAGGATGACGATCCACTTTGAGTATTTGCCCCCCAGCAACTGACGTGACAAAACGTATGTCATCGGGTTGCAATCAGAAATCATGGTCGTGGTGCGCAACAAGATATAATTATGAAAGCGTTGGATGGCACAAACAGCGACCAATGCCAACTTCTCGACGTAAGCGTATCGAGTTTCCATATCCAAGAGGTTGCGGCTGAGGTAATATATGACGTGCTCATTGTCATCATCGTCGTCTTGCACGAGAACCATGCCGATAGTGGTATCGGCGGCGACCAGATACAGAGTATAATCACGGTGGTAATTCGGAGGTCTCAATAATGGAGCAGAAACAAGGAGACCCTTGAGACGCTCGAAAGACTCCTGAGCGATAGCATCCTATTGAGGGCCCCGAAATCGGGTCAACAACAAGGGGGATACCCACCCGGTCGGGAACCTGGTTGGCGGCTCCTTGCCCGTTTGGTGTAGCGGGTCCGATTGGGGATAATGGGACCAGCTTCCCAATCTGAAAGATGTGTGTGTGTGTGTAGATTTTGAAGATACTAATCTAAAGGTAATTTTAAGCTAATTTAATTCTAGACTCTAAACTGACTCTATGCTACTGTAATCTAACAAAAACAGCACATCTAATCTATACTAACCCGGGGTAAAATTCTTTCATTATGCGATCTAAAAAGATTTCATACAACAACTGGTAATAAATATCATTCAGCTATCATAAGAATATAAATCAATTAAGATGAACCATTCTGCATAAGAAGTTAGGCAAAACAGTTGTGAATAGCATATCACATAATCAGTTATTCATATGTCAAGCACAAACAAATGACTCCATCGTACAAAAGTGCCAAATGGTAACCCACACATTCATACATTAACATATAAACAACTCAGCTGTATATCACTCTAAGAATATGAGCAGAAATTAATCAAGAGATAAAAGTACCATTTATGACTGATTTCACTCACAAACCTCAAGCAATAATGATTTATCTCTACTTACTTCTAACATCTACTAAGAGTACAGAAGTGCAACATCAGTAGCAGACATTAAAATGTAAACATAAATAAATCTCCATCCATCCATTCATCAAAAACCCCCTCCTAGGGTGCAAAAGTGCATGTTCTGAGGACAAGTTTTTTGACAAATTTCCGTACCCTTCTCCAAATGCCATGAGAAGGGTTAAATACTACTAACTAACTAATCTTAATTACACAAATTTAGGAAACGGCTTCAAATGACCGCCCTTTTACTAAAACAAATTTATTTCTAAAAATTGAATCTAATTTCTAACCGTTTCTGTATCTGCTCCTTAGTGCTGTAAGCAATGCAAGGTTCGCCTGGAAAGAGTCGGCTGGTTGTCTTTTCCTTTTGCTCGAGTGATAAAAGTAGAAATAACAAAAGCTGGCACCTCTTTCTGACAAACTAGAAGATATTTTTGAAAATCTTCCTCTGGCTGGGTGTTTTTTGCTGTGTGTATACTTAGTATAACCCAGATTTCTTTCAAACTGATTGTGCTGTTGCTATTTCGGTTTCCGGCCGTGCGAATGACTCAATGCATTAGGGATTTCGTTGCCTGAACAATCTTACATATTGAAAATTTCTTCCGTTCTTTGTTCTAGGCTTTTCTGAAGCATCATCCCTTTTCAGCATTTTTCTTTTTGCTTTACCCAATCTGAGCTTCAGGATCTTTTGCAAACATGCTGCTTTTGTGCGCCTTTGACTCTGAGTCTTGGATAGTCTATTTTCATCAGTGCCTGTTGAGTGATACTCTGGAATTCGCGGCCCTGCTGCATGCGGCATTCATCTGCAAAGGCATCTCCTCTCTGTTCTTCTAGTATTGGCGCTTTCCCCTTTTCCTTGGATGTTTCCTGCATATAGATTTATATTAGTTGCTGCTTTGCAGTTCACGCAAAGGAAAAGAGAATTGACGAAAAGATTGACATGAAAGCTTTAAGTTCTAATGAATGCATAATCGTGACACTCGTAATGACTTGACTCTTCGAAAAACGCAACATGATCATCTTTGGATACTCAGGTGTGCAGTCATTAATTCTCCTTAAGGTGCACGCTCAATTTTGGGTTCACAGGTCATGCTGAAGAAACTTTGTGATGAGTGGTTTCTGCGATTTGCATCGCAGCAATTAATAGTCTCATTCGTCGCAGATCACAAATCGCAAAATCGTAGTTTGTGGGATCGCAGATCGCAAATCGTAAAATCGCAGTTTTCATTTTCTCATTGTGTGCTGCTTTTGCGACGTTTGCAATATGCGACGTCGCATATCGGCCGTCGGTGATTCCTTTTTGTTTTCTTTTAAGGGCGCTTTCAAAATATACGATGCGATGAATTTCGCATCGCTTCTTTGTAGCTTATTTACGCGCATAGGAAAACGCTTCATTCTCTCTTTGCGATGCGATATAACTTCTAGGGAGTTAAATACAAAAATTTTGATAAAAATATTTTGGGATTTTTTGTTAAGGGTCCCCCTTTGCTTGATGTTATTGCTAATATCAAACAAAGAGGGGGGTTGTTGGTGACCACAACGATGGTGATTCACTGTGAAGAACCAGTTATCTCTGCTTTTCTATTGACATTTCCACTTCCGAAACAGAAAAATTTTCATGTGTCTAAATTTTGTTATGGACAGATAGAGTAGATTACCCCTTATCCTGTCAATGATACTTTGTCTCAACCTTTCTTTTATTCCAATTGTCTGCTTCCTAAGGATTAGTTCTTGCATTCATACCAAACATTACTCGGTCCTTTTTAAAGATAAAATAAGGTCTTCTCTGCGTACTAGCTTTAAACTATGCTCATTTGTCGTAGGTAGAGCCTCTGCTACCCACAAGCATCCATAGCCTCGACAGGGTTACCATATTATCCAGCAATGATCCTTTTTCCTGCTTGAGGTTATTTACAACATTTCAGAGAAAAATCCCTTTTGACACTTTTTCCTTTTTTACTCTCTAAAAGAACAATGTCTTGGTTTGGTGGCCAAAATTTGACACAGTCATTCACTTGATTTACACTTTTGTTGAACAAGCTGGCTCGTGATGAGACCCCTTGTCTTTTGATTGCAACAATCTTGAGTCATTGCCTTGTTTTGATAGACAGTATTGGCAAAGTCAGCAAGTTATAATATCTGTGATCATGATAAGCTGACTCGTGATGAGACCTTTTATTCTTTGAGATATAGTGTTTTCTCGGATTGTTTCTCTGAACGCTGCGGTTTCCTTTAGCAGGGAGGAAGTCATTGTGTTTCCTTAAGAAAGCTCTGGACGACAATAATAGAGTTTTGAAAATAACAGCTTTACAGAGAATATTTATTTTATTATTGATGATACCTTTCATTGTGCTGGCATAAAACAATTTTTTACCAAAGGTTGATTTCATCAAAGTTTTTGAGAGGTTGAAACTAATATCATATTCAGGTTAAAGTTAACTCTATTTGTCAATAATAAAAATCAGATTTTTCGAAAAGTTTTGCTATTTGTACAAGTGAAATCAAAATCTGATAGAGAGTTGGTGTGCTCTTTCATGAATCTTATTCAATGATCATTTACAACCGGTTTTATTTATAAGAAAGAGAAAAACAAAATAAAAGAAACTAAAACTATCCTACAAAAATAGAAGAGTGATCTTCTATGGAAAATACATTTTAAGAATCTGTCCATTCACAGGCAAAGAATCTCTTCTACCTGCCAAATCCTGCAACATAAACGTCGATGGGCCTATGACTTCTACAATCTGAAAAGGACCAAGCCATAGCTTTTGAAATTTCGTATGTTTGCCCTTTTCTTCATGAGCCTTATCCCATTTCAAAACTAAATCTCCCATCTGAAAGTTCTTTCTGGTTATGATGGCTGAGTCAAAAGAGAATTTTATTAGCGCTTGGTGGTGAGCATGGGTTTTCTTAGCTTGTTCTCGGCATTCTTCTAGTTTGATTATCTCCATTTGTCTTAATTGCAAAGAGGAAGTAGATACTTCATCGATATGTTGTACTAAAGACAAAGAGGGAATGACTAAGTGAGTTGGAAGAACCACTTCTTTCCCATAAACTAAATTAAAGGGAGAAGTGCCGATTGAAGCTTTCTTCGTGATTCTATCTGCCCATAAAGCATTTACCAGCGCTTTGTGCCAATTCTTTTGGTTTTGGTCGACTGTTCTTTTGATAATCCTGGTTAGGTTCTTGTTTGTTGATTCAGCCAACCCATTACCTTGTGGATAGTAATTGGCAGAATATTTCAGTTTGAACCCTCTTTTTAATGAAAACTCAGTCATTACATTTCCAGAAAAGTATGATGCATTATCAAACATTAAGGCCGTTGGCAATCCAAACCTAGTGATGATAAATTGATCTATGAATTCAATAACGTTTTCAGAATTAACTGTCTTGAGAGGAACTGCTTCTACCCATTTAGTAAAATAATCTATTGCCGTGAGGATATACCTATGCTGCTTAGAAGAGTGAGGAACGATCTCACCTATTATGTCCAAGCCCCATTGGCTGAATGGTTGCTCGATGTTAACCGGCTGTAGTGGCATGGACGATTTCCTTTGTTTCCCTGTAGCAGTCTGGCAGATTTGGCATCTCCTTACGTAACTGTATGAGTCTTTGAACAGCGTGGGCCAATAATATCCTGCACGTAAGATCTTATGCGCAGTAGCTTCTCCAGCATAGTGTCCACCTGCTGGTCCATCGTGGAGTTCCTGCAAAACCCTTTCGGCTTCAGTTTTCTCAAGACACCTAAGGAGTACAGAATCATAATTCCTTTTAAACAGAACACCATTTATGAGATGGTATTGTTTAGCTTTCAACCTCAGAGCTCTTTTCTTGGTGTGATCCAGGTGTGATGGAGCATACCCGTTCTTAAGATAATAAATGGTGTCTGCATATAATGATTCTGCGTCGTTTAGGCTTACCTCATACGTGTGTACCTCTTCAGATGAGTTCTCAGGAATTTGCGATGCTCCAGCTAACATCTTGCAGAAGCCTTGACCCCTGACGACATTTGTTGGTTTGATCTCAAGATCGTATTCTTGTAGAGCGGTAATCCAATTTGCTCTCTTTTCGCCCACATCCTTCTGTACCAAAAGGTTTCTTACCGTTGGAAACGGTACTACGACCTTGGTATGGGATTTAAGTAAGAAGGGTCTGAAATATTTGATCGCTTTAAAAACGGCATATGCCTGTTTCTCCACTTCTGAGTAATTGAGTTCAGCACCTTGTAAGTTCGAGCTAAAGAATGCGATTGGAGCTTCCGCCTTCTCTTGATTTACTTGAGTCAAAATTGCGGCATAAGATTTCTCTGAGGCAAAAGTGTATAAGATGAAAGATTCTGAAAAATTTTGGGTAGCTAAAGATGGAGTGTTGATGATAGCTTGTTTGATCAAGTTGAATGCTTCGTGCTCATCTTGACCCCATTTAAAATTTGAATTCTTTTTTATCATATTTTGTAAGGGAGAAATAATATGTGAAAAATCCAGGACAAACCTTTTTACAAAATTGATCTGTCCAAGGAAAGATTGCATTGCCTTTTTGTTATGGGGTATGGATATTTCGGAAATTTATTTGATTCTGTCAGGTTCAATGTGAATACCAGATTTCGACACTATGAATCCAAGCAATTTCCCTTCACTTAATGCGAAAAAAAATTTCTTTGGGTTAAGTGAAATTCCATACCTTAAGCATCTTTGAAAGATTTGTTTCAAATCTTTGAGATGGTCGCTTCGCTTCTTGGAGTACACTGTTATATCATCCAGGTAAATCACTACTGATTTATTGACTAAACCTTTAAACGCGATGTCCATGGCTCACTGAAAGGTAGCGCCGGCCTTGATCAGACCAAATGGCATCTTCCGATATGTGTATGTGCCCCATTTGGTTCGAAATGTGGTTTTCAACTGATCATCGGGATGTACCAGCACTAGGTTGTATCCTGAAAATCCATTCAGGAAAGACATTAATTCTGAGCCCGCTACTGCCTGTAGTATTTGCTCCATAGGTGGGAGGGGAAAATTATCTTTCTGACAGGCTTTGTTGAGATTCCGGAAATCAATACAGATTCTAATATCTCCATTTTTCTTTCTAACAGGCACCATATTGGATACCCATCTAGAGTGTGTGACGGGGAAAATTATTCTGGCTCTCAACAATTTATTTAGCTCAGTCTTTATCTGATTTTCTAAGTTGGGGTGGATTTTTCTGAGCTTCTGCTGGACAGGTTTTTCATTGTCAATCATAGGGATAGTGTGTTGAATGATAGAAGTGTTGTATGTTTTCATCTCATCGTAATTCCACGCAAAAAAGTTTTTGTATTGTCTCAGAAGACGGATATATGTTGATTTTTCTTCAGGGGCTAGGCCGTGGCCTAGATTAACGTTTTGCGGCTTCTGATCGGTTCCTAGGTTCACTAATTCATAGTTCAGAGTTGAACTATAGAGTTTATAATTGGAAAACCTTTTAAACCGACTTTTCAAATCATATAAATATTCTAACTTAACCACCGATTTAGGTATAGCATTGTCAGTGCTATTTTGCTGAATTTGGTGATCATGATGGTCTTCGTCAATTATTTGATTTGAGTAGGATCCCTCAGAAGTGAGGAAATTTACAATATCTGGATCGTCGTTGAATACTCTCCAGTTGGTGATGTTGTCAGGGATGGATGGTCTAAAGATTAATTCTATTGAAAACCTATCGGGACTAAAATCTTCGGAGGGAATAAGTCTAGAGGCTACGTTAGCTAACAGGTCTGCGCTCGCATTTTGGAGTCTTGGGATTGACGAAATATTGAATGCTATGAAATGTGAAGTCAGATCTTGTACTAAAGATTGATAGTGATTTAAATGAATTGAAAGGCAATGTATGGTGTTACGTACCTGTTTGACGACAATTTCGGAATCTCCAAAGACTTGAAGATACTTAACATTCAACCCGATTGCTTTGTATAGGCCTTGCACCAAGGCTTCGTACTCCGCTGTATTGTTTGTGCAATCGAACTCAAGTCTGCATGTAAGCATGATCTTGTTCCCATCTGGGTTAATCAGAACGCATCCTGCCCCTTCTCCCTCGTTAGATTTAGAGCCATCAAAATATAATTTCCAAAATAAAGCTGTATTTACAAACTTATCTAAAAAATTAAAACACTTTGAATCATCAGTTTGGGAAAAATTTTCAACTTGAGACACAACTGAATTTTCTAAGTAAGGTGAAGTGTGAGCATTGAAATTGCCGAGGAAAGAATCTACCGAGTAATTGCCTATGATACTGTTGTTGTATGCTATTGCTTCGTTTTCTCCTTCCAATTCTGTCACTATGTACTTTTGGTGCAATTCTCGTTCAACCTTTATTTGACTGGGCTTACCGTTGTAGGGTAACCACATGTGCGACCAGTCGGTTGAGAAATATCCGTGGAGTTTCTCAGACCAATCCTTGCTAAGAATTAAACCATAGAACTCAGGGATATCAGCTACTAGAATGTCGATAACCTGACATACTTTCGGGTTAGACGACAATCTTATGGTCACCTGGTTAAGTTCACCAATCACTTCGACTTGAGATCGATCAAGTTGAACTATGCGCACTGCGGATTTCTGAGGCTGAACATTCAATTTGGCACATATTGATCTGGGTAAAATATTCGTTGAAGCACCAGAATCAATCAAGCAATTGTGCACGTTTTTATTGAAAATTTCATAAGTGAGGAGAAAAGGAGGAGTATGGGATCTTGATCTTCCTCCATTCAAAGCAATGTCATTCGGATCAATCTTATTGATCATGTTGGTTGGATGTCTTCCCATGTTGTGGGAAGCTACAGCTATAGGTAAAGATGTAGTAGGCACGGCATGCAATTCTTTCATCATTATTTTCTGTTGATGTTTCAATTTGCTCAATTCGTACAGAGTGATATTAGCCCTAGTCTTTTTCATGTCATCGATAATGTTATACTCCATTTCATCCGACACTATCAATGTTCTTGATGGAGGTGCTTGATCTGATTGGACTGGGCTAAATTGGGTCGCTCTAGCAGTTGTTTTCTTTATTGCGACCTTATCTTTTGTCGCAGGGCTTGCGCCCTTCTGTTTAGGGGAAGTTTGGGGAGGATCAAGTTGATTTTTGCTTCGTGTGCTAACCGGAAATGCTTCTTGATCCTCTTCTTGTGGGAGGATGAAATCCCACATTCCTTGTAGTTCCAAAACTTCTTCATCATCGGCCTGCCCTTCAGTGGTATTCTCTTCTTCTTCTTCTTCTTCAGATTTGACGTTTGAGACAGCATTGGGAGGTTTTACCTCCATGGGAGGGTTTCTTTTAAAAGATCTGAAGGGCTTTTTGGAAGAAGTTTCTACTACTTGTTTTCTTATATCAATCATCTCATTGGACATGGCATTTAACACCTTTTGTAATCCTTCCATATCGAAAGGATCTTTCGTTTGCTTCTTCTTGGTGTCTTCTTTGAAAGAGATCTTCTTAGATTTGCGTTCTTCTATTGCAGATCTCTTTTCTAGGGCAACTATGCGTTTTTCTACTGCTAACGCCTCAGTTAAGTTTTCAACTAAGGTCGTCTTGTTTTCCCTATCTACGAAGATAGCCAAGTTAGATGGTAAGGCCGTGATGTACCATTCACATCTTACTTCCTCGCTGGGTTGAGAAGCAGCGGGAATTTTGTTGAGGATCTTATTGAACCTTAAATTGAAATCTTTAATGGGTTCTCTAGCCTCAGCTTTAAGATTAGATAGGTCATTGATCAATATCGCTGTTGATCTATCATCGCCAAACTTGGTGAGGAATTGATTTTGAAAAATGTCCCAACTTGTGATGGACCCAGAAGGTAACGAAAAGTACCATGACCCGGCTGTTCCTTGCATTGTGTAAGGAAAAAGTCGGACGACATGATCTTTGTTAGTAACTCCGTTGAGATTAACAGAAAGCATGAAATTATTGATATGCTCTTCAGCTAGCATGCCTGTTTCTGGATTGAATTTAGGTAGCCACTTCTCAGGATGGGCCGGTATTGGGCTCAGGGGTGGAGGCATTAAAACCGCCCCAAGATTGTTCCATGGAGACTGGGCCATCATTGAGCCGCTAGTTAATGAGAGTGCAGAAGACGATCCCTGATGCTGAGAAGACGAAGGTATTATGATCTTTGATGATTGAAGAGGAAGTGTCGTGGAAGATGGATGAGTGATTTGGGATGAGGATGTGGGTGGTTGACTTCGTGGTGAGGGTGTTGAAATGGACGAAGTGGATGAAAGAGTCTCACGGTCAGACTCTAGTGGTGCTTTCCTTGCTCTTTTCCTAGTAGGGAGAGGGAGTTCACTTGGTTGAATGCCAAATTTTTCACTCTTCAATCTGGTGAGAGGATGAGCAGGGTTGTACTGTGAAGTCACGCTACTATTAGATTTATCAGACCTATGAGAAAAAATAGAGAATCCCTGGAGTTTACGAATCAAAGTTTGAATTTCAGGGGGTTCAATAATGAGTTGGTCTGATATATTGGAGTAGGTAGCAGCGGTGGATATTTGAGCGACTTCTAACTCCGGGTTTAACCGTAGTGGAGAAGTCGGGGGAGTTGATGAGGGTGATTTACTCTCAGAATGGCATTTAGATTTTGACTTGGTTGCCATTCATAGTTCGTGCCCTCCTTCTAGCGCCAGATATGTTGAGGGCCCCGAAATCGGGTCAACAACAAGGGGGATACCCACCCGGTCGGGAACCTGGTTGGCGGCTCCTTTCCCGTTTGGTGTAGCGGGTCCGACTGGGGATAATGGGACCAGCTTCCCAATCTGAAAGATGTGTGTGTGTGTGTAGATTTTGAAGATACTAATCTAAAGGTAATTTTAAGCTAATTTAATTCTAGACTCTAAACTGAGTCTATGCTACTTGTTAGGATATTCTGACACATAGGATATAGTTAAGTTCAACTTGGTCTAGTGTAGAGTTAGGTAAAGTGTGTTTCTTTACCGTTGTACATTTTGTAACTTACAATCCGACGGTCACGATATGTAGTGATCCGACGGTTCACTCTCTCCTCGGTATTACCGACACTTGATCCGTGGCTTGACACCCGATTGGTCCATGAGTTCTATTTAAAGCGCATGGAGGGTCATTGTTCGGGTAATCCGTGCATGAGAGAAGCTTATGTAAATTTTCATTCTTTGATTAATAAATTGCCTGTAGTAGCCATGTTGGCGCAGGCCGTGGACTGTTTCCCTCTTTGAGGGTTTTAACCACGTCAAAAATACTGGTGTATTGATCTGTGATCTGGTTGTGAGCGGTGTCCTTTTGGTGTTCTTTCTGAGGAACTTACCCTGTAAATTCCTACAGGGTATCAGAGCCATTTGAGGGCCGCGTCCATTGGTGATCCAAATCTGAAGCCGGTAGAACTGCATCCGACTGCTGTTTCCTAGATCTGCTGTTTCTGACTGCTTTCGGGCCGAGAGGACTGCTCTGTTGTGTTCGGAGCATCTGTTCCAGTGAGGAACCCCTTTCGTTTCACGCGAAAAGGTTTCCGGTAGCCCTAGCTGCGTCTCTTTTAAGATCTAGAGGTATACAGTGTTTATTTGCAGTTTACTGTTATTTTCTCTCTGCTTATTTTGGTTTCGGTTTATTTAGCTTTTCTTTAACCAGATCTATACCTTTCATTTCTGCGTATGCTCTTTGCCCTGCGACTCTGTGCGATCTGGGCAAATCAGAAACAGAAAGGAAGGATTTTTCTCATGCGTATGCTCTTTTCCCTGCACCTTAGTGTGATCTCGGAAAATCAGAAACATTGAGAAAAATATTTAGTTTTTCGGCTAAAGCTAACTTTGAGCCGCAAGGTTCTTTTTTTAAAATATCTATTTTTTTGGCTAAAGCTAACTTCGAACCATAAGGTTCGTTTTCTTTGCATGTCCGTGTTGGGTTTTGTGTTTTGTGTTTTGTAGGGAAAAAGAGCTTTCTCAAGGCAAGCACGCAAACCAAGCCCCCCCCCCCCGCTCTCTCTCTCTCTCTCTCTCTCTCTCTCTCTCTCTCTCTCTCTCTCTCTCAAATTTTTTGTATAGATCAATTGGTTCAAAGCTATTTTAAGAGAGTAGAGGTCTTGGGTTCAAGTCTCCATTTTGTGGGGGCGGATTTTTTCATTTCCGCACATTCGCGCACTTTGCCAGCAACTTCAACAATTGTTTTTCAAAAAGCCATAACGTCTTCATTCGGAAGCCTTTTTCAGAGCCGTTTTTTTTAAAACCGCCTAATTTTTCGAGATCTATCCATTGAAACACTTACTTTCAGTATCTTCAGCTTCAGTTTAAAAAAAAAAAAAATGGAAAGTCCATGCCAAGTCATTCTTGACAACACTAACTACTTCCAATGGATATCCTACATGGAAGATTTACTTAGAAGTAAAGGTCTCTACAGAATAGCCACAGACCAAGAGAAGAAACCAAAAGATGAAGACAAGGCTGCAAAATGGGAAAATAGACAAGATCAAGCACGTGGTTTGATAGGGATGTCTATTTCTCCTGATCTTAGATTCCATATTGCAGAACTTGAGACTCCTCATGAAGCATTGGAACAAATCACTAAAGTTTTTGGGATTAAAAATGAAATTAGAGCCCATCAACTTGAAAATGAGTTGCTTACATTGGATCCTAATAATTTTTCTTGCATTGAAGATTTCTTGTCCAAATTCAAGACCCTTAGATATCTCTTGGAAGGTGTTAAGGTTAAGAAAGAAGATAGTAACCTTATTCATTCCATCCTTACTAAGTTGGGACCAACGTACTCTGTATTTGTTTCCACCTTCCATTCTACAAGGGAAGCTTTCATTTGTCAGGCAAAAGACTACAAGGCCCCTTCCTTTGACTCTTTTTGTGATTTTTTAATAAGAGAACAAGAAAAACTCTTACACCTTGGTCTTCTTAATCTTGGAAACTCTTCCAAGAAAGTGTTAGCCGCCCAACAGCAACCAAATTCAAAGAATCCTAAGAAGTCGTATCGTAAAAAGAATGGTCCTAAACCAAACAAGGGTCCTAAGCAAACTCAGCCTCAAAATGAAAGATCATTTCAGCAAAATGATAGTACCAATAAAAACAAATGGAAGAAGACTGATAGACATTGTAACTTTTGTAATCGAGATGGCCACTTAGAATCTAAATGCTTTAAGAAGATGGAAGCCTTGGAAGCCGCAATGAAGAAACATAACATCCATGTGGAGCATTCTTCAACTTCAACTTCAACTTCATCTTCAGGAATGGCACTTTCTGCATGTCGTTGTCAATCCTCTCAGTCTGGTTATGCATTAAATGTATCTTCTTCTTCTCATTCTCATGAGTGGCTCATTGATTCTGGAGCCTCTTATCACATGGCCAAAAACAAAGCCATGTTTTCTTCTTTAAATGATTGTAACAACAAAAATATATATGTTGGTGATGATAGATCTCTTAATGTTGTAGGGACTGGAACTGTTCATCTAGACAATGGTCAGTTTAATGATGTATTATGTGTTCCAACCTTATCCTGCAACCTTCTATCTGTATATCAGATAACTCATTCAGGTGAAGGTAAAATTGTTGAATTTTCACCTCATGATGTTGTAATCAAGGATCTAAGAGATCCTAAACAGATTCTAGCTACTGGTATTGCTGATGATTCCACAAGGTTGTATAAGTTTCACAACTTTGGGTCATCAAATCTTCCCTCAGTATTTGTTGCTCATAATGATGAAGTGAGCAAACTTTGGCATGAGCGATTTGGTCACTTAAACTATCGCTCCCTTCAGCATCTATGTAAAGAAAATATGGTGACAGGTCTTCCTATGGTATCTTGCAGAGATGGTGTTTGTTCCGGATGTGTACTCGGAAAACATCATCGGGACAGTTTTGAAAAACGTGCCTCTTGGCACGCCTCAGCCCCTTTACAGCTTGTGCACAGTGATTTATGTGGTCCACTTCCTGTTGCTTCATTCTCTGGCTGCAAGTATTTCTTAACTTTCATTGATGATTTCTCCAGACGCACTTGGGTATACTTCTTAAAACTCAAGAGCGAAGTATTTAACACATTTTTGGCCTTCAAAGCCTTTGTTGAAAAACAATCTGGACATCAAATTCTTAAGCTAAGAACTGATAATGGTGGAGAATATGTTAAAAACACATTCATCAACTTTTGCACTGAAAATGGAATTCAAATGCAACATACTGTTCCATACACTCCACAACAAAATGGTGTAGCTGAAAGGAAAAATCGCACCTTAAAGGAAATGGCTAATTGTATGCTGCAATCTAAAGGACTCAGTCTTAGTTTTTGGGCCAAGCAATTAATTGTGCAAATTATATAATCAATCGCACTCCTACTAAGGTTCTAAAGAATATCACTCCAGAAGAAGCTTGGAGTTCCATTAAACCAGATGTAAGTCACTTTCGTGTTTTTGGAAGTGAAGCATGGGCCCATATTCCAGATGAAAAGCATAAAGCTTTAGAACCTAAGAGTGAGAAATGTACTTTTGTTGGATATTCTGAAGATGTAAAAGGTTATAGACTTATTCCATTTAAGTCCAAAAATGTTATCATTAGAAGAGATGTAAAATTTGATGAAAATAAATCGGCCTGCGAGCCTAGTCCGGCGGATGTGCCACCTCTTCCTATCTCTTCTACTTTTGAAAACATTTCTTCTTCAGATGATGAAAGTGAGGATGACAATCCTCCCCCACCTTCTCAGGATCCTCAACTTCCAAGATGGGTCCGTGCTACTCGGGATGCAGCAGGTGATCTTGCCGGTGATCCTACAGATCAGCGACGTACACGTTCTCAGTTTGAAAGAGCCTCTTCTTTACTGGCTCAAGCTCCAGTAAATCATGATCCTGACACTTTTGCAGAAGCTTCAGGCCATCCACATTGGGAAGCAGCTATGAATGAAGAATATCATTCATTGTTGACAAATGATACATGGGATCTTTTTCCTCTACCAAAGGGACGCAAACTTGTTAGATTTAAATGGGTTTACAGAACCAAGTATGGACCAGATGGGAAAGTTGATAAACATAAAGCTCGTCTTGTTGCTAAGGGCTTTTCACAGGTTGAAGGCATTGACTACACTGAAACCTTCTCCCCTATTGCCAAAATGAACTCTATCTGCCTTGTTCTTTCCCTTGCTGCCTCTTTAAAATGGGAAGTCCATCAGATGGATGTTAAATCTGCCTTCTTGCATGGGGACTTGCATGAAGAAATCTATATGGAACAACCCATTGGCTTCATCCAAATAGACTCAAGCCTTGTATGTCAACTTAAGAAATCTCTTTATGGTCTCAAGCAAGCTCCTCGGGCTTGGTATGCCAAAATGGATAGCTTTCTTTTAGAATCTGGTTTTTCTAGGTGTTATTCTGACAATACTGTCTACACCAAGAAAGTGGGCAACTCTCTTATCATCCTTGTTCTTTATGTTGATGATCTTATTCTTACTGGTAGTGATCCCAACCTTATAAACCATGTGAAGTCTAGCCTTAAAAAGAAATTTGAAATGACAGACTTAGGACACTTACACTATTTTCTCGGTCTTCAAGTCTTGCAATCCAAGGAGGGTATTTCCCTTTCCCAGTCCAAGTATGCTTGTGATATTCTTCGTCATTTTCACATGGAAGACTGTAAGCCAGCCCCTTCTCCCTTTCAGTCTAGAGTCAAAATTTCAGTCTCTTGTACTTCTCCTGAAGTTGATGCTACCTTATACCGTCAACTTGTAGGAAAACTCTTGTATTTAACCCATACTCGTCCTGACCTTTCCTTTGCTGTTGGCCTTGTTGCTCGTTTTATGCAAAATCCCCGTGAAAGTCATTGGAAAGCAGCTAAAAGAATACTTCGTTATGTTCAAGGTACAGTACAGTTTGGGATTCATTACAGTGCCAAAGAAGCTCCTCTATTAATTGGTTTCACTGATTTTGATTGGGCTGGTGACCCTGATGATCGGAAGTCTACTGCCGGTTATGTCTTCACTCTTGGTTCAGGACCTATTACATGGGCTTGTAAGAAACAGGCTGCCATTTCTCTTTCATCAGCAGAAGCAAAGTATCGTGGTGCCGTGGAAGCCACTAAGGAAGCCTTGTGGCTTCGTCAGATCCTATCAGAGTTTGGCTTTGAGCAGCAGCATCCAACCACACTTTGGTGTGATAATCAAAGTGCCATTCAGCTATGCAAAGATCCAGTCCAGCATCAGTGCAGCAAACACATTGAACTACACATGCACTTCATCAGAAAGCTCATTCATGACCATGTTCTTGAAGTGCAATATTGTTCAACAGATGATCAGGTTGCAGACATCTTCACAAAGGCTCTCACAGAGGCGAAGTTCACTAAACTTCGATATATGCTTGGAGTTCAGGAAGTTGTCACTAAGGGGGGATAGGCTCTAGTGCCTCCTTCCTTCTCCTATTGTGTCATATTTGTAAATCCTTCAATCCTATCCCAAGTTGTTCTTAAGGGGGGATGTTAGGATATTCCGACACATAGAATATAGTTAAGTTCAACTTGGTCTAGTGTAGAGTTAGGTAAAGTGTGTTTCTTTACCATTGTACATTTTGTAACTTACAATCCGACGGTCATGATATGTAGTGATCCGACGGTTCACTCTCTCCTCGGTATTACCGACACTTGATCCGTGGCTTGACACCCGATTGGTCCATGAGTTCTATTTAAAGCGCATGGAGGGTCATTGTTCGGGTAATCTGTGCATGAGAGAAGCTTATGTAAATTTTCATTCTTTAATTAATAAATTGCCTGTAGTAGCCACGTTGGCGTAGGCCGTGGACTGTTTCCCTCTTTGAGGGTTTTAACCACGTCAAAAATACTGGTGTATTGATCTGTGATCTGGTTGTGAGCGGTGTCCTTTTGGTGTTCTTTCTGAGGAACTTACCCTGTAAATTCCTACACTACTGTAATCTAACAAAAACATCACATCTAATCTATACTAACCCGGGGTAAAATTCTTTCATTATGCGATATAAAAAGATTTCATACAACAACTGGTAATAAATATCATTCAGCTATCATAAGAATATAAATCAATTAAGATGAACCATTCTGCATAAGAAGTTAGGCAAAACAGTTGTGCTCAGCATATTGCATAATTAGTTATTCATATGTCAAGCACAAACAAATGACTCCACCGTACAAAAGTGCCAAATGGTAACCCACACATTCATACATTAACATATAAAAAACTCAGTTGTATATCACTCTAAGAATATGAGCAGAAATTAATCAAGAGATAAAAGTACCATTTATGACTGATTTCACTCACAAACCTCAAGCAATAATGATTTATCTCTACTTACTTCTAACATCTACTAAGAGTACAGAAGTGCAACATCAGTAGCAGACATTAAAATGTAAACATAAATAAATCTCGATCCATCCATTCATCAAAAACCCCCTCCGAGGGTGCAAAAGTGCATGTTCTGAGGACAAGTTTTTTGACAAATTTCCATACCCTTCTCCAAATGCCATGAGAAGGGTTAAATACTACTAACTAACTAATCTTAATTACACAAATTTAGGAAACGGCTTCAAATGACCGCCCTTTTACTAAAACAAATTTATTTCTAAAAATTGAATCTAATTTCTAACCGTTTCTGTATCTGCTCCTTAGTGCTGTAAGCAATGCAAGGTTCCCCTGGAAAGAGTCAGCTGGTTGTCTTTTCCTTTTTCTCAAGCGATAAAAGTAGAAATAACAAAAGCTGGCACCTCTTTCTGACAAACTAGAAGATATTTTTGAAAATCTTCCTCTGGCTGGGTGTTTTTTGCTGTGTGTATACTTAGTATAACCCAGATTTCTTTCAAACTGATTGTGCTGTTGCTATTTCGGTTTCCGGCCGTGCGAATGACTCAATGAGTTAGGGATTTCGTTGCCTGAACAATCTTACGTATTGAAAATTGCTTCCGTTCTTTGTTCCAGGCTTTTCTGAAGCATCATCCCTTTTCAGTATTTTTCTTTTTGCTTTAACCAATCTGAGCATCAGGATCTTTTGCAAACATGCTGCTTTTGTGCGCCTTTGACTCTGAGTCTTGGATAGTCTATTTTCATCAGTGCCTGTTGAGTGATACTCTAGAATTCGCGGCCTTGCTGCATGCGGAATTCATCTGTGAAGGCATCTCCTCTCTGTTCTTCTAGTATTGGCGCTTTCCCCTTTTCCTTGGATGTTTCCTGCATATAGATTTATATTAGTTGCTGCCTTGCAGTTCATGCAAAGGAAAAGAGAATTGACGAAAAAATTGACATGAAAGCTTTAAGTTCTAATGAATGCATAATCATGACACTCATAATGACTTGACTCTTCGAAAAACGCAACACGATCATCTTTGGATACTCAGGCGTGCAGTCATTAATTCTCCTTAAGGTGCGCGCTCAATTTTGGGTTCATAGATCATGCCGAAGAAACTTTGCGATGAGTGGTTTCTGCGATTCGCATCGCAGCAATTAATAGTCTCATTCATCGCAGATCGCAAATCGCAAAATCGCAGTTTGTGGGATCGCAGATCGCAAATCGCAAAATCGCAGTTTTCATTTGCTCATTGTGTGCTGCTTTTGCGACGTTTGCGATATGCGACGTCGCATATCGGCCGTCGGCGATTCCTTTTTGTTTTCTTTTAAGGGCGCTTTCAAAATATGCGATGCGATGAATTTCGCATCGCTTCTTTGCAGCTTATTTACGCGCATAGGAAAACACTTAATTCTCTCTTTGTGATGCGATATAACTTCTAGGGAGTTAAATACAAAAATTTTGATAAAAATATTTTGGGATTTTTTGTTAAGGGTCCCCCTTTGCTTGATGTTATTGCTAATATCAAACAAAGAGGGGGGTTGTTGGTGACCACAACAAATCCCAATGAAAGGGTGTATCTCGCTTTAATAACCGTGTAAAACCTTTAGCCACCTCAGCATAGTTCGGAACGAATCGTCTTAGGAAATTTTCTTTGCCCTGCAAGCTCTGCAACTGCTGCAAAGAAGCAGGGGGAGGAAGATTCAGAATAGCCTCGGCTTTGAGGGGATCTAGACAGATGCCCTCTCGAGAGATGATAAACCCGAGTAGTCGGCCTGATTCAACGCAGAAGACACATTTATGAGGATTGAGCCTGATACAGTAGTGTCGACAGCGGAGAAAGATTTCACGAAGATGGGAAGGATGGTCCTAGCGTTTGGCTGAATGAGCTGGAAGATCGTGCAGATACGGCTGTACAATGTGACGGATGTCATGAAAAGCATAGGACATTGCACGTTGGAAGGTAGCACCGGCATTCTTCAAACCAAAAGGGAGCTTCTTGTAAGCAAAAGTGCCCCAAGGACAGATAAAGGCCGTCTTATGTTGATCAGCGGGCGCAATATTGATCTGGTTATACCCAAAAAAACCGTCCATAAACGAATAGATTTCACTTCCTGCACACTCATCAATGAGCTGATCGATGAAGGGTGTGGGGAAGTTATTCTTAGGACAGGCGCAGTTGATGTCACGGTAATCAACACAGACTCGAATGGTACCCTGCTTTTCGTTCACAGGGACTATATTGGAAACCAAATCCATAAGTGGAATGGGGTAAATGAAACCAACCTTGAGAAGCTTTTCAACTTTTGCTTTAATGGCTGCAGCCTTTTGGGGGTGCACGGGGTGTAGGCATTGATGAACGGGCTTAGCACCCGGATACGTAGGTATCTCATGCACCACTATGCTAGGGTCAATGCCGGGAATCTCTTCGTAGGACCAAGCGAAGACATCACGAAATTCGCGAAAAAGATTGGTATAGAGCTGAACTTCCTCTGGAGTGCAAGTGACTCCAATGTGAATATGCTCGAAAATCCCTAGTTTCACAGAGATGTCGATAGGTTAGGTCTGCGTAATGTTTCCCATATTGCCTTCAGAAGACACCCAATAAACTTGAATAGGTGTTTGAAGGGGCTGAAATGGGATACAAGAAGCAAACCGTTCGAGACAGGCGATCATTTCCTGATGGGCAGGGAGGAACGAGGAACGGTGGTGATAATCAGACCAAGGGGGTTCCTCAAGAGACATGGTCTCTATAATGGCTTCATCGGAAGGAAACATTTCCTTTAATGGATTCGAAGTAGCATCATCTCCAAGCCAAGGGGAATGAACATACGCGTCAGGAACGCTGCTCGAAGGAGCAGGTTCGGGAGGGGGAGTCAATGTAGCAATGATTTCAACGTAGTTGACCTCGGCGGGACTCAACAGCATCATATCGCCCCAAGATTCTATCTAATTAGCGGGAGGAAGGACCCACGGATCAGAGCACACGGAAATCATATTAATAGGAGTGAGATTAGGAGGTGGGAGGGAAAAGATACCCATCAGGGTGGGATCTTTAAAGAGTCTGGCTCCCACACTCTCACATGATTTGGAGGTATGCTCCACGAAAGGCACGTTGCCTTCGGAAGAGGAGGTGAAGAAGGAGAGCTGGTCCATGGTGACAATCTTCCCCTGATGAGGGAAACGAATGACACGGAAAAGAGAGGAGGCCACGACTTGCATGGCGTATGTCCAGCTACGTCCGAGGAGGAGGTTGTAGGTAAGATTAACATCGAAAACTTTGACCTCCACTTCAACTGTCTTCCCTTCCAAAGAGATGGGCAACCGTTGGAGGATACCATAAGGACGGGACTCTCTTCCATCAAAGGCTTCCAATGTTGTAGGACACTGGCTCAGCGTCGGAGAACCAATAGCTTTCCAACAGGCAACAGACATGATGCAAGTCGAAGCACCTTCATCAATGACTGTACGATGAATTGTTTTAGCATTAATAATGACCTATATGAGGAAAGCGATTTGGTGAGGCAGTCTCGGCGTATGGCCCTCGAGGTCAAAAGAAATCAGATCTGAGTCAGCTGGGTCTATGCCACCGATGGACGATAGCAAGGACTTCCTCTGGGAGGGGCAGCTCTGGAGCACTTCTAGAGTGGACATAGCAGACGGGGCCTGAGCGAAGTCCTCAACGATGATGTAGTGTTGGGCAGCACGAGCATTAGGGTTGTAAGAAGACTTTCGGAGTACACCTTTTGGAGGGGGTCGGATAGTCGTCTCAGTGCTAGGTCTCTCGATGTGGAGTGGACCAGAACTGGACGAAGGAGCACTGGAGGAGACCTCAGGCTCTTTCTCGGCATGAGATGGATATTCTTTTGCTCGAGTAGTGATGTGGACGGGAATCGTCCCAGCCATAAATACTTGAGATCCGAATGAAGAAGAGGGTTGCGATGGATCTGCCACCATTTGAGTTTGCTGTGAAGAGAAAGGTTCTTTAAGCACAGCAGGAGTCCTAGGAGCACCTTTCAACAATCGCCTAACTTCGGACCACCTGGGGTAGTCTTTAGTATAGTGATCCTCATCACAGATAAGACAAGGATACTTAGGTTTACGTTTGGCTCCTTCCTTAGGTGGAGGTTTAGGGGAGTCCTGTCTGGGCTGTTCGGATTTATTCTTGGCTTTCCCTTTCTTTTTCCCTTTCGAGGATTTATTTTCCATGGTGGACTAGACGGTGTTAACCTCGGAAGTGTTTCCAGAATTAGATTGACCCTGAGAAGTGTTTTCGCTAGAAGCATTCGATTTTTGCTTCCCAGGGTTCGCAGAAGATTTCTTTGAAGATGTGTTTACAGAGCCAATAACACCGTCAACAGATGGCTTTGGTGGAGCTTTGGATGTTCTGGGTCTCGGGGCGTCTGGCAAATAATCATATAAAGTACCTGACTGAGAATAAACTAAGTCGAGGTACTGAGCACGCACGATATCTTTCTCTTCAGTTACACAAGCTCCCATAGCAATATCTCACGCGATCGCAGGGACGAAGGAGGTTGTGAACCAATCGGTTAGGAGCTTATCAGGAATCCAGAACTTGATCAAGCTACGATGCCATCTCCATTCATGTATATGATCGGATATATGCGTGGTCGTGTCCTGTTTGAGAGACGTAAGGAGATGCATCCCTGTCTCATACCGAATGGGTAATTGAAAATGAGTTAGGAATGCCATAGCCAACGAGTTGAAATCTTGAAATGTTCCGCGATTCAACTCAATATACCACTTAGCGGCTGAGCCAGTGAGCGTCCTTTGGAAAAGGCGGAGCCGAATGGAATCATCAAGCCACGAGTTGGATGAGCACCAAAGGTGATAGGTCATGATGTGGGCTTGAGGGTCCTCGCCAGCTTTGCCATCGAATTTCGGGCAATCACCGGGTATCTTGGTCGGAACTGGTGGCCAATATGGATTATGAAGAATGGGATCATTTGTCAATTTGAACACATCTGGCAGTTCCAATGTCACTAAGAAAGGTAACTGAGGATTGAAGGACATCTGTGGCTGTGGAAGAGAGGTAGTACCAGGGTTCCAACCAGGTGGTGGTTTCCCCCATCGACTTTGTCCGGATAGGCCTGGCCCATAAGGGTTCTGCCCATAGGGATTTTGCCCATAGGGGTTCTGTCCATAAGGATTTTGTCCATAAGCAGACAGCTAACCCTGGATCTGCCCCCCAGCACCCCATGGATTAGCAACTTGACTTGCAGGTGTAACATACTGTTGCTGATAATTCTGATAAGGGGTGACCTACATTTGTTGATAATTTTGATAAGGGGTGAACTGAGTTTGCCCCTAGGGTTGCTGGTAACCATACGGTTGTTGAGCTCCATACTGAGCCTGGTAAGCAGGCGATGCCTGATAAGAAGGTTGGGATTGAAATCCACCTTGCATTTGAAAACCAATTTGAGCCTGGGACCCAAAAGGATGTCCTTGAATAGGTTGAGCTTGGACCATCTGGGCGGAAGGTTGTCCTGGTTAGGTTTGGGATGGACCCATTTGCCCAGAAGGACGAGCTTGATGGGTACTAGGTTGTCCTTGTGCAAACGAGGGTTGTCCTTGCGGAACAGATGGTTGAGCGGGCTGGACGGCCGGTTGAACTTGAGGTTGACCAACTTTTCCAGAAGGATGACTAGGTTGGGCAGTGGGTTGGCCCTGCTGTACGTAAGGCTGACCCCCTTGCCGAGAAGGGTGCCCCTGCTGAACTGCCGGTTGACCTTGTTGAATATAAGTTTGTCCTGCTTGTCCAGAGGGATAACCTTGCTGGACACCAGGTTGACCTTGTTGGATGTAAGGTTGTCTTGGTTGTCCAGACGGGTAACCTTGCTGGGTACCAGGTTACCCTGGATAACCAGAAGGTTGAGTCAGATAAGTAAAAGATGGACCACCAACGGCCAAAGGTTGTCCCTGATAGGGTTGTCCTTGTGGGTCCCCAGGTTGTCCTGGGTAAGACTGGCCGTAATATTGCTGCCCTTGGGGGTTTGCATATAAGATGGCTGGCCTTGGTTAGGTTGTCCCGGAAGCTGTGCAGGCATTGCTTGGACCCCATGGTAAGTGGTGGTGCCCCAAGCAATGGATAATGGTACCGAAACCTCAACAACAGGTTGAGTAGGCAAGGGTTTGGAAAGATAAAGGAACTGACTAGTAGAATCGTAATAATAGAATGGACCTTGTGCATTCGGATCCTGAACAGCTTGCCCATACTGATCATACGGCCCCCCTCCTAGGACAGGACCAAAAGAGGGTGGTGCACTTTGTGCAGGATGAACAACTTTGGGTGTATGTGCCAGCTAGCCACTACTCACTTGACCGAGAGGCAGACCAGCACCAGCAGTCGCAGCTGAAGACGTCGTAATGGCACTAACAACCGGAGTTGAATGTGCTACACAAACAGTTGGATTCATTGGAACTGAAGTGACGGGTGTACTGTAGACTTGTGAAACAAAAGATCCTGTAGTGGGAGTGATACGGAGGTCCCACATGGTACTTGAAGCGGGGATCCTGGCACTTATATTATCCCTCAAGGACTTGTAGCATGAGGGTACTGGAGAAGTGGTTGGGAAAGGAGTTTCGATACTCGACAAAACGGGTGTCTCACTCACTCTAGGAGATGTCTCATCCATGTGAGAGGTAGACATTGGAGACGAAACACCAGGAGGGGTAATAGGAATATCGTCTTCTTCAGGCTCCCAAATGGGGTTCCAATGAATTTCGTAATCCTCGTCGTCCAGAGCACGAGAGTTGATCGGTTGGATACTCGAGATAATAGGAAGAGTATCACTCACAACCGGTACCTCAGGAGCAACGAAAGACGGAGATCGTTAATCACTTGGAATGGGAGACGGGATCGATGTTTCAGCCAAGATGACAAACTTCAAAACAAAACCTAAGGGAATCTAACGATAAAGGACCCTACTCAAACTAACGCACACAAGATCTAACCAGCTAATGTTAATCGCGGCCCAATAAATTTTAAGACGCAAGGACACAACTTGACCTTTTCATGTTTTAAGAGTCGAGAAAAGGACAAAAAGATGACTCTAGTCTCCTTCGAATGTTTAGTGAGCCCGAAGTGACAAATGCTCAGATGAGCCTTTTCTTTTAAGGAGTCTGAAAAGGACCAAAAGTGACTACTCTGGAGAACTAGGCAAAAGGGTTTACCAAACAAATCCGTAAAACTGCATATACACCTTGGCAATCATATGAAAACCAAGGACTTCCCGTATGGCAGTCAATATTCCCGAATGTTGTGTTTGATGCGTTACGGCTTGTAAGGTGGTAGACACGGCTTCTTGTGGATAAAGGATGATAACCTAGCGGGGTCTCCCCTATATACTCGACGGTACGTGGGAGCTCAAGTCCGTGCTAGACCACTATCGAGTCACAAAAGGAGGAATCACCCAACCATAATGTGAAACAACAGTGACTAGGTTTAATGACGTCGGAGCACGTCTCTAGCGTAGACCTCTAAACAGTGAGCATTATGTTCCAATGCATTTTTAAGTTCATTCAGTTCATTTTACGGTTGATCTTTGATTAGGTTTCGATTTCTAGGTCCTACCGTATGTAATCTCTCACAATTCCATAAATGCAAGCTATATGCCAAAGAATATCATTTCGTTCGATGAACACTAACTACGAGAGAGTTGAGAATTTTTCAATCAAACAAAATGACCATAAACAATCAAGAACCACTCTAATGCAGCTAATGGCAATAAACAATTTTTTTTTTTTTAAGATCACTAGTCAATGAAAAGCTCTAATTTCCATTAACTAATTCAATGCAAAAGAGACTGTTTGTTTTCTTTTCAATGGCAAAGTGCACAAAACAAATTTTGAGAGATAATAACACCGAGTAAAAGAGACAAATTTCACTCAATGAGAACGCAATCAAATCCCCAAAACACCAAGGCAGTCCTTCAAACCAAAAGGAAAACACAAAGACCTCTATGAGCTATGTGATCCAAGCCCAAATGAAGCCAAGCGAAATCCAAGCGGAAAAGAAGAAAATTGCTTGAATAACAATAAAAATCTTTGACAACCACTGAGCAAGTGCAAAAGAGTAATCACAAAGTCGAATGGACGATCAAAGAACCCAAGACTCCTATGGAAGGCTCGATGCACAAAGGAACTGGATGCCCTAGGGCTGAAAAGTGAAATCGATGGAAAGAGGCAAACACCCGAAGGATGGAGGTCAAAAACCAGTCAAACAAGGATCAAACACACACCAGTAATTGAAAAAGACATGGCAAGATACAAATCCAAGCTCAGAAGGCTTGCAAACAAGCAAACTGGAAAAGTTGACAGGCCTGGCGCGACTGTCAAGCTGTAACTGATGCTTTTAAGGGATTGGCGCGGGTTGTCTTTGAGCAACATGTGCCAACTGGCGCGACTGTCAGGAAAAAAAGCGCGCTAGTCAAGCTTGCTAGGTCAGAAATAAAAACAAGCAATCTAGGGCTTGGTTAACAGTATCCAGGCAGACCAGGAAGCAAGAGACAATAAGAAATCAAACCCAAAAAGCTATCTAAGCAATCAAACGAGAGAACCAAAGAGACAAGACTCCCCAGCGGAGTCGTCAAATTGTTGTGGAGGTAAATCCTCTCTGCGGACAGAGACGATCCCTACTAGCCCAGACCAGGGCTAGCAACAATCAAACAATGCTATCATGTAAGCTCCTAATTGCAAATTGAAGTTGGATGATGAGAACCTACTTGGATTCCAATGCTAATATTCGTAGAAGAGACGTCGCTCTCATTCCTTTGCTTCGGCCGGTCACGATCCCCACGATCTCCATGATTGGACACCTCCACATGCAAAGAACAATGCAAATACAAGCATAAAATCCAATAGATGCAATTATATATCAGTCAGAAAGGATATAACTCAACATCAATCATTACAAAGGACAATGAGAGTGGAACCATAATGATAGTCATCTATTATTGATAAATAACAAAGAAGAATACAACCATAGTTCTGACGTCAAATCCTCCTTTGGCTGGGTAGTCAGCTACACAAGTCTTGTGAAGCTTGTTGGGATGGGAAACAAGCCTCTCTCTCTTGGGTGACAAGAATCTCCTCACTTAGATTTGGCCTTATGGGTGCAAAGAAGGCTCTTGCAGCTTCAAACTCTTGAACTCCTGGAATTCTCTATCACTAGCACTATGCTGGAACTAGCTTGCTCAAGGCATAGAGACAAGCTTTTATAGATAGAGGGGAAGGAGATAAGATCAATCATAATTTCAATGGGATTGGCTTTATCACTTAGAAGCTTCCATGAAAGGTGGAAAACCACTTCCCTTCTATGGAGATTCGAAGCCAAACCATCCTAACTCAACAAGGATTCAGTTGATGAATGGGTTAGGGAGAACCATCAGAAGTTTGTTTGTTAAAAACTTTACCCAACTCGGTTGGCGTGAGTGCGACTCTAAGACAGAGTGCCAATGGCATGCCCTCTTTAGAGGATTTCCCCCATTGGCGCGAACAGTACACTGTGGAACCGCGCCAATGAAAAAATAGGTCTTTTATGGGTATTCTGCAGTAGATGTCTTCAGGGCATATGAAGCTCATACTTAGAGGAATATGATGCAAGTGGTTTCAGGCCATGTCACTTCTCACAGGTCTCGGAATGAGTCCTCCAGTGTGCGGGAGAGGGGTAATAGGGACAGTGACAAACGGTGACAAATTACTGTGTAACAGTTTTTTTGTTCATTTAGTTGAACAACTGTGTTCAATCTATTGAAAACCACTTCTTTTCTTTTTGCATTCTTTTGCTATTCATTTAATTGAACAAATGATGTTCAATCTTTTGAATAGCCGTGGTCCAACCCAATTGAACAACAAAAATTTTCTTTTTGTGTGATTGCTCTTCACTTATCTCAGCCCCATTTTTCTTTTGTTTTTCCATTTTGTTTTCTTTTCATGGCATGAAGTACACTACTATTATGAGGACAAGAATTTATGGATTCTATTGAAGGGTGTTAATACCATTAACATTATGATCTTTAACAAGACAACTTCTTGATGATAGATTCTTTTCAAGAAAAGGGACACAATTATTTATATATTACTTTACTGCATCTTTTCCTGCTATACATGATACTGATTGAACATCCTAATACCATGTTGGTTCCACCCTTCCTGGTTATAAAATTCTCTATCTATAACAAATAATACTATGGGTATACTTTTTCTATTGACATGTTCAACTTCTTCCACCATCCCTGCTCTTAAGGAGTATTGAGCCTCTCTCTAATTATCATAAAAATGTGTAATAACAACAACATTTTGTTTTCAGATGGAGGATAGGGGGTCTCACTACGAGCCAACCTACCATGTTCATAAGGTTGTAGCAAAGTGACATTCCCATTATAGCCACCACACTAGGATTATGATCCATTGGATAGCCAAAATATCCTTGGAATAGGAGGTCTCATCACGAGCCGACCTGATCACTTTTGCTACATCCCAGTGAATGGCAGTGTGGTTATCTAGTTACCATGCCAGCAAATTGATCTCTTCTGTAGAACAACACTAGAACTCTCCATTTATAAATGGATGATCCTGGCTCATATGGGTTAAAAGGCAACCTTGTCGAGGCTATGGATGCCTGCTAGCAGTAGAGGTTCTGCTTATGGTATTGAAGTTATAACTTATCTTCAATTATTACTATGATACCTTCTTCTTATTCTTTCTTTTTATCGGAGAAATTATTTCCTTAATTTTTCCCTGTTTAGAACCTTTATGCATGAGATACTTCTTTTCAATTGATCATATCATTCTCGGCTAGAATACCGTCAACAAAGCATCTTTTTGGCATATTGTTGTCCTTTTCTTTCTCACATAACTTATCATCAATCCAAAGCATCCTATCTCTTATTCATAACTACCTTTACACACTCTGCTCTCATTAAAACCATATCTCTTGTCGTCCTATCATTGATATGCATACTCGATTTCATTTACTGCCATACCATTCACCCCCTTTCCTTACCGTCAGAATAACCCTTTCCCTGTCTACTCGATCATAGATGACTTCTCATTTTAAGGAGGGGGAGGACTCCCATTATACCTTTGCATGCACTATATTTATTTCACTTATTGGACTTGATATGTTGCTATGATATCCCATGATCAAACGACATGTGGTAGTATGATAGTCCTTAAATTAAAATTATTAATTCTCATGGAAATTCCACTTAACATTGGAATTTAGTTGTTCCATCTACTTGCTGTTCTATTTCACTAAAGAAATTGTTGTTCTCTGCTACGTTTTATTCTTCTGTGTTAATCTTTGAAATTTTAGGGTGAATATTGGAAGAATTTGAGCATTATGGGTGGAAAATAAGTTTGACAAGAAACCTTAGTGTTAGAAATTTCTGACAGACCAGTGAAATTCTAGTGCATGCATTATGGATGTCATATTTCACCAGGCTTCAGGCCCCTAGCAGTGAAATCATTATCGAATTTTTACAGCACTTAAAGAATGGGCAGTTGACAGTAAAAGGTATAAGAATAACAGTATCGGAGGCCGAGATAGCTAAAGTTTCCAGATTACTGGTAGAAAGAGCAGTATGGCCTAAAAAGCACCTAATGTTGCATGAAGCGGTGGAGATTTTCAAAGACGCAGGTGAAGAAATAACCTGAAAAGGCAAGGGCATTCAACCGTCCTCTCTGGGAGAACAAGGGTGTGAATTTGCAAGTGTCATCCAAAACTACATTACCTATGATGGTCGACAAGATGTGGTAAAACCACGACAACTTAAACTCTTAGCTATTTTAAAGAAAAATCTTACTGTCAATTTGCCATTTTTCTTAAATTCATTATTGCATGATACAACTGATAGAATTAGACGGGCTAAACATCCTGATATTGTAGTCAGTAATCATGGTTTGATCAGATTGATTGTTAGTCACAGTCTTGCTCAACAAAATTTAACTTGGGATAATTTTATAATGCCACTAGAGATTAGGCCAGACCCTTAAGTCCAAAACTCTACAACCTTGGAATTGGACAACAAAACCTTGTTTTGAAGAGGAAAAGAATCGCTCATACAATAATAGGACCTCATAAGCACATGCGTTCTGCGAGGCTGAACCCAATTTAGAGGACTGTTGTAGATCCTCAAGGTAGCTTCAAACGCCAAAAAAAACTATCTAGTCCAATTACTGTACATGACTCTGAACCAGAACCGAGGAAAAATGTAATTCTAAATCAAAACCGGAGAAAGAATGCAATTTTGAACCTGAACAGGGGGAAGAATGTAATTCTAAATCAGAAACCAAGGAAGAATGCAATTCTAAACCAGAATAGGGGGAAGAACATGATTCTGACCCAGAACAAAGGAAAGCACAACACTTTTTTTCAAAATGATGATGAACCAGAAAGTGAAGCACGCCTTCTCAAACACCACCTATGAGCCCCCAAGATGATTTATTGAAGGACTTTGAGGAAGGGATGGCCTAGGTTCTTGCAAATTTGAATGCATATATGCAACCTGAAGGATCACTTGACCTAAACCTGAACAAATCTCAATCCTTAGAAGATTCTGGTCACACAGAAATTTTTCCTTCCCTAGAAGCTACAGACTAGGAAGTGGAAGTGGACATAGAAATAATTCATGAATCTGATAACCAGTCAGGTGACATGGTTATAGTGGAACATAGTCAAGATGAGCACCAAGAAACCTTAGACACAAAGCCTATTGATAAACTTGTTCCTACAAAGGATGCTCCTCAGAAGAAGTGAGTAGCTAAAATAAAGTTAAGGAAGCTGAGGAAGAAATACTGAAAGCTTGAGAAGACGGTTAAGCAGCTATGCCGAAAATTAAAAGAAACTGCAAATAGGAAATCTTAGGGCACTACTCCTGAGTTAGTTACTATGGCCACATAAACATAAATATGTGACAGTAGGGCAATAGGAACCTAGAACGAATCTATTTCTACTTAGACGGTCACCACACAAACAAGACCTCACATAGATTTGATAGATATGGCTATTCAAATAGAGGAATTATCCTCTCACGACAAAAGAACCCAGACAGAAGAAATAATCAATGACACTCCATCAAGAAGTATTCCTATTCTTTTAGAGTTACAGGAGGAGTTGGTACAAGCCCAACTTGCTTTCAATCAATGTAGGAAGGAGACAGTTCCTCTGCAAAAGTATCAAGAGTTGCAGAAGAAATTCAAATAATTGACCATAAATGAGAGTGAAACTTTTGAAAAGTTCAGGAAGGAGGAAGAAAAGCTGAGGAAAATAAAATCCAAGCTGGATAAGGTCATGGGTCAGATTGATGCTATTTTCTCTTTATATTCTAATGCCTTATCATGTAGATCTCCTACTATAAATTATGCTTTGTTTTTGTCGAAAAGATATTTACTCTTTGAAGATTAAAGTTGTTAAGGCTGACAAGTCAATTGAATTGAAGACAACTCACGAATTCATAAAATGTTGTAAGGAGCATGAGATAAAATTCCAATGTCTTCTCTGTGAACTTTATTTGCATACATTTTTATTAGAAGGGGATGTGGATAACAATCCTAGCCCTTTTGTTGGGGACATTCAGTTCCAGGCCTTCATTTCCTTCGCAGCAAACCAACTCAAGTGGTCCAGGGCTTATAACACCTTTCAAAGGAAGGAACATGGACTAGATTTGTGGGTAAGGGATGAGCCTACTCAACTCTTGACACTTTTTTTAGACACAAAAGGCTCATGACACAGGAGGTCATAATTAAAAGTCTGGGGCCTATACATAAAGAAATTGTGCAAACGGGAAATGCGTATTTCTTATCCATACAAGAACGGTCCTCACTTTCATCCAAACAAAGATGGATGCCCTCTACCAATAGTGTCCAAAATAGAGAACAATTTGGCTACAGGAATTTTAAAGCTGCCACATGGAGTTTTGTCACATACAGTAATATTATCTTGAGGGAATGACCATATTGGCTAGGACTTCAATTTATGAGCCCTATTATTTGGTACCCTCCTTAAGGATATCGTTCTAATTATGAGTTGCTTGAAGGTAAATAAGGGACAACCTTTGCAATTTTAATACAAAAGCATGGTTAAAATTAGGTTGGATAAAGAAAAAGTCTTTCCTGCTTACTCTTTAACTGCATTACATAATAACTATTTGTCTTCACGAGGACATGAAACAAGGTAAGTAGTGGAGGATGTTGGGCCATGCAACAGGTATAAATTTACTCTTGATTACACTATCTTTTTCCTCCTTTTTATGCATTTGTGCCATGATGTAATAAGGTTTTGATAAAATTTTGATAGAAAGTGAACGAAACTACTTTTGATGTGATTTAGCTATCAAAACTAACTTTTGTTGATTTTTATGCAGAAATTAGCGAATGGAACAACTATTGTTCAAACTATTGAACAACAAATGCTAAACAAGGAGAAAAGAGCATGTCTTGTGCAGTCAAATTGAGAAGCAAATCAGGAGGATCAGTGAAATATGGAAGATTGTCTGATAATAGTATTTAGTTACGAATTCCTCATGATCTCCTCATCCTAACGAATCACATTTATCTCCTTTCACCTTTGACTATAAGAGGAGAAAAATGAATAGAATATAAAAACTTAACTTTTTACCTTTTTACTTTAGTTGTAATTTTAATATACAGAGCATTATTCTGAAGGTTACATGTTGGCTTCATGGGGCCCAACCCAGGTCCAGAGGTGATTTAGCAAGCCAATCCCGGTACAACTAGCCCTTTCAACAACAGTTCGCAGAGTGCGGACTGAGGTCTCACCCGAAGTAGTATGGGAGGGTGCTAGAACCAAGTTTCCACACCCTTGGGATGTCTAATGGGCTTCTGGAGGTCCGCGGTGTTATAGAATTTTTGGGCCCTACAACCCCAAGCATGAAATGTCCATAAATCAAGGGCTCCTAAGTCCCTAAAAGTGTTGTTCTAACCCCTAAAGGAACAAGGTCAACAGATTACAGCTTCTCCCAGAAGTTCTCCATAAAAAACTGCTCAGAATTGGTCAAAACAGGATCATTTCAGCTGCTCCACTGGCCAAGTGTGTTGCATCTCACCTAAATACACTGTGTGGGTGCATTGCATTTCAAAAATCCCTTCTATGGGGTGCGATGGGCGAGAAATGACAAATGGCAGTGTCATTCTGCGAGGTGGAGAGGCAATGGAAGCTTCCAGAATCTTCTCCTGTGACACTTGCCTCACTGAATTCGACCAAGGATGAGTAAGAGATCATCAATCTCCAAGTGGAAGCAAGAACTATCAGAGGGAAGACACTAATAAAATCATGAGCTGACTCATCTCCATTACAGATATCTATATATGGATCCCTCATCCCAGAGATCCAGAGGCTGGAAGTTTGCATATTGTAAGGAATTGCTGTTGGTTTCTTGAGACAAACATCAGATTGTTGGGTGATCTAAGCTTTGTTTGAGGTGAAGAGGGGCTTTTTAACTGGGAGGTTGATGCTGGGTCAGAACAACTGGTTGTAACTCCTCTTGGCTCTTTCTTATTTATCAATAAAAGCTATTCAAGTTTTCCTCCATGCTCTTGTGTCATTGATGCTTGCTACATTTGTATGGTCAATTTACATCTGATCCTAGATTGTTTATGATTATAGATCCATGTCTTTGTATAGTGCTATGGTTCTGTGATCTTACAGGTACTTTGTGAAGCTGGGTGTGCAAGGGAGCAAGTAGCTAAAGAATATCAAAGAAGAGGGGAATCAAACGAGGAGATTAGCGCAAGATAGAGGTTGGTCTTTCTATTCCTCACTATTTATAATTCATTAAGGAAAAACGAAAGTAGCTTTTCTCTGTTTGTTTCTAAGGTAGCTGTCACACCTTAGTGGGATAGAGCAGTTCTATATAGACACTTTTCCCTGTAACAAAATGGCGACTCCACTGGGGATTACCAAACCAACCGCAAAACTGCAGAATACTTTTTACGGTACGGTAGTCAATCCTCCCAAATGCTGTGTTCAGTGCATTGCGATCGATAGGGCGGCAGACACGGCTTCCTATGGATAAAGGATTAAGCCTATTGGGGTCTCCCAAAATATACTCGACGGTACGTGGGAGAACAAGTCCGTACTGGCACTTATCGTCTCAAAGTGGAGGAATCACCCAACCATCAGTGAGAACAACAGTTAAGGTACGAAATGGGAACGAAACTCCTTACCAACTTCAAACAGACGACGGGCACTCACATATCTGATCATATACATGAATGGCAACGTCGTCGTAGAATGGTAAAAACGTATGTTCCTCATGGGTGAGGCACCTTTTCAGAACTGTATCGATACCGCGACGATAAAGTGTATCACCAACGATCATGTAGTCTTTTGCTTGGTATCGAATACGTGTTTGTTCAGAGTGAGAGGTATTTGGCCTATATTTTTGGGTTTGGAGATAAATGATTATATCCCCATACCACTGATTGCTTGAAGATATCAGAAACAAACTTTCGTCCACGATTGTTTCATCGGATGTTTCATCGTTGGACGATGATGGTAGATCGCCTAATAATTCTGTGAAAACCAGAGCTTTCTTTGACTTGGATCTTACAAATTCCAGATCAAACTCTTGTAGGATTGCTATCCATTTTGAATATTTGCCCCCCAGAAATTGTCGCGACAATATATAAGTCATGGGGTTGCAATCTGATAGAATGGTAGTTTTTCGAAAGAGGACATAGTGTCGAAATCTTTGTATCGCTCGAACAGCTGCGAGTGCTAGCTTTGCAACGTAAGAATATTTACTTTCTGTATCATTTAAGTTTTTACTTAAATAATATATAGGATGTTCGATTCCGTCGTCTTCTTGAACTAAAACCATTGCGATGGTCGTATCTGCTGCAGACAGATACAGGTTAAAATCTTTTTGATAATCAGGAGCGTACATTAATGATGCTTTCATTAGGGATTCTTTTAAAGCATCAAAGGAAACTTGCGCAACTTGATCCCAGACAAAGGGTACTTCTTTTTTCAAAAGACGTATATAACCTTTAGCAACTTCGGCGTAATTTGGAATGAACCTCCTCAGAAAGTTTGCTTTCCCTTGGAGTTTCTGAATCTGAAGCAAATCAGTGGTATGGGGATATAATCATTTATCTCCAAACCCAAAAATATAGGCCAAATACCTCTCACTCTGAACAAAAATGTATTTGATACCAAGCAAAAGACTACATGATCGTCGGTGATACACTTTACCGTCGTGGTATCGATACAGTTCTGAGAAGGTGCCTCACCCATGAGGAACCTATCTTCCGCAGCCTGGGCTATTTTTGATCCAAGCGGCGAGTTAGTAAGTTTCAGAAGGGTATGTATTGGTCGATCAACAAATAACATCGCTGAATATAGCGCATTGATATAACTTCTCTCTGATGCCATCACACATGGTATACGCCGACTAATTGTCAGGCTAGACTCACAACTCGTAATACTACAACTCACTAGTATCTATTCTGTCTGAAATCCAGCTATTTATCGCATGTTCCTAAGGGTTAAGATTTTGGAAAGACAATTTGATTTTATTCAATATCAACATATTTCCAGAAACTTAAACACATTAACTGACTCATTGGCAAATTATGTGTTAGATAGACATTTGCAACATTTATAAAAAGAAACATACCATCAATGTTTGCATTTGGATCATGTAACTTAACCATAATAAAGCTCTAAAAATCAAAAATATATATAACTGTTTGTGGTTTACACATAATGTTCTGTAACCAAGACAAAATCGGTCAAATGACCAAAAAACTCAAAATGCTAGGGGGCACCCTAGTCTAATGATGCTCGTGATAGCAAGTCACAGCCTGTGCGATCATGCGTAAGAGACGAGTCCATCATCTTGGCACACCAGTAGTATGCCGCTGCAACCTCAAGGGTAGCTCATCAGTCCTCACATCTGGAATACCAAGAGTGAGGCCCTCAACCTACTCCTGTAATGTTGTGAGAGTCTCGGCCACATCAAGGTCATGAAGGATAGCCCTTCCCACAGCCTCTCCTACTGGGGCGACATCTGGCACTCTCAGGCGAGCTACTGGATGAACAGGACCAACATCTGCATGTACACATGAGTTTGATTAAAGTCTTGATAGAATAAAGCACAAGGACATTATAAATGAAAAACAATAAACAAGAATATGGTCAAAGATTTTACCAATGGCACCCCACTGTTCGCCATCCAACAGAACTAAATCTGGATCACCCCGAAAGTCCATGCCAGCATATGGATACTCAGAATAAACCATCTCCTGACGATCAAACCACCTGAAGAAGGTATCAGAAAATGAAATCTGAGACTGACCAGCATGCCTAGACATATGATCAACCCATCTTTGCATACGTGGTTCAGTAGGTGAAGCTAAATCGAGTGCAATATACTGCGGCTACATCAATGGTATCTTCTCCAAGGCAAAGGAAGTCAAAATAGAACCATACCCAAATTTCTTCAACCTCCCGCTCTTTATCTTGGTCAACTGTTCTTTCATCACAATAAGTACTGCGTCACACCAGTTGAACACCTTCGGTTGGAGGCATTCCAAGGCATCCTGCATATAAGATCGGTTGGCTACATGAAGAGCCGCACCACCAGCCATCCTACCAAAAGTAAACAGAATAATCCTGAGGTACATGTCAATGACATCACGGATGATGATCTTACCGTCTTTACTCGGCTGAGATCCTTCTCTGCAGTACCAGCGAACATAATCTCTCACAGAGTCACCTCCTTGGGCCGAACCTGATAAAGAGATGGGGGCACTCCGCCTCGACAAGCCAGTCAAGAAATAGATGTCTACTACAGTCAAGGGGATAGATTTGCCCCTGATCTGGAAAACATGGTTGGTAGGATCCCAAGCATCGAGAAAGTACTACAGTAAGTTGATCTGTTGCCTCATGCTAGAAATGCGGGAAAAATTCAGCAAGCCACAGTTCCGCAGTGCGTTCACTGTAACCGGATCATGTAGGGTGTTGGATACCTATATCAATAGGTTTCATATTTCATGATTGGCAAATGCAAGTGCCAAATATGCTCCGCTTTGCTGATACAAAGATCCCATATTTCCAAGAGAAGACAAGGTATGTACATAGCTTGATGTTGACTCAATTTTGGTGGATGGTCCAACAGCCTAATCTGGATCATGCCATGTTTCAATTTTCTGTTGTAGAATAGAGAAAGAAGTCTGTCCAAACTGTTTAATCTTGGCAGACCAATAGTTAGGCAGAGAATTAAGGTTCCCAACCGCCTAATCTGGGGCCTTGGAAGCAATAAGGGTAGTGTTAGATAGACAATCAAAAGAAAAAGCCAATGGAAAAGAAAAGGCACATAAGGGTCTGCAAGTCCAAGTGCACCCTCCAAGAAGAAACAAAAAATGCTAGGCAAGTAGATGGGTAGGTAGATGGGGTTGCAGAGATGTCATTCCTTTCCAACTGAATCTTGCTGGTCAAAACAAGGAAAGCATCAATGGATAGAAAAGCTCCTCTTCTCTATCACTTTGCAGTAACACAATGGAGCATGTCTAACTTCCTTTTTCCCTTTCTCATATTCATTACTAACATCCCTACACCAGTTGTGTTCATGAAAGAATTCAAGGTTTTATGTTGGTTCTGGTTTCCTTTAGAGCCACATTTCTTGTCTAAAAATTCTTTTCATTTTGATCTACTTCCTATACTAAGTTGATTTCATACAAAAACTTAGTGTTTCACCCCTTCCCCCACTCTTACTAACCCCTAACTTCTTATTATCTAAATCCCTTATGTTCCCCTTTTCCCTACTATTATAAACACTATGGTGTATAAACCCCAAGCATGCTATAAATACCCCTTCCCCTTTGGCACTATAGCCATATGTTCACAGTCAGGGATTAAAGTGACATCTGGTCAGTTTAAGAACCCAAACCCTACCCCTTTTCCCCCTTCAGAAGTTATCCAAACCATTAACCCCTTCATTTGCTAAAATACCTTGTAAAAACCCCATTTTTACCCCTAACCCGCTCTATTCGCAAAAATACACAAAAAACCCACTTTTTCCGACTTATCCAAAGTATGGGCGCAATATACATTTTCATTTGAAAAATACAATGAAAACTATATAACTCCGCCAAAACCCAAAGTCCCGTCGGGCGCGTTTTTCAAAGAAAATAATATTTTATTACCCCACCCGCTGCCATATCGTCCGCACAATTTAGTGATCCGTCAACCGTCGGATCGGGCACCTTTGATCGGACGGCCTGTATGCATATCGGGTTGGGCCCGACGTCCGTAAGATAGCACCCGAGAAACTGTCAGAGGGTGACGTCAGGCCTCTGCCACGCGTCACCCTCACAATTTCTCGGGTCGCCCTCTGACAAAACAGCGACTGTATCTAAGGCGGTCCAAGAAAAACCATTACCGCTTCTGGTTTACCGCCGGTCCTGCTATGCCTACATCATCACCACGTTAGGCCCACGTCAGTGCTACCTCGCCGCCGCATCAGCACCCTTGTCCGCCACTGCTCTGATCTGTCCGCCACCTCACCATCCCTGTGGACCACTCACAGCTTGCCACATCACCCGATGACGTCATGCTGACATCATCCGACCTTGACCCCACCTGATGATGTCATGCTGACGTCATCCAAAAAACGCGCCAATATTCCAAAAAATCCATATTTTAGCCAAAAATTTGCGTTTTTCCCACTTTTCATGAAAACGACTATTGTTCTCCTTGCATGCATTTCACGACCAAACCAGCGCCAACCTGCAGAACTCGACTCAGAAACTGTGGGCGCATCCGTCATACCTGCATTTGCAACTGTTACCGGCAATTCACAAGGGATTTCTCAAAATCATTCCCCGCACCTGGTTTTATCCATATTTGTATGAGAAAACTGGCTTAAGAGAGTGTAAAGCACTGAATTCACCAGCAAATATCCAATGACCGGTATCCATTTCCAACTGGCGGGGCAAAAAACCTTCTGCAGAGCCTGCATTTAGCAAAATTTACCTAAATTCACCGGTAGTTCGCGCAGTCGTGAACTAAAAACCTCAACTGCATAAATTCACCATAGAAACACTCTTATCAGTCCTGGTACTGGCTTCATCAGTCCTCTGAGCAGTATTTCAATTGTTGCTTTCACAATTTACCCTTTGTTCCTTACAAACTCACCTCTCTATTGCAAAGAAACCCCTCTGTGTTGCTCTGCTCACTCAAACCAGTTCACATACAAGTCAGAAGCCTTATTAGCCATGGAAACACCAATAGCCCTGAATATTCAGCCTCTGAATGCCCCTCAAAGGGAGTTAGAATGGAAAGCCCTGGGAGATGTAGATTATCAGATGATAGACTGGTTCCCAATGAATTCTAAGTTTAATATTCATATGCTAAATGAATTGAAAGCCCAACACCTTAGTGGAGCTGATATTTTAGGGATTTGGGACTCAAATTTGCCCATTTACAACCTCCCTCAAGTCAATTCCCTTCCAGACTTGATCCATAGATGCCAGGAGTGCTATGATCCATGCCAGAGAGCTATTCTCAGTCCTACAGGCTCAGTCTTGTTCCATATCACCACAGAAACAATAAATGAGATGCTGCATTTTCACACTGCAAGACCATTGACCCCTCTCTCCATGTTGGACTTAGTAAAGAAGGGGAGTAATCTGTCAAGTGCCCAGATCATCAAAATCAATCAGTTATTCATACAGCCAAGCTCTGAAAGTATGATAACTCCTCCTATTGGATATCAGTACCTAAATGACTTGGGCAAAATGCTGGTGGATTTGATCAGCTACGTCCTGGGGTACAGGGGAGTTGAGGATGTTGATGACACCATAATGGCAATGCTGTCCATATTTTCTCCTGGAAAGCCTCCTGCTGTACACTATTACTATGCCACATATATTGCAGAAAAGATTCATGAACAGCTAATGAAACTACAAAGGGAAAGGGTGTTCAGATACACCTCATACATCTACCATCTGTTCTTATTTTATCAACCAGACAGTTTCTCCATTCCCCTCAAGAAACTTAATGCCTAGGGAAATCCAAGGTCAGTTGTGTTTTGGACTTCAGTTTTTCATTATACTTCTGAATCACCATACACATACTGTGAATTCATAGACCTGTTCATTCACCCAGCTATGACATTGCTATATGGTGTTCCTCCTCCAAGGTTGACTGATGACATGCAAAGAGTTCTCCATCTCTCCAAGGCCTACAGCATTGGTGATTGGTACTTTTACCAACACCACACAGTAATCAGAATATATGGCTATGAGTTGAACCCTTATAGGCTGCCAAGATATGTCCCTATGAGACTTTTTGCCTTAGAATACTTCAGGCAGTTTGGAAATGCCGACTGCTTCCATTTCCAAAGTAAGAACAAGAAGGTGCAGCTGAAGGTAAGGAACCAGCTAGGCCCTTTTCTATACAACAAAAGAGAGGAGGGATGGAAGGAGGCAGATATGATCCTAGAGGGCTTCAAATTGCAAACCAGTTTCAAATGGACACCTTATGATCCTAATCATTTTATTTCCCTCAGGAGGATAAAATACAAATTGGGTAACTATACACATGTAAGGCTGCCTCATGTTGAAAAGTATGCCAATTCTTTGAGCTGGAAAGAGGGCACTCTAGAAGAGCCAATTACTAGAGAGCAAATGCTAGAAAGAGAGGCTAGGAATATTCAAAAAGAGGCTGACTTGGAAACTTGTGGACAGGTTTCCTTCTCATATCAAAGGCAACTTGGAGCAGCTGCCTCATCTTCAACAGCACATCAGCAAGCTGCCATGGACACTCAACAGACATCCAGCAAAGGCAAACAAAAACAGGTGGAACAGGAACAGCCACCTCCCATGACTGAGGAGCAAATAGAAAAAGAGGTGGAACAACAAGAAGAAGTGCAGCAGCAGGAAGTGCATCAACAACAACAACACCAACAGCAAGAAGAACAAAGACATGAGCAGCCTGTGCAGCAAAAGCAAACAGTGGAAGCCCCAAAATCCACTGAGCAGTAGCCCCAACAAATTGTGCCTCCTAGGCAAGAGACAACAGTGGAGGCCTCAGTCCTCCAAACCCCACAAAAAGAAGATATAAGCAGGAAGAGGGACAGAGAGACTCCCCTCACAACATCGACAACTCATGGGGAGAAAAGACATAGAATGAATCCCTTCTCAGAGGAAGAAGTGCCTATAGGGCAATCTTTGGGCATGGGCCCACCTAGCAGGGAGGCATCTGGGAGTTCCTTCCAGCAGGAACAAGAGAGGATAGCGGGAGGAGAAGTCAGCTCCTCAAGCCAGTAGAGAGAAGGTGAACTGAGCATCAAACAATAGTTCATTGACATAAAGAGGAGGAATGAGCCAATAAAGATACAACTATATAATCATTTGTTGAAAATGGCTCCCACTAACCAGCAAAGACTGATGTCTGCATATGATGTTAGTGAAGGCAAAATGATCATGAGTCACTTCATGCCAACTGCATTACAACCACAGTCCCCTTCAGACTACTTGAGGACCAATCATGAGGTCCTTGCCAAGGACATCCACCCAATGGAAAAAATCGAATTGCATAAGCAAACGGGTGAGATGGTGTATGCCTCCTTGGTAGACGAGACATTGGATAATTATAGGCTAGAAAATAGCCTAAATAATACAGCTGCCCAACTTGAGTTGGAGAGAGCATCCTCTCAAGCAAAGGACAACAGGATCAGGTCCTTAGAAGATATAATCATAGAGATTGGGCATGATCCCAAGGACATCAAGGGCATACAAGAAATATTGAAATTGAGGGATTCAGACATGGCAGCTTTGAGGAGAAAGATCAAAATCCCAGCAACAATTCACCCTCAAACAGATGAAGTTGCCCAGCTGAGACATGATCAAGATGCCACAACTTTGCTGGTGTCTTTATATAAACAGCTAATCTAGACTCAAGAAAAGCTGGGAGAATCAGAGGCTGCACAGGCAGCATTGCAAGCATCATTACAGCAAAAGGAAGGAGGTCAAACATCTTAGCCTCCTCCTGAAATAATTAACCTTGAGGAAGCTCCTCCAACTACTGCTCCCCTCGCTCAACAAACAGAACAGGCAGCACCTTCTACCTCAGCACCACCACCAACAACAGAGTAGGCCCCAAGCCTGGACATGCAAAAGCTGAGAAATGAGATTCAGGCCCTGGAAGCTCAAATGACAGAATTAAATGAGGCCAGGGAGAATTTAGCCAAGGTAAATGAAAGATATGACAAATCCAAGCAGACTGTGGCAGAAAAGGCCAGGGAAATAAAAGCCTTCAAAGACAGGATAAAGGAGCTGGAGAAGGAGCTCAAATTGGATAAAGTAGTGGCTGAGCTCAAGACAGTGCTATGGGCCAATATTGGCCAATCCATCACTGATCAATGGCAGTATATTGAGACAATTCATGAGTAGTTGGAGCTCATTGCAAAAGCACAGAAGGAAATTCAGAGATCAAGGGCCTCTCTAGGTAATATGCCTGAAGTTGCCAACAGGATGATCAATGTGCTTAATAATAGAACAAGTACTCAGTTAGCAACTATGGGAATTTCCAACAGGACTGAGACTATTTTGTTAGTAAAGAGGGTCCTGACACTAAGAAACCTGGTGCAGACATTAGAAAGAAGGACCCAGGACATGCAGACAGAGGTCAACAGATTCATGGACAAATTTGTGGCATTGCAAAACAGAGGTCTCCCTGGCTTACTGAACAGCGCATGAAGACTACTTACAGATGAGCAGTATGCCAAGAGGGTCAACACATTCGCCACAAATCAGATCACTGAAAGGCCCAACACCTTAGAGGAAACAGGGCCAGCTACAGGACAAGGTCTCTACAACAGGGTAGAGAATTTATTCTTTATAATGAATGAAATTAAACACCTGTTTGAAGTGCCTCCCAATTTCTATAAATACACAGAGGCAGATGAGACTTTGGATGCAATTCTTAGACATCAACTACCCACACAGGAATGGTGGACTAAGGCAATACAGATGATCTTATAGACCAGGAAGCCATTCACTAAGTCTTTTCATCAAAAAATACAAGTTGGCATGCACAGGAAAACTTAGTAAAATCAGCATGCATGAAAAGGGAAGGGCTGAGCCAACTCAACAGATCATATTCGGCCAACAAAAGCAAGATTGACAGCTAACAGGTAACAGGGCCGAAAAGCTACAGCACAACAACCATAAAGGCACATTTCCAGCATTAAAGCAGAATGTTCAGACCGACTAAGTGGCGTCCAAGGGTCAAAGTATCTCCTGACAGATATAAAGGGCATTCATTTTGTATTAATAGCAACAGTAACTACTTTTCTGATATTTTGTAAAAGTTGGTAACGTATTTAATTATCAGATAACTCAGCGGTTCAGATATTTTGGAACCAATTGTATAAATTCCCCCTCGCATAAGCTTGCAGGGGTTGTTGATTTCCTCTTGAAGAGATCCTATGTTGTAATTTATTCAGAGTTTAATAAAAGAAGTGATGGAATCTCTCAAGTTCTGAGCTGTTTGAATGCATTCATGGTGTTTGTTAAAAGTTGCAGGATCCCTGTGCATCTCACAATACAATAAGTCTTCTGTAACTCTCTTCGTTATGTGTTTCAGTCTTTTACAATCCATACATGTTTCTAAGTTCTAGTATTTAGCAGCAAAGAAAAAGTATAGCTTCAGGATTTATTCATGAAATACCCTGAGCTCAATCTATGTTGTTAATGAATGTTTTCTTCAGTTATAATCTTGATAAGTGTAATTCTTAATTGCTGCACTTTCAGAATATATCTTTCACAGTGACCCTTGTTTCAGGAATTCAAGTTTGCTCCTGTGCAATATACTTCACTTTCACACCACTAGCTTAGTGGAAAATTCTTAATTTCTTTCCATTGGCTAATCATACATCATCACCACAGTTTTAAGTTTGTTTTTTGGAATACCCAATAGGCCCTGCAGTCTGAACACTCCCACTTAAGCATTTCAAACAATTCACAGCTCTAGACTCCATTGCCCAATGAATTACAACTGTCTGAACCCTACATCTTAGGTATTGAAAGATATCATTCAACCAAAATTCAAACCAAACCCTCACTTCATAACTAGCCTAAAATCCTCACAAAACAGAGATAAATCTTAAAGAGAGAGCCCTCTCTGATTACAGTTTGGCTAGAGACTGTAATCCAAAGCTTGGTTAGTGGTTACCACAGTCGTATTCCCTTGGGAGTCATAGGGAACAACCTGGGTGTTAACATAAATGGTGACTCCACTGGGGACTCCTTAGGATTTTCTAGTTGCTATATATCCCCTAAAGCTACTTCAGTCAAATCTTCATGATAGCTTTGAGACATATACAGCCATTCCAAAATCTAGTCTAGTCCTTGCAGATATAAAAATTTCCTCAAAATACTCAAAAAACAAGTTAAGAAGCTGGCTCCCAAGAAGAATCCACGGTACACAAGGTCAAATCCGGACCCCAACCCACCCACTGTTTTTGAAAATCCTAACACAATCCCTAAGATTGTTAGGAAGTAGCAAGGGCTAGATAAGCTTGCTGACTTAAGTCTAGAGACAGTTCACCCTAAGCCCATTTCCACTCCAATCAAGGTTCTTTTTCGGTCTGCCCCCAATTCCCCTAGTTCACCATCCACATCTCAAAGCCCTCCTTTCACACCTTCATCCACTGCACATATTCCCTTGACCAACACTCTAGGTTCTGCTATACCTGTTACCCCTGTGGTACCCATCGTTCCTGTTGTCCCAGTTGCCCTTGTCAATCCTCTAAACCCTGTAAATATGGCTAACAGATATGCACCCTTGCAGTTGCCTGCTAATCCTGCAGCCTTACCTCAGGATTACCAAACCAAAATCTCATATTTTGACTCCACTGGCCCTTTCACAGCTATTCAGCATGCCAAGAAGATGCAGGATCACTTTGAGAACTATGAAATAGATGATGATAGTGTGAGAATGAGAATTTTTGTCCAGAGCCTGACAGGTGATGTCCGAACTTGGTTCAGATCACTTGCTGTAAATACCATCACAACCCCTGATGAGCTTTATCAAGCCTTTACTAACAGATGGGAGAAAAAGAAAGATCCCTTGCACATACTTGGTGAATATGACACAATCAAGAGAGGTCCTCAAGAGACCGTTCTGGAGTATTGTGCCAGATTTAACAATGTATACAACGCAATACCACAAAACTTAAGACCTCCTCCTGATTTAGCCTTGTACAAATTCCCTGATGGATTTGACCCTGACATGGCATATCAGTTAAAGGAAAGAGCACCTGAAACTCTCCAAGATGCCCAAAAGGTAGCTGTCATAGTAGAAGCAAACCTGATTGCTAAAAGAAACAGGGCAAGATTGGAAAAGAGAAACATATACAAAGAAGAACCCTCGGCCTTTGATCAGAAATTGGATGCAATACTCAATGGCATGAAGAGATTGGGTGATAGAGTGGAATCAGTTGAGAGAAAGGCATCATGGGAAGCACCGCAAAACAACCCTATAAGGAATCCCAATTTTAGGAGAAATCAAAACCCAAACGTTGCCAAGACCAATTCTGATCCAGAGATAAGACCTCTGTTCCAGGAAAACTATGCTGAAACATCCACTTCAAACGAGCAAGTAGATGACACCCACATCAACCTAATGGGCCTCAATGATGAGCATCAAATTTTTCAGAGTCAAGAAGATCACAAAGATGATGACATTAAACAATTCCAAACCAAGTCAGGTGAGTCATTTGACTTCAAACAAGGCTATGACACAGCTGTTTATGAAGTTCATAAACAATACAAACTAAGAAGTAGAACTGTAAATATAACACAGCCTGAAAAAACAAAGGATAGGCTGCAGCCTAAAAGAGCCATAGTCACAGAACCAATTAACACAACTGATTCACTTACAAAGGAGATAACCATTGAAGAAGTTACTGAACAACTTCCCTCAACACAACAGCCACTGGCTGCATCATCTTTGCAGCCTAATCCAAGTGACCTTCCTCAAAAGATGAATGAAAGGCACAAGCCCCAAAATCAAGACAAGGATCAAGAAGAAAACTTACTAGACAAAGAAAAGGTTGTCACCCACAACACTAAGGTTCAATCTGAAAGACCCTTTGACTTGGAAGCTGAAATTGGCAAACTGAAGGTAGCCATCCCTCTCTCAAAACTAGCCAAGCATGACATCTACAAACAACAAATCAAGAAGTCCCTCCAACTTACTCGTAATAAAGACAATGTCAATGTGTTGGATGATACCCCAGAATTGCTGTTCGGTCCAGAGGTTGATGGAAAGACAGCAGTCACAAGGATCTTACCTTTTTATGTCAGTTTACATGTTCATGATAAGATACTACACAATGCAATGTTTGACTCAGGTGCCTCTCATAACCTGATGCCGAAATCAGTCATGGAAAGGTTGAATCTAGATATTACAAGACCATATAAGGACCTATTCTCATTTGACTCCAGCCAAGTTAAGTGTTTAGGCTTGATAAAAGACTTATGTGTATCCCTGGTCCAATATCCAAATAAAACAATCTTAATGGATGTTGTAGTTGTTGATATCCCACCCAAATATGGGATGCTGTTATCAAGGTCATGGGGAGCTAAACTCCAAGGCTCCTTACAATTAGACATGTCATACGCAACCATCTCAGTCTTCGGTCAACCCAAGAGGTTATATAGAGAGTCACTGATGAAATACATGGTCAGCAGTGAAGAAAAACCTCAAAATTTTCCCATATATGCTGTCCATTCTGACATAGACTCATACATTCTTTTCAATGACAATACAGGTCTTACAAATAATGATGTTGAAACCAAAACACATAAACAAGATTAGGACATTAATGAACAAGCTGCTCCTCTAGAAATCAAGCTAATTCAATCAAGTGATCAGACTGTCCCAGAAGACAATCCAGGTGAAAAACCAAAACTTCAACTTACAATTCCAGCTCATGAAGAGGTCATTAAGTCTCCCCTAGAACAAGAGAACCTATGGTTTCTAGAATTTGATGGGTCAGTTAACAAATTAGGGGCAGGAGCAGGGGTTTGGATACATAACAAACAAAATAGTCATGCAGAGGGCCGAGCCTATAGGTTAAACTTCAGGTGCACCAACAATATGGCTGAATATGAAGCTCTCTTACTAGGCCTAAAGCTAGTAAAATCCTTACAAGCCATAAAAGTTTCAATTATGGGAGATTCAGACTTGATTATCCAACAAGTAAAGGGAAATTTTGTTACTAATGATAAAAGACTGAGATCTTATAGATCTGCTGCTTCTGAACTACTACAGTCCTTCACTGAATTTCAAATTATCAAGATTCCCAGGACCCATAACCTGCATGCTCATAGCTTGGCCACATTTGCAAGCACCTGCAAGTTACCTTTTGAGCCCCATCATTGCTTTACAGCTGAGGTAAAGCACAGACCTTCTGTCCCAAACAATGTCAAAGACTGGCAAGTATTTGAAGATGATGCACAGATAAATAATTTCCTGACCTTGCAACAAGAATTTGCAAGACTAAATATTGACACTGAGGGAGCAAGTCAATCACAAATACTTGAAGGAGCAAGTCAATCACAAATACTTGAAAGAGCAAGTCAATCACAAATACAGAGTAAACAGAATAACAAGCCAATGTCACCTAAGACAGCTCACCAAATCCTACATCCAACAATTTTCAATAGACAATATACAAGAAATTCGACAAATCAGTTATGAAGAAGTGGCTGATGCTGAAGCTGAAGTGATACAATTGAAAGAAAATTTTCTTCCAACAGGCCTAACCCCACTAGAGGATATCTTTGATTCAAATGATGTCCCAAGAAAACCAAAAATGCAGCCCCTTAACTCTGCCATTGAAGAATGCAACATTGGAACCATTGAAAAGCCCAAGATAATAAAATTGTCTGCTTCATTACCTCCTGATCAAAAGCCTAAATATATTGACCTCTTCAAGGAGTTCCAGGATGTCTTTGCATGGAGTTATGAGGATTTAAAATCCTATGACACCTCTGTAATTCAACACACTATCCCTCTCAAGCCAGATCAAAAACCCTTTAAGCAAAAATTGAGGAGAATCAATCCTATGCTTCTCCCAACAATGGAACAAGAGGTACAAAAAATGTTTAAAGCTGGCATCATAGCACCAATCAGATTTTCTGATTGGATTTCAAACTTAGTCCCTACAAGAAAGAAAACTGGTGAAATAAGGCTCTGTGTTGATCTAAGGAACTTAAATCAAGTGTCCTTGAAAGATAACTACCCCTTACCCAAGATGGATCACATCTTGCAGAGAGTAGTGGGGGCCTCAAGAATTTCTCTACTTGATGGATTCTCAGGTTTCAACCAGATCCTAGTTCACCCTGATGATCAGGACAAAACAACATTTACAACCCCTTGGGGAACCTTCAAATATGTGAAAATGCCTTTTGGATTGAAAAATGCAGGGGCTACCTTTCAAAGAGCAATGGATATTGCTTTTGCCAAAGAGATCCATGATTTCCCTGTGGTCTACTTAGATGACCTTACACCATTTTCAAAATCTGACCCTGAACATCTGAAACATCTAAGGCAGATATTCATAACTTGTAGGAAATATGGAATTTCCTTAAATCCTAAGAAATCCCTGTTTGGTTTGGAAGAAGGTAAACTGTTAGGTCACATCATTTCAAAGGATGGCATTAGGATCGACCCAGACAGAATCCAGGCCATCTTACAAATGCCTCATCCAAGAAATGTAAAGGAATTACAAGCCTTTCTGGGTAAAATCAACTTCCTAAGGAGATTTATCCCAAATTTGGCTGAATTAAGTAGATTACTCAATAACATGCTAAAAAAGGATTCAAAAGTAAAATGGACAGTAGAAGCAAATCAAGCTTTTGAAGGTATCAAACTAGCCCTCACCCAAACCCCAGTCTTAACCAACCCTCAATTTGATAGGGAATTTATCATATTTTCCTTTGCTTCCCAACACACAATTGCCGCTGTCTTATTACAGAAAGATGACCAAGGAAATGAAAAACCTATTGCTTTTTTTAGTAGAGCTCTTAGAGATGCACCCCTGAAATACCAGATCATGGAAAAGCAAGCATATGCTTTGGTCAAAGCTATTAAAGACTTTAGGATCTACATCCTATACTCCCATGTTATAGCCTATGTACCAAGCCCAATTGTGAAAGACATACTTACTCAAGAGAACTTAGAGGGCAGAAGAGGAAAATGGATTGCCAACATTTTAGAATTTGACATTGAAATAAAACCTACAAAACTGATAAAAGGGCAAGGTTTGGCCAAATTAATGTCTGAAACAAATTTCCAAGCCTTGGACATCAACCAGCTGGACAGTGAACTGGAGCTGGCGACTCCAAAGATCAATGCAGCCTTTGAATAATCCCTCTGGTATTCTGATATCTGTTATGTGTTACAAAACCTGTGTGCTCCCCCAGGACTGTCCAGAACTAAATGTAGGTTCCTAAAAATGAAAGCTTCAAAATTTTGTGTTATGAATGGAAATTTGCTTTGGAAAAACCATGAGGGTATATTGTTAAACTGCTTAATGGAAAATGAGTCTAACAAAATCATGGAAGAATTTCATGCAGGTAATTGTGGTGGACATTTTTATTGGAAGTCCACTGTGGATAAGATATTGAGAGCTGGTTATTATTGGCCCACTGTTTTCTCTGATGTCAAGAAATTTACCACTTCATGTCATAAATGCCAAGTGTTTGAGGGAAAGAGAAAGTTACTGCCACTTCCTTTGAGGCCTATTACAACAGAGAGACCTTTTCAGCAATGGGGCTTGGATTTCATTGGAGAAATTCATCCCTCATCTTCAGGCCAACATAGATGGATTCTAACAGCTACAGACTACTTTACTAAATGGATTGAGGCCATCCCATGTAGACAAGCAAATGATTCCACTATCATTCAGTTCCTTGAGGCCAATATCCTTGCTAGATTTGGTTGTCCTGATAAAATAATAACAGACAATGCTGCTGCTTTCAGATCTAAGAAGATGGTGAACTTTTGCCACAGATTTCACATCACTTTGGGCCATTCCACTGCATACTATCCCCAAGGAAATGGCCTAGCTGAATCATCAAATAAAAGCCTTGTAAACATCATAAAGAAGGTATTGGAAGAAAATAAGAAGAATTGGCATAAGAAGCTTGTGAATGCCTTATGGGCAGATAGACTAACAACCAAGAGATCAATTGGGGTCAGCCCATATGAGCTAGTCTATGGATTAGAGGCCAAATTCCCTTCATCACTAGGGATCCCTGTTATGAAACTACTTCAAGAGACTCAAGCTGAGCCCAATGATATGCAAATGAGGGTAAATCAAATTATATGTTTACAGCAAACTAGAGACCAAGTTTATAACAGAGTTCAAATCCTACAAGAGAAGTTGAAGGAAGCCTTTGACAGGAGGACTAAGGCTGCAGATTTCAACATGGGTGACAAAGTCCTCAAGTGGGATTCAAGAAGGGAAGATAAAGGAAAACATGGAAAATTTGATTCCCTTTGGAGAGGACCATTTGTCATCCAAGCAGTACAAGGAAACAACACTTACTTCCTCAAGAATATTGATGAAACTGATTTGGATGAAGGTCCTATGAATGGCAGGATGTTGAAGCACTATTTTGACTGCCCCCCATGTATATAGCATGGCTGTTCCCTTGTACATAATTTGTTGTGTTTAGTGTTTTCTTTCAGCATGTGAATATCTTAGTTGAAGGATCTTGCAGAAGCAGGAAAAGGCTGTAATTCAGCAAGTTCTATAAATATGACAGTTTACAATTTTGACGTTTCAAGGAAGAAAAACTCCAAGTTTTGGTAAAGAGTAGTCAAAGGGCCAAGGCATTCTGACCTGCTGTTCTTGGTATTTCAAGAAGAAAAACCAACCCCATGTGGAGCCACTGTTGGATACCTATATCAATAGGTTTCATATTTCATGATTGGTAAATGCAAGTGCCAAATATGCTCTGCTTTGCTGATACAAAGATCCCATATTTCCAAGAGAAGACAAGGTATGTACATAGCTTGATGTTGACTCAATTTTGGTGGATGGTCCAACAGCCTAATCTGGATCATGCCATGTTTCAATTTTCTATTGTGGAATAGAGAAAGAAGTCTGTCTAAACTGTTTAATCTTGGCGGACCAATAGTTAGGCAGAGAATTAAGGTTCCCAACCGCCTAATCTGGGGCCTTGGAAGCAATAAGGGTAGTGCTAGATAGACAATTAAAAGAAAAATCCAATGGAAAAGAAAAGGCACATAAGGGTCTGCAAGTCCAAGTGCACCCAAGAAGAAACAAAAATTGCTAGGCAAGTAGATGGGTAGGTAGATGGGGTTGCAGAAATGTCATTCCTTTCCAACTGAATCTTGCTGGTCAAAACAAGGAAAGCATCAATGGATAGAAAAGCTCCTCTTCTCTATCACTTTGCAGTAACACAATGGAGCATGTCTAACTTCCTTTTTCCCTTTCTCATATTCATTACTGACATCCCTACACCAGTTGTGTTCATGAAAGAATTCAAGGTTTTATGTTGGTTCTGGTTTCCTTTAGAGCCACATTTCTTGTCTAAAAATTCTTTTCATTTTGATCTACTTCCTATACTAAGTTGATTTCATACAAAAACTTAGTGTTTCACCCCTTCCCCCACTTTTACTAACCCCTAACTTCTTATTATCTAAATCCCCTATGTTCCCCTTTTCCCTACTATTATAAACACTATGGTGTATAAACCCCAAGCATGCTATAAATACCCCTTCCCCTTTGGCACTATAGCCATATGTTCACAGTCAGGGATTAAAGTGACATCTGGTCAGTTTAAGAACCCAAACCCTACCCCTTTTCCCCCTTCAGAAGTTATCCAAACCATTAACCCCTTCATTTGCTAAAAGACCTTGTAAAAACCCCATTTTTACCCCTAACCCGCTCTATTCACAAAAATACAGAAAAAACCCACTTTTTCCGACTTATCCAAAGTATGGGCGCAATATACATTTTCATTTGAAAAATACAATGAAAACTATATAACTCCGCCGAAACCCAAAGTCCCGCCGGGCGCGTTTTTCAAAGAAAATAATATTTTATTACCCCACCCGCTGCCGTATCGTCCGCACAATTTAGCGATCCGTCAACTGTCGGATCGGGCACCTTTGATCGGACGGCCTGTATGCATATCGGGTTGGGCCCGACGTCCGTAAGATAGCACCCGAGAAACTGTCAGAGGGTGACGTCAGGCCTCTGCCACGCGTCGCCCTCACAATTTCTCGGGTCGCCCTCTGACAAAATAGCGACCGTATCTAAGGCGGTCCGAGAAAAACCATTACCGCTTCTAGTTTACCGCCGGTCCTGCTATGCCTACGTCATCACCACGTCAGGCCCACGTCAGTGCTACCTCACCGCCCCGTCAGCACCCTTGTCTGCCACTGCTCTGATCTGTCCGCCACCTCACCATCCCCGTGGACCACTCACAGCTTGCCACATCACCCGATGACATCATGCTGACGTCATCCGACCTTGACCCCACCTGATGACGTCATGCTGACATCATCCAAAAAACGCGCCAATATTCCAAAAAATCCATATTTTAGCCAAAAATTTGTGTTTTTCCCACTTTTTGTGAAAACGACTATTGTTCTCCTTGCATGCATTTCACGACCAAACCAGCGCCAACCTGCAGAACTCGACTCAGAAACCGTGGGCGCATCCGTCATACCTACATTTGCAACTGTTACCGGCAATTCACAAGGGATTTCTCAAAATCATTTCCCGCACCTGGTTTTATCCATATTTGTACGAGAAAATTGGCTTAAGAGAGTGTAAAGCACTGAATTCACCAGCAAATATCCAGTGACCGGTATCCATTTCCAACTGGCTGGGCAAAAAACCTTCTGCAAAGCCTGCATTTAGCAAAATTTACCTAAATTCACTGGTAGTTCGCGTAGTCGTGAACTAAAAACCTCAACTGCATAAATTCACCGTAGAAACACTCTTATCAGTCCTGGTATTGGCTTCATCAGTCCTCTGAGCAGTATTTCAATTGCTGCTTTCACAATTTACCCTCTGTTCCTTACAAACTCACCTCTCTATTGCAAAGAAACCCCTCTGTGTTGCTCTGCTCACTCAAACCAGTTCACATACAAGTCAGAAGCCTTATTAGCCATGGAAACACCAATAGCCCTGAATATTCAGCCTCTGAATGCCCCTCAAAGGGAGTTAGAATGGAAAGCCCTGGGAGATGTAGATTATCAGATGATAGACTGGTTCCCAATGAATTCTAAGTTTAATATTCATATGCTAAATGAATTGAAAGTCCAACACCTTAGTGGAGCTGATATTTTAGGGATTTGGGACTCAAATTTGCCCATTTACAACCTCCCTCAAGTCAATGCCCTTCCAGACTTGATCCATAGATGCCAGGAGTGTTATGATCCATGCCAGAGAGCTATTCTCAGTCCTACAGGCTCAGTCTTGTTCCATATCACCCCAGAAACCATAAATGAGATGCTGCATTTTCACACTGCAAGACCATTGACCCCTCTCTCCATGTTGGACTTAGTAAAGAAGGGGAGTAATCTGTCAAGTGCCCAGATCATCAAAATCAATCAGTTATTCATACAGCCAAGCTCTGAAACTATGAGAACTCCTCCTATTGGATATCAGTACCTGAATGACTTGGGCAAAACGCTGGTGGATTTGATCAGCTACGTCCTGGGGTACAGGGGAGTTGAGGATGTTGATGACACCATAATGGCAATGCTGTCCATATTTTCTCCTGGAAAGCCTCCTGCTGTACACTATGACTATGCCACATATATTGTAGAAACGATTCATGAACAGCTAATGAATCTACAAAGGGAAAGGGTGTTCAGATACACCTCATACATCTACCATCTGTTCTTATTTTATCAACCAGACAGTTTCTCCATTCCCCTCAAGAAACTTAATGCCTAGGGAAATCCAAGGTCAGTTGTGTTTTGGACTTCAGTTTTTCATTATACTTATGAATCACCATACACATACTGTGAATTCATAGACCTGTTCATTCACCCAGCTATGACATTGCTGTATGGTGTTCCTCCTCCAAGGTTGACTGATGACATGCAAAGAGTTCTCCATCTCTCCAAGGCCTACAGCATTGGTGATTGGTACTTTTACCAACACCACACAGTAATCAGAATATATGGCTGTGAGTTGAACCCTTATAGGCTGCCAAGATATGTCCCTATGAGACTTTTTGCCTTAGAATACTTCAGGTAGTTTGGAAATGCCGACTGCTTCCATTTCCAAAGTAAGAACAAAAAGGTGCAGCTGAAGGTAAGGAACCAGCTAGGCCCTTTTCTATACAACAAAAGAGAGGAGGGATGGAAGGAGGCAAATATGATCCTAGAGGGCTTCAAATTGCAAACCAGTTTCAAATGGACACCTTATGACCCTAATCATTTTATTTCCCTCAGCAGGATAAAATACAAATTGGGTAACTATGCACATGTAAGGCTGCCTCATGTTGAAAAGTATGCCAATTCTTTGAGCTGGAAAGAGGGCACTCTAGAAGAGCCAATTACTAGAGAGCAAATGCTAGAAAGAGAGGCTAGGAATATTCAAAAAGAGGCTAACTTGGAAACTTGTGGACAGGTTTCCTTCTCATATCAAAGGCAACTTGGAGCAGCTGCCTCATCTTCAACAGCACATCAGCAAGTTGCCATGGACACTCAACAGACATCCAGCAAAGGCAAACAAAAACAGGTGGAACAGGAACAACCACCTCCCATGACTGAGGAGCAAACAGAAAAAGAGGTGGAACAGCAATAAGAAGTGCAGTAGCAGGAAGTGCATCAACAACAACAACACCAACAGCAAGAAGAACAAAGACAGGAGCAGCCTGTGCAGCAAAAGCAAACAGTGGAAGCCGCAAAATCCACTGAGCAGCAGCCCCAACAAATTGTTCCTCCTAGGCAAGAGACAACAGTGGAGGCCTCAGTCCTCCAAACCCCACAAAAAGAAGATATAAGCAGGAAGAGGGACAGAGAGACTCCCCTCAATATCGACAACTCATGGGGAGAAAAGACATAGAATGAATCCCTTCTCAGAGGAAGAAGTGCCTATAGGGCAATCTTTGGGCATGGGCCCACCTAGCAGGGAGGCATCTAGGAGTTCCTTCCAGCAGGAACAAGAGAGGATAGCGGGATGAGAAGTCAGCTCCTCAAGCTAGCAGAGAGAAGGTGAACTGAGCATCAAACAACAGTTCATTGACATAAAGAGGAGGAATGAGCCAATAAAGATACAACTATATAATCATTTGTTGAAAATGGCTCCCACTAACCAGTAAAGACTGATGTCTGCATATGATGTTAGTGAAGGAAAAATGATCATGAGTCACTTCATGCCAATTGCACTACAACCACAGTGTCCTTCAGACTACTTGAGGACCAATCTTGAGGTCCTTGCCAAGGACATCCACCCAATGGACAAAATCGAATTGCATAAGCAAACGAGTGAGATGGTGTATGCCTCCTTGGCAGACAAGACATTGGATAATTATAGGCTAGAAAATAGCCTAAATAATACAGCTGCCCAACTTGAGTTGGAGAGAGCATCCTCTCAAGCAAAGGACAACAGGATCAGGTCCTTAGAAGATATAATCATAGAGATTGGGCATGATCCTAAGGACATCAAGGGCATACAAGAAATATTGAAATTGAGGGATGCAGACATGGCAGCTTTGAGGAGAAAGATCAAAATCCCAGCAACAATTCACCCTCAAACAAATGAAGTTGCCCAGCTGAGACATGATCAATATGCCACAGCTTTGCTGGTGTCTTTATATAAACAGCTAATCCAAACTCAAGAAAAGCTGGGAGAATCAGAGGCTGCACAGGCAGCATTGCAAGCATCATTACAGCAAAAGGAAGGAGGTCAAACATCTTAGCCTCCTCCTGAAATAATTAACCTTTAGGAATCTCCTCCAACTACTGCTCCCCCCGCTCAACAAACAGAACAGGCAGCACCTTCTACCTCAGCACCACCACCAACAACAGAGCAGGCCCCAAGCCTGGACATGCAAAAGTTGAGAAATGAGATTCAGGCCCTGGAAGCTCAAATGACAGAATTAAATGAGGCCAGGGAGAATTTAGCCAAGGTAAATGAAAGATATGACAAATCCAAGCAGACTGTGGCAGAAAAGGGCATGGAAATAAAATCCCTCAAAGACAGGATAAAGGAGTTGGAGAAGGAGCTCAAACTGGATAAAGTAGTGGCTGAGCTCAAGACAGTGCTATGGGCCAATATTGGCCAATCCATCACTGATCAATGGCAGTATATTGAGACAATTCATGAGCAGTTGGAGCTCATTGCAAAAGCACAGAAGGAAATTCAGAGATTAAGGGCCTCTCTAGGCAATATGCCTGAAGTTGCCAACAGGATGATCAATGTGCTTAATAATAGAACAAGTGCTCAGTTAGCAACTATGGGAATTTCCAACAGGACTGAGACTATTTTGTTAGTAAAGAGGGTCCTGACACTAAGAAACCTGGTGCAGACATTAGAAAGAAGGACCCAGGACATGCAGACAGAGGTCAACATATTCATGGACAAATTTGTGGCATTGCAAAACAGAGGTCTCCCTGGCTTACTGAACAACGCAGGAAGACTACTTACACATGAGCAGTATGCCAAGAGGGTCAACACATTCGCCACAAATCAGATCACTGAAAGGCCCAACACCTCAGAGGAAACAGGGCCAGCTACATGACAAAGTCTCTACAACAGGGTAGAGAATTTATTCTTTATAATGAATGAAATTAAACACCTTTTTGAAGTGCCTCCCAATTTCTATAAATACACAGAGGCAGATGAGACTTTGGATGCAATTCTTAGACATCAACTGCCCACACAGGAATGGTGGACTAAGGCAATACAGATGATCTTATAGACTAGGAAGCCATTCACTAAGTCTTTTCATCAAAAAACACAAGTTGGCATGCACAGGAAAACTTAGTAAAATCAGCATGCATGAAAAGGGAAGGGCTGAGCCAACTCAGCAGATCATATTCGGCCAACAAAAGCAAGATTGAAAGCTAACATGTAACAGGGCCGAAAAGCTACAGCACAACAGCCATAAAGGCACATTTCCAGCATTAAAGCAGAACGTTCAGACCGACTAAGTGGCCTCCAAGGGTCAAAGTATCTCCTGACAGATATAAAGGGCATTCATTTTGTATTAATAGCAGCAGTAACTGCTTTTCTGATATTTTGTAAAAGTTGGTAACATATTTAATTATCAGATAACTCAGCGATTCAGATATTTTGGAACCGATTGTATGAATTCCCCCTCGCATAAGCTTGCAGGGGTTGTTGATTTCCTCTTGAAGAGATCCTATGCTGTAATTTATTCAGAGTTTAATAAAAGAAGTCATGGAATCTCTCAAGTTCTGAGCTATTTGAATGCGTTCATGGTGTTTGTTAAAAGTTGCAGGATCCTTGTGCATCTCACAATACAATAAGTCTTTTGTAACTCTCTTCGTTATGTGTTTCAGTCTTTTACAATCCATACATGTTTCTAAGTTCTAGTATTTAGCAGCAAAGAAAAAGAATAGCTTCAGGATTTATTCATGAAATACCCTGAGCTCAATCTATGTTGTTAATGAATGTTTTCTTCAGTTATAACCTTGATAAGTGTAATTCTTAATTGCTGCACTTTCAGAATATATCTTTCACAGTGACCCTTGTTTCAGGAATTCAAGTTTGCTCCTGTGCAATATACTTCACTTTCACACCACTAGCTTAGTGGAAAATTCTTAATTGCTTTCCATTGGCTAATCATACATCATCACAACAGTTTTAAGTTTGTTTGTTGGAATACCCAATAGGCCCTGCAGTCTGAACACTCCCACTTAAGCATTTCAAACAATTCACAGCTCTAGACTCCATTGCCCAATGAATTACAACTGTCTGAACACTACATCTTAGGTATTGAAAGATATCATTCAACCAAAATTCAAACCAAACCCTCACTTCATAACTAGCCTAAAATCCTCACAAAACAGAGATAAATCTTAAAGAGAGATCCCTCTCTGATTACAGTTTGGCTAGAGACTGTAATCCAAAGCTTGGTTAGTGGTTACCCCGGCCGTATTCCCTTGGGAGTCATAGGGAACAACCTGGGTGTTAACATAGGGCAAGCATGTCCTCTTCTTCATGTTCACGTTCTCACCATGTAATGGTCATCTTACTCCAAAGATCTCTGAAAAACAAGCAAGAGAAGAGTTAGATCCTGATTTTGGTAAGAAACAGGCAAAATTTTCACCAAAAACTGTGCACAGAATTCCTTCTCTGCGCCCATTGCACCTACAGTAGTGCTCTGGGTGCATTTCATGTCAGACGGCCATTAGACAGGCCAACATCCAACGCACCTTTCGATACACAGAGGGTGCGCTGAAGGCAGAACGCGTTTTTCAAACCCGAGAGGCTCAGAAAAACCAGGAATCAAGCTTAGAATGTAAAATTGAAAACATGAAATGAAGGAGCTCAGGTTTAGCTCCTACTTGGTCCAGACGACGCCTAGAATCGTCCACAGAATCTCCCGAAATCAGCTGATGAAAATCAAAGGGGGAAAGCACCTCCAAAGCTCCAACAAACCAAAGTTCAAATGAAATGGTAAAATGAGAGGTAAAAACACTTTTTCATTACTTTTTACGTAGTTCAAAGTAAAATATTAGTGTTCTAACTCGTTTTCAAGCATATATTGTTAATTTCTGACTAGTTTGATGAAGCATTTGAAAATACAGTACAATCTTTGAAAGAACAAAGCTATTTATGGTAAAGACAAAAAGGGGACCATTCAATCGAGCAATGTTACCGCAAGGTTCAAGCTCGTTAAAAAATAAACCCTCATCGAGCAGTTTTAGCAAATAGTTCAAGCTCGTTAAAAAATAAACATAAGACATGAGCAAATGTTTCCCCCTGCATTTAAGCTCGTTAAAAAATGAACTATTCACCGGTAAATAACCATCGTGAATGTAGTACTTCAGCCATTAAAGCCTTGGTCATATTTGCACCATCACCTCCACTTTTGCATTGGCCGATCATTCATCTCCATTTGATTTTTTACCCATTTTGAGGAACAGCTGCGAAGAGTGATCTCACTAGCCATCCTTGTAACACTGCCGTGATTGGAAAATTCCAAACCTTACCTAGAATCAGTTGCTACCCATTTTATCACTCGTTCCTCAAAAGACGAGTCTCCTTTAAGCTCTTTTCAACTGACTCGTAAAATATGAAAAGATTGCCGAGTCATTGGCCTCTCCAGCTCGTTAAAGGGACTAGAAGTGCTATCTCTCCTCTAGATTTTAATCTTTTTGGACTTGAGAGATTATTACACAAGAAGATCAAGCGCTTGTTTTGTTCGGCTCGTTAAAAGTATTGAAAATTCATCCCTTCTGTATTGTTTTATACTTTTTCGGACTTAAGGGATTAGATGACGAAAAAGGAATTTTGGAGTTACCTTTACGTTCCTTTTCAGACTCTCTAAAATTGAAAAGGACCGAGTTATCTTTGTCGTTAAACTCGTTAAAAGTGTAATAGCGACAAACTTGTCTATAGACGAGAACGTGTTTCACTGTCACTAGGCTCGTTAAAACATAGCGATGGGTTTGCCCGAAGGGCAAATTATAGAACAAGCATATGTTATCCTCCTCAAGCTTGACAAAAATAAAGAGGTACTGGTCAGCAATGACTGGGGAAAATTGGGAAGAAAACTTGAAGAAACTTTGTTGGTAGCAAGTCGCTCTTGAACATGACACTTCCACTCCGTGTCCGAGTCGGGTTGGGTTGTTTCATTCACCGGTCACATCACCATGGTCCCATCATACCATCCACATTTGGGGTTAATGCTACCAATCCATCACATCAGTGTCGCCGATACGTTCAAGAGAAGTCATTCAGAGAATTCACCTGTGTCTCACCCATTACCATAAATTTATACTCCATTCTTTCATGACCGCCACCCTGAACCTTATATCACCAGATCATTTTCACCTCCATTTGCTCCATTTCGTGTCATTGATGTGGGATTCATTAAGGCCCTCCTGTGACGGATCACTTCTTGTTGACATCAGCTCATTATCCAAGAAGTTGATCTAGGAACACCCCATTCAGTACTTTGAAGCTTGCATGCCTCAATGGCAAGTTTCTCACTTCCGGCGACAGGTTTACATCAATGGCCTTAGATCAAAAGATTTTGCGTGGTGTTCGATGCCAAGTCCTTTATTCACACCACGTGAATTGTACTGCAGTACCTTTAGGGTCATTATCATTATCAATGATTCCTCTCGTTCTTGTTAACAGTTGACATCATTGGCTGGTAATCAAGCGATGTCTTTCCATGTTCGACTTCAGAACATTTCTCACATGGATCGACTTGTACTTCGAGTGAAGATCGAACGAGATTGAAGACCTCGGATCTAGTTTCATCCATCTGGGCTGCGATATATATTCAGGGAAATAAAGACATCAAATGTACATCATTGCCGCACAGATAATCATCCAATCAAAAGGATGATGGCTCTATCAGAATCATCAGTCTACACTCAGACGATTGTCTGTCCTATGTACATGAAAATGAATTTATAAAGCTGAGCATGGGAATGCCCACCTCAGCTAGATCATGAAAATATTATGAAGATAATGTACTGTATTGTATCTCATTACAGGTTTCCTCCCAGCTTGAAAGAACTTCAGATCCTCATAATAAAGCATTTCACCTGACATCAAAAGATTAATGACCTCATGCTTTAGGGGGCAACTGTTATAGACATTTTTGGGCCCTACAACCCCAAGCATGAAATGTCCATAAATAAAGGGCTCCTAAGTCCCTAAAAGTGTTGTTCTAAACCCTAAAGGAACAAGGTCAACAGATTACAGCTTCTCCCAGAAGTTCTCCATAAAAAACTGCTCAGAATTGGTCAAAACAGGATCATTTCAGCTGCTCCACTAGCCAAGTGCATTGCATCTCACCTAAATACACTGTGTGGGTGCATTTCATTTCAAAAATCCCTTCTATGGGGTGCGATGGGTGAGAAATGACAAATGGCAGTGTCATTCCGCGAGGTGGAGAGGCAATGGAAGCTTCCAGAATCTTTTCCTGTGACACTTGCCTCACTGAATTCGACCAAGGATGAGTAAGAGATCATCAATTTCTAAGTGGAAGCAAGAACTATCAAAGGGAAGACACTAATAAAATCATGAGCTGACTCATCTCCATTACAGATATCTATATATGGATCCCTCATCCCAGAGATCCGGAGGCTGGAAGTTTGCATATTGTAAGGAATTGCTATTGGTTTCTTGAGACAAACATTAGATTGTTGGGTGATCTAAGCTTTTTTTGAGGTGAAGAGGGGCTTTTTAGCTGGGAGGTTGATGCTGGGTCAGAACAACTAGTTGTAACTCCTCTTGGCTCTTTCTTGTTTATCAATAAAAGCTATTCAAGTTTTCCTCCATGCCCTTGTGTCATTGATGCTTGCTACATTTGTATGGTCAATTTACATCTGATCCTAGATTGTTTATGATTATAGATACATGTATTTGTATAGTGCTATGCTTTTGTGATCTTACAGGTACTTTGTGAAGCTGGGCGTGCAAGGGAGCAGGTAGCTAAAGACTATCAAAGAAGAGGGGAATCAAATCAGGAGATTAGCGCAAAAAAGAGGCTGGTCTTTCTGTTCCTCACTATTTATAATTGATAAAGGAAAAACAAAAGTAGCTTTTCTCTGTTTGTTTCTAAGGTAGCTGTCACACCTTAGTGGGATAGAACAGTTCTATATAGACCTTTTTAACCCATTTTCAATTACCAATAAGGTACGAAATGGGAACGGAACTCCTTACCAACTTCAAACAGACGACGGCCACTCACATATCTGATCATATACATGAATGGCGACGTCGTCGTAGAATGGTAAAAACGTATGTTCCCGATCAGCTCTTAGCTGAATGGTTTATCAAGTCATTACTACCTTCCATCACGGAAGATGTGGCAAAGGGAGGAGTCGTAACAAAAGAACAAGTTATCGCTCGTGCACAATAGCTGGACTTGATTTACACTCAGTCCGACATGCTCTACGATAAAATACCTTATGCCCCTAGACTGGAATTCTCAGTTCCTCCTCCTCCTAAATCAGACAATGACTCTCATGTTGGTGATGGCGTGATTGGTGGTGGGCTCCAGTATTGTAGCAATAATGCCTCAACTCCTGGAGCTTCCTTCTTTAGTTTTATCAACCCGGTAGTTCATAACAAACTTGGAAGCGACGGTGCTGTATGCACAAGTACTAGCTCTTGTCGCAGCTGTCACTTGGTCAGCTGGCACAAGTCCGATATGGGCTCAAGCCAACTTCTATGAGCTCTTAGAAGAAGCTTTTGAACTGATGGACGAAAGCTAATCTCAAAAGAAGCTAATCTATTTGCAAAAAGGAACTGAAAGCCAACAAGAAACGCAAACCCTAGAAAACCCTAATTCTACCAGCTAGTCTTACTGACGCAGAGATGGGGATGCAAACTACTGAAAGAGATGCCATTACTTATATGAAGGTGAAATGCATGTGTCTAGACTATCTCTATCTGAAGAAAACATCTTTTGTATTTTTGTTCCAATTATTGGAATTATCATGCATGTGCTTTTAACTATCTTTTTACTGTGCAGAGGTGGATCAAGGAGGAGGAAGGCTTGAAAAAGGTTGGGAAAGTTCAGAGAGGGTGTAAGGGGTCCCTAACACCCTTCCAGAGAGTTTCACAAAGTTTGGCTACCAAGAGGCCGCGTTTATGAGCTTCTACAGGAAGTCTGCAGGGGTTCTACAGGATGTTTCAAAACTTCTACAGGATGTTCAGTAATTCCTAAAGGATGTTCTACAATCGGATTTTTGGGTGATGGGTGAGTGGAAGAGGCTGCATGGGTGGATAGGGAGGTAGGAGAGGGGTTTGTAATGACTTAGTGACAGAGAGATGAGATGATGAGGGGGTGTGCTAAGCTAGTTTGTCTAAAGGAGGGTAGAGGGAATGGAAGGCCAAAAAGGTGGGATAACGTGGGTAGTAGAGTAGCTGAGAGACAAGGGGTCTAATTGGGAGATGAGTAGTTGGCCTGGGCAAGGCTTAGAAGGATGAGAAGGTGAGGGAGTAGCACTACACAGTGTAAACTGAATCAAATTCTTCCACGTCCTGCATATAATCAAAACATTCCTAACCGTTTAATGGAACCAATGAACAACAACGTTATTCTTAAGGAAAACCATGTATGGTACTGAAGCAAAGAAACATTCCAAGAGGTCTGAATGCATGGACAACTTCTACAAACAAAAATATTGCACCACAGATTGCATGTATTCGTAAACCAATGTTTTTGGTGGGTAGCACTGTCTGCAATTCCAGCCCCTAGAAAGAGGTGAAAATGAGTGTGCAAGCAACCCTTTTCTGGAACTTTTATCAACTCCAATCTCTTCAATTTATTCTAAATAGCTGAAGCAACTCTATCTTCTAACAATGACCTACTTAACCACACCAAGAAATCTAACTCAACAAACTGCGTTTCAAATTAATGTAAATAAAAAACATAATGCTGAAAGAAAGGATAACAATACAGAAGAAGGAGGCCTTAGGCTCTCAGGTTGGGCCCAACCCCGAGAGCTATGGCTCCTTTAAAAGCTCAGAACTGAGATCAAATCCGACTGCTTTCCATTAAAAAATAATAATCATAAGTCAAATAGCATGCCAATAAGGGCTACAAAAGAGCAAAACTAAGCTAGCAGCTCGTAGTGCAGGATGTGCAACAATGTTTAAAAAGTCCTTTTCGAAGGCTAAAGCCCTATCATTTATACATCTTGAGACCCCAAGCTGGCCTCCTAAATCAGTGGGGCTTCGCTGACCAAACTAGGAGTGAACTGCTGCTTCCTCAAAATCCATTTGGTTGTCTTTTAATCCAGTTGTGGTGGCACTGGAGCTCGGAGTTGGGGGTGAAGATCTCGAGGAAGGCCATTTAATGCTGTGGACAACCCTCCTACGAATCCTCAACCCCATCTTGGTTGTTTCCTGTCCTTATCTGCTCAGTTTTGTTCCAATCATGTGTCAAAAAACCTGAAATGAGCACGTGTTAGCCACCTAGGAATAGTGACTGCCCTTATTTGTACAAATGACATAAACATACTAAAAAATGATGCATAAGTTATGAAAAATGAAGGATTGAGCAAAGGTAGTTAGGCCAAATGAGCCCAAAATGTTACCAAATTTGGGGCTCATCATCACCCCCCAGCTAAGATGATTGCTCATCCCTGAGCAACTAATCCAGCTCCTCGTCCTTCATTGCTTTCACCACCACCCTCACATCCCAGGCTTCTGAAGTGGTCTCCTCCTCACTGGCATGGAACCCAGCCTTCCTTTCCACCTCTTCCCACTTCTTATGCTCTTCTTTTTCTGTGTTGCCTTCCATCAATCCTAACAGCAGAGGTGGGCTTAGCTTGAGGCCAATCCAGTTGGCTTGGAGGTTCTGTATGGCCTTCTTGTAGAGGGGCACCCGTGCTAGAGCTTCCCTCATTCGAGTTGGAGTATGATATTCTCTGATTTTAAGGCTGTGGGATAATGTGTTCCATCGGCGGGTGCAAGCATGAACACAGTTGTCCCCTAATAGTCGCTCCATATCCTCGAAATGTGCTATAGCCTATGCCTGCTGATCCATGTATTTCAATAAAGTTTGAGGGTTGGTGGCTAAGTGTTGGTGGGCCGATATCAATGCAGTGGGATCCCCTGGCTCTGCTCTGATCAATAGTGGCTCATGTAATTCTCGGTCCTTGACCTCTTTGACTTCTGCTGCCCTCTTTTCTTCATGGTTCAACCATGAGGAAAATTCCATCAACTGCATATCCCCTACAACTGTGTTGGGATCCCATGTAGTCACGTTAGGAAGGGCCAAATTATGGAGATAGAACTCCGAGAGTTTGGCCTTATCCTCTGATGAACTGCTATTTCATAATGCTGTGAACTGTTGGGGGTCTTGGAGTTGTGAGATACCCCTCTGTGCCAATGCATTAATCTGATATTGCAGCCACTGGTTTTGTAGGTACAGGCCATAGGATTTGGCCGGTTGTCTGCATTGTAGAGCATCCATGGCCCAACTGGCCATGCAAGCCAGTTGTGCCTCTTTTTGTTGCAACTGCTATTTGAGAGCTTGTATCTCGATTTGTGCTTGCAGTTCCCTTTCCTGTAGATGCGAGGTCGGCTCCCCAAGACCAACTTGCAGTCCTTCTCTGCCTTAATGTTCTGCTGTAATGTCCCCTGAGGATGTGCCCTTTTCCTTCTTCAGTTCCTGTAGCTGTAGCTTAAGTTTCTCGTTCTCTTCCTGTAGGAATGCCCGCTGGCAGTTTGCCATGTGTTTAGCCATAGCTAATTCCTTTCTTGCCTCCTTGAGTTGTTCCTCCAAGGGGCCTATATCTGCCACACCTTTTGATTTAGCTATTTTCATCCACGTGTGGGTTCTCACCCTTTCTTCCTCCAATGCAAAGAAAAGAGGTACTGTGAATTTTTGTGGGATAATTTTCCCAGCCTCCAAAAAGTTATAGTACGAGCTCAATCTTGGCTGGGGACTCGGTTCTGGAATATGCTCTTTCTCTTCTTCCCTTGGTGGCTCTACTTCATCTTCCCTAAGTGGTGATGAGGGTGCCTCTCCCTCCATCCTCTCTGTCTCCTTAAGTCAGGCCAAGGTTTCCTGTAGAGCGGCCTCAGCATCCTGTAGCCGGTCTTTTGAAGCCAACCTGTCCATTCTTTCCTTCCAAGTAGTTGTCTTCGGGCTCCCCTACTCATAAGTGACTGATATTTTTGAGGGGGACCTCTCCCTTGGCGAGGCAGGAGTATCTTCTATAGTAATTGGGCTGCTGGATGGAGGATGTGGCCTACCTGTTTTGATTCTCACACTTTTCTTGGCTTTGAAATACAGAGGGATCTCCCTCTTTCATTTTTCCTTCGGCTTAGGAGGTGTACTAAGGGCGGCCATCACGGCTGCTGCCTCCCTTGCAAGAATTTCAGCTCTCTTTTCCTTTGGTTTTCCTTTCTCAGGGCTTCCTGTAGAAGGCCCTGTATCAGCTGATTTCTGGCTTCCTGTAGAAGTCGTTTTTGGTTTTCCTGTAGAAATAGGTGGCACCGTTTTAGCCTATTTGACTGAGGGTTCTTTGCTGTTTGACTTGCCTGAGGTTGATTTCGAGGTGCCCTTACTGACGTGGACGGGTTTACTTCTTTCCATCCTACTCTGTAGCCTTTTCTCTCTGGGTGTCAATGTGGATTTGTCACCCTCCTTTTCAGCAACCTGGGGTTTCTCTTGCCTCCCCTTTTGTTCTTTCTTCGGTGCCTTGGCCGCTAGTTCTTGGCCTTTCCCTTTCTTCTCTGTGTGTACTAGCTCCTTCTCCTCGATGCTGGAGGTGGTGAGCTCCTCGGTCAACATCTTGATATCGCCATCCTTAGTTATATTTCGGAAGGCTTCCCACGAGAGCGGGACTGTGTAGGTGTGGAGTGCATCCTCCACGAGGAGCTTAATGAGCCCATGATGGGCTACCTGGTCTGGCGTGCCCTCTTTTAACTTGGTGGAACATTTAGTCATAGACCGCAGGAGGAAATAAGGAATACTTAGCTTGTTTTCTGAAGGTAGGTCCATTTGGTGCCTCAATTCTGTGAGTAGCCGGAAATGGTACCCATATACAATGCTGAATTGTCCTTCGCACGTGATGTATTTCATAATTTGGAGGCTGACCTCACTCCAAAGTGGCTGTAAGCTAGCTCTGAGAACCCCGTTCTTATCCTCTGAGAATTGCTCCTCTAGTGGGAAGAACTCCTTTTTAGCCTTTTGGCTTAATTTCCTTTCCTCATCCCACGATACCCCCATTGGGAGGTCAGTGACTCTGCTGATGAACTGTGGGGTGAGTCTGAGATTCAAACCCCTGAAATTAACAATGGCCAGCATTTTTGATTTTGGTTTCAAAGATCGCATGAGCTCCTCTGCCACCTCATCATCATAGCCTTGAAGTTTGTCGCAGAACGACATCCATCGCACCCGAGTGAACAATTCTACCACCTCTGGGTTCTCCCGTAGTTTCTTTGAGTCTGTCGGTTCTTTTCTGATGAATCCACCCGGCATGGTGAAAGCCTGCTATGTTAGCCGGAGGTGGCGGGTGCGTATCAAAAGATGGCCTTTCGGATTTCTTTGGGACAGAGCATAGAACTACGCCTCTGTCACGAACACAATTCGTGAATTCTGGGCTATCTACAGATGAGCCTTGACAGGGGCTCGATTACAAACCACATCCTGTAGAAAATCCCGCATATGCTTCGATGACGACTTTCATGCAAAAGGAAGACTGTAGTTTTACATTTTTGAGGACGTCGACTTCGCCACCCTTTAAACCAATTGCATGGGAGGAACAGGTTCAGGCTTACCTTTTCCAATTCGCCACCTTTGACGTGAATAGACCAACTTTCCTTCGTAGCGGCGAGCTTCCTGTAGCGCAGCTTCCTGTAGAAGTCGCGCACAGGTTCCGGAGAGCACGTCAGTGGTTCTGCTCCTTCTGTGCCACCACCAGACGTTTGAACGAGCCGAGGACTTGGAGTAACGAGCTTCAGAGAAATTCGGATGCTACTCGACTGCAAAACGGCTGGTGATAAATGAGTGGAGTGACGATCTAGCCGGTGGATTTGAATCCCGGCCGAACTCATGGCGCGGGGGTGAGTTGTCGCTGTCGGACCGTTGGATGACGTCACCTACTCATTTCACTACAAATCTCCCTGACTACCGCATCATTCCCTGCAGATCTGCCACTGCCATTTACGTTAAATCGTCGCTTCTCCCTGACTGGACGTTTCTCACATGTCCATTACCCGTTTTGCTTGCCACGACCACCACTTTCCAAATCTGACTAGACCATCTGACTCATCGTGGTGGCTAGTTGAATGGTTACCCAACTACTCAACCCATTCATTTCCAAACTTCCAAACATTCTAGAGTATTATTCATGTAATTTGACGAAAAAAAAGGGCGAGGCACTTACCTGTGCGGCCGCGACGTTGTTTCTAGGTTTCGGGATGAGGGTGATTGGATTTGCTTGTTGCTACTATTTGCACAGGCCCGGGGGTCCTTCCTTGCAGACTACTACTGATGATGAAGCTTGTGACTCGGCTGTGGGTGGTGCATGTGCCCGCTCTATGTGTTGCAGGCGCCTTGATGGTGTACACTCTAGCTGGATGAACTGCTACGAGATTCCTGTAGGATGTCCTGTAGCAGTTTTTCCTCCTCGGGTGCATGCTGAGACAGTGGAGACGGTGGCATCACAGTCACGATCACAGGGCCCTCGGATGGCTTTGATAAGTAGTGCATGGTGTCCCTGCATCCTTTTTCATTTGAGAAGCGCTTCCTCTGATAATTCAATGTTCTATTTTGACTGTGCAGGTATTTCCATTGCATGGCAACTGGGGTGGTAGAAGGAGGTGACAACAGTGCGTGATGGAGAAAATATTAGCTTTCATGCCTCCGTGTCAAACCTCAGGCATTAGATCTCCCCACACAATTAGTTCTGGGCCATCCAAAACTTCTACAGGAAGTTTCCTGTAGAAATACAGAACTTCCTGTAGAAAGTCCTGTAGCTTCCTGTAGAAGGCTAAACTGTGATCAAATCGTGCCTAGACCTTGGAGAAGATGAGTGTTTCTGGAGGGGGTGCTGGTGAGGTCACCTGGTAGCACAGTAGGGACCCTTGTCTTTGAGTTGAGGGGCCTCTTTTCCTGCATAGAATACCTGCAACCTGCATGCATTGCCACATTGTGAACTTGCTTTCCCTGTTTTTTGTTTGTTTTTTTTTCTTCTCTTTTTTTTTTTTTTTTGAAAGACAGTAGGGGCGCCTCCATGAGGTTTTCACCCTTACCATCTGCCTTGAGTGCCTCAAAGAGGTTTTCACTCAAGGGTCTTTTTTCAAACATTTTCAGAAAGACAGTAGGGACGCCTCAATGAGGTTTTCACCCCTACCATCTGCCTTGGGAGCCTCAGAAAGGTTTTCACCCAAGGATCTTTATTTTTATTTTGATTTTTTTTTTATTTTTATTTTTTAAGATCTTCAGGGTATGCCCAAAACAGAGGCAGAACCCTGATGTATGACCAGCACTGATTTTTCCACAGTTTTGATGAATTCTTGTCTTGAGAGAGGTTTTCTGTAGATCTTTAGTCGATGCCCATTGACAAGCATAGGGATGGCTTCCTCATCAATGGTCCAAATAAGAACAGATCCATTGTCATTACATTTTTCCATTGCATATGGTCCCAGCCATCTGGTTCTCAGCTTCCCCTTGAAATCCTTATGCATGGAATCGTACAACAATGCCCAATCTCCTGGCTGAAATTGCTTGTCATTGAGGTGTTGGTCATGCCACACCTTCCTCTGAAGTTGAACAACTTCTGAGTGGAGAAGGGCCTCCATTCAGTGCTCATCCAATCCATTCAGCTGCAATAACCTTTCTTGTTGGGCATGGCTAAGATCCAAGTCCAGCTGAGCTGCCATCCTCAAGGTGTTGTATTCAAACTCAATTGACAACAAATCTTTCTTCTCATAGACCAGCTCATAAGGTGTGAAGCCGAATGTGGTCTTCCAAGTGGTGTTGTAAGCCCATGTGGCCTCAACCAGGCGATCTTCCCAATATTTCCTGCTGCTTCTGACCACCTTAGTCAAGATCCCTTCCAATGCTCTATTGGTGACTTCCACTTGCCCATTTGCTTGAGGATGATAGGGGGTGGAAGTCCTATGCTTGATTTTGTGATGAGCGAGTAGGTCTTCAATTAAGTTGGAGGTGAAGTGGCTTCCTTGATCGGTGACTAACTCTCTTGGGTAGCCAAATTTGTAGAAGATGTTTTCTCTTAAGAACTCGGCCACCTTTTCTTCTGTCGCTGCTTTGATTGCCTTGGTTTCTACCCACTTTGTCAGGTAGTCAGTGCACAAAATGATGTAAGACCTTTGCCTCGAAGGAGGATTGATTGGACCCACAAAATCCATACCCCACTTCTCAAATGGCTCAAGAGTCACTTGAGGTTGGAGAGGCATTTCGTCCCTTGGAGTCGGTTTCCCCATCCTTTGGCATCGGTCACATTGGCTGATATATCTTCTGACATCTTGATGAAGCGTGGGCCAATAGTAGCCTGCCTGCAGGATTTTGAAGGCAGTCCTTTTGGCTGCAAAATGTTCTCCACAAGGCCCGTCATGACAGGTTAGGAGGATATCAAAGACTTCCTCCTCCCTTACACAACGCCTTAAGATCTAATCAGGGCCAAGCTTGAACAGGTTTCCCCTGATCCAAGTGAATGAGGCACTCTTCCGTATGATCCTGCTCTTCTCTCTTGAGGATAGGTGCGGAGGAAAATGTGCTGAGACAAGGTAGTTTGCTATATCAACAAACCATGGAGAGAGTATTAAGATAGCAAACAGATGTTCATCTGGCATCTGGTCATCCACTGTTCCATCCTCTCCTACAGGTAAATCCAATCTAGACAAAAAGTCAGCAACAACATTTTCTTTACCTGGTTTGTCAACGATAGTCAGATCAAACTGCTGCAACAAAAGCAACCATCTAATAATACGAGCATTCACATCTAGTTTATTCATTAAATATCTAATTTCAGCATGATCAGTATGTACAAATGTTTGATATCCAGTGATATAATGTCAGAATTTGTTCAGTGCATGGACCATGGCCAAGAATTCTTTCTCAGTTACAGTGTAATTCAGTTCTGCCTTGGATAAGTTTTTGCTGACAAAGTAGATGGCATATGGAAGTTTTTGTTCAACTTGTCCTAAGGCTGCCCCTATGGCTTTGTTCGAGGCATCAGTGTGGATGCGGAAAGGTAGGGTCTAGTTTGGACCTCTCAAGATTGGGGCAGACACCAACTTGTCCTTTAATTCATTCAGAGCCTTCTGACAATCGTCAATCCATTTAAACTCAACATCTTTTGCCAAGAGTCTAAACAATGGCGAGGCTAGCTTGCTGAAATCTTTAATTAATCTCCTATTATACCCTGCTAATCCTAAGAAAATTCGAACATCTCTTACCTTCTGAGGAGGTGGAACCTTCTTAATGAGAGCAATTTTGTTAGGATCCACCTGTAACCCTTGGCAAGAAATGGTATGGCCTAGCACGGTCCCTTCAGTCATCAAGAATTCACACTTTTCAGGGCTAAGGGATAGGTTCATCTCAATGCACTTGGTTAGGACTTTTCCCAGATTGGACAATGCTTCCTGGAAGTTGGACCCATAAGGAGTGAAGTCATCCACATAGATTTCCACCGAATCATGGACCAGCTCAGAAAAGATGCTCAAGACGGCTCTCTGGAAGGTGGCAGGAGCATTGCATAGTCCAAAGGGAAGAACTCGATAAGCAAAGGTACCCCAAGGACAAGTGAAGGTGGTCTTATCTTGGTCTTCCGGGCTGATTTGGATCTGGTTATACCCGCTAAACCCATCCAAGAAAGAGAAAAACTTCTTTCCTGCCAGTCCATCCAACACTTGATCTATGAAAGGTAGAGGAAAATGGTCTTTCTTGGTGGCCTTGTTCAGTTCTCGGTAGTCCACACAGATTCTCCACTTCCCGTTTTTCTTGGGAACCAACACCAAAGGGGACACCCATTCGCTATCCGAGATGGGGTAAATGAATTCGGCATCCAACAGTTTTTGTAATTCCTCCTTGACGATGTCCTTAAGGGCTGGATTCATTCTCCTTTGGGGTTGCCTAACCGGTTTACAATCTTCTTTGATGTAGATGTGATGGGTACAGACCGAAGGATGGACTCCTTTCATCTCCTTATAGTTCCAAGCAAAAGCATCTAGATGACTGGCCAACAGACTACGCAGCTCCTTTTCCTGGGAAGGAGATAGGGAGGAGTTGATCTTTAACGTTCTCTCAGGACCGAAATCCACATTTTTGACTCTGGGAGTGACAGGGTTGGTCACACAAAGGTCCACTAAGGTGCTGGCTTGGGCATCCTCCACCAATTCCTCTAAGGACAATGCACTGGGAGGTGGAGTCTAGATCAAGGTCTCAATCAACTCATCCTCTGTTGGGAGGCCTCCCCTAGTGGTGTCTAGGGTGCACAAGGGTGCTGAGTACACCTCATACTCTTCTCCTTCCTCCAACAAAAGTGGTAAGTCATGCTCTAATAAGGGTTGGGCAGGAGGGTACAGGACTAGCTGCTTGGACATAGGACCATTTTTTATGGTCATGTTTCCTGCATGGCAGCTTATGTAAGCATCTATAGTGGCTAACCAAGGCCTTCCCAAAATGAGAGGGTATCCAGTAAGCTTTGCCTTTGGTTGCAGAACCAAAAAGTCTGCAGGGTACTCCCAAGAGTCGACAGAGACCAAGACATCATCTACAATCCCTTCGAGAGTCACAGTGGAGCAATCTGCTAGTTGTAGGATTGTCGAGGTCTTTCTCAGGGAACCCTGAAGGTTGAGTTTGAGCATGGTATCTCTGGTCATCACATTAATGGCAGCCCCGAGATCAATCAATGTGTGAGGTATGATGGTGCCATTAATGTGGAAATCCACTACAGGACTCCCACGATCCAGATACTTTGGGCAGATGGCCTACCCCAACATAAGATCAGACAGTTGTCCTATGACATTGATGGTTGAAGCATCTCTTTTTCGCCTGCCTGGGTGTCTGAAACACTTTTCCTTAACCAGTTTGTTATATATCGGTACATCTTTGATGGCTTGGAGAAGTGGTATTCTCACACACAACTGTTTAAGTTCTCCCAGAAGCTCATCCTCCTCTGGGTTCGGTTGTGTGGTGGTCGTTAGTCTCTCAGGAAAGGGTGGAATGGCCTTTGGTTCACTTTCCTATTTATCTTCCTCGTCCTCTGGGGGAGGAGGTTGGCGATCCGGAAGAGTCTTTCCAGATCGCAAATTGATCTCCTGGATCTCCACAGCATAGGTAGGGCATGATGTTTCCCCAGTATATACCTGCTAGGCTTGTCTGTTGTTGGGGTTTGGGTTCGGTTGAGCAGGCATTTGGGTTGCCTTGGAGGAGCATGAGGTAATGGTTGTGGTTGAGCCGGTGGTGGAGGCAAAATGGCAGGAGGAGTATTGTACTGGGGCCTCCACCCCGATTGAGGTGCATTCCACTGAGGCTGTGGCTGGCCATGTGAGTGAAACGAAGGAGTAGTGGGCTGAGTATGGTACTGAGGTGGGTAAGACCATGGAGGAGGTATAGACCAGGAAGGATGAACAGGGGGTCCCCAGGAAGGCATAGGAGCGGATTGGTTGGGGCTGTAATAGGCTTGGGGTGTCCCTTGCATCCCCTGTTGGTAAGGTCTAGGTCCATGTGGCCTTCTTTGGTTGAGGAAATAGAGAGGTTCAGTGGGCGCTTCTATCCCTTGATACATGGCTTTAAGCCCAGGTAAGGTTGGACATTGGTTTGTGGGGTGGTCCTCCTCACAGACAAAACATATCTCAACCGAATGTAATGGGCACTCATTCTTAGGGTGTTTCCTTGTAGACCTAGGGTAGAAGATAGCCAAAGCCCTCTCAGCTTCCTCTTTCTTCTGCTAGATTTAGAATGTATCAAGTTGCATGGCGATGGTCTGTCTCACCTCACTCTTGAGATCCTCTAATTGATTTGCAAACTCATGTTTGGAGAAAGGAATACCAGCTGAGAGGGAGTTCCCTCTACCTCTTTTCCGGGCTGCCCTAGAGTGGTTTCTAAACACAGTCTTTATGTCCTCATAAGGCAGTTGGTAAATATCTCCTCCAGCTAGCATGTGAAGGGTATCTAAGAGGTCTTTCGGGACTCCTCGGAGCAGGACCAACTTAAGAGATTCAGGGTCAAGTGTGCACCTGGCCCGTTTATAGCTAAGTTGGAACCTTTCCTCGTAATCTTCTAAAGACTCATCATTCCCCATGGTCATCCGAAAGATTTCTCCCTTGGTTTCCTTGGACCTACAGTAGTCCCGGTATTTGGTATTGAAAGCTTGCTGCATCTGGGCCCAAGTGGTGATACTGTTCCCAGGTAAGCCCATGAACTAGCGTAATGCTGCATCCTTAAGGGTAGAGGGGAAGAGTTTCATTTTTTGCTCATCTTCGGTATAGTCATAGGTTCGACACAGGACGGAAAACTCAAATAGGAAGGTATCAGGGTCTTCAGTAGTCAGTCCATGGAAGTGAGCTAAAGCGGAGGGGCTGATGTTCTTCATTTTCATGTCTCCATTGGTCTCTCAGATGGGGAAGGTACCTTCAATTCTCTCATTTTCTCCCCTATTGTCAGCCATAGCTTCAGATGGAGTGTTCTCTAACTCTTCTTTTGCTATAGGATCTTCGTATATCTCAGGAGGTTCGCCTATAGGTTCTTCTGGATCACTGTCACCAAAGAAGAGAGAAGGGTGACTTAGTGATGTGGTGGGGGTGTTGGGTAAGAATTTTCCTGATTTATCTCGGTTTCTACGAGGCATGAAATGAAAAGACTTCTGATTGCTTTTGTTTTTTCTGGTACCTGCAAAACTAAAATAGATTGAACTGCAACTAACTATCTTGCTGAAATGGAAATGCGGAATTGAAATGAAAGCATGAAAGAACTAATCTACTTTGCTCAAATGAAATTGCAGAAATGAAATGCTAAGCTATGCTTGCAGAATTGAAATGCTAGTCTACGCTTGCAGAAAGGAAATTGCGGAATTGAAATGTTAATCTATGAAAGCAGGAAATGTCTATGCTACTCTTGCAGAAAGGAAATTGCAGAATGGAAATGAAATACTACTTAGCAGAAGGTGAGAGTAGGAAAGTAGAAGAAAAGCAACAATCACCAATACTTTGACGCTTCCCCGGCAATGACGCCAAAAAGAATGGTGGGCTCCAGTATTGTAGCAATAATGCTACAACTCCTGGAGCTTCCTTCTTTAGTTTTATCAACCCGGTAGTTTGTAACAAACTTGGAAGCAATGGTGCTGTATGCACAAGTACTAGCTCTTGTCGCAGCTGTCACTTGGTCAGCTGGCACAAGTCCACTAGGGGCTCAAGCCAACTTCTATGAGCTCTTAGAAGAAGCTTTTGAACTGATGGACGAAAGCTAATCTCAAAAGAAGCTAATATATTTGCAAAAAGGAACTGAAAGCCAACAAGAAACGCAAACCCTAGCAAACCCTAATTCTACCAGCTAGTCTTACTGATGCAGAGATGGGGATGCAAACTACTGAAAGAGATGCCATTACTTCTATGAAGGTGAAATTCATGTGTCTAGACTATCTCTATCTGAAGAAAACATCTTTTGTATTTTTGTTTCAATTATTGGAATTATCATGCATGTGCTTTTAACTAGCTTTTTACTGTGCAGAGGTGGATCAAGGAGGAGGAAGGCTTGGAAAAGGTTGGGAAAGTTCAGAGAGGGTCTAAGGGGTCCCTAACACCCTTCCAGAGAGTTTCACAACGTTTGGCTACCAAGAGGCCACGTTTATGAGCTTCTATAGGAAGTCTGCAGGGGTTCTACAGGATGTTTCAGAACTTCTACAGGATGTTCAGTAATTCCTACAAGATGTTCTACAATCGGATTTTTGGGTGATGGGTGAGTGGAAGAGGCTGCATGGGTGGATAGTGAGGTAGGAGAGGGGTTTGTAATGACTTAGTGACAGAGAGATGAGATGATGAGGGGGTGTGCTAAGCTAGTTTGTCTAAAGGAGGGTAGAGGGAATGGAAGGTCGGAAAGGTGGGATAACGTGGGTAGTAGAGTAGCTGAGAGACAAGGGGTCTAATTGGGAGATGAGTAGTTGGCCTGGGCAAGGCTTAGAAGGATGAGAAGGTGAGGGAGTAGCACTGCACTGTGTAAACTGAATCAAATTCTTCCACATCCTGCATATAATCAAAACATTCCTAACCGTTTAATGGAACCAATGAACAACAACGTTATTCTTAAGGAACAACAACGTTATTCTTAAAGAAAACCATGTATGGTACTGAAGCAAAGAAACATTCCAAGAGGTTTGAACGCATGGACAACTTCTACAAACAAAAATATTGCACCACAGATTGCATGTATTCATAAACCAATGTTTTTGGTGGGTAGCACTGTCTGCAATTCCAGCCCCTAGAAAGAGGTGAAAATGAGTGTGCAAGCAACCCTTTTCTGGAACTTTTATCAACTCCAATCTCTTCAATTTATTCTAAATAGCTGAAGAAACTCTATCTTCTAACAATGACCTACTTAACCACACCAAGAAATCTAACTCAACAAACTGCGTTTCAAATGCATGTAAATAAAAAACATAATGCTGAAAGAAAGGATAACAATACAGAAGAAGGAGGCCTTAGGCTCTCAGGTTGGGCCCAACCCCGAGAGCTATGGCTCCTTTAAAAGCTCATAACTGAGATCAAATACGACTGCTTTCCATTAAAAAATAATAATCATAAGTCAAATAGCATGCCAATAAGGGCTACAAAAGAGCAAAACTAAGCTAGCAGCTCGTAGTGCAGGATGTGCAACAATGTTTCAAAAGTCCTTTTCGAAGGCTAAAGCCCTATCATTTATACATCTCGATACCCCAAGTTGGCCTCCTAAATCAGTGGGGTTTGGTTGACCAAACTAGGAGTGAACTGCTGCTTCCTCAAAATCCGTTTGGCTGTCTTTTAATCCGGTTGTGGTGGCTGCTGGAGCTCGAAGTTGGGGGTGAAGATCCCGAGGAAGGCCATTTAATGCTGTGGACAACCCTCCTACGAATCCTCAACCCCATCTTGGTTGTTTCATGTCCTTATCTGCTCAGTTTTGTTCCAATCATGTGTCAAAAAACCTGAAATGAGCACGTGTTAGCCACCTAGGAATAGTGACTGCCCTTATTCGTACAAATGACATAAACATACTAAAAAATGATGCATAAGTTATGAAAAGTGAAGGATTGAGCAAAGGTGGTTAGGCCAAATGAGCCCAAAATGTTACCAAATTTGGGGCTCATCAATTGGCACAACAGACACGAAATCGACAAAGGCTACATCCAAAAAAGCCCTTAAGATTTTAGGTCAAAATTCAAAAGATGAACTTCTTGCCTCGGAAGTAAATGCCGTATCGACAGATAAAGGCAAAAAAACCAAACAACCACGGGGCAAGAAGAAAGGCAAACGGAAGAAGAAGAAACAGGAGGAATCATCACCTGAAAAATCTTCTTCAAACCCTCTTGGAGATAGGAAACCAAAAAATCCATGCTTTATATGCGATGAGGATCATTGGACCACAAATTGTCCACATAGATCTGAGCTTAAAAAATTCTTCAAGAATTCAAAAACCTCCGCAGTGTTAACTGATCCGTTTCCAAATCCAGGAACAAATATGGTTGAAAGTGGAAATTCTTCCCCATCTCAAGTGCTAATGTTGTCGGTTTCAAAACAGAAAAATGATGCTTTGATATCGACAAGGAACAAAGATTATGGGAATCCACAACTGTCGAACAACAAGGATAAATATCAACCTAGTAGTTCGACAACAACTTCGACAGAAGTTGCGCCACCCATCATTCCTGAATTAACAATAAAACCGCCGAAGGGAGTAGTACACAAGTCGACATTTAATCCCAGCACTAGAGTGGCACAACATTATAATATAGTAGAAGATTTGGCCCAATCGCCATCCGCTATGTCGACTCTTGAAGTACTACAAAATTGCCCATCCCAAAAGCAGGCTTTATTATGAGCAATTGGTGGGATAGACCCAAAGGATTCCAATCTTGTATCCTTCAATCATAAAGGATACGATCCTCAATTACTAGCTCAATTAGCTTTCCTTGTTCAAGTGAAGGCCCTCAACAAAACTATTCATCAAACAATTATTGATGAGGGAGCATCTACATGCATTATGTCAATGAGTTGCTGGAAAACTCTAGGATCTCCAACCTTGTCGCGATCTTCGACGACATTAAAAGCATTCGACAGAAGGACATATACCCCATATGGTATTATAAGTAACTTTAAAGTTGAACTAGGAGGGAAAACAGTAGAAATAGATGTTGAAGTAGTCGATGGGAATCTTGATTACAACATCCTACTAGGAAGACCATGGATATATGCTATGGCTGCTGTTACGTCGACCTATTTTAGGAAGATTGAATTTCCTTTTCAAGGAGGGATTACAATCGTCGATCAACAAAACTTCCTCCCCAATGGTTCTCAAGTTACAGGAAGCATTCCTATGATCCATGGAAGCCCACATTCGCTTCAAAATATCGGAGTAGGCCTACTAAAAGACCCTATATTAATGGGAACTTTTGCCCTTCCACCTCCAATCGATCTGGGGGAAGTAGCATCGATAGGAACCTGCAATATGATATATTCTAAAAGGATCTCAGAAAACAATATCGACATGGATCATGCAATGGTTTTGCCTCCAAGCCCAACATAAATATTGTAGAAATCAATGTTCCTAGCATGGGAGACAAACCCAAATCAACACTCATCAAGTGTTTGGATAGATAGGTCTAAAGAATATGGTACCCCTTCAGATCCTTGGTCGTGAGTGCATGTCACCGACGAAGGAATTGTCCAATCAATGGTAATTGGAGGGGCACCATGGAATGATTCCCACCATCGTTCCCTTCTTTCGGATTGTGGAGAAGATCCTCCTGATGACCTTTATCATCCTTCAATTTTTGATTTTCTATCAAATACTGTAAACACGGTGGATTCTGAGCGAAACTTGTCCAACATTGAAGAAACTATCGCCATAAATATATCGACCAAAACAGATGTTGTAGAGAATATTTATGTTGGCAAATGTTGTTCTCCTTCAGAACTGGAGATATATGACGCTCTTTTTCATGAATTCAGAGATGTCTTTGCTTGGTCATATAGTGAAATGCCAGGCATTGACTCGAGTATCGTTGAACACAAAATTAAGATGTATCCAGATGTCAAACTAGTACGACAATGACTGCGGCAGGTGCACCCCAAGAAAGCCACTGCCATTAAGGCAGAAGTTGAGAAACTTCTCCATGCTGGTTTCATCTACCCGGTTCCTTTAACCAATTGGGTATCGAATATTGTCCCTGTTATGAAAAAACAAGGAACAATTAGAGTGTGCGTCGATTATAGGGATGTAAATCAAGCTTTTCCAAAAGACAACTACCCTACACCCTTTATCGACCAGATAATTGACGAATGCGCCGGATGCGAAATCTTTTAATTCATGGATGGATTCTCCGGGTATAATCAAATAAATATCTGCCCACAGGACCAGTCAAAGACTGCATTTATTTGCCCGTGGGGCACATTCACATATCAAAAATTACCCGTTGGATTAAAGAACGCAGGGGCAACCGTTTAGAGGGCAATGAATTATGCTTTCCATGACATCAAAAACATTGTTCAACCATACCTCGACAACCTTCCGGCTCATTTGCGAAAGCGGACTAATCACCCGCAGCATTTAAGAGAAATATTTCTACGTTTCCAACACTACAAGATACGACTCAATCCACACAAATGTGTATTTTGCGTCAGTCCTGGTCCTTTGCTTGGCTTTGTAGTCTCAAAGGACGGGATTTGTCTCGACCCATGTAAGGTCCAGGCAAACATAAATTTGCCTCCACCTTCGAATTTGCTTCAGATTCAGAAACTCCAAGGGAAAGCAAACTTTCTAAGGAGGTTCATTCCAAATTACACTGAACTTGCTAAAGGTTATACACATCTTTTGAAAAAAGAAGTACCCTTTGTCTGGGATCAAGTTGCGCAAGTTTCCTTTGATGCTTTAAAAGAATCCCTAACGAAAGCATCATTAATGTACGCTCCTGATTATCAAAAAGATTTTAACCTATATCTGGCTGCAGCAGATACGACCATTGCAATGGTTTTAGTTCAAGAAGACGACGTAATCGAACATCCTATATATTATTTAAGTAAAAACTTAAATGATAAAGAAAGCAAATATTCTTACGTTGAAAAGCTAGCACTCGCAGCTGTTCAAGCGATACAGAGATTTCGACACTATGTCCTCTTTCGAAAAACTACCATTTTGTCAGATTGCAACCCCATGACTTATATATTGTCGTGACAGTTGCTGGGGGCAAATATTCAAAATGGATAGCAATCCTGCAAGAGTTTGATCTAGAATTTGTAAGATCCAAGTCAAAGAAAGCTCTGGTTTTTGCAGAATTATTATGCGATCTCCCATCGTCGTCCAACGATGAAACATCCGATGAAATAATCGTGGGCGAAAGTTTGTTTCTGATATCTTCAAGCAATCAGTGGTATGGGGATATAATCATTTATCTCCAAACCCAAAAAATAGGCCAAATACCTCTCACTCTTAACAAAAATGTATTCGATACCAAGCAAAAGACTACATGATCGTCGGTGATACACTTTACCGTCGTGGTATCGATACAGTTCTGAGAAGGTGCCTCACCCATGAGGAAGCCGAAAAAGTCCTAAATGATTGTCATTCGGGCGTGTGTGGGGGGAATCAATCCGGTTATGCTACAGTGCAAAAAATCTTACGGGCAGGATACTTCTGGCCAACAATGTTCAAAGATTGCATAGCTGCAGTCAGAAGTTTCCATGCTTGTCAAATTTTCGATAGCAAGACCAGAAGACCACCTGCACCTCTGCAGCCAATAGTTGTTGTTGGGCCATTCGCCAAATGGGGCATCGATTTCATGACATGTAACCCCACCTCGACCGAGGGGCATGGGTATATCATAGTCGCAGTTGACTGTTTTACCAAATGGGCCGAGGCAATACCTACATTAGATAATACTGGTGAAACAACTGCCCTCTTCTTTTTCAATCATGTAGTCGCCAGATTCGGCGTACCACAGGCTATAGTCACAGATCATGGATCGCATTTTCGCAATCACATGATGGTCGAATTAGCTGCCAAACTAGGGTTGTCTCACGACAACTCTACTCCATATTATCCGCAAGCCAACGAACAAGTTGAAGCATTCAACAAGGTCCTGAAACGCATGCTGGAAAGGATGATTAGAGTTCACAAGAGAAGATGGCACCTAATCCTGTACTCAGCTTTGTGGGCTTACCGAACATCGGTAAAGAATGCAACCGGGTTTACACCTTTCCAATTGGTATATGGCCTGGAAGCAGTCTTACCAATCCAGTGCGAAATCTCGTCTCTCAAACTCGCAATTGATCTCCTCCCCGGAACTTCAGAAGAAGAAGCTCGTTTCTTGGAACTAATCCAATTGGATGAAACCCGTCATGATGCCGCTTTGGCTAACGAAGCCCATAAGGAACGAGTCAAGGTGCAGTTCGACAAAAATGTCAAACCCCGTGTCTTCTCAGGAGGTGACTTGGTCTTGCTTTATGACCAAGAATCCGATAAATTGGGAGCAAGTAGATTTAAGTCTTTATGGATGGGACCCTATATTGTTAAACGAGTGTTAGCAAAAGGAGCCTACGAGTTAATGGATTATGACGGAATTCCACTGGCGCAACCTCGTAACGGGTTGTACCTCAAGCGTTACTATGCATAATGGTAACCTATATGCTTTTGTTATGTTTTTTTTTTTGCTAAAGTGTTTATTTTGGTCAAGTAATCCACTTTTTACATTTGTTGCAGATGTCAAACCTATTGGAGTCATGTTTTGGATATGCCGACGGAGCGAGTCATAGTTCGCGGAACCTATCTTCTGTAGCCTGGGCTATTTTTTATCCAAGCGACGAGTTAGTAAGTTTCAGAGGGGTATGTATTGGTCGATCAACAAATAACATCGCTGAATATAGCGCGTTGATAGAACTTCTCTCTGATGCCATCACACATGGTATACGCCAACTAATTGTCAGGCTAGACTCACAACTCGTAATACTACAACTCACTGGTATCTATTCTATCCGAAATCCAGCTATTTATCGCATGTTCCTAAGGGTTAAGATTTTGGAAAGACAATTTGATTTTATTCAATATCAACATATTTCCAGAAACTTAAACATATTAACTGACTCATTGGCAAATTATGTGTTAGATAGACATTTGCAACATTTATAAAAAGAAACATACCATCAATGTTTGCATTTGGATCATGTAATTTAACCAAAATAAAACTCCGAAAATCAAAAATATATATAACTATTTGTGGTTTACACATAATGTTCTGTAACCAAGACAAAATCGGTCAAATGACCAAAAAACTCAAAATGCTAGGGGGCACCCTAGTCTAATGATGCTCGTGATAGCAAGTCATAGCCTGTGCGATCATGCGTAAGAGACGAGTCCATCGTCTTGGCACACCAGCAGTATGTCGCTGCAACCTCAAGGGCAGCTCATCAGTCCTCACATCTGGAATACCAAGAGTGAGGCCCTCAACCTGTTCCTATAATGCTGTGAGAGTCTCGGCCACATCAAGGTCATGATGGATAGCCCTTCCCATAGCCTCTCCTACTGGGGCGGCAGCTGGCACTCTCAGGCGAGCTACTGGACGAATAGGACCAACATCTGCATGTACACATGAGTTTGATTAAAGTCTTGATAGAATAAAGCACAAGGACATTATAAATGAAAAACGATAAGTAGGAATATGGTCAAAGATTTTACCAATGGCGCCCCACTATTCGCCATCCAGCAGTACTAAATCTGGATCACCTCAGAAGTCCATGCTATCATATGGATACTCAGAATAAACCATCTCCTGACGATCAAACCACCTGAAGAAGGTATCAGAAAATGAAATCTGAGACTGACCAGCATGCCTAGACATATGGTCAACCCATCTCTGCATACGTTGTTGAGTGGGTGAAGGTAAATTGAGTGCAATATACTGCGGCTGCATCAGTGGTATCTTCTCCAAGGCAAAGGCAATCAAAATAGAACCATACCGAAAGTTCTTCAACCTCCCGCTCTTTATCTTGGTCAACTGTTCTTTCATCACAAGAAGTATTGTGTCGCACCAGTTGAACACCTTCGGTTGGAGGCATTCCAAGGCATACTGCATATAAGATCGGTTGGCTACATGAAGAGACACACCACCAGCCATCCTACCAAAAGTAAACAGAACAGTCCTGAGGGACCTGTCAGTGACATCACGGATGATGATCTTGCTGTCTTTACTCGGCTGAGATCCTTCTCTGCAGTACCAGCGAACATAATCTCTCACAGAGTCACCTCCTCGGGCCGACCCTGATAAAGAGATGGGGGCACCCCACCTCGACAAGCCAGTCAAGAAATAGATGTCTACCACAGTCAAGGGGATAGATTTTCCCCTGATCTAGAAAACTTGGTTGGTAGGATCCCAAGCATCGAGCAAATACTGCAGTAAGTTGATCTGTTGTCTCATGCTAGAAATGCGGAAAAACTTCAGCAAGCCACAGTTCCGCAGTTCGTTTACTGTAACCGGATCATGCAGGGCAAGCATGTCCTCTTCTTCATGTTCATGTTCTCGCCATGCAATGGTCATCTTACTCCAAAGATCTCTGAAAAACAAACAAGAGAAGAGTTAGATCCTAATTTTGGTAAGAAACAGGCAAAATTTCCACCAAAAACTGTGCACATAATTCCTTCTCTGCTCCCATCGCACCTACAATAGTGCTCTGGGTGCGTTGCATGTCAGAGGGCCATTAGACAGGCCAACATCCAACACACCCTTCGATACACAGAGGGTGCGGTGAAGGCAGAACAAGTTTTTCAAACCCCAGAGGCTCAGAAAAACCAGGAATCAAGCTCAGAATGTAAAATGGAAAACATGAAATGAAAGAGCTCAGTTTTAGCTCCTACTTGGTCCAGACGGCACCAAGAATCGTCCACAGAATCTCCCGAAATCAGCTGATGAAAATCAAAAGGGGAAAGCACCTCCAAAGCTCCAACAAACCAAAGTTCAAATGAAATGGTAAAATGAGAGGTAAAAACACTTATTCATTACTTTTTACGTAGTTCAAAGTAAAATATTAGTGTTCTAACTCGTTTTCAAGCATATATTGTTCATTTCTGACTAGTTTGATGAAGCATTTGAAAATACAACACAATCTTTGAAAGAACAAAGCTATTTATGTGTTGTGGGGAAAAATGCCTATGCAGGACGATCCTATCCACCTAAGGTGTGACAGTGCCTTAGCAACAAACAGAGACAGCTATTCTAGTATTCTTCCTTTATGAATTAAGAATGAAGAGAGATAGATGGACTAATTGGTGTCTTCCGTTTGTCCCTCGATCCGGTCTCTCTTCTCTTTGAGGGTTCCCAGCTACTTGCCTTCTCGCTCACCCAGCTTCAAGAGGTTTCTGCAAGATCACAATAAGAGAACACTACACAAGACATGGATTCATATTCATAACTAGTTCAGGATTAGAAATAAACTAAACATACTAATGCAATCATACATCAAAGATACATCAGTATATAGGAGAAACCAAGATAGCTTTATTGATTGATAACAAGGTTCAGGAAGAGATACAACCCAGAGGGCTCCAATCTAGCATCTCCTTCCCAACAAATGGAATTCCTATCTTCACCCCCTTCAAAGCATTAAGCACCCAACGATTCCAATCTCAAACCAAAAACAATTCTTTGCAATAACAAAATTCCAGCCTCAGATCTCATGGAGGAGAGATCCATATATAGATGTTTGGAGAGAGGATGAGTCAGCTTGAGATCTGACTAGTGTCCTCTCCCTCTGTCAGTTCTTGATTCCACTTGGAGGTTCTTGCTTCCACTTGGAGATTTGGAACCTCTTACTCATCACCAGTCGAATTCACTGAGGCAAGTGTCATTGAGGAAGATTCTGGAAGCTTCCTGGGTCTTGACACCTCTTGGAATGAACTTGTCATTTGTCAAATCTCGCTCAACACACCCTGGTAGTGCTTCTACCTGCGTTTCAGTGCAGGTAGCCAGTGTTGGCTTTGACATTCAGCACAGACAGCTAGTGGAGCCACTGAATTGATCCTGAATTGACTTGTTTTTGAGCAGTTTCTGGTGGAGAACTTTTGTGAATTGCTGTGGTTTGTTAGCCTTGTTCCTCTAGGGGTAAGAACAACATGTTTAGGGACTTTGGATCCCTTAGATTATGGACATTTCATGCTCAATGCTGTAAGGCACAAAAATGTCTATAACAGTTGCCCCCTAATGTATGAGGTCGTTTATCGGGTGAAATGCTTTATCAGGAGGATCTGAAGTTCATCCAATGCTGGGAGGAGACCTGTAATAAGATACAATACAATACATTATTTTTCATACTACTTTCATGATCTAGCTGAGGCGGGCATTCCCATGCTCAGCTTTATAAATTCATTTTTCCGTACATAGAACAGACAATCGTCTGATGCTAGACTGATAATTTTGATGAAATTATCATCCTTTGGGTAGGATGATTATCTGTTGCAATGATGTACATGTTAATGTCTTTATCTTTTCTGAATATATATCGCATCCCGGATGGATGAAACTAGATCCGGGGTCTTCAAACTCGTTTGATCTTCACTCTAAGTACAAGTCGATCCATGTGAGAAATGTTCTGAAGTCGAACATGGAAAGACATCGCTTGATTACTGGTCAATGAGGTAAACCGTTAACAAGCGCGAGAGGAATCACCGATAATGATAATGACCCTCAAGGTACTGCAGTACAATTCACGTGGTGTGAATAAAGGACTTGGCGTCGAACACCACGCAAAATCTTTTGGTCGAAGGTCATTGATGTATACCTGTCACCGGAAGTGAGAAACTTGCCATTGAGGCATGCAAGCTTCAAAGTACTGAAGGGATTTTTCCTAGATCAACTTCTTGGATAATGAGCTGATGTCGACAAGAAGCGATCCGTCAAAGGAAGGCCTTAATGAATCCCACATCAGTGACACGGAACGGAGCTAATGATTTTGATGGAGGTGAAAACGATCTGTGACATATGATTCAGGGTGGCGGTCATGAAAGGATGAAAGATAATGTACGGCAGTGGATGGGACACGGTTGACTTTTCTGAATGACTTCTCTTGAACATATGGCGACACTGATGCGATGGATCGGTAGCATTACCCCAAATATGGATGGTATGGCGAGACCATGGATGTGACCGGTGAATGAAACAACCCAACCCGATTGTGGTACGGAGGAAAAGTGCCATGTTCAAGAGCGACTTGCTACCATCAAAGTTTTCTTGAGTTTCTCCCAATTTTTCCCCAGTCATTGCTGACCAGTACCTCTTTATTTTTGTCAAGCTTGAGGAGGATAACATATGCTTGTTCTATAACCTGCCCTTCGGGCAAGCCCATCGCTATGTTTTAACGAGCCTAGCGATAGTGAAACTCGTTCTCGTCTAAAGACAAGTTTGTCACTATTTAATGATTTTAACGAGTCTAACGACAAAGATAACTCGGTTCTTTTCATGTTTAGGGAGTCTTAAACGATACATAAAGTTAACTCCAAAAGTCCTTTTTCGTCATATAATCCCTTAAGTCCGAAAAAGTATAAAACAATACAGAAGGGATGAGTTTTCGATAGTTTTAACAAGCCGAATAAAACAAGCGCTCGATCTTTTTGTGCAATAATCCCTCAGGTCCAAAAAGATTAAAATCTAGAGGAGGGATAGCACTTCCTGTCCCTTTAACGAGCTGGAAGGCCAAGGACTCGGCAATCTTTTCATATTTTACGAGTCAGATGAAAAGAGCTTAAAGAAGACTCATCTTTTGAGGAACGAGTGATGAAACGGGTTAGCAGCTGATTCCGGGTACAGGTTGGAATTTTCCAATCACGGCAGTGTCACAAGGATGGCTAGTGAAATCACTCTTCGCAACTGTTCCTCAAAATGGGTAAACAAACATATGGAGGTGAACGATCGGCCAATGGAAAAGTGGAGGTGACGGTGCAAACACGACCAAGGCTTTAATGGCTGATGATATTACATTCACTGTGGTTATTTACCGGGATAGTTCATTTTTTAACGAGCTTAAACGCGGGTGGAAACATTTGCTCGATCTTCTGTTTATTTTTTAACGAGCATGAACTATGCGCTAAAACTGCTCGGATCTTGCGTTTGTTTTTTAACGAGCATGAACTGTGTGCTAAAACTGCTCGAATACCCAGTCATATGATAAGAATGTCTCATTAAGATTCTATTTTTTATGGAGCTTCATCTTATAAAGCTATGCCCCGCATCCTTTCGTTATGCAAGTTCGGAAACGACTAATCCTACGAGTTTAAAGGGTTAGACCTACAGGTTTAAAGGGAAGGACCTAAAAATTTTAAAAAATAAATAGCCACCCCTTGCTTGCACTCCAAAAGGTTTGCATGCCCCTAGGCATAAAGTACGATTTCAAGGTTACCCCTACTTTAGTCCGGCAAAACAATTGTTTTACCAAGAGAGGCCTACCTCTTTCATGTTACCCAAAGATTGTCTCGTTAATCTTTCAAACAAAACACTTCCTCGGCAATGTCTACCGAAATAGACAAAGGTGAGCGACGATGCCCGCCAACTCACATAACTTTGACAAAAGAATCTTATTCTAGAATAACCCTCTTCCAGCATGGGCGGGGTACAGCCTAGTCATATTCTCCCGCGGAAACCTACCCTATACCCAAAGTTTTCCTGTTGAAGCAGACCAGGATGCATGCCCCCTGGGTTCCAGTCATATCCTCCCGGATTACTCGCGTTCATCAGGAGGACGGACCGTGGGTTGAGACATTTCTTGCGTGAAGAGACCATTTAGGGATGGTATATGACTATTTGTGATGCGTGATCTGGGAAATGAAAGTTGGTCCACGAGCTTGACCACTCTTCCTTCATGCAGAAAACACATTACTCTAAAGAGTGAGGAGACGATGGCTCCCATGCAATATATATAGTCTCCCCCAAGGAGTAGGTTATAATCCAAGGGTCCTTGAACGACCATCACGTTCATTTGAACGGTCTTCCCTTTCAATGTTATGGGCACATTGGGGAGGATCCCTAAAGGTCGACTGGTTCCTTTATCAAAGCCTGATAGATTTCTCATTTCAGGAAAAAGCACTGGCGAACCAAGCGCTTTCCAAGAAATAGAGGAAAGGATACTCACAGATGCCCCCTCATTAATGATAGTGCCAGCCATTACCATTCTGTATATTTGAACGATAATTCTAAATGGTATGCTTGCTGGCAACCGGGGTCTGCCTAGTTGGTTCCAGTCGAACGAGACAACTAGGTTGCTTGGTGGTGGGACCGAATAGACGGCCAGGTATGACTCTGACGAAGTTCCTTCCTGCGATAAAGGAATGGGCAAATTGCCCCCTTGTTCGTCGGAGTCTGTGTTGATGAAGAGAATTTGGACGGTGTCGTCTTTATTCTCCTCTATGATGGTATCATTCGAGGATAGAGCCTCTGAAGGAAAAATCGAGTCAATTGCCGCCTCAACCTTTTGACTTTCGTCAGGTATGGATTCAGACGGTTCATCCTCAATGATAGGTGCTTCGGCTGACCACCTGAGAGGGCCAGCCGGGTTCTCAACTGGTGAAGGACTTGGCAGGAGTTTTTGATATCCAGGAGGAAGTTGTGCTCGTAAAATCGGGCGATCTTCCAAAACTCTTTTAGCCTCGTCTAAGAAGGGACAACGGTGGATGGCATGGTCGCCTTCACACAGTTTACAGGGAAATCTAGCTTTCCCTCTCTGTCCTGTGACTTCACTTTCACTAGTTGACGGTGAGCTGTCAACATGGCTATCAGAGGTTAACGCCACCGAATTGTGCAAACAGGGAGACCAGTTGTTATAGACAATTTTGTGCCTTGCAGCATCAGGCATGAATTGTCAATAATCCAAGGGATCCAAAGTCCCGAAACATGATGTTCCTACCCCTAGAGGAACAAGGTCAGCAAACCAACAGCTCTCAGATCAGTTCTCCACCTGAAAACACTCAAAAACAAGCAATCCTGAAATCAAAGTAGGTGCTCCACTAGGCTTCTGCGCTGAAACTCAACTCCTCCATGGTGTACCTGCGTTGCAAAGTAGGTAGAACAAAGGCCACCTGCGCTGAGCGAGATGGGACAAGTGGCACACTGAGTCATTGCTCTGGAATCTTCCAAAAATGACACTTGGATCAGGGATTTCGCCTTGTGATGAGTCAGAGGCTCTGTTTCTCCAAGTGGAAGCAAGGTTCTCCAAGTGGACTCAAGAACTGAAGATCAACTGAAGAGAGAGAGGACACAAGGCAGCTACACATCAGTTGCAAGCTGACTCATCCTTTCTCAATTCATCTATATATTGAGCTCTCTCCTATGAGCTTAGGAGACTGAAATTTTGTGCAAAGTAATGATATGCTGTTGGTTTGACTATAGAACTATTGGGTGATTGCTTGAAGGAGGTGAAGAGGAGAAATTCTTTCTGCTGGGAGGTGTTGCTGGATTAGGGCCTTCAATGGTTGTAACACTCTCAGAACTTTACTTCTTCCATTAATAAAAGCTATTGAGGTTCTTCTATATGCACTTGTTTCAATGATGTATTGTGATAATTGTATATTTGATTTATGCTAATCCTTGAATCAGTTATGATTGCATGCTTCTTGTAGTTTCCTTCTTTGTTATTTTGCAGGATCTCATTGTAGCTGGGCTAGCAAAAGAGCAAGGAGCTGGGAGCAAGCAGCAAAGAGAAGAGTTTGGATTCGACATTAAGCGCAAGGCAACGGTTAGTGCATTTCTTCATTCTCTCTTGCTTTCGTAAAGAAGTAAACCTTAAGTAGTTTTCTTTACAGTTGTTGCTGAGGTACTATCACCCTTAGAGTGGGATAGGGTCATCCGAGTCGGATACTTTTCCCTACAACAAACTGGCGACTCCGCTGGGGATCGTATCTATTTGATTGTTTGTAGTATTTTGCTATTCATTTCCTGAACAAAAGAGTACCAAATCGAAAAGCTTTTGACTATATCAAAAGCGAAGTAGAGGGCAGCTACTCTAGCTCATTTCTGAGCATGTTCATGATTTGAAGAGCTGATCTACAAGGATCCTTGTAAGCTCTTAGTAATATCTTTTCATCTTCCTTGTCATCCCTTAGTGTGTGCTTGACTGATAGCTTCTGATTTGAGCAAAAACTGTGAATTTTTGAGAAAATTGTGACCCGGAAACTGAGAAAACGCAACTTTCGTTTTCCAAAGCAGGTAGTACACAGGCTACCTGCTTTGCAACGCAGGTCCCGAAGGGGCTACCTGTGCTGAGAGCCAGACTGGCTGTGCAGCACTTGCGTTGGCCCAATTTTGCCTTGTGCATTTGGGGTTTCCTCCCTTTTTCTTGCCTGTTTTCACTATAGATTTTGCAGCCAGTTACCAGTCTTGTACCTGTTCTGAAACCAACCTTACTTGCCATCATTCTGCCTCTGTTATATAACGAAATTGTACTTGTTCTTTTGTATTTCTTACATCATTTACAATTTCCCATAACGAAAGTGAACTAGTCTTGCTTTGGCCTCTTAGATCTGAACCTGTGTTAGGCATTTTACTGGTCTAAAGAGTTAGCTTGTTTGTTGTCCATAGCTGATTAGTCTTTTTACTTTCGTCATTATGGTTTGATTTCATGTATTTCCAGTGATTAAACAAGTAAATCTTAAGGTGTCTTTTGATTTTGGACAAGCTTGTTTGTTTTCGCTTTAAATCGAAATCAAAGTTAAATAACAACTTTCTTTTTGTAATACATCAACATTAAGAAAGGGAAAAGAAATACTTGCATTGTGCATTTTGCATTTGAAAAGTTTGCATGATGATTTAGGAGAAAGTGCATTAGTTTGTGCTGTATGATCTGTGTGAAAAGATATGTCTTTCTTTTCCCTCAGTAGTTAAGATTTTCATCAGTCAAAAAGATTTGAAAAAGCTTGCTTCTCATCTTAGGCTGCATTTAGGAATTTGTCATATACATCTCGTGGTGAACCTTGAAAGGCAAACTTTAAAAAGATCAACTTAAAATATACTGAATGAACCTAACAACGCTTTGAAACATAATGCAAACACATAGAGGTCTAAGCTAGAGACGTGTTCCGGCGTCGTTAAACGTAGTGACTGTCGATCTCGAAGAAGGTGGGTGATTCCTCCTGAGAGTCGGTGGCACTAATACGGACTTGTGCTCCCACGTACCGTCGAGTATATATTGGGAGACCCCTATAGGCATATATCTTTTATCCTTAGGAAGCCGTGTCGGCCGCCCTACTGATCGCAATGCAGTGAACACAGCATTCACGAACATTGACCACCCGTACCGTAAAACGTATTCTGTGGCTTTGCGAAAGGTTTGGCACACCCTCTGCCTAGATCTCCAGATCAGTTTCTTTTGGCCTTTTTCAAACTCTATAACTGAAAAAGTCCAACCGAGCATTTGTCACTTCGGGCTCGTTAATACATCGAAGGAGACTAGAGTCATCTTTAGCTTTTTCTCGACTCTTAAAAAAATGAAAAAGTAAGTTGTGTCTAAAGCGTCGTTGATAAATTTATTTTAAGCGGAATAATCATCACCTTTCCCTCGTTGATCTTCGAAGTTAGTCTACCACAAGTGTAAGTTCTTGTAGAATCGCTAAGAAATCTTTTGGATAGGCTAGATATGTCTGAACAACCGTCGACATCTAGGACTGTGTCGTCCAACACAGCAGCAGCAGAGCCTCCTGCTGCTACTCCAACGATGTTCGCTGGTATACCATCTGTCCCGGCAAATTGTCAACAACAAGCCGGAGTCCCATCAGGGACGATGACATGGTTAGTTCCTATTTCTTCGTCCGTATTATCATCTGGTATTTCTTATGTTGAAACTCAACAAATCAATCCAACGTGTCTTCAAAGGCCAATCTGCCCTTTAAGTACTAGGTTGCCACCATATGGTGGACAGTATGCCTTTTCATTGTTCTCCCCTGGGGAACAACCATATGGGAGTTTACAACAAAATTCAGGTCAAACTGGAAATACATCCAGCGGATGGGTACCAATACTGCCTCAGCAACCAAGAGTTGCATATTCAATGCAACCAGTCCACCCTGTGTCGAATGTTGCCACTATACCTGGTATGGTGATTGCGTCGCAAGTACAAGCGCTACCTACTGTATGTCAATCCCAAGTTTCTCAGGTTTCCATACAACAGCCTCTTGTCTCGACATCTCAATCGCAACCTCAGGTCAGTGCCTCCTTATCTGGAGCGACTCAGGATCAAACAAGTACTGTGACTCCTCATCTTGGTCAATCATCGAGTATTGGGCATCAGCAAATGGTCCAACAACCAGAGCTGGTTCGAACTCAACAACCGCATTTCCAGCAATCATATCAAGGACCTGAGCAACAAGTCTTTGTAAGTAATGGGCAACCATACTATAATGGTTATGCCCATCAACCTTGTCAAAGTTGCCAACATTATGCTGGTATGCAAAGACCCACTGCTCAGGCGATTCCATCTTATCCTGGATATGCTTCGCCTAACCTGAATCAACAGTTGCCCTTTGTAGCAACTCTAGAATTACCAGATCTAAACCGGCTGACGAATGATCCAATTTCTTAGGCCCCTTGGTGGCCAGCGATTCCGCACAAACTTCCATCAGACATTCCTAAATTTAATGGAAATCCAGGTGAAGACCCGTCGAATCATGTGATGACATTCCATCTATGGTGTTCATCAAACACCCTGAATGATGATTCGATAAGACTTCGCCTTTTTTAGAGGACATTAACGGGTCCAGTGGCAAAATGGTACATTGAATTGCCTAGAGCTTCGTTCGACAACTTCAGTGCCTTAGCTACAACCTTTTTAACCCATTTTCAATTACCGATAAGGTATGAAACGGGAACAGAACTCCTTACCAACTTCAAACAGACAACGGCCACTCATATATCTGATCATATACATGAATGGCGACGTCGTCGTAGGATGGTAAAAACATATGTTCCCGATCAGCTATTAGCTGAATGGTTTATAAAGTCATTACTTCCGGCCATAACGGAAGATGTGGCCAAGGGGGGAGTCGTAACAGAAGAGCAAGTTATAGCTCGTGCGCAATATCTAGACTTGGTTTATACTCAGTCTGGCACGCTCTACGACAAAATACCTGACGCCCCTAGACCGGAATTCTCAATTCCTCCTCCTCCTAAATCAAACAATGACTCTCACGCCGGCGAGGGCGTGATTGGCAAGCAAAAAATTTATAGTCAAAATGCAAATGAAAAACTTCTTGCCTCAGAAGTAAATGCCATGTCGACTGACAAGGGCAAACAATTGAAGCAACCAGGGGGCAAGAAGAAAAAGACAGGGAGAAAAAGGAAACCCTCGGCAGGGTGTCATATATGCGATGAGGATCATTGGACGAAATATTGTCCACATATAGCTGAAGTTAAGAAACTCTTCAAGAGTTCAAAAACCCCAGCAGTATTGACTGATCTGTTTCCTAATCCAAGTCAAAATCTGGTTGCTAATCAAAAAGCTTCCGGATCCCAAGTGCTTATGTTGTCTACCTCAAAGCAACAGAATAATGCTTTGACAAGGAGTAAAGATTATGGGAATCCAAAGCTGTCGAACAACAAGGTTAATGAACGACCTAGTAGTTCAACAGCAACTTTGACCGAAGTTGTGCCACCCATTGTTCCTGAGCCAATGATAAAGTCGCCAAAGGGAGTAGTACACAAATCAACATTTAATCCTCGTGCCAAAGGAGCACAGAATTATAATATAGTAAAGGACCTGGCCCAATCGCCGTCCACTATGTCGACACTTGAGGTACCACAAGATTGCCCCTCCCAAGAGCAAGCTTTATTATCAGCAATAGGTGGGATTGGCCCAATGGATTCCAATCTTGTGGCCTTTGATCATAAAGGATATGACCCTCAGTTACCAGCTCAACTAGCTTTCCTTATTCAAGTGAAAGCCCTCAACAAAACTGTTCATCGAACAATTATTGATGAGGGGGCATCTACATGTCTTATGTCGATGAGTTGCTGGAAAGATTTAGGCTCACCACCCTTGTTGAAATCGTTGACGACGTTAAAAGCATTTGATGGATGATCATACACTCCATATGGGATTTTAAGTAACTTGCAAGTTGAACTGGGGGGCAAAACAGTAGGAATTGATGTTGAAGTAATTGATGGAAACCTCGATTACAACATCCTACTTGGAAGACCATGGATCTATGCCATGGCTGCAGTTGTTTCAACCTACTTCAGGAAGATTGCATTCCCCTTCCAAGGAGGAGTTACAATCGTTGACCAACAAACTTTTCTCCACGACAGTTCACAAGTTACAGGAAGCATTCCAATGATCCATGGAAGGAATCATTTGCTCCAAAATATCGGAGTAGGTCTCCTAAAAGACCCTGCCTTAATGGGTACTTTCGCCCTACCGCCTCCAAGTAATTTGGCGGGAGTGGCCACGGTGGAAACCTACAAAATGAAATCTAATCCAATCTTCTGGTTGGATTCGGAAGATTCCTAGATATTTTGTCGGCTCCCAGGACAGTTCTTATATTGTGTCAACCTCGTTAAAAAATGAAACAAGGAATCGAGGATAGTTCTTATCTTGTGTCAACCTCATTAAAAAATGAAACAAATCCCCGAGGTAAACCTTCATTCCAACCACCGAGTTGGATGCAATGAAGCTTGGGGGGCATGCACCTCAATTTGCATTATTATGCTGGCGGCATGCAAACTTATGTCCGAGCAGTTTTAGCACATAGTTCATGCTCGTTAAAAAATAAACATAAGTTTGAGCAGTGTTCAAGCTCGTTAAAAAACGAACCCATCCCGGTAAATAACCTTGGTAAATGTAACCTTTGACAGCCATATAAAAACCATTGGTCGTGTTTGTGTACCGTCACCTCCATCCGTTCATTTGGCCAATCGTTCATCTCCATATGATTGTTTACCCATTTTGAGGAACAGCTGCGAAGAGTGATTTCACTAAGCCATCCTTGTGACACTGCCGTGATTGGAATATTCCAACCTGTACCTGGAATCTGCTGCTGCCCTGTTCATCACTCGTTCCTCAAAAGACGAGTCTTCTTTGAGCTCTTTTCACTGACTCGTAAAATATGAAAAGTTTGCCGAGTTTTGGCCTTCCAGCTCGTTAAAATGACCAGAAAGCTATCCCTCCTCTAGATTTTAATCTTTTTGGATTTGAGGGATTATTACACAAAAAGATCGAGCGCTTGTTTTGTTCGGCTCGTTAAAACGATCGAAAATTCATCCCTTCTGTATTGTTTTATACTTTTTCGGACTTAAGGGATTAGATGACGAAAAAAGAATTCTGGAGTTGACTTTATGTACCTTTTCAGACTCTCTAAAAATGAAAAGGACCGAGTTATCCTTGTCGTTAGACTCGTTAAATTCATTAAATAGCGACAAACTTGTCTTTAGACGAGAACGAGTTTCCCTATCGCTAGGCTCGTTAAAACATAGCGATGGGCTTGCCCGAAGGGCAGGTTATAGAACAAGCATATGTTATCCTCCTCAAGCTTGACAAAAATAAAGAGGTACTGGTCAGCAATGACTGGGGAAAAATTGGGAGAACCTCACAGCTTTAATGGTAGCAAGTCGCTCTTGAACATGACACTTTGTCCTCCGTATCACATCGGGTTGGGTTGTTTCATTCACCGGTCTCATCACCATGGTCCTCGCCACACCATCCACATTTGGGGTAATGCTACCGATCCATCACATCAGTGTCGTTATATGTTCAAGAGATGTTGTTCTGCAAAGAGTCAACCGTGTCCCATCCACTGCCATACATTGTCCTTCATCCATTTCATGACCGCCACCCTGAATCATACATCACAGTTTGTTTTCACATCATCACAATCACTAGCTCCGTTCTGTGTCACTGATGTGGGATTCATTAAGGCCCTCCTTTGACGGATCGCTCCTTGTTGACATCAGCTCATTATCCAAGGAGTTGATCTAGGAACAACCCCTTCAGTACTTTGAAGCTTGCATGCCTCAATGGCAAGTTTCTCACTTCCGGCGATAGGTATACATCAATGACCTTCGACCAGAAGATTTTGCATGGTGGTCGACGCCAAGTCCTTTATTCCCACCATGTGAATTGTACTGCTGTACCTTGAGGGTCATCATCCTTATCGGTGATTCCTCTCGTGCTTGTTAACGGTTTACATCATTGACCGGTAATCAAGCGATGTCTTTCCATGTTCGACTTCAAGAAATTCTCACATGGATCGACTTGTACATCGAGTGGAGATCGGAAGAGATTGAAGACCACGGATCTAGTTTCATCCATCCGGGCTGCGATATATATTTAGGATATAAAGACATTTGATATGTACATCATTGCAGCAGATGATCATCCTTCTCAAAGGATGATAATTTCAGCAGAGAATTATCAGTCTATCATCAGACGATCGTCTGTGCTATGTACCAAAATGAATTTATAAAGCTGAGCATGGGAATGCCCGCCTCAGCTAGATCATGAAAAAATATGAAAAATAATGTATTTTATTGTATCTTATTACAGGACACTTCTCAGCAGATTGAATGAACTATGGATCCTCCTAATAAAGCATTTCACCCGATAAACGACCTCATACTTTAGGGGGCATCTGTTATAGACAATTTTGTGCCTTGCAGCATCAGGCATGAATTGTCAATAATCCAAGGGATCCAAAGTCCCTAAACATGATGTTCCTACCCCTAGAGGAACAAGGTCAGCAAACCAACAGCTCTCAGATCAGTTCTCCACCTGAAAACACTCAAAAACAAGCAATCCTGAAATCAAAGCAGGTGCTCCACTAGGCTTCTGCGCTGAAACTCAACTCCTCCATGGTGTACCTACGTTGCAAAGCAGGTAGAACAAAGGCCACCTGCGCTGAGCGAGATGGGACAAGTGGCACACTAAGTCATTGCTCTGGAATCTTCCAAAAATGACACTTGGATCAGGGATTTCACCTTGTGATGAGTCAGAGGCTCTGTTTCCCCAAGTGGAAGCAAGGTTCTCCAAGTGGACTCAAGAACTGAAGATCAACTGAAGAGAGAGAGGACACAAGGTAGCTACACATCAGTTGCAAGCTGACTCATCCTTTCTCAATTCATCTATATATTGAGCTCTCTCCTATGAGCTCAGGAGACTGGAATTTTGTGCAAAGTAATGATATGCTGTTGGTTTCACTATAGAACTATTGGGTGATTGCTTGAAGGAGGTGAAGAGGAGAAATTCTTTCTGCTGGGAGGTGTTGCTGGATTGGGGCCTTCAATGGTTGTAACACTCTCAGAACTTTACTTCTTCCATTAATAAAAGCTATTGAGGTTCTTCTATATGCACTTGTTTCAATGATGTATTGTGATAATTGTATATTTGATTTATGCTAATCCTTGAATCAATTATGATTGCATGCTTCTTGTAGTTTCCTTCTTTGTTATTTTTCAGGATCTCATTGTAGCTGGGCCAGCAAAAGAGCAAGGAGCTAGGAGCAAGCAGCAAAGAGAAGAGTTTGGATTCGACATTAAGCGCAAGGCAATGATTAGTGCATTTCTTCATTCTCTCTTGCTTTCGTAAAGAAGTAAACCTTAAGTAGTTTTCTTTACAGTTGTTGCTGAGGTACTATCACCCTTAGAGTGGGATAGGGTCATCCGAGTCGGATACTTTTCCCTACAACACCAGTCCCTTAGTATCCGAGGGATGCAGGGACAATCTCTGTGGAAGTGGTCTCCCTTGCATATGACACATGGCAATTTAGGCCTAGTCAGTGTTGTGTGTGGATTTTTGTCAGACGCCACTTGTTTGCCCCCAGTCGCTTTTGGCTCCTTCTTCTTCTTCTCTTTCTTCTTCTTTTCCTTCTTCTCCTTAGGAACTTGGTTTTTTGTTTTACCAGTTCCGTCAAGCGAAGAGGAAGGAGGAGAGGAAGAATTAGATGAAGTAGAAGGCTGGTGGGTAACTCTGGTCTGGTCTAACTGTTGATTCGACTGTTCAGGAATGGTGGTGTTCTGAACGACATTAGTTGAAAAGAGCTAGACCGGCAGGCCAATTGTCAGTCCTGGAAGCGACAATGTGGCCTTATGGGGCACACCAACATCTCCCCAAGAGGAGAAGGGACTAGGATTTCCACCAAGGGGAATTCCTTGGTTGGTGTGCTCCATTTTTTCAACCTAAAGATCAACGCAGGAATAAAGGATGATTGTTCCATTTAAAATAAATTTTAACGACGCTTTAGACACAACTTGCTTTTTCAATTTTAAAGAGTCGAGAAAAAGCTAAAGATGACTCTAGTCTCCTTCAATGTTTTAACGAGCCTGAAGTGACAAATGCTCGGATGGACTTTTTCTTTTATAGAGTCTGAAAAAGGCCAAAAGAAACTGCTCTCGAGTTCTAGGCAGAGGGCGTGCCAAACTTTTCACAAAACCACAGAATACTTTTTAGGGTACGGGCGGTCGATCTTCCTGAATGCTGTGTTCAGTGCATTGCGATCAGTAGGGCGGCCGACATGGCTTCCTAAGGATAAAGGTTTTATGCCTATAGGGGTCTCCCAATATATATGCGACGGTAAGTGGGAGCACAATCCGTACTGACGCTATCGTCCCTCAAGAGGAATCACCCACCATCAACGAGATCGACAGTCACCAGGCTTTACGACGCTGGAACACGTCTCTAGCCTAGACCTCTATGTTGCACGTTATGTTGCAAAGCGTTGTTAAGTTCATTCAATTTATTTTAGGTTGATATTTTTAGAAGTTTGCCTTTTGAGGTTCACCACGAAATGTATGATACACTTCCTAAATGCAGTCTAAAGATGATAAGCAAGCTTTATATCTTTTCAACTTTGAAAATCCTAGCTATTAAGGGAAAAGAAAGATACCATCTTTTCTCAAAGAGCAATCAGCACACTCTAATGCACTTTTCCTAAATCAGACATGCAAACTATCAAAATGCAAATGCACAATGCAGGTGTTTGTTTTCCGCTTTCTTAGTATTGATGCCTACAAAGAAAGCTTTTTGTACAACTTTGAATTTGCTTTTAAATGACAAATACAAACAAGTTTACTTTTTCGAAATCAGAGAGGGTAGAAGAGATTACAGCACTTAACGATTTTCGAAATGAATACTTGTTTCGACACTTAAAAGAGACAAATTCAAACCAAAAGCAAAAGTAAATGTATAATCAACTGCAAACAGCCAATGAACTCTCTCCTAAGATCACAATCAACAGATCTGAATCAAAGGCTACAGGATGACTATTTCACTCTTGCAAAGGAAAACTGTAAATGACTCCACAAACACATAAAAACACTCACAGTCTTTTTGTACAAAAGGAGGCGGAATTTAAGCAGAGAAAAGGAGTTATCAGACTGGTACCTATGCTGGTTACAGGCTGCAAAAAATCAGAGATCAAAACAAGGCAAAACAGAGCAGAGAACCCCAGCTGCACAAGGCCTAACTGGATCAGCGCAACCTCAACATAGGGGTTTTGACATTCAGCGCAGGTAGCCTTCACGGGACCTGCGTTGAAATGCAGAACCTCTTCACAGGGGTCGCGCTGAAGGAGAAACGAGAGTTTCTCTCTGGGTTCTGGGTCATAGATTGTTGATTAATCTACGGTTTCAGGCCAAATAAAAGCAACAAGTAAGGTACAATCAAAGGGATGCTTTGAGGGGTACTAAGATCTATCACAAAGGATCATAAAATCATTTGTGAGTCTATTGTTCAGATCATAAACAAGTCCAGTGATTGGATCAAAGCAGCAACTGTCTACTTTGCATCCGGGAATAGCAGATGCAGTTCGATTGTTGCTGTCGAGTCTACGAAACAAACAATGATAGAAACACAAATAAAATGACTAAACAGATCTCCCCAGCGGAGTCGCCAATTTGTTGTGGGGAAAAATGCCTATGCAGGACGATCCTATCCACCTAAGGTGTGACAGTGCCTTAGCAACAAACAGAGACAACTATTCTAGTATTCTTCCTTTATGAATTAAGAATGAAGAGAGATAGATGGACTAACCAGTGTCTTCCGTTTGTCCCTCGATCCGGTCTCTCTTCTCTTTGAGGGTTCCCAGCTACTTGCCTTCTCGCTCGCCCAGCTTCAAGAGGTTTCTGCAAGATCACAAGAAGAGAACACTACATAAGACATGGATTCATATTCATAACTAGTTCAGGATTAGAAATAAACTAAACATACTAATGCAATCATACATCAAAGATACATCAGTATATAGGAGAAACTAAGATAGCTTTATTGATGAATAACAAGGTTCAGGAAGAGATACAACCCAGAGGGCTCCAATCCAACATCTCCTTCCCAGCAAATGGAATTCCTATCTTCACCCCCTTCAAAGCATTAAGCACCCAATCATTCCAATCTCAAACCAACAGCAATTCTTTGCAATAACAAAATTCCAGCCTCAGATCTCATGGAGGAGAGATCCATATATAGATGTTTGGAGAGATGATGAGTCAGCTTGAGATCTGACTAGTGTCCTCTCCCTCTGTCAGTCCTTGATTCCACTTGGAGGTTCTTGCTTCCACTTGGAGATTTGGAACCTCTTACTCATCACCAGTCGAATTCACTGAGGCAAGTGTCATTGAGGAAGATTCTGGAAGCTTCCTAGGTCTTGACACCTCTTGGAATGAACTTGCCATTTGTCAAATCTCGCTCAACGCACCCTGGTAATGCTTCTACCTGTGTTGCAGTGCAGGTAGCCAGTGTTGGCTTTGACATTCAGCGCAGACAACTAGTGGAGCCACTGAATTGATCCTGAATTGACTTGTTTTTGAGCAGTTTCTGGTGGAGAACTTCTGTGAATTCCTGTGGTTTGTTAGCCTTTTTCCTCTAGGGGTAGGAACAACATGTTTAGGGACTTTGGATCCCTTAGATTATGGACATTTCATGCTCAATGTTGTAAGGCACAAAAATGTCTATAACATTATGGTAAAGACAAAAAGGGGACCATTCAATCGAGCAATGTTACCGCAACGTTCAAGCTCGTTAAAAAATAAACCCGCATCGAGCAGTTTTAGCACATAGTTCAAGCTCGTTAAAAAATAAACATAAGACATGAGAAAATGTTTCCCCCCACGTTTAAGCTCGTTAAAAAATGAACTATTCACCGGTAAATAACCATCCTGAATGTAGTACTTTAGCCATTAAAGCCTTGGTCATATTTGCACCATCACCTCCACTTTTGCATTGGCCGATCATTCACCTCCATTTGATTGTTTACCCATTTTGAGGAACAGCTGCGAAGAGTGATCTCACTAGCCATCCTTGTAACACTACCGTGATTGGAAAATTCAAAACCTTACCTGGAATCAGTTGCTACCCATTTTATCACTCATTCCTCAAAAGACGAGTCTCCTTTAAGCTCTTTTCAACTGACTCGTAAAATATGAAACGATTGTTGAGCCATTGGCCTCTCCAGCTCGTTAAAGGGACCGGAAGTGCTATCTGTCCTCTAGATTTTAATATTTTTTGACCTGAGAGATTATTACACAAAAATATCGAGCGCTTGTTTTGTTCGGCTCGTTAAAAGTATTGAAAATTCATCCCTTCTATATTGTTTTATACTTTTTCGGACTTAAGCGATTAGATGACGAAAAAGGAATTTTGGAGTTACCTTTACGTTCGTTTTCAGACTCTCTAAAATTGAAAAGGACCGAGTTATCTTTGTCGTTAAACTCGTTAAAAGTGTAATAGTGACAAACTTGTCTATAGATGAGAATGAGTTTCAATGTCGCTAGGCTCATTAAAACATAGCAATGGGTTTGACCGAAGGGTAAATTATAGAACAAGCATATGTTATCCTCCTCAAGCTTGACAAAAATAAAGAGGTACTGGTCAGCAATGACTGGGGAAAATTGGGAAGAAAACTTGAAGAAACTTTGTTGCTAGCAAGTCACTCTTGAACATGATACTTCCACTCCGTGTTCGAGTCGGGTTGGGTTGTTTCATTCACCCGTCACATCACCATGGTCCCATCATACCATCCACATTTGTGGTTAATGCTACCAATCCATCACATTAGTGTCGCCGATATGTTCAAGAGAAGTCATTCAGAGAATTCACCTGTGTCTCACCCACTACCATACATTTATACTCCATTCTTTCATGACCGCCACCCTGAACCTTATATTACCATATCGTTTTCACCTCCATTTGCTCTATTCCGTGTCATTGATGTGGGATTCATTAAGGCCCTCCTGTGACGGATCACTTCTTGTCGACATCAGCTCATTATCCAAGAAGTTGATCTAGGAACACCCCATTCAGTACTTTGAAGCTTGCATGCCTCAATGGCAAGTTTCTCACTTCCATCGACAGGTTTACATCAATGGCCTTCGACCGAAAGATTTTGCATGGTGTTCGATGCCAAGTCCTTTATTCGCACCACGTGAATTGTACTACAGTACCTTGAGGGTCATTATCATTATCGGTGATTTCTCTCGCGTTGGTTAACAGTTTACATCATTGACTGGTAATCAAGCAATGTCTTTCCATGTTCGACTTCAGAACATTTCTCACATGGATCGACTTGTACTCTGAGTGAAGATCGAACGAGATTGAAGACCCCGGATCTAGTTTCATCCATCCGGGCTGCGATATATATTTAGGGAAATAAAAGCATTAAATGTACATCATTGCTGCACAGATAATCATCCACTCAAAAGGATGATGGCTCTATCAGAATCATCAGTCTACACTCAGACGGTTGTCTGTCCTATGTACATGGAAATGAATTTATAAAGCTGAGCATGGGAATGCCCGCCTCAGCTAGATCATGAAAATAGTATGAAGATAATGTATTGTATTGTATCTTATTACAGGTCTCCTCCCAGCTTGAAAGAACTTCGGATCCTCATAATAAAGCATTTCACCCGACATCAAAATATTAACGACCTCATGCTTTAGGGGGGCTACTGTTATAGACATTTTTGGGCCCTACAACCCCAAGCATGAAATGTCCATAAATCAAGGGCTCCTAAGTCCCTAAAAGTGTTGTTCTAACCCCTAAAGGAACAAGGTCAACAGATTACAGCTTCTCCCAGAAGTTATCCATAAAAAACTGCTCAAAATTGGTCAAAACAGGATCATTTCAGCTGCTTCATTGGCCAAGTGCATTGCATCTCACCTAAATACACTGTGTGGGTGCGTTTCATTTCAAAAATCCCTTCTATGGGGTGCGATGGGCGAGAAATGACAAATGGCAGTGTCATTCCGTGAGGTGGAGAGGCAATGGAAGCTTCCAGAATCTTCTCCTGTGACACTTGCCTCACTGAATTCGACCAAGGATGAGTAAGAGATCATCAATCTCCAAGTGGAAGCAAGAACTATCAGAGGGAAGACATTAATCAAATCATGAGATGACTCATCTCCATTACAGATATCTATATATGGATCCCTCATCCCAGAGATCCAGAGGCTAGAAGTTTGCATATTGTAAGGAATTGATGTTGGTTTCTTGAGACAAACATCAGATTGTTGGGTGATCTAAGCTTTGTTTGAGGTGAAGAGGGGCTTTTTAGCTGGGAGGTTGATGCTGGGTCAGAACAACTGGTTGTAACTCCTCTTGGCTCTTTCTTGTTTATCAATAAAATCTATTCAAGTTTTCCTCCATGCTCTTGTGTCATTGATGCTTGCTACATTTGTATGGTCAATTTACATCTGATCCTAGATTGTTTATTATTATAGATCCATGTCTTTGTATAGTGCTATGGTTCTGTGATCTTACAGGTACTTTGTGAAGTTGGGCGTGCAAGGGAGCAGGTAGCTAAAGACTACCAAAGAAGTGGGGAATCAAATCAGGAGATTAGTGCAAGATAGAGGTTGGTCTTTCTATTCCTCACTATTTATAATTCATAAAGGAAAAACAAAAGTAGCTTTTGTCTATTTGTTTCTAAGGTAGCTGTCACACCTTAGTGGGATAGAGAAGTTCTATATAGACACTTTTCCCTGTAACATGCGTTCTGATCTGTCGCTGCGCGCATTTGCAATCCCTTCGCAACCTGCAGTGTGGCTTCCATGCAGCCCTACTCGGGGCGCAACCTGTATAATACCCAAGTTCCTTGTTATTTGAATGATTACTTAACTTGTGCGTATGAGATTTATGGTTATTATAACATAATCATCAATCATATCAGTACGCGCAATACATAAACAAATGTAAACATAAAGAAGATAATGCACAACAATTACATAGAATTATGATAAAATTCTCTTTATTAGCTTTTTGTCCCACTTACGGACTCGAGTCCGCCCCACACACTTAGCTACAGGGGTCCACACACTAGCTGCGGACTCTACTAGGCCAATGCGCACTTAGCTAAAGAGCCTCTTCCTACTACTACAACCCAAGACACTTAGACTTCTACTCTAAGCTCGAACCATTCCTTCGCTACTCTCTCTATTAGCGACTACTTTTACAAATTAGAGCCTCCCTCTATTTATACAATCCCATGGTCTGCGGACAATGGGTAGGCTGACTTTACACTAATTTACAATACAATTCTTAGGGCAGATAACCCTCTGACTCAATTGTACACTTCACGCTCCACACCTACAATTTGCAGAGTTTTACAACATATTTGACCAAAACTTGGGCTTTGAGCTAGAAAACCTACTGCGGGGGGCATTCCATGCCCAACAGGCCCCCAACACAATCATCGTGACTTGTCTTGAGTCACTCTGCTGGTGCGTCGATCTTGGCATGGAGCCCCTATTATAGACATATTTGGGCACTTCAACCCCAATCTTATATGTCGATAAACTAGGGCTCTTAAACCCCTAAAAGTGTTGTTTAATACTCTAAAAGATCATGGTCATTTGATTACATCATTCCCTAGAAGTTCCACCTGAAAAACCATCCAGAATTGGCCTAACTGGACCATACTGACTACTCCACTATCTGGGTGTGATGCATATTGACTTCTACACTAGCCAGGTGTGATGCATATTGATAAGGCCTTTTGTAGGGTGTGATGAGTGAGGATGGACAAATGTCGGAGATAGTTTTCTAAGTGGATGCTCAAGGAATCTTCTAGAAACTTCTCCTATGACACTTGCCTCTCTGAATTCGCCCAGGGATGAGTCAAAGATCCAAGAAATCTCCAAGTGGAACCAAATGCAATAAGTGGAATGACACTAATTAAAACCCTAGAGATGACTCACACCCTTGCACACATATATAAATGGATCCCTCATCTAAGAGATCCAGAGGATGGAATATTGTGAATTGCAATGAAGTGCTGATAGTTTGTATTTATGATAAAAGCATTGTATTGTTGGTGTGATCTTGCTATTTCATGAGGTGAAGAGGGTTTCATGCTGGGAGGATGATGTTGGATCAGACAACTGGGTTGTAATTCTCCCTTCTATTTAATAAAGTTCTTCAATTTTTCTTCCATGTAATTGTGCACTTGTGAATTTTATTATTTGTGAATGCCATTGTATGCTCATTATATATCTGATTCTCTAGTGTTTATGTTACAATGGATCAAGATGCTTTGATGGTTCTTTCCTACTGTGTTTCTATAGGTACTCTTCAAGCGAGATAAGTAAGGAGAGGAGTTTCAAGCTCTGTCAAGGGGGAGAAAGATCGAGAAAAGGATTAAGCGGAAGTTCCAGGTTGGTCCTCTCATCCTTCTCTTATCTATTGTGCATAGAATAAATCGTTGAATTACTTTGAACTATTGTTTCTAAGGTAGCTGCCAAACCTAGATGGCTAGTAGATCGAAAAGACACTAGTTTTCTTGGAAAAAAAATGGAGACTCTGCTAGGGATTGAATAGATGTTTTTTTATTGTTTTTGTTTATTTTATAAACTATAGACAGATCCTGAAGTCAGCCAGGTAGCCTTCGAACTACTCTTGCTCTGCAATTTCATAGTAGATAAACGATGCTTCAACCAATCTCTAGTTTAGTTTATTAATTGAACATTTGACTTACAAGCATTCTAGATCCTCTTTTGGTAGCTCAGTAACCTCTTAAGATCATTCCTCTATACTTTGCTCTTTACTGTTCATCATAGCTCAGCTTAATTCACTGAAAACAGTTGCAAATTTGAACCAAAATCCCTTCAGTTGCGCTCCCTAGCCCATCACATTGTTTGTCACTATCAACCAGTATTCATCGCACCTCCCAATTCTGTAAAGTGTGATGCATCCCTGTTTCTATGAAGCTTAGATGCGATGACTGACTGAACCAATTTACATTCTAGAAATTTGGGGGTTTTGTCCTTGTTTTCAGTTTTGTTTAGTTGTTTTTTGTTGCTTATGAACAGTACCTTACTGAAGCCTACTTGCATCACATAGGTCAGCCTCCATTCATTGGGATTAGTAATTTTTTTTATATATTTGTCCATCATTTACAATCCTTGGTCAAAAAGTTGCTTAAATCAAACTATCACTTTCTTACAAAAAGTGTCGTAACTATCATTTTGTGTCAAAAAGAGAAGTGTCATAGATTCTTCCTTCCCTGGATAGTTGATTGAAATTTTTGTCATGTATTTGATTTGATTTGTTGATATTTGAAGTGTCGAAAGCATTTTCTATTCAAAATTGAAAAGTGGCATTTAGTCTTCCTATCTATTTTGAAAAAGAAATTGTCAAAATGACATTTTGAAAGAAATATTTCAGATCTTTACTCAATTTGTTTTTCCTTTTGGCATTTTTTCACATTAAGGGGAACGAAAAAAAAATACATGCATTTGGATTTGCATTTAGTTTATGTGCGAAAAATGATTTAGGAAAATGCACTAGCGTGTGCTCTTTTCTCTTTGTTTGGAAGAATCAAAATTTTCTTTCCCTAGTAGCTAGGATTCTCATTGCTCAAAATAAACAACGTTTGTTTATCATTGTAGATTGCATTTTTAGGAAATTAAAATCTACATCACGTGGTGAACCATTGAAATGAAAACTTTAAACAAGATCAACTCTAAAATAAATCTCAATGAACCTAACAACGCTTTGGAACCTAACGCAACACATCTAGAGGTCTAGGCTAGAGACGTGTTCTGGCGTCGTAAAAACTAGTAACTATCGTTTTCATTGAAGGTTGGGTGATTCCTCCTCCTTGATACAACAAGTGCTAGCACAGACTTTTGCTCCCCGTACCGTCACATATATATTTGGTGACCACAGTAGGATTATATCCTTTATCCATAGGAAGTCGTGTCTACTACCCTATTGATCGCAATGCATTGAACACAACATTCGGGAAGATTAACTACAGTACATAAGTCCTTGGTAATTTCTCTTTAATTTTTCACCAAGGTGTATATTGCAGTTTTGCGATTGGTTTGGTAATCCCTCTGTCTAGATTTTCCAAAGTAGTCACTTTCATTCCTTTTTGACTCTTTAAAAGAAAAGGTCCATCTGAGCACTTGTCACTTCAATCTCATTAAAAATCGAAGGGGAATAGAGTCATCTTTAGCTTTCTCTCGACTCTTAAAAATTGAAAAAGCAAGGTTGTGTCAAAGCGTCATTAAAATTTATTGAATTCGGAATAACATCCCTGTTCCTTAGTTGATCTTAGGTTGAGATATATGGAGACAAATCTGGGATCCACCAATCAAGGAATCCCTTTTGAAGGGAATCCTAGTCCTTTTTCTTCTTGGGGAAATGTTGGTGCTCCATATATGGCTACATTTTCCCTTCTGGGAATTACAATTGGCCTGCCAGTATAGCTGTTCTCAACCTCTGTAGTTCAAAATCTCGCATTTTCGCCACAATTGAATCAGCATCCAATTGATATTGAAGTTGACCCTTCACCTTCTTCTTCATTTGTCTCTCCCTCCCCTTCTTCCTCTTCTCTTGGTGAAAGTAGTGATGCTAGTAACCATGTGACTGAGAAGAAGAAGAAAGGGACGGAGAAGAAGAAGAAGCCAATTCAGCAAGGGGGCAACAATGCATCATCTAGTGAAAATTCACACACTAGACTTTCAAAACCCAAATTTCCCTGCATAATTTGTAGAGGAGACCATTTTCATCGAGATTGTTCATGCTTTCCTCGAATCTTGAGAGAATGGTCCCCCCATTCACACCACCTGGTGTCATCAACCTCTGGTGATCATGTTGATAGCACACCATCAACTAGTAATGGTGAAGTTCATGGACAAAAAGGAAAGGTCAAAGTTCCATGCAGGTTATGTGAAGGGAACCACACCCTTCACCATTGTCCTTTTTTGGATGAAGCCAAAAGAGTATTGGATAACTGTCCTGCTTCACCACAGCGACTTCCAACTGGCTACTAGAAACTCTCCCCTAGTCCTTTACTAGTTGAAAAAATGACTGACTTAAATCAACCGTTGGTCGAAACCACTCACTCTAAAAGTGAATCTCATGAGTCTATACCCGACCAAAGTCAATAGGTCGAGGTGACAGTTGACCCAGTTTTACCTTCAGAAAATCATACCATCCTTGAAGAGAATGAGAAAAATACCATTCAAATTCTTTTTGTTACTTCAGAGTCCGATGAACTTGGGGGCAATCCACTCGTTCCTTCACAACAGGAGGAAAATACCCTAGTTCTTGTAAATCAAGGGGTTATTTCTTCCGTTTATTCAGTACTTGCTCCAAGTAGTCTAGTCACTTCCTTTGATTGGAATCAACTAGCAAGATCCCGCCTTCCTTCTTATGTACCCTTCCGGATCATAGTATAAATTTACAAAATGATCGTGTCTGGCACTATCATAGATGAAGGGGCAGCAGTGAGTATCCTTTCCTCAACTACTTGGAAAGTGTTGGTTCGCCATCGCTTATGCCTGTTACATATAATCTGTCAGAATTTAACAAAGGAAATAGTTGACCATTAGGGATCCTTCCTAAGCTACCGATCACTTTGAGAAGGAAAACCATTCACCTGAACGTGATGGTAGTCCCAAGACCGTTAGATTACAATCTACTCCTTGGACGTGACTATGTTTATAACATGAAGGCTATCGTTTCAACACTCTTCCGAGTGATGTGTTTCCCACATCAAGGAAAAATTGTCACTGTTGACCATCTTTCATTTCCTGGTTCAAGCAAAGCTCCATGTCAAACATCATCCCTAAATGGTCCTTTTGCATCGAGAACGTCTCTTCAACCTTAATTCTGTCCACCTAACTTCCAGGTGTAGTCTGGTGAATGTAACGAAGTTTAGGGGGCATGCACCCTTGTCTATTTTGCAGACGAACCTAGTTGAAAAGATGAGTTTCCCTGTAGGTTATGTGATTGGTCTCACACACCATTCACCTTTGTCTATTCTGCGAATGAAGCCTAGGAAGTGTTTTTTCTATTCTGCGGACAAAACCATCCTACCATATGAGTTCCCCTGTTGGTTATGTGATTGGTCTGACACACCATTCACCTTTGTCTATTCTGCAGATGAAGCCAAGGAAGTGTTTTGTCTATTTTGCAGACGAAGCCAAGGAAGTGTTTTGTCTATTCTGTGGAAAAAACCATCCTACATAACCACAGTAGTTCCCATATGGTTACAGAAGACTCTCCTTTTCACCATGCTAGGGGCATGCAAACCTTTTTCAATTTCATTTTCTAGCTTTTTAGCTTTTTAGCTTTTTCTTTTCTAGCTTTTTTAGTTTTGTTGATTCTAGCTTGCATAAAAAAGAAAACTAAAATCGAGCATAGTTCCCCCATGGTTCAAGCTCATTAAAAAGTGAACCCACCTTGGTAATTAACCTTTGTGATTGCCATGACTATCAGCCTTTTGAGCCTTGGTTGTGTACCTCCCATCACCTCCATTCTTTTGTCCGATCATACGCTTCCACTTGATTATTTACCCATTTGAGGAACAGTTGTGACAAGTGGTATTTTTAGCCAACCTTTTCCTAGAAACGACCATGTTTTGAGAAGTTCCAAGATTACCCGAAACCAGTTGCTACCCCAAATACCACTCGTTCCTCAAAACGAGTCTCCTCTAAACCCTTTTCAAACTTGTTAAATATGAAAATATTTTCAAGCAATTGGCCTTTCCAGCTCGTTAAAATGATTGGAAGTGCCATCCCTCTTATACATTTTAATATTTTTTGGACCCGAGGGATTATATCACAAAAATTTCGAGCACTTGTCTTTTTCGGTTCATTAAAGTGATCAGAAAAGTCATCCCTTTCGTATTATTTTATCCTTTTTCGGACTTAAGGGATTATTCTATGAAAAAAAACTGTTGGAGTTTCCTTTACGTCCCTTTTCAAACTCTCTAAACATGAAAAGGACTGAGTTATGTTTGTTGTTAAACTTGTTAAAGCAATAGCACAAACATGTCCACCTAGACAAGAACGAGTTTTACTGTCACTAGACTCGTTAAAACATAGTGACAGGTTTGCCCGAAGGGGCAAATTATAGAACAAGCATATGTTATCCTCCTCAAGCTTGCCAAAAATAAAGAGGTACTGGTTAGCAATGACTGTGGAAAAAGGGAAGGAAACTTGAAGAAATTTATGGTAGAAGGTTGCTCTTGAACATGACACTTGCACCCCATCACCATTATTGAGTCGGGTTGGGTTATTTCATTCACCGGTCATCTCACCGTTGGTCTTTCACACCATCCATATTTTGGGGTTAATGTTACCAATCCATCTCAGTGTCACTGATATGTTCAAGAGAAGTCATTCAATTGAGAAACCACAAACCCAGTTAATGCCTCATCCACTGCAATACCTTCAGCCTCCATTTTTCATGACCGCCGTTCCTGAACCTTGTGTCGTCAAATCGTTTTCACCTCCAGAAATCATTTTCTTCATTTCGTTTCATAGATGTGGGATACATTAAGGCCCTCCTATGACGGGTCACTTCTTGTCGACATAAAAACGTTATCCAAGAGGTTGACTTGGAAACAACCTTTTGAGTACTTTGAAGCTTGCATGCCTCAATGGCAAGTTTCTCACTTCCGGTGACAAGTTGACATCAATGGCCTTCAACAAAAAGATTTTGCATGGTGTTTGACATTGGATCATATATTCACACCACGTGAATTATACTGTAGTACCTTGAGGGTCATCATCATTATCGGTGATTGCTCTCGCGTCTGTTAATAGCTCACCTTATTGGCTAGTAATCGAGCGATGTCGTTCCATGTTCGAATTCAGAACATCTTTTCACATGGATCGACTTGTACATCGAGTGAAGATTGAACGAGTTTTGAAGACCCCGGATCTAGTTTCATCCATTCGGGCTGCGATATATTCAGGATATAAAGATATCAAATGTACACAGAAACTGCACAGATGGTCAACCAGACCAAGAATGATGACTCTACAACTGAAGAATCACTAATCTGCATATGCAGATAAATATATGTTCTATGTACATGAAATGAATTTATAAAAGTTGAGCATGGGAAGGACCACCTCAGCTAGATCATGAAAATTATATTATGATGATGTATTGTATTGTATCTTATACAGGTCACCTTCCAGTTCGAAACATCGAATCCTCATGATAATGCATTTCACCCAACATCATGATTTACGACTTCATGCTTTAGGGGGCAACTGTTATAAACATATTTGGGCACTTCAACCCCAATCTTATATGTCAATAAACTAGGGCTCTTCAACCCCTAAAAGTGTTGTTTCATACCCTAAAAGATCGTGGCCATTTGATTACATCATTCCCTAGAAGTTCCACCTGAAAAACCATCCAGAATTGGCCTAAACTAGACCATATTGACTGCTCCACTGTCAGGGTGCAATGTATACTGACTTCTACACTAGCTAGGTGCGACACATACTGATAAGGCCTTCTGTAGGGTGTGATGAGCGAGGATGGACAAATGTCAGAGACAATTTGCTAAGTGGATGCTCAAGGAATCGTCTAGAAACTTCTCCTGTGACACTTTCCTCTCTGAATTCACCCAAGGATGAGTAAGAGATCCAAGAAATCTCCAAGTGGAACCAAATGCAACAAGTGGAATGACACTAATCAAAACACCAGAGATGACTCACACCCTTACACACATCTATAAATGGATCCCTCATCTAAGAGATCCAGAGGTTGGAATATTGTGAATTGCAAGGAAGTGCTGATAGTTTGTGTTTAAGATAAGAGCATTGTATTGTTGGTGTGATATCGCTATTTCATGAGGTGAAGAGGGTTTGACATTGGATTAAACAACTGGGTTGTAATTCTCCCTTCTATTTAATAAATTTCTTCAAGTTTTCTTCCATATAATTATGCACTTGTGAATGTTATTATTTGTGAATGCCATTGTATGCTCATTATATATCTGACTTTGTAGTGTTTATGTTACAATAGATCAAGATGCTTTGATGATTCTTTGCTACTGTGTTTCTACAGGTACTCTTCAAGCGAGATAAGTATGGAGAGGAGTTGCAAGGTCTGTCAAGGGGGAGAAAGATCGAGCAAAGGATTAAGTGGAAGTTCCAGGTTGGTCCTCTCATTCTTCTCTTACCTATTGTGCTAAGAAGAAATTGTTGAATTACTTTGAATTGTTGTTTCTAGGGTAGCTGACAAACCTAGAGGGCTAGTTGATAAAAAAGAAACTAGTTTTCTCGGAAACAACCACTCCAACCATTCCTTCGCTTCCTAAAGGTCCACAACGTACTGATCTGTAGTTTGCTAGATCTACTCCACTCTCTCAGCTAAAGTATCACTGTCAGGGGCAACTCCCTGTCTTAAGGCATGCATCACCTTGATCTATGTGAGCTTTCCTTTGATGTATGTAGTGATGAGGAAGGCATCATCAATCCAAGGTTGGATGCGCACCTTAAGGACTGCCTCTTTCTGCTGCACGACATCTAGTTGTTCCTTCAATGCCTTTGCCTGTTGTAGCTTTGTAAGCCAATGGGTTAGGACAACTATCTGCACCATTCCATGAACACTGTCATACTACTCTTGAAGCTCCCGTGCCTCCATTTCCAGGCGATGTATGTTGGGGTCCTCCTATAATGAAGTGAGGACCGTGAAGGATTCTTCCAACATAATAGTGCAGTTACGTACTGGCTGTCCTATTTCCTCCATCCCTTTTTGAATAGCACCAGTGCAATGTTCCCTAACTTTCGGGGCATAGAGGACTATGCCCTTAATCACAGCTCAGAAATATGAAGGTTGAGGTCCAGATGTACCCTCGTTGCTTCCTCCTTTACCTCACGGAATCAATTGGCTAATTTGTGGATTCGCACTCTGACTAGTAGGTCTGTCACGATTTCTAGCTTTGGAATGCGACGACATGCTTCCTTCACCATTTTCTCCAGCTGCTGTTTCTACGCAAGCACTTCATCGCACTGGAGACTAAGTTGCTCAATGTTGATTCTCTATTCACTGAGCATCTGCACTGTGCATCCTTCCCTAGTGCGGAGTTCTGCAATTGCTCCATCCTGTAGCTGATATAATGAATCCCATGGAAGGGCAGCCAAGTTTAGGCCAAGTCCCTTGATTCTACCCACTGTAGATCTGTCCTCCTCGCTTTCCGGTGTTAGCACTCCTTCTAGCAATAGTATGGTGTTGGTCATTCTTGCATGTAGCAGCTGCTCTGCTGCTAATGTACCTGCGCCACCATAGGTGGCTACTGTTCCCTCCTAGAGTGCTTCCCAGGTGACCTCGTGAACTGTGTTTCCAATATCATAGAGGTCACCCTCGGTCAATGTAATTGGCTTGATGTCCAATTTGGAAGCTTTGGCCTTCTTGCATGGACCTGACTGCTCCATGACGTGCGCCGTTTCAGTTGAGTGGATGTTGTGCTCGGGTTCGTGCCTTCTGTTGTATCTGGTCCCTGTCCTATAGACACATCTTGGCCTCCTTCCTCCCGTGTCGCGATGGTCGTTGTTGCTTGTGCTGCTGCTGCTACTGTTTCAGCGACCTTTTTAGAGTAACCTGAAAGGTGTCTGACCCATCAATTTTTTGCATGTGGTTCGGTATACCCATAATACAGTAGGTACGCATAGGTCCTAGTCATTTTGCTACGCGTTACATACTTTGGTCAGTGCAGTATCCATAATTTTGTTGAATGCTTCTACTGTCCCATTAGCTTGCGGATGGTACAGTGTACATTGTTGATGATACACCTAGAATTCCATGGTGAGTGCACTGATGGTTTCATTCAAGAAGTGTGTCCCACAATCACTCATTAAAATTTTCGGGCAACCAAATCGTGTCAACATGTTGTCGAATAAAAATTTCGCAGCTATAGTGGTCGTGAAGTCCTTAACCAGTTCTGCTTCCACCCATCAAGTCAGGTATTCTATCACGGTGATGATGTAGCATGCACCCGTCTTCCCCTGAGGTTTGATTGGTCCCACAAAGTCGATTGCCCATTTTTCGAATGGCCATAGTGTCATCTGTGGATTGAGTGGCATCTCCTCCCTTCGTGATGGTTTCCCAGTCCTTTGACATATGTCACAAGCCCGAAAATGTGCTTTTGGATCTTTATGTAGGGTTGGACACCATAGCCTAGTGCAAGAATCTTCTATGCTATCACGCATCCTGCATAGTGTTCTCCTGCAGCCCCCTCATGTGCTCCCGTGAGGATCTGTCCTTTTTCAAATTGAAGTACATATCTTTGCAATATCTCATCTTTTCCCATTTTGTAGAGGTTCCTCACGATGATAGAAAATTCTGTCATGTGCACCACCAATTCCTTCTTCTGCTGGACTGATTATTCCTTCAGTGCAGCCCTTGTGGTTAAAAAATGGATTATATCTTTGAAGTGGTCGTCCGCGATGCATACTGCAAAGAGTTGTGCATCAGGTAGTCCTTCCAAATTTATTGGCTCCTCCCTAGTCTCAATTCGTGATAAGTGATCTGGTCCTGCATTTAGGCGTCCCGACTTTACGATGACCTCAAAGTCATATTCTTGAAAGAGTAACAACCATTGGCATATGCACCCGCCCAACACAGGCTTGTTCATCAGGTATTTCAACGTGGAATGGTCGGTGTACATCTTGAATTGTCCATATTTCTAGAGTGCGTATACCATAGCCAACCCTTCGCACTCAGTAGTAGAGTAGTTCTTTTTGGCTTTGGACAGCTGCCGACTGGTGAACACAATCGGGTGATCCACACCTTCTGCACCTTCCTATGTAAGTACAACTCCCAGTGCAATACACGACACATCAACATGTACATGAAATTCTACGTCCCATTTTGGGAAGACCAGGATGGCAGCGCATGCCATTTTCTCCTTGAGAACATCCAAACTTTTCCTACAATCATCATTCCAACAATATGTAGCATCCTTTCTCAATAGTTTTTCCATCGGCACTGTTATTTGTGCATAGCTCTTATTAAATTTGCGATAGCAACTAGTGTGCCCCAAAGTAGAGCATAGTTGTTTGACACTTTGCGATGCTTCCAGATTGAGAATAACAATAATCTTCGCAGGGTCCACCATCAGGCCTTGCTTGTAGACCACATGACCAAGCAGATTTCCAAAGGGGACGAGGAAGGTGCATTTCTTAAGATTCAGCGCAATCTGGTGTCGTCGACAAGTATCCAACATCAACCGTAAGCTCGCTATATGGTGTTTAACTAACCAAAATATAGTCCAATCATCCAGATAGATGTCCAAGAACTTGTGGATGTATTCCTTGAACGTGGCCAACACTATGCGTGAAAATATCACTGGCACGTTTTTCAGTCCAAAGGGCATAACGGTGTATTGAAAATAGCCCCATTCCGTTGCTAAGGTTGTCTTGCTCCTATCTTCTGGCGCGATCTTGATCTGATGGTACCTTGAAAGCCATCCGTGAATGAGCAAGCTTCCTGACCACCAATATTCTCCAATACTTCATCTGTGAATGGCGTCTGGAATGGATCATGAACACAGATGTCGTTAAGCTTCCTAAGGTCCACGCATATTCTAATTTCACCCTTTTGTCTAATTCGTTGCAGACCTTTTCTTTATACTTTGGATTCAAACGGTAAGGTCGCTATTTAACTGGCTTCACGTACGGTTTCAAAGTGATCTTCATCATCCCTAAGTTGCTAATGATCCCCTTTAAGTGCGTGATTTTTGTCGGGAACAAATCTTGATATTTGTGGAGTAATTCGGTGACCTTATCTACCGTAGCATCATCCCAATAGTCCCCAAGCATCACGTACTTTAGCTCTGCGTCTATGCCAATGTTTACCTACTTTGTTTTTAGCGACATAGTGACATCGGGATCCTCAATTGATGGTCCTTGAACTTTGCAACAACCTTCAGTTTCTGGAATATTAATATTTCGGGGGTCATCATCATCCTCCTCTACTTGCAGCAATGTAAACTTTGAAATGAGAACTATAAACTCAAAAGGGGAACTCTAGCCAAAAAACCCATGAAAACATCAAAAACAGTGTTAAAAATGAAAAGTGTTGATACTGGAATAACACCTTTTTTTTCTAAGGTAAATTTTCAACATGTTTTAAAAATGGCAGTGAAAACCATTTTTTTTGTGAAAAAATTGTACAAAAGACACCCTCAAAACGAAAAGTGTTGACGTTGGGATAACACTTTTTTTTTCAAGGGTAAAATTTCAACATTTCGAAATAATGGCGTAAAATATTTTATCATGACCCTGAAAAACATTAAAATTAAAAAAAAAATAATGAAAACATAAAATAAAATAAAAAATTAAAACAATGAAAAAACAGAAAACAAAACATAAAAAAAATCAAATATATAAAAAAAGACCAAAAGAATCAAACATAAAAAAAAAAATCAATCATAAAAATGTAAAAAAAAACAAAATTAATGATAAGAATTAAAAAACTAAACAAAAAAAATAAAATAAAACTATAAACAAATAAATAGCAAAAAAAAACATATTTAAAAAAAATGAGAAAAAAAATATCTTTTAAACCATAAAAAAAAATTGCCAAAAGAAAAAAAAACAAAACTATGGAAAAGAAAAAAAAACCATTAAAAACAACTATAAAATTAAGTAGGTAAAAATAGAAAAATTTAAAAAACATTAACAAAAAACAAAAAAAAAGAAAAATTAAAATTAAAAACAAACTAGATTTAAAAAAAAAAATAGAAAATTAACCAAAAAAAAATTAAAACTACTTAAATTAAGATTATAATGTTAATTACTTAAAAAATAAATATAAAAATGACAAGAAAAAAAATGTCAAAAAAAAAATAAAAATCATCTCATAAACCATAAACGAATTTGGAATTTTTTTTTTTATAAAATTAAGTAAAAATAGAAAAACTAAAAAATACACTAACCAAAACAAGGAAAAAAAAAATTAAAAACATACTACATTAAAAACATACTACATTAAAAAAATAGAAAATTAACAAAAGAAAGGATTTAAAATGTAGTACAATTAATGTTAAAACCATTTTAAAAAAACTAAAAAAACAAAATTAAACACAAATTATAAAAGAGAAAAAAAAAAAACAAAAAACAAAAAACAAAAAAACAAAAAAATATGAAAATGGTGTAAAACATATGTCTTTTCAAATTTAAAAAAAAAATACCGTTTATAAAGAAATATGGATTTTTGATTAAAAAAAAGAATAGTTAGTTTTTATTAAAGCTACAATTTTTATTTAAAAAAAAAAAAAATACAATTAATTTTTTTTTAAACAATATTTTTTTATTAAAAAAAATAAAAATTATTGATTTTTTTTTAAAACAAATTTAGTTTTTTTTATTCAAAATTTAAAATATTATTAAAAGAAAAAAGGTTTAAAAAATTATTAAAAGATTTGTTTTTTGTTTTTAATGTAATTTCTTTTATTTATTAAAAATAAATAAAATTGTGGCCCCTCCTTTAGCCCATTGCCCGTGGTGGCGCAGCTTTGGGCGGAGGGTCTGCCTGTACGCAGGCCCTCTACCTAGGGCTGAGGGTCTGCCTGTACGCAGGCCCTCTACCTAGGGCTGCGCCACCATGGGCGGCGAGCGAGAGGAGGGGCCACAATTGTTTTTTATTTTTTATTTTTTCTAATAAAAAAATATGTCAAAAAAAAAGCTCTTTTATAATTTTAAATTTTAAATGTTTTAATTTTTAATAAAATAAAATTGGTTAAATTTTTTTTTTAAATAAAAAAAATAATTGTTTAAAAAAACTGTGTTTAAATTTTCTTTTTTTGAATTTTTTAATAATTTTTCTTTTAGAAAAAAAAAATTAAAATTTTTTAATCATTAATTTTTTTGTTTTTAAATAAAAAATGTAAACTTAATAAAAAAAGTTTTTTTTTTTTTTTTAATTAAAAATACATATTTCTTTAAAACTTTAAATGTTTTTTTCTTTTTTTTTTTAATTTGAGAAATATCTATATATATATATATATATATAAGTAATCAACATTTAAAAAAAGAAAAATAAAACAATTTGAAAATTCTTTCAATAAGCATAATTTAAAAAAAAAATTGCACATAATAAATTTTAAAGTGTGAAAAATAAGTCCTCTAAAAAAAAGGTATGCTGCATCAACACGTTGCATGAGCACATTTCAAAATCAACATAAAAATCACTAACATTTAAAAACAAATATTTATATTTGATACATAAGAAAATTTGAAGTGTCAAAAATATGCTCCCAAAAAAAAGAATTGTATTTTGCATTACCACTTTTCAAAATCGGGTCACGTTTTTACTACCCCTACGAAATGGGTAGTTGTATCGGTTATTTAAGGTGCCAAAAACTATGCTCTAAAGAAAATATGTGTGTTCTGCATCACCCCTTTTCAAAATCAGGTCAATTTTTTACTCTCTATGAAACAGATAACAATATCAGTTCCCGTTTCAAAGTTTACGTTGTTTTGCACATTATAAAATTCTAGGGTACAACTTAACTAGGCTTCCCATGCTGGTTGAATTACCTGCAGTGTTTCCTGTGGGATTGTGAAGATGATGGCTTTTACTACTTACAACATGTCATCAACAGTATCCGACCATCAGTCTTCAAATGTGAATGTAAACAAAATTCCCTCATGCAAGACATCCCATTCGCCTGTACCATGTCAGAGTTTCGTCTTAGTACACCAATTCATGGGTATGATATCCAGGGTATGGTAGAATAAATGTACCCATTCAAGCTGTGGTTCTTCCCCATAGGCCTTGGTCCATTTCACGAGGTGCGTGCGCGGGTCATCTTGGCCATCGTATTTATATTCTATCCATAGTTGCGGCTTCCCTAACCATAGGCGCATCATCCTGCTACATCCACACTAGTTCTCAAAATTTCCTTGATGTGTTCCTGCGCAGGTGTTGCGTGCAGCGCCCACTTCAATGCATCGAACCGCTATTGTTCTGGTACTGTGCTTTCAAACTTGCTTAAGAATTCATCCACCATTGTCAATCCATCATATGTTGGTAGATCTCGGACTTGAGTTGTTACACAATGTAGTGATCGAATCATCATGTTGCAATTCAGCGTTGTCATTTCATTCAATCAATTGTGCCAGCGTTCGTCTTCTTCGTCTAAATCCATGGTGCAGTAACTCGCATGATCCCATGAGATCCTTCCATCTGCAGTCAGATTCACCCAATCCTAATCTCGTGCAGTTTTCTTATAAATACAATCCAGCGCATCGTCGCTTCAATCATCGCGCACAGGTTCGGTGTAGTGTGCTCCTTCGGTTGGATCTAGTAGAACTACTATGCGTAGGGACTTTTTCTCAAATATCATATTCTGATTCTTTAGGTTAATGACTCCATTCATATCAGTGACCTATTCTATTCCTAGCAATGCAAGATAAGGATTGTTGTCATCGACAATCTCTATTACTTCAAAGTTCGTCTGTGTGCTCACGCCTTCGATATCGACTGTTACCCCTTGCAACCTCCCCACGGGCAAAATATTTTTTTGGTTCACCATTCATAATTGAATAGGGGACCACTGCAATGCGGGCCTGTCCATGCGTTCCCATGTTTGCTTTGGTAACATATTCACGTCCAATCCTAGATCTAGGATGACTTGATCCATTTCATACTCACCAATCTGCGTAGTCAACCTCATCTCCCTTGTAGTGTGCAATGTATGCTTCCCCAATTTCCAGAATATGCATGCTTCTCCTGACTCTGTGCACCTAGTGATCAATTCCTGTTGTCCCTTAACTGCCTTATTGCCTCACAACATCTTCATGCATGTCTCCAAAAATGTAGTAAGCATAGAAGGATCCATCCTTGGCTCTAGTTGATCCTTACTACCTGAAGTAGAGGCCTCCACAAATCTCTTCTTAGCTTCCATGAATGTCTCCTTTACACATTTTAGGTCAAACTCAAGTTCCTTTGTAGGAGCCTTGCGAACCCATGTATCTTCCTCGGGCTACTCCCCCTTATCCTCCCCTGTGGTCACACCGCTTCTGAGCACCATGTTCACATTTGGGTCTTCTTTGCGTGGTTCAGACCTCACCATTTGGATATTCTGACTCACAGGAGGCTGGAGTACCCCTTTCTCGTGCATTTATGCAATCAACTTAGGACAGTCTATCCTTTCATGATCAAACTGAGCACAGTACGAACAGGATATCCTTGTCAGGTTGGTACAATCACGGGCGTAGTGCCCTTGCCATTCGCAATTGTAACAAATTAACTATCTATAGCCCCTTCATGGTCCCATTCCTCCTCATCCTCAACCTCGCCCTTGAAATCCAGTGCGTGCTATCCCCGCAGCTGGGTCAAGGCCTCGCGTTTCTATCTAAATTCTATAGGCTGGGGTCCAATCCATCATTAACTCGTAGCTACGACAAGTTCTCTCGTCATGGCCTACCAACCTGCAGAAATTACAAAACAACTGTTGTGGAGTCTGTGTATACTTTTGCAACAAATGACAATTATCCGTTGTGTGTTTTCCTCCTATCTGGCAGATCGCACACCATAACGTGGGTGTCACACTTGGCCCTGCCTATGTGTTATAGCTTCAAATCTCACTTTTGATATTTGTGATGCTGCACTCATGGCCTAGGACAACCCCTCCTTCCAGACCTGGTCAAAATACTTAAAAAACAATGTTTTACTCCCTATACGCGACATTTCCCTGAGCTAAACGTGTGTGTACGCGGGTCCGTGTATACCCAACCCACGTATATGTCTTAAAACACTTAAAAAAATTAAATCTCCTTAAATTCGGGTGGAGATCACAGGTTTTACCTGTTGATTACCTATTAGTGCCCGTGGCCCAACTGTTCTGAATGAATTCCCAACTAAAAAACTACTTTGGGAGATGTATAAAAAGGCTTCAATGGGAAGGCCTAAGGGAGGAGAGAAGAGAGAGAAAAATAACTCTGTTGAGATTATCCCTGACCAGGTTTGAAGATCCTTGTGCTTCTAGCACTTCCCCCATTACAGGAAACCCTTGTTTCCTTGAGTTATGATGTCTTTCCATTAGTTTAGATATCTTGGAGTGAGTCATGGAAGGAATTTGTTGAAGGCTTGAGATTGGACGAATCCAAAGGATGGTTCTGCTTGGAGCCTGCGAAAGGAAGACTCAGGTGAAATCATTCCTTACTGTATTTTAATTATCTATAATAAAAGAAACACTTGTCTTGTTCCTGATATTAATCTTCTTCATGCTTATGATATCAATGTTATGATTTACATATGAGTAGTTGTTTCAATTGTATAACTAACTACCTTTCAATATGCTATGAAGTTGATTTTCTTATGATGCTTGGTCCATGTACTATTATGTTTTCTTGATTTGATTGCATTGCAGGTTGAAGGATCGAAAGGAACTCTGAGAGGGTTTGGACCCTGGCTGGATCTACCCAAACGAAGGACCCCCAAGTGCACCTCTCTTCGCATAGTTCGTTTATATTAGTATCATGGCTATGTGGAATGCTTGTTTTTCTTTATATATAACCCCTGCTCTACTAGGGTATTGACCCTGTTAGGTACCTATATCAATAGGTTTCATATTTCATGATTGGCAAAGAAAGTTCCAAATATGCTCTGCTTTGGTGATACAAAGATCCCATATTTCCATGAGAAAACAATGTGTGTATATAGCTTTATGTTGACTCAATTTTGATGGATGGTCCAACAGCCTAATCTGGATCATGCCATGTTTCAATTTTTTGTTGTAGAATAGAGAAAGAAGTCTGTCCAAACTGTTTAATCTTAGCAGACCAGTAGCTTAGGTAGAGAATTAAGGTTCCCAACTGCTTAATCTGGGACCTTGGAAGCAATAAGGGTAATTCTAGATAGAAAATCAAAAGAAAAAGCCAAGAGAAAAAAAAAGGCAAATAAGGGTCCGCAATTCTAAGTGTACCCTCCAAGAAGAAACAAAAAATGCTAGGCAAGTAGATGGGTAGGCAGATGGGGTTGCATAAATGTCATTCCTTTCCAACTGAATCTTGCTGGTCAAAACAAGGAAAGCATCAATGGATAGAAAAGCTCCTCCTCTCTATCACTTTGCTGTAACACAATGGAGCATGTCTAACTTCCTTTTTCCCTTTCTCATATTCATTACTAACATCCCTACACCAGTGGTGTTCATGAAAGAATTCAAGGTTTTATGTTGGTTCTGGTTTCCTTTAGAGCCACATTTCTTGTCTAAAAATGCTTTTCATTTTGATCTACTTCCTATACTAAGTTGATTTCATACAAAAACTTAGTGTTTCACCCCTTCCCCCACTCTTACTAACCCCTAACTTCTTATTATCTAAATCCCCTATGTTCCCCTTTTCCCTACTATTATAAACACTATGGTGTATAAACCCCAAGCATGTTATAAATACCCCTTCCCCTTGGCACTATAGCCATATGTTCACAGTCAGGGATTAAAGTGACATCCGGTCACTTTAAGAACCCAAACCCTACCCCTTGTCCCCCTTCAGAAGTTATCCAAACCATTAACCCCTTCATTTGCTAAAAAACCTTGTAAAAAACCCCTTTTTACCCATAACCCGCTTTATTTGCAAAAAGCATACAAAAACCCACTTTTTCCCGTTTATCCAAAGTCTTAGCGCTATGCGCATTTTTGTAAAAACATTGAAAAAACCATATGAATCGCCAAATTCCCAAAGGTCCCGCCGGGCGCAAATTTCGAAAGAAATATTATTTTAATCTCGCCCGCATCCGTATCGTCCGGCTAGCTCAACGATCCGTTGACCGTCGGATCAGGCCCTTTTCATTCGATGGCCCTCGTACATATCGGATTGGCCCCGACGTCCGAAATATACCTTTCGATATCTGTCAGAGGGTGACGTCAGGCCTCTGCCACGCGTCACCCCCACATCGTATCGGAGGTACCTCTGAAAATTTCTCTTCCGTATGGAAGGCGGTGCGATATGAAACCGCTAACCACTTCCGGTTTCGGTTAATCCGTCCTGCCTACGTCACTGCCAGCATCACTGCTACGTCAGCGCCGCGTCGGTACGCCCCATCCGCCATTGCTCCACCTGTCTGCCACCTCACCATCCCCGTGGACCTCTCTTATGCCGCTACGTCACCCGATGATGTCATGTTGACGTCATCCGACCTTGACCCCACCTGATGACGTCATGCTGACGTCATCCAAAAAAGGCGCCAATGTTCCAAAAATCCATATTTTGGCCAAAATTTCACGTTTTTTGCACTTTTTGCCAAAAACGCTGTTGTTTTTCTGCATGGTTTTTACGTCCAACTGCGCACCAACCTGCTGAACTCAACCTGGAGACCGCTGGCGCGCCATTTCCACCTGCATTCGTGTCCATTGTTCTCTGTATACCAGGTATTTATCCTTGTGAATCCCTCCTGCACCTGGTTTCGTCTGTAAATTGCCAAGAAAGCTTAAAACACTGAGAAACTTATAATTCACCGGCAAATCCCCTGTGCCTAGCCCCCATTTACACTCTAAGGTCGAAATTCACCGGTTGAGCCTTGTTTGCCTGAGTTTTTACCAATAACTACATTCTATTCGCGCAATCGCGAAATGGTAACCCAAACTGTACCAATTTGCTGAGAAAAAGAGTTTAAGACCAGACATTTGTCTTATCCATCCTTTAAGCAGTATTTCAATTGCTGCAATTGACCATTTATCCTCTGTCCCTCAGTAATTTACCTTTCTGTTCAAAGAAAACTCTGTGGTGTTGCTCTGCACAGTAACACCAGTTTATAAACGACATAAATCCTAAAAGTAACCATGGATCCACCAGTAGCTCCTGTAGCATTGAATATTGCTCCTCTAAATGCCCCTCAGAGACAATTGGAGTGGCAGCCTCTAGCAGACTTGGATTATCAGATAGCAAAAGAAATGCTAATGCACAGCAAGTACCACATTCATTTGCTGAATGAGTTGAGGATTAAACATGAGGCTGGAACAGATGTATTGGGCATTTGGGATTCTTTCCTCCCTCTATTCAAACTCCCTCAGGTCAACTAGTTTCCTGACCTGATCCACCTATGTGCTAAATCCTACGACGCCACTCAGAGGGCTGTGATTGACCCTTTAGGCTCAGTTGTTTTCTATGTCACCCCTGAAGCCATCAGAGAGATGCTCCATTTCAAAACTGAGAAGAAATTAGTCCCTTTATCACTGGCTGATCTGATAAAGCAAGGAGCCAAATTGACAGATGCCCAGATCACCAAGCTAAATCAATTATATATTGACTCTGACACAGTGAAGTACCCTCCCATTTCTCATGTTTACCTAAACCAATTGGGCAGGGACCTTGTAGACATGATCAGTCCCATTCTGGGCTATAATTCTATTGAATTTGTTGATGAGACTGTGCTGGTGATGATGCTCATGTTTGCCCCTGGCAAGTCTCCAATCTGCTATGACTATGCCACTTACATATCTGACAAAATACATGAGCAATTGATGAACTTACCAAGAGAAAGGGTGTTCAGATACACCTCCTACATCTACCACTTGATTTTGTATTATCAACATGAGAAGTTCCACTTTGCTATAAAGAGAGTGGATGCACAAGGAAATCCAAGGTCAGTGGTGTATTGGTCCTCTGCCTTCCACTGCAGATCTGTTTCTCCATACACCTATTGTGAATTTATAGACCTCTTCATCCACCCAGCCATGTCTCTGCTCATGAGCTCACCTCCTCCTAGGCTAACTGATGAGATGCAGAGGATTCTTCAGCTGTCCAAGGCATACAGCATCGGGGATTGGTATTATTACCAACACCACACAATCATCAGAATATATGGGTGTGAGCTGCCCCCATACAGATTGCCCAGATATGTGCCCATGAGATTGTTTGCCCTGGAATACTTCAGGCAATTTGGGAATGCTGATGTGCTGCACTTTTCAAGCAGAGGCAAGAAAGCACAACTCAAGGTCAGAAACCAATTAGGCCACTTCATCTACAACAAAAGGGAGGAAGGTTGGCAAGAAGCCGACAGCATGTTAGGATCCCTTGGCCTACAGACGAGTTTCCTTTGGAAACCTTATGACCCCAATCACTTCATAACTCTAAGAAGGGTCAAGTATAGGCTGTCTGGTTATGACCATGTAAGGTTGCCCCACATAGAAAAATATGCAAATCAAGCAAAATGGAGGAGGGGAACCTTAGAGGAAGCTGCTACACAAGAAGAATTAAATCAAAGAGCAGTTAGAAATATCCAAAAGATGGCTGACTTGCTTGTGCACAAGTGTTTACTCTTCCAAGCACTCAAGTGGGAGCAGCTGCATCTTCCTCCACAGCAAATCAGCAAGCGGTTAAAGCTACTGAGCAAACCTCAAGCAAAGGCAAAGAAAAGGAGATGGAACCAGAACAGCCACCTCATGAGGAGGCACAACAGCAACAACAACAGGTACAATAGCAAGAAAAGGCAGCTGAAGCCCCAATTTCCACTGAGCAGCAGGCTCAGGACACAGTGCCTCCTAGGCCAGAAACGACAGTGGAGGCCTCAGTCCTCCAAACCCCACAAAAAGAAGACATAAGCAGAAAGAGGGACAGAGAGACTCCCCTCACAACAACAACGACTCAAGGGGAGAAAAGACACAGAATGAATCCCCTTTCAGAAGAGGAAATGCCTTTGGGGCAATCTTTGGGCATGGGCCCACCAAGTCTGGAGGCCTCAGCAAGTTCCTTCCAGCAGGAACAAGAGAGGATGATGGGAGGAGAAGTCAGCTCCTCAAGCCAGCAGAGAGAAGGTGAACTGAGCATCAAACAGCAGTTCATTGACATAAAGAGGAGGAATGAGCCAATAAAGATACAACTATATAATCATTTGTTGAAAATGGCTCCCACCAACCAGCAAAGGCTCATGTCTGCATATGATGTTAATGAAGGCAAAATGATCATGAGTCACTTCATGCCAACTGCATTGCAGCCACAGTCCCCTTCAGACTACTTGAGGACCAATCTTGAGGTCCTTGCCAAGGACATCCACCCAATGGACAAAATCGAATTGCATAAACAAACGGGTGAGATGGTGTATGCCTCCTTGGCAGACAAGACACTGGATAACTACAGGCTAGAAAATAGCCTAAATAATACAGCTGCCCAACTTGAGTTGGAGAGAGCATCCTCTCAAGCAAAGGATAACAGGATCAGGGCCTTAGAAGATATAATCATAGAGATTGGACATGATCCCAAGGACATCAAGGGCATACAAGAAATATTGAAATTGAGGGATGCAGACATGGCAGATTTGAGGAGAAAGATCAAAATCCCAGCAACAATTCACCCTCAAACAGATGAAGTTGCCCAGCTGAGACATGATCAAGATGCCACAGCTTTGCTGGTGTCTTTATATAAACAGCTAATCCAGACTCAAGAAAAGTTGGGTGAATCAGAGGCTGCACAGGCAGCATTGCAAGCATCATTACAGCAAAAGGAAGGAGGTCAATCATCTCAGCCTCCTCCAGAAATAATTAACCTGGAGGAACCTCCTCAGACCACAGCTCCTCCTACTGAAAAGACAGCACCATCTACATCAGCAATTGCACCAACAAAAACAGAGCAGGCTCCAAGCCTGGACATGCAGAAGCTCAAGAATGAAATACAAGCCCTGGAAGCCCAAATGGTAGAGCTAAATGAGGCCAGGGAGAGTCTAGCCAAGCTCAATGAGAGGTATGATAAATCCAAGCAGACTGTGGCAGAAAAGGGCAGGGAAATAAAAGCCCTCAAAGACAGGATAAAGGAGCTGGAGAAGGAGCTCACACTGGATAAAGTGACAGCTGAGCTCAAGACAGTCTTATGGGCCAACATTGGCCAATCCATCACTGACCAATGGCAATATATTGAGACAATTCATGAGCAGTTGGAGCTCATTGCAAAAGCACAGAGGGAAATCCAGAGATCAAGGGCATCTCTAGGCAATATGCCTGAAGTTGCCAATAGAATGATCAATGTGCTTAATAATAGAACAAGTGCTCAGTTAGCAACTATGGGAATTTCCAACAGGACTGAGACTATTTTGTTAGTAAAGAGGGTCCTGACACTAAGAAACCTGGTGTAGACATTAGAAAGAAGGACCCAGGACATGCAGACAGAGGTCAACAGATTCATGGACAAATTTGTGGCATTGCAAAACAGAGGTCTCCCTGGCTTACTGAACAGCACAGGAAGACTACTTACACATGAGCAGTATGCCAAGAGGGTCAACACATTCGCCACAAATCAGATCACTGAAAGGCCCAGCACCTCAGAGGAAACAGGGCCAGCTACAGGACAAAGTCTCTACAACAGGGTAGAGAATTTATTCTTTATAATGAATGAAATTAAACACCTGTTTGAAGTGCCTCCCAATTTCTATAAATACACAGAGGTAGATGAGACTTTGGATGCAATTCTTAGACATCAACTGCCCACACAGGAATGGTGGACTAGCATGATACAGAAGATACTGTAAATCCAAAGGCTTCCAGCACAGTTTTCAGCAAAAAACATAAGTCATCACCTTCAGAAAAAGTGATGCATACACGGTGGATGAGAGAGGAATGGGCTGAGCCAACTCAGCAGATCATATTCGGCCAACAAAAGCAAGATTGACAGCTAACAGGTAACAGGGCCGAAAAGCTACAGCACAACAGCCATAAAGGCACATTTCCAGCATTAAAGCAGAACGTTCAGACCGACTAAGTGGCCTCCAAGGGTCAAAGTATCTCCTGACAGATATAAAGGGCATTCATTTTGTATTAATAGCAGCAGTAACTGCTTTTCTGATATTTTGTAAAATTTGGTAACGTATTTAATTATCAGATAACTCAGTGGTTCAGATATTTTGGAACTGATTGTATAAATTCCCCCTTGCATAAGCTTGCAGGGGTTGTTGATTTCCTCTTGAAGAGATCCTATGCTGTAATTTATTCAGAGTTTAATAAAAGAAGTGATGGAATCTCTCAAGTTCTGAGCTGTTTGAATGCGTTCATGGTGTTTGTTAAAAGTTGCAGGATCCCTGTGCATCTCACAATACAATAAGTCTTCTGTAACTCTCTTCATTATGTGTTTCAGTCTTTTACAATCCATACATGTTTCTATGTTCTAGTATTTAGCAGCAAAGAAAAAGAATAGTTTCAGGATTTATTCATGAAATACCCTGAGCTCAATCTATGTTGTTAATGAATGTTTTCTTCAGTTATAATCTTGATAAGTGTAATTCTTAATTGCTGTGCTTTAAGAATATATCTTTCACAGTGACCCTTGTTTCAAGAATTCAAGTTTGCTCCTGTGCAATATATTTCACTTTCACACCACTAGCTTAGTGGAAAATTCTTAATTGCTTTCCATTGGCTAATCATACATCATCACCACAGTTTTAAGTTTGTTTGTTGGAATGCCCAATAGGCCCTGCAGTCTGAACACTCCCACATAAGCATTTCAAACAATTCACAGCTCTAGACTCCATTGCCCAATGAATTACAACTGTCTGAACACTACATCTTAGGTATTGAAAGATATCATTCAACCAATATTCAAACCAAACCCTCACTTCATAACTAGCCTAAAATCCTCACAAAACAGAGATAAATCTTAAAGAGAGAGCCCTCTCTGATTAAAGTTTGGCTAGAGACTGTAATCCAAAGCTTGGTTAGTGGTTACCCCGGCCGTATTCCCTTGGGAGTCATAGGGAACAACCTGGGTGTTAACATAATTGGCGACTCCACTGGGGACAACTTATTTTTCAACTGTTGTCTGGCTATAGACAGTGGTTCTAAAAATTTGAGCAGTCCCTTGAAACAGTTCTAAAAATATCCTAAAAAAAAAAATAAAAAAATCAAAAAACAAGTTCAGAAGCTGGCTCCTAAAAGGGAACCTAGACACACTAGGTCAAACCCTGACCCTAATCCACCAGCTATTTTTGAAAATCCTAATACCATCCCCAAGATCATTAGGAAGCAGCGGGAACAGGAGACCCTTGCTGACTCAAGTCCTGAGACAGCTCATCCAAACCCTGTTCCAACTCCAATCAAGGTTCTATTTCGGTCTACCCTTGGTTCCCCCAGTTCACCATCCACATCTCAAAGCCCTCCTTTCACACCTCCATCCACTGCACATATTCCCTTGACTAACACTCTAGTCTCCACTTTTCCCACTACCCCTGTTATACCAGTCATTCATGCTATCCCAGTCATCCCTGTTAACCCTCTAAATCCTGCAAATATGGCAAACAGATATGCTCCCCTGCAGTTACCTGCCAATGCTCCAGCTCTACCTCAGGACTATCAATCCAAGATCTCATATTTTGACTCCACTGGCCCTTTCACAGCAATTTAGCATGCCAGAAGGATGCAAGATCACTTTGAGAACTATGAAATTGATGATGACAGTGTGAGAATGAGAGTCTTTGTTCAGAGCCTCACAGGGGATGTAAGAACTTGGTTTAGATCACTAGCTGCAAATACCATCACAACTCCTGATGACCTTTATCAAGCCTTTACTAATAGGTGGGAGAAGAAGAAAGATCCCCTGCACATACTTGGTGAATATGACACAATCAAACAAGGTCCTCAAGAGACCGTTTTGGAGTATTGTGCAAGATTTAATAATGTATATAATGCAATACCACAGAATTTAAGACCTCCCCCTGATTTAGCCTTGTACAAATTTCCTGATGGTTTTGACCCTGATATGGCATATCAATTGAAAGAAAGGGCACCTGAAACCCTTGAAGAAGCCCAAAAGGTTGATGTCACAGTAGAGGCTAACCTAATTGCCAAAAGAAATAGGGCAAGATTAGAAAAGAGAACCACCTTCAAAGAAGAACCCTCAGCCTTTGATCAAAAACTGGATGCAATACTCACTGGCATGAAGAGATTGGGGGACAGAGTAGAATCAGTTGAGAGAAAGTCATCATGGGATGCACCACAAAATAACCCTAACAGGAATCCAAACTTTAGGAGAAATCAAAACCCAAACGTTGGCAAGACCGGTTCTCACCCAGACATAAGACCTCCTTTCCAGGAAAACTATACTGAGGCATCCACTTCGGATGAACAAACAAATGACACCCACATTAACCTGATGGGCCTGAATGATGAGCAGCAAGTTTTTCTAAGTCAGGAGGATCATAAAGATGATGACATTCAGCAATTCCAAACCAGGTCAGGTGAGTCATTTGACTTTAAACAAGGATATGACATAGCTGTTTATGAAGTTCATAAACAATATAAGCTAAGAAGCAGAACTATAAATGTGACACATCCTGGCAAGACAAAGGCCACAACACAGCCTAAGAAAGCTATTATCACAGAACCAAGTGACAAAACTGGTCCAATTACAGATGAGGTAACAGTTAAGGAAATAGCTGTAACTTCTCCCTCAAAACAACAACCAGTAGAGTCATCACCCTTGCAGCCTAACCCAACTAACATTCCTCAAGAGGTCAGTAACAAGGACAAGCTTCAAGATCAAGACAAGGATCAAGAAGAAAACTTACTAAACAAAGAAAAGGTTGTCACCCACAACACTAAGGTTCAATCTGAAAGACCCTTTGACTTGGAAGCTGAAATTGGCAAACTGAAGGTAGCCATCCCTCTCTCAGAACTAGCAAAGCATGACATCTACAAACAACAAATCAAGAAGTCACTCCAGCTAACTCGTAATAAAGATAATGTAAATGTGTTGGATGATACCCCAGAATTGATGTTCGGTCCAGAGGTTGATGGAAAGATAGCAGCCACAGGGATCTTACCTTTTTATGTCAGTTTACATGTTCATGATAAGATACTACACAATGCAATGTTTGACTCAGGTGCCTCTCATAACCTGATGTCGAAATCAGTCATGGAAAGGTTGAATCTAGATATTACAAGACCATATAAGGACCTATTCTCATTTGACTCCAGCCAAGTTAAGTGTTTAGGTTTGATAAAAGACTTATGTGTATCCCTGGTCCAATATCCAAATAAAACAATCTTAATGGATGTTGTAGTTGCTGATATCCCACCCAAATATGGGATGTTGTTATCAAGGTCATGGGGAGCTAAACTCCAAGGTTCCTTACAATTAGACATGTCATACGCAACCATCTCAGTCTTCGGTCAACCCAAGAGGTTATATAGAGAGTCACTGATGAAATACATGGTCAGCAGTGAAGAAAAACCTCAAAATTTTCCCATATATGCTGTCCATTCTGACATAGACTCATACATTCTTTTCAATGACAATACAGGTCTTACAAATCATGATGTTGAAACCAAAACACATAAACAAGATCAGGACATTAATGAACAAGCTACTGCTCTAGAAATCAAGCTAATTCAATCAAGTGATCAGACTGTCCTAGAAGACAAACCAGGTGAAAAACCAGAACTTCAACTTACAATCCCAGATCACAGAGAAATTATTAAATCACCCCTAGAAAAAGAGAACCTATGGTTTCTAGAATTTGATGGGTCAGTCAACAAGTTAGGGGCAGGAGCAGGGGTTTGGATACATAACAAACAAAACAGTCATGCAGAGGGCCGAGCCTATAGGTTAAACTTCAGGTGCACCAACAATATGGTTGAATATGAAGCTCTCTTGCTAGGCCTTAAGCTAGTAAAATCCTTACAAGCCATAAAAGTTTCAATTATGGGAGATTCAGACTTGATTATCCAACAGGTAAAGGGAAATTTTGTTACTAATGATAAAAGACTGAGATCTTATAGATCTGTTGCTGCTGAACTACTGCAGTCCTTCACTGAATTTCAAATTACCAAGATTCCCAGGACTCATAACCTGCATGCTCATAGCTTGGCCACATTTGCAAGCACCTGCAAGTTACCTTTTGAGCCCCATCATTGCTTTACAACTGAGGTAAAACACAGACCTTCTGTCCCAAACAATGTCAAATACTGGCAAGTATTTGAAGATGATGCACAGATAAATAATTTCCTGACCTTGCAACAAGAATTTGCAGGACTAAATATTGACACTGAGGGAGCAAGTCAATCACAAATACTTAAAGGAGCAAGTCAATCACAAATACTTGAAAGAGCAAGTCAATCACAAATACAGAGTAAACAGAATAACAAGCCAATGTCACCTAAAACAGCAAACCAAATGTTACATCCAACAATTTTTAACAAAGAAAACATACAAGAACTTGGACAAAACAGTTGTGAAGAGATAGCTGATGATGAAGCCGAAGTTATACAATTGAAAGACAATTTTCTTCCAACAGGCTTAGCTCCATTAGAAGACATTTTCGACTCCAATGATGTTCCCAGCAAACCAAAAATCCAGCCCCTCAACACTGCCATAGAAGAGTGTAACATTGGGACTACTGAACAACCCAAAATAATAAAACTGTCTGCTTCATTACCTCCTGATCAAAAGCCTAAATACATTGACCTCTTCAAGGAGTTCCAGGATGTCTTTGCATGGAGTTATGAGGATTTAAAATCCTATGACACCTCTGTAATTCAACACACTATCCCTCTCAAGCCAGATCAAAAACCCTTTAAGCAAAAATTGAGGAGAATCAATCCTATGCTTCTCCCAGCAATGGAACAAGAGGTACAAAAAATGTTTAAGGCTGGCATCATAGCACCAATCAGATTTTCTGATTGGATTTCAAACTTAGTCCCTACAAGAAAGAAAACTGGTGAAATAAGGCTCTGTGTTGATCTAAGGAACTTAAATCAAGTGTCCTTGAAAGATAATTACCCCTTACCCAAGATGGATCACATCTTGCAGAGAGTAGTGGGGGCCTCAAGAATTTCTCTACTTGATGGATTCTCAGGTTTCAACCAGATCCTAGTTCACCCTGATGATCAGGACAAAACAACCTTTACAACCCCTTGGGGAACCTTCAAATATGTGAAAATGCCTTTCGGATTGAAAAATGCAGGGGCTACCTTTCAAAGAGCAATGAATATTGCTTTTGCCAAAGAGATCCATGATTTCCTTGTGGTCTACTTAGATGACCTTACACCATTTTCAAAATCTGACCCTGAACATCTGAAACATCTAAGGCAGATATTCATAACTTGTAGGAAATATGGAATTTCCTTAAATCCCAAGAAATCCATGTTTTGTTTGGAAGAAGGTAAATTGTTGGGTCACATCATTTCAAAGGATGGCATTAGGATCGACCCAGACAGAATCCAGGCCATCTTACAAATGCCTCATCCAAGAAATGTAAAGGAATTACAAGCCTTTCTGGGTAAAATCAACTTCCTAAGGAGATTTATCCCAAATTTGGCCGAATTAAGCAGATTACTCAATAACATGCTAAAAAAGGATTCAAAAGTAAAATGGACAGTAGAAGCAAATCAAGCTTTTGAAGGTATCAAACTAGCCCTCACCCAAACCCCAGTCTTAACCAACCCTCAATTTGATAGGGAATTTATCATATTTTTCTTTGCTTCCCAACACACAATTGCTGCTCTCTTATTATAGAAAGATGAACAAGGAAATGAAAAACCTATTGCCTTTTTTAGTAGAGCTCTTAGAGATGCACCCCTGAAATACCAGATCATGGAAAAACAAGCATATGCTTTGGTCAAAGCCATTAAAGACTTTAGGATTTACATCCTTTACTCCCATGTTATAGCTTATGTGCCAAGTCCCATCGTAAAAGACATACTTACTCAAGAAAATTTAGAGGGCAGAAGAGGAAAATGGATTGCCAACATCTTGGAATTTGACATTGAAATAAAACCTACAAAACTGATAAAAGGGCAAGGTTTGGCCAAATTAATGTCTGAAACAAATTTCCAAGCCCTAGACATAAACCAGCTGGACAATGAACCGGAGCTGGCGACTCCAAAGATCAATGTAGGCTTTGAACAATCCCCCTGGTATTCTGATATCTGTTATGTGTTACAAAACCTGTGTGCTCCCCCAGGACTGTCCAGAACTAAATGTAGGTTCCTAAAAATGAAAGCTTCAAAATTTTGTGTTATGAATGGAAATTTGCTTTGGAAAAACCATGAGGGTATACTGTTAAGCTGCTTAATTGAGAATGAGACTAATAATGTCACCAAAGAATTTCATGCAGGTGACTGTGGTGGACACTTGTATTGGAAGTCCACTGTGGATAAGATACTGAGGGTTGGTTACTATTGGCCCACTGTTTTCTCTGATGTCAAGAAATTCACCACCTCATGTCATAAATGTCAAGTGTTTGAGGGAAAGAGAAAGTTACTGCCACTTCCTTTGAGGCCTATTGCAACAGAGAGACCTTTTCAACAATGGGGCTTGGATTTCATTGGGGAAATTCACCCTTCATCTTCAGGCCAACATAGATGGATTCTAACAGCTACAGACTACTTTACTAAATGGATTGAAGCTGTTCCATGCAGACAAGCAAATGATTCCACTATCATTCAGTTCCTTGAGACCAATATTCTTTCTAGATTTGGTTGTGCTGATAAAATAATAACAGACAATGCTGCTGCCTTCAGATCTAAGAAGATGGTGAATCTCTGTCACAAATTTCACATTACCTTGGGACATTCTACTGCATATTATCCCCAAGGAAATGGCCTTGCTGAATCATCAAACAAAAGCCTTTTGAACATCATAAAGAAGGTATTGGAAGAAAATAAGAAGAATTGGCATAAGAAGCTTGTGAATGCCTTATGGGCAGATAGACTAACAACCAAAAGATCAATTGTGGTCAGCCCATATGAGCTAGTCTATGGATTAGAGGCCAAATTCCCTTCATCACTAGGGATCCCTGTTATGAAACTACTTCAAGAGACTCAAGCTGAGCCCAATGATATGAAAAGGAGGGTAAATCAAATTATATGTTTACAGCAAACTAGAGACCAAGTTTACAGCAGAGTTCAAGTTTTGCAAGAAAAGTTAAAGAAAGCCTTTGATAGAAGGACCAAGGCAGAAGATTTCAATGTTGGTGACAAAGTCCTCAAATGGGATTCAAGAAGGGAAGACAAAGGAAAACATGGAAAGTTTGATTCCCTTTGGAAAGGACCATTTGCTGTTCAAGCAGTACAAGGAAACAATACCTACTTCCTTAAAAGTCTTGATGAAACTGATTTGGATGAAGGTCCTGTGAATGGCAGGATGTTGAAGCACTATTTTGACTACTACCCATAAGTGCAGCCTAAGTTTCCCTTGTACATATTCAGGTGTATATATTACTTTCTGTTAAAATGTAAAAATGTAGTTTCTCAAGTTTCATTAGTTATTAGCAAAAGGCAAATGAGTTCAGATATCTACCAAGATGGGGAGAGTACAATTTGGCATGTCAAAGCAACATACTTCAAGTTTTAAAAGCAGTCAAGGGCCCAGGGCATTCTGACCTGCTGTTCTTGGCCTTTCAAATGGAAAAGCCATCCCCATGTGGAGCCACTGTTAGCTACCTATATCAATAGGTTTCATATTTCATGATTGGCAAAGAAAGTTCCAAATATGCTCTGCTTTGGTGATACAAAGATCGCATATTTCCATGAGAAAACAATGTGTGTATATAGCTTTATGTTGACTCAATTTTGATGAATGGTCCAACAGCCTAATCTGGATCATGCCATGTTTCAATTTTTTGTTGTAGAATAGAGAAAGAAGTCTGTCCAAACTGTTTAATCTTGGCAGACCAGTAGCTTAGGTAGAGAATTAAGGTTCCCAACTGCTTAATCTGGGACCTTGGAAGCAATAAGGGTAATTCTAGATAGAAAATCAAAAGAAAAATCCAAGAGAAAAGAAAAGGCAAATAAGGGTCCGCAAGTCTAAGTGCACCCTCCAAGAAGAAACAAAAAATGCTAGGCAAGTAGATGGGTAGGCAGATGGGGTTGCAGAAATGTCATTCCTTTCCAACTGAATCTTGCTGGTCAAAACAAGGAAAGCATCAATGGATAGAAAAGCTCCTCTTCTCTATCACTTTGCTGTAACACAATGGAGCATGTCTAACTTCCTTTTTCCCTTTCTCATATTCATTACTAACATCCCTACACCGGTGGTGTTCATGAAAGAATTCAAGGTTTTATGTTGGTTCTGGTTTCCTTTAGAGCCACATTTCTTGTCTAAAAATTCTTTTCATTTTGATCTACTTCCTATACTAAGTTGATTTCATACAAAAACTTAGTGTTTCACCCCTTCCCCCACTCTTACTAACCCCTAACTTCTTATTATCTAAATCCCCTATGTTCCCCTTTTCCCTACTATTATAAACACTATGGTGTATAAACCCCAAGCATGCTATAAATACCCCTTCCCCTTGGCACTATAGCCATATGTTCACAGTCAAGGATTAAAGTGACATCCGGTCACTTTAAGAACCCAAACCCTACCCCTTGTCCCCCTTCAGAAGTTATCCAAACCATTAACCCCTTCATTTGCTAAAAAACCTTGTAAAAAACCCCTTTTTACCCATAACCCGCTTTATTTGCAAAAAGCATACAAAAACCCACTTTTTCCCATTTATCCAAAGTCTTAGCACTATGCGCATTTTTGTAAAAACATTGAAAAAACCATATGAATCGCCAAATTCCCAAAGGTCCCGCCGACCGCAAATTTCGAAAGAAATATTATTTTAATCCCGCCCGCATCCGTATCGTCCGGCCAGCTCAACGATCCGTCGACCGTCGGATCAGGCCCTTTTCATCCGACGGCCCTCGTACATATCGGACCGGCCCCGACGTCCGAAAGATACCTTCCGATATCTGTCAGAGGGTGACGTCAGGCCTCTGCCACGCGTCACCCCCACATCGCATCGGAGGTACCTCTGACAATTCCGCTTCCGTATGGAAGGCGGTGCAATATGAAACCGCTAACCACTTTCGGTTTCTGTTAATCCGTCCTGCCTACGTCACTGCCAGCATCACTGCTACATCAGCGCCGCGTCGGTATGCCCCGTCCGCCATTGCTCCACCTGTCTACCACCTCACCATCCCCATGGACCTCTCTTATGCCGCCACGTCACCCGATGACGTCATGCTGACGTCATCCGACCTTGACCCCACCTGATGATGTCATGCTGACGTAATCCAAAAAAGGCGCCAATGTTCCAAAAATCCATATTTTGGCCAAAATTTCGCGTTTTTTTTCACTTTTTGCAAAAAACGCTGTTGTTTTTCTGCATGGTTTTTACATCCAACTGCACACCAACCTGCTGAACTCAACCTGGAGACCGCTGGCACGCCATTTCCACCTGCATTCGTGTCCATTGTCCTCTGTATACCAGGTATTTATCCTTGTGAATCCCTCTTGCACCTGGTTTCGTCTGTAAATTGCCAAGAAAGCTTAAAACACTGAGAAACTTATAATTCACCGGCAAATCCCCTATTCCTAGCCCCCATTTACACTCTAAGGTCGAAATTCACCGGTTGAGCCTTGTTTGCCCGAGTTTTTACCAATAACTGCATTCTGTTCACGCAATCGCGAAATGGTAACCCAAACTGTACCAATTTGCTGAGAAAAAGAGTTTAAGACCAGACATTTGTCTTATCCATCCTTTAAGCAGTATTTCAATTGCTGCAATTGACCATTTATCCTCTGTCCCTCAGTAATTTACCTTTCTGTTCAAAGAAAACTCTGTGGTGTTGCTCTGCACAGTAACACCAGTTTATAAACGACATAAATCCTAAAAGTAACCATGGATCCACCAGTAGCTCCTGTAGCATTGAATATTGCTCCTCTAAATGCCCCTCAGAGACAATTGGAGTGGCAGCCTCTAGCAGACCTGGATTATCAGATAGCAGAAGAAATGCTAATGCACAGCAAGTACCACATTCATTTGCTGAATGAGTTGAGGATTAAACATGAGGCTGGAACAGATGTATTGGGCATTTGGGATTCTTTCCTCCCTCTATTCAAACTCCCTCAGGTCAACCAGTTTCCTGACCTGATCCACCTATGTGCTGAATCCTACGACGCCACTCAGAGGGCTGTGATTGACCCTTCAGGCTCAGTTGTTTTCTATGTCACCCCTGAAGCCATCAGAGAGATGCTCCATTTCAAAACTGAGAAGAAATTAGTCCCTTTATCACTGGCTGATCTGATAAAGCAAGGAGCCAAATTGACAGATGCCCAGATCACCAAGCTAAATCAATTATATATTGACTCTGACACAGTGAAGTACCCTCCCATTTCTCATGTTTACCTAAACCAATTGGGCAGGGACCTTGTAGACATGATCATTCCCATTCTGAGCTATAATTCTATTGAATTTGTTGATGAGACTGTGCTGGTGATGATGCTCATGTTTGCCCCTGGCAAGTCTCCAATCTGCTATGACTATGCCAGTTACATATCTGACAAAATACATGAGCAATTGATGAACTTACCAAGAGAAAGGGTGTTCAGATACACCTCCTACATCTACCACTTGATTTTGTATTATCAACATGAGAAGTTCCACTTTGCTATAAAGAGAGTGGATGCACAAGGAAATCCAAGGTCAGTGGTGTATTGGTCCTCTACCTTCCACTGCAGATCTGTTTCTCCATACACCTATTGTGAATTTATAGACCTCTTCATCCACCCAGCCATGTCTCTGCTCATGAGCTCACCTCCTCCTAGGCTAACTGAAGAAATGCAGAGGATTCTTCAACTGTCCAAGGCATATAACATCGGGGATTGGTATTATTACCAACACCACACAGTCATCAGAATATATGGGTGTGAGATGCCACCATACAGATTGCCCAGATATGTGCCCATGAGATTGTTTGCCCTGGAATACTTCAGGCAATTTGGGAATGCTGATGTGCTACACTTTTCAAGCAGAGGCAAGAAAGCACAACTCAAGGTCAGAAACCAATTAGGCCACTTCATCTACAACAAAAGGGAGGAAGGTTGGCAAGAAGCCGACAGCATGTTAGGATCCCTTGGCCTACAGACGAGTTTCCTTTGGAAACCTTATGACCCCAATCACTTCATAACTCTAAGAAGGGTCAAGTATAGGCTATTTGGTTATGACCATGTAAGGTTGCCCCACATAGAAAAATATGAAAATCAAGCAAAATGGAGGAGGGGAACCTTAGAGGAAGCTGCTACACAAGAAGAATTAAATCAAAGAGCAGTTAGAAATATCCAAAAGATGGCTGACTTGCAGCTTTGTACACAGGTGTTTACTCTTCCAAGCACTCAAGTGGGAGCAGCTGCATCTTCCTCCACAGCAAATCAGCAAGCGGTTAAAGCTACTGAGAAAACCTCAAGCAAAGGCAAAGAAAAGGAGATGGAACCAGAACAGCCACCTCATGAGGAGGCACAGCAGCAACAACCACAGGTACAATAGCAAGAAAAGGCAGCTGAAGCCCCAATTTCCACTGAGCAGCAGGCTCAGTACATAGTGCCTCCTAGGCCAGAAACGACAGTGGAGGCCTCAGTCCTCCAAACCCCACAAAAAGAAGACATAAGCAAAAAGAGGGACAGAGAGACTCCCCTCACAACAATAACGACTCAAGGGGAGAAAAGACACAGAATGAATCCCCTTTCAGAAGAGGAAATGCCTTTGGGGCAATCTTTGGGCATGGGCCCACCAAGTCTGGAGGCCTCAGCAAGTTCCTTCCAGCAGGAACAAGACAGGATGATGGGAGGAGAAGTCAGCTCCTCAAGCCAGCAGAGAGAAGGTGAACTGAGCATCAAGCAGCAGTTCATTGACATAAAGAGGAGGAATGAGCCAATAAAGATACAACTATATAATCATTTGTTGAAAATGGCTCCCACCAACCAGCAAAGGCTCATGTCTGCATATGATGTTAATGAAGGCAAAATGATCATGAGTCACTTCATGCCAACTGCATTGTAGCCACAGTCCCCATCAGACTACTTGAGGACCAATCTTGAGGTCCTTGCCAAGGACATCCACCCAATGGACAAAATCGAATTGCATAAACAAATGGGTGAGATTGTGTATGCCTCCTTGGCAGACAAGACACTGGATAACTACAGGCTAGAAAATAGCCTAAATAATATAGCTGCCCAACTTGAGTTGGAGAGAGCATCCTCTCAAGCAAAGGATAACAGGATCAGGGCCTTAGAAGATATAATCATAGAGATTGGACATGATCCCAAGGACATCAAGGGCATACAAGAAATATTGAAATTGAGGGATGCAGACATGGCAGCTTTGAGGAGAAACATCAAAATCCCAGCAACAATTCACCCTCAAACAGATGAAGTTGCCCAGCTGAGACATGATCAAGATGCCACAGCTTTGCTGGTGTCTTTATATAAACAGCTAATCCAGACTCAAGAAAAGCTGGGTGAATCAGAGGCTGCGCAGGCAGCATTGCAAGCATCTTTACAGCAAAAGGAAGGAGGTCAATCATCTCAGCCTCCTCCAGAAATAATTAACCTGTAGGAACCTCCTCAGACCACAGCTCCTCCTACTAAAAAGACAGCACCATCTACATCAGCAACTGCACCAACAACAACAGAGCAGGCTCCAAGCCTGGACATGCAGAAGCTCAAGAATGAAATACAAGCCCTGGAAGCCCAAATGGCAGAGATAAATGAGGCCAGGGAGAGTCTAGCCAAGCTCAATGAGAGGTATGATAAATCCAAGCAGACTGTGGCAGAAAAGGGCAGGGAAATAAAAGCCCTCAAAGACAGGATAAAGGAGCTGGAGAAGAAGCTCACACTGGATAAAGTGACAGCTGAGCTCAAGATAGTCTTATGGGCCAACATTGGCCAATCCATCACTGACCAATGGCAATATATTGAGACAATTCATGAGCAGTTGGAGCTCATTGCAAAAGCACAGAGGGAAATCCAGAGATCAAGGGCATCTCTAGGCAATATGCCTGAAGTTGCCAATAGAATGATCAATGTGCTTAATAATAGAACAAGTGCTCAGTTAGCAACTATGGGAATTTCCAACAGGACTAAGACTATTTTGTTAGTAAAGAGGGTCCTGACACTAAGAAACCTGGTGCAGACATTAGAAAGAAGGACCGAGGACATGCAGACAGAGGTCAACAGATTCATGGACAAATTTGTGGCATTGCAAAACAGAGGTCTCCCTGGCTTACTGAACAGCGCAGGAAGACTACTTACACATGAGAAGTATGCCAAGAGGGTCAACACATTCGCCACAAATCATATCACTGAAAGGCCCAGCACCTCAGAGGAAAGAGGGCCAGCTACAGGACAAAGTCTCTACAACAGGGTAGAGAATTTATTCTTTATAATGAATGAAATTAAACACCTGTTTGAAGTGCCTCCCAATTTCTATAAATACACAGAGGCAGATGAGACTTTGGATGCAATTCTTAGACATCAACTGCCCACACAGGAATGGTGGACTAGCATGATACAGAAGATACTGTAAATCCAAAGGCTTCTAGCACAGTTTTCAGCAAAAAACATAAGTCATCACCTTCAGAAAAAGTGATGCATACACGGTGGATGAGAGAGGAATGGGCTGAGCCAACTCAGCAGATCATATTCGGCCAACAAAAGCAAGATTGACAGCTAATAGGCAACAGGGCCGAAAAGCTACAGCACAACAACCATAAAGGCACATTTCCAGCATTAAAGCAGAACGTTCAGACCGACTAACTGGCCTCCAAGGGTAAAAGTATCTCCTGACAGATATAAAGGGCATTCATTTTGTATTAATAGCAGCAGTAACTGCTTTTCTGATATTTTGTAAAAGTTGGTAACGTATTTAATTATCAGATAACTCAGCGGTTCAGATATTTTGGAACCAATTGTATAAATTCCCCCTCGCATAAGCTTGCAGGGGTTGTTGATTTCCTCTTGAAGAGATCCTATGTTGTAATTTATTCAGAGTTTAATAAAAGAAGTGATGGAATCTCTCAAGTTCTGAGCTGTTTGAATGCGTTCATGGTGTTTGTTAAAAGTTGTAGGATCCCTGTGCATCTCACAATACAATAAGTCTTCTGTAACTCTCTTCATTATGTGTTTCAGTCTTTTACAATCCATACATGTTTCTAAGTTCTAGTATTTAGCAGCAAAGAAAAAGAATAGTTTCAGGATTTATTCATGAAATACCTTGAGCTCAATCTATGTTGTTAATGAATGTTTTCTTCAGTTATAATCTTGATAAGTGTAATTCTTAATTGCTGCACTTTCAGAATATATCTTTCACAGTGACCCTTGTTTCAGGAATTCAAGTTTGCTCCTGTGCAATATATTTCACTTTCACACCACTAGCTTAGTGGAAAATTCTTAATTGCTTTCCATTGGCTAATCATACATCATCACCACAGTTTTAAGTTTGTTTGTTGGAATGCCTAATAGTCCCTGCAGTCTGAACACTCCCACTTAAGCATTTCAAACAATTCACAGCTCTAGACTCCATTGCCCAATGAATTACAACTTTTTGAACACTACATCTTAGGTATTGAAAGATATCATTCAACCAATATTCAAACCAAACCCTCACTTCATAACTAGCCTAAAATCCTCACTTAACAGAGATAAATATTAAAGAGAGAGCCCTCTCTGATTACAGTTTGGCTAGAGACTGTAATCCAAAGCTTGGTTAGTGGTTACCCCGGCCGTATTCCCTTGGGAGTCATAGGGAACAACCTGGGTGTTAACAGACCCAAGACCCTAGGGGACCTTTGTCCCTAACACTATGCCTCAAGTCTCATTGGCACTGGCCCCCCTCTTGCCAAGTAGTTTGCAAATACTAGATAGTGGTCTTTGTCATGGCCTTGGCCTTTGCATTTTATGCACCATACTTTCTCATGCACCTCTAGCCGCAGTGCCCTATCTTGCTTCAGGCTCTGCATCTCCAGGTAGAGATTCTGTAGCATGTGGATTTTTTGAACTCCCAGCCCTAGATCTTGTATCAGTGTCTCATGCAATCTCATCGCCATTTCCAACGCTTCGGCCTGGGTAGAAAGTTTTTGTTCTGATAGCGCCATCCTTAGGTGTGGTGTCAGAGAGGCCACAAACCATGTGCGATGCTATGCATCCATGAGCATCATATTAGCCTCACGGATCATACTCTTCAGTCATTGATCCAGATACCAGGGGGTCTCACCTGGAAGCATAGCGATCTCTTTAAACCCGATGATTAACTATGTCTTTGATTTCAACTGACTAAATTCTCCGTTCAACGCATTTTGGATCTCTACTATTCCTGCCTTTGGGTGATCATTAGAGTGCTTGATATGCCATGTCAACGTGCGATCCTACAGTGCATTCACCAATGTAGCCTTCTTAATGTTGTCGTCTGTGACCCCTTGCGCTTCCCACACTACTCTTACCACTAACCATAATTCGTCCAGATCCTCATTCCCTACTCCTCTGAATATGGGTGGCTTGATCGCGCTTGCCATGCCGTATTGCGAGGTTGGTGGAGGTGGAGTGGGTGGAGATGGAGGTGAAGTTGGTGAAGTGAGTGGTGGCATGGGCGGAGGTGGTAATTATGGAATGCACTGCCTTATCAAATTGACCACACTTCTCAGAGAGATCCGAGCGAGCTTTTCCTCGCTCTCTCGTGAAGGTGAAATTAAGGGACTGTTTCCTAATTCCTTGCTAGCTTTGTAGATCTTTCCGCTCTACATCATTCCAAACATTAATGTATTTGCATAGCTGGCTTTTCACATAACAACATCTTAATCTAGGTATTCAAGGATTCAATGTACTTACCTCGCGGTCCTTTGAGAAAATGTCATTCTGCTTCACTATAGCTCACGGTTGTGTCTATCAAAAACTCAATGATAAATCCCCCTATTATCCGGTCGAGCCAATGGTCCACTGCTCGCGCGATCTTATCTTCTGATGCCTCTAGTCTGTGCACTAATTCTGGAGTCCGCACTATTAGTTGGTCAAGTTTACACCTTCCCTGGCTTTCGGCTAGCCTTGCAATCTACTCATATAGTTCAGAAGGAAAGGATGCGAATAAGATCTTGTGGATTTCTGTATAGACTAGTGATCCAGCCACCTTTTCTTAGATACCTGTGGAGTTCTATTTTCCTGTGTCACGAACTCATGAATCTTCTTGTCCAACCACTCTTCAATTTCCTTCTTTGTTGGGTTCCAGTGGCACGACATCAGACATCCCTTAGGTAGATCCTGGTCTTGGCAATAGAACCATTTGTTGTCTTGTTCAGGCCTGAGCCAGGTTCATAAGTGCTTTAGCCAAACAAATCCTAAAACTATCGTCCCTTTCGGCAACAGTCCATGGTGCGCGGACTGAGGTCTCACATGAGGTAGTATGGGAGGGTGTTGGAACCAAGTTTCCACACCCTAGGGATGTCTTGATGAAATATAGGGAGTTCTCGAACCTACGCGCTTGCGCTGCTCCGTGCAGCTACCAGTCCTTCATAGCTTGTGCAACTGCTTCCATGCATCTCTGTAAAGAGCGCAAAGAGGTGTTGTCTAGATCCTTTATCCTTACTACACTATTATTATAGATCTTAACTTAATTGTGTGGGCCCAATATCTTTATTAATCATTCAACATTCATAACAAGTGTGTGCAATCATAAAACTATAAAGAGATGCATAAGCATACCCGAAGCATAGACACACAATATTTCAGAATCAACTTATCTTTTATTAATTCTCTGTCCAAGTACAATCCCAACTTCACCCTACGCACTCAGCTGCAGGGGTCCGCACACTTAGCTGTGAACTCTACTAGGCCTCTGCACACTCAGTAGCAAAGCCTCTACCTATCACTATGACCCAATACCTTATGATCTACTTCTAACTTCTAACTATCCCTTCGCATCTAACTGTTACTTCCCAAAAACTCAGACCTCCTTTACACTTAGAGCCTCACTCTATTTATACAATCCATGGTCCGCAGACCATGGGTAGGCCAACACACTTTACAGTAAATTACATTATGTTAGGGTAGACAACCCTAGACACTTGCGCTCTGCGCCCATATTTCGCGGGGTCTTTACATTACACTTGACCAAAATTCGAGCTTCAAGCCCCAAAAATATGCTATTGGGTGATCCACTGCCGAACATCTACCTCTATCTCCTCTAGGAAAGCCTGGAGGTCCTCCTCCTCATCATCTGTCTCAAGGTTGACAACCTTGCCCTTTTCTTCCATGGAAAGTTTACCAAATCGCGGATTTCGCGGAGACATGCAGACTAGTCCCGCTGCCTATGTATCCTTCTTGGGCCTCAGCATCAGGGGTGATTTTGGAATTTCCGGTGCATTCCCCACCTGCACTGTAGGGCTTTGAGTAGCTTCCTCATCGGTACTCTCTACAAAACCCACATCTCTCCTGGTAGTTGTCATCTTGTCTGAACTGTCTATGGTTGCTCATGAACCAGGGGGCTTAAATACTACTTGGCACTCAACACTCTGTGCTCTTCATAATAGCTCAAATGTTAAACAACCAAGTGTTGTCTCGTGGCTAGCCTTGGGGGTTTTATAGCATCTTTTGAATTTGAATTTGACCGTTCCCCCCATTTCTGAGTCATTAATGCATCCTTGGCGGCAGATTGTCCCAAATATAGCTCTTAATTCGTGTCTTAATTACCGACCGCCCACTCTCTTTTGCCTTAAATTGAACATCTCACCATGAATAGTGACATCAATGATTACTTCCCAGCCTACCCATGTGGCAGCGTAGCCCCCCATGCATGGGCGTGAACCTTGTACCACGCTAATTCTATGCGCACCTCCCTCACCGCACAATTCCCAAATAGACTCATTTAGAGTCCTGAACTCTCTTTCAACTATCTAGAGAACTAAGGTTGTGCTCCCTATAGTTAGTTAGGTGGTCGCCCCACCTATGCGAGAATACAACTCACCTTCCAGCATAGCATGTGGACACTCCTCACTTGCCCTTGCGACAACTAGCATCGTGTGCTTTGTCTTATGTGTTGCGCTTCCCTTGTTACTGCGTTTGGTAAGGTGTGGTCTCAACAGTGGTAACAAAATCATAAGTTCTTGGCAACAATATTCCAATGCAGTGGTGTGACCATCGGTATATTTCCTTGTCATCCTTCGTTTATCGATGAGACATGCTTGCGCGACATCAGTTTCCCATCTTTTGATCACAGCATCCTTCAACATACTTTTCTACCTCAAACATACCCGATATTCTTCGAGTTCACGAAGTCTAAGGTTCCCTCATTGAATGGCTTCCTGAATCCTTATATGGTCATCCTCGCATCACTGTGTTATTCCTTCGTCCTGGTCTTTGCGCACTGCCATAACTATGGGAGCTATTACGTGTGGATTCTTTTTGGTATTCCCTTCAAAAATCTTGGGTTCTACTCCATTTCGCATCTTTGGAATCATTTTTGTGCTCAGGTTTTTGCACATTGTCCTATAAGCCCATCGAACTGCTAGCATGCGCAAGTCCCAATCAGTTCATCTTCTCTGGTAAACCTTGTTTAGTACTCCATTCACCCTATCGAATGACTCGTCATGGATAATTGGTAACGCGCATCGCCCCTCCTGCTCTTGTGGTTTGTTCCAATTCTCTAGGTTGTGTGCTTGTGCGAATTGTATAGCATATTCCTGTATCCGTCGGGAAAGGTGGGCATGCAAGCTATTCTACCCCAGCTGATTTGATTTTGTTCGAAGTTGGGGTTTTCCAAAATGTAGGCACATCATCCTTTTTCACTCATGCTATTCTTCAAAGGTACCTTGATGTGTACCCCACCATCGTGCGGGTGTTGCGTGCAGTGCCCACTTCAACGCATTGAACCACTGCTGGTTTGGTACTCATTTTCGAATTTTCTCAGAAATTGATCCACTCCTGACAATCCATCATATGCCGACAGTTCCCTTGCCTCTATTTTTACACAACACAATTTTCTGATCACCATGTTGCAGTTCAGCATTGTTACTTCGTGCAGTCAATTCTACCATTGCTCTATCTCTTCGTCTGAATCTGAAGTGCAAGAGCTTTCGCGCTCCCACGAAATCCTTCCATTTGTAGTCAGATTCACCTAATCCTCTCCTTATGTAGTTATCTTATAGATACAGTCAAGATCATCATTACTATCATCATCGTGCATCGGTTCAGTGTATCGCGTTCCCTCAGCTAGGTCCAGCGGTACTACTATGCGTAGTGACTTTTTCTCAAAGGTTATTTTGCACTTCTTCAGATTTACAACTCCGTTCATATCAGTAGCCCAGTCTATTCCTAGTAGCATGGGATAGGGATTGCTGTCATCGACAATCTCTATCACTTCGAAATCCGCCTGTGTGCTTGCGCCTTCAATATCAACTGTCACTCCTTGCAATCTTCCCATAGGTAAAATCTTCTGTTGGTTTTCCATCTCTAACTGAATAGGGGACCATTGCAACACGGGTCTACCCATGCATTCCCATGTTTGCTTTGGTAGTACATTTGCATTTGAACAAAGATCCATGATTACCTGATCCATTTCGTATTCGCCTATTTGCGCAGTCAACCTCATATCCCCCCCTGTGCGCAATACATGATTTCCAAATTTCCAGATCACGAGCGGTTCTCCTGACCCTGCACACCTAGTGATAAGTTCCAGTATCCCTTTGACTGCCTTGCTGTCGTGTAACAGTTTCATGCATGTCTCCAAAAAGGTAGTGAGCATGGAAGGATCCATCCTTGATTCTAGTTGATCCTTACTACCTAAAGTGGAGGCCTCCGTGATGCTCTTCTTATCTTCCATGAATGTCTCCTTCGCGCATTCTAAATCAAACTCGGGTTCCTTTGTAGGAGCCTTGCGAACCCACACACTTTCTTCTGACTACTTCCCTTTATCATCTCCCATTGTTGTTCCACTCCTAAGCATCATGTTTACGTTTGGATCTTCTTTGTGTGGTTCAAACCTCATAATTTGTAAATTCTAGGTCAGAGGGGGCTGAAGTACCCCCTTTTCACGCATCTTCACTATCAACGAATGGAAATCTTCTACCTCATGATCAAACTGATTACAGTACCAACATAGTATATGAGTCGGGTTCATAAAATCATGGGCATAATGTCCTGCCCCCCCCCGCAATTATAACAGATTATTTGTCAGCGACTCCTTCTTCATCCCATTCCACCTCGACCCCGACCGCAGCCATGAAACCCAACATCCGTCATCCCTACATTTGGGTCGAGGGCTCACATTTTGGCTTGCACCATGTAGGTAGGAGTCTAATCCATCATTAATTCATAGCTTGTGTAGGTGCATTCGTCATGGCCTACCGACCTACATAAATTACAAAACAACTATTGGGACGTCTGCATATACTTCTGCAACAAATGACGATTATCTGTGGTATGTTTTCCTCCTATCTGGCAGATCGCGCACCATAGGACAGATGCCGCACTCGGCCCCACCTATGCCTCCGTTCTTAATGGCATTGGCCCTCCTCCTGCCACGTAGTTCGCAAACACTAGACAGTGATCTTTGTCGTGGCCCTGGCCTTTGCATTTTATGCACCATACTTCCTTGCTCGCCTCTTGCCGAGGTGCCCTATCCTATTTCAAACTCTACATTTCTAGACATAGATTCTATAGCTACTCATGGATCTATTGGATTCCCAATCTAGGGTCTTATATAGGGGTCTCATGCAATCTCATTGCCATCTCCAATGCTTCATCATGGGTGGAAATTTTTTGCTGTGATAGCATTGTCCTTAAGCGTGGCATAAGTGAGGCCACAAGCCATGCATGATGTTGTGCATCCGTTAACATCATATTGGCTTCGTGGATCATACTGTTTAGCCTTTTGTCCAGAGCCTAAGTGGTCTCACCTAAGAGCATCGCAATCTCTTTAAACCTGATGATTAACTACGTCTCTGATTTTGGCCTGCTAAATTCCCTATTCAATGCATTCTGGATCTCTGTAATTCCTGCATTCAGGCAGTCATTAGAATGCTTGATATACCACGTTAATGCGCGATCCTATGGCGTGCTCACTAGCATATCCCTTTTGATATTATCATCCACGACGCCCTTTGCTTCCCATACTGCTCTTACTGTGAACCAAAATTGGTCCGGATCTTCATTCCCTACTCCTCTGAATACTGGTAGTTGGATCGCACTCACCATACTGAACTGTGGAGGTGGTGAAGGTGGAGTGGGTGGAGATGGAGGTGAGGGGGTGAAGCGGGTGGCTATGTGGGTGGAGGTGGTAAATGTGGAATTCGTTGCCTTATCAAACTAACTGTGCTTCTCGGAGAAACCTTCGCGAGCTCGTCCTCTCTCTCCCGCGAGGGTGAAATTAAGGGGTTGTTTTCTAACTCTTCACTATTTCCACTTCTGTAGATCTTTCCGCTTCGCGTAGTCCAAAACATTAATTTATTTGCATAACCTCATTTTCACACAATAGCATCTTAATCCAAGTGTTCAAAGATTTAACATACTTACCTTGCAGTCCCTTGAGAAAACGTCACTCTGCCTCGCTGTAGCTGATGGTCGTGTCTACCATGAACTCAGTGATAAATCCTCTTATTATTCAGTCGAGCCAATGTTACAAAGCTCACGCTATCTTCTCTTATGAGGCTTCTAGTTTGTGCACTAGTTCCGAAGTCCACACTATTGGTTTGCTGAGGCTACACCTTCCCTGGCTGTCTGCTAACTTTGCGATCCACTCATACAACTCATATGGAAAAGATGCAAAGAAAATTTCGTTTATTTTAGTGTACAAGTAGTGATCTAGCCATTGCTCCTTAGGTACTTGTGGATTTCTCTTTTCCTGCGCCACGAACTCGTGCATGTTCTTGTCCAACCACCCTTCAATTTTTTTTCTTTGTAGAGTTCCAATGGCATGACATCAAACATCCTTTATGTAGATCCTGGTCCCGGCAATGGAACCATTTGTTGGCTTAGTGGGGCTTGACCCAGGTTCAGAGGTGATTTAGCCAAGCAAATCCTGGTACTACTGGCCATTTCGGCAATAGTCCGCAAAGCATAGACTGAGGTCTCACCCAAAGTAGTATGGGAGGGTTCTAGAACTAGGTTTCTGCACACTTGGGATGTCTAATGGGCTTCCAGAGGTCCATAGTCTGATCTGTCGTTGCGTGCACTTACGATCCTTTCGCAACCTACAGTGCCACTTCCGCATAGCCCTACTCGGGGCACGATCCATATAATACCCATGTTCCTTATTATTTAAACAATTACTTAACTTGCATGTGTGAGATTTATGGTTATTACAACATAATCATAAATCATATCAGTGTGCGCAATACATAAACAAATGTAAACATAAAGAAGATAATCCACAACAATTACACATAATTATGATAGACTTCTCTTTATTAGCTTTCTATCCCACTTATAGACTCGACTCCACCCTGCGCACTCAGCCACAGGGGTCCGTGCACTCAGCTGTATGCTCTACTAGGCATATGTGCACTCAATTACAAAGCCTCTTCCTACTACTACAACCCAAGACACTTATAATTCTGCTCTAAGCTCGAACCATTCCTTTGCTATTCTCTTTATTAGCGACTACTTTTAGAACTTACAACCTCACTCTATTTATACACTCCCATGGTCTGCGGACCATGGGTAGGCCAACTTTACACAAATTTATAATACAATTCTTATGGCGAACAACCCTATGACTCAATTGTACACTTCACTCCTCGTGCCTGTAATTCGCAAAGTTTTACAACATCTTTGACCAAAACTTGGGCTTTGAGCCCCAAAACTTGTTGTGGGGGGGGATTCTATGCCCAACAATACATCGTGATGTAATGACATTTGGATTTGATGAATAATATATAATTCATGTTGCTATTCATTTGCAATATTCTAAAGTAATCAAGAAGTAAGCACTGGGGGCTTGGACTTGGTCGCTGGTGGATTTCACTATTGCTCCCTGTTTTATAGTTTTACCTTTCTTCTACTGCAAGTTTAATTACTCTTTTTTATAGATTTACGATCGATTTACTTTCACTAGTGTTGAGTTTGTGTGTTCATTGCATTAATTCTTATTTCTGTTGATTGGATTCATTTATTTATGCCATATATTGATTTAATTATTAAGAAAGAATCAATTCGTGTTAATTAAAATCCAGAGTGTTATTGGTTAGATCAGGTGTATTAATTTTATGCAAAAGTTTAGATTCAGCTGAAAGAGCTTTGTTATCGCTACGGTGCACTCGGTTGATGTAACTACAATTAGAACTTTTTGATTAAGATTGAGTTTTGGTGCTTGAATAGGTTAATTTCCTTGAAGTTACAAGCTTGATATTTATGGTTTGATCCGTTTACTCTTGTATTTAAATCAATAAGTTATTTAAAGAATTACTCTTTGTAGATTCAACGATTTTCATCACTTGCACATATTGTATACACTCTTGAAACAAAAAGACTTACCTAGGTCGATAATTAATGTGAGGCATTTAAGAGTTCTAAAAGACACCTTATATGCACCCAACAGTCCGCTTCTGTAATTTGAAGGGAGTGTTCTGCTCATCACCCCCACCTACTTCCTGCTTGGAATTTTCCTACTCTTCAGTATGCTGGGAAGCCAATGCTTCAACTTCTACTATGGCCTCTTTTGTGGCACTCTCTTTATCGACAACTACCTTAGGAGAAGCTTCTTTAGCAACAACTTCTTTCTTATTTTGGTCGGCCAACTCTCATGTTGCTGCTTGTGCCTCTTCTTTCCATTTCTACACTGCTGTCATCTGCATGGAAGAGCTTTCTCTTACTTTTCTGGTACCTGCACTAAGATTTGTGGGTTGTTTCCACTCCGCTAGACATGTCCCCACAATCTCCTGTACATCAGCCTTCATAACTAGGTATGGCAACTTATGCCATATCTTCTTAGGGTCTCACCTTGCACGGATGGATACATTACGAAAATAGACCTTAAATTCCATGAAGGCCCGCAACTGCTCAAATAAGGTTGGAGACAACCTTGGCCTCTAACTGATCATTGTGTGAAGGTCCATCTCGACCGGTATCCAAAATAATTTTGACTCTGTGATCCTCTCCGGATCCTTCATCACCCACAATGAAGAGAGCTTCACTACCTCCGGTAAATCCTCATCCTGTATAGGCAACTGACTATCCTGCAGAAGTCGCCATGAAATGAGTACAATCAATAGCATGAGCCAGACATAGTGAAATTCCTTGATTTTGTCTTGCGCTTCGCAGAAATTTTCTAAGAATTACTTGTAGAGGTACCGTGCCCAGTTTTATTGCACCCCCTTTGCAAACTATGAAACTAATGAAATTACAGGTGCTGGAACCTCATCCACATGACATTTTCTCATGACCTTCCCCAATAAAATATGAGTGAAAAACTACACCTCTTAGTCTGTAATAGAGCGAATAGAGTATCCGTGCAACTTCTTGATGAACCCAAATTCAGTTTTCATTTTATCTACAAGTTCCTTCTCCTTGCTTTTTTCTCCAAACTCCTTGGTTATGTCCACCCCTTTATAGGGAAATTTCGTAATTCTGTGGATCAACATGTCTGTTATGGGGATGGGTTCGCTTAACCACAAACACCCACCGTGCACCAGTGTGAGCAATTGGCGCACACATATATTAGTGATAATCGACCTATGAAAGTGTGGCACACACAACATATGTAGCAATCCAGCCTGCTCGCCCCCTTTTACCCATTTCATTGGTTTGGAATGACATAGGGTTATTAGTTTGAAGACAAGATTTCATTGGTTTGATAAGAAGAGTTGGCATCTCATTTAGTTAAGTTTTCCTTTCATGATGGTTGAATGCTAGAGGTTGTATTTTGTTAAGCTAGTGTTTGATAGCATATTCAAAGTTATTGTATCCTCTTAATTTCAGTCATAGGATTTAGATTTGTACTTAGTCAAATAAGCAAGATGATTGAAATAGGTTTTTAGTTGGAAATTCTTCTGAGTTGCACCCAAGAATGAAACTTATCATAGAGTCCTAAAGATTTAAAGTTACCTTTGAAGTCTACATGCCTTTCGAACATGCTTGAAGTAGGTTAGAATTTTCAACCTTTCATTCACGAGTAGCATAGGTAACATAATTAGGGTTTCTTAGGGTTTTCATGGGGTTTGAGTTATATGACAAAGTGTTTTAATTGGAAGTTTTTTCTTGGCATCTATCTCATGATTCAGATTGGGATTTCATAAAAGTTTTAAAGTATAGGTTCATTCAAAGTTTCAAAGTTGAAATTTGATTATTGATTCTACTTGCTAGAATTTGATGAATTGTGTGCTAGATTCAACTAAATTATTTTATAAGGGAAACCATTAGAACTCTATCCAAGAACTGAATTTAGAAAGTGCAGTACAACTTGTGTTTACAATCTTGGATTTACATATAGATGCAGGAGAATTAAAACACCCATTAAATCTCTCAATATTTTGGTGCTGTTGTCAGGGAGTTGTAATTCCTTATTTAGGTAACTATTATTATCAGAGTTTCAGGATCTTGCACAACTGTCAAAGGCCAGAGAGTGTACGGTAAGACATGAGTGAAGATCTACGCATTCACTTTTGTGGGGTTGCTCCAAAGTCTAACTGATTACTGCTTGTTCTTAAGTTTCAATTTCCTTTATCTTATGCGTAGGAGCACAAGCAGACCTAGATATAGTAAGGTTAGATTTATTTCTAGTTCTAAATTTCCTGCAACCTTTGGATCATTTAGTATACCTCTTATTAATTTTTCTAATCAATATGCAAGATTGAGACAAGAATGAGGAACTGTTGATACCAACCTGGATTCGGATCGAGAATTCTTAGATCAAGGAGAAAAGACCATTCAACAAGTTGTTTTTGACAACACTAAAGGGATTGAGGTAGAAGAACCAATGGAGTTGCAAGAAAATGTGGACATGCAATCAACCAATATCAACTATGTTCCAGTACCTCCTATTCAAACTATAATCAGCAAACCTCTTCGAGTGCCCATCATAAATATGGATCACCAAGATAGGGAGAACATAAATAATGAAGAACACCATGGAGAGGGAGAAGGCCCTCGACGCAATGTTAACTTCTTTGGAGGAAACAACCCGAAAGGACTAAGGGGAGGACTAGGGGAAGACAATGAGGAAACTACGTTCGGATTCCCTATTCTAGATGTGACTCGCAACATCAACATGAAAAACATACCAATGGCATCTCTTCTTCTATTCTATGGTAAATCATCTGAAGATCCCGATGCATTTATTTTTGAATTTGATATTTTATGTCATAGTTATAATTACTATGAGGATGCATATAAACTTAACTTGTTTCCCGCCACTTTGAAAGATGCATCCCTTAGATGTTTCATGAGTCTAGGGGAATAAACTATATACTCGAGGGATGACATGAAATCAGTCTTCCTTAAAAAGTATCAAGAATTTCGTAAGAGTAGGGACATCAACGATACCCTTAGGATGCAACAAATAGAAGACGAAAACCTAGAGGAGTATCTTGAACGATTCCTATATAATTTTCACAAATCCCATGGGTCAAACTTAGATGAAAAGACTATCAAACTATGTTCCTAAAAGGACCGAGGGATGACTGCATTGAAAATTTAAACCTTCTTAGTGGTGGGGACATCTATAAGAAGCCAGTTACTGAAGTAGTTGAGCTTTGTCGTACCTATTCTAGGGACCAAGCTAAAGTAGGGAAAAAGCTTCACGAACTTAAAGATAACTCTAGAGTCTATGTGCTAAAGAAAATTGTGGCTAATGCTATTACGAGAGTCGAACTGGGAAACTTATTAGAAAATTTTAAACCTGATATACTCAACACAATCAGTGACCAGCTAGACACTATGAATATCAAACAAAAACAAGAGGTCGAAAATCCAGCCATGGCAATATTTTGTCTTGAGCGTAAGTGCAAACATCAAGACAAGGAATTTTCTTTAAATTAAATTGAGAGTTGTGGAATCTATACTCTAGAACACCCAACCAAGAAGTGCCCATCACTTCCTAGCCTACAGGCTATCTACAAAGGGAACATTGAAACCATTGACCAATCTCAAGCCACGGAAAGGTCCATCTCAAGAGGCTAGAGTCAGAATGTGTTTCCAGATCCAAATTTGCAAGGTTATGGTCAGACTCAACCTTCAACCTTCCAAACATCTTACCCTCCTTGGGCTACTGTACGACCACAAAACAGTCCCTGGAACTAGAATTGGAGGACAAACCCCTATACCAATGCCTATCAATCACAAAACCAATTCTATGTGCCTTACCCAAATATGCCAAGTACCTCATATAATCCAACCATGCAACCTTATCAGCAAGGGCATAAGCCTAACATGTATCAACAACCCACACTACCACCACCTCCTTTGCATCAGTTGTTACCTACACCTTCTAACCCATCATCCTCGCACACACTTGCTACCTTGAACCCACCTCAACCTACACTGTCGCCTGTGCAACCCATACCTAACCCAAGTCATTATAGGGCACCTCAACCCATACAAAACATTGATATCCAGCCTTTTCCTACATATATGATCACTGCCATTCCTATGAATGAAATCCAATTACTATCAAGAAAGAGAGTTAACAAAGGAAAATCAGTTGTTGTTATCCAAGAAGAGGTGACCTCCACATCATCCGAAAACCCTTTGCAAAATGAAAAACAACGACAACCATAGAAAGAAGAATAAAATGAACCACCATACCCAGAAAGATTGATTGCAAAAAAGGAAGAGACCCTTCTTGAATATGATTTTGAAAACAAAATAAGGAATGTTTGCATTAAAATTCCACTTTTACAAGAAATCGAAGACATTCCTATTTACACCAAAATTGTTAAAGATCTCTGCATTAAGAAATCATGGAGAAATGGGCATAAGAACCAGAACATCAAAATCATAAGCTAAATGTCCACTATGATTTCTGACTTGCCTGCAAAGTATGATGACCCTGTGAATCCCATTGTCACAATTGAGATAAATAGAGTACTTCTGACAAATACCGTCGTGGCTTTAGGAGTAGCAATAAATGCAATGACCTTGAAACAATGATATCTTTACAACTACCTAGACTTAAATCCACCACTATCCTTCTAGAAATGGCAGACAAATCTGTCATCAAACCAATGGGAACCCTAGACGACATAGTGGTCACTATTCTTCTTGGAAATATCCCATAGATTTCATTGTCATTTCTCATAAAACCTCTAGACCCAGACACCCTGTGGTTCTAGGATGACCATGCCTGGCAACTGTTGATGCTGTCATAGGATGTAGAAATGGAGAAATGATTATTTCTAATGGTCCCCACAACCAAACTATGTCTATTTCCCCCCCTACTCAGACAGCTGCTAAAGTACCATTATGGCTCAAGAACCCATATGGGGACAATGATTGTATGTTTCCTTTGTTGTCATTAGATCATTCTAGAGGTCTCCATGAGAATTTTCATGAACATCTTTTGCAACACTTTTTTGCTGATAGCTCTTGTATCAATTATCCTATCTCTTTTAATGGTTATCAGCAGGCGTTTAGTGATGAGTTTAAGGAAACTTTCCATCCAGTGGTCTTCGCCTCTTTTGCAGTAATGGAGGAAATCCAGGAACACACCATAAAACATATAGAAAATTTTGAAGGAAAGATCTTACATATCGATACAGGATTGATTGTAGAACAAAGGTAGCAGTTGATGATTCAAGAACAATTTGGAGCTTTTGTATGGGATTAATTGGACATGAGGGCCATACATCTAGACACATGCATACACCATATCTATACAAATGAAGAAATGAAACCTGTTCAACAACCACAAAGGCGTATTAACCTAGAATTAAAATACATTGTCAAAGATGAGCTTCAGAAACTCTTGGTTGCATATTTCAACTACCCCATTTCTGAGAGTGGTTGGGTGTCACCTCTATTAGTGGCTCCAAATAAGAATGAGAAGTGGCGTATCTACATCAACTACAAAGAATTAAACAAGGCCACATTGCGTGACTGTTTTCCACTGCCCTTCATTGATCAAGTCCCCAACACACTTTCATGTAAGAAGTATTTTTCTCTTTTAGATGGGTACAACAGTTACAATCAAATACAAATAGCTGAAGAAGACCAAGAGAAGACTACCTTTACATGCCCTTGGGGAACTTATGCATATAAAGTCCTCCCCTTTGGTCTTTGTAATACCCCCACAACTGTTTAGAGAGCTATACTTGCCATTTTATCTGATTTGATCCATGATTGTGTGGAGGTCTATATGGATGACTTCACAGTTTATGAAGATGACTTTTCACAGGCTTTGGGAAATCTAGAGAAAGTATTGATTCATTGTCAAGAAGCTAATCTAGCCCTTAGTAGTGATAAATGTAAGATGATGCAAACTAACAAGATTTTTCTAGGCCATAATGTGTCCCTAGAAGGAATTCAAGTTGATCCAACAAAAATCGAGGTGATCTCACGTATCCCTATTCCTAGTTCTCAAAAAGAGGTAAGAAGTTTTTTAGGGAACGCAGGTTATTATTGATGATTTATTGAGAATTTCACTAGAATTGCAACACTGTTATTTAAATTGTTAACTAGAGATGCTGAATTTGTATGGAATGTCGACTGTCAACAGGCTTTTCATGTATACAAGGAAAAGTTGTCCACTTCTCTGGTATTGAGAGGGCCAAATTGGTCCTTACCTTTTCATATTTGTACAAATGCTTCAGATACTACACTGGGAGAGGTCTTTGGAAAAAGGGAGGATAACTTTCCCAATGATATTTATTTTGTTAGAAAAAATATTTCTCCCACTGAATTAAATTATATGGTTACTGAAAAAGAGCTGTTAGCGGTTGTGCATGCTATAGGAAATTTTAGGCGTTATATTATAGGTTATGAGAGATTTGTCCATACCAATCATTTCACTATTATATTTTTAATGAATAAACCTATTACTAACTATAGGATAACAAGTTGGTTGTTGCTTTTACAAGATTTCAATATAGCTGTAATTGATAGGCCTGGAAGGATAACTTGGCAACTAACTTCTTATCTCAATTGAACATTGCACAGGGAAACATGCCAACGCCAATGCTTGCTGAATTTCTAGATGAAGTATTATTTTACATTTCTACTGTTACTCCTTGGTTCAATGATGTCGCCAATTATCTAGTATCAAGGAAATTACCTCATAACATGTCGGCCCAAGAAAAACATAATATAGTGCAACGTAGTGCTAATTTCTCTTGGATCGAACGTGATCTATTTTATATTGGGCCAGACTTGATTATGAGGTGGTGTGTGCGGGAATATGAAATGTATGATGTGCTGAGAGCATGTCACAACAAGCCTTGTGGTGGCCATTTTTCCGATAAAATTACTGCATACAAAGTTCTCCATATTGGATACTATTGGCCTACACTATTTAAAGTCACCAAAAGATTTGTTTTTAGTTGTGATGCTTGCCAACAGATGGGGAGACCTGTTTCCTTCAATGAAATGCCTCTTCAACCACAAATCACAATTGAACCTTTTGAGAAGTGGGCATTGGACTTCGTAGGGCCCTGTTGTGCTCTACAACGACCCCCCATTTCATATCATCTTTATTTATAAATATTAACATATGAAATGGGTTCCTTTAAAGATTAATTGGTATCAATACTTTTATTAGGTCCGATAATCAAATGAACTCATTTCATAAAACCCTTTTGAAAAACCCGTTTAAAGAAATAACGCAAATCTTTGTCATTGCGATAAAGTGATCGCAAGATCGCATATCGCAATGACATAAGAAATATAAATAAACGGCACATTGATTTCCGCCGATGCGATATCACAATCGGCGATCGGAAAAACTTCATGCACATTTTAAAAGCGCCCCATGCCATTAGCCCTGATGCGATCGGAAATCGGCGATCGGAAATCGGCGGTAATCTTTACTTAAGTCTTAAAATGCTCAAAGCTTTTCCCCCGATGCGATGCAATCGGCAGTCGGCAATCGACAATATCCAATGCACATCATTAAGGCGCACAGGTCATACCCCCGATGCGATCTGATATCGCTATCGGCGATCGGCGATACACTATATGTGCACTTTATAATCCTCATCCCCCCGACGCGATGCGATAAAGCGCAATTTTCAATAAAAAGCCGTTAAGTGATGGGATATCGCAATTCATTCATATTTAAAGCTTGATCGATTAAGCAGTCATTTACCTGCACTCAACCGCCAAAACGCTCACTGCACGCTTAAGTGAATCATTCAGCCGAATAACGATATAATGGGCATTTAAGGGATGACAGGTTTTAAACGGCCAATTAATGAGATCATAATTCTTAAAATCTCTCCATGGATTGTGTCCGCGCCCATTTTTAAAGGCTAATCCCTTACTACGCACCTATGCTTATGTTCTCATCACTTGCAAGTTTTCATTGCTGTCTCTGTATTACGCACATTTGTCTCTCTGTGCAGAATCCATCCGAAAGAGAAAACTCAAACAAGATGGGGAAGAAATCAAAGAAGACCGCAGGCGCCTCCACTACATTAGCAGCTGGTCAAACTCTTGTGGACAAGAAGAAGGGTTTAATTTCTGATACTACGTGTACGAGTCTCACCAGAGTCACTTGGCAAGGCACTTACAATTTGATTGAGGCCGAACAACCAGAAAAGATAGTAATAGAAGCTACTGCTGATCCTACTCGCAAGTCTGATTGTACTCTCAAAGATTTAGCCGACTCTTTCCTTCATAGAATAGCGGCTAGGGAGCAAATTCTCCCATACACAGATGTAGTGCGGTGGGCGATTCAAGAAATCCCAATTTTGGACAGAACTTTCAACACTAGAGATGGGAGAATCTTCGGATCATTCAGGCCGGATGATCTAAGACAAATGTATCATTTGCCTGAGCCGGAGAAGATATATAATAAATCATTCCTGGACAAGTTTGCAAATGAAAATGAAGTTGAATCCGAACCCATCCGGGATTGGAGACAAAATCCAGCCAAACACAAGCACGAATCTTCGGGTAAGTACTCAGTCGACTCTCTGGCTTCTCCTTATTGCTATGCGGGAATAATGATGTGTAGATTATGGGGATTGCATGACTCTGCTAATTTTACCATAGAGATGGTTCCTCTAAGGGAGGCAGCTGTAAACGGTATAATTATAGATTGGGCCACCATCCTTTCTGAAAAATTAGCACAAGCTGTGCGTGACTTTAGACATCAGACTATCGTCACAGAAAGGAAAATTCCCCCATTTTATTACAGTGCATATATCTTAGATACACTATGTTTCAATTCTGAATTCCCCGTGCTCGGCTGGAGGTGGACGCCACAAGATCCCACGGCCATCCACATATACCATCAGAAACTATGGAAGTCCTCTTACAAGCACCATCTGTACCAAGTCTGCAATGGCTTTATGGTGCCTATTCACTATTCTATTTTTGACAAACCCATTCCCAAGATTTCATATCAAGCTTCGTTTGATATAACAGTGGTAGCAAGTTGGTTTGGGGAAGAGAGATTTACCTACATAAGAGTTTTCGGCAGCCAAGCCAACCCACATGTTCTCCCTCTGTATATACCAGATAAGCTGCTAGCAAGAGAAATCGCCTATCAGATTACAGTTGAGAGTGTTACACAAACTCTCAAGAAAGAAAAGAAGAGGGGCTGGCCCTCTTTTCCCTTCAGGTGTGGTGTCTATACTCTGCATGATCTCAAACATGCAGAAAAGGAAGCCACAAAGCTTCAATCTTTAACTCTGGCGACTATCCCAAACAGGCCATATGATCCAAGCATTCGAGCACAAAGAAGATTGGTTTGACGACCTATTTGTTGCAGCCGAAACAATAGGTCAAGCTAAAGAACTTGCTCGATTGAAATATAATGATGAAGGGTTGACTGAGTTCAATAAGCTTAGAGAGCAGAGGTTTTAAACTCTGCCTCTAGATTTACTAGCAACAACCCCGGCGACATCATCAAGCGGGCCTGTTCGGCAACAATCAAAAGAACCTCCGGTAGTAACAAAGGATCATAAAAAGGAACAGGAGGAAAGGCAGAGAAAAGAAAAAGAAGAATGGCAGAAGAGAGCACACGAGGAGAAACAGAGGAAAGAGCAAGAGGAACAATAGAGAAAAGAGCAAGAGGAAAGGCAAAAGAAAGAACAAGAGGAACAACTGAAGAAAGAGCAAGAAAAAGAACGAGAAGAGTCCCAAACCGAAAAGGAGAAACAGACCACCACCGACGTCAATGTGGACACTACCATAGACCCCAAACTATTCCAGGAATGGCAGCAGTTTCATTCCATCATCAATGGATTGGAATGTTCAAAAGATGGGGACACTTCCAAGACAAATGACACACAGGACATCAGTTCACCTCAGGTTCTAAGTGGAACCAGCGGCCCATCCATTTCTAAGGATGTTGAGATAATTCCAAAGGACCCCTTTGAACAAATCATTCTCCAGGTAGAAGATATTCCTCCCCTGGATGTTTTCTACAGCCCAAGGCATAGAGCAGTTGTAAAGCGATCAAGGAAAAGACGAATGACTGATCAACCTTCTATCTTTCCAGAGCAAACAGTCACGGGTAATGTAGTATGGAAGGAGGAATTGGACCCCTCCGATGACCTAACAAAGCTGTCACAGTATGCAGGAGCCTATTCCACAGCAACAATCGACAAGGCATCGGAGGTAAGTCTTCTACTGAAGACTAAGGACCAAGAAATTTTTGCACTACAGGCAGAATTGGCCGAGGCAAAGCAGAAAGCAGCGCAAGCAGAGGAGCAGTTGCTGGCACAACAGCAAATGAATGATCAATTAACCCAACAATTGCAGGAAGAAAGGCAAAGGATTGACCAAAATGCAATCCAGAAACAAAAGGAATTGTCGGAGGCATTGGCACAATTGAGAGCAGCAAATGAGCAAATGATGAAAACGAAAGATGAGCAAATCGCTCAATTATCATCACAGCTTGAAATAATCAAGGGCGCTCCACAGGTGGATGAGTTCAGAAAGGAAGCATCACTAATAAAAAATGCATTGATATCACAAATTAGGCTCCTTTGTCAACAACTCACTGAGGCAGAGCCATTGTGTGAGTTAACTACATCCATTAATCAACAGGTAGAGAAGGCCAGGAATGAGTTAGACCAGGCCGAAGAGATCATAAGTGGATATCTTGACTGGCAAGATTCTGATCAAGGGAAAGAAGCAAATTTGCCCAAGATTTCAGAAACATATAAAGACATACTTTTCACAGAATGGCACACTCAGGTGATGAAAGTAGAAAGGGTAGCTTCAAGGTGTAAATCAACCTCCAGCAACCTAGTTGATCTGGTTAACAACACTCTCTACTTAGCGAATATGATCTCCCAATGTACGCCAGGAAAGATAACAACAACAAACATGTTGGAGCAAACGTGTTATCCTGATTTGGAGGAAAAGGGGAGATTAATCGCTGGGGTTAACAGTTTGACCTTCGATGCATATTGGCTTTTCCTGATTAAGCCGCACACACAGAGAGCCACCCTTAAGTGTTTAACAGATGCAATCGGGTGTATAATTCCCGACATTCAGGATGCCACCTATGCTGCCTAGCTCAGTTCGCTTCTCAACAAACCACCTGAAGTAGAGCCAATGCTTGCGACAAGTCAGCTCAGGTTTAAAGGCAAGCAGCCTACCTGATGAATCATGTTGCCGATTGCCAGATCGCTCCAGGAAATACGATCAATATTTATTGATGCCAATTATGTAGGATTTCTGTTTATTAGATATTTAGATTAGTTTAGTATTTATAGACCCTTTCGTTGTTTTGGAAAGGGTCGTAAAGTTTTGTAACAGACTTAAAAAAAAACTGAAGTTTGCACTATTGTGCTTCAGTCAATATTATTTTATGAAACTGGGCCAATTGTTCTTAATTTAACAAGGAAGCTTCTTTATGCAATTGTGCACTATTGTCGTTGTTGAGGATGTTTTTGCGTTGAAGGAAGAACTTCAAATAGCGATTAATATTTGGGAGTGTCAAGCAGCTCATATGGTATTTCTATCTATGTCTGAATTCATTCCTTTTATATGAATTGTTATGTGATTATTCTTGCTATTGTTGATTATATGCATGCGCTGTAACAACAGATCTTTATTCATTCCACTATTGGATATTTTACGATTTGCCTTTTCTTTTAATCATGCATGTGACAATGATATAAATGATAAAGTGTGGTAATATCGCCTTAATCGCTTTGCTTAACTATTTAGGCATAGCAATCATGAATAGAATAACATCCATGTCTGTCAAATGGAGTCATCTACATGCCCGTTTATAGATACGGATCATCAAGCGCTGCACTTTAAAAACTCAATAAGTCCCCGGGGTAGATCATAGTTATTATATTCTTGCCGATAGTTTTAGTTATTCGCTCATCGCTAGCGTAGTTTATAATCATCCATCCATCCCGTTTATATATTTCTGGGAAACTGGTCCCATTATCCCCAGTCAGAGCCACTACTTCAAACGGAAAAGGAGCTGTACTAAGGTTCGGACCGGCTGGTTATCCCCGATGTTGTCGCAGCGATTTTCGAGGCTTCAACATTTTTGGCGCTAGAAAGAGGGCCTCAACTGTGAATGGCACATAAGTCAAAACCTATAAGCCATTCTAAGAGTAATTCTCCCTCCGAATCCCCTCAATCTCCTTATTTGCATACTAGTTCACTGGTACCCAAACAAGAATAAGGGGAATCAACTACCACTGCTCAAACCCATCATACTCCAGAACAATTAAGTCTTGAATCACCTGAAGTCCAGTCTCTTATCCACAAACTTCAGAGCTTCTCGATTTCACCACAGAAATCTGAGGTATCACAAAGCAGTGCGACTTCGCAGTTCAATTTAACTCATCCTCTCACCAGACTTCAGAGCGAAAAACTCGGTATTGAACCCACAAAGTTCCCTTTACCCAAAAGGAAAAAGGCGAAGAAAATTACTGAAGGATCTGATAGTGGAGAGCTTTCATCCACATCCTCCATTGCATCTTCCCCTCTGCAAAGTCAACCATCCACTCCCCCATTACATATTGTTGTTCACCAGGGATTTGAAGCCTCAACATCCCAACCCACTCACTCCTCAGCATTAGTTCCTTCCCAGACATCTGGAATTCCAACAGTAGTATCAACCACTGTTGCTATGGTAGATCCATGGACCAGGCCAGGTGCAGTCAACATGCCTGCACCATTGCATCCTTTACCAGATGCTCCTGAAAAATGGCTACCTAAATTTAACCCAGATGACGGGACCCAGGCTGAAGAACACATTAATAATTTTATGTTAGCAGTTAACTTGAAAGGAGTGACAGAACAAGATGTTGTTGTAAGACTCTTCCCTTACACCTTGCAAGGATCAGCAGTATCTTGGTATTTTTCTTTACCCTCTGGTTCCATTACCAGTTGGAACACTTGCCAAGAGCAGTTTCTTACCAAATATGGAGATGATAGGTCCTTAGCTACTTTAATAAACGACCTCTCCAATTTGAGAATAGAGCATAGGGAACCAATAAAGGAATTTAATGCTAGATTTAATAAACTCATGAATAAAATCCCTACAGCTTCCAAACCAAGTGAACAAATTCGAAGCGAATGGTATATTACCGCCCTACCTGCCAATATAGCCATTTTTGTAGACAGGGCTGGGAAACCTACCTTAGCTGAAAACATGAGAGAAGCACTTGCTGTGGAAAAGCGCATCAATTCTCTAGAGAAGAAAGCTACTTTGGAAGACAGAAAAGCCAAAAAAGTCTCATTTAAAGAGGATTCCAAGAAGAAAACCCCAAAAGACCCATATGACATGGAGGGTTTGCAAAAGGTCCTGAAAACTTTGTCTAACGAAATGGTTGAAATAAAGAAGCAGGTGGCCGAAACCTCAAACAAAAGACCATTTAGGACTTATAAGAAAACTGAAACTAAGCCACCAAATGTCATATCTAACGCAGATTCAGAGCAAGAAGAAGAGGAAGAGGAAACAACCTCACAAACTGATGATGAAGAAGAAGTAGCTGAATGCCACGGAATGTGGGATTTTATACTCCCCAACTCTGATACCGATAATGAAGAAGAAGCCTTTCCGGTTACTACAAGAAGTAAAAGTACTTCTGAACCTGCCCAGGCAACTTCAAAGAAAAGGAGTGCAGGTGCTACCACAACAAAGGAAAAAGTTCCTCCAAAGAAATCACCTATAGTGGTTCCCCAAAACCAGCCTTCAACTTCTAATTCTCCTTCAACATCCAAAACATTAGTGGTATCTGATTCAATGGAATATAACATTGTTGATGACATGAAGAAAAATAAAGCAAACATAACTATGTTTGAACTTAGTAAATTAAAGCATCAGCAAAAATTACTTCTTAAAGAATTGAATGTTGTTCCCTCTACACCCCTTCCCAGTGCAAAAGCTGCTAATGATTCAGGCCAACCTCCTCCAGGTATGGTTGAAGCTACCGATTCAGTTCTAATTGGAGATAGATCGAACTCTCATACTCCACCCTTCCTGCTGACCTATGAGATTTATAACAGAAACCTGCACAACTGTTTAATTGACTCAGGGGCATCATCTAACATAATGCCAGCTTCAGTTTGCTCTAAACTGAACATTGAACCCCAGAAGTCTATTATTCATATTGTACAGTTGGACAGGACCAAAGTGCAGGCTGTGGGAGAAATTAATTCCGTAACTATCAGGTTGTCTGCTGATCCCAGGGTTGTACAGAGGATTGACATCCTAATAGCCGATATACCTGAATTTTACAGTTTAATTTTGAGTAGGGATTGGTCCGAAAAATTTCATGGCTATATTTCCACTGATTGGTCACATATGTGGTTTCCCTACAAGGGCAAGCCAAATCAAATAAGGATCGATCGAGAGAAACACATGACCCACACAGTTACTGAATTTGAGCAAGAAAACCAACCTGTAGCATTCAACAACAACATTTTTGGGAATTATTCGTCAGAGTCATTCTTTGGCAACTTTGTTGCCCAACCATCTCCTTTTTCAGTCAATCATTTTACATCTCAGATTGAAATTTTTTCACAAACTGATAAGTCTAGATGTTTTAATGATGCTGAGGAAAATGTAAATACTTTTGTTAATACCTCTTTATTTTGGTCTTTATATTTTGATGGCTCTAAGTCCAGCGAAGGCTCAGGAGCAGGTTGCATTTTGGTTAATCCACAAGGAGAAAAGACAATGCTATCTTGTAGGTTAGAATTTGAATGCACTAACAACACAACCGAATATGAAGCTTTAGTCCAGGGATTATATAAAGAAATCAGCCTTAAAGTGCAATATCTAAAAGTATTCGGCGATTCTGAAATTATTGTTAAACAGGTGAGGAATGCAATTCATTGTCTTTCGAACCACCTCAAGCATTATCAATCACTAGTACAAGATCTTACCTCACACTTTTCAGCATTTAACATTTCCTCCATTCCTAGGTCGCAAAACTCGGCAACCGACCTACTAGCCAATGTAGCTTCCAAACTTCTACCTTCTGAAGACTACAACCCTGATAGATTTTCCGTAGAATTACTTTTTAGGCCTTCAATTCCTGATAATGTCACTAATTGGAGAGTATTTAACCATGATGAAGATATTTTACAATTTCTAACTTCTGAAAAGTCCTATGACGATTAAATTATTGAGGAAAATGACCATGATCTACAAATGAAGGAAACACCTCAGGAAAATTCAATTCCTAAACCAGTGGTAAAGCTTGAAGATCTTTATGATATCAAAGACAGGTTTAAACCTGTAATTAATGCAAAGCTCCAAAGTTCTACCCTTAGGTTTGAATTGATAAATCTAGGTACTGACCATGCTCCTCAAAACATTAATTTAGGATTAGGACTTTCCTTGGAAGAGAAGGAGGCATTCATAAAACTGTTAAGAAAAACAAACAGGTCTTTGCTTGGAAGTATGATGATTTGAAGACATACGATACATCCATTATCCAGCATACCATTCCTATGCTTCCTGATCAGAAACCGATTCAGCAGAAGTTAAGAAAAATACATCCAAATTTAGAGAGCCAGATAAAGTCGGAACTTAACAAACTCTTGAAAGCCAAGATTATTTTTCCTGTCTGACACTCAAACTGGGTCTCTAATATGGTGCTAGTCAGAAATAAAAACGGCGACATTCGAATTTGTATTGATTTCAGAAATTTAAACAAAGCGAGCTTGAAAGACAACTTCCCATTACCTACTATGGAGCAAATACTCCAATCAGTAGCAGGCTCTGAATTGATGTCCTTTCTTGATGGATTCTCAGGATATAACCAAGTTCTGGTTAATCCTGATGACCAACTTAAAACCACATTCAGAACAAAATGGGGAACATATGCGTATAAGAAAATGCCTTTCGGACTTATAAATGCAGGAGCGACATTCCAGAGAGCTATGGATATAGCTTTTAGAGGGTTGATTAATAGAACAGTAGTCATCTATTTAGACGATATTACTGTATTATCTAAAAAGAGGTATAATCATTTGCATGATCTAAATCAAATCTTTCAGCGTTGCAAAAGATATGGTATTTCTCTTAACCCTAAAAAGTCTTTCTTTGCTCTTGATCAAGGAAAACTCTTAGGTTTTATTGTATCCAAAGATGGCATTTATATCAATCTTGATCGGATCAAAGAAATCTCTGAAATCCCTTTCCCACACAATAAAAAGTCGATGCAGTCGTTTTTAGGCCAAATCAATTTTGTTAAAAGATTTGTTCCTGATTTTTCTCAAATTATTTTGCCACTTCAAACAATGATCAAGAAGAATTCAGTCTTCAAGTGGGGATCAACAGAAAATCAAGCTTTTGATATAATCAAACAATCAATAATCAATGCCCCAGCCTTGAATACTCCAAATTTTTCTAATCATTTCACATTGTATACCATTGCATCCAACGTGTCTTATGCTGCAGTGCTCACGCAACTAAATGAACACAATTTGGAAGCACCCATTTTGTTCTTCAGCTCAAATCTCCAGGGTGCTGAATTAAATTACTCCGATGTAGAAAAACAAGCCTTTGTTGTATTTAAAGCAATCAAGCATTATAGACCCTTCCTTTTGAAAACCCACACAAAAGTTATAGTTCCTTTCCCAGCAGTTAGGCAACTATTAATCCAAAAAGAGTTGGGTGAAAAAAGGGAAATTGGGTCACAACGCTTCAAGAATATGACTTAGAAATTAGGCCAGCAAAGATTGTTAGGGGTCAAGGTTTTTGCAGGATATTGGCAGGAGCATCAAACATTCCAGAATCAAGCGATACAAATCAAACCCAAGAAATCAATCAGATAAGTGTTACTGATTCTGGATCTCAATATGCAGATTTAATATTTTATTTAAAGAATGGTTATGCACCACCAAATTTGTCTTACAGAAACAAAAGGGCCATTGTGTTAAAAGCGAAGAATTTTACAATTATTGATGACGTGCTTTTTAGGCAGAATTATGATTCTATCTTGTTAAGATGCCTTGAAAAACCTGAAGCCCAAAAGGTTTTGCAGGAATTACATGATGGACCAGCAGGAGGACATTTTGGAGCTGACACAACAGCTCACAAAATTATTCATGCTGGTTACTATTGGCCTACTCTATTTAAAGATGCCCACGAGTATGTAAGGAAATGTCTCAATTGTCAAACTGCTAGTGGAAGACAACGTAAACCAGCTTTCCCTCTGCAACCAGTCAACATTGAACAACCATTTGAGCAATGGGGATTGGACATCATTGGGGAGATTACTCCACCATCTTCCAAACAGCATAAGTATATCCTTACTGCTACCGATTATTTTACTAAGTGGGTTGAGGCAATCCCTTTAAAGACAGCAAATTCTAAAGCAATCATTGAATTCATAGATCAATTCATTATTACCAGGTTTGGTGTCCCAAATGCTCTTGTTTTTGATAATGCATCTTACTTTTCAGGCAATGCTATGTTTGATTTCGCTATTAAAAGAGGATTTAAGTTAAAATATTCTGCTAATTACTATCCTCAAGGTAATGGTTTAGCAGAGTCTACTAATAAGAATCTGATTAAAATCATTAAGCGAACTATCGAACAAAATCAGAGAAATTGGCACAAATCCTTAGTGTTTGCATTATGGGCTGATAGGATAACACAGAAAGCTTCTATTGGGACTTCTCCGTTTAATCTTGTGTATGGAAAAGAAGCAGTACTGCCCACAAATCTTGTTCTTCCTTCTTTAGCCCTAGTTCAGTTCATTGAGGAAAATCCTTCCTCTTCTATTCAGCTTAGATATGACCAAATTCTAAAATTAGAAGAAGAAAGAGAAAAAGCCAAGGTTATCCATGCCAAACATCAGCAAGTCATCAAAGCAGCTTTTGATTCAGTCTCATCCGGTTCAAAACAATTCCAAGTCGGTGATTTAGTTCTGAAATGGGACAAAGCCCATGAGGACAAGGGTAAACACTCCAAGTTCTAGAAGTTGTGGCTTGGACCATTTCAGATCTGTGAAAAGATAGGCCATTCAACCTTTATATTGCAAGATTTATCAGGTTTGAGAGATTCTCTCCCTGTTAATGGCCTTATCTTGAAGAAATTCTTTAATTGAGGAGGTAACCCCTTCTCCTTTCATTTCAGTAGGATTTTGTAGTTTGTAGGATTTTTAGAAAATAAGGTTGTGAGATATCTCCCATTGACCTTTTGCTGTGTTTGAAAAAAGTTATCCCACAGAACCAGTATGAACATTTGCTTTTAAATAATAGAACTTTTAACCAAAAAGGATAATTTCTAGGAAATTAGATATCATTATATTCTGAAACCACAGTTCAAGTTTTGTCAACTCCTCTCAAAAGCACAGAAGTATTGTAAATCATTTTCTGTTTTCAAATTGGTCTCAAAAGGTTATCAATATCAAGATAGAAGTCAATCCAATTTCAGCATCTTCAACTCTTACCCTGTCGTCCATTTACTCTTAAGGAGAAGATTGTCCATCCCATTCACTAAAGTTTATGATTTTTCAGAGTGTAATTCTAAAATATAAGATATTAAAGATAAGAGGTCTTATTACAAGCCTGCTTACCATGTTCATAGGGAAATAGTTTATCTGACATTACCCATACTGCAAACCAAAACAGGGTAATGGCTTGAAATTACAAGACAAGGGGTCTCATCACGAGCCAGCTTGTTCAGTTAGACTACTACCAGTGAATGGCATTGTCAATAGCTGGCCACCAAACCAGGACAATGGCTTTTATCTTATCAACAACAGAAAAGGAAATGAAGTACAAAATATCAAAACATATTTTGAATTCATTCTATTAATCACACTCTTAATTGGATGGGACAATGGACAATCACATGGTTAAAAGGTATCCCTGTCGAAACTATAGATGTTTGCTAGCAGCAGAGGCTCTACCTATGATAGATGAGTTTACTATAAAAGCTGATTTGGAAAGGTATTCTATTTTATCATTATAAACCAATAAAGGCCTATTTTAAACTTAGAATGTATTTATTTTCTTAAAAAAGAGGAAGTCAACAAAATAGTTTCATTTTTCTCAGAATACATAGAAATCTAGTTATATTAGAATTTTCCCCTTTGATTGAAACTCTATTTTGAAAAAGTTTAAGTATTTCTATCATTTCCAGAGATAACTGGTTCTTCCAGCGAATCGCCAATTGTTGTGCTCTACAACAACCCCCCATTTCATATCATCTTTATTTATAAATATTAACATATGAAATGGGTCCCTTTAAAGATTAATTGGTATCAATACTTTTATTAGGTCCGATAATCAAATGAACTCATTTCATAAAACCCTTTTGAAAAACCCGTTTAAAGAAATAAGGCAAACCTTTGTCACTGCGATAAAGCGATCGCAAGATCTCATATCACAATGACATAAGAAATATAAATAAACGGCACAATGATTTCCGCCGATGCGATATCGCAATCGGCGATCGGCAAAACTTCATGCACATTTTAAAAGCGCTCCATGCCATTAGCCCCGATGCGATGCGAAATCGGCGATCGGAAATCGGCGGTAATCTTTACTTAAGTCTTAAAATGCTCAAAGATTTTCCCCCGATGCGATGCAATCGGCAGTCGGCAATCGGCAATATCCAATGCACATCATTAAGGCGCACAGGTCATACCCCCGATGCGATCCGATATCGCTATTGGCGATCGGCGATACACTATATGTGCACTTTATAATCCTCATCCCCTGACGCGATGCGATAAAGCGCAGTTTTCAATAAAAAGCCGTTAAGTGATGGGATATCGCAATTCATTCATATTTAAAGCTTGATCGGTTAAGCAGTCATTTACCTGCACTCAACCGCCAAAACGCTCACTGCACGCTTAAGTGAATCATTCAGCTGAATAACGATATAATGGGCATTTAAGGGATGACAGGTTTTAAACGGCCAATTAATGAGATCATAATTCTTAAAATCTCTCCATGGATTGTGTCCGCGCCCATTTTTAAAGGCTAATCCCTTACTACGCACCTATGCTTATGTTCTCATCACTTGCAAGTTTTCATTGCTGTCTCTGTATTACGCACATTTGTCTCTCTGTGCAGAATCCATCCGAAAGAGAAAACTCAAACAAGATGGGGAAGAAATCAAAGAAGACCGCAGGCGCCTCCACTACATCAGCAGCTGGTCAAACTCTTGTGGACAAGAAGAAGGGTTTAATTTCTGATACTACGTGTACGAGTCTCACCAGAGTCACTTGGCAAGGCACTTACAATTTGATTGAGGCCGAACAACCAGAAAAGACAGTAATAGAAGCTACTGTTGATCCTACTCGCAAGTCCGATTGTACTCTCAAAGATTTAGCTGACTCTTTCCTTCATAGAATAGTGGCTAGGGAGAAAATTCTCCCATACACAGATGTAGTGCGGTGGGCGATTCAAAAAATCCCAATTTTGGACAGAATTTTCAACACTAGAGATGGGAGAATCTTCAGATCATTCAGGCCGGATGATCTAAGACAAATTTATCATTTGCCTGAGCCAGAGAAGATATATAATAAAGAATTCCTGGAGAAGTTTGCAAATGAAAATGAAGTTGAATCCGAACCCATTCGGGATTGGAGACAAAATCCAGCCAAACACAAGCATGAATCTTCGGGTAAGTACTCAGTCGACTCTCTGGCTTCTCCTTATTGCTATGCAGGAATAATGATGTGTAGATTATGGAGATTGCATGACTCTGCTAATTTTACCATAGAGATGGTTCCTCTAATGGAGGCAGCTGTAAACGGTATAATTATGGATTGGGCCACCATACTTTCTGACAAATTAGCACAAGTTGTGTGTGACTTTAGACATCAGACTATCGTCACAGAAAGGAAAATTCCCCCATTTTATTACAGTGCATATATCTTAGATACACTATGTTTCAATTTTGAATTCCCCATGCTCGGCTGGAGGTGGACGCCACAAGATCCCACGGCCATCCACATATACCATCAGAAACTATGGAAGTCCTCTTACAAGCACCATCTGTACCAAGTCTGCAATGGCTTTATGGTGCCTATTCACTATTCTATTTTTGACAAACCCATTCCCAAGATTTCATATCAAGCTTCGTTTGATATAACAGCGGTAGCAAGTTGGTTTGGGGAAGAGAGATTTACCTACATAAGAGTTTTCGGCAGCCAAGCCAACCCACATGTTCTCCCTCTGTATATACCAGATAAGCTGCTAGCAAGAGAAATCGCCTATCAGATTACAGCTGAGAGTGTTACACAAACTCTCAAGAAAGAAAAGAAGAGGGGCTGGCCCTCTTTTCCCTTCAGGTGTGGTGTCTATACTCTGCATGATCTCAAACATGCAGAAAAGGAAGCCACAAAGCTTCAATCTTTAACTCTGGCGACTATCCCAAAAAGGCCATGTGATCCAAGCATTCGAGCACAAAGAAGATTGGTTTGACGACCTATTCGTTGCAGTCGAAACAATAGGTCAAGCTAAAGAACTTGCTCGATTGAAATATAATGATGAAGGGCTGACTGAGTTCAATAAGCTTAGAGAACAGAGGTTGCAAACTCTGCCTCTAGATTTACTAGCAACAACCCCGGCGACATCATCAAGCGGGCCTGTTCGGCAACAATCAAAAGAACCTCCGGTAGTAACAAAGGATCATAAAAGGGAACAGGAGGAAAGGCAGAGAAAAGAAAAAGAAGAACGGCAGAAGAGAGCACACGAGGAGAAACAAAGGAAAGAGCAAGAGGAACAACAGAGAAAAGAGCAAGAGGAAAGGAAAAGGAAAGAATAAGAGGAACAGCTGAACAAAGAGCAAGAAAAAGAACGGGAAGAGTCCCAAACCGAAAAGGAGAAACAGACCACCACCGACGTCAATGTGGACACTACCATAGACCCCAAACTATTCCAGGAATGGTAGCAGTTTCATTCCATCATCAGTGGATTGGAATGTTCAAAAGATGGGGACACTTCCAAGACAAATGACACACAAGACATCACTTCACCTCAGGTTCTAAGTGTAACCAGCGGCCCACCCATTTCTAAGGATGTTGAGATAATTCCAAAGGACCCCTCTGAACAAATTATTCTCCAGGTAGAAGATATTCCTCCCCTGGATGTTTTCTAAAGCCCAAGGCATAGAGCAGTTGTAAAGTGATCAAGGAAAAGACGAAGGACTGATCAACCTTCTATCTTTCTAGAGAAAACAGTCATGGGTAATGTAGTATGGAAGGAGGAATTGGACCCCTCCGATGACCTAACAAAGCTGTCACAGTATGCAGGAGCCTATTCCGCAGCAACAATCGACAAGGCATCGGAGGTAAGTCTTCTACTGAAGACTAAGGACCAAGAAATTTTTGCACTACAGGCAGAATTGGCCGAGGCAAAGTAGAAAGCAGCGCAAGCAGAGGAGCAGTTGTTGGCACAACAGCAAATGAATGATCAATTAACCTAGCAATTGCAGGAAGAAAGGCAAAGGATTGACCAAAATGCAATCCAGAAACAAAAGGAATTGTCGGGGGCATTGGCACAATTGAGAGCAGCAAATGAGCAAATGATGAAAACGAAAGATGAGAACATCGCTCAATTATCATCACAGCTTGAAATAATCAAGGGCGCTCCACAGGTGGATGAGTTCAGAAAGGAAGCATCACTAATAAACAATGCATTGATATCACAAATTAGGCTCCTTTGTCAACAACTCACTGAGGCAGAGCCATTGTGTGATTTAACTACATCCATTAATCAACAGGTAGAGAAGGCCAGGAATGAGTTAGACCAGGCCGAAGAGATCATAAGTGGATATCTTGACTGGCAAGATTCTGATCAAGGGAAAGAAGCAAATTTGCCCAAGATTTCAGAAACATATAAAGACATACTTTTCACAGAATGGCACACTCAGGTGATGAAAGCAGAAAGGGCAGCTTCAAAGTGTAAATCAACCTCTAGCAACCTAGTTGATCTAGTTAACAACACTCTCTACTTAGCGAATATGATCTCCCAATGTACGCTAGGAAAGATAACAACAACAAACATGTTGGAGCAAACGTGTTATCCTGATTTGGAGGAAAAGGGGAGATTAATCGCTGGGGTTAACAGTTTGACCTTCGATGCATATTGGCTTTTCCTGATTAAGCCGCACACACAGAGAGCCGCCCTTAAGTGTTTAACAGATGCAATCGGGTGTATAATTCCCGACATTCAGGATGCCACCTATGCTGCCCAGCTCAGTTCGCTTCTCAACAAACCACCTGAAGTAGAGCCAATTCTTGCGACAAGTCAGCTCAAGTTTAAAGGCAAGCAGCCTACCTGATGAATCATGTCGCCGATTGCCAGATCGCTCCAGGAAATATGATCAATATTTATTGATGCCAATTATGTAGGATTTCTGTTTATTAGATATTTAGATTAGTTTAGTATTTATAGACCCTTTCGTTGTTTTGGAAAGGGTCGTAAAGTTTTGTAACAGACTTAAAAAAAAACTGAAGTTTGCACTATTGTGCTTCAGTCAATATTCTTTTATGAAACTGGGCCAATTGTTCTTAATTTAACAAGGAAGCTTCTTTATGCAATTGTGCACTATTGTCATTGTTGAGGATGTTTTTGCGTTGAAGGAAGAACTTCAAATAGCGATTAATATTTGGGAGTGTCAAGCAGCTCATATGGTATTTCTATCTATGTCTGAATTCATTCCTTTTATATGAACTATTATGTGATTATTCTTGCTATTGTTGATTATATGCATGCGCTGTAACATCAGATATTTATTCATTCCACTATTGGATATTTTACGATTTGCCTTTTCTTTTAATCATGCATGTGACAATGATATAAATGATAAAGTGTGGTAATATCGCCTTAATCGCTTTGCTTAACTATTTAGGCATAAGAATCATGAATAGAATAACATCCATGTTTGTCAAATGGAGTCATCTACATGCCCGTTTATAGATACGGATCATCAAGCGCTGCACTTTAAAAACTCAATAAGTCCCCGGGGTAGATCATTAGTTATTATATTCTTGCCGATAGTTTTAGTTATTCGCTCATCGCTAGCGTAGTTTATAAATATCCATCCATCCTGTTTATATATTTCTGGGAAACTAGTCCCATTATCCCCAGTCGGAGCCACTACTTCAAACGGAAAAGGAGTTGTATTAAGGTCCGTACCGGGTGGTTATTCCCGATGTTGTCGCAGCGATTTTCGAGGCTTCAACAGGCCCATATCCCCAATTTCAAAGAATAAAAAATATATCTTGGTATGCACTGATTACATCACCAAGTGGGTGGAGGCTAAAGCATTGTATGCTACCACTGAAAAGACAGTAGTAGAATTTTTGTTCAAGGACATATTTATGATATTTGGTGTGCCTCATGAAATCGTCACTGACCAGGGTACACAATTTACATCAAATTTGGTCAAGGAACTCACGAAGCAGTATCAAATTAAGCATCGCAAATCGACTCCTTACGACCCCCAAGCTAACGGGCAAGTGGAGTCCACAAACAAATTTTTGGAATCCATCCTCACAAAAACTATTCAACTACATCATATGGATTGAGCAGATAAGTTACTGGAGGCACTATGGGCTTACCGAATCACTTGGAGAAATGTGACAGGACACACACCCTATGAGTTAGTCTATGGTAAACAAGTGCTCTTGCCAATTGAGTTCCAAGTAAAAACATTCAGGACTGCCACCTAGTTGGCCACAAATCAAAATGAAGCACAAGAGCAGAGGCTAATGCAATTGAATGAACTTGATGAAATCCAACAAGATTCCTACCACAGAACCACGTTGGTGCAAAGCCAAAGAGCTTGATGGCATGAAAAATTTATCAAGAAGAAAGCCTTTCGCTCAGATGACTAAGCCTTGTTATATGATAGTAAGTTTAAGCATTTTAAAGGTAAATTTTCTACCAGATAGTTAAGACCATTTGAAGTTGATGAAATTTTCGATAACGGTTCAGTTTGTATTTGTACTATCAATGATGATAAGAATTCTTTTGTAGTAAATAGTCATCGGCTTAAATTTTATCACAAACCACTTTCACGTGATCAATTTTTGCAGGAAGTATGAAAGGATCTAGGGTTGGAGCTGATTCATGCAAATGACGAGCCCCTTGCTGGTTCATATGATTAATTTCTTTATATATATATAAACTACTGGGCTGTTATTTTTCACATTTATAGGTGGTTCTCCCCACAACCCATGTAGAAAAAAAGAGGAATTCACTAGGAGCAAGTTTATTCCTTTATCCAACCTTGGTGGATTACTTATGGAAAAGGAACCTGTGGAGTCATCTTTGGATGCCTTCAGACTCTCTAAAAATGAATCTCCCGAGCATTGACTGATCCAGGCTCGCAAAATGATATGGATGAGTATTAGTCTAGGGATTCCTTGAGTATAGAATTGTTCTTTTTCGGGCTGAAGGAAATGTTTACGGAAAGGAAACCCCTTGGAGTCTACTATGGGCAATTCAGACTCTCTAAACATGAATTCCTCAAGAACAAACTACTTTAGGGTCACTAAAACAATAAAATAGTGGTATTTTAGGGATCCTTTGGGCAATGAATTATTCTTTTTCAGGGCTAGGGGAATAATTACATAAAAGAAGCCTTCTTGGAGCTCTTTTTCGAGAAATTTCCAACTCCCTAAATAAGAAATGCCCCAGGAAGTTGTCATCTTAGGTCTGGTCAAAAGCTATGAGATGATAGGCAGGGTTCTAGTGCTATCCCACAATAGATTTAATGCCCATTTGTCAAAAGCTTTACAGATCTATGTCCTATTTCCTATGTTTAACTAGTTTTTTTCTCAAGTACTTAATGCTGGGCTGGAGTCCTCTTGAGAGTCAGTTGTTTCAATATTCCAAAATATTTGTAAAGATATGAATGTTCAAGTGCTAATCCTAACAGTAGCACCATCAGTCTCTCAAAAACATATCAATCTCTCAAAAGTATGTAAACTCTGCTGCTAAAGCACCAAGAAGTCTTCTCAGATGATTGGACATCTTAGTTCACTGCAAAAATTGATGTTCTCTACACAATGAGGAGACATGTTTTGACCGATGGATCTAGAAGGCATTCACACTATCCTTTATACCCAAGATCATTACAGTGACACAGGTATTGCACTTAACTTATGTAATTTGGTCTCGGATAGTTCTAATGCTCACCAAATGTAATTTTATTATACCTAATTTCCTAAAAATTTGGGCTCCATTCCTATTTTCACCCCCACTTCCTAACGTATTGAACCACTTCCCATTTTGGCTTCCTCAAGAATATGGCCCTTATCCTTTCCTCACATATATTCATAATTCAGGCATGATTTCCCTTGATGGGCACGGAAAACAATGATCCATGGGCTAGATACAGGGTATTATTCTTTAGAGTACGCATAGGTGTTAGTATGATGTGACAAGCAGTCTTTTGTTGAGGTTGACACTGAGTCTATTTTGTCAGCGGTCCTTTATTGGCTTTTGTTCACAGGTGTGATGCTGTAATGATGAACGATTGTCACCTCTCACTCCAAAAGGTGGCCAACGCATTATTTCTCTCGATGGCCATGACTCTAGCATGAAATACACGTTCCTTTCTAAGTGTATTACCTTAAGTTCCATTCCCAAATTTTTAATTATTGCATCATTTCTATTTATTCATGATAACTCCATACAAATTGTTCTCACCGTAGAGGTTTCCCATAATTTTGATTGGGTGCTAATTGTGGAGTGACATTTTCTATAAGAGATTCAATTCATTGGTTCAGTTGATCACTTATCTGTGCCAGTGAATTCTACAGTTGCACTCAAAATTTGACCATGGGAGTGGATAAGCACGAGCCAACATTTGGCCAGTTTTCACGGACCCTTGAATATCAGTCTTGTAAGGTGGTCATCGAAGAGAAGGGAAGGATATTTTTTCTCCAAAATTTTTAGGGGTACAATGATGTAGTTGCTTTGGAGTTTTCCCAAATATTTGGTAGGAAGAGAGCCAAAGTTGGAAACTTGCAACTATAGATCACAAAGTAGTCTCTTAGCCCCAAGCAATAGGGCTACCTTCAAGTTGGGAGCATTTCTTTAAGGGCAGCCAATTACACATTCCCAATTGTGCAACATTTCTAAAACTAGCTTATCAGTCACTAAGCTGGGCCAAAGGAGTCTTGTGTACCTGCATTCAGGATCAATGGCATCCCTTGTTAACTATGATCCAATATTTCTTAACCTGTGAAGGAAGGTACACATCATTTTTCTATATCATATTAGGCTCTTGATGCATTTTACAGAGGACTGCTCCATAAATATTCCCCATTTCTTGAAATTAAGCCTCCACAAGATGGCCAGGGGAGTGCAATCTGAGGGTAAGAAACCAGAGACTTCCCTCTACCATCATAGTTTGATTAAAATTTTGATTGTGGTTGAGCTGAGTAAGAGAAAGAAGTCTTAGGAAGAATTTCACATAGAGAACTTGTGAGGAGAAGAGACACAGGTCAAGTGGAGACAGAGGCCTCTTGGTAGAACCTTGAAGTCTAGGACAGAAACTCCTGCACCTACCTCACAAAGTAACCATACTTCTCCCACTTCTCTTGCCCATTTTGTGTCACCTCCTCCAAAAAATTTTAAAATTCTTGATCCCTCTTCTAGCCAGCTAATTGAGCCTTCAAAGATATAGTTAGACAAGAAGCAAAAAAGAGAAAAGGGGGAGGGAGACCTTAACCTCCATATATGAGCCATCTAAAATTCCCTCAACAGATCAACAAAGTCATCAGCCCAAAAGCAAGGTTAGGAGAACCTTGTTTCTTTCTCGCAAAACTTCAGCTCCTACTATAGAAACTTCTATACAAGGTAGAAGAAGGACTCGAAGCATGAACTAACCTCCTCACACCACATCTACATTTTGAGTTGCCAATCCTTAACAAGTGTTTGTAGCCTCATCTCTAGAGTTCGTTGCTCAATCTCCATTATCTCTCCCTCAGTCTCCTTCACCTCCACTACAGTTCTAAATTCTCGATGACATTGCCCAAGATTTACACATTTCCACTCAGCCTTCATCCAATCAAAAACAACAATTCTCTTCACCTAAACATAGTGTAAGTCAGATACCTGGAGGAAGTCCTTCTGAACAATCCATAGCTCCAGCAAGGACACCTGTTTTTGAAGAAGAAGACAACCTAAGAATTAAGTTGATCATAATCCAGAAGAGGATTGGTAAACTCAAAGATCAGGCTCATAAATTTAAGGTACTATTTCACTATGTCAGAGGAGTGAATGATTAGCTACATGATAGTAACTTGAGACTCTTCGCTCAAAATGATCCTTTGAAGATAAAGAATAGACAACTTTTGACATGGAAAGAAGCTAGGACTCATCCTGCAAAAAGGATCAATGCTAAAATGTTAGCCAAGTAGTTCACCAAATGTTCAGTCCCAATGAAAAGAGGACTTGAAGTCTTGGTCAAGGTAGCTGGCCTTTAACTAGACATTGAGGTGATTCAATCTCTTTTTGGTTTGAGATGCATGAGGACATGCATCACCTCAAGTGTGGGGGAGATGTTGGAATCTTTTTTTGTCTCTACTCATACACTTTTCATACTACGTTTTGCCCTATTTTAACCTACAGTTGAACTCTTTTCATGTCATTTGACCTCCTTGTGCCTGGACTATACCAAATTCCCATCCAAGGTAAAAGCATTAAAAATGGTGTTGTTTTAGCTATTTTGATTATCAATATTAGGTAATTGAATGTGTTCTTGTTTGTTTACTAATTATTATGGCTAATAGATGTGAAGAATCTAGGACTTCTACGTCAAAATAGAATTTTTCACTCAAAGAAGGAACTTCACTTAAGGTAGCAACACAGAAATTCACTCTGGGAAATTACAGTTGAAGATTTGCATTTAAGGACGAGAAAAATGGTGAACATGACCTCATCGAATTAAACAAGGAAGATCGATGCTTCTTTTTCATAGCCAGCTTTCAACTTCCAAAACATAATTTCGTCTTATCATTTAGATCTTATATAGCAAACTGTTGGTTGCTAAGCCTTGAGTAGAATGGAAATCAGATTGACATCTCCATGATTTGATTTTTGTTAGAAAATTATATATTATGGAGCAATGGAACACATAAAATATTGCAGAAATATAAACACAAAAAGCGCATAAAACAAGAGAGACACAGATATACGTGGTTCACCCAGTTTGGGCTACGTCCACCCTGAACAGCCAATCCTTCCTTTCTATTATCTAGCAAAATGAAGAGACACAACCTACAACAGATCCATTGTAATATCCCCTATTTTCTCTCACAGTCTCACCTCTCTATTTCCCGCTCACAGAATACACATCTATCACACATCCTCAAATACAATGCCCTCATACAAAGAGAGGGGTTGCCTTCTAGGGAAAAAAACCTAAACTAAACATAAGTTCTACCATCAGATCATCCACCTAATGAATAGCCCAGATTGACTAGAAATTACTATACTTTTACAAGGCAATTTTACAGCTGTTTTTAGCTTCGGGGGCACTACTCCCGAAACCCCCTCCCGGGGGGGGGCTCCCAAAGGTCACAACCACCCCCCCTGGACCCCCCCTGCAGCGAATATTTTACAGGCGGAATTTCGAACTCGGGTCCAATGTGGCGATACCTTTGAATATAGAAGATAATCAGGCTCCACACCCAACAATCTCCCACTTGGAGACTGATTGTAGCAACTCCACTGCTGCTCCATTTGCTGGACAATGACTCCTCTTTGGACCTGGTTGTTTCTCATCTTCATCGTCATCCTTGAAGACCAATTGAAACTGAGCATATTCTCAGTTTCTCCCTGGTTACGACTTCTGTTAGCATATCTGCAGGATTCTAGCTAGTGTGTATCTTTTCCAGCTTCAACTCTCCATCTTCCAACACTGATCATACGAAATGGTACTTGAGCTGTATCTGTTTAGTCCTAGAATGAAATGCTGAGTTCTTTGCAAGATGAATGGCACTTTGGCTATCACTGTATAACGTGCCCATATCATGCACCTTACCCAATTCACCCATAAACCTTTGTAACCAAATCATTTCTTTACTAGCCTCTGTAGCAGCAACATACTCTGCTTCTGTTGTTGAAAGTGCAACAACACTTTGGATTTTTGAAACCCAACTGACAGATGTTCCTCCAATAGTAAATACATATCTTGTAGTGCTCCTCCTGTTATCTCTGTCACCCGCCATATCTGCATCAACATATCCTTGTAGGGAGATTTTTGAACCACCAAAGCATAATGCTTTATTTGTGGTACCTTTCAAATATCTGAGAATCCATTTCACTGCCATCCAATGTTCCTTTCCTGGACTGTTCATGTACCTGCTTACAACTCCCACTGCATGTGCAATATCAGGCCTTGTGCAGACCATCGCATACATTAAGCTTCCAACTGGTGATGCATATGGAACTTTAGACATATAATCCATGTCTTCTTCGATCTTTGGGCACATTTCCTTGCTAAGTTTGAAATGGCTAGCAAAAGGTGTACTAACTAGTTTTGCATTATGCATGTTAAATATTTTCAACACCTTTTGTATGTACTCATTCTGAGACAATATTAATTTACGATTTTTCTTGCCTCTAGTTATTCTCATACTAAGGATTTGTTTTGCAGCTCCCAAATCCTTCATTGCAAATGAATTTGCTAATTTTCTTTTGAGCACATTTATTTCCTGCATGTTAGATCCTGCAACAAGCATGTCATCTACATACAATAACAATATAATATAGCTACCATCATTTTTCTTTTTCAAATAAACACAATGATCAGAGTGACATCTAGTATAACCTTGTTCAAACATAAACTTGTCAAATTTTAGATACCACTGCCTTGGAGCCTGTTTTAAGCCATACAAGCTCTTCTTCAACCTGCACACTAGTTTCTCCTTCCCTTTCACGTCATATCCTTGTGGCTGCTACATATATATCTCTTCCTCCAAATCCCCATGGACAAAGGCTGTCTTTACATCTAACTACTCAAGATGCAAATCTTCACCTGCTACAAGACTTAAAATAGTTCTGATTGAAGTCATTTTAACAACAGGAGAAAATATTTCATCAAAATCAATACCTTTCTTCTGTGCAAACCCCTTCACCACAAGTCTAGCTTTATACCTCTGTTTTCCTCCATCTTCTTCCTTCAGCTTGTAAACCCATTTATTCTTCAATGTAGTTTTTCCTACAGGCAACCTGACTAAATCCCAAGTTTGTTTATGCATTAAGGAGTCCATCTCTTCTTCCATGGCTACCTCCCACTTCTTCCTGCTTTCAACCTGCATTGCTTCTTCATAACATTCGGGTTCACCGGGATCAGTCGACAATAAATAATATAATGAAGGAGAGTATCGTTCAGGGGGTCTATGTATCCTTGTAGATCTTCTAAAACCACTTTCAGGTGTTTGGGGTGCCTGTTGTTGTTGTGGTGGTTGCTGTTGTTGTGGTTGTTGATTATTAATATTTTCAGGCACCTTTACTTTTTCAGTGATTTCATTAAGAACTGCGTATTCATCCTTTTCCTTTTCCTGTTTCTTTTCCTGCAACTGATTCTTATACAAGACCTTTTCATTGAATATTACATCTCTGCTCCTAATGATTTTGTGATTTTCGTAATCATATAAGCAATAACCAAAATCATTAACACCATATCCAATAAAGGTACATTTCTTTGACTTTTCCTCAAGCTTTGTTCTATTTTCTTTATCAATATGGACAAAGGCCTCACAACCAAAAGGTTTTAAAATAGAGTAGTTTAACTTTTTACCTGTCCATGCTTCCTTTGTAACACCACCATCCAAGGAACTTGAAGGCCCTCTGTTTATTAGATAAACAACAGTATCTACAACATCTACCCAAAACTGTAAAGGCAATTCTGCATGCAATCTCATGCACCTTGCACACTCCATGATTGTTCTGTTCATCCTTTCTAACACACCATTTCCTTGTGGTGTTCTTGGAATTGTCTTCTCTCTGCGAATTCCATGCTCTGAACAGTACCTATCAAACTATTTGCTGCAATATTCACCTCCATTGTCTGATCTAAGACACTTCAATTTCTTTCCTGTCTCAATCTCAACCAAAGCTTTCCATTTCTTGAAAGTATCAAATACATCAGATTTGTTCTTAATACAATAAATCCAAGCTTTTCTAGTTGCATCATCAATAAAAGTAACATAATAACAAGAGCCACCGAGAGATGATACATGAGCAGGTCCCCATACATCTGTATGCACAAGCTCTAATTTTTCATTCTTCTTTTCTTTCCCAACTCTGAGAAATCTGACTCTCTTCTGTTTTCCATAAATGCAATTCTCACAGAAGTCCAAATCAACATTCTTCAAACCCAACAACAAATTCCTTGAGTGAAGAATCTTCATCCCCTTTTCACTCATGTGTCCGAGCCTATGATGCCATAATGCTGCACCTACTCCTTTGGAAGTTAAAGCATTAACAGAGTTAGAAATACCATTGCATAAATACAATGTAACAACCTTTTCGCCTTTTGCTATTACCAGGGCTCCTTTGGTGACCTTCCAAGCTTTATCTGTGAAAATTGTCACACAACCTTCACCGCCTAACTACCCTGTTGAAATCAAAATTTTCTTTAGATCTGGAACATGCCTTACCTCCTTTAATAGCCATTGGTTTCCATTTTGCTGTTTTACAAGAACCTTACCCATTCCAACAATTTTATAGGGTTTATCATCACCCAGACGAACTTTTCCAAAATCTCCTTGAACATAGTCATGAAAGTATTTCTTATCAGGTGTGGCATGGAATGAAGCCCCTGAATCTACCACCCAGGAATCAGTAATATTTTCGAAACAAAGAATCAAAGCATCTTGTAACACCTCACCTGTCACATTTTCTTCATGATTCTTTTCTTGCTGTGCATCTCCTTCTTTTCCCTTCCGAGATCTACAGTCTTTCTTTAGGTGTCCTTTCTTTCCACATTTCTATCACACTATCCCCGATCTGGACTTGGATTTGCCTTTCCTTGATTTACTGTGATATCTTGAGCTCTTTCCTCTTTCCATTTTTCTTCCTCTAGACTCTGCACTCAAAGCATTTCCTGATGTCTCACCGGAGCTTTTCCATCGCATTTCCTCGCTAAGGATAGCACCGAAAACATCATCAAACTTTAAAGTACTAGATCCAGAAATGGAGTTACTAATGGCCATTACCAAACCATTCCAAATTTCTGGTAATGAGCACAAGAATAACAAAACTCTAACTTCATCATCAAAGTTTACCCCTACAGAACTTAATTGACTTGTAACTGTATTAAAATCATTTAAATGGTCTGCAACAGATCCACCTTCCGACTTCTTCATATTAAATAACCATTTCATAAGAAATACCTTGTTTGAGGCCGAGGGTTTTTCATATAGTTTCGACAACGCTTGAATCAAACCCTCTGTCATGGTTTCCTTCGAAATGTTCAAGGCGACTGATGCAGCAAGGCACAACCGTATTGTTCCGAGTGCCTTTCTATCGAGAAGGTTCCATTCTTCGCCTGTCATACCCGTCGGCATCTTTGATTTTCCACCCAATGGTAGGTATAGATCTTTCTGATACAGATAATCTTCCATCTGCATCTTCCACAGCAAGAAGTTTTGGCCGTTAAATTTCTCGACCCTAAACTTACCATCTTCTACCATTGCTCCCACTCGAACCAGGAACCCTTCTTTCCTGTGAGTTTATAAGCCAAATAGACCTTCGGCTCTGATACCAGTTGTTAGACAATTATATATTATGGAGCAATGGAACACATAAAATATTGCAGAAATATAAACACAGAAAGCGCATAAAACAAGAGAGACACAGATATACGTGGTTCACCCAGTTTATGCTACGTCCACCCCAAACAGCGAGTCCTTCCTTTCTATTTTCCAGCAAAATGAAGAGACACAACCTACAACAGATCCGTTGTAATATCCTCTATTTTCTCTCACAGTCTCACCTCTCTATTTCCCGCTCACAGAATACACATCTATCACACAGCCTCAAATACAATGCCCTCATACAAAGAGAGGGGTTTCATTTTAGGGCAAAAACCCTAAACTAAACATAAGTTCTACCGTTAGATCATCCGCCTAATGAACAACCCAGATTGACTAGAAATTACTATACTTTTACAAGGCAATTTTACAGTTGTTTTTAGCTTCGGGGGTGCTGCCCCCGAAACCCCCCGCCTGGACCCCCCTTGCAGCGAACATTTTACGGGAGGCATTTGGAACTGGGGTCCAATGTGGCGATACCTTTGAATATAGAAGATAATCAGGTTCCACACCCAACAAGTTTTACTAATTGTAATAAGTAAACTAGATTATAAATCAAGTAGAAACAATGTAGAAGGGATAGATACATGCATACATACTGAGGAATCTAAACCCTTTTGTTGTTCTACTGAGGTTTATCAATGGAAATAATATTTTCCTTGGTTTTGCGTTGAAGAAGAAATTGTGATTCCAATAGTTTATAAATGGTTGATATAGTTGTCTGATTCTCTTCATTTTACTGTAAGTTTCATACCCAGTAGTGGAAAGGGCCTACCACCACTGGGAAATTTAATCCCATAGCTAGTAGTCAATTTGATTGATTTAAGTTTTAATTCATTTCTCTAAATTGTTTTGAAAATATTTTAAGTCTAGTTTTCGAAATTTGACTGATTGTGTTAATTTTTTTCCAGAGCTTCTAATTTCATTTTGTTTATATAACAGCATTCTCGCATTCTCGCATATCTTGCTTTGGTCTCTAAGTGAGCTAGTTTTTGTAAGGTTGGATTTGGTTATATGGAAAATGAGTAGATTAAGTAGAATTTATAGTTGATTGGATTGAGAATTCACTACAAGTTGATCTCAAGAAAAATGCATTCCTTTGATTTCATTTTAGGCACACTCTGTTTTCAAAACGAATTAATGGTGAATGTAATGACATCTATTCACTTCATATTTGACTCAACATGTTGATAGCTTCGGTTCTTTGCTTCTAATATAAAATGCATTTCGTAGCCTCTACGTGATTGTTCTATCCCTTGTTGCATAGCAGCGTTGCCCAGTCGTGGGAATAACCCAAAGCACAAGCCTGTACGCATGCCTTTCTGAGTGAATTACACGGAGATCATGTCAATTACTCAATAAAGCCCAATTACAAATACTTCTCTAAGCTCAAAGAATACTGAATGAATGTTGTGTGTAAGTTTTATGCAGCAAGAGAATTAGAATTCACAGTGTGGAGTATCGACTGATCGATCTCATAGAATCATTGAAACTTAACATAAAAATCCCAGAACTGTCAATTGAAATTCGTTTTATAATGATTGGGATAATTGAGTTGTTGAGATAGTTAATTCCAATCTCCATTTCCATTCATAACTTGCAAACAAGTAGATCATGTGTTAAGCATTAAAAATCAATTTCTAGAACAGAATTGAAGAATAGTAGTTACTGGAGGATTGTTTCTCTCTTTGATTGATTGGATCAAGTAGAAGATTACTTTTAGCTCAAATTTCTATTTGAAATAGAGTATAGGTTTGGAGTGATATAGGTTTATCAGTTTGAAGAGAATCTTTCATTGTTTTGATAAGAAGAGTTGGCATCTCATTTAGTTAAGTTTTCCTTTCATGATGGTTGAATGGTATAGGTTGTATTTTGTTAAGATAGGTTTGATAGTAGATTGAAAGTTATTGTATCCTCTTAATTTGAGGCATATGATTTAGAATTCTACTTAGTCAAATAAGCAAGATGATTGAAATATATTTTTAGTTGGAAATTATTTGCAGTTGCACCCAAGAGTGAAGCTTATCGTAGAGTCCTAAAGATTTTAAAGTTACCTTTGAAGTATACTTTCCTTTCAAACATGCTTGAAGTGCACTAGAATTTGCAACCTTTCATTAAATAGTAGCATAGGTAACATGATTAGGGTTTCATATCATTTTCATGGGATTTGAGTTATTTGACAAAGTGTTTTAATTGGATGTTTTTGCTTAGCATATATCTCATGATTTAGATTGTGATTACATAATAGTTTTAAAGTACAGGTTCATTAAGATTTTCAAAGTTGAAATTTGATTATTGATTCTGCTTGCTAGAATTTGATGAATTGTGTGCTAGATTTAGCTTAATCATTTTATAAAGGAAACCATTAGAAATCTGACCAAGATTGAATTTAGAAAGTGTAGTACAACTCATGTTTATGATCTTGTATTGACATATAGATGCAGGAGAATTAATACACCCATTAAATCTCTCAACAAAGTCATTCCTCCAAGGTCTCATGATCTACCATCTCTGTCAAAGATGCAATGTGTAGGCTTGGAACAATATATTCCATGGGCATCACTACGTCGATCCCACAGACCAACCTAAATGAAGTTCGGCCTGTCAAATTGATGCACCTCATCCTATATTCCCAAAGGACTGTAGGGATGCATACATCCCATTTGTTTCTCTTCAAATTAGAAACCTTTGTCAACACATTCTCCAGAACCTTATTGAATGCTTCCACTGTACCATTGGCTCGGGGATGATAGAGCATACTTTTTTGATGTGAAAATTGGAATTATCCAAGAATCACGCTAATCGTTTCATTCAAGAAATGTGTAGCCCTATCACTCATCAATATCTTAGGGCACCTAAACTGTGTTAAGACATATTCAAACAGGAACTTTGCAGCTGTAGCAACAATATAATCCTTCACTGGTTGTACTTCTTCCCATCTGGTTAAGTACTCTATCGCTCTAATACTGTACACCATGTTTGTCTTCCTTCCCTGTGGTTGTATCAGACCTATAAAGTTAATTTCTCATTTTCCAAATACTTTTAATGGAACCTGAGGGTTTAAGGGAAAATTCATCTCTTCGCAAAGGCTTTCCCGTCCTTTGACAAGCATCGCATGTTTTACAAAATTCCTTAGAATCTTTATGCACTGTCAACCACCATAATCTTCTACACAAAATCTTCTGCATGATCGCTCTACATGTGTTGTGTCCTCCTACTACTCCTCCATGTGCCTGAGCGAAGATACTAGTGGGTTCAAACTCCTAAATATATCAGCACAATGTTTCATCTGTTCCCATCTTATACAAATATCCCGCTATAAGGGAAATACAGTACCGCGAACCACCAATTCCTACTTCTATTGAGTATAATACCCTTCTCGAGATGTACCCATGGTCAAAAACGGAATGATATTAGTAAAGTGGTCATCGCCAATGCACACAAAAAAGAGCTGCAGATCCAGCAATCCTTCTTCCAAATTGGTTGGTTGTTCACCTGTCTCAATTTGGCTTAGATGATTCAATCTTGCATTCAACAATCCAGGCTTCACTATTACTTCAAATTCATACTCTTGGAATAGAAACAACCATCTACAAATTCGCCCCCCGAACACAGGCTTTTTGACCAAGTACTTGAGAGCAGAGTGATTTTTGTACATTTTGAAATGTGGGCCCAACAAATAATGTCGAAACTTTTGCAGTGCATAGACCTTTGCTATCACTTCGTGCTTTGTATTGGAATAATTCTCTTCGGCTTTTGACAGTTTCCTACATGGAAAGGCTATTGGATGATGAATATCACCTTCGCTAGGCTAGGTCAATATCGCATGTAGCAAAATCCATGAGGCATCAACATGCACATGGAACTCTTTCTTCCAATCTGGAAATACTAAGATGGGTGCAGACACAATCTTGTCCTTTAACACATCAAGACTCTATTAACATTCCTCATCCTAACAAAAAGTCGTATCATTCTTTAATAGTTTCTCCATCGGTGCAGTTATCTTAGCATAAGACTTGATAAACTTCCTATAGTAGCTTGTGTGGCCCAAAGTTGCATGCAACTGCTTAACATTATTGAGAGCTTCTAAATTCAAAATCACTACTATCTTCGTAGGGTCCACCATCAATCCCTGCTTGCATACTAGATGGCCTAGAAAAATTCCAAAAGGTACACAAAATATAAATTTCTTCAAGTTGAGTGTGATCTGGTATTTACGACATGTATCCAACATGAGGTGTGGACTTGCAACATGGCACTTTACCAATCCAAACACAGTCCAGTCATCAAAATATACCTCCAAGAGTTTATGAATAGACTCCTTGAACCCCACGATTAGTACCCTAGAGAATATTGTAGGTGCATTCTTCAACCCGAAGGGCATTACTTTATACTAAAATCATCCCCACTTTATTTTGAAGGTCATCTTGCTGCGATCCTTCAACGTGCTCTTAATTTGATGGTAACCTGAGAACCCATCAGTGAATGAATAAGCTTCCTATCCTCCAACATTTTCTAAAACTTCATCTATGAATGGTGTTGGAAATGGATCATGCACACTTACATCATTCAGCTTCCTCAGATTTGGGCATGTCCTAATTTCACCTTTATATTTATTTTCTTGGAAAACGATTGGGCTTACCCAATCAGATTCTTCTACTGGCTCAATAATTCCAGCCTCCAACATTTTTTCCAGTTTTTTGTGCACCTTTTCTTTACACTTCAGATTGAGCCAATAAGGTCTCTACTTTACAGGCTTCACGTCAGGTTTCAGAGTAATTTTCATTACGCTTAGATATCCTACAATACCCTTCAAATCCAAGAACTTCATTGGGGATAGATCCTTGCATGCACAACAGTTCGGCCATCTTATCCACTGTATATTCATCCCAATAGTTTCCTATCTTCGTGAACTTAGGCTCTGCATCAGATCCAATATTTACTTGCCAGCTTTTCAGCGGCTTTGTTACATCAAGGTTCTCTGTCTAAGGTTCTTCAACCTTGTGTTGTCCTTTAGTTTCTGAAATGTTAATTTTTCATGGGTCATCTTCTTCTTCAATAGTCACATTGTAGCATTCCAGTGCATTGCGTAGATGTGTACTCTAGTTTGGTTGTACCCATTCCAATAGTTCTTCAGGCATTCTAAAGATCGCGGCCTTAATTTCTTATAGAGCTTCATCAATGAATTCAAATCCATACTCAAAGCTTAAAGTTAATAAGAATATTTCCCTTAAGATATCCCATTCGACTGTCCCATGGTGTATCTCTGTTTCCAAATACTGATTCATGGGAATAGTATCTAACGTATGATAGAAGATATGCACCGACTCTGGCTATGGCTCTTCTCCCCAAAATTTAGTCCACCACGCGAAGTCTTCACGTGGATCATCCTTCCCACTATATTTCTTATTCATCCAGGTATTAGCATATTCAAATCTTAGCTTCATCATTCGATTATATTCCTTCCAGTCAGTGAAGCTTTCCTTATGTGTACCCCACCATCTAGTAAGTGTAGCACGCAGTGCCAATTCAAGTGCCTGGTATCAATGTCCCTCGGGCACCTCCCTTTCAAATGCATCCAAAAAGAGATTAACATCATTTAAGCCATCATAATGTGGGAGCTTTCTTACCTCTGTAGATACACACCATAGTGATTTGGTCAACATATTACAACACAATGTGGATACTTCGTGCAACCGATTCTACCCGTGTTCAAGTTCTTCATCCGAGTTTGAGGTACAAGAACTATCCCTATCCCAGGTAATTCATCCATCGGCCGTAGGATTGATCCAATCTTCATTCCATGGTGTGATCTTGTATGTCTGGTCTAGATCATCATCATCCTCCAAAAAGTTGTGAACAGGTTCAGTATAGCGTGCTCCTTCTGCAGGGTCTAGTGGCATAAGAACCCTCAGCCCTTTCCTCTCAAATATCATCTTCTGCTTCTTCAGATTAATCACCACATCCATATCAAAGGCCCAATCAATTCCTAGTACCATAGGGTAAGGATTATTGTCATTGACTATTTCAATTACCTCAAGGTCAGCCAATGCACTCAGTCCTTCAATGTCCACCGTTACCCCATACAGACACCCCATAGGAATAATCTTATGTTGATTGGCCATGCGTATCTATATAGGAGTCCATTGGAGCGAAGGTCTCACCATCCTTTCCCATGTCTGTTTGGGTAGTAAATTTGCATCAAACACTAGATAGAAGATTACCTAGTCCATTTCATACTCTCCTATCTATGTGGTCATGATTTGAAAATGGGGCACTTGGGCTTCTTGTCTAACATACAAGAACCTCTCCCACTTCCAAAGATTATTTATTCCCAAGTCTTTATGATTAACTAATGCAGAATTAAATATGTGCTTGAACATAAGGTGTATGCTAGTGTTTGTTATTAAAACTATTTATGTGTTGTAATTTAATGTGCTCAAACTGACATATAAATACATATAATAGTAAATAAAGTAGCAGATACAATGCAGCAGCAACCAATCACACATAACAGAAATATTAATTAGGATTCCACCGAAAACTCTTGGGCTACTTCTTTGTGAGCTCTAGTCAACTCAACTAGGATCTCTGGGATTATGGCAAAGTCCTTTTTACGAGCTCTTGGCTCAACTCCACTGTTGTACACATAAACAATGGGTTTAGACCATTTTATCCTTGGCTCTTGAAGCTTTCAGCTTTCTAGCTCTCGGATTTGGCTCTGGCTCTTGGCTCTTGGCTCTGGCTCTTGGCTTTGGCTCTTTGGCTTTGGCTTCTTTGGCTCTTTGCAATTTACAACTCTCTGGCTTTTTCACTTGACCTCCAAGTGACTCTATTGGCTTCTCTGCGCATTCGATTTTTCTTTCTCGGCCTCTTGTTGCTTCTGCTTTTTTCTTTCTACGCTGCTCTCTTTTGCCTTGGCTTCCTGCTTTGGCTTAGCCTTCCACACTCCTGTTTCAGTTCTCTCTACTTATTCCCCTCTTTTTCTATCATTCGGTGGCTTTTAGCCAATCGGTGTTGTCCATTTGTTTCCCCTCCTTGGGCTCTCTAGCTCCTCACCTCTGTCTGTTCGAATCCCCCTCTGAGCATTAGCAATCATTGCCAAATGCCTTCAGGGATGGTGGCCACCTGTTTTGCGGTGGAAGGGACATTCGGGCCTTTGAAATACCCAAAAATAGCGTTCTCTGTTTACACAGAGAAATACATTAAAAACATGTCAAAATTCTTCATTTTTTCGTTTATCGGACTTCAAATATTATGAATTACACCTTATATTCCATCGGATCTGCCTTTTAAATCACTATCGTAAGTCGCACAGGCACAGGTTCCTTTGTATTTTGGTTTATTGTTAAAATCCCAAATTACAAAGAAAATCCAGAAAAATGGTTCACATCGGACTTGAAAAAATTATGCAGTGGCATTTAAAAACCCTTTCAGGCCCGGTCTCATTGCATTGGCCCATATATATATGGCCCTACTCCATCATATCACTTCGACGCAATATTGCAATGCAATTGATCGCAATTGCATATCGCATGGACTCAGGGTTCTGTGCATATGGAATGGCCTATGCTGACGCGATCTGCCGATGCAAATATCGGCGATCGCGATATTACTCGGCCCGGGGTCCCACCTTAAGCCCCATGGCATGGACACCACTCATATCGATGATCGTCATATCGCATCGGCTCAGGGTTTCGACTTAGGTTATCTACACACAAGCCTTCCTCCGACCCAATATGTCATGGATCGGCAATCAGGGGTGCTTCCCCTTTTGACTTAAATACGCTCTTTTGCCCTGGTCTGATGCAATTTCCATTTTGAAGGGTTTTCTTGCCATTTTTAAAGGATTTTGCCTCTTTTTCGAAGGAACAAGGGGCATCTTCTTTGAGCAATAAATTATGCATCCTAAGTCCATTTTTTCCCATTCAAGTTGCAATAGATTTAGGAGGAGAAGATCTCTATAATGTGGCTATTTCTAGGAACTTCCTTCGACTTTCATTTTTCCTCTGTGAGGAACACCTAGACTTAGGAGTCTATCCAAAATCCATTTTGGATCACACCTTCCCACTAAAAGAACTTTTGGCCTCCAAAAGACTGATATACTGATCCGAACAATAAATGAGAGTGACTCACCCTCTTCTTTCAGCCTCCCTACACTTGCCTTGCATAGTGCCTCTGAACCAAAGTTTCTGACTGCTTCCCTTCTTGGATGGGCTAGTATTCCTGGGAAGAACTGTCTTCCTCCTTGCTTTCCTGTAGAACTCCTACTGAAATGGTTATAGAAGTAGTTTGAGCTTCTCTCTGCCTTTATCATTGATACAAGGTGGCTCAAACAAATGTGAAGTACACCTGCTCCAGAAAATTTTCATTTGTACCTATTTGAAAAGCTATCAACAGCAACTGTTAACAACAATATAAATATAGACAACAACTAGATGGACTAAACTCCTGCTTCAACAAAAGAAATAGATTTCACATCTTGTGAATACCTCCATGTCTTACATCTACATAAAAATGATGGACTAGACAACAAGCCCACAAAACATGCCTTTAAAACAAATGACCCTTCAAGTCAAGCATGTAGAAAAGACCATTAGGACTCTTTTTCAAAAGATGAACCACTTCATTATTATCTCCATCTTGGAGACCAAGTTAACTTCTTCCAAGTCAACATTACAAGCATGTTTAATGCAATCAACCCTTCAAGTTAATTACACATACATGTTCAAATAAAAGGAAAACATCAACATCCATGTGTTCATGCATCTCATGCTCATTCATGCATTTCATCCTTCAACTTTCGCTTAAGCACACTATACTTTCAAAGATGAAATGAAATATAATGTTGTAGCAACAAACTGAGTCTCCCATTCAATCTTTTCCATTCACCATCTTGGTAGAAACCTGGGACTTGCATCTCATCAACAAGAAATGCAAATAGATGCATCATTAGACATGCAATCCTTAATTGGAAAAGAACTCTAACCATTTCTTACCAATCGAGTTCAAATGTCTTTCCTTTGTCTACACATCAGCATCAACATGTGAATCATTTTGAAGCACATCATTCATGGAAAATTAATTTCCATTTCTGCCATCTTCTCTTTCCACTTTCTTTAGCTTTTGTGGAAGAATTGTTGGATTTAGAGTCCAACACCTTTCAACAAGATTCCCTTGCTTATGGCAATAAGTGCAACACATGTGCATCCTCTTGACAGCATGATTTTCCTTGTCAAATGGACCTTTGGCTCCTTGCTTCTTTTCCTTCAAAAGTTTCCTGTATGTGGCCATTCTCTTCCAACATCTAGAAACATGATGGTTATCCAAACCACAAAAGGAACATGAAATTCTTTTCCCATATCTATGTGGAAATTTATCGTGCTTTGCAAAATCAAAAGGAATATGTTTAGAACCATATTTATACGTGCCTCTTCCACCTTTATTTCCTTCATGAGGACGTGAAGCAAATGAAGAAGTGGATCCCTTTAGGACACCATCAATCTCTTCAAGGCTATTCGAGTTTTCGCAACTCTCTGGTTCAAGTGTGTGCTTCTGAACACCTGCATCCTATAAATGATGTTTCAAGCTATTACATTTTTCCTTAACACAATCTCCACACTCTGCAATGCAACTCCTTCTTGGAGTTCTTTCAATGGCCTTCATGGTAGCTTTGGAACTCTCTCCATAAGACTGTCCATAGCCAAGACCCAAATACCTAGGCCTTTCCTCAACCAATACTAGTTTAACAATACCTTGTGCATGCTTTCCCAATCCCTTTCCTTCATAACCCATCTTGGACATTAGCTTGGAACCTGTGCCTCTAGTATGATTTTCAAAAGAACCAATATAAGAATTCTTAGAAGAATTTGAAGACACACTGGAATGGTTTACCTCTTCTTCAAGCTGATACTTGACCACGTCATTTTTGGCAACAAAGAGCTGTGACTCCAACTCATGCATCCTCTTCAGGTTCATATTTGCAATATGAAGTTGCCTCTCCATTTCCTATAGTCTGTCAAAAAGCAACTGCTTCTCTTCTTTCATGGAATTCAACTGCTCTCTAAGTATGCTACTCTTTCTTCCATCCTCATACATTTCTCTCACCTTATCCATCATTATGAACAAGTCTTGCTTCATGTCTCCATTAGAGTGTCTTGTGATGGAGAAGGAATTTGAGGATACACTTGAGGAAGTTGTCATTATACCAATGAACAAAAGAACTTCAGACAAGATTATTAAAGAGCTTATTCTAACAACCTTTTGCAAAAACCTCTTGTGCTGCAAGGATTTCCTTAAGGTCCTTTGGGATAGAAGAATACCTTTAGCCCTTCTTCTTATTTGTCTTTCCTATACTAAGCTATCAATAGCTTTGCTTTCACCTCTGCAAACTCAAACAATAGTCAGTCTGAAAAACAAGCATACAATCAACCTCTTGCTAGTCAAACACCTTTCAGACAAGCAGTCTTTGTTTTGTCAATCAAGCATTCTAATATAACCTTCTATGAAAGTGGAGTTAACCAAACTTAGGCTCTAATACCACCTGATCTAAAAATGGGGCACTTAGGCTTCTTGTCTAACTTACAAGAACCTCTCCCACTTCCAAAGCTTATTTATTCCCATGTCTTTATGATTAACCAAGGTGGAATTAAATATGTGCTTGAGCATAAGGTGTATGCTGGTGTTTGTTATTAAAAATGTTTATGTGTTGTAATTTAATGTGCTCAAACTGATATATAAATAAAGCAGCAGATACAATGCAACAACAAGAAATCACACATAACAACAATATTAATTAGGAGTTCACCCAAAACTCTTGGGCTACATCTCTGTGAGCTCTAGTCAACTCAACTAGGCTCTCTGGGATTATGGCAAAGTTATTTTTACAAGCTCCTGGCTCAACTCTGTTGGCATTTTGGCTCAGGTGTGGCGCTATGATACAGGTGTTGTCCTTGATGGCAACTCTCTTTGATGACAGATCTCCGTTCAGACTACAAGAATGAAGAGAAATCTCATATACGCAGGTTAATTAAGTCAAAGTTGCGTATACACGCTGGTGATATGCATACTAAGTCGCGTATACGCAGGAGATCTATATACGAAGGCGCGTATACACGCAGATGCATGAACAGAAAAGGGCGTATATGTCGGGAAGTTTCCTTTTGGTCCATGGTAGTTAATCCTCGGTACTTGTGCCCATGTCTTTGGACCAAAGTACCTCGACAGACGTGTAGATCTCTAGTTTTGAAGTTGATGGTTTTGGATTTCTACGGTTTTGGCTCTTGGTATTGAGCAAGGCCTAAGGCTATATAAGGAGAAGAAGATCATTAGGCAAGAACATCTTGAAAAGGCTTGAATATCTGAAAAAGAAAGAGATCTGGTATGCATGTTCTGGGTTGCTTGATCTAAGCTAAGGAGAGATCACATTGGTTGATGGAAGTCTAGATCTAAGGGAGATCGAGATCTATTGGTTTGAAATGCACTATTATGATATGGTTGATCATGCGTATTTCTAGATCTGCATACTGACGCAATGTTATGTTCTGGGTCTAACTGATGTCTGGTACAGCTGCAAGTTAAGAGAATTTATTTTTAGATCTGTACATTGTTTTCCTTCGGTAAAAGCGCGTGTATACGCGGGTTTCTCTCATTGAAGTAGCGTATATCTTTTGAAGTTTGATTTTGGGGTTGCAGTTGGATCTGACTGCTATTGCAGAGTCCTGTAATCTGCTCTGTGTTCTTGTGACTGGTGTTGACAGGGTTTTCAGTGGTTCAGTGATTCAAAGATTGATGATGCTAGTATTGGTTGTTTTGTGCTTCAATGATCTGTTGTGAAAGTTGAATAAATTGTGGTCTTCAGATTGTAAGATTGTGCTTCAGGAATATCCAGTCTGAAAATGTATGAAAGGTGGTACCTGAAAGAAAGAAGATTGTAGGTCAGCACCTACGTACTAGTATCTTTGCTAGTACAAGAGCAAAGGGGGTTGGAGCTCGCTTCCAAGGAAGTTTGGAGAACGAGAGAAGGTTGTAGCCTTTTGCAGGTTGTAGCCTGCGTACTGGTATAAGGCTGTACCAGTACAAAAAGATTGTAAACTGAAGTTTCATATTAAAGAAAGATAGAGACAACTTGCAGCAGGTGGTTTTCACCCACATTGGGTTTCCACCTTATATCTTGGTGTTCATGTGTGTGGTTTTTGTGTGATGATCTGTTCTGTTATACTGCATCTGTTTTACTATCATGGTTAATAATGTCCTGATGCATTTACTGAAGATAAACTACTGAATCATAAGTTTTCTGATTATACGCTGGTTTCTTTAGACACAGTAGCGTGTACACGCAGTTTTACTTAACTGAAGTAGCGGATATGTTTCTGAGCATTGAAAAAGTTTTACAGATCTGATAATACTGATTCACCCCCCCTCTCAGTATTATTTCCAACAATTGGTATCAGAGCAGGTCCTTCAGAGAAGCTTGATCGCTTGAAGGTAGATCATTCATCATGAGCAACTACGAGAAAGAAGCATCAATCAGGCCACCGGATTTTGATGGGACAAACTTCAATTATTGGAAGGTAAGAGTTACTGCATATCTTCAATCTCTTGGTACAGAAGTTTGGGACATTGTAGAAACAGGCTATGCTTTTCCTTCAGCTACTCCTACAGATCCAGCTGAGAAAAAGAAGTATGAAACAAATGCAAAAGCAGTCAGTACTCTATTAGGAAGTATATCCCAAATGGAATTCATGAAGGTAATGCACTTCAAATCCGCAAAAGAGATATGGGACAAAATGGTCACAAGCTATGAAGGAGATGAACAGGTAAAGCGTGCTAAACTTCAAACTCTCAGGATTTAGTATGAGACTCTCAAGATGTATAATGATGAAAGTGTGGCTAATTATTTTCTTCGGGTAGATGAGATTGTTAATTGTATGGAAAATTTGGGTGAAGAAATAAAAGAGGCTATAGTAGTTGAAAAGGTTCTAAGATCATTGTCCCCCAAGTTTGAATCTAAAGTATCTGCAATAGAAGAAAAGGAAAATCTCCGAATTCTCACTATGTCTCAGCTTCATGGAATTCTAACCGCTTATGAAATGAGAAAGGGAGGTCCATTAGACAGAAGAGAAGTTGCCTTCAAAGCTTCAGGCAAAGAAGATTATTATGAAGCAAATCATGTGCCAGAAGATGAAGAAGAAGAATCAAATTTTGTCAGAAATCTTCAAAGGGGTTCCGGAAGGTTCAGAGGTAAGTTACCTTTTAAATGTTTTGCTTGTGGAAGAGTAGGTCATTATGCTGCCAAATGTCCTCACAAATATAAGAATGACAAGGGAAAGGAACCTGTTAGATGGAACAAGAAACAGAATGAAAAGAAGAAAAGCTATTACACTCATGAGGATAGTGATGGTCTTTCAAATAGTGATGAAGATGAACAAGGTAATAGATATAAACTTTTAATGGCTTTTGAAGATGATGACTACATGGATGCTATAGATGTAGAAGGCTTTTATGAAGAAATGAAAGATCTCAAAGTTTGTTTAGAAGAGAAGAATGCTATTATTGATTCTCTACAATGTCAACTAGCCGAAAAGGAAAAACATCTTGAAAAATTGGAATGTGAGATTGTTTGTCTTAGAAAGGAGATTGAGAAAACCAAAGCAATTAATCTTAAGTTTGTTAAAGGATCTGAAACCTTGGATGAGATTATCAATGAGCAGCGATCTCCTCTGATCAAGACAGGTCTTGGATATAATGGAGAAACATCTCAAGCCTCTACCTCTAAAAGTTATCTTGATGCAGCAAGGAGAAGCGAGCAAAGGCCAAATAAAAGTCATCAGGTGAATCAGGGACAGTTTATCCCAAGAACAAATAAAGACCATCAAGAAATTCAGGGACAAACTGCCTTAAGGACAAATAGAAGCTACAATCAGCCACAGGTAAAATCTTCCCAATTTGCTCCAAGAATGAATAGAAGCTACAATCGGTTGGATGATAGATCTGATTATCGCAGAAGTTTCTTTAATGGCCAATGCTTTTCTTGCCATAACTTCGGTCACAAAGCAGCTCAATGTGTTGCCTACAAAACAATCATGACTAGAGAAGCTCAAAAGCAAGGGAGAATGACTGGAACCATGAAAAGGACTTATAACAATTTTTCGGTTCTTGAAAATGAAGTTGAATGCTCTATTTGTAATAACTTTGGTCATGAAGACTCTGAATGCAGGAGCAGATTCCGGAAGACAACTCAGAAGGAACAAACCTCAAATGTTAGAACATGGAGAATAAAAGAATGACAACCAGAAAGATGTGGGATAGCCTTTTATGCAGAAGGTCAAGAAATTCTATGGTACATTGACAGCGGATGTTCGAAGCATATGATAGGGGACAAAGAAAAGCTTGAGTCATATACCACATTAGAAAAAGGGAAGAAAGTTTCTTTTGGGAACGATATCTCTGCAGCCATAAAAGGAAAAGGTGTTGCTCCGTTGAAAGAGAAAGTCAAAGCAGGAAATGTTTTATATGTTGATGGATTGAAGCATAATCTTCTAAGTGTCAGTCAGATGTGCGATCAAGGAACCGAGGTAATATTTAGATCAAATGGGTGTTGTGTTCGCGATCTTGATACAGGTAAAACTGTGATCAAAGGAAGAAGGACTCCAAATAATCTATATATCTTTGAGGAAGGACAAAAATGCTACTTAAGCAAGAATGATGAACATTGGCTATGGCATCGGAGGTTGGGGCATCTAAGCTTTTCACAAATAAGGAAAGCATGCAAATATCAGGCAGTTCGTGGTCTTCCAGATATCAAAATTCCAGACAATACCATATGCAAATCTTGTCAGTTTGGAAAACAAACCAGAACTAACTTTCCAGAGAAGGAAGGATCAGCTAGCATGCCTCTCGAGCTAGTCCATACAGATGTATGTGGTCCATTTAGGAAGAGGACACCTAGAGGAGAAGAATATCTGATATTATTCATTGATGATTTCTCCAGATTTGTTTGGTTAGGGCTCATGAAGCACAAAGATGAAGCATTCGAAAAATTCAAATCCTTCAAAGCCTTGGTTGAAAATGAATCAAGACACAAAATTAAGTGCCTCAGATCTGACAGAGGTGGGGAGTTCACCTCAAATGAATTTTTCGATTTCTGTGACGAACACGGGATAAGAAGAGAATTCTCTATAGCTAGAACTCCTCAGCAAAATGGGGTTGTGGAAAGAATGAACAGAACTATCCAACAAATGGCTCGTGCTATGCTCGATGAATTAGGTACTCCCACAACCTTCTGGGGTGAAGCTTCACATGCTGCTGTTATTATTCTTAACAAAACAAATGTCCGAGTAAACAGCACTCAAACACCTCATGAGCTCTGGAGTGGTAAGACTCCTTCGGTGAAGCACTTCAAAATCTTTGGGAGCAAATGTTATATTAAGAATACTGATGAGCAACTTGGAAAACTTGAACCAAGAGCAGATGAAGGTATTCTTCTTGGTTATTCTCCACATAGCAAAGCATACAAGTGCTACAATAAAAGACTTGGCAGAATTGTTGACAGCATTGATGTAGTGGTTGATGAGAAGGGATATATTCCTAGGCAAGTTCATCATGAAGACATTGAAGAAGATGAAGGCTACCCTCAAAGGCGGAATTATGAAGAAGAAGAACCTCAAGAAGAAGAAGAATCTCAAGAAGAACCAGAGGAGCAGACAAGAATAGAAGAAAATACTCCATCCAGATATGTTCAAAAGAATCATCCAGAATCTCAAATTGTGGGGCAGAAAGAAGCAGGAGTACAAACAAGAAGGACACTTGCAGAAGCTTCAAGCTATTTGGCATTACTCTCCTCCACTGAACCACAAAATGTGAAAGAGGCATGCAAAGATGAATGTTGGGTCAAAGCAATGGATGAAGAACTTGAGCATATAGAAAAGAACAACACTTGGGAACTGGTCCCTAGACCAAAAGATAAGAATGTCATAGGAACAAAATGGGTCTTCAAAAATAAATTGAATGAAAATGGAGAAGTAATTAGAAACAAGGCCAGACTTGTTTGTAAAGGGTATGCGCAGCAAGAAGGAATAGATTTTGAAGAGACCTTTGCTCCTGTAGCAAGACTTGAGGCCATCCGAATGTTCCTTGCTCTCTCAAGCTTTCAAAACTTCAAGGTATTTCAAATGGACGTGAAATCAGCTTTTCTGAATGGAGACTTAGAAGAAGAAGTATATATTGAGCAGCCAGATGGTTTCATTCTTGGGAATGATCCAAACCTTGTATGCAGATTGAAAAAGGCTCTCTATGGACTCAAACAAGCTCCAAGGGCTTGGTACTATCGGTTGGACAAATATCTTCACCAACAAGGCTTTTCAAAAGGATCAGCAGATAGCAATCTCTATATAAAAGTTGAAAATAACAAATTGCTAATTCTTGTTGTTTATGTAGATGATATTATCTTTGGCAGCAATGAAGAGACTATGAGTCAAAACGTTTCCTTGGTTATGCAGAAAGAATTCGAAATGTCACTACTTGGAGAATTGACATATTTTCTTGGATTGCAAATCCAACAAAATGAAGGAGGTATATTCTTGTCTCAAACCAAATACCTCAAGCAGATCTTGAAGAAGTATGGCATGGAAGAGTCAAAGCCAGTATGTACACCCATGGTTACAGGATGCAGCCTCAGTGCAAATGATGAATCAGCAGTCGTTCACCAACCCACTTATAGATCCATGATTGGGAGTTTGCTTTATTTGACAGGTACCCGACCAGATATTACACATGCAGTAGGAATTGTTGGAAGATTTCAAGCCAACCCAAAGGAAACTCATCTTCAGGCAGTCAAAAGAATCTTCAAGTATCTTCAAGGGACCCAAAACTATGGCTTATGGTATCCTAGAAATACAGATCTCACTCTTCATGCTTACACAGATGCAGATTGGGCTGGAAGTGTGGATGATAGGAAAAGCACAAGTGGTGGTGCCTTCTTCATGGGTTCCAGATTAGTATCATGGTTCAGCAAGAAACAGAGTTCGATTGCCTTATCTACAGCTGAAGTAGAATATGTGGCTGCGGCATCTTGTTGCACACAACTTCTTTGGATGATGCAGACCTTGCAGGACTTTCAAATCACTTGAACTCCACCAGTATCTATCTTATGTGACAATACAAGTGCAATCAGCATTTCAAAGAATCCAGTCATGCACTCAAAGACCAAGCACATACCAATCAAGTATCATTTTCTTCGGGAGCAAGTGCTTGAGCAGAAGGTCAAGTTGGAGTATGTTCCTTCTAAGGAACAAGTTGCTGATATTCTCACAAAACCACTGCCCAGGGAAACTTTTGAATATCTTAGACACAAGCTGGGAGTAGTTGATGCTTCATCCTGCTGTTGAAGCATGTTTGTTCTACAGAAAAGTTGGTATACGCAGGTTACGTAAAGGATATCCGCGTATATACGCCTATTGGTGCGGGGGTAAGTAGCGTGTACGCTTGTTGCAGAAAATATATCCGCGTACATACGCTGGTTTATGCAGGAGAAATCGCGTATATGGAGTTCTGAACAGCAAGGGCAAACTCTGGTTTGAAAAGGTCTGAGATGGGTATGTCAGAATTCATCAGACTCAGTTTCAGGGGGTGCAGCAGGCACAGGTTCAGGGGGAGCAGCTTAAAAGTCTCATTAAGCATTGTTGGCATTTAGATGTTTTGGTTGTTGGTCTCAGGAGAAGGAGCTCAGAAAGAAATCCTGGTTGCTGATCTAAAAGATGTTTATCAGATGCTGCTGGTGACTTTCATAAGTCTTGATCTAGATCTGTTGTCTCTATGTCATGTCTCTCTTTTGTGATATCTCTTTTATGGTGTCAAGGTCATGTAACAGCCTATGTTGGTTTCCCCACTATGCCTGGGATGAATGATGTAATATATTTGATTGTTTCTGATGTGTCCCCTCTTGGTAGGGAGTATGGATGTATGTATTGAGTCTTTTGGTGATAGGAAGGTCCCTTATGGTGTATAAGTCTTGGTTCTTGTTGAAGAACATCTTTTGCAGATTTGGCCTACAGTCAGGGGGAGCATGTTTCAGCACAGCCAAACAGACGTATCAGCATGTACTCAGGGGGAGCACAGCCGTTTGCCCTTGATGACAAAGGGGGAGAATGATTCTAAGGATCTGAAGGTTGCCATCAAGTCCAAAGGGGGAGATTGTTGGCATTTTGGCTCAGGTGTGGCGCTATGATACAGGTGTTGTCCTTGATGGCAACTCTCTTTGATGACAGATCTCTGTTCAGACTACAAGAATGAAGAGAAATCTCATATATGCAGGTTAATTAAGTCAAAGTTGCGTATACACGCTGGTGATATGCATACTAAGTCGCGTATACGCAGGAGATCTATATACGAAGGCGCGTATACACGCAGATGCATGAACAGAAAATGGCGTATATGTCGGGAAGTTTCCTTTTGGTCCATGGTAGTTAATCCTCGGTACTTGTGCCCATGTCTTTGGACCAAAGTACCTCGACAGACGTGTAGATCTCTAGTTTTGAAGTTGATGGTTTTGGATTTCTACGGTTTTGGCTCTTGGTATTGAGCAAGGCCTAAGGCTATATAAGGAGAAGAAGATCATTAGGCAAGAACATCTTGAAAAGGCTTGAATATCTGAAAAAGAAAGAGATCTGGTATGCATGTTCTGGGTTGCTTGATCTAAGCTAAGGAGAGATCACATCAGTTGATGGAAGTCTAGATCTAAGGGAGATCGAGATCTATTGGTTTGAAATGCACTATTATGATATGGTTGATCATGCGTATTTCTAGATCTGCATACTGACGCAATGTTATGTTCTGGGTCTAACTGATGTCTGGTACAGCTGCAAGTTAAGAGAATTTATTTTTAGATCTGTACGCTATTTTCCTTCGGTAAAAGCGCGTGTATACGCGGGTTTCTCTCATTGAAGTAGCGTATATCTTTTGAAGTTTGATTTTGGGGTTACAGTTGGATCTGACTGCTATTGTAGAGTCCTGTAATCTGCTCTGTGTTCTTGTGACTGGTGTTGACAGGGTTTTCAGTGGTTCAGTGATTCAAAGATTGATGATGCTAGTATTGGTTGTTTTGTGCTTCAATGATCTGTTGTGAAAGTTGAATAAATTGTGGTCTTCAGATTGTAAGATTGTGCTTCAGGAATATCCAGTCTGAAAATGTATGAAAGGTGGTACCTGAAAGAAAGAAGATTGTAGGTCAGCACCTACGTACTAGTACCTTAGCTAGTACAAGAGCAAAGGGGGTTGGAGCTCCCTTCCAAGGAAGTTTGGAGAATGAGAGAAGGTTGTAGCCTTCTGCAGGTTGTAGCCTGCGTACTGGTATAAGGTTGTACCAGTACAAAAAGATTGTAAACTGAAGTTTCATATTAAAGAAAGATAGAGACAACTTGCAGCAGGTGGTTTTCACCCACATTGGGTTTCCACCTTATATCTTGGTGTTCATGTGTGTGGTTTTTGTGTGATGATCTGTTTTGTTATACTGCATCTGTTTTACTATCATGGTTAATAATGTCTTGATGCATTTACTGAAGATAAACTGCTGAATCATAAGTTTTCTGATTATACGCTGGTTTCTTTAGACACAGTAGCGTGTACACGCAGTTTTACTTAACTGAAGTAGCGTATATGTTTCTGAGCATTGAAAAAGTTTTACAGATCTGATAATACTGATTCACCCCCCCTCTCAGTATTATTTCCAACAAACTCCACGGTTTTAGATAGAAACAATGGGTTTAGACACCATTTTATCCCTGGCTCTTGAAGCTCTCGGCTTTCTAGCTCTCGGCTCTAGCTCTGGCTCTTGGCTCTAGTTCTTAGCTATGGCTCTGGCTCTGGCTCTTCAGCTCTAGCTTCTTTGGCTCTCTATAATTTATAGCTCTCTGGCTTTTTCACTTGACCTCCAAGTGACTCCCTTGGCTACTCTATGCATTCTCTTTTGCTCTCTTGGCCTCTTTTTGCCTTTGCCTTTTTCTTTCTATGTTGCTTTCTTTCGCCTTGGCTTCCTACTTTGGCTTAGCCTTCTGAACTCCTATTTTAGCACTGTCTACTTATTCCCCTCTTTTTTTGTCATTCTATGGCTTTTAGCCAATCGACACTATCCATTCATTTCCCCTCCTCGGGCTCTTTGGCTCCTGGTCTCTGTCCATTCAAATCCCCCTCTAAGCATAAGAAATCATTGCCAAAAACCTTCAAGGATGGTGGCTGCCTGTTCTGTAATGGAAGGACCTTCGAGCCTTTGAAATCCCAAAAAATAGTGTTCTCTATTTACACAGAGAGATACATTAAAAACACAGGAAAATTCATCATTTTTCCATTTATCGGACTTCAAATATTATGAATTCTGCCTTATATTCCATCAGGTCCACCTTTCAAATCTCTATAGCAAGTCACACAGGCGCGGGTTCCTTTGTATTTTGGTTTATTATTAAAATCCCAAATTACAAAGAAAATCCCGAAGAGTGGCTCATATCAGACTTGAAAAAATTATCTAGTGGCATTTAAAAACCCTTTCGAGCCTGGTCGCATCGCATCGGCGCATATATATATGGCCTTGCTTCTTCATATCACTTCGACGTGATATTACGATGCGTTTGATTGCAATTTCATATTGCATGGACCCAGGGTTCTATGCATATGGCATGGCCTATGCCGACACGATCCACCGATGGTGATATTAGTGATCGCGATATCGCTCAGCCCAGGGCCCTGGCTTATGCCCCATGGCTTGGCCACCGCCGATGCTGATCCACCGATATTGGTGATTGGCATATTGCATCAGCTCGGGGTTCCACTTTAGCTTATGTACACACAAGCCCACCTCCAACCCGATATGTCAGGGATCAAAAATCGGGGGTGCCTCCCCTTTTCACTTAAATCTGCTCTTTTGCCCTGGTCCGATGCCATTTCCCTTTTGAAGGGTTTTTTTTCCATTTTTAAGGGATTTTGTCTCTTTTTCTAAGGAACAAAGGGCATCTTCTTTGAGTAATAACTTCTGCATCCTAAGTCCTTTTTTGCCAATTCAAGTTGCAGTAGGTTCTAGAGGAAAATATCTCTGCAATGGGGCTATTTCCAGGAACTACCTTGGACTTTCATTTTTCCTCCGTGAGGAACACCTAGACTTAGGAGTCTATCCAAAATCCATTTTGGATCATTCCTTCCCACTAAAAGAATGTTTGGTCTCCAAAATATGGATATACTGATCCGAACAGTAAATGAGAGTTACTCACCATCTTCTTTCAGCCTCCCTACACTTGCCTTGCATAGTGCCTTTGAACCAAAGCTTCTAACCACTTCCCTTCTTGGATGGGCTAGTCTTCCTGGGAAGAATTGTCATCCTCCTCGCCTTCTTATAGAACTCTTGCTAAAATGGTTATAGAAGGTAGTTTTAGCTTAGCTCTACCTTGATCATTGATCCAAGGTGTGTTGTGGGGAAAAATGCCTATGCAGGACGATCCTATCCACCTAAGGTGTGACAGTGCCTTAGCAACAAATAGAGATAGCTATTCTAGTATTCTTCCTTTATGAATTAAGAATGAAGAGAGATGCATGGACTAACTGGTGTCTTCCGTTCGTCCCTCGATCCGGTTTCTCTTCTCTTTGAGAGTTCCCAGCTACTTGTCTTCTCACTCGCCCAGCTTCAAGAGGTTTCTGCAAGATCACAAGAAGAGAACACTACACAAGACATGGATTCATATTCATAACTAGTTCAGGATTAGAAATAAACTAAACATACTAATGCAATCATACATCAAAGATACACCAGTATATAGGAGAAACCAAGATAGCTTTATTGATGAATAACAAGGTTCAGGAAGAGATACAACCCAGAGGGCTCCAATCCAGCATCTCCTTCCCAGAAAATGGAATTCCTATCTTCACCCCCTTCAAAGCATTAAGCACCCAATGATTCCAATCTCAAACCAACAGCAATTCTTTGCAATAACAAAATTCCAGCCTCTAGATCTCATGGAGGAGAGATCCATATATAGATGTTTGGAGAGAGGATGAGTCAGCTTGAGATCTGACTAGTGTCCTCTCCCTCTGTCAGTTCTTGATTCCACTTGGAGGTTCTTGCTTCCACTTGGAGATTGGGAACCTCTTACTCATCACCAGTCGAATTCACTGAGGCAAGTGTCATTGAGGAAGATTTTGGAAGCTTCCTGGGTCTTGACACCTCTTGGAATGAACTTGCCATTTGTCAACTCTCGCTCAGCGCACCCTGGTAGTGCTTCTACCTGCATTGCAATGCAGGTAGCCAGTGTTGGCTTTGACATTCAGCGCAGACAGCTAGTGGAGCCACTAAATTGATCCTGAATTGACTTGTTTTTGAGCAATTTCTGGTGGAGAACTTCTGCGAATTGCTGTGGTTTGTTAGCCTTGTTCCTCTAGGGGTAGGAACAACATGTTTAGGGACTTTGGATCCCTTAGATTATGGACATTTCATGCTTAATGCTGTAAGGCACAAAAATGTCTATAACAGTTGCCCCCTAAAGTATGAGGTCGTTTATCGAGTGAAATGCTTTATCAGGAGGATTTGAAGTTCATCCAATGCTGGGAGGAGACCTGTAATAAGATACAATACAATACATTATTTTTCATACTGCTTTCATGATCTAGCTGAGGCGGGCATTCCCATGCTCAGCTTTAGAAATTCATTTTTCTGTACATAGAACAGACAATCGTCTGATGGTAGACTGATGAAATTATCATCCTTTGGGTAGGATGATTATCTACTGCAATGATGTACATGTCAATGTCTTTATCTTTCCTGAATATATATCGCAGCCCGGATGGATGAAACTAGATCCGGGGTCTTCAAACTCGTTCGATCTTCACTCTAAGTACAAGTCGATCCATGTGAGAAATGTTCTGAAGTCGAACATGGAAAGACATCACTTGATTACCGGTCAATGAGGTAAACCGCTAACAAGCGTGAGAGGAATCACCGATAATGATAATGACCCTCAAGGTACTGCAGTACAATTCACGTGGTGTGAATAAAGGACTTGGCGTCGAACACCACGCAAAATCTTTCGGTCGAAGGTCATTGATGTATACCTATCGCCGGAAGTGAGAAACTTGCCATTGAGGCATGCAAGCTTCAAAGTACTGAAGGGGTTGTTCCTAGATCAACTTCTTGGATAATGAGCTGATGTCGACAAGAAGCGATCCGTCAAAGGAGGGCCTTAATGAATCCCACATCAATGACACGGAACGGAGCTAATGATTTTGATGGAGGTGAAAACGATCTGTGACATATGATTCAGGGTGGCGGTCATGAAAGGATGAAGGATAATGTACTGCAGTGGATGGGACACGGTTGACTTTTCTGAACGACTTCTCTTGAACATATGGCGACACTGATCCGATGGATCGGTAGCATTACCCCAAATATGGATGGTATGGCGAGACCATGGATGTGACCGGTGAATGGAACAACCCAACCTGATTGTGGTACGGAGGAAAAGTGTCATGTTCAAGAGCGACTTGCTACCATCAAAGTTTTCTTGAGTTTCTCCCAATTTTTCCCCAGTCATTGTTGACCAGTACCTCTTTATTTTTGTCAAGCTTGAGGAGGATAACATATGCTTGTTCTATAACCTGCCCTTCGGGCAAGCCCATCGCTATGTTTTAACGAGCCTAGCGATAGTGAAACTCGTTCTCGTCTAAAGACAAGTTTGTCGCTATTTAATGATTTTAACGAGTCTAACGACAAAGATAACTCGGTTCTTTTCATTTTTAGAGAGTCTGAAAAGATACATAAAGTTAACTCCAAAAGTCCTTTTTCGTCATCTAATCCCTTAGGTCCGAAAAAGTATAAAACAATACAGAAGGGATGAGTTTTCGATAGTTTTAACGAGCCGAATAAAACAAGCGCTCGATCTTTTTGTGCAATAATCCCTCAGGTCCAAAAAGATTAAAATCTAGAGGAGGGATAGCACTTCTTGTCCCTTTAACGAGCTGGAAGGCCAAGGACTCGGCAATCTTTTCATATTTTACAAGTCAGATGAAAAGAGCTTAAAGAAGACTCGTCTTTTGAGGAACGAGTGATAAAACGGGTTTAGCAGCTGATTCCAGGTACAGGTTGGAATTTTCCAATCACGACAGTGTCACAAGGATGGATAGTGAAATCACTCTTCGCAGTTGTTCCTCAAAATGGGTAAACAAACATATGGAGGTGAACGATCGGCCAAATGAAAAGTGGAGGTGACGGTGCAAACACAACCAAGGCTTTAATGGCCAATGATATTACATTTACTGTGGTTATTTACTGGGATAGTTCATTTTTTAATGAGCTTAAACGCGAGTGGAAACATTTGCTCGATCTTATGTTTATTTTTTAACGGGCATGAACTATGCGCTAAAACTGCTCGGATCTTGCGTTTATTTTTTAACGAGCATGAACTGTGTGCTAAAACTACTCGATTACCCAGTCATATGATAAGAATGTCTCATTAAGATTCTATTTTTTATGGAGCTTCATCTCACAAAGCTATGCTCCGCATCCTTTCGTTATGCAAGTTCGGAAACGACTAATCCTACAAGTTTAAAGGGTTAGAGGTCCTAAAAATTTAAAAAAATAAATAGCCGCCCCTTGCTTACACTCTGAAAGGTTTGCATGCCCCCAGGTATAAAACAGAGTTTCAAGGTTACCCCTACTTTAGTCCGGCAAAACAATTGTTTTACCGAGAGAGGCCTACCTCTTTCAGGTTTCCCAAAGATTGCTCCATTCGCGGCTACGAATAAAACACTTCCTCGGCGATGTCTACCGAAATAGACAAAGGTGAGCGACGATGCCCGCCAACTCACATAACTTTGACAAAAGAATCTTATTCTAGAACAACCCCACTTCCACTCACGGACGGGGTACGGACTAGTCATATTCCCCCGCGGAAACCTACTCTATACCCAAAGTTTTCCTGCCGAAGCAGACCAGGATGCATGCCCCCTGGGTTCCAGTCATATCCTCCTGGATTACTCACGCTCATCAGGAGGACAGACCGTGGGTTGAGACATTTCTTGCATGAAGAGACCATTTAGGGATGGTATATGACTATTTGCGGTGCGTGATCCAGGAAATGAAAGTTGGTCCACGAGCTTGACCACTCTTCCTTCATGCGGAAAACACATTACTCTAAAGAGTGAGGAGACGATGGCTCCCATGCAATATATATAGTCTCGTCGAAGGAGTAGGTTATAATCCAAGGGTCCTTGAACGACCATCACGTTCATTTGAACGGTCCTCCCTTTCAATGTTATGGGCACATTGGGGAGGATCCCTAAAGGTCAACTGGTTCCTTTATCAAAGCCTGATAGATTTCTCATTTCAGGCAAAAGCGCTGGTGAACCAAGTGCTTTCCAAGTAATAGAGGAAAGGATACTCACAGATTCCCCCTCATCAATGATAGTGCCAGCCATTACCATTCTGTATATTTGAACGATAATTCTGAATGGTATGCTTGCTGGCAAACGGGGTTTGCCTAGTTGGTTCCAGTCGAACGAGACAACTAGGTTGCTTGGTGGTGGGACCGAGTAGATGGCCGCGTATGACTCTAACGAAGTTCCTTCCTGTGATAAAGGAATGGGAAAATTTCCCCCTTGTTCGTCGGAGTCTGTGTTGATGAAGAGAATTTGGACGGTGTCGTCTTTATTCTCCTCTGTGACGGTATCATTCAAAGATAGAGCCTCTGAAGGCAAAACCGGGTCAACTGCCGCTTCAACCTTTTGACTTTTGTCAGGTATGGATCCAGATAGTTCATCTTCAATGATAGGTGCTTTGGTTGACCACCTGGGTGGGCCAGCCGGGTTCTCAACTAGTGAAGGACTTGGCAGGAGTTTTTGATATCCAGGAGGAAGTTGCACTGGTAAAACCGAGCGATCTTCCAAAAATCTTTTAGCCTCGTCTAAGAAGGGACAACGGTGGATGGCATGGTCGCCTTCACATAGTTTGCAGGGAAATCTAGCTTTCCCTCTCTGTCCTGTGACTTCACTTTCACTCGTTGATGGTGAGCAGTCAACATGGCTATCAGAGGTTGACGCTACCGAATTGTGCAAACGGGGAGACCAGTCCCTTAGTATCCGAGGGATGCAGGGACAATCTCTGTGGAAGTGGTCTCCCTTGCATATGACACATGGTGATTTAGGCCTAGTCAGTGTTGTGTGTGGATTTTTTTCAGACGCCACTTGTTTGCCCCAAGTCGCTTTCGGCTCCTTCTTCTTCTTCTTCTATTACTTCTTCTTTTCCTTCTTCTCCATAGGAACTTGGTTTTTTGTTTTACCAGCTCCGTCAAGCGAAGAGGAAGGAGGAGAGGAAGAATTAGATGAAGTAGAAGGCTGGTGGGTAACTCTGGTCTGGTCTAACTGTTGATTCGACTGTTCAGGAATAGTGGTGTTTTGAACGACATTGGTCGAGAAGAGCCAGACCGGCAGGCCAATTGTCAGTCCTGGAAGTGACAATGTGGCCATATGGGGCGCACCAACATCTCCCCAAGAGGAGAAGGGACTAGGATTTCCACCAAGGGGGATTCCTTGGTTGGTGTGCTCCATTTTCTCAACCTAAAGATCAATGCAGGAATAAAGGGTGATTGTTCCGTTTAAAATAAATTTTTAACGACACTTTAGACACAACTTGCTTTTTCAATTTTAAAGAGTCGAGAAAAAGCTAAAGATGACTCTAGTCTCCTTCGATGTTTTAACGAGCCCGAAGTGACAAATGCTTGGATGGACTTTTTCTGTTATAGAGTCTGAAAAAGGCCAAAAGGAACTGCTCTGTAGTTCTAGGCAGAGGGTGTGCCAAACATTTCGCAAAACCGTAGAATACTTTTTAGGGTACGGGCGGTCGATCTTCCTGAATGCTGTGTTCAGTGCATTGCGATCAGTAGGGCGGCCGACACGGCTTCCTAAGGATAAAGGTTTTATGCCTATAGGGGTCTCCCAATATATACGTGACGGTATGTGGGAGCACAATCCATACTGGCGCTATCGTCCCTTAGGAAGAATCACCCACCATCAACGAGATCGACAGTCACCAGGCTTTACGACGCCGGAACACGTCTCTAGCCTAGACCTCTATGTTGTGCGTTATGTTGCAAAGCGTTGTTAAGTTCATTTAATTTATTTTAGGTTGATCTTTTTAGAAGTTTGCCTTTTGAGGTTCACCACGAGATGTATGATACAATTCCTAAATGCAGTCTAAATATGATAAGCAAGCTTTATATCTTTTCAACTTTGAAAATCCTAGCTACTAAGGGAAAATAAAGACACCATCTTTTCTCAAAGAGCAATCAACACACTCTAATGCACTTTCCCTAAATCAAACATGCAAACTATCAAGATGCAAATGCACAATGCAGGTGTTTGTTTTCCGCTTTCTTAGTATTGATGCCTACAAAGAAAGCTTTTTGTACAACTTTGAATTTGCTTTTAAATGACAAATACAAACAAGTTTACTTTTTCGAAATCAGAGAGGGTAGAAGAGATTACAACACAACGATTTTCGAAATGAATACTTGTTTCGACACTTAAAAGAGGCAAACTCAAACCAAAAGCAAAAGTAAATGTATAATCAACTGCAAACAGCCAATGAACTCTCTCCTAAGATCACAATCAGCAGATCTGAATCAAGGGCTACAGGATGACTATTTCACTCTTACAAAGGAAAACTGTAAATGACGCCACAAACACATAAAAACACTCACAGTCTTTTTGTACAAAAGGACGCGGAATTTAAGCAGAGAAAAGGAGTTATCAGACTGGTACCTATGCTGGTTACAGGCTGCAAAAATCAGAGATCAAAACAAGGCAAAACAGAGCAGAGAACCCCAGCTGTACAAGGCCTAACTGGATCAGCGCAACCTCAACACAGGGGTTTTGACATTCAGCGCAGGTAGCCTTCACGGGACCTGCGTTGAAATGCAGAACCTCTTCACAGGGGTCGCGCTGAAGGAGAAACGAGAGTTTCTCACTGGGTTCTGGGTCACAGATTGTTGATTAATCTATTGTTTCAGGCCAAATAAAAGCAACAAGCAAGGTGCAATCAAAGGGATGCTTTGAGGGAGTACTAAGATCTATCACAAAGGATCAGTAAATCATTTGTGAATCCATTGTTCAGATCATAGACAAATCCAGTGATTGGATCAAAGCAGCAACTATCTACTTTGCATCTGAGAATAGAAGATGCAGTTCGATTGTTGCTGTTGAGTCTATGAAACAAACAATGATGGAAACACAAATAAAATGACTAAACAGGTCTCCCCAGTGGAGTCGCCAATTTGTTGTGGGGAAAAATGCCTATGCAGGACGATCCTATCCACCTAAGGTGTGACAGTGCCTTAGCAACAAACAGAGACAGCTATTCTAGTATTCTTCCTTTATGAATTAAGAATGAAGAGAGATGGATGGACTAACTGGTGTCTTCCGTTTGTCCCTCGATCCGGTTTCTCTTCTCTTTGAGAGTTCCCAGCTACTTGTCTTCTCACTCGCCTAGCTTCAAGAGGTTTCTGCAAGATCACAAGAAGAGAACACTACACAAGACATGGATTCATATTCATAACTAGTTCAGGATTAGAAATAAAATAAACATACTAATGCAATCAGACATCAAAGATACACCAGTATATAGGAGAAACCAAGATAGCTTTATTGATGAATAACAAGGTTCAGGAAGAGATACAACCCAGAGGGCTCCAATCCAGCATCTCCTTCCCAGCAAATGGAATTCCTATCTTCACCCCCTTCAAAGCATTAAGCACCCAATGATTCCAATCTCAAACCAACAGCAATTCTTTGCAATAACAAAATTCCAGCCTCTAGATCTCATGGAGGAGAGATCCATATATAGATGTTTGGAGAGAAGATGAGTTAGCTTGAGATCTGACTAGTGTCCTCTCCCTCTGTCAATTCTTGATTCCACTTGGAGGTTCTTACTTCCACTTGGAGATTGGGAACCTCTTACTCATCACCAGTCGAATTCACTGAGGCAAGTGTCATTGAGGAAGATTCTGGAAGCTTCCTGGGTCTTGACACCTCTTGGAATGAACTTGCCATTTGTCAACTCTCGCTCAGCGCACCTGTTGTGGGGAAAAGTATCCGATGCGGATGACCCTATCCCTACTCTAAAGGTGACAGTCTTTAGCAACAACTGAAAGCAAAGCTTTGATGTTTTCCTTTATGAAAGTACAGAGAGGGGGAAGAAATGATCAACCAACCTGGTATCCTTCGCTTGGTCGATTTTGATCCTCTCTCTTTGTCTCTTGTTCCCAGCTCCTTGCTCTCTTTGCCGGTCCAGCTATACACAAGCCCTGCACAAAACGAGAGAGGAAACTACAAGATACAAGTACTCATAACTGATGCATGGATTAGAGTGAATCAAATATACATGTAAATACGATACATCAATGCAATACAAGTATATAGGAGAACATGCAAAACTTTATTGATAGAAGTAACAGGGTTCTGAGAAGGTTACAACCAATGGTGGCTCCAATCCAGCAGCACCTCCCCAGCAGCAAGAACTCTCCTCTTCACCTCTAGTAAAACAATCACCCAATAGCTCAAACTATAATCCAACAGCACCTCCTTGCTTTAAACAAAATTCCAGCCCCTTTAGACCTCATAGAAGAGCTCTATATATAGGAGAGAAGAAGAGAGGATGAGTCAGCTTGAGACTGACATAAAGCTGCCTTGTGTCCTCTCCCTCTTCAGTTAATCTTCAGTTCTTGAGTCCACTTGGAGATCCTTGCTTACACATGGTGATCAAGTACCTCTTACTCATCACAGGGCGAATCTCATGAACCAAGTGTCAGTTTGGAAGCTTCCTGGGCAATTGACACCTTGCAGAATGACTGTGCCACTTGGCCAATCTCGCCCAGCGCAGGTAGCCTTCATTGCTTTTGACTTTCAGCGCAGGTACAAGGAAGAGCAGTTGACATTCAGCGCAGTTGCTCAGTGGAGCAGCTGACATGATCCAAAATTAGCCTGTTTTGAAGTGTTTTCAGGTGGAGAACTGATTGGAAGTGTTGTTGTTTGATGACCTTGTTCTTTTAGGGGTAAGAACAACATGTTTAGGGACTGAGGATCCCTGTAATTATTGACATTCCATGCTCCATGATGCGAGGCACAAAAATGTCTATAACAGTTGCCCCCTAAAGTATGAGGCCGTTTATCGGGTGAAATGCTTTATCTAGAGGATCCGAAGTTCGTTCTAGTGCTGAGGAGAGTGCCCTGTAATACAATACAATACAATACATCATTTTTCATTCATCATTATTCTCATGATCTAGCTGAGGCGGGCATTCCCATGCTCAACTTTTTATAAATACATTTTGGTACATATGACAGACAATCGTCTGAAGATAGACTGATAATTTTCTGCTGAAATTATCATCCTTTGAGTAGGATGATCATCTGCTGCAATGATGTACATGGCAAATGTTTTTATATTTCCTGAATATATATCGCAGCCCGGATGGATGAAACTAGATCCGGGGTCTTCAAACTCGTTCGATCTTCACTCTAAGTACAAGTCGATCCATGTGAGAATTGCGCTGAAGTCGAACATGGAAAGACATCGCTTGATTACCGGTCAATAATGTAAACCGTTAACAAGCGCGAGAGGAATCACCAATAATGACGATGACCCTCAAGGTACTGCAGTACAATTCACGTGGCGTGAATAAAGGACTTGGCGTCGAACGCCACGCAAAATCTTCTGGTCGAAGGTCATTGATGTATACCTGTCGCCGGAAGTGAGAAACTTGCCATTGAGGCATGCAAGCTTCAAAGTACTGATGGGGGTGTTCCTAGATCAACTTCTTAGATAATGAGCTGAAGTCGACAAGAAGCGATCCGTCAAAGGAGGGCCTTAATGAATCCCACATCAATGACACGGAACGGAGCTAATGACTTTAGTGGAGGTGAAAACAAACTGTGACATATGATTCAGGGTGGCGATCATGAATGGATGAAGGATAATGTATGGCAGTGGATGGGACACGGTTGACACTTTCAGAATGACCCCTCTTGAACATATAATGACACTGATGCGATGGATTGGTAGCATTACCCCAAATGTGGATGGTTTGGCGAGGACCATGGTGATGAGACCGGTGAATGAGACAACCCAACCCGATGTGGTACGGAGGAAAAGTGTCATGTCCAAGAGTGACTTGCTACCATTAAACTTTGATGTTCTCCCAATTTTTCCCCAGTCATTTCTGACCAGTACCTCTTTATTTTTGTCAAGCTTGAGGAGGATAACATATGCTTGTTCTATAACCTGCCCTTCGGGCAAGCCCATCGCTATGATTTAACGAGCTTAGCGATAGGGAAACTCATTCTCGTCTAAAGACAAGTTTGTCGCTATTTAATGAATTTAACGAGTCTAACGACAAGGATAACTCGGTCCTTTTCATTTTTAGAGAGTCTGAAAAGGTACATAAAGTCAACTCCAGAATTCCTTTTTTGTCATCTAATCCCTTAAGTCCGAAAAAGTATAAAACAATACAGAAGGGATGAATTTTCGATTGCTTTAACGAGCCGAACAAAACAAGCGCTCGATCTTTTTGTGCAATAATCCCTCAGGTCCAAAAAGATTAAAATCTAGAGGAGGGATAGCTCTTCCGGTCATTTAACGAGCTGGAAGGCCAAAACTCGGCAAACTTTTCATATTTTACGAGTCAGTGAAAAGAGCTCAAAGAAGACTCGTCTTTTGAGGAACGAGTGATAAACAGGGATAGCAGCAGATTCCAGGTACAAGTTGGAATATTCCAATTACGGCAGTGTCACAAGGATGGCTAAGTGAAATCACTCTTCGCAGCGGTTCCTCAAAATGGGTAAACAAACATATGGAGATGAACGATTGGCCAAATGAATGGATGGAGGTGAGACTGCAAGAACACGACCAAGGGTTTTAATATGGCTGTCAAAAGTTACTTTCACTAGGGTTATTTACCGGTTCATTTTTTCTGAATGAGCTTGAACTCTAGGGGAAGATTGCTCACAACTTATGTTTATTTTTTAATGAGCATGAACTATGCGCTAAAACTGCTCGGATCTTGCGTTTATTTTTTAACGAGCATGAACTATGTGCTAAAACTGCTCGTTATGCCCCCAGCATAATAATGCAACCGAGGTGCATGCCCCCCAAGCTTCATTGCATTCAACTTTGTTGATTGGAATGAAGGTTTACCATTGAGATCTGGAAAGGGGATTGTTTCATTTTTTAATGAGGTTGACATAGTAAAAGAACTATCCTCATGGTTTTTCATTTTTTAACGAGGTTGACCTGAGATAGGAACTATCCTCGACTCCTTGTTTCATTTTTTAACGAGGTTGACACAAGATAAGAACAGTCCTCGGGGCCCACTGTATTTACAGTATTTCCATTAGGGCGACGATCCATGCTGACAAAATATTTAGGAACCTTCTGAATCCGTTGGATATGGAAGATTTCATATTGTAGGTTTCCACTGTGGCTACTTCCGCTAGATTACCTGCCGGCGGTAGGGCAAAAGTACCCATTAAGGCAGGGTCTTTTAGGAGACCTACTCCGATATTTTGGAGTGATTGATTACTTTCATGGATCATTGTGCTGCTTCCCGTAACTTGAGAACTGTTGGGGAGAAATGTTTGTTGGTCGACGATTGTAATTTTTCCTTGAAAAGGAAATACAATCCTCCTGAAGTAGGTCGACACAACTGCGGCCATGGCATATATCCAAGGCCTTCCCAGTAGGATGTTGTAATCGAGGTTTCCGTCGATTACTTCCACATCAACTTCTACTGTTTTGCCCCCCAGTTCAACTTGCAAGTTACTTAAAATCCCGTATGGAGTGTATGATCGTCCATCAAATGCTTTTAACGTCGTCGACGATTTCGACAAGGGTGGTGAGCCTAAATTTTTCCAACAATTCATCGACATAAGACATGTAGATGCCCCCTCATCAATAATTGTTCGATGAACAGTTTTGTTGAGGGCTTTCACTTGAATAAGGAAAGCTAGTTGAGCTGGTAACTTAGGGTCATATCCTTTATGATCAAAGGCCACAAGATTGGAATCCATTGGGCCAATCCCACCTATTGCTGATAATAAAGTTTGCTCTTGGGAGGGGCAATTTTGCGGTACCTCAAGTGTCGACATAGCGGACGGCGATTGGGCCAGGTCCTCTATTATATTATAATTCTGTGCTATTTTGGCACGAGGATTAAATGTCGATTTATGTACTACTCCCTTTGGCAACTTTATCATTGGTTCAGGAATGATGGGTGGCACAACTTTGGTCAAAGCTGTCGTCGAACTACTAGGTTGTTCATTAGCCTTGTTATTCGACAGCCTTGAATTCCTGTAATCTTTATTCCTTGTCAAAGCATTATTTTGCTGTTTTGAGGTAGACAACATAAGCACTTGGGATCGGGAAGCATTTTGATTAGCAACCAGATTTTGACCAGGATTAGGAAATGGATCAGTCAACACAGCTGAGGTTTTCGGACTCTTAAAGAATCTTTTAAGCTCAGCTTTGCATGGACAATCTGCTGTCCAATGATCCTCATCGCATATATGACACCCCGAAGGGGGTTTCCCTTTTCTCCCTTTCTTTTTCTTCTTGTCTCCTGGTTGCTTCAGTTGTTTGCCCTTGTCGTCCGACACGGCACTTACTTCCGAGGCAAGAAGTTCTTCATTTGCATTTTGATTTGAAGTCTTACGGGTTTTCTTAGACGAATCCCGTGTTGACTTTGCGTTTGCAGTGCCAATCACACCATCGCCGGCATGATAGTCACTATTTGATCCAGGAGGGGGAGGAATTGAAAATTCCGGTCTAGGGGCGTCAGGTATCTTGTCATAGAGCGTGCCAGACTGAGTATATACTAAGTCTAAATACTGGGCACGAGCAATAACTTGCTCCTCTGTTACGACGCCTCCCTTGGCCACATCTTCTGTTATAGCAGGAAGAAGCGACTTTATAAACCACTCAGCTAAAAGCTGATCTGGAACATAAGTCTTTACCATTCTGCGACGACGACGCCACTCATGTATATGATCTGATATATGTGTGGCCGTTGTCTGCTTGAAATTTGTTAAGATCTCGGTTCCAGTTTCGTACCTTATAGGTAACTAAAAGTGTGTTAAGAAAGTCATGGCTAAGGAACTAAAATTGTCAAAAGAGGCTCTAGGTAATTCAATATACCATTTAGCCACCGGACCAGTCAATGTCCTCTGGAAAAGGCGAAGCCTAATCGAATCATCATTCAAGGTATTCGACGAACACCACAGATGGAAAGTCATCACATGATTCGACGGGTCTTCGCCAGGATTTCCATTGAATTTAGGAATGTCCGAAGGAAGTTTGTGAGGAATCGCTGGCCACCAATGGGTATAGGTGATTGGATCGTTCGTCAATCGATGTAAATCTGGTAATTCTAAGGTCACCATGAATGGCAACTGCTGATTCAGGTTTGGCGAGGCGTACCCAGGATATGATGGAATCGCCTGAGCAGTAGGTCTTTGCACACCAGCATAATGCAACTGATGTTGATATGACTGATATGGCTGGTGGGCTTGGCCACTGTAAAGTGGTTGGTTTAACCCGTTCTGAATATAGGGTTGCCCACTATTCGCAAAGATCTGTTGCTCAGATCCTTGGTACACCTGTCGAAACTGAGGCTCTTGGTATTGCACCATCCATGGTTGTGAAGCCATGTTTTGCTGTGCAACACTAACCGACGGACCAAGATGCGGGGTTATGGTTCCCGCTTGTATCTGTGCCGTCCCGACAGTTGGCGATTGTGGTTGTGTTGCAGGGTCAATAGGCTGTTGCATTACAACTTGGGGTTGACATACAACAGGCATCGATTGAACTTGCGACACGGTTACAATTGCTGGCGTTGTCAGGATACTAGACATAGGTACACATTGTTGCATGGAATATACAACTCTTGGTTGTTGGGGTAACATAGGTACCCAACCACTCGTCGTTACTTCAGTCAAACCTGAATGTGGTTGAAAACTGCCGTATGGGTATCCCCCCGAAAGGGGAAGTGAAAGGGCATATTGCCCCCCATACGGTAACAATCCGGAGCTCAAGGGTATAGATGGCCTTTGAGGACTAGATGGCCCAAAATGATTCCCAAAGGGATCAATTTGTCTAGTTTCAACATAAGAATTACCGGGTATTATACCGGAAGAACAAACTGGAACAGACCAAGTTGTCATAATAGTCCCTGGGTGGACTCCTTCTAGCTGATGAGAGCTAGTCGGGACGGATGGTATGCCGGCAAACATCGTTGGATTGGCAGTAGGAACTTCTGCTGTCGCTGTGTCGTTTGGCACAGTTCTATATGTCGACGGTTGTTCATACATTTTAAGTCTATCCAATAAACTTCCTAACGATTCTTCAGGAACTTCTGGTGGTGATAGACAAACTTCTGATGCAGAAGGAAAAAGAGGGGTACCTACTCCAAAATGAATTGGAGTATTTGCTTGCTGGTCCTCTACGATTTCTTCTATTGCAATCAGACCAGGAGGAAGAGGCAGACCGTCAGGTCCGTAAAAGATTTCTGGTGCCGAAGAAGGGGTTGCTTCGACAGCGACAGTCGTTTGAAAAACAAGACTCTGTGGACCGGTTTCAGATGGAACTGGTTCAGTTATGCAAGTACTTGTCTTCAGACTAGGATCAGTACCACTGTCCTTCTGTTGCTGTTGAACTTCTTCAATAGGGGCAGGGATTCCAGAAATATTGGGAGTGACCAGAATCTCAGATGTTGTTGGAACTTTCGTTCTAACTTTAAAAGGAGATTTTGACCTGGTCAAGCGAGTTCGCTTCGTCCGTACTACTCTTGGTTCCGGAGACAAAGGCGGTTGACTCGCAAGCCTCCCTGAATGACGGGGTTTTAATTGACTTTCCTCCACGGTTGCGGATTACTTGATCAACTAAAATACAAAAAGGGGAATTATGTTTCCGTATTGAATGAATTTTATTAGACGCTTTTAGACACAACTTTGCTTTTTCATGTTTTAAGAGTCGAGAAAAAGCTAAAGATGACTCTAGTCGCCTTCGATGTATTAACGAGCCCGAAGTGACAAATGCTCGGTTGGACTTTTTCAGTTATAGAGTTTGAAAAAGGCCAAAAGAAACTGCTCTGGAGATCTAGGCAGAGGGTGTGCCAAACCTTTCGCGAAACCACAGAATACGTTTTACGGTACGGGTGGTCGATCTTCGTGAATGCTGTGTTCACTGCATCGCGATCAGTAGGGTGGTCGACACGGCTTCCTAAGGATCAAGGATAAAAGCCTATAGGGGTCTCCCAATATACGCGACGGTACGCGGGAGCACAAGTCCGTATTAGTGCTATCGTCCCTCAGGAGGAATCACCCACCTTCGTAGAGATCGACAGTCACTACGTTTAACGACGCCGGAACACGTCTCTACCTAGACCTCTATTGTGAGCGTTATGTTACAATGCGTTTTTAGATTCATTCAATATATTTTAAGTTGATCTTGTTTATCAGTTTGTCTTTCAGGATCACCACGAGATGTATTGGTACAAATTCCTAAATGCAGCTAAAATGATAAGCAAGCTTTCACAATCTTTTTAGCTTTGAAAATCCTAACTACTGAGGGGAGAGAAAAACAATATCTTTCCACACAGAGCACCAAGCACAAACTAATGCACTTTCTCCTAGATCAGACACCCAAACTTATCAAAAATGCAAATGCAAGATGCATGTATTTCTTTTCTTTTCCTTTAATGTTGATGTAGACAAAAGGAAAACTTGTTGTATGATTTTCGAATTCAATTTGAAGCGTAAACAAACCAGTTTTTTCAAAATGAAAAGACGCTTCACAGGTACTTGTTTCAACACTAAAAATATATGAATTCAAACCATAAAGTGAAAAACAAACAAACTTAAACAGCCATGAACAGTAATGAAACTAGCTCTTAAGATCACAAAGACACTTTTACAGTTCAGGATCTAAGAGGCCACAGCTATACTGGTTCGCTTTTCACAATGGGAAACTGTAACTGAAATAAGAAATACTAAAAGAACATTCACAGTTTCATCACACAACTGAGGCGGAATAATGTCAAGGAGAAGTGGCTTACAGCAAGTACAGTAACCAGCAAGCAATCAGCCAAAAACAAGTGCAAACAGGGCCAAGACACAAAGGGAAAGCTAAGCAAGACAATGGCTAACTGGATCAGCGCAGGTTCTAGTCTGCCAATTTCACTCTCAACGCAGTTCCCGAAGGGAGTACCTGCGCTGTAATGCCGACTGCCTGTGTACAGCCTGCACTGACTCACGAGAGTTTCGTCTACAAAGAATTCCGGGTCTTAAAAAGCTCAAAAATGCACTGTTTTTGATGAAATAAAAAGCTATAGGTTAAGTACAGGCTAAGGGATGATCAAGAGGATGAAGATCTATCACAAAGAGTAAAGAGTCTTTTGTAGATAAGCTCTTCAAATCTTGAATCTTCTCAGCAAATGAGCAAGAGTAGCAGTCCCTCTACTTCGCTTTTGATATAGTCAAAAGCTTTTCGATTTGGTACTCTTTTCTTCAAGAAATGAATAGCAAAATACTACAAACACCAACAAGATACTAGGCTATCCCCAGCGGAGTCGCCAGTTTGTTGTGGGGAAAAGTATCCGATGCGGATGACCCTATCCCTACTCTAAAGGTGACAGTCTTTAGCAACAACTGAAAGAAAATCTTTGATGTTTTCCTTTATGAAAGTACAGAGAGGGGGAAGAAATGATCAACCAACCTGGTATCCTTCGCTTGGTCGATTTTGATCCTCTCTCTTTGTCTCTTGTTCCCAGCTCCTTGCTCTCTTTGCCGGTCCAGCTATACACAAGCCCTGCACAAAACGAGAGAGGAAACTACAAGATACAAGTACTCATAACTGATGCATGGATTAGAGTGAATCAAATATACATGTAAATACGATACATCAATGCAATACAAGTATATAGGAGAACATGCAAAACTTTATTGATAGAAGTAACAGGGTTCTGAGAAGGTTACAACCAATGGTCGCTCCAATCCAGCAGCACCTCCCCAGCAGCAAGAACTCTCCTCTTCACCTCTAGTAAAACAATCACCCAATAGCTCAAACTATAATCCAACAGCACCTCCTTGCTTTACACAAAATTCCAGCCCCTTTAGACCTCATAGAAGAGCTCTATATATAGGAGAGAAGAAGAGAGGATGAGTCAGCTTGAGACTGACATAAAGCTGCCTTGTGTCCTCTCCCTCTTCAGTTAATCTTCAGTTCTTGAGTCCACTTGGAGATCCTTGCTTACACATGGTGATCAAGTACCTCTTACTCATCACAGGGCGAATCTCATGAACCAAGTGTCAGTTTGGAAGCTTCCTGGGCAATTGACACCTTGCAGAATGACTGTGCCACTTGGCCAATCTCGCCCAGCGCAGGTAGCCTTCATTGCTTTTGACTTTCAGCGCAGGTACAAGGAAGAGCAGTTGACATTCAGCGCAGTTGCTCAGTGGAGCAGCTGACATGATCCAAAATTAGCCTGTTTTGAAGTGTTTTCAGGTGGAGAACTGATTGGAAGTGCTGTTGTTTGATGACCTTGTTCTTTTAGGGGTAAGAACAACATGTTTAGGGACTGAGGATCCCTGTAATTATTGACATTCCATGCTCCATGATGCGAGGCACAAAAATGTCTATAACAGCACCCTGGTAGTGCTTCTACCTGTGTTGCAGTGCAGGTAGCCAGTGTTGGCTTTGACATTCAGTGCAGACAGCTAATGGAGCCACTGAATTGATCCTGAATTGACTTGTTTTTTAGCAGTTTTTGGTGGAGAACTTCTGTGAATTGCTGTGGTTTGTTAGCCTTGTTCCTCTAGGGGTAGGAACAACATGTTTAGGGACTTTGGATCCCTTAGATTATGGACATTTCATGCTTAATGTTGTAAGGCACAAAAATGTCTATAACAAGGTGGCTCAAACAAATGTGAAGTACACCTACTCCACAAAATTCTCATTTGTACTTGTTTGAAAAGCTGTCAACAACAACTGTTAACAACAACAAAAATATAGACAACAACTGGATGGACTAAACTATTGCTTCAAAAAAATAAACAAATTTCACATTTTGTGAATACCTCCATGTCTTACATCTGCATACAATGATGGACTAGATAACAAGCCCACAAAACATGCCTTTAAAACAAATGATCCTTTAATTCAAGCATGTAGAAAAAGACCATTAGGACTCTTGTTCAAAAGATGAAACACTTCATTATTATCTCCATCTTGGAGACCAAGTTAACTTCTTTCAAGTCAACATTACATGCATGTTTAACACAATCAGCCCTTCAAGTTCATTACACATACGTGTTCAAATACAAGGAAAACATCAACATCCTTGTGTTCATGCATCTCATGCTCATGCATGCATTTCATCCTTCAACTTTTGCTTAAGCACACTATACTTTTGAAGCTGAAATGAAATATAATGTTGCAGCAACAAAGTGAGTCTCCCACTCAATCTTTTCCATTCACCATCTTGGTAGAAGCCTGCAACTTGAATCTCATCAACAAGAAATGCAAATAGATGCATCAATAGATATGCAATCCTTAATTGGAAAAGAACTCTAACCATTTCTTACCAATCCAGTTCAAACGTTTTTCCTTTGTCTGCACATCATCATCAACATGTGAATCATTCTGAAGCACATCATTCATGGAAACTTTATTTCCATTTCTGCCATCTTCTCTTTCCACTTTCTTCAGCTTTTGTGGAAGCATTGCTGGATTCAGAGTACAACACCTTTCAGCAAGATTCCCTTGCTTGAGGTAGTAAGTGCAACACTTGTGCATCCTCTTGAAAACATGACTTTCTTGTCCAATGGACCTTTGGCTCTTTGCTTCTCTTCCTTCAAAATTTTCCTGTATGTGGCCATTCTCTTCCAACATCTAGAAACATGATGGTTATCCAAACCACAGAAGGAACATGCAATTATTTTCCCATATCTATGTGGAAATTTATCATGCTTTGCAAAATCAAAAGGAATATGTTTAGAACTAGATTCATACTTGCCTCTTCCACCTTTATTTCCTTGATGATGAGGTGAAGCAAATGAAGAAGTGGCTCCCTTTGGAACACCATCAATCTCTTTAAGGTTGTTTAGGTTTCCAGGACTCTCTGGTTCAAGTGTGTAATTCTGAACACCTACATCCTGAAAATGATGTTTCATGCTATTACATTTCTCCTTAACACAATATTCACACTCTGCAATGCAAATCCTTCTTGGAGTTGATTCAATGGCCTTCATGGCAGCTTTGGAAATCTTTCCATAAGACTGTCCATAGCCAAGACCCAAATACTTAGGCCTTTACTGAACCATTACTGGCTCAACAATACCTTGTGCATGCTATCCCAAGCCCTTTCCTTCATAGCCCATCTTGGACATTATCTTGGAACATATGCCTCTAGTATCTTTTTCAAAATAACCAATATAAGCATTCTTAGAAGAATTTGAAGACAAACTAGAATGTTTTACCTCTTCTTCAAGCTGATACTTGACCAAGGCTTCTTTGGCAACAAAGAGCTGTGACTCCAACTCATGCATCCTCTTCAGGTTCATATTTGCAATATGAAGTTGCCTCTCCATTTCCTGCAGTCTGCCAAAAAGCAACTGCTTCTCCTCCTTCATGGAATTCAACTACTCTTTAAGTATGTTTCTCTTTCTTCCATCCTCATACATTTCTCTCACCTTATCCATCATGATGAACAAGTCTTGCTTCATGTCTCCATCAAATAGTCTTTCGATGGAGAAGGAATTTGAGGATACACTTGAGGAACTTGTCATTATACCAATGAACAAAAGAACTTCAAACATGATTATTAAATAGCTTATTTCAGCAACCTTTTGCAACAAACCACTTGTGCTCCAAGGATTGCCTTGAGGTAATTTGGGATAGAAGAATGCCTTCAGCTCTTCTTCCTATTTGTCCTTCTTGGACTGAGCTATCAATAGCTTTCCTTTGACCTTTGCAAACTCAAACAATAGTTAGTTTGCAAAACAAGCATAAAATCAACCTCTTGTAGTTCAAACACCTTTCAGGCAAGCAGTCTTTGCTTTGTTAATCAAGCATTCTGATATAAACTTCTCTAAAGGTGGGGTTAGCCAAAATTAGGCTCTGATACCACCTGATCTGAAAATGGGGCACTTAGGCTTCTTGTCTAACTTACAAGAGCCTCTCGCACTTCCAAAGCTTATTTAGTCCCAAGGCTTTATGATTAACCAAGGTGGAATTAAATATGTGCTTGAACATAAGGTGTATGCTCGTGTTTTTTATTAAAACTATTTATGTGCTATAATTTAATGTGCTCAAACTAATATATAAATACATATAATAGTAAATAAAGTAGTAGATACAATATAACAGTAAGCAATCACACATAAAAACAATATTAATTAGGAGTTCACCCAAAACGCTTAGGCTACATCTCTATGAGCTCTATTCAACTCAACTAGGCTCTCTAGGATTATGGCAAAGTCCTTTTTGAAGCTCTTTTCTCAACTCCACTATTTTACACAAAAACAATGGGTTTAGACACCATTTTATCCCTGCATTTTGAAGCTCTCACCTTTCTGGCTCTCGACACTCACTCTGGTTCTTGGCTTTGGCTCTCTAGCTTTTTCACTTGACCTCCAAGTGACTCCCTTGGCCACTCTGCACATTCGCTTTTGCTCTCTCGGCCTCTTTTTTCTTCTGCCTTTTTATTTCTATGCTGCTCTCGTTTTCCTTGGCTTCTTTCTTTGGCTTAGCCTTATACTCTCCTGTTTCAGCACTCTCTGCTTATTCCCCTCTTTTTTTGTTATTTTGTGGCTTTTAGCCAATCGATGTTGTCCATTCATTTCCACTCCTCGAGCTCTCTGGCTCCCGGCCTCTATCCGTTTGAATCCCCCTCTGAGCATTAGCAATCATTTCCAAATTCCTTCAGGGATGGTGGCCACCTGTTCTACAATGGAAGGGACCTTTGGGCCTTTGAAATCCCCAAAAATAGCGTTCTCTATTTACACAGAGAAATACATTAAAAACATGGGAAAATTCATCATTTTGTTGTTTATTGGACTTCAGTTATTATGAATTCCACCTTATATTCTATCAGGTCCACCTTTTAAATCCCTATTGCAAGTCATACAGGCACAGGTTCCTTTGTATTTTGGTTTATTGTTAAAATACCAAATTACAAAGAAAATCTCAAAAAATGGCTCATATCAGACTTGAAAAAATTATGCAGTGACATTTAAAAACCCTTTCAGGCTCAGTCGCATTGCATCGGCCCATATATATATGGCCCCGCTCTGTCCTATCACCTCGATGCGATATTGCGATGTGATTGATCACAATCACGTATCACATGGACCTAGGGTTTTGTGCATATGGAATGGCCTATACCGATGTGATCAGCCGATGCTCATATCGGTGATCATGATATCGCTCGGCCCGGGGTTCTGCCTTTAGCCCCATGGCATGGCCACTACCAATGCCAATCCGCTAATATTGGCAATCGTCACATTGCATCAGCCCAAGGTTACACCTTAGGTTATCTACACACAAGCCCGCCTCTGACCCGATATGTCGGGGATCGACAATCAGGGGCGTTTCCGCTTTTTACTTAAATGTGTTCTTTTTTCCTGGTCCGATGAGATTTCCCTTTTGAAGGGTTTTTTTTTTCCATTTTGAAAGGATTTTGCCTCTTTTTATAAGGAGCAAAGGGCAACTTCTTTGAGAGATAACTTCTGCATCGTAAGTCCATTTTTTCCCAATCAAGTTGTAGTAGATTTAGGAGGAGGAGATCTCTGCAATGGGGCTATTTCCAGGAACTACCTTGGACTTTCATTTTTCCTCTGTGAGAAACACCTAGAATTAGGAGTCTATCCAAAATCCATTTTGGATCTGGTCAGCCTCATCTCATGCCTTGTTCACTTCTTATGCTTAACTAGCTTCCTCACAATGCTTTTTTCTAAAGGAGCCTTAATCTTACCAATACATTTGTCTATTATCTCTTGGAGCCCTTCTACTGCCATGTTATCACATAGCAACTTCATACAGGTCTTCAAGAAAGTTGCTAACAACGAAGGATCCACATCTTTTACTTCAATGTTCCCAGCTGAAAAACTCTTGACTTTTGGATGTAGAAGCTTCAAAGAATTTTTTTTAGCCTCCATAAAAGTTTCTTTAGTCCAGTTGAGGTCAAATCGGATTTCCTTTTAAGTGGCCTTGCATATCCATCCTTTGGTTTTTGGCTGCTTTCCTTTATCTTCACCTGTGGCCATACCACTACGCATTACGATATTGTTAAACACACATGGGCAACTAGAAATATGAAAGATAAAACATGCAAGTACATTTTTTATTAACATGAGATATACATTTATAGTACATTGTTGTGACCGTTGGGTTTCACATCCCAAGGTCTCTTGGACTCCTTTTGTCCATTCAGCTTCCACACTAACCCATTGAGGATTAGGTGTCCAACATTCCCCCCCTTAATCCGAAGGGTTATGTATGAGTCCAAGAAGAGAACTGAAATACAAAATGTGCAAAAATGCATGGCAGCACTAGGCTGAATGCACTCTCTGAAATGTTGGTATAAAGGGCGGTGGTTTAAGGATGACCACCAACACTGGAACGCTTAGTGCAGTTCCCGAAACTCTTTCAAAACTGGCAAGAAGCTGAAGTCTTCTGCTAGAGGAAGTGCTCCTATTGTTTTTAAGAGGGAAACCTTCAACCATGAAAGGGAGGTCTCACCCCGCATAAAAGGGAAAACTTCAACCTGAAAAGGGAAGTCTCAACCTGTGATGGTTTAAGGATGACCAGCAACTCTGGAATGCTTAATGAAATTCCTGGAACTCTTCCAAAACTGGCAAGAAGCTCGAGTCTTCTGCTAGAGGAAGTGTTCTCAATTTTGTTCCTGGAATTCTTCCAAAACTGGCAAGAAGCTGAAGTCTTCTGCTAGAGGAAGTGTCCCAGATTGCCAACTGAAGGCATGCTTAGGGGCATCTTTCTCTCTGGCTACAACTCTGAAACTGGTGTGGCGGGTTGTGGCTCAGGCTCACTTGATGTGGCTTTGAAGCCTGTAGATGACCATCATTTCCCCCCTGTCAGATACAAGGTGAGATGATGGAGAAAACTCAACTGCAAGACTGTTCAATACTCTAGAACAAGTTCTGACATGTGTTTGGAATATCTTCTTGGCTGTTGATGCCCATTGCCAAGAAGCGATCCATCCAAGATGAATCTTTGTTCTTGTAGGGTGTTTGTTTTTGAAGCATCTATTTGAAGAATGATTGGTTTTATGACAGTGCTTACATGGATGAAGATCAAAACAATGATATTTCATATGGCCAACTCGGTCATAGTGTTGGCATTTCATGATCTGTTGTTTTTGTTGTTGTTGTTGTTGTTGTGGAAGAGGGGCAGAATCTAGAACAGTTGGAGGTGAACTATCATGAAGATCAGGTGAACTGTCATGAATGAATCCAGCACTCTGAAACTGAATGGGCTTTGAGTAGTCTGGAATATGAAAGGACAAGTCCTTGTCATATCCAAGACCAGTTATGTGCTTGTTGTGGACAAGCTGTTCCCAAGGTCTGATGATGGGCTTGGGAAGTGCAGACTGAGTTTCTGCATCTGCATGGACAGCTGCTGCTTTATGGGGTACTAAATCTGAATGAACTGTAACATTATTGTCTTGCTGTTGATGGGTTGCAGTCTCAACGTTCTGAACAGAAACAGGTTCAGAATGATGTCTATTTTGATGTAGCTCTTCTTGTTGTAGTTGTGATTCAAGCTGCAAAAAATCGATCTTTTCCTGTGCATTATATAAGCATGTCTGAATTTCTGAGAGAGATCCTTTGCTGATTTGTAATGTGTCATCAATAGTAGATTGTATAAGAGTTTTCATGAACTCTAATACTTCACTGGTTCTGGCCATTTTTTCTTCAATGTCAGATTTACACCTTAAAAACTGATCACAACTACTACTCAATGCAGAAAAGTAATACCCACTCACAGTATACAGTAATATCCTTTATAAATGTCAGCAAATGATCAGTGTGCAACCAGCAAGCACTAATTACAATCCATTACATAAAAAATGAGAGTTTACTCATGACCAGCAATATGTTCTAACAATACAACTGACTAAACTTTTCTCCATAAAAGATTACAATCAGCCCACCAAACTCTTTATGCAGCAGTTGAAGCAAGGAATTAATGCACTATAATGAATTTTAAATACAAAGCCACACTGGGGCAGCAGCAACTGCAAACTTGCTTGAATCCTTCAAATACTAGAAAGCGCTGTCACAGTAGAAATACCAGCAGTAAACTTCTCTATTAGATCATCCTCTATGAGATCAAGAACTTTAGGATCAAATACCAATCCATTGTTGTATACAGACTGCATAATTCTCTTGAAGCAAAACTCTCGAGGAATTTATTTGTTTTCCCAGTGTCCTTGGAATCCGTCTTGACTTGTTTTCAAAGGCTTCGATTTGTCGACCAAGCGTAAAATACCCATAAAGCTTATAACTTTCTAGAGGTTTTATCCATCGTTTTTCTCTTCCACTTTGAACCACTACAAATCATGTGAAGTAGATTTCTCAAGAAACTTCATTTGGTTAATCTAACTGCCATTTCTTCGAAAGCTAACACTTCTGGAAATAAAGCAGTCTCCTAATATGTGTGTAGTTGGGCTGATTCCTTGTGCATACTGCAAGCAACATCATTGTCCAATCGAGGATACATGTCTTCATGCTGCTATAGCAAAGCGCTTAATAATAGTACAACTTGAGCGTTTTCTACCAATCTCAGAGAATTGAACCTTCTCTTGGAAAAACAACAATAATTACCAAAATCTGTTAAAAACACACAACCTTCAACGCACAATTACATGGAAATTTTCATGGAAACCAGCTCAATGCATATCATACGGCATTCACATGTCACTAGTTCCATCAATAATATATTCACGCTGCTTCAAACCTCAACGCAGGATGCTAAGACAATGCACAGAATGCAGAATCACGCTCAAGAAGAATTAGCACAACATTCAAAGGAGCCAACACAAAATTTCATTCATTTGTAGAGTCAATATAGTTTTGATCAGCGCTCAAGAATCTAGCGTTCGAAGAATCTCGGTATTTTTTTTTTAAACAAGAGCAGAAGCAGCGTTGTTTACCAGGGTTGTTTAAGTAGCGTTGTTTACCAGCGTTGTTTAAGTAGCATTGTTTACCAGCAGTTATAGGAGCAGTTACCATGTTCACCATGCTTCCGCTGTGTCAGCAAATGGTTCCTCGGTTGTAGACCTCAAGGGAAATTCTCAAGGGGATTTCTTTCTGCATAGGTATTCCATCTCTACCCTTTCGACCGATTTCAGCGATGGACATGGTTTGCAGAATTTGGCCATGTTGCAACATTTAATCCAACCTCTGTCTGGAACAATTTGGCCTTAATACAAGCATCAAATGAATTGGTCTCGGCCTTTATACATTCACGGAATTGTTCGGAACTTGCCTCTATGGTAGTACACAGCCTCAGAAACGAATGTTCAACAACGTGATTATGCACAAAGAGGTATTCGGCTTCCGAAAAGATACACTCGGCCTCAAAGGATTTATTTGCTTGGAACAAAGAACTATGCCCCTGAATTTGTCTACAATCTTCAATATTGATGGCCTTCAACTTCTCGGCTTGGGCATGAATTCAACTTTCAGTGAAGATCATGTCTTAGCTACACAGGTCCAGTTCACAAGTGAGCTTCACCACAGGTGTACACAAGCTCGTTGGGGTTTTAACCAGAATTTAAACAACCAATGCATTCACCAAAATGAACACAGAGATTCAACGCTTAAATCGACCATAGCTGTTGCATTCTCATGTTGGTATCAACGCAGCGTTCAAAACTTATTCCTCTTTTAATGCGTTCTTCAGCAGTTCAACGCTTTCCAAAAGCTCAGAACAGAAGAGAAACTTTCATTCAAGTGATCGAATCCCTCAGATTGCATGACAGCTTCCAGTCGCGGTGGTGCAAAGAACAAGAAGATGCAGAAGAGGTCTCGGCTTTGGCATCGGCTTCAAAGGGTGGTGATGCTTTGATAGTTTGGCTCCGAAATGAATTGAGACTCAGAACTTTGTAATCTGGATCAGGAAGCATTTCCAACACAGCTCAGAGAGACAACAGTTTGTTTCTCAAGATTTTTATGCGATAGACTTCAAAGCCTCATAATCATATCAAACATTAGAATGAGAGAGACGAAGAGATTATGCAGAGATTGGAATCTAGAAAGGGCTCGTAGACTGCAACTCTCTGGCAAAGCCCGCGTCCATGGCCGAAACGTTTATGAATCAGTCATCCGCACAGTCATAGTATGCAATGATACCATGTCAGGCGCAGCTACCATGTCAGAAACGTTTATGAATCAGTCAGAGAGCTGAACAGTTAGACAGATCACAGTGGCGCAGCTGAAAGGAATATGGACAGATGCGTTATATGGCAGAGGCAGCATGTCAGGCTATTCACACAGACAGTGCAAATACCATGTCAGGCTATTCAAAAAAAAATTTAACGTACAACTCTTCTGTCTGGATAGTATGGACAGATGCGTTATGAGGCAGCGCTAGAAAAGAATATGGCAGAGGGCCAAGACTACTCACAACAGACGAATGGCAGCGCTGATAGAGGTGACATCCTCTATTCTAAGAAATGCTCAGAAAAGTATAATCAAGAGGAGAGCATTGGTTTAGAAAGGCCACAGAAACAGGTGGCTCACACTGGAGCAGGGCAGGAGATCACCCGCTCTGATACCATGTTAAACACACATGGGCAACTAGAAATATGAAAGATAAAACATGCAAGTACATTTTTTATTAACATGAGATATACATTTATAGTACATTGTTGTGACCATTGGGTTTCACATCCCAAGGTCTCTTTGACTCCTTTTGTCCATTCAGCTTCCACACTAACCCATTGAGGATTAGGTGTCCAATAAGTGGTATCAGAGCCAAAGGTCTCAAGTTCGAATCACACCCGGCTCGCATTGGGGAGAGATTGTTGGGCATTGGATAATCCAGTGCTCCCCGTGTGTTTCGTGACATGGACTAACCGCCTCTCGAGGATCCGTTAACTTTGGCGATGCGTCCGTTTACTAACACCTGCGGGTTTTGGTGTAATGGCAATCGTGATCCCAACAGATATTGTCACTATTATCTTCTTCGTAAGGCTCCGCTCTCATCATCTGGATATTCTGCATAGGCTGTTGGGTCTGCATTTGTTTTCTTGCATATTTTCTATAAGGATTGGGAAATCTTCTATCACAAGGACGAGCTGTCTACAATATTGACAAGACAGATGCGTTGGGTTCTGAAATTCTCACACAAAATGTCCAACTTCACCACAATTATAACAAATAACTTGTCCGCCACCTCTGCCAACCCCTCGTCCTCTTCCTCTTCCATGGCCTTGGAATCCTCCACACATTGCACCCGTGCTCTAGTCTTGAGGCCAATTTTCTACCTGCATCTGGTAGGTAGGGGTCCTATCCATCATTAGTTCATAACTTCGACAATAATGCTCATCATGACCTACAGATTTGCAAAAAATGAAAAACAATTACTGGGGGGGTCTGTATAAACTTCTTGTAGGTGATGACAATTGTCTGTTGCATGTTGTCCCATGATTTAACAAATTGTCTATTGTTGCTGCCCTTGACCCAACATTATTTTCTGGCTTTAGGGGGATAGGGGCCCCCCAATAAGATAGTTCTAATAAACTAAGCAATGGTACTTATCATGACCATGGCCCTTGCATTTCAAGCACCAAACCTCTAAGCAAACTTCCGGATGGGCTTCCTTTCCCTTCTTGAGGTTCTGTAACTCTAGGTGCAAACTTGTTAGCTATGAGTGAATCTGTTGTACTCCAATGTTCGTATCTTGTATTGCCAAGGCTTCCACCCTCATTGCTATCTTTGCAACTTCTTCTTGCATTGCTATCTTCTGTTGCGATAATGATAATCTTAGGTGGGGCAGCAACAAAGCAATGTACCACTCTTTATGTTGTTCATTAGTGATGTTCATGTTAGCCTTCCTAATCATGAATTTTAGCCTCTAATTGAAATCCCAGGAGGATTCATTCACCACTTTCTTTATCTCCTTAAACTCTGTAATAGACTGCGCCTGAGATTTAGGCTTCTCAAACTCATTGTTCAACACTTGTTGAGTATCTGCCAATATCGCGTGAGGGTGATCTTGACAGTACTTGATATACCAAGTCAGTGCTCTATCCTACAACACTATGACCAGTTGTGCTTTCTTTAGATTATCATTAGTGATCTACTGCATTGGCCACACAACATCTACAATGAACCGGAACTATTTGGTGTCCTCGCTTCCTACCACTTTGAATATGGACATCTTCATTGTGTTTGCCATGTTGAAGGGTGGAGGTGGAGGTGAGGGTGTAGGTGTACGTAGTGGAGGTGGAGGTGGAGGTGGAGTGGATGGATGAGGCATTCACAAGATACCCTGACTTACCAACTATAGTGCACTTCGTAGTGTATTCATAATAGTTCCTTCGTCATCGTTTGACGAGGATCCCAATAACGGACAATATTCAAACCTTGATTCTCTGTGTCTTCTAAAGGGTTTTCTGCTTTGCGTAGTCCCAAACATCAAGATAATGGCATAAACCTTTCTGCACACAACACCATCTTAATCCAAGTTTTCAGAGATTTTAAGTACTTACCTCACGGTCCTTTGAATATCTTGCGCTCGGCTTCACTATAACTAATAGTCATATGAATCGCGAGCTTAGTAAAAAATCCTCCGAGTATGTGATCAATACAGTGATAAACGCCCTGAACGATGTTGTTTTCTAAAGCTTCCAGGAACCTCACTAGACCTGGAGTAGAGACAATAGGGCCGTCAAGTCTCCATGTACCCTCACTGTCTACCAATCTAGATAGTCACTCTTGTAGTTCACAATGGAAGAAACATAAAAAGTTCTTAGCTTCGGCTGAGTATAGGTATTTATTCAACCACTGTTCTTTGGACAACCTTAGGTTTCTATCCTCCTGAGCTACAAAAGCATGTTCCTTTCAATCGAGCCACTTCTCAATTTCCTTCTTAGTAGGGAACCACTTATTCGACATCATGCATTCCTTAGATTGATCTCAGTATTGGAAACATAACCATTTGTTGGCTTAAGGGGCCTGACCTAGGTTCAGAGTTATGTGTGCTAACAAAAAAAACCCTAACTTCTGGCCCTTTTGGAAACAACCTACGTAGCATAGGCTACAGTCTCACCCAAAGTAGTGTTGGGGGATCGTAGAGCCAGGTTTCTGCATCTATGGGCCTGTATGATGGTCTTCCCAACATTATTATAACTTAGATCTGCCTTCGTGCAGATCTATCCCTTCCGATTGTCAGCTACTACAACTCTATTGAAATGAACTTTAGATATTCTCGAAGGTAGTTTATTGTACTTAAAATTCATAAAAGATACAGATTCACTACTTTCACGCAATAAACTGTATATTCTGAAGCCCCTTTGACCTAAATTTGCCACTTGCACAAATCTACCCCTTCCAAACAGTTAACTACAACATATCTATTTAACAACTTATTGAGCTCCACGAAGGTAGTTATTTATACTTATTATGCACAAATATTACAAATCTATCCGTTTCTAGCAGAAATTAAGCATTAATTCATATAAACAGATGAGGGAGCGAAAATACATAAACTTAAATAGAAGTAAATAACAAGGTAGAGATGGACAGATTCGACTCAAAGTCGTCTTTATTAAGATGTTAATGTTTAGATAAGGACTTCTTATCCCCACACACCTAACTGTAGGGGCCTACACACTTAGCTGCAAATTTACCAAGGTCCTCGCGTACTCAGCTGTAGGAGCCTTCCCCTTTCACCTAAGTATAGAAAACCAAATTTTACTTCCTTAGCACCTTGCCCTTACAATAATTCTTCACTAAAAGTTATCTCCTTAGAATCACTATGACTCAACTATATATAACATTTTCATTGCAATACCATGGTTCATGGACCATGGGCGGGTCTCAAAACCATCCTATCACCTACCCATACAAGGTACTAATGCCCCTTTGATTCTTAATTAGCTTTGTGCTCTGCTTTCACATTTCGTAGAGAATTTACATTGTTTAACAAAAACATTATAGAAATTTACTTTACTGACAAAAATTGACCCCAAGGACCCCATCCCAACAAATCTCTAGTGGTTGTAGTTGTTTTCACACAAGATTGTTGACTTTCCATTTCAAACTGCCATTCCTCATTTCTTGAGATTTAATAGTTTCCGACTCATACACCTTCAATTCTCTATACTGTCTTATTAGAGAAGTCTCCATGTTATTGTTTCACCAATATTCCTTGACCCATTGTGCTTTTCTCCTTGCAACTACTGGCCCATTCATCTCTTAACACTTTTGTGTTATACTATCAGAGCCTTTATGCCCTGTAATATAGTCATAATGGCAATTCAGAGCTTTTGCCTCATCAAATTGTTTTACTTAAGATATGTTACAACAACAACGAATTCCGATGTCCTTTGGACCCTTTTTCTTAGCCCCTTCCTGCATTTCTTGACCATAAGACCGAGGGCTGAAACCATACCGCTTAGCGTTGAGATGCTAAGGCTTTTATTCACTGTCGAGGATTGTTTTCCTTTGTAAACTACTTTAGCGCCTAAGTTCTTTAAGCCTTGATGACCATGTACCAACCCCTCTATCAGAAATTTTCAATTGGATCTTTTTAAAGTACTAAGTGTGACAACATGCTAATTTTATTTAGACCTCCAATTGTTGATTATGATTTCATCACTTCTACATGGCACCTCATGAGTGGTGACATGTTTCACCCTGATTTTCCCTCTCACAGGCCCTCAAAATACAAAAACTACCTGCCACGTGTTTACCACACTATGACATCATGGTGATGTCAAATGCCATATAGATTTATCGAAACCAATCCTATGTCACCACATGTCCTGGTAGAGGAGAGAGAATAGGCTTTTCCACATTCAGGAAAATTAAATATCTGTCAACTACCTCCCTTGAAAGTAAAATAGGTCCAGAACTATAGCTTTATCTTTTCATCTAACATAACAGGTCCATCTGCAAAGATCCATCAAAACTACTTCTTCATTCTTCTTCAACGCTGGTAGAAAAATATTTAGCCTTGAAATCTTGAAATTTGTTTATTAATGTTGTTTCTCTGGCTTTTAAATTTGGAGTGGTTGTATTTGTTTTCACACAAAAGTTTTGATTATCCATTCCAAGCTTTCGTTCCTCTTTTCCTACAATTCAATAACTGCCAACTCATAAACGTTCAATTCTCTATATTGTCTTATCGGAGAAGTCTTCATGCTATTCTTTCACTAATATTCCTCAGCCCCTTTGACTTTGCTCCTTGCAGCTCTTGACCCATTCATCTCTTAACACTTCCATGTTATACTATCAGAGCATTTATTCCCTGTAATATAGCCATAATGCCACTTCAGAGCTTTTGCCTCGTCAGAACGTTTTACTTAAGAGATGTTATAGAAATAATGAATTCCAATGTCCTTTGGCCCCTTTTTCTTTTAGCCTCTTTCTACATTTCTTCACCATAAGACTCAGGGTTGTGACTATAACACTTAGCCTTGAGGTGCTAAGGCTTTTGTTTGCTCTCGGGGGTTGTTTTCCTTTGTAAATTTCTTTACTGCCTAAGTTCTTTAAGTCTTAAGAATCATGCGCTAGCCTCTCTATCAGAACTTTTTAATCAAAGCTTTCTAAAGTAACAAGTTTTACAAAGCATTGATTTTCTCTAGACCTCCAATTGCCGATCACTGATTATGACATAATCATTGCCACATGGCACCTCATGAGTGGTGACACATGTCACCCTAATTTTCCCTCTTATGACCCCTGAAATGCCACATCATGTTGACGTCAGATGCCACCTATCTTTATCGAAACCCATCCTATGCTACCATGCGTCCTTCTAGAGGAGAGAGAAAAGGCCTATCTGCCTCTAGTTTTTAATTGAAAATTGTTTGTAAATTTGTTTCAGCATTCCCTGATGGTATAACACTATTGACACGTTTTCCCACAACATCACATATTGCAATATTTTCATGTCCCAACATTCTCTGATATGTGATCACTGATTTGCTAATCGCAGATCGTTGATCACCAATATACTATGTGACATGGATATGAGATTCTTGATGTGTGATGTGTGATGTGCCTTGGACTTCACAAATGGCCGATTGCAGATTATACAGGACCCACCGATTCACTAATCACTGATTCACCATGAAACTCTGATATGTGATATGGAATATCTCCCAGACTTCTGATATGCTCTTTTTCATTCCTTTCAAAGGCTTCAAACCCTTAAACTTCAATAGGCCATATCTTTTGATTCATGAGTCCATTTTTTGACTTCTACATACTATTGGAATGATTTTTCATAGAAATTTCTAATAGAGAGGGTCTGATGTAGACTTTGAGTCCTTCTCTTGCTTGGAAAATGATTGAAAACATGTTTTCTTATTTACTAGGATTTCTGTTGGGTGCGGGATCCGCCAAGGGAATTTTTGGGGCTTAAAGCCCGGATTTTGACTAAATCCAATATAAAGACTCGGCGTTTTGTGGGTGCGGAGCGTGAGATTGTAAATGAGTCATAGGGTTCACCACCCTCATTTTTGTAATGTAATTTCAGCTTTAGATATCTACCCATAGTCCGTGGACCATGAGATTGTATAAATAGAGTGAGGCTCTAAGTTGTAAATGATCGAATAAATTGAGGAATGAAGTATGAAGAATTGAGTTTTATCTAAGTGTGTAGTCGAGTCCTTGGGTTGTAGAGTAGGAGAAGCCTCTACAGCTGAGTGCTCAGAGGCCTAGTAGTCCATAGCTAAGTGTTTAGGGTGAGTTGAGTCTGTAACCGTTGGCTTATATGGGCCTGAACTAGGTTCGGAAGAATTATTTAGCAAAGCAAATCCAGCAGCTACCGGCCCTTCCGGCAACAGCCCGTGAAGCGCGGACTGAGGTCTCACCCAAGGTAGTAGGGGAGGGTGCTGGAACTAGGTTTCCACACCCTTGGGATGTCTAGATGTGGTATGAGAGGTTCACACCCCATCTTGTAGCTTCGCGTTGCACTAGATCTACACAGATCCAAATAATCTTAACTTTCCCTTACCGCACTAATTACTGATCTAATTTATTCGAATAATTATTATAAACTTTAGAGAGGTCTTTAAGTAAACATTTACTTCTTTCATTTAGTTCTCATATTGAGATTAAACCCGATTCACAAGTACTCAATAAGAATATGCATGCAGATCAAAACAGTTTCATTAACCATAAAAGAACAGAGTTGTAATAACTCAGATTAGCATAGAATTCAGAAGAACTTATCTTTATTTCCACTTATCAACCTTACATCCAGATCTTCCCTGTGTACTTAGCTGTAGGGGTCCACACACACAGCTGTGGACTCTCCTAGGTCTCTGTGTACATAGCTGCAAAGCCTTTATCGTCTACCCAAACCCTCAACTCAGACTTACAGACACTCTCAGAATGCTCTTTTTAGACACCCATTACATTCCAGATCTCGAAAAATCATCCAAAAACTTAGCAAATCTACCGATAGAACCTAATTTTATTTATACCTTTCCATGGACTGCAATCCATAGGATTTATTTACATTATTTTTGGGCGGACTACCCTTTTGACTCGACCTTTTACATTTCACGCTCTGCATAATTTAAAGTTTTTACAATAGTTTAATCCTAATTTCTAGGCTTTCTGTCCCAAACCCATTATGTGGGACCTCTGCTACCCAACGATCCCCCAATAGAATTATCGTGACACATCTTGAGTCACTCGTTGGTGTGACGTGACGTGCTACCATGGCTTCACAGTTCACCTCCCTCTGAGTGACGCTTGTCATCCTACTGCTTCATTGTTGTCTTATACAACACTTTGTCTGGCTCTTGCTTCAGTGTTTTTACTACTTCCCACTGATGATGCTCATTCATCTCTACTTGGTTAACACAGAACACCCCCTGATACAATTTTAGCTCGAGTGGGGAAGCTGCAAACGGGACCTCCTTGTACCTCCGAAGCCACTTCCAACCTTTGTATCTTCTCGTCGCACTGTCTATTGCATCTTGTGTTGCAATTTTGCAAGAACGTTGCTACTATTTTCAGAGACACCGTAGTCACTTCGTTCTGACCCATGGTCTTTGTTTTCACATATTTTCACTGAATTGTTGTAGTTTTCCGACTTGCCCATGGACGGGGCGACGACATTTGAACCACTTCTGCTGTGTGTCTTCTCTTTTCCGGTACATCCCCTACTGTTGAGTCTACAGGCTGTGGGACACCCATGGCTGTCAACACCATGCTCGCGGGATAGTCCGGCTGCCCTCTTGTCCATATTACCACCTACAGGCTTACTCCTTGGGCAAAGATGATAACCAGCGCCATGTTCAGACTCAACATAGGCTTTGTTGAAGTGTAAGTCACCTGGTAGCTATTCCTCAGTGTTTTATAAGCGGTTCGAATTTCAAATTCCTAGATTGCCACTATTCTAGCATCCCCATGTAAATTCTGGAGTAGCTCGTGCCACATCTAGCTCATACTCCTTCCCTTAATTGCTCACTTTCCACTCCCTTTTGCCATAATGCAGACATCGTGTCATGAATAGTGACCTGTACAGTCACCTTTGCTCGGAGCAACGCTACTACGTACTTCTGATTGTGCGGTTGCGGTCTTGATGATCGACCTGATTGACACATATCTTGGCACTCATGCCTCTTTCTTCTAGATTTCTTTATCATCTAACGCTCTCTTTCAACTAGCTAGAGCAGTGAGACTATCCCTTGAATGATTAGTCAGGCACTTGGCCTGCCCGTATAGAGATTTAGACAATTGTCGTTTACTCAGCCTAGAAAGGGGTCCCCATTGAGTTTGGAAAGATGAACCGTGCCCCCATTAGTAACTTCTTTGACAATGTAAGGTCCCAACCAATGCATTTGGATTTTTCCAGGGAACTTCTCGAATTGATTGTCGTATAGCAATACTAGATCATTCTCCTTGAAGGTGTACACATTGATATGGCGATCATGCCATGCTTTTTACTATTGTTTCTGCACTTGTTGATGGAATCCAGCCAAAAATAATTCCTCCTCCATTTCTTCGACCTACGCGAGCCTTTTCTCCAAAGCCCTACGGTCTACCATACCTGTAATTGCCGCAATCCGCAGACTAGGCACAATATATTCCATAGGCATGACGACTTCCTTGCCATAGACTAACTGAAAAGGTGTCTAGCCTATCAATTTATTGCATATGGTTCGATATGCCCATAGCACATCAGGGATGCACAAGTCCCAGTCATTTCATCAAGCATTACAAACCTTGGTTAATGCAGTCTCCAAGATTTTATTGAATGCCTCCACGGTCCCATTTGCTTATGGGTGGTACAACATACTCTGTTGATGATATATTTGGAATTCCTCAGTGAGTGCACTGATGGTTGCATTCGGAAAGTGTGTTCCCCGATCGCTCATGAGAATTTTGGGGCAGCCAAACCTTGTCAGTATATTCTCAAACAAAAACTTTGCAGCTGTTGTAGTCATGCAATCCTTAACCGGTTGTGCCTCAGCCCATCGGGTTAAATAATCTATTGTGGTGATGATATAGAGCGCGCCCATTTTTCCTTATGGCTCAATAGGTCCTACAAAATCAATTTCCCACTTTTCGAAGGGTTGTAGCATCATCTATGATTGGAGCGGCATTCCATCTCTCTGCAATGGTTTCCCCATTTGTTGACAGACATCGCAGGCTTGGCAGTGAGCTTTCGAATCCTGATATAGAGTGGGCCACCATAATCTGGTACAAAGTATCTTCTGGGTTGTGGCGTGACCTACATAGTGTCTGCCAGCAACCCCCTCATGGGCTTTGGCCAGGATCTATCCTTGCTCAAACTCCAAGACATACCAACATAGAATCTCATCATTGCCGATTTTGTAGAGGTGTCCTGCAATCACGGTGAATTCTGTTATGCGTATCATCAATACCCTCTTCTATTGAACAGAGTATCCGTGCGGCACAGTCCCTATAGTTAAGAATTGGTTTATATCTTCAAAATGACCATCCAATACATGCACCGCATATAGCTGAGCATCTAGAAGTTCGTCTTCTAGAACTGTGGGTTCTTCACCGGTGTCAATTTAGGACATGTGATATGGGCCTACATTTAGACATCCCGACTTGATGATGACCTCGATGTCATACTCCTGGAATAACAACAACCATCGACAGATACACCCCACGAACACAGGTTTATTCATGAGGTACTTTAACGCTGAGTGATCGGTATACATTTTAAAGTGGCCTCCTAGTAGATAAAGGCAGAATTTTTGAAGCGCGTATATGTGGAGTACTAAAGAAGGTATTTTTTTGATGATTATTTTAGCATCTTTTTATTAAAACTTACAAACCTTTTCCATCATGAACTAGGTATATGATAAGGAATTGTAATAAAACCTGTAAGATTAATGTGCAAAATGAAAACACTGAAAATTGTCATTTTCTTATGCAGGAAGAAGGAAAAACGAAAGACTGTAGTTCCAAAGGAAAGGACAAGGCCAGGTTAACCGTTGTCCCTTTGATAGGGAACTGTATGCAAACAAGGCAAACCAAATCAAAGCGTATCAGCCCTGGAAAGGAAATGGAGATATCGGTTTGGCGCAAGAAAGTAAAGAGATAACTGAGAACCAATGGTTCGGCGAATCCCTCAGGATCCTTTGATCCTGAGGGATCGCTGATTTAACTATTTTTGCACCTATAAATCTCCGCCTTTGCCATTATAAAAAGGGCCAACATTCTTAGCCTAGGAGAGTCTGTTATGTTTGTATGTAATTTCTTCTTAAACTTGAGACTTTTATCATCGACTCTCGATTGAGAAGTGATCCACTGTAATTTTGTCTTATGCATTAATACAAACTCGGTTGTTATTTCATCTTTGATTCTAGAATAACTTCAAGCGGTGTACCCCTGGAGGCTAAGGGCCTGACCCTGGAGGAACACTTGCTCCTGTACTATTACTTTTGGTTTATGCGTGGTTTGCTCATCAACGTTATTTGGTAATCTGATATGTTCTGTTATTTTACATCACAACTCTGTTATGTTTGATTTATTGAGTAATATCATTTCTGAAGACAGAACCATTGTATTAACTTTGCAATGTATTATTGTTCCTTTAAGTGCTGATATAATATTGCCGGTCTTTACAGAATATTGTTGTTGTTCAATTACAGAGTATCTGTGTGTACACTTATTCATTGGTATTACTGAAGTCATATTAGGGATTATGTTTCCTTGTGATTGTTGAATCTATAGATGTTTCTGTTCCATTCTGAAATACAGTCGTATTCTTTATAACTGAGATTGACAACCAGATTACCAAAATCGGATTACTATTAAGGTGTGCCATGTGCATATATGAGTGGCTTTCAAGCACTGTTCTATAGTCCATTATTAATCAGTGCTATTCCATTTTTGTGTGTTGTTCGATTCATCCTTAAAAGTGGAGGATTTCCATTTGATTTCTGTAGGACACGATTATTGTATTTGATCTTGTAGACTAAGGTGTTGTTGCTTATTAGACTTAATTGTTGTTACAGTTTCTTGTTTGCTATTCCATTTCTTATTTGTTCCATTTCTTATTTGCCATTCCATTTCCTGTCATCTGCGTTATTGTGACTTTGTTGTGAAGAACGATCTAAGACTGTAGAGGGTGTTGACATTTACTGTCTGGCCCCCAGATCAACAATCTGTTCCCTGATTTCCTTTGGCCCCATCAGTTTAAAAGGGATGAGTTACTGCTATTGAACACTTGATGATAAATTGCTTAGTTTTCTGAATGCATGGTTTAGTCTTTAAAAGTAGTTTGCTGTAAATAAGCATCTGTTTACTCTTGTATTTTTGAGCTCTATACTACTAGCATTACTCTGGAAAATGATAGCCTCAGACTAAGACACTCTTTGAAATAACAAAATATTCCTGGATTGACAAATTAATGTGAGGTAATTAGAGGTGAAAGAGACCCTTTTTATAGCTCGACATTTTGGCGTCGTTGCTGGGGAAAGAGTGTAGCCATTTGTTTCTTTTCAGAGTAGTGTAAGATCCTGCTAGGGAAGAATTGGGTTTTAAAAATGGAAGGTAAGAACCTACGTGTGGAGCACGTAACAGCCCTGCTCCTCTGCCCGCTTTCCTGCAGATTTTTCATTGTTTTGTTTGGGTAGAACCTAGCAGTTGATTTGTGTGCATGACTAAGCAGAAAAAGCCAGAAAAGAATTCCAAACCTCTATCCAAGCCAAAAAAAGCTAAGGGGCCAGTGACCCTTGGCCGATCAACCTTTATAGACGAAATTTTTAAGAAATCAGAATCTTAGCATTCAGTGGGACCCACAAAAGTTATTTCCAGATAGCCTACTAGTTCCCCTCAGGCCACAAGATCACCATCTGTAGCCTTTGCTGAGGTGCATAGTCAAACTGAAGAGCAGGATTTTCAAGAAATTGAAAATTATACTCCAGAACTATTGCAAGAAGGGAATTTAAGTAATCTTTGTGAGGGAAGAGGAGAGACAGGGGAAACTGAGGAACCAAGGTCTCCTCTTGGGACAACTTAGCCATTGAACAACCCAGATAAGGGAAGTGATGCAAAGATCATTTTTGAAGAGACCCAATCTCCTCGGACATTAGGCATTCTCATTATCCCAGATAAATGAAGCACTATTAAAACCATTCCTGTTAAAGCCATTCCCTCTCAACCTAGGAATACACTCCTAGATATCCCAGAAGGTTATTGGCATATATTTGACCAAATGGCCCAAAACCAGCCAAACACCCAAACCTCTACATTGCAATACCCCATAGTGGATACTACAGTGAATGCACATATGTAAGCAATTCCTCTTCAGCATATCCCTACATTCCATGGTCTTATATCAGAGGATCCAGATGCATTCCTATTTGAATTCGATGTGCTGTGTAGGGGATATGATTACATCATTGACCCCAAAAAACTGAAATTATTTCCCTCTACATTAAAAGGGGCTGCTTTAAGATGGTTTATGGGATCAAGTGGCAGAGTTATAAATAAATGGGATCAAATAAAAGAATATTTTTTAAAAAAATATCAAGACTATTGTAGGTCTAGAGAACTAAAAGACGAAATCTTACAGATGGTACCTAGACCAAATGAAACATTAGAGGAGTATTTGGAACGTTTTTAGTATAATCTTCAAAGATCTCCTTATGCGTCCCTACCTTTACCTGATCATGTGTTAAAAATAGCATTAATTAGGGGTATGAAGGAACAATGGATTGAAACATTAAACATTATGGGGAAAGGAGATATTTATTAGGAAAATTTTGCTGACATTATTGATTTATGTATCAGGAGCTCGGAGGAAGCACAAGACTAAAACCGACAGAACATGATCTGTTTTTAAGAGATAATAAAATTTTGGCAGAAGGAGTAACGCGTGCAAAAATTGGAAATTTATTGGAAAATTTTAAAACTTATATACTAGGGATGCTAACTACACAACTTGATATTATGCAGGCCAAACAAAAGCAAATGGAGGCAGAACAAAATTTGGCAATCTTTTGTCCCTGATGTAGGAAGAAACATAGCCATAAGGAGTGTCCACTAGATGCAGTCCAAACATGCACCATCTACACAAAAGACCACCTTACAGAAAGTTGTCCCTCACTTCCCGGATTAAAAGCAGTATACAAGGAAGCAGAAGAAGAGCCAGAATCGGTGTATCTGCTCAATCAGCGCCATCAGTTGCAGCCGCGACAGTCTGGTATGTTTTCAGACCCAACTTCTTCTTTTCAGTCCCCATAGTATAATGCTCAACAATATAATATGTGGCAAAATCAACGTCAACCCCCGTTTCCAAATTGGTCAGCATAGTCAATTCCCTCATCAACCCAGTGGCCGAATCAAGCAAGCCAATCTAATTGGCCGAATTTTCCCTATGCCCCACCATATTGGCAAAGTAACGCATACCCAGCACAATGGACCCCTCCTACTTCACAAAGTCCAGCCTGGCAGAAAAACTGGCAAAGACCGATGCATCAGCCAGTAGGAACCATTCCGCTCCCTCAACCTACACTGCCAGCGTTACAACAAAACCCCCAGTCTAACTTGAGACTGCAACTCCCAACCCAACCCAACCCTAACCCAAATAATAGACTAGTCCAATCTGTCCAAATAGTAGAAACACCAAAAATAGGAACCGATCTGAGGGAGTGTAATGATCTTCAGCTAAGATCTGGGCGTATTATTGAAACCGAGGGAGATAAGACAACCCATGTTGAAAATCAGTTACCTAGAGAATAACTGTCACAAGAAGAGGATGTGAACAAACAACAAACTCATAACCAAGCAACCACATCCTCTCCCCCATTTCCAGAATGATTAATCATACCTCAACCTACACAATATCCTGATTTTGACATTCTGGGAGAATTACAAAATTTGTACATAAAAATTCCATTCCTCCAAGCCATTCAAGACATCCCGATATATGCAAATACTATCAAAGAATTGTGTGTAAAGAAACCAAGGAGGAATATAGCAAAAAATCCAAGAGTCCAAGTAGTTGGCACTCTATCTGACTTATTATCAAGAAAAGAAACACCCATTAAATACGAAGACCTAGGAAATCCAATAGTAACCATACAAATTTATGGTCAAACCTTCCCCAATGCCTTAGTTGATCTAGGAGGTGCAATCAACATCTTAACAACTACTACTTACCAAAAGCTAGGCATTACATCTGTAGAACCCACCTCTAACTTACTAGAATTGGCTGACCGATCTGTGGTTGGGCCAAAGGGCACACTACATGATGTCATGGTATCTGTTGACTCTTGGGAATATCCGACTGATTTTCTGATAATAAATCCCAAAAACCGATTTGATGGACACCCATTGATTTTAGGTAGACCTTGGCTTGCAACTGTCGATGCTTATATTGGTTGCCAACAAGGCAATATGACCATTACCAGAGGAGAGAATATCAAGAACTTAGCTTTATATCCTCTAGCATAGCCAAGTGTCACAATAATGAAAACTAATAGGCACCCTGTATCATACCTTACTGATAACATTAGATCTCAATTAACTATACAAGAGGCACTTGATTTTAAAGACCAAACAGAAGACGATGCCATTAATAATTTTATTAGTCAAACTGAACTCAGATCCCACACACAATGTCACATGATAGAGGCAGCATTCGATAACGAATTAGAAGAAGATCCTCTTAAAGATACACATGATCAAACAATACCTGTTACCTATGTTGCAAATAGTAAAGTTGTGAAAATTGAATCGGGAAAAACCTTAAATATTAATGCCAACCTCACCTCCGAACAAGAAACGAAACTCATCCATTTATTGAGGAAATATAAAGAAGCATTTGCATGGAACTACCCTGATATGAAAGGAATTGATCCCCAATTATGTACACACCACATTTACATAGAAAAAGATGCGAGACCTATTCGCCAGCCTCAAAGGAGACTTAATCCTCATCTAAAACTTGTGGTAAAAGCTGAACTTCAAAAACTTTTAGATGTCAATTTCATCTATCCTATATCCAATAGTAAATGGGTCTCTCCGCTTGTGGTGGCACCAAAAAAGAATGGGAAATGGAGAATTTTTGTGGACTACAGAGAATTAAATAAAGCAACACAAAAAGACCACTTCCCTCTCCCATTCATCAATCAAGTATTAGACACTTTGGTAGGAAAGAAATTCTTTTCTTTCCTAGATGGCTTCAGTGGATATAATTAGATCTAGATTGCCCCTGAAGACCAAGACAAAACCACTTTTACTTGTCCTTGGGGAACACTTGCCTACAAAATTCTACCTTTTGGCTTATGCAACGCTCCTACCACATTCCAAAGGGCTATCCTCAGCATTTTTGCAGGCTTAATAAATGAAGGACTTGAAGTATACATGGATGACTTTACACCATACGGAGACGATTTCGATCCAGCATTGGACACATTGGAAAAAGTCCTACAACGCTGCATTGCTACCAGGCTTTGTTTAAGCCATGAAAAATGCTATATGATGATGACTGAAGGAATTATTCTAGGATACTATATTTCAGCAGCTGGCATTCAGGTAGACCCAGCCAAAATCCAAATAATTTTGCTTATTCCCACTCCTACCACTCAAATGGAGGTACATAGTTTTCTTGGATTTTCTGGTTATTATAGGAGGTTTATAGAACATTTTTCATATATTGCTGCACCTCCATATGCACTAACAGGTAATGTTGATTTTCTTTGGACAGAAAAATGTGAACATACTTTCCAGGATCTAAAGAAGCTTGTGTCCATAGCCCCAGTCCTTCGAGGACCAAATTGGGATTTGCCATTTCAGATATCATCAGATGCCTCAGATACAGCCATTGGAGCAGTCCTTGGGCAGGAAGAGGATAAAAGACCATATGAAATTTATTATATTAGCAAAAATTTATCCCCTGCTGAATTAAATTACACTGTTACTGAAAAAGAATTTCTAGATGTAATACATGCTGTCAATAAGTTCAGACATTACATTACTGGATATCCTGTTAACTTGTATACAGATCATTCTGCCATAAAATATTTAGCAAACAAGCCTATCACAAATGGCAGAATAACTGGATGGCTGATTTTATTGCAGGAATTTGATATTGCAATCAAGGATCGACCTGGAAAAGAAAATCCTATAGCCAATTTTCTCTCACGAATGCCAAAGCCAATCGATGCAGCAACAGTTGAAGATCAGTTTCCAGATGAGAATTTGTTTGCTGTTGCTGTTAAAATGTGGTATGATAATGTTGCCAATTACCTAGCAATAGGTAAACTACCAAAACATCTAACCCCTAATGAGAGGAAACAGATTGTTCAGCGGAGTGCTCGATTCTCTTGGGTTGGAGGCTACCTCTTCCACACAGGGGCAGATATGCAGATTAGAAGGTGTATTTGGGAGGATGAAATCTTTGACATTTTAAAAGCCTGCCATGATGGACCATGTGGCAGACTTTTTGTCGATCGCAGAACTAGATGTAAGGTGTTGCAAATAGGGTATTATTGGCCTTCAATTTTCAAAGATGCAAAGAAATTCGTCCAAGCTTGTGACAGTTGCCAGAGAGTAGGATGCCCTGGTTAGTCTGATGAGATGCCCTTGAATCCATAGCTATTCATTGAACCATTCGAACGATGGGCCCTTGATTTTGTTGGACCAATTAACCCACCCTCGAACCAGAAAACATATATTTTTGTGGCAATAGAATATTTCACCAAATGGGTAGAAGCAGAGGCATTGCCGAGAGCTACAGAGAATTCTGTCATACAGTTCCTGTTCCATATATTTGTGCGCTACGGTCTTCCAAGAGATATAATTACGGACGATGGACCACAGTTTGCTGGGAACAAAATAGCTGCAACACTCAAAAACTATCATGTCCAGCATAAAATCACTACTCCATACCACCCACAGGCAAATGGTCAGGTAGAAAGCCACAATAAAATAATAGAAGAAATCCTAACAAAAGCCATTGTGTCACATAGACGTGATTGGGCTGCCAGACTACTAGAAGCACTGTGGGCTTACAGAACAACATGGAGAAGTACCACTAGTTACTCACCTTATCAATTAGTTTTTGGAAAACAACCCATCTTCCCCATAGAATTCAAAATCCAAACATTGCGAATATCACAGGAAGTTGTCTTAGATCTAACCGAGGCACAGATTAATCAATTACAGTAGATCAATGAGAAGGATGAAATCAGGCTCTCTGCACTCCAAAACACTACACTTATCCAATAGCAGTGAGCTAAATGGCATGATGCCCTCATTAAAAATAAAGTCTTCCACGAAGGAGACTAGGCACTTTTGTACGATTCCAGGTTTCAGGACTTTTCCGGGAAACTCCAAACTCGTTGGTTGGGACCATACGAAATCTAGAAGGTACATGACAATGGTACTCTTACTCTAATCACTATTGATGGTTCTGGATATTCCTTCAAGGAAAATGGCCACCGAGTTCGACTTTATCATAAACCACTCACTCGGGAGTCCTTCTGCCAGCAGCTATGTCAAGACTCTGATATGGAAATTTTGGGGGAGGGAGAGAAGTCTTCCTCACCTGTGATTCATTAAGTGATTTACCTCCTTTCACACTTTGTACATAATTTCTTTGTTTTGTTGAATTATTTTTGTATCAACACCTTGCTGTTATTTTTCGGAGCAGCAGCAATTTTATTATTTTCTGTTGTTCCTTTTCTCAAAGGGACAACATTTCCATTTTTCTGTTCCTTTTTCAAAGGAACAACATCTTTTGGATCAGCCCTTCATTTTGCTTTAACTTTGCTGTTCTTTTTTTACCTTGTTCTTTGGTTTTTCCTTTTCCAAAGGAACAATACTTTTTTATTTTTGCTGTTCCTTTTCCAAAGGAACAACATTTTCAATTTTTTGTTGTTCCTTTTCCAAAGGAACAACATTTTTGATTTTTTGCTGTTCCTTTTCCAAGGGAACGGTATTTGTGTGTTCTACTGTTCCTTTTCCAAAGGAACAACATTTTCGATTTTTTGTTGTTCCTTTTCCAAAGGAATGGAATTTGTGTATTTTGCTGTTCCTTTTCCAAAGGAACAACATTTTTTATTTTTGTTGTTCCTTTTCCAAAGGAATGACATTTGTGTTTTCTACTATTCCTTTTCCAAAGGAACAACATTCTTGATTTTTTGTTGTTCCTCTTTCAAAAGGAACACCACTTGTATTCTTTTGCTCTTCCTTTTTGAAACAACAACATCCTCGTGTTCCTTTTACTTACGCTTGCTCCCCTTGCTGCTCTAAATTTTTTTTCTCGGTAAAAACTAGCTAAACTTTTATATTATATGTACAAAAGAACTTTACACACAGAAAGACATGCCTTCCAGGGCCTGCAATAGCATCCTGGGAACCTTGACTGTAGACCGAAAAGCTCCCTCGCAGGGGCAGCATCGCCAGAACTTCTCAGAACTTCTCATGACAACAAAAGCTCCCACATAGGGGCAGCACCGGACCGACTTCTCAAAACAATGGCAAAATCTATCAGAATCCCTGAGGAACAACATTGTATAGACCAAACACATGACTGCCCACGCAGGGGCTTGCTACTAAGATCGACTGAACCATATACCGGACAGATTTAAGCACGACAGAGACACAAGTGTCAACTGCTAGCGTAGCCCAAACAGTATTGAGACTGAACCATAGACCTGACAAATTTAAACACGGCAGAGACACAAGTGTCAACTGCCAGCAAACATAACCGAATAACAAAATCAAAATACCCGCAGCTACATTAGTCCTGGAGTCGGGCTGAGGATGGAAGGTGGGCTGCAAGATGTGCTTCCGCCTCTTCATAGAGGCTCTTGTCTTCGACCACGTACGCCCAACCATCACCTTCTTCACGTCCTTCCCACATTTTCTTCCATTTCTCCTCGTCAACGCCTGGAGGGGCTGGCCCCAATGGAGGTGAGAGGTCTTGCGTACTCTTTTCCTCCATGCCTCCAGCTTCAGACGGTGGTTGCACCGTAGCAATGACCTTTTCCGCAGCCGCTTCTTCTCCAACCTCAATTTCCTTTCCAGAGCCTGCCAGTGGCATCTCCAGCGTGCCCTGAGGACTTCCATCCTCAATTCCTTCTGGAATTTTGGTGAATAGGACTGAAATGTGGGCATTGACTCTTGCATTGTCCGCAGAGTTGCCCAGAGTGAATACCACAGAGCCGAGGGCTGGAAGCGCCGGCTCCCCTTCGCTGGAACTCCTGACCTCCATGAATTGTCTAATGGGGAGCTCGGTCACCCGGGCTCGCCTATGACAATAGCAGCAATAGTAGTGATGATGTTCATCTGCTACAGGGGTTCGTGAGGAGGAGCCTCTCCATGGTCCCCTTCTGCTGGGCTGTCGCTCCCGTACTTTAACCATGGTGTCCCTAATGCCTCCTTTGTATGCCTGAGGGTAAGCTTGAACTCGGTAGCAATGCCAATTTCTTCCCAATTCGCCCTCTGGTGCACAGAACTCAGCTTGAATTCCTCCTCTTGGTGCCAGACTATTCCATTTCCCCAATTGTCGTTGCGTATTTGCCAATTGCCCTCCCCTTCCAGACCAGCGGCAAGGATGGCAACAGAGACAGGCTTCAACTTTGCCGCGGGGTGGTGAAATCTTCCCCGGCCTGAACTCTCTGTGCTTCTGCACCCACCAACTCTCAGCAAACCAATATTCCTTGCTCGACCCATCGAGCTCCTCATATGCTGCTTCATTCCCTCATTGCAGGCGCTCAATAACTGCGCTCTGCTCCTCCATCTACCTCTCCCCTCAGCCATCAATTACATTAACTGCAGCTTTGCGTGGAAGGGGAGTTTAATAGCCAATTGACGGCCTCCTCCGAGGAGCCGTGGAGTTAACACGGGGCGGCACATGCTGGGCATGTGACTCGCCCCTCCTCGACACTCCAACACCCGCATCCGGGGCTTCGTTGTCCCTGTGGATGATGTTAACACCCAGGTTGTTCCCTATGACTCCCAAGGGAATACGGCCGGGGTAACCACTAACCAATCTTTGGGTTACAGTTCCTAGCCTAACTGTAACCAGAGAGGGCTCTCTCTTTATGATTTGTCTTTGCTATGATGGTGTTTTAGGCTAGCTATGATGCTTAAATCTTGTTTATGTTTTGGTTGAAGGATCTCTTTCAGGTCTTATGATGTAATACTTTGATGGTGAGTTTCCATTGGGCAATGGAGTCTAGATGCTATGAGATGATCTTATATGCTGAGTAGTGTTCTAACTGCAAGGCCTATTGTGTATTTAACAGACAAGTTTAGACTTAAGTGATGATATATGTCAACCAGCAGAAATCTGTTAAGAATTTTCTGTTATGTTGGTGAAATGAAAATGAACGCAGAGCACAGGAGCAAAGTATGAATTCCTGTGACAGTGGTCAATGTGAAAGATGTATTCTGAAAGTGCAGCAGCTTAAGAATCACACTTTATATAGATTACACCTGAAGAAAACATTTATAAACAACACAGACTGAACTCAGAGTGCTCAGTAAGCAAATCCTGGGAGTTATTCTTTTTCTCTGTTGCTTAATATTGGAAATCAGACAGCGTATATGGATTTATAACAAAACAAACTAGACATGGAGAAAGTTACAGAGACTTATTGCATGGTAAGATACGCAGGGATCCAGCAGTCACGAACAGGCACAGAACATCTTCAACACATCAAGCATCCACGAAATTCCATTGCTTCCTTTATTAACTTTCAGAAGACAATTACAGCATAAGAGACTCTTCAGGAGAAATTTCCAACAACCCTTGCTATATCATGCGAAGGGGTTTATATAGAAATATGTATACAAAATATCTCAGGTATTGAGTCATCTGAGAGAGAGAAAATATCTTCAGTAGTGTTCAGCAAGTAGGCAAGAAGTTATTATAATGTTAAATGCAGTGTAAATGCCCTTTATGTCTGTCAGAGGATTGTTTGACTTTCAGGAGTCACTGAGTCAGTTACATTACTCTGTATTAATTCTGGAGGTACGCATTTACTTTTGCCTGCGCAGTGAGCTTTCGGATTTGCCAGCTATGGTTCTCTTTTTCTGCTTTGTTGGCCGCTACATCCGCTGAGTTGGCTCAGCTTTGATTTTATGATGCCTGCTGACTTTGTTGACTTTTCTTTTTATCAAAATTTGTAGGAAAAACAGAAGTTGGTGCATGAGCTACTGTTTACAATATTCTCTGGATTGCATCTGTCCACCATTCCTGTGTGGGGAGCTGGTGCCTGAGGATGGCCTCCATTGTCTCTTCTGCCTCAGTATATTTGAAAAAATCTGGGGCCACATTAAATAAGTGATTAATTTCATTCATTATATAAAATAGATTTTCTATCTTACCATAGAAAATCTGCCCTGTAATAGGCCCTGTGTCTTCTGAAGTGCTGGCCTTCTCATTGACCTGTGCTGTGGCAAAAACATTCACTCTTTTAGCATACTGTTCATGGGTGAATAATTTCCCTCCGCTGTTCAGCAAGCTAGGGAGTCCTCTATTCTGTAATATCTGGAATCTCTCCATGAACCTGTTTACCTCTGTTTGCATATCCTGGGTTCTTCTGTCCAATGTCTGCACCAGATTTCTAAGAGTAAGAACCCTCTTGATCATTTGAATAGTTTCAGTTCTATTTGCAATCCCCATGGTGGCCAACTGAGAACTTGTTCTGTGATTGAGCACATTGATCATTCTTGTAGCAATTTCAGGCATATTTCCCAATAAGGCCCTTGATGTTCGGATTTCCCTCTGTGCCTTTGGAATGAGCTCTAGTTGCTCGTGGATTGTCTCGATGTATGGCCATTGGTTGTTGATGGATTGACCAATATTGGACCATATCATTGCTCTGATCTCAGCTATGATTTTGTCTAGCTTGAGCTCATTCTCAAGCTCCCTGATCCTGTCTTTAAGGGCTTTGATCTCCCTGCCCTTTTCTGCCACTTCTCTTTTTGATTTATCATGCCTTTCATTTACCTTGGCCAGCTGTTCCTTGGTCTCATGCAGCTCTGTCATCTGGGCTTCCAAAACTTGTATTTCATTCTTTAGCTTTTGCATGTCTAGGCTATGTGCCTGTTCTGTACTTGTAGGTGCTGCTGAAGTGGATGTAGCTATTTGCTCAGTTTGCTGAGGTGGAGGCACAGTGGTAGGAGCAGTTTTCTCCAGATTGATGACCGGGGGAGGCTGAGAGGTCTGGCCCTCTTCCCTTTGCTTTAGTGCTGCTTGCAGTGCCACCTGTGCGGCCTCAGACTCTCCTAATTTCTCTTGTGTCTGCAGGAGCTGCTTGTATATAGATATTAGTAGATCTGTGGCATCCTTTTCCATCCTTTGTTGGGCTACCTCATCAGTTTGTGGATGGATAGTGGCTAGAATCTTGATCTTCTTTCTTAGTGCAGCCATGTCAGCATCTCTAAGTTTCAGGATCTCTTGTATCCCTTTGATATCATTGGGATTGTGCCCAATTTCTATAATGATTTCCTCCAGGGATTTGATCCTGTTGTCTTTGGCCTGAGAAGAGGCCCTCTCTAGCTCTAGCTGGGAAGCTGTGGCATTCAGACTGCTTGTTAATTTATAGTTGTCCAAAGTCTTATCGGCCAATGAAGCATACACCATTTCTCCAGTTTGTTTATGCAGCTCAATTTTGTCCACGGGGTGTATGTCTTTGGCAAGGACCTCTAGGTTGGTCCTAAGGTAGTCAGCAGAAGACTGTGGCCGGAGTGCCGTAGGCATAAAGTGACTCATTGTCAATTTGCCTTCACTTACATCAAAAACAGACATAAGTCTCTGCTGATCGGAAGGAGCCATGTTCAGTAAGTGATTATACAATTGTACTTTAATAGGGTCACTCCTCCTCTTTATGTCTATAAACTGCTGCTTGATGCTTACTTGTCCTTCTTTCTGCTGGCTGGAGGAGCTGACCTCCCCCCCCATGGTCCTGTCTTGTTCCTGCTGGAAGGAACTTGCTGAAGTTTCCCTGCTGGGTGGGCCCATGCCCAATGCCTCCCTTATTGCTATATCCTCCTCTGGAAAATCATTGAGTCTCTGCCTTTTCTCTCCCTGGTTAATGGATGAAGTCAGGGGAGTCTCTCTGTCTCTTTTTCTAAAGACAAATGTATCCTCCTTTTGAGGGGTTTGGAGGATCGAGGCATCAGTAATGTCTTCAGGCCTTGAGTGTTCTACATTTTGGGCCTGCTGCTCAGTGGTAGTTGGGGTGTCTACCACTCTTTCTTGGTGTAAGGGCTGCTGTGTTTCAGGTTGCCCTTCTCCTTGCTGCTGTTGCTGTTTTTGTTGTTGTTGCTGCTGCTGCTCTGCCTGTTCTTTCTCTTGCTGCTCTGGCTCTATCTCCATCACCTTTTCTTTTCCCTTCTCTGATATATTTCCAGCAACTCTCGTGGCTTGCTGTTGGGCAGTTGAAGAGGATGCTGCCGCTCCAATTTGTATGCTTGGTAGTGAGCTGACCTGTGAATAAAACTCAAGGTCATCCATTTTCTTTATGTTTCTTTGAGCTCTTTGATTAAGCTCTTCTTGAGTAACAGCTTCCTCTAAAGTCCCTCTCCTCCATTTACTTTGATTGGCATGTTTTTCTATGTGAGGAAGGCTGCAATGATCATAAGCAGACAATTTGTATTTAAGTCTCCTCATGGTAATGAAGTTGTTAGGGTCATAAGGTTTCCATAGGAAGCTGTATTTGAGACCAAGTCCCCCAAGTATTCTATCTGCCTCCTTCCACCCTTCCTCCCTTTCGTTATAGAGGAAATGGCCAAGTTGACTTCTGACTTTGAGTTGTGCCTTCTTACCTTTGCCTGAAAAGTGGAACATGTCCACAAAGCCAAACTGCCTGAAATATTCTAAGGCAAATAGTTTCATGGGCACAAATCTGGGTAGTCTAAATGGGGGCAACTCACACCCATATATTCTAATAACGGTGTGGTGCTGGTAGAAGTACCAATCCCCAATGCTGTATGCTTTTGATAAATGCAGGAGTCTTTGCATATCATCTGTCAATCTGGGAGGAGGTGAGCCCAAAAGTAGAGTGATGGCTGGATGAATGAAGTTATCAATGAACTCACAATAGGTGTATGGAGAATAGAAATTTAGGTGGAAAGCAGATGTCCAGTACACCACCGATCTCAAATTTCCCTGTGCATCTTCTCTTTTCATTGGGAAGGAGAACTTCTCATGCTGGAAGTATAAAAGAAAATGATATATGTAAGAAGTATATTTAAATACCCTCTCTCTTGATAGGTTCATCAACTGCTCATGCATCTTGTTTGAGATGTATGTGGCATAGTCATAGCAGACTGGTTTTCTTCCTGGAGAAAACGTGAGCATTAGGTGCATAACTGTTTCATCCACATACTCCACTGAATCATATCCCAGGATGGGACTGATCATGTCAACAAGGTCCAGGCCCAATTGATTGAGGTAGACGTAGTTGATGGGAGGGACTTGCACAGTGTTAGCTTTGATGAATAACTGGTTAAATTTTGTAATCTGGGCCTCTGTCATTCTGGCTCCCTCCATAATCAAATCAGCTAGTGATAGAGGGACCAACTTCTGATCTGTTTTGAACTGCAGCATCTCCCTGATGGCTTCAGGGGTAATAAAAAACAAAATTGTGCCTGAAGAATCAAGCACTGCCCTCTGGGATGCATCATAATACTCAGCACACAAGTGGATGAGTTCTGGGAATTGGTTGACCTGTGGTAGCTTGAAGATTGGGAGAGAGGAATCCCAAATTCCCAAGATGTCTGTCCCATTCTGATGTTGGACTTTGATTTCATTTAGTATTTGGAGATGAAACCTGCTCCTGCTCAGCATTTCTTCTGATATCTTACAATCTAAGTCAGCTAGTGCTTTCCAGTCCAATGCTCTGTGAGGGGCATTCAGGGGAGCTACATTGAGGGCTATAGGGGCTACAGGGGGGTCCATGGCTCTTCTTTAGGATTTCTGCTTGCTCAAGGACTGTGTTACTATGCAGAGTAACAGCAACAAGGTTTCTTTGCAGAGAATGATGGTTTTGTAAGTGAAAGGTGGAAGTAAGGCTGCAGCAGTTGAAATACTGCCTCTGTGTGATTATGTGGGTGGCGGAAATGTTCAGAGGATAGTCTTTTATGGTATATTTATCTCCTGCAGGTGACGGGTTCACGATTGCGCGAACCAGTGACAGTTTGTCCTTCGAATTGCCTATATTGTTTCGACAGAGGCTTAGTGGCGGCTCTGGTTAAGTTTAAATGGCAATTTGGTGGTTTTTAACGGTGAATTTCGGCTCTTAAGGTCTGCTACTCATTTATATGCGAAATGCATCGAAAATGGAGTTTCAGAGCTCGGATGAGGAATACCTGTAGATTTGGATCGTTTAGAGCTTGTTGGCGCTGAAGAAATGGACGCTCTGGTGGTCAGGAAACAATTTTCCGCGGCTGGTGCAGGTTTAGACGTAGCTTGCATGCAGAGTAAAACGACGACAAACGCACAAAAATGGCAAAAAACGCGAATTTTTGGCTAAAATAGACCTTTTGGTGCTTTTGGCGCGAATCCCTGCTGACGTCAGCATGACGTCATTGGTGGGGTCAAGGTCGGATGACGTCATGCTGACGTCATCGGGTGACGTGGCGGGGTCTGGTTGGTCCACAGGGGCAGTGACATGGCAGGACAGGTGGACCAATGGCAGGGCAAGAGACTGACGAAACAGCGTACCTGGGTGACGGAGCAATGACAGGTTGCTGACGCGGCGATGACGTGAGCAGGCGGGATGGGGGAAACCGGAAACCAACAGTGGTTTCGTATCGCACCACTTCCTGTACGGGGGCGGTATTTGTCAGTTGTACCTCCGACGCATTGTGATGAGGGCGCGTGGCAGCGGAGTGACGTCCTCAAAATACGGACGTCGGGAGATAATCTTCGTACAGCGGATGGGCTCCGACGTCATGGTGACCGTTGGATCTGCGGAGGTTGATCGGACGATGGTCGGACGCCTTACGTGACGGGGAGATAGTATGGGTAACTGTCGGACGTCGGAAGGACTCCGACGCGATCAGGGCCGTCAGATCTGGAGGGCCTGATCTAACGATCGTCGGGGAGGTGACATGGGCGGCATATACGGAAGCGGGCGGGGGCATAAAAATTGGTGTTTTGAACGCATTTCTAATGTATTTTGAAAAAACAATTATATGCGCTTAACCTTGGTTATATGGCGGAAAATGGGTTTTTGATGCTTTTTGCCCTTTGAAGCGGGTAAAGGTGGGGATTTAGGGCTTTTTATGGGTTTTTATGTGCAAAAGGGGTAAAAATAGGGAAATTAGCTCATGAAGGGGAAGGGGTAGTTGGCATAGGTTCATCAACATGACCTGGTGTCATTTGATCCCTGACTTGAGACTTTATTGGCTATAATACCAAAGGGGGAATATTTATAAGATTTTGGGGTTTATACACCGTGGTGTTAGTAATAATAGGGAAAAAGGTGTTATAAGGGATTTATACAATAGGGTTAGTGTTAGCATGGAGTAGAGGGTAAGTAGAGGGAGAAACCATTAAGTTTATATGAAACAAACTTGGTTTTAAGAGTAGATCAAAATGAAAAGATCTTTAGACAAGAAATGTGGCTTCTTAAAGATTAAGAACCACCATAAAACCTTAGTCTTTTCCATGAATCTGAGCTGATGGGGAATGTTAGAAATGAAATTGGAGGGGAATGAGGGAAATTAGTCATGCTTCCTGCTGGATCTTTTGCTTTGATGCCCACCACCACCATTCTTGCAATGATAGGAATAACCTTTCTGCAACCCCAACTACCTACCCAGCTACTTACCTAGCATTTTTATTTCTTCTTGGAGGGTGCACTTGGACTTGCAGACCCTTACTTGCCCTTTTCTTTTCTTTGGCTTTTTCTTTTGCTTTTTCTATCTACTTCTACCCTTATTTCTTCCAAGGTCCCAGATTAAGCTGTTGGGAGCCTTTTCTTCTCTACCTGAACTACTTGTCTGCCAAGATTAAACAGTTTGGACAGACTTCTTTCTCTAGTCTATAGCAGAAAATTGAAAACATGGCATGATCCAGCTTAAACTGTTGGATCATCCATCAAAATTAAAATAAGGTCATCAACATTTGAAACACTTTATACACCTCTTGCTCTCTAGGAAATATGGGATCTTTGTGAACTCAAAGCAGAGCATATTTGGACTTTCCATTGCCAATCATGAAACATGAAACCTATTGGTATAGGTATCCAACAGTGGCTCCACATGGGGATGGTTTTTCTTTTGAAAGACCAAGAACAGCAGGTCAGATTGCCTTGTTCTTTGACTGCCCATCTCAATCTTGAAATTCGCTGCTTTGATGTGTCAAAACTGTGTGCTTCCTTTTGAAAGACCTCTGATCCTATTTGCCTTTTGCTGTTTGGTGAATCACTTGGAAACTGTATTTTTACAATCTAAATAGAAATAATATGTACATCTGCATATATACAAGGGAACCTGATGTTGCAATCATGGGAAATAGTCAAAATAATGCTTCAGCATCCTGCCATTGACAGGACCTTCATCCAAGTCAGTTTCAGTCAGACCTTTAAGGAAGTAAGTGTTGTTACCTTGTACTGCTTGGACAGCAAATGGTCCTCTCCATAAAGAGTCAAATTTTCCATGTTTTCCTTTCTCTTCTCTTCTTGCATCCCACTTTAGGACTTTGTCTCCCACATTGAAATCTTCTGCTTTGGTTCTTCTATCAAAGGCCTTTTTTAATTTTTCTTGTAATATCTGCACTCTGCTGAAAACTTGTTCTCTAGTTTGCTGTAAACAGATTATCTGATTGATCCTTCTTTGCATGTCATTTGGCTCTGCTTGACTCTCTTGCAGAAGCTTCATAACCGGCACTCCTAGTGATGAAGGAAATTTGGCTTCTAATCCATAGACTAACTCATATGGGCTGGTCCCAATTGATCTTTTTGTTGTTAGTCTATCTGCCCATAAAGCATTGACCAGTTTCTTATGCCAATTCTTTTTGTTCTCTTCCAGCACCTTCTTTATGATGTTTATTAAACTTTTGTTTGATGATTCAGCAAGGCCATTTCCTTGGGGGTAGTAAGCAGTAGAATGGCCCAAAGTAATGTGAAATTTATGGCAGAAGTTCACCATTTTCTTGGATCTGAAGGCAGCAGCATTGTCTGTTATTATCTTGTCCGGACAGCCAAATCTAGCCAGTATATTGTTCTCCAAGAATTGAATAATTATAGAATCATTTGCTTGTCTGCATGGGGCAGCTTCAATCCACTTGGTGAAGTAGTCTGTTGCTGTTAAAATCCATCTGTGTTGCCCTGAAGATGAGGGATGAATTTCCCCAATGAAATCCAAGCCCCATTGTTGGAAAGGTCTCTCTGTTGCAATGGGCTTCAAAGGAAGTGGCAGCAACTGTCTTTTGCCCTCAAAGAGTTGGCATTTGTGGCATGAGGCTGTGAATTTCTTCACATCAGAGAACATGGTGGGCCAGTAATAACCAGCCCTCAATATCTTGTCCACAGTGGACTTCCAGTACAAATGTCCACCACAGTCTCCAGCATGGAAATCTTGCATGATATTGTTAGTTTCATTTTCCATTAAACAGTGCAGCAATATACCTTCATGGTTTTTCCAAAGCAGATTTCCATCCATCACACAAAATCTTGATGTTTTCATTTTTAGGAACCTACACTTAGTTCTGGACAGTCCTGGGGGAGCACACAGGTTTTGTAACACATAGCAGATATCAGAGTACCAAGGAGATTGTTCAAAGGCTTCATTGATCTTTGGAGTCGCCAGCTCTGTTTCACTGTCCAGCTGATTGATATCTAGGGCCTGGAAATTTGATTCTGTCATTAATTTGGCCAAGCCTTGCCCTTTTATTAGCTTTGTAGGTTTTATTTCAATGTCAAATTCAAGTATGCTGGCAATCCATTTTCCTCTTCTGCCCTCTAAGTTTTCTTGGGTGAGAATGTCTTTGACAATAGGGCTTGGTACATACGCCACAACATGGGAATAAAGGATGTAAATCCTAAAGTCTTTGATGGCCTTAACCAAAGCATATGCTTGTTTCTCCATGATTTGATATTTTAAAGGGGCATCTCTAAGAGCTCTGCTGAAGAAGGCAATAGGCTTCTCATTCCCTTGGTCATCTTTCTGTAATAAAACAGCAGCAATAGTATGCTGGGAGGCAAAAGAGAAGATAATGAATTCTCTGTCAAACTGAGGATTGGTCAGCACCGGAGTTTGGGTAAGGGCCAGTTTTATTCCTTCAAAGGCTTGCTTGGCTTCAACAGTCCATTTGACCTTTGAATCTTTCTTTAACATGTTATTAAGCAATCTGATCAACTCGGCCAGATTTGGAATAAATCTCCTTAAGAAGTTGATTTTTCCCAAGAATCCTTGCAATTCTTTTATATTTCTTGGGTGGGGCATTTGTAGGATCGCTTGTATCCTGTCTGGATCAATTCTTATGCCATCTTTAGAGATGATGTGGCCCAATAGTTTACCTTCCTCTAAACCAAACAGGGATTTTTTGGGATTCAGCGAAATTCCATATTTCCTACATGTTAGGAAGATCTGTCTTAAATGTTTCAAATGCTCTTGGTCAGACTTAGAAAAAGGTGTGAGGTCATCCAAATAAATGACAAGGAAATCATGAATTTCCTTTGCAAAAGCAATATCCATTGCTCTTTGAAATGTTGCCCCGGCATTCTTCAACCCAAAAGGCATTTTAACATACTTGAAAGTCCCCCATGGGGTTGTGAATGCAGTTTTGTCTTGATCCTCAGGGTGTACTAGGATTTGATTGAAACCTGAGAAGCCATCAAGTAATGAAATCCTTGAGGCTCCTACCACTCTTTGGAGAATATGATCCATCTTAGGTAAGGGATAGTTGTCTTTGAGGGATACTTGGTTCAGATTCCTTAAGTCCACACACAGCCTAATTTCACCGGTCTTCTTTCTTGTAGGGACTAAATTGGATATCCATTCAGAGAATCTGATTGGTGCTATGATGCCAGCCTTAAACATTTTTTGTACTTCTTGTTCCATTGCTGGGAGAAGCATAGGATTGATTCTCCTCAATTTTTGTTTAAAGGGCTTTTGATCAGGCTTGAGAGGGATGGTATGCTGGATAACAGAGGTGTCATAGGACTTTAGGTCCTCATAACTCCATGCGAAGACATCTTGGAACTCTTTAAAGAGGTCAATGTATTTTGGCTTTTGATCAGGAGGTAAGGATGCAGACAATTTAATTATTTTGGGTTTGTCAATTGTACCTATGTTGTACTCTTCTATGGCATTGTTGATGGGCTGCATTTTTGGCTTGCTGGGAACATCATTTGAATTAAAAATGTCTTCCAAAGGAGCCAAACCAGCGGGTAAAAAGTTGTCTTTTAGCTCTATGATTTCAGCCTCAGCGCTGGTCACCTCTTCACAGTCCATTTGGTGAATTTGCTGAATGTCTTCGTTGTTAAAATTGGTTGGATTCAGTAATTGTTTTGCTGTTCTAGGTGATATTGGATGAACCATTTGTTGAAAGAGTATTTGTGATTGACTTGCTTTGTCATTATCAATATTTAATCCTGAAAATTCCTGCTGCAAAGTCAAGAAATTGTTTATTTGCTTGTCATCATCAAACACTTGCCAATCTTTGACATTGTTTGGAATGGAGGGTCTGTACTTGACCTCGGCAGTGAAGCAGTTGTTGGGTTCTAGTGGGAATTTGAAAGTGCTGGCAAATGTTGCCAAACTGTGTGCATGGAGATTGTGGCCTCTTGAAATTTTTGTGATAAGGAACTTAGAGAAAGTGTTCAATATTTCAATTACAGCGGACCTGTAAGACCTCAACCTTTTATCATTGGTGACAAAGCTTCCTTTCACCTGTTGAATCACTAGATCAGAATCTCCCATGATCGAAACTGTAGGAGCTTGTAATGCCTTTACTAGCTTGAGACCTAGTAACAGAGCTTCATATTCTGCCATGTTATTAGTGCATCTAAAGTTTAATCTATAGGCCCTGCCTTCTGCATGGTTTTTCCCTTTGTTATGTATCCAAACTCCAGCTCCTGCCCCTAACTTGTTAACTGAGCCATCAAATTCTAGGACCCACAGGATATCTTGCTGAAAAGGAGGTTTAGCAATCTGTTCATGGGATGGCAATGTAAGCAGGAGTTGGGGTTTCTTTTCCAGCTTGTTTTCTAGGACAGTTTCATCACTTGTTTGACAATCTTTGACAACTAGAGGAGGGATGATGTCTATTGTTGAACTGATTGATGTTTTGTGGGTGCTACTTGCTTGATTAATGTTTTGTTCTTGCAAGAATTTGTTAGTCCCAATATCATTGTTTGAGAGGCTTGCGCTGTCATTGAAGAGAATGAAGGAGTCTATGTCTGAATGGACAGCATATATTGGGAAATTTTGAGGCTTTTCTTCACTGCTGACCATGTATTTCATGAGTGTTTCTCTGTACAGTCTTTTTGGTTGCCCAAAAACAGAGATGGTGGCATATGACATGTCTAATTGCAGAGAACCTTGGAGTTTAGCTCCCCATGATCTTGATAACAGCATCCCATACTTGGGTGGGATGTCAGCAACTACCACATCCATTAGGATTGTCTTATTTGGGTATTGAACCAAGGACACACATAAATCTTTTATGAGCCCTAAACATTTGACTTGGCTAGAATCAAAGGAAAACAGGTCTTTGTATGGTCTTGTTATATCCAAGTTCAATCTTTCCATGACTGCTTTTGGCATAAGGTTGTGAGAGGCGCCTGAGTCGAACATTGCATTATGCAGTATTTTATCATGAACATGCAGGCTGACATAAAAAGGTAATATCCCTGTGACTACTGTTTTTCCATCTACCTCTGGGCCAAACAGTAATTCCGGAGTGTCATCTAGCACATTTACATCATCTTTGCTATTAGTGAGTTGAAGGGATTTCTTGATCTGTTGCTTGTATATGTCATGCTTGGCTAGCTCTGAGAGGGGAATTGCTATTTTTAGCTTACCAATCTCTGTGCCTAGGTCAAAAGGTTTGTCAGCTTGGGCTTTGGAGTCACGGATAGCAGTCCTTTCTTTGTTCGTTAAATTTTCTTGTTGGATTTCATCTTGACTTCGAGATCTGCCCTTTTCACCCATGTTTTGAGGGGTAGTATTTAAATCAGGGTGAGAGGACGAAGTTGCCATGGGCTGCTGTAGTGGTGACAGTAGTTCAGTAACCTCTTCAACCACTACTTCTTTTGTAGGCAAGTTTGTTTTGTCATTAGGTTCTGTGACTGTGGTTTCTTTAGATTGCTGTTTATCTTTTATCTTTTCAGGTTGATTTACATTTACAGTCCTACTCCTTAGTTTGTACTGTTTATGGACTTCATAGACAGCAGTATCATATCCTTGTTTGAAATCAAAAGATTCTCCTGACTTGGTTTGGAATGTTTTGACTTCATCCTCCTCATGGTCCTCTTGTGTTAAGAAAACATGGCTTTTACCATCCAGACCCATTAAGTTAATCTCCGGATCTTTGTTAAGTTCATTAGATGTGGAAGTTTCTGCATAATTTTCTTGAAAAGGGGGTCTAATGTCTTGGTCAGCACTTGTCTTTCCTATGTTTGGGTTCTGAGTTCTCCTAAAATTCGGATTTCTAGGAGGGTTGCTTTGTGGTGCTTCCCATGATGCTTTTCTCTCAACCGATTCTACCCTATCACCCAATCTTTTCATACCATTAAGTATTGCATCAAGTTTTTGATCAAGGGCTGTAGGTTCTTCTTTGTATATGCTTCTCTTTTCTAACCTTGCCCTGTTCCTTTTGGCAATCAGGTTTGCCTCCACTGTGACAGCAGCCTTTTGGGCATCTTCAAGGGTTTCAGGTTCTCTTTCCTTCAACTGATATGCCATGTCAGGATCAAATCCATCAGGAAATTTGTATAAGGCCAAATCGGGAGGAGGTCTTAGGTTTTGTGGTATTGCATTGTACACATTGTTGAATCTAGCACAATACTCCAAAACGGTCTCTTGCGGACCTCTCTTGATTGTTTCATATTCAGCAAGTATGTGCAGGGGATCTTTCTTCTTCTCCCATCTGGTAATAAAGGCTTGATACAGATCATTGGGAGTTGCAATGGAATTTGCATTCAATGATCTAAACCAAGTTCTCACATCCCCGGTAAGGCTTTGAACAAACATCCTCATTCGGACACTGTCATCATCTATTTCATAGGTCTCAAAATGGTCTTGCATCTTCTTGGCATGTTGGACAGCTGTTAGAGAGCCATTTGAGTCAAAATATGAGATTTTACTTTGATAATCTTGAGGTAAAGCTGCAGCATTAGCTGGTATCTGCAGAGGTGCATACCTGTTGGCCATGTTTATGGGATTTATAGGGTTGACAGGAATAAATGGGACAACAGGGATTACTGGTGTAACAGGGTTAATGGGATGGGTAACTAATGGGAGAGTGGTTGAAAGAGTATGTGCAGTGGGTGAAGATGTGAGAGGAGGACTTTGAGGTGTTGATGATGAACTAGGGGAACTAGGGGTGGACCGGAAAAGAACTTTGCAGGGAGTGGGAATGAGGATAGGTTGATCTGAACTTATATCTGAATCAGCAGGCTTCTCCTGCTTTTGCTGTCTCCTAATGTTTTTTGGAATGGTATTTGGATTATCAACAATGATGGGTGGATTAGGGTCAGGATTAGCCCTAGTGTGTCGAGGATTTTTCTTAGGAGCCAGTTTCTAACTGTTTTTTCAGGACTTTTTGTAGGAAGTTTTTTATATATGCAAGGACTGGATGAAGATTTTAAAATGGCTATATATGTTTCAAAGCTAGGATGAAGATTCCCTAACTAGCTCTTCCCTAAAGCTGTCCCCGTATTACAGAAACAGTTCTAAGGCCTCTTGGCTGGTTTCAGGCTTACTGGTAGCTTTGGAAAATAGATAGTAATTGAAAAATTTTAAGAAGTCCCCAGTGGAGTCGCCAATTATGTTAACACCCAGGTTGTTCCCTATGACTCCCAAGGGAATACGGCCGGGGTAACCACTAACCAATCTTTGGGTTACAGTTCCTAGCCTAACTGTAACCAGAGAGGGCTCTCTCTTTATGATTTGTCTTTGCTATGATGGTGTTTTAGGCTAGCTATGATGCTTAAATCTTGTTTATGTTTTGGTTGAAGGATCTCTTTCAGGTCTTATGATGTAATACTTTGATGGTGAGTTTCCATTGGGCAATGGAGTCTAGATGCTGTGAGATGATCTTATATGCTGAGTAGTGTTCTAACTGCAAGGCCTATTGTGTATTTAACAGACAAGTTTAGACTTAAGTGATGATATATGTCAACCAGCAGAAATCTGTTAAGAATTTTCTGTTATGTTGGTGAAATGAAAATGAACGCAGAGCACAGGAGCAAAGTATGAATTCCTGTGACAGTGGTCAATGTGAAAGATGTATTCTGAAAGTGCAGCAGCTTAAGAATCACACTTTATATAGATTACACCTGAAGAAAACATTTATAAACAACACAGACTGAACTCAGGGTGCTCAGTAAGCAAATCCTGGGAGTTATTCTTTTTCTCTGTTGCTTAATATTGGAAATCAGACAGCGTATATGGATTTATAACAAAACAAACTAGACATGGAGAAAGTTACAGAGACTTATTGCATGGTAAGATACGCAGGGATCCAGCAGTCATGAACAGGCACAGAACATCTTCAACACATCAAGCATCCACGAAATTCCATTGCTTCCTTTATTAACTTTCAGAAAACAATTACAGCATAAGAGACTCTTCAGGAGAAATTCACAACAACCCTTGCTATATCATGCGAAGGGGTTTATATAGAAATATGTATACAAAATATCTCAGGTATTGAGTCATCTGAGAGAGAGAAAATATCTTCAGTAGTGTTCAGAAAGTAGGCAAGAAGTTATTACAATGTTAAATGCAGCGTAAATGCCCTTTATGTCTGTCAGAGGATTGTTTGACTTTCAGGAGTCACTGAGTCAGTTGCATTACTCTGTATTAATTCTGGAGGTACGCATTTACTTTTGCCTGCGCAGTGAGCTTTCGGATTTGCCAGCTGTGGTTCTCTTTTTCTGCTCTGTTGGCCGCTACATCCGCTGAGTTGGCTCAGCTTTGATTTTATGATGCCTGCTGACTTTGTTGACTTTTCTTTTCATCAAAATTTGTAGGAAAAACAGAAGTTGGTGCATGAGCTACTGTTTACAATATTCTCTGGATTGCATCTGTCCACCATTCCTGTGTAGGGAGCTGGTGCCTGAGGATGGCCTCCATTGTCTCTTCTGCTTCAGTATATTTGAAAAAATCTGGGGCCACATTAAATAAGTGATTAATTTCATTCATTATATAAAATAGATTTTCTATCTTACCATAGAAAATCTGCCCTGTAATAGGCCCTGTGTCTTCTGAAGTGCTGGCCTTCTCATTGACCTGTGCTGTGGCAAAAACATTCACTCTTTTAGCATACTGTTCATGGGTGAATAATTTCCCTCCGCTGTTCAGCAAGCTAGGGAGTCCTCTATTCTGCAATATCTGGAATCTCTCCATGAACCTGTTTACCTCTGTTTGCATATCCTGGGTTCTTCTGTCCAATGTCTGCACCAGATTTCTAAGAGTAAGAACCCTCTTGATCATTTGAATAGTTTCAGTTCTATTTGCAATCCCCATGGTGGCCAACTGAGAACTTGTTCTGTGATTGAGCACATTGATCATTCTTGTAGCAATTTCAGGCATATTTCCCAATAAGGCCCTTGATGTTCGGATTTCCCTCTGTGCCTTTGGAATGAGCTCTAGTTGCTCGTGGATTGTCTCGATGTATGGCCATTGGTTGTTGATGGATTGACCAATATTGGACCATATCATTGCTCTGATCTCAGCTATGATTTTGTCTAGCTTGAGCTCATTCTCAAGCTCCTTGATCCTGTCTTTAAGGGCTTTGATCTCCCTGCCCTTTTCTGCCACTTCTCTTTTTGATTTATCATGCCTTTCATTTACCTTGGCCAGCTGTTCCTTGGTCTCATGCAGCTCTGTCATCTGGGCTTCCAAAACTTGTATTTCATTCTTTAGCTTTTGCATGTCTAGGCTATGTGCCTGTTCTGTACTTGTAGGTGCTGCTGAAGTGGATGTAGCTGTTTGCTCAGTTTGCTGAGGTGGAGGCACAGTGGTAGGAGCAGTTTTCTCCAGATTGATGACCGGGGGAGGCTGAGAGGTCTGGCCCTCTTCCCTTTGCTTTAGTGCTGCTTGCAGTGCCACCTGTGCGGCCTCAGACTCTCCTAATTTCTCTTGTGTCTGCAGGAGCTGCTTATATATAGATATTAGTAGATCTGTGGCATCCTTTTCCATCCTTTGTTGGGCTACCTCATCAGTTTGTGGATGGATAGTGGCTGGAATCTTGATCTTCTTTCTTAGTGCAGCCATGTCAGCATCTCTAAGTTTCAGGATCTCTTGTATCCCTTTGATATCATTGGGATTGTGCCCAATTTCTATAATGATTTCCTCCAGGGATTTGATCCTGTTGTCTTTGGCCTGAGAAGAGGCCCTCTCTAGCTCTAGCTGGGAAGCTGTGGCATTCAGACTGCTTGTTAATTTATAGTTGTCCAAAGTCTTATCGGCCAATGAAGCATACACCATTTCTCCAGTTTGTTTATGCAGCTCAATTTTGTCCATGGGGTTTATGTCTTTGGCAAGGACCTCTAGGTTGGTCCTAAGGTAGTCAGCAGAAGACTGTGGCCAGAGTGCCGTAGGCATAAAGTGACTCATTGTCAATTTGCCTTCACTTACATCAAAAACAGACATAAGTCTCTGCTGATTGGAAGGAGCCATGTTCAGTAAGTGATTATACAATTGTACTTTAATAGGGTCACTCCTCCTCTTTATGTCTATAAACTGTTGCTTGATGCTTACTTGTCCTTCTTTCTGCTGGCTGGAGGAGCTGACCTCCCCCCCCATGGTCCTGTCTTGTTCCTGCTGGAAGGAACTTGCTGAAGTTTCCCTGCTGGGTGGGCCCATGCCCAATGCCTCCCTTATTGCTATATCCTCCTCTGGAAAATCATTGAGTCTCTGCCTTTTCTCTCCCTGGTTAATGGATGAAGTCAGGGGAGTCTCTCTGTCTCTTTTTCTAAAGACAAATGTATCCTCCTTTTGAGGGGTTTGGAGGACCGAGGCATCAGTAATGTCTTCAGGCCTTGAGTGTTCTACATTTTGGGCCTGCTGCTCAGTGGTAGTTGGGGTGTCTACCACTCTTTCTTGGTGTAAGGGCTGCTGTGTTTCAGGTTGCCCTTCTCCTTGCTGCTGTTGCTGTTTTTGTTGTTGCTGCTGCTGCTGCTCTGCCTGTTCTTTCTCTTGCTGCTCTGGCTCTATCTCCATCACCTTTTCTTTTCCCTTCTCTGATATATTTCCAGCAACTCTCGTGGCTTGCTGTTGGGCAGTTGAAGAGGATGCTGCCGCTCCAATTTGTATGCTTGGTAGTGAGCTGACCTGTGAATAAAACTCAAGGTCAGCCATTTTCTTTATGTTTCTTTGAGCTCTTTGATTAAGCTCTTCTTGAGTAACAGCTTCCTCTAAAGTCCCTCTCCTCCATTTACTTTGATTGGCATGTTTTTCTATGTGAGGAAGGCTGCAATGATCATAAGCAGACAATTTGTATTTAAGTCTCCTCATGGTAATGAAGTTGTTAGGGTCATAAGGTTTCCATAGGAAGCTGTATTTGAGACCAAGGCCCCCAAGTATTCTATCTGCCTCCTTCCACCCTTCCTCCCTTTCGTTATAGAGGAAATGGCCAAGTTGACTTCTGACTTTGAGCTGTGCCTTCTTACCTTTGCCTGAAAAGTGGAACATGTCCACAAAGCCAAACTGCCTGAAATATTCTAAGGCAAATAGTCTCATGGGCACAAATCTGGGTAGTCTAAATGGGGGCAACTCACACCCATATATTCTAATAACGGTGTGGTGCTGGTAGAAGTACCAATCCCCAATGCTGTATGCTTTTGATAAATGTAGGAGTCTTTGCATATCATCTGTCAATCTGGGAGGAGGTGAGCCCAAAAGTAGAGTGATGGCTGGATGAATGAAGTTATCAATGAACTCACAATAGGTGTATGGAGAATAGAAATTGAGGTGGAAAGCAGATGTCCAGTACACCACTGATCTCAAATTTCCCTGTGCATCTTCTCTTTTCATTGGGAAGGAGAACTTCTCATGCTGGAAGTATAAAAGCAAATGATATATGTAAGAAGTATATTTAAATACCCTCTCTCTTGATAGGTTCATCAACTGCTCATGCATCTTGTTTGAGATGTATGTGGCATAGTCATAGCAGACTGGTTTTCTTCCTGGAGAAAACATGAGCATTAGGTGCATAACTGTTTCATCCACATACTCCACTGAATCATATCCCAGGATGGGACTGATCATGTCAACAAGGTCCAGGCCCAATTGATTGAGGTAGACGTAGTTGATGGGAGGGACTTGCACAGTGTTAGCTTTGATGAATAACTGGTTAAATTTTGTAATCTGGGCCTCTGTCATTCTGGCTCCCTCCATAATCAAATCAGCTAGTGATAGAGGGACCAACTTCTGATCTGTTTTGAACTGCAGCATCTCCCTGATGGCTTCAGGGGTAATAAAAAGCAAAATTGTGCCTGAAGAATCAAGCACTGCCCTCTGGGATGCATCATAATACTCAGCACACAAGTGGATGAGTTCTGGGAATTGGTTGACCTGTGGTAGCTTGAAGATTGGGAGAGAGGAATTCCAAATTCCCAAGATGTCTGTCCCATTCTGATGTTGGACTTTGATTTCATTTAGTATTTGGAGATGAAACCTACTCCTGCTCAGCATTTCTTCTGATATCTTACAATCTAAGTCAGCTAGTGCTTTCCAGTCCAATGCTCTGTGAGGGGCATTCAGGGGAGCTACATTGAGGGCTATAGGGGCTACAGGGGGGTCCATGGCTCTTCTTTAGGATTTTTGCTTGCTCAAGGACTGTGTTACTATGCAGAGTAACAGCAACAAGGTTTCTTTGCAGAGAATGATGGTTTTGTAAGTGAAATGTGGAAGTAAGGCTGCAGCAGTTGAAATACTGCCTCTGTGTGATTATGTGGGTGGCGGAAATGTTCAGAGGATAGTCTTTTATGGTATATTTATCTCCTGCAGGTGACGGGTTCACGATTGCGCGAACCAGTGACAGTTTGTCCTTCGAATTGTCTATATTGTTTCGACAGAGGCTTAGTGGCGGCTCTGGTTAAGTTTAAATGGCAATTTGGTGGTTTTTAACGGTGAATTTCGGCTCTTAAGGTCTGCTACTCATTTATATGCGAAATGCATTGAAAATGGAGTTTCAGAGCTCGGGTGGGGAATACCTGGAGATTTGGATCGTTTAGAGCTTGTTGGCGCTGAAGAAATGGACGCTCTGGTGGTCAGGAAACAATTTTCCACGGCTGGTGCAGGTTTAGACGTAGCTTGCATGCAGAGTAAAACGACGACAAACGCACAAAAATGGCAAAAAACGCGAATTTTTGGCTAAAATAGACCTTTTGGTGCTTTTGGCGCGAATCCCTGCTGACGTCAGCATGACGTCATTGGTGGGGTCAAGGTCGGATGACGTCATGCTGACGTCATCGGGTGACGTGGCGGGGTCTGGTTGGTCCACAGGGGCAGTGACATGGCAGGACAGGTGGACCAATGGCAGGGCAAGAGACTGACGAAACAGCGTACCTGGGTGACGGAGCAATGACGGGTTGCTGACGCGGCGATGACGTGAGCAGGCGGGATGGGGGAAACCGGAAACCAACAGTGGTTTCGTATCACACCACTTCCTGTATGGGGGCGGTATTTGTCAGTTGTACCTCCGACGCATTGTGATGAGGGCGCGTGGCAGCGGAGTGACGTCCTCAAAATACGGACGTCGGGAGATAATCTTCGTACAGCGGATGGGCTCCGACGTCATGGTGACCGTTGGATCTGCGGAGGTTGATCGGACGATGGTCGGACGCCTTACGTGACGGGGAGATAGTACGGGTAACTGTCGGACGTCGGAAGGACTCCGACGCGATCAGGGCCGTCAGATCTGGAGGGCCTGATCTAACGGTCGTCGGGGAGGTGACATGGGCGGCATATACGGAAGCGGGCGGGGGCATAAAAATTGGTGTTTTGAACGCATTTCTAATGTATTTTGAAAAAACAATTATATGCGCTTAACCTTGGTTATATGGCGGAAAATGGGTTTTTGATGCTTTTTGCCCTTTGAAGCGGGTAAAGGTGGGGATTTAGGGCTTTTTATGGGTTTTTATGTGCAAAAGGGGTAAAAATAGGGAAATTAGCTCATGAAGGGGAAGGGGTAGTTGGCATAGGTTCATCAACATGACCTGGTGTCATTTGATCCCTGACTTGAGACTTTATTGGCTATAATACCAAAGGGGGAATATTTATAAGATTTTGGGGTTTATACACCGTGGTGTTAGTAATAATAGGGAAAAAGGTGTTATAAGGGATTTATACAATAGGGTTAGTGTTAGCATGGAGTAGAGGGTAAGTAGAGGGAGAAACCATTAAGTTTATATGAAACAAACTTGGTTTTAAGAGTAGATCAAAATGAAAAGATCTTTAGACAAGAAATGTGGCTTCTTAAAGATTAAGAACCACCATAAAACCTTAGTCTTTTCCATGAATCTGAGCTGATGGGGAATGTTAGAATTGAAATTGGAGGGGAATGAGGGAAATTAGTCATGCTTCCTGCTGGATCTTTTGCTTTGATGCCCACCACCACCATTCTTGCAATGATAGGAATAACCTTTCTGCAACCCCAACTACCTACCCAGCTACTTACCTAGCATTTTTATTTCTTCTTGGAGGGTGCACTTGGACTTGCAGACCCTTACTTGCCCTTTTCTTTTCTTTGGCTTTTTCTTTTGCTTTTTCTATCTACTTCTACCCTTATTTCTTCCAAGGTCCCAAATTAAGCTGTTGGGAGCCTTTTCTTCTCTACCTGAACTACTTGTCTGCCAAGATTAAACAGTTTGGACAGACTTCTTTCTCTAGTCTATAGCAGAAAATTGAAAACGTGGCATGATCCAGCTTAAACTGTTGGATCATCCATCAAAATTAAAATAAGGTCATCAACATTTGAAACACTTTATACACCTCTTGCTCTCTAGGAAATATGGGATCTTTGTGAACTCAAAGCAGAGCATATTTGGGCTTTCCATTGCCAATCATGAAACATGAAACCTATTGGTATAGGTATCCAACAGATGAGACTCTCACATTCCTGTTTGCGTTGGTTGCTAGGAATGATGTCCAGGTTGCCCTCAAGGAAGGGCTGGTCTGAGTCTACCCCAATATTAGCAAGAAGATCTGCTATCTTATTACCCTCTCTTTTTGTGTGATGAAAGGAGATGGCATTGTAATTGCGCACTTCAGCAGCCATGCTGCTGAGCCTGGCCTCAAGTCTCTAGCTGTTGGCTACCTTCCTGGCGTGCGAGCCATTCTGAATGCGAGTGGCCATGTTTATAAGAATTTGAGAGTCTCCTTCCACGATCAGCGGTTGAAGATTATGTCGCCTTGCTGCAAGTATCCCCTGCCACATACCCTCCAGCTCTGCTGAGTTATTGGTGTCCCAACCTATATTGCCAAAGTAGATCTGTTGCGGGGTTCCTTGGTGATCCCTGATGACACCTCCAAATCCTGCTGGGCCAGGATTACCTTTAGATGCTCCATCAAAGTTGAGCTTGTATGAGTGTGTAGGTGGAGCTTCCCATCCTTCGTCCTCCTTGCCCTTGCAATTTGTTCTCTGCTGTGTAGTTGGCTCTTGTGGCATTTGCAGCCCCCAGTTGTTTAGGATGTTTTTCTCATTGTCTGCAGTGGGGAGATCCTGTTGAGTCCAAGCCTTCAGTAGCATGGTTTCTTGGAGGTTATCATGCACTTTGTTCCATATGTCCTCCATATTCGAGCTGAGATTTTTGAATATGCGCCTATTCCTTTCCTTCCAAATGTTCCATAGTAGGATACCTGGGATTATGTTCCACAGGTGGTTGAGCAACTCACTGTTGTAAGGTCTTTTCGGCCATTGCCGAATGGTGTCTATGATGCCACCCGCCTCTCTGCATCTCCTTTGACTTCTGAATTCTACCTTCTCCCACATCTGAGTAGCAAGCGGGCAGGTATCCAGAAGATGCTGCAAGGTTTCTTCATTCTGAAAGCAGTTGTGGCATAACGAGGGTCCGTGGAAGTTGCGTTTCCTCAGTTTGTCCCAGGTAAGAATCTTTTTATGCCCCACCATCCAAAGAAAGTGAGTTATTTTGGGCCAGGCCTTGAAGCTCCATATTCTTGCCCAGAGAGGATCCGGCATGGTGGGGGCGTCTTCTAATAGATTATAAGCTTCAGAAGTGGAGTAAGAACCTTTGGGAAGATAGCCCCATCTAAGAATGTCCTCACTGTTGTCATACCTGATGCTTCTCTTTTTCAATTCGTTTTCAAGGGCTGCTACTTCCTGGGTGCTGGTGATGTTGGTTATTTGATTACTTGGTTGCCATTTCCTGAAGCCAGTTCCCAGTTCCTGAATCCAGAATTGATGAACCTTAGCCTGCTGCTGCTCCTGTCTGCCTGGGGTAATGGCTGCCGGCAGAACACTTGAGAGTTTAGGTAGCTGGTTCCAAGCATCGTTCCAAAATCTAGCACTGTGACCATTTCTTATTTCCCAGAAGCTGTGTTTCTGAACCAGCTGGTGATTCTGTTTGGCCGCGTTCCAAATGAGTGATCCTGTGATGGTGGGCTTGAATCTTATGAGCTCTGCTTGAGGCATGTTGTTGGTGTATTTAGCTGTCCATATTTTGGCCCATAACTTGTCCGGATTTGTCAGCCATTGCCACCAGATTTTGGCGGTCATGATGATGTTACTGTGCTCAGGATCTCGGAGGCCAATGCCGCCTTTGTGCTTGGGCTTGCAGGTGGTGTCCCATTTTACTAGTGCCCATTTGCGGTTAGTAGCTGAACTTCCCCAGAGAAAGTTGCGTTGCAGATTTCTCAGACTTTTTAAAACCCACTTTGGAGCAGCCAGGATGGAAAACAGATAGAGGGGCATGGCTTGGAGGATGGATTTGAGAAGCACAGCCCTACTGGCCAGATTGAGGGAGCGATGCGTCCATAAGTTAAGTTTGAATTCCAGTTTCTCAATGAGGCCTCGCCAAGCAGGTTGCTTTATGGCTGAGGCGGTGAGAGGCGCACCCAGGTAAATGGAGGGGAGAGAGGCGGTTTGAAAACCCAGGATGCGGGAGACGGCAAGTTTTACAGAGGGTGGAGTGTGGAAGAAAAATATTTGGGATTTGGTGTTATTGACCTGGGTTCCTGAGGCTCTTGAGAAGTCATTGAGCAAGGATTTCAGACAAGAGGCTTCCTGAGCAGAAGGATAGCCATAAAGCATGGTGTCATCCACAAATTGCTGATGAGAGGAAGCTGGGGTGTTATGAATGGAGATTCCTCGAAGTTGATTGGATAGCAGAGCCTGCTTGATATGCCTTCCTAAACCTTCCGCCATGATCACAAATAAGAAAGGGGATAAGGGGTCCCCCTGTCTGATGCCCCTGGAGGGTTTAAAGGGACGAGAGGGCAGCCCATTGACGAGAATGGAGAAGTGGGAGGAGGAAATAAGGCTCATGATCCATCTTACCCAGGTGGCACAAAAGCCAAAGGCTTTCAGCATGTGCTGAATGTAGGACCAGCTGAGCTTGTCGAAGGCCTTGGAGAGGTCGAGCTTGAGTAACATGCCCGCTTGTTTGGATTGCTTAAGCGAGTGAATGATCTCATGGGAGAGTATTATACCATCCATAATCTGTCTACCCTCAACATAGCCAGACTGCTCCGGAGAGATGAGCTGAGGAAGAAGGGGCTTGAGTCTGTTGGCAATGACTTTGGAAATGACTTTGTAAAGGACGTTACAGAGAGCGATGGGCCTGAATTTGTCAGGGGTGATAGAATTCTCTTCTTTGGGAATGAGAGTGATAAAGGTGGAGTTAAGAGAGGGTAGCAGCCAGCGAAGGGCCCTAGATTCCTCCACTATTTGCCAAATCTCTACCTTAATCATATCCCAGAAAGCATGGAAGAAAGTAGTGGTAAAGCCATCAGGGCCAGGAGCCTTACCTTCTTTGAGCTGCGCCATTGCTTCATCAACCTCTTGGATGAGTATTGGACTCATGAGCAGCTCGTTTTGCTCTTCTGTTACTAGCCTGGGAATGTTGCTGGTGATTTTCTCAATAGCTAACCTCCGGTCCATTATCGGCTCTTGGTGAACCTGTTGGAAGTGATTGAGGAGGATTTCCTCTATTTTCTCATGCTCCTCCTCTTTGGCCCCTTCCTGATTTTGGATGAAGGAAATCTTGTTGTGCATTCTTCTTTGCACTGTTGTGTTATGAAAGAATTTAGTGTTGCGTTCCCCCTCTTTGAGCCACCTGATCCGTGATTTTTGTCTCCAATAAATTTCTTCCTGCTTCCTCCTTTCTTCGAGCTGATTATAAATGTGCTTTTCTTTATCTAAGGTTACCTCTGTATGCCCTGTGTTGATTACTGTCTGGTGGAGTAGCTTGAGCTCCTGATTGAGTTGCTGTTGGGCTTCAAAAATATTCCCAAAGGTCTCCCTATTCCAGCGTTTGAGGTGGCCTTTTAGGTATCTTAATTTCTGTTGAAGCTGGAACATTTTGGTACCTTCTGGAGGGACAAAGGAGGCCCAAATGGTTTTGACGAAGTCCTTGAATGCCGGGTGTGTTAGCCAAAAGCTTTCAAATCGAAATGGCTTCCTGGTGCTGTTCCCTGGTCGCTGCCAGTGCAGAGCTATTGGCCAATGGTCCGAGCCTGAGTGAGCCAAGATCTCCGCAGTGAAATCCCCCCCAATGTGCACTGCGTTATCCGAAATCAGAAAGCGATCCAGTTTGGAGGCAATCTGATGTTTCCCCTTTCTGTGATTGCTCCATGTGAAAGTTCCATTGCAGAAGGGCATGTCTATGAGTGAGGCGTTTAGGATGAAGTCCTTGAAGTGTTCCACTTCAGGTTCCAATCTAGTTCTTCCTCCCGTTTTATCCTCGATTTTGGTGATCATATTGAAATCCCCTGCAACGATCCATAGTGGGTGCTGTCTGTTGATACTAAGCGCCTCGATGGTGTCGAGGAGCGCTTTTTTACTACCTCCGTCCTGCGGGAAATAGACATTGGATAAGTTTCCATGTACCTTTGTGCCTAAAATGTGAAAGGCAGCTTGTATGAGATGATGGGAGGCGTGGAAGTCAGTGAGTGCTATTGCCTTAGTGTTCCAGGCTATGGCAAGCCCTCCCGAGGCTCCAGTAGCGTCCACGGCCACTGAATGGCAGCCTGGCCAGGCCTTTGAAAGTATTCGACCCAATGTGATACTATTGCATTTAGTTTCTTGGAAGAAGCATATTTGCGGTTTCTCCATCTTGATCATGTTTTTGAGCATTCTATATTTTGCGGGGCTGTTGAGCCCTCTTAGATTCCAAGAGACGAGCTTCATTGATAACTGATTTGAGTGGGGCTGAAGTACTTCGTAAGCTTCGCATATCTGCCTGAGTCCACTAGGACTTTGCCAACCTCTATTGTGCGTTGAAGTTCTGTTTTTCTTCCTCTTTTTTTGAAGTCTTTCGGACGCAGTCTACCATCCCAGGTGCCTCCAGCTTGAATTCCTAGCTGATGTTGGTGGTAGGCTTTGGAGATGACCATTTCCAGCTTTTCTAAATCAGTCTCAGCGATGGAGTCATACGCCTCTTTCCTGCATGCCAGCTCTAGCTCGTTGATATCCAGACCGTGGAGGTCTACACTTTCGGTTTCTTCCTCCATTATTTCAGCTACATTGGTGTCTTCCTGTGCGGTCTCTGAGTTCTGAATGGGCTTCGATCTCTCATCTACCTCCATTTCTATGGGGGTCTCCACAGGAGCCTCCTGGTGCCTGCTTAGAATGGTCGGGATTAGAATGGGGGATTTCGATTTGGGAGGGGGGCTGGAAGGGGGGTGGGTTGAGGAGGAAGGGTGTGCGGAGTTGCTGGTGTTGTCCAGGGGCTGGTCTTCTGGAATATCATTGAGGGTCTCAAAGCTGTTCTTAGATGCGGGTTTGTGGAACTTGGTAGGTTGAGCTTTAGGAGCATTCTGAGGTTTTTTATGCGCACGCTTTCTGTTTGAGACTTTGGTGAAGCCATCTTGAGATGGGGATTCAGAAGATTCAGGAGGGCTTGCTTTTGCATTGAGTGGACAGTCCCTGAACAGATGCCCTAATGCATGGCATCTTCTGCACCTAAAAGGCACATGCTCGTAATCCAGGGGCTGGGTCCATTCCTCGTCTCGATGGGTAAGGGTTATGGATTCAGGAAGAGCTTCATTCAGTCGAATATACACACAGATTCTTGCATAGGAAATATACTTACGGGTTCTTGTTTCTTCTGAAGCCCTGATGTATTTTCCCACCCCATTGCCTATGCCCATTAGGCAGTCTTCTTCCCAGTACTCATCAGGGAGAGAGTATAATCTGATCCAGACCGGCGCCCAGGTGAGATCCTCCTTGTCTGGGGTGAATCTGGGCTTCCAGTTTGTGATATAGAGTCCTGCCGAATTGAAGAAATACGGGCCCTCTCCTAGGATCCGATACTTATCTTCTAGGCAATAGAAGATAGCCGTGAAGAAACCCTTTGGCCCCAGCTGGAGAGTGACATCTCCTTTGGGCTTCCACTTTGCTGCAATCCATCCATTTAGGGCTCGTTCAGTTGGCCAATACCCTATAAATTTCCCAATGATCGCATGCGCTGTCATGAACTCAATCCTGCTATCGATCTTATCACCAGGCAGTTCGATTCGTGGTCTGACCTTGGCTACCGGTCGACAGGTAGAAGAGGTGACCTGGGGTTTATTTGCCTGATTCTCTTGTTCTTCTGGCATTTCATTGTCGTTAACCTGTTTGTCAGTTTCCTGTTGCTTCTTTCCTTTGCTGAAAATGTCCGGATCTACTGATCCAAAAGTGACTTCAGGGCCCGTGCTATGCCATGAGGGGGAGGGCTTTGACGCCCCCCCCTGAGCGTGATCCATTGCCGTGCTCTGATCGCCTGCCGCCCTGTCCCTCTGCAACAGATCTGGTCAGAGCCTTTGTTCTATTCGCTGTGCCTGATGCGCCGTCGAGGGCTTCGTCTTCGTGCCCTAGCTCCCTCGTAGCTCCCGCTCTCGATCGTCCCTTGCTGCTCTAAATTAAGGATGCCTACTATTCCTATTCTTTCAAGTCTTTTTGAACATAGCTATGCACTTACGCAATGGATACAAAATGACAACATATTGAAATTAGTAAATTATAAAATCACTATTTTTATAAGGAATTGATCTGAATTGGCAAGAGGAAAAAGGGAAGGACAGACTTACCCATTATCTTTTGCTGTCATTGTTCCACTAATTCTGCTCTGATTGGTTATCTTTATCATGTTGGTTCCTTTTAAAATTTTCACAATTCTCTTCGATTATTATTCAGGAATAAGAGCAAAGGGTTTACATGTTCCTATTGAGATGTTAAGACTTCTTCCACCATTCCTACTCTTAAGGAGTGTTGAACCACCCTTTGTGTATAAACGGGAAAGTACTTTATGAAAAAGAAAGAAAAAAGAGCGAAAAATGATGTTTTAATGACTTGGTTATATAAGTTGTCAAATGCAGGATAGGGGGTCTCATCAAGAGCCAGCCTACCATGATCATGAGGAAGAAAGTGAAGTGGCATTCCCACTATGGCCACCACACCAGGGATATGGTCCAAAAGGTATATCAAATTAAGAACCCTTGGAACAGGAGGTCTCATCACGAGCCGACCTACCCACCTTTCGCTCCTTCCTCGTGAATGGAATTATGGCTAACTAGTCACCAAGCCAGCATAATGGCCTACATATTGACATCGCACAACATTTCCTGAACATACACAAATGATCATGGTTCCATGGGTGAAATAAACAACTCTACCAAGGTTATGGACACCTGTCAGGAACAGAGCACTGTTAATGGTATTGAAGTCACATTATTTACACCAATAGGTAATTATCAGCACCCTCCTATTTCTTATACCTTAGTAATAAATCACATAGGAAGAATGTATATTATTTCCTGAACCATAAAACGAATGTAAATCTATTATCACCAATCATGACAGAAAAGTTGACAATTACTGCATGACACTTTGTATGCACGGCAGCTGTCCTATCTTCCCAGCCTCGCATCATATCACAACAGTCTCTCACTTATTAAGCGATCTGACCTTACACCTCGATTTCGGTAATTTGCCACTTTTGTAAACATGGCATATTGCCATTCACTGTTCCTTTATGACTCTGTTCCAGGGCAGATTGGCACGCCGCTCCTTTATCTGACGGCCGAGATGGCCTATAACATTGTGGGGGGCGAGGTTAACCTCGTCTTTTCCTGGATTACATGTCAGACCACTATTTGGGAAACTGTGTACTTGGGAATAGCACAGCTCAACGGTATACTATTTTTTTTATTTTTGCATGGCTTGCTATTCCTAAGCCATTTCCATAGTATGCTATACGGCATTAGTAAAGCCCTTTAGATTTTGAGCAAGTCCTACGTCTGTTAGTTTCTCTGTGTTTTAAAAACGTGAACAGCTTGCTGTTACATTGTCAAATTTTGAGATTTTATAGGGAAACCACAAGCATGGGAGGAAGATCGATTCATAGAGAACCATAGGTGTTAACAATCTCTGATGCTGCACGGGAAATCTTGGCAAGATCATGATGGTTAACTTATCTCAATCGCTTACAGGAATCCGATGAGACTGTAGCAATTGAATTCTTGCAGAATTTGCTAGAGGATCACTCCACAGTGAGGGGGAGACACATAGCAGTCACTGATGACATAATCGTAGGGGTCTTGGGATTGCCAGCCACTGGACCTATATGGAGGTTAAAGAAGGAGAGATTGCAGAAGATCATAGAAACCTTCCAGGAGGAAGGCCAGAGCCTAACAATTAGGGGAAAGGGGGTTCTACCAGTAGCATTAGGAGAACCATGGGCGGAATTGGTGAAGACTATTCAGAGCTACATCACCTGTGAAGGCATAAAATACGTGGTAAGACCACAACACCTTAAACTTTTAGCTGTATTAAAGCAAAAATGTTTTGTAAACTTACCTCCATTTTTAAATTCATTACTTCATGATGTTGCATGGAGCATGAAAAAGGCACAACATGTAGAATCAATCGTCAGTCACCATGGGTTGATATAGTTAATAGTTAGCTATAGCCTTACCCAACAACAGAGCAGTTGGGAAGAGCTAATTTCCATGATAGATGGGGGATTGACCACACCATCCCCAAAACCTAAACATGCCACCAGTACACCTAAGCGTCCAAAAAAACGAAGGAAATCAGTGCGATTAGCATGGATTAAAGGGAGGATGGAAAAGTCCCAAGGAGATACCAGCCAACTAGTAGAGGTAAATGATTGAGGGGATGAGAAACCCCCATGATTAGAAGTAGAAGAAAATGAGAAAGGAATGCAGGGAAATGAGGAAGGAGAAATGGAGGAAGAAACCGAGCAACCTGACCAGTGGGAGGAAACAGAACAGCATGAAGGTAGCAAATTGCAAAATCCATTGAGAGAATATGAATTGGCCAAAATTTTGGCCAATATGGGCGAATATGGCCAACCTTCCAACCCATCAGACCTCCATGCTGAAGAAGAACCAAAAGAACACTCTGCTCAGGATAGAAATACACCTGAAAAATTACATGTCGAGGAGGTAGAAAAGGAGAGTCAGCCTGTTCATGATGAAAATATGACAGGAGAGAAAAGTGATGCAGAACAGGAACAATCCATTCCTAGCCAGACTACACTAGAAGAAATTCCGGAAGAAGGGGAGGCAGAAAAAGAAGTCACCCAAGAAATAATAGAACCAGCTAGGGTTCTTGCCCCTGAGCAACCAAAGCAGAGCAATGAAGAAGCACCCCAAAAGAGAAAATCAAGGAATTGATCCAGATCATAGTCCAAGCTGTAGTAAATAGTCTGATGTTCCTTCTAAGGAAATTGAGGAAATTAAGAGATTACATAAAGAACAAGAAAGACTGTTGAATGTAATAGTTCAGCTTCGACAGCAGATCAGGATTTTGAAAACAAGAAAAAGGGTAAAAGGGACTTTGGGGGGGAGACATGCAACCATTACAGCAAAACCTATCAAGAAAAAGGTTCGAAGGACCAGAGTCCATCCTGTTGTTCAAAACCCTGTCGAAAAGCGGTCTGCTGTTCCAAATGTTGTTGAGGAGCAGTCTGTTGTTCAAAATCAAAAGGAACAGCATTTGACTGTTACCCATAATGTATTGGCCTGTGACAAAGAAGTACAGACAAAGGCACAGTCCCCTAAAGGAATGCAAGCCACGAAAAAGCACAATAAGAAGATCCAAGTAAACCTCCTGGTCTCCACTATCATGTGGGATAGTGATCCTAGGACGGTAACCGTACGAGAGGGTTTGATGCAAGCTTAGCAAGCAGTAGAAAAACTCATAGAACAAACGGTTCCTCGAGAAAGGTATGAAGAACTACAACAACAGCTAAGGAATGTCAATCTATCCGAAAGCTAGCCCTTTGAAGGGTGGCAAAGGGAAGAAGAAAAATTCACTGAGGTAACTTGTAGGTTAGATATAGTTATCAAGTAGCTGGATACCTTATGTTCTTTGTACAATGACGTCCTATCATGTAGAGCCCCTGCTAAGAATTATGCCTTGTTTTTAATGGAATGATATTTTCAATTGAAAATAAAGGCTGTTAAAGCAGGCGCCCCTATAAAAGTTAATACTATCGATGATTTTATAAACTACTGTAAGCACTACGGGGTAAAGGTTCAAAGATTACTGTGTGAGTTTTATTTGCATAACCTTGTGTTAGACCAGGAGACTGAGCTGAACCCCAGCCCTTTTGTTGGGGATATCCAATTACAGACATTTATTTCGTTTGGGGTTAATCAAATTAAATGGCTTAAAGCCTATAATTCTTTCAAGAGGCAAGAAAACAGATTAGACTTGTGGGTAAGAGCTGAGCCTAGGGACCCAGTACAGTTATGGAGGGAACATAGGAACCTTATGGGGACTCCAAGCATAATTGAAGCATTAGAACCCATTCATACAACAATCAATCGACAGGGAATATAATACTTTTTTACTATTAAATACCTTTTTTTATTGCTAATGGAAAAACCTGTGAGCAATTTATGAAACCGACGTTTCAGACTAACTAGGTGAGTCCATCATCAGGGTAATGAGATCTTTATTTTGAGAAGAGAGAGTCAAGAATTTGTGAACCTATTGATAGAAGGATAGAGATATAACTAGGGGCTTGAGAGGTCGGCTAGATTTTCATCTATTTACTGATAACTTAATTAAGCTGATTTTAATTTAGTTTAAAATTTTAATTTAATAATAAACTTAAAACTAAATTAAAAATAAAATTAATTTAGCCTAAATTAAAAATAAAGTTAAAATTAGTTTAACCTAAATTAATTTAACCCAAATTTATTTTAACCTAAATTTAACCTAAATCCAATTAATTTAACTTAAAATAATATAACCTAAATTAATTTAACCTAACTTAAATTAATTTAACCTAAATTAATTTGATTTAACCTAAAATTAAATTAATTTAACCTAAATAAAATTAATTTAACCTATATTAAATTAATTTAACCTAAATTAAAAATAAATTAAAAATAAATTTAACCTAAATTAAACTAATTTACCTTACCATTGATGCGGCTAAATTTCGATACCAGATCTCTAATCCAAATATCCAACTCAAGAAACCATTTAATTATGAAAATTTTAAGTTAGCCGCCAACCGCTTACACCTCTATGGCAAAACCATTTTGAGGGCAGGGCCATCCTGGTTAGGATATAGGTTCCAGAGTCCAATTATTTGGCACCCTGCACCTGGATACCAAGCCTTGTACAAGATGCCTGAGGGTCAGACAGGCCATTTTTTTGAACACCTAGTTATGCATCATGGATGTAGACCTCGACATGAGATTCCATCTCTAGCCTACTCTCTCACTGCCTTACATGTCAACTACAATGTTTTCATGAGGGCATGAAAAAGGGTAAGCAGAGGGGTGTGTGGATTACTAAGGAAGGTATGTTTTTGATGATTATTTCAGCAGCTTTTTATTAAAACTTACAAACCTTTTCTATCATGAACTAGGTAGATGATAAGGAATTGTAATAAAACCTGTAAGATTAATGTGCAAAACGAAAACACTAACAATTGTCATTTTCATATGCAGGAAGAAGGAAAAATGAAAGAATGTCGTTACAAAGGAAAGGACAAGGCCAGGTTAACCGTTGTCCCTTTGACGGGGAACCGTATGCAAACAAAGAAAACCAAATCAAAGCGTATCAGCCCTGGAAAGGAAATGGAGATATCGACTCGGCACAAGAAAGTAAAGAGATAACTAAGAACCAACGATTTGCTGAATCCCTCAAGATCCTTTGATCCTGAGGGATCGCTGCTTTAACTATTTTTGCACCTAGACATCTCCGCCTTTGCCATTATAAAAAGGGGCAGCACTGTTAGCCTGGGAGAGTCTGTTATGTTTTTATGTAATTTTTCTTAAAGTTGAGACTTTGATCATCGACTCTCGATTGAGAAGTGATCCACTGTAATTTTGTTTTATGCATTAATAAAAACTCGGTTGCTATTTCATCTTTGATTCTAGAATAACTTCAAGCGGTGTACCCCTGGAGGCTAAGTGCCCGGCCCTGGAGGAACACTTGCTCCTATACTATTACTTTTGGTTTATGCGTGGTTTGCTCATCAATGTTATTTGGTAATCTAATATGTTCTGTTATTTTACATCACAACTCTGTTATGTTTGATTTATTGAGTAATATCATTTCTGAAGACAGAACCATTGTATTAACTTTGCAACATATTACTGTTCCTTTAAGTGCTGATATAATATTACCGGTCTTTACAGAATACTATTGCTGTTCAATTACAAAGTATCTGTGTGTACTCATATTCATTGGTATTACTGAACTCATCTTAGGGATTATGTTTCCTTGCAATTGTTGAATCTATAGACGTTTTTGTTCCATTCTGAAATACAGTCGTATTATTTATAACTAAAATTGACAACCAGATTACCAAAATCAGATTACTATTATGGTGTGCCATGTGCATATATGAGTGGCTTTCAAGTGATGTTCTATAGTCCATTATTAATTAGTGCTGTTCCATTTTTGTGTGTTTTTCAATTCATCCTTAAAAGTGGAGGATTGCCATTTGATTTCTATAGGACACGATTATTGCATTTGATCTCGTAGACTAAGGTGTTATTGCTTATTAGACTTAATTTCTGTTATAGTTTCTTGTTTGTTGTTCCATTTCTTATTTGATGTTCCATTTCTTATCTGTCGTTCCATTTCTTTTCATCTACGTTATTGTGAATTTGGTTTGAAGAATGATCTAAGACTGTAGCGGGCGTTGACATTTACTGTCTGGCACCCATATCAACGATCTGTTCCCTGATTTCATTTGGCCCCATCAGTTTACAAAGGGATGAGTTACTGCTACTGAACCCTTGACTGATAAATTGCTTAGTTTTCTGAATGCATGGTTTAGTATTTAAAAGTAGTTTGCTGTAAACAAGCATTTGTTCACTCTTGTATTTTTGAGCACTATACTACTAGCATTACTCTAGAAAATGATAGCCTTAGACTGAGACACTCTTTGAAATAAAAAAATGTTCCTGGATTGAAAAATTAATGTGAGGTAATTAGAGGTGAAAGAGACCCTTTTTACAGCTCGAAACTATACCATCGCTAATCCCTTGCGCTCAATAGTGGAATAGTTCTTTTTAGCTTTTGACAATCGGTGAATTGTGAACACAATCGGGTGGTCAATTCCCTCTGCTCCTGGTTGTGTAAGTACTGCCCCTAAGGAAATACATGACACGTCGACATGCACATGAAATTTGACATCCCATTTTGGAAAGACCAATATAGGGGCCGATGCCATCTTTTCCTTAAGCAAATCTAGACTTTTGTTACATTCCTCATTCCAGCAATAAGTAGCATCCTTCTTCAACAACTATTCCATCGGATACATGATCTGAGCATAGATTTTAATGAGTTTTTGATAGTAGCCTGCGTGCCCTAGTGTGGCACGTAATTTCTTGACACTGCATGGTGCTTGCAGGTTACGTATGATGGTGATCTTTGCAGGATCCACCATCAGGCCTTGCTTACAGACCATGTGGCCCAGGCGGTTCTCGAATGGGACAAGGAAAGTACACTTCTTGAGATTTAGCGCAGTCTAATGTCATCGACATGTATCCAAGATTAACTGTAAGCTCACTACATGCTTCTTGATGAGTCCAAACACAGTTCAGTCATCCAGATAGACCTCTAAACATTTGTGTATAAATTCTTTGAATGTTGCGACCACTATTCGTCAAAATATCACTGGCGCATCCTTCAGACCAAAGTGCATCATTGTGTATTGAAATAAACCGCATTTGGTGGTGAACGTCATTTTACTCCTATCTTCTGGCGCAATCTTGATCTGGTGGTATCCTGAGAACCCATCCATTAACGAGTAGGCTTCCTGCCCCTCCACATTTTCCAGTACCTCATCCGTAAACGGTGTTGGAAATGGGTTGTTCACGCAGGCATCATTGAGCTTCCTAAGATCCACGCAGATCCGAATCTCTCCCTTCTATTTCTTTTCCTGCACAACCATTGGGCTTACCCAATCAGACTCCTCGACAGGCTCAATGATTCCTGTTGCCAACATCTTGTCCAGTTCTTCGTAGACCTTTGCTTTACATTATGGATTCAATCAGTAGGGCTACTGCTTAACTGGTTTTGCGTCCGGCTTCAATGTTATCTTCATCATGCCCAAGTCCCCTAGGATCCCTTTTAGTTCCGTGATTTTTGTTGGAAACAAGTCTCGATATTCACAGAGAAATTCGATGACATTTTCTACTGTAGTGTCATCCCAATAATCCCCGAGCATTGCATACTTTGGTTTTGCTTCAGTTCCTATATTGACTTGTTTTGTTTTTAACAATTCCATCATATCATGATCTTTGATTTCGGATCTGCACACCTCGTAGCTTCCCTCTGATTCCGGAATATTGATGTTTCATGGATCATCCTCATAATCTTCTACATCAACATTATAGCATGTGAGGGCCTGGCTTAGCTGCCGCAACCAGTCGGGCTGCGCAGGTTCCTCTAGTTCTATCAGTGTCTTGAAAATGGTAGCCTTTTACCAGCTGGAGCGCTTCATCTATAGGATCCATTCATTGATATTTAAAGAGGAATGCTACTAAGAACCCTTCGCATAAGATATCCCACTCGCTTGTTGTCAAGCGGAAAGAGTCGATAGTGCGGACACAACCAACCTCCCTAGGAGCCTATGACTCTCTAGTGACAAACAAGACAAATAAGAGCAATCCTCCTCTAAACATGCATTTACTATATAAGAAATCAAGTGTTTAGATCCTACCTGTAGTCCAACGCTGTTGTAGCAGTCCAGCCTCACTGATCCGGATGAGCTCCTCCTTCACTTTGAAACCTGCATCCACTAAAAATCAAACAATTAAATAGCACTTGATAATCTCATAGAATAAAACATATTTAACACATAGACCAAGGAGTACATGAAATAACTCATAAATAACAAGTTATTGAGAAGAATGGACTCATTTTCATTAATAGGAAACAAAAGGAACAATTACAACCTGAGCCTTGGTGTTGTGCAATTCCCTCCCAGGGTCCATCAAGAGTTCTCCTTTACTTTGACAAAGCTCACCCACTTCCAAATAGAACAAGCAAAGATGACAATCTCTCCTCACAAGCTTCTAAATGGGAGTCCTAATTCCAGCAGCATCTACCCTTAGAAATGTTTAGCTTTCAATCCCCCCTCCTTCTGGCCCAATGCCTGTATTTATAGTGGTCAAGAGGAAGTTATTCAGGTCCACCATCAATGGGATAATCCCCTCTTTGGATGGGATAGCTCCCTTATTGATGGGATAAGTTCCTCTTTGGTAGGGGTACATGAACCATCTGGAGGCGCTCAATACACGTCGAACAACCTTCTAGAATGCTCTAGAAATGACCACAAGTAACTTTTTAAGGATGAAACTTGCGCATTTTGACCTTTACAGGGGGACACCTGTCCCTTTACATACAGAGCGTACAAGTACGCAGCTTTTGTGAACATTGGGTGCGTACCCACAGGTAAGGTTGAGAGAACCTGCGTACCCAGAGATAAATACATTTATAAAGACTTTCTCTCTTTTTGGAGTTTGACATGGAGAGCAGAGGCATAAGACTTGCCCAGGAGGATAGCATGACTATTGATAGAGCCATACTAACTGTAAATAGCCATGGTGACATTTTTTAGTGTAACAGATTGCCCCCTAAAGTGTGAAGCCTGTAATAGATTAGGGTTTTGTATTATCTAGGAAGGGTGAAGCGCTTTATCATTTCAAGGATTATCTCATGGAGAGCCTGGTCAGAACCTGCAATTTTCAACACAAAATACATGTATAAGATTATATCATCACTGAGGTAGGCATTCCCATACTCAGATCAAAACTTTAACTAATAGACTAACTACTCTGATACAGGAATGATCTTGCAGTACATCATAATCGTAGACTTTTGTAGACACAGTATGGGCGCAGCCATCTGCTTATGATTAGTCTACTTAGATAATGAATACAAAACTCCTCGCAGCCTAGATGGTGGAAACTAGATCCAGGGTCTTCATTTCTACTTCCCGAATTGGTACGATTCTAGCCATGCGAATAAATGAGTTGATGTCGAACATGGTAGAAACCACTTGATTACCAGTCGATGATGTAAACTATTAACAAGTGTGAGAGAGGCCACCAGTAATGTCAATGGTTCTCAAAGTACCCAGTACAATCCATGAGATGTGAATGAATGAGTTGATGTTGAACATTTCACGGAATCCTTCGATCGAGAGTCAATGATGTAAACTGACGTCAAAGGCGAGAAACCTGCCATTGATGCATGCAGACTTCAAGGTACTGACGATTTCTAAGTCATCTCTCTAGATAATGTGCTGATGTCAATAGAAAGCGACCCGTTGCAGGCAAGCCCACAACACAAAATCATTGTTCAAGTTGAAGAAATGTTGCTGTAAGGACTGACTCAGGGATGGTCAAATGGATGACAAGTATTTTGCAGATGAAAGTTTTGCTTGCAGACCTCTTGAACACATAATGACACAACAGATGGCTTGGTGATGAATGACTCAAAGTTAATCCCCAGAACCCGGCTGAAGACTTTCAAAGTGGTTTGATCAACTGTGAGGTAAAGGATTTCCCAACCCAGGTGAATGAAAAGTGTCATGTCCAAGAGTGGTAATAAAGTTTCTTCTGAGACAAAAGATAACAAATAGGCTCATTCTTCTCTCTTTTCCCTCACCATTTCTGGCAAGTACCTCTTTATTTTTAACAAGCTTGAGGAGGATAACATATGCTTGATTATAATCTCATCCTTCGGATGAGTCCAACTTAGTTTAGATTCGAACCCTAAGAAGGAGTGGTTCGTTCCTGTTTGTAATTGAACAGGTCCTTTACTGTGAAATTTTAACGAGTCCAGTATAAGAGAAACTCAGCGTTTTTCAATTTTAGAGAGTCTGAAAAAACTTAAGAAGACTCCAGGGTTGAACTTTTTCGTAAAGTTGTGTCTCCCAAGCCCGAAAAAGTATAAAATAATACTTGAGAGAACCTCTTAGTCTTGCGACCAAGAGTACTTTCATGATTAGTGCCTCTGACTTGAAAAGCAAAAAGCGATCAAGGACACGTTGTTTTATTTCCAGTATCGAGTTTGAAACGACAAAAACCCGGCAATCTTTTCCTGTTTTTACGGTCAGAAAAGAGCTATAAGGGGACCGTCTTTTAATTCTGTTTTAACGAGTGTAAAAGAAACGCTCGGCAATCTTTTCATATTTTACGAGTCTGAAAAGGGCTTAAAAGAGAACTCCAAGGTTTCACTTTTTCGTAAGTTTTAACGAGTTCGAAAAAATGATAAAAATGTACTCATGGTTTTCATTTTTTCGTAAGTTTTAATGAGTTCGAAAAAATGATAAAAAATTTACTCATATGGCTGACTTTCAATTTAATTTACGAGCAGGAAAAGACGGAAAGAACTCGGCATTTTCATTTGTTTTACGAGAATGAAAAATAGCAAAATAATCTCGGTATTTTCATGAGTTTAATGAGTCTTGAAAATAACTGAAATTGACTCGAGATAGGTTTCATTTTTACAAAAGCTTGAAACAGAGAAAAACTATGCTTCAAAGTAGTTTCATTTTTACACAAGCTTGAAACAGAGAAAAAACTGTGCTTGATGCCCCCTAAGCATAATTGCTAGAGTGCATGCCCCCCAGCTTCCTTTCATTCAACCAGTTGGATGAAATGAAGGTTGAGTTACGAGATCATTTGAAAGACTCGACCTAAAACTGTAAGAAAATTACGCAAAACACTGAAATAACTAACCTAAATATATGACTTAACATTTATGAGATCTAGCCAAACACTCGACTCAAAACTGAAAGAGGATTTGTTTCATTTTTTAACGAGCTTGACACAGGAAAAGAACTATGCTCAGATTCGGTTTCATGTTTACGCAAGCTTGAAACGAAAAACCATGCTTGTTATAAGTTCGCATGCCCCCAACATAATGACGCAAATCAAGGTACATGCCCCCCAAGCTTCATTGCATTCAATGAGGTGGATGGAATGAAGCTTTACTTTCAAGATCTTGGAAAGACTTGTGGGAGTTGTTTCATTGTTTAAACGAGCTTGACACAAGATAAGGAACTATGCTCATAACTACTCTCTACAATCTACCTAACAGAAAACTCTACTCTAAAAACCTTGATTCATTTTTTAACGAGCTTGACACAAGACAAGGAACTATGCTCTAAAATCCTTGATTCATTTTTTAATGAGCTTGACACAAGACAAGGAACTATGCTCAAGACTACTCTCTACAATCTACCTACTTAACTTACCCTTGTTTCATTTTTTAGAGAGCTTGACACAAGACAAGGAACTATGCTCAAAAAGTTCGCATGCCCCCAGTATAATGATGCAAAGCGAGGTACATGCCCCCCAGGCTTCATTGCATTCAACCAGATGGATGGAATGAAGGTTTACTTTCAATATTTAACTTGAAAAGGGAGTTGTTTCATTTTTAAAGAGGTTGACACAAGAAAAGAACTATCCTCATACCTGATTCATTTTTTAACGAGGTTGACTCAGTAACAGGAACTATCCTCATACCTGATTCATTTTTTAACGAGGTTGACTCAGTAACAGGAACTATCCTCAAAACCCTACTTTCTACAATCTACTTACATATCCTAAAATCTAGCTGATTCATTTTTTAATGAGGTTGACTCAGTAAAAGAACTATCCTCATAGTAGCCTGTTTCATTTTTTAACGAGGTTAATACAGGAAAAAACTATCCTCGCACCCACTGATTCATTTTTTAACGAGGTTGACACAGTAAAAGGAACTTTCCTCACTACATCCAGTTTCATTTTTTAATGAGGTTGAGACGGGAACAAACTATCCTCACGGACACCTGTTTCATTTTTTAATGAGCTTGACACAAGACAAGGAACTATGCTCATGACTTCCAGTTTCATTTTTTAACAAGGTTGAGACTAGAAGAAACTATCCTCACTAGCCTGTTTCATTTTTTAACGAGGTTGATACAGGAGAAAACTATCCTCGTACTCACTGATTCATTTTTTAACGAGGTTGACTCAGTAAAAGGAACTATCCTCGCTACAACCTGTTTCATTTTTTAACGAGGTTGATACAGGAACAAAACTATCCTCGCGCCCTGATCATGGCTTCCAACTGGAAGAAAGACATGTCAATGGACGCACCTTGATCATGGCTTCCAAAAGATCTTCATCAGAAGGAAGAATAGTTCTTTGGAAGGGAAACATGTCAAGGGACTCAAAAGGGATAAGAACATCGTGTTCAAATAATCCCATAGAGTTTTCCATGTCAATTACCGGATCTACATCAACAGTGAGAGGCTCACTTACATTGGTAACTGAAAACATGGGACCAGTTGCCACATAATTAACCCGTGGCAGGGTAGATACCACTTTAGAATCAGGAACATTTAGGGGTGTCGTATTGTTGGTAGTCGAAACAAGACTAGGGAACGAAAGCTGGTCTACAGTCACAATATTGCCATTGTGAGGGAAAGACATCACGCGAAAGAGTTTCGATACGACAGCTTTCATTGCGTAAACATAGTCTCGCCCAAGGAGTAAATTGAAATCCAAGGGACCTCGAACTACCATAAGATCAATACAGACAGTTTTACCTTCCAAGGTAATAGAAAACTTAGGAAGGATCCCTAAAGGTTCACTAATGGTTCTGTTAAAAGCTTTCAGATTCTGCATAATAGGCGCAAGCTGAGGGGAACCCAAAGCTTTCCAAACAGTTGAGGATAAAATACTGATAGAAGCACCTTCATCTACCTGTGTACGATGTATGTCCCTACCACCAGCCTTGACAATGATTTGGAAAGGGATGGAGGAAGGAAGACGAGGTTCTGTCAGTCTATTCCAATCAAAGGAAAAGACCTCAGTGGTTTGAGGGGGTTCTGGAGAAACAGGTGAAATGCCCCCTGGCATAGAAGAATCTGATGTAACAAGAAGAACCTGAGCGGTATGAAGTTCACTCTCCAAAGGGAAAGTGGGATCGACCGAATGTGAAATTGAATCGACCAATTGATCAACTAATTGATCATCAACCTGAGTGACATGAGTTTCACTCTCCAATGGAAGAGTGTGATTGACTGTACTTGAATTTAGATCAATCACTCCGTCAGTTGACGGTAGGTTGGGAGAAAGTTTACGGTAACCAGTTGGAAATTTTTGCTGTGGAACAGTAAGGTTTTCCAACAATGTTGAGGCTTCATCCATGTGAGGGCAAATGTGAGTTTGATGACTCCCTTTGCATAACTTACAAGGAAACCTAACTTTACCCTTTTTCCCAGAAACCTGACTATCACTGGTTTATGGATCAATGGAAAGTTGATGAGATTTTTCTGACCATACTTCCAAGACCTTTGGAATACCAGGACAATTGACAAGGAAGTGGTCACCCTTACAAAGCCTGCAAGGGAATTTGGGTTTACGATGCATGTCGGAGTTTTCCTCAACACAACTAACACTTACAGTCGTGATTGGTTGGTTGACTTCTTTCTTATCTTGCTTCTTCTTCTTCTTCTTCTTCTTCCCTTTCTTCTTCTTCTTAGCCTCTTGGTTACTAGCATCAAGGCTTTTACCAGGCAAAGAGGAAGAAATGGAGGAAGAAAAATTAGGCGAATAAGGTAAAGGGTCAACAGAAGGTTGGTAATGTTGAGATGGTGAACTCTGTTGAGGTGAAGCATCCGGTTGAGATGGAACAATTGGAGTATTTTGGGCCAACGAAGTTGAAAATAACCATATCGGTAAACCTATTGTAAATCCAGGTAATGACAAAGTAGCCATATAAGGAGGACCAACATTTCCAAAGTAAGGAAAAGTACTAGGATTCTCGTTAGGAGGGGTTCCTAGGTTGGTAAATTCCGGAACATTTGCCATTATATTCAACTTCAGTGAATTTTATTAACAGTTTTTAAAACTAAAATTAACAATTCACAATTCACACCTAACAATTAAAATTCACGATTCACACCTATGGTCCCTAAAAGTAAAAACAAACAAATTAACACGCGCTATCAAATCTAGGAGTCAAACCACACACAAACAGTAGCCTTCCAGACCGAAAACACTAGTTGGTGATGAAATCCAACATCGCAGAATTCAGTACAAAAGTGGCGGGTGGAACAGTTACCCCGGCAACCTGCTTAATGAATAGACTGGACCAAGTTCCTCCACTTTAACCGTCTCGAGTGAAGTGAACCCCCCAGAAAATCCAAGTGAGTCTAGCCGACGTCTGCTCCAGGTACAGTGGGATCTTCCCTCCACCGTCACCTTGGGTAGAACCCTAAAGATAATGGTCACTAAGGTCACCAATAGCAACAAATACACCTGGGGGAACAGTCTACGCTCCGACAGCACGCAAGGGCAGAGTATCAAGCTCAATCCCCTTGCCGGCGCCTTGACAATAATCCAAGGTTTACCGACAAGTGACCCCAGGCTCCTCGACAATGGTTAATCCGAGGTTTACCATTTGTAGTACATGCATATCTGGCGTCGTTCCCAATGAGGGAGGATTGATCCCCTCACTGGTTCGGACACGAGCTTGTGCTTCTCCTTTAAGAGGAGCTTTCCTAGAGTATAAATGTAACAGTTGGATTTATCCTACCACAAGATGAGCTACTTGTTTGGTTTTGCTGTCTTGGAGAGTTAATTACTCTCCTACTCCAAGACACTAGCCTAAGCTATGTTGGTGTATCAGAGCCCTAGAAATGTAAAAATTACTAGATGAATTTGAATTAAGCGCTGTGTTATTAAGGTTGTTATTACTCAAATGGGTAAATGGATACGAAACCAATGGTGTTATGACCCGACTCAACTGAATGCAATCGAATATGCTAATGTAATCTCTTCAATTCGATAAATCCTAACTAAAGTAAGGAGAGAGAGTTTCCATTCACTTCCAACAATGCAAAAAATTGATCACTAAGAGAAAATGTAACAAATTCTCTAATGCACTAATTTCATCAAGACAAACTAATGAAAATCAATTCCAAACCCTTTTTTATTTTTTATTTTTGTGTAAATTCAAATCAAAGAAGGCTGATCTAAATCTACAATTGATTTTTCAGAATGTAAACTATGCAATTGTCATCTATGCATAATTCATTTGAAAAGTATGCAAATGTAATCTATGCACATTTTTCATTCATATTCTGAAAATGAGAATTCTAATTATGCAAATGTGATCTATGCAAGAGAATTCTCAAACACAAGACGATTCTAATGTAATCTAAGAACCAATCAAGTGCAAGTCGAGAAAATTGGGTGAGAGTTCCAAAGATCAAAAAATGAAAACACTCAAAGGCGATTAACACTCATACACAATTTAGCCCCCCCCGGTGCAAAAACAAAAGCAAAAAGATGCAAAATTGTGAAAAGACTGAGACAAACCTCCAAGTAATGACCAAAGGAAATCAAATTAAGAATTTCTCAAAAAAGAGACTCAAAACACCCAATTGATGAAAGCTTAGAGCAGAAATGCCAATGAAACAAGCCTAGGTGAAGATTTATGGCAGGTAACCAGTGGATCTGGGCAGTAAAAACAAATTAAAAACAAAAACTAAGAGGCAAAAAGAAGAAAATTGAAATTTTCTCAAAATTGACAGGGGTACGCAGGTCATCCGTTTACACAGGCGCGGGTACGCACTGTGCACAAAGACGCAGTGCGTACAAGTACGCACTGTGTCAAACCCAGAGACTGCGTACTGCTGGCAAAGCTAAGAAAAATAAAAAAACTAAATTGACTCTAAGCTAACCCACCCAAATACACAGTCACAGAGCCAAAAACCAAAAAATAAATGACTTTTCTCAGATCAAAGTTACATACAAAGGAAAAGACTTTCACATCAATGGATTCCCCAGCGGAGCCGCCATTTTGTCAAGCGGAAAGAGTCGATAGTGCGGACACAACCAACCTCCCTAGGAGCCTAAGACTCTCTAGTGACAAACAAGACAAATAAGAGCAATCCTCCTCTAAACATGCATTTACTATATAAGAAATCAAGTGTTTAGATCCTACCTGTAGTCCAACGCTGTTGTAGCAGTCCAGCCTCACTGATCCGGATGAGCTCCTCCTTCACTTTGAAACCTGCATCCACTAACAATCAAACGATTAAATAGCACTTGATAATCTCATAGAATAAAACATATTTAACACATAGACCAAGGAGTACATGAAATAACTCATAAATAACAAGTTATTGAGAAGAATGGACTCATTTGCATTAATAGGAAACAAAAGGAACAATTACAACCTGAGCCTTGGTGTTGTGCAAGTCCCTCCCAGGGTCCATCAAGAGTTCTCCTTTACTTTGACAAAGCTCACCCACTTCCAAATAGAACAAGCAAAGATGGCAATCTCTCCTCACAAGCTTCTAAATGGGAGTCCTAATTCCAGCAGCATCTACCCTTAGAAATGTTTAGCTTTCAACCCCCCCTCCTTCTGGCCCAATTGTTATAGACATTTTTGTGCCTCGCAGCATGGAGCATGAAATGTCAATAATTACAGGGATCCTCAGTCCCTAAACATGTTGTTCTTACCCCTAGAGGAACAAGGTCAGCAAACCACAGCACTTCCTATCAGTTCTCCACCTGAAAACACTAAAAAACAGGCTATTTTTGGATCATGTCAACTGCTCCACTGAGCATCTGCGCTGAATGTCAACTGCTCCTCCTTGTACCTGCACTGAAAGTCAACTCTAATGAAGGCTACCTGCGCTGGGCAAGATTGGCCAAGTGGCACAGTCATTCTGCAAGGTGTCAATTGCCCAGGAAGCTTCCAAACTGACACTTGGTTCAAGGAATTCGCCCTGTGATGAGTAAGAGGTACTTGATCTCCATGTGGAAGAAAGGATCTCCAAGTGGACTCAAGAACTGAAGTTTAACTGAAGAGGGAGAGGACACAAGGCAGCTTTATGTCAGTCTCAAGCTGACTCATCCTTTCTCCTTCTACCCTATATATAGAGCTCTTCTATGAGGTCTAGGGAGGCTGGAATTTTGTGCAAAGCAAGGAAGTGCTGTTGGTTTACAGTTAGAGCTATTGGGTGATTGCTTTTATAGAGGAGAAGAGGAGATTTCTTGCTGCTGGGTAGGTGCTACTGGATTGGAGCCATTTATGGTTGTAACCTTCTCAGAACCTTTTTCTTCTATCAATAAAGCTTTTGATGTTCTCCTATATACTTGTATTGCAATGATGTATTGTTTTCATCTGTATATTTGATTCATCCTAATCCATGCATCAGTTATGAATACATGTTTCTTGTAGTTTCCTTCTCTCGTCTTTGCAGGATCTGTGTGTAGCTGGGCCGGCAAGAGAGCAAGGAGCTGGGAGCAAGAGGCAAGGAGAGAAGACGGGATCGACAAAAGCGAAAGACATCGGTTGGTCAATCTTTTCTTCCTTCTCTGTATTTTCATAAAGGAAAACTATCAAAGCTTTACTTTCAGTTGTTGCTAAGGAACTATCACCCTTAGAGTCGGGATAGGGTCATTCCAAGTCGGATACTTTTCCCCACAACAAACTGGCGACTCCGCTGGAGATCTAGTATCTTGTTGGTTTATTGTGTTTCTTGCTATTCATCTCATAAACAAGGAGAGCACCAAATCGAACTGCAATTGAGTCCTTCAATTGCAAAGTAGAGGGCAGCTGCTCTGGCTCAGTTTCTGAGCAAGTTTATGATTTGAAGAGCTGATCCACAAGGACTCTTGTGCTCTTTGTGATAGATTTTCATCCTCTTGATCATCCCTTAGCTTGTACTTGACCTATAGCTTTTTATTTCAGCAAAAACAGTGAATTTTTGAGCTTTTTATGACCCGGAAACCCTTGTAAACGCAACTCTCGTGTCTCAGTGCAGGCTGTCCAAAGGCAGTCTGCATTTCAGCGCAGGTACTCCCTTCGGGAACTGCGCTGAGAGTCAGTTTGACAGACCAGAGCCTGCGCTGAACCAGTTAGGCTATGTCTTCCTGAGGTTTCCCACTGAGTCTTGGCCCTGTTTTCACTGTTATTTTGCTGCTGATTGCTTGTCATTTGTACTTGCTGTAAACCAACTTTCCTTGACATTATTCCGCCTTAGTTGTGTGATGAAACTGTGATTGTTCTTTCAGTATTTCTTGTTTCAGTTACAATTTCCCATTGTGAAAAGCAAACCAGTATAGCTGTGGCCTCTTAGATCCTGAACTGTAAAAGTGTCTTTGTGATCTTAAGAGCTAGTTTTATTACTGTTCATGGCTGTTTGAGTTTGTTTGTTTTTCATTTTGTGGTTTGAATCTATACATTTCCAGTGTCTAAACAAGTCGATCTTAAGGTGTCTTTTGATTTTGGACAAGCTTGTTTACTTTCGCTCGAAATTAGATTCAAAGTTATACAACAGTTTCCTTTTTGTCTTACATCAACATTAAGGATAAAGAAAAGAAATATCTGCATTGTGCATGTGCATTATTGACAGTTTGCATGTTGATTTAGGAAAAAGTGCATTTAGTGTGTGTTCTATGATCTGTGTGAAAAGTTGATGTCTTTCTTTTCCCTCAGTAGATTAAGGTTTTCAAAGTTGAAAGATTGAAAAGTTTTGCTTCTCATCTTAGATTGCATTTAGGAAGTTGTATATATACATCTCGTGGTGATCCTTAAAGGCAAACTGCTAAGCAAGATCAACATTAAAATGAATTGAATTTACATAACAACGCATTGAAACATAACGCAAACACATAGAGGTCTAAGCTAGAGACGTGTTCCGGCATCGTTAAACGTGATATCTTAGCGTTGAGTGGTTGGGTGATTCCTCCACGGTGAAGCGATAAGTATCAATACGGACTTGTGCTCCCGCGTACCATCGAGTATATTGGGAGACCCCTATAGGAATAAAGCCTTTATCCTTAGGAAGCCGTGTCGGCCGCCCTACTGATCGCGATGTAGTGAACACAGCATTCACGAAGATCGACCACCCGTACCGTAAAACGTATTCTGTGGTTTCGCGAAAGGTTTGGCACACCCTCTGCTTAGATCTCCAGAGCAGTTTCTTTTGGCCTTTTTCAAACTCTATAACTGAAAAAGTCCAACCGAGCATTTGTCACTTCGGGCTCGTTAATACATCGAAGGCGACTAGAGTCATCTTTAGCTTTTTCTCGACTCTTAAAACATGAAAAAGCAAAGTTGTGTCTAATAAAGCGTCGTTATAAAATTCATTTTAAACGGAACATAATCACCTCTTATTCCTGCGTTGATCTGTAAGTTGAGAACATGGAACGCCCCAACCAAGGAAGTCCACAAGATGGAAGTCCTAGTCCTTTCTCCTCTTGGGGAGAAGTTGGTGCGCCCCATATGGCCACATTGTCGCTTCTAGGACTGACAATAGGCCTGCCAGTTTGGCTGTTCTCAACCAATGTAGTTCAGGCCACCATGGTTCCTGATCAATCGAGTCAACAGTTAGATCAGTCTAGAGCTGCCCACCAGCCTTCTACTTCCAAAAGTTCTTTCTCCGATCCTTCATCTTCGCAAGGTAGAGCCGGCAAAAGTCAGCCTCCCAAGGAGAAGAAGGAGAAGAAGAAGAAAGAGAAGAAGAAGAAGGAGCCTAAGGTGACTGGGGGCAAGCAAAAGGCATCTGACAAAAACCCACACACTGCACAGACCGGGCCTAAATCGCCATGTGTCATATGTAGAGGAGACCATTTCCACAGAGATTGTCCCTGTATTCCCCGGATACTAAGGGACTGGTCCCCTCGTCTGCACAATTCAGGAGCATCAACCTCTGACAATCAAGTTGATTGCTTTCCGTCAACCAGCGAAAGTGAAGGATCAAGACAAAAAGGGGGAGTAAGATTCCCCTGTATGTTGTGTGAAGGCAGTCATGCCATCCGCCGTTGTCCCTTCTTAGACGAAGCGAAGAGAGTTTTGGAAGATCGTCCGGTTTCACCGGTAAAACTTCCTCCTGGATACAAAAAACTCGTGCCAAGTCCTTCGTTGGTTGAAAATACAGCTGGCCCGCTCAAGTGGTCGGCTGAAGCGTCAGTCACTGAAAATGAACCTACTGAATCCAGACCGGACGAAAGTCCAAAGGTCGATACGGCAGTTGACCCGGTTCTACCTTCAGAAGTTTCATCTTCAAATGACACCGTCGCCGAAGAGTCATCTTCATGCGACACCCTCACTGAAGAGAATAAGGATGACACCATCCAGGTTCTTTTCATCAGCACCGACTCTGATGAGCGTCAGGGCAATGTGCCCATTCCTTTATCGCAGGAAGGAACATCATCAGGGTCATACCCGGCCGTATATTTGGTCCCACCACCAAGCAACCTGGTTGTATCCTTTGATTGGAATCAACTAGGCAGACCCCGGTTACCAGCTAGTATACCATTCAGAATCATTGTCCAGATCTATAGAATGATTATGGCTGGTACTATCATTGATGAAGGGGCGTCTGTGAGTATCCTTTCCTCTATTGCTTGGAAAGCACTGGGTTCCCCGGCGCTTTTACCTGAGTTAAGAAATCTCTCAGGTTTTGATAAAGGAACCAGTCAACCATTAGGAATCCTCCCCAATGTGCCTGTTACATTGAAAGGGAAGACCGTTAATTTGAACGTGATGGTCATCCAAGGACCCTTGGATTATAACCTACTCCTTGGACGTGACTTTATTTATTGCATGGGAGCGATAGTCTCCTCACTCTTAAGAGTAATGTGTTTTCCACACGAAGAGAGGGTGGTCAAGCTCGTAGACCAACTTTCATTTCCGGGATCTCGCATCGCAAATAGTCAAATACCAACCCTAAATGGTCTGTTCACTCAAGATATGCCTCCACCCCCAGTCCTCCTTCCCGATGAGTGCGAGTGATTCAGAAAGAAAGACTGGAACCCAGGGGGCATGCACCCTGGTCTGCTTCGGGCAGAAGAAACCCTGGGTATAAGGTAGAATTTCCGCAGAAGAATATGACTAGTCTGTACCCCGTTCGTGGATGGAAGAGGGGTTGTTCTGGAATAGTATTCTTTTGTTAAAGTTATGTGTTTGGCAAAAGAGTCATTCACCTTTGTCTAAAGAGGTGGGCAATGCCCAAGTAGGAATTCCCTTATTGCGACAAGCAGTAACCATCTTTGGGGAAAAGCAAGCCTCACCCATTAAAACAAATGTTTTGAAGGATAAGTAGGGGCAGCCTCCAAAGAAAGAGATTCTATTGTTGTGACAGAGGGTAACCATCTTTGAGTAACCTAATGATAGACATCGCCGAAGAAAGAGATTGATTTGCGGCAGCGAATAGAACCCTCTTCGGATAATAAGAAAGAGGCAAGCCTCCCTCAATAATACCAATGTTTTGTCTTTGAGTAGTGTTCTTCTCTTGTCACAAATAGCTGTTCGTTAAAAGTTGGGCCGACGGAAAGACTGAGTACCGCGTAAGACCCCTTAAAATAACGAGAAGACTAGTATCGTTAACATTAGATTGGCAAGATGACAAGTAGCTGTGAACACCCAAAGAAAAGCAGAGGTGGGGGAGAGGAGGGGCAGCCTCGAAATCCTACCCTATACCTGGGGGCATGCAAACCTTTTGGAGTGTAAGCTAGGGGCGGTTATTTATCTGGTTTTAAGATTAACCGTTTTCCGAACTTACATAAAGGAAGGATGAGTTGGAGCATAGCTTTGGTAAGGCACAAGCTCTATAAAAAATGGAACCTTAGAGGAGGCATTCTTATTTTATGACTGGTATTTCGAGCAGTTTTAGCACATGGTTCATGCTCGTTAAAAAATAAACGCAAGATCCGAGCAGTTTTAGCGCATAGTTCATGCTCGTTAAAAAATAAACATAAGCTGTGAGCAATCTTCCCCTAGAGTTCAAGCTCACCCAGAAAAAATGAACCGGTAAATAGCCTTGGTGAATGTAACCTTTGACAGCCATATTAAAGCCCTTGGTCGTGTTCTTGCAGTCTCACCTCCATCCGTTCATTTGGCCAATCGTTCATCTCCATATGTTTGTTTACCCATTTTGAGGAACAGCTGCGAAGAGTGATTTCACTTAGCCATCCTTGTGACACTGCCGTGATTGGAATATTCCAACTTGTACCTGGAATCTGCTGCTATCCCTGTTTATCACTTGTTCCTCAAAAGACGAGTCTTCTTTGAGCTCTTTTCACTGACTCGTAAAATATGAAAAGTTTGCCGAGTTTTGGCCTTCCAGCTCGTTAAAGCGACCGGAAGAGCTATCCCTCCTCTAGATTTTAATCTTTTTGGACCTGAGGGATTATTGCACAAAAAGATCGAGCGCTTGTTTTGTTCGGCTCGTTAAAGTAATCGAAAATTCATCCCTTCTGTATTATTTTATACTTTTTCGGACTTAAGGGATTAGATGACGAAAAAGGAATTATGGAGTTAACTTTCTGCACCTTTTCAGACTCTCTAAAAATGAAAAGGACCGAGTTTTCCTTGTCGTTAGACTCGTTAAACTGATTAAATAGCGACAAACTTGTCTTTAGACGAGAACGAGTTTCCCTATCGCTAAGCTCGTTAAATCATAGCGATGGGCTTGCCCGAAGGGCAGGTTATAGAACAAGCATATGTTATCCTCCTCAAGCTTGACAAAAATAAAGAGGTACTGGTCAGAAATGACTGGGGAAAAAATTGGGAGAACATCAAAGCTTAATGGTAGCAAGTCGCTCTTGAACATGACACTTTTCTTCCGTACCACATCGGGTTGGGTTGTTTCATTCACCGGTCTCATCACCATGGTCTTCGCCAAACCATCCACATTTTGGGGTAATGCTACCGATCCATCGCATCAGTGTCGTTATATGTTCAAGAGAGGTCATTCTGAAAGTGTCAACCGTGTCCCATCCACTGCCATACATTATCCTTCATCCATTCATGATCGCCACCCTGAATCATATGTCACAGTTTGTTTTCACCTCCACTAAAATCATTAGCTCCCTTCCGTGTCATTGATGTGGGATTCATTAAGGCCCTCCTTTGACGGATCGCTTCTTGTCGACTTCAGCTCATTATCCAAGAAGTCAATCTAGGAACAACCCCATCAGTACTTTGAAGCTTGCATGCCTCAATGGCAAGTTTCTCACTTCCGGCGACAGGTATACATCAATGACCTTCGACCAGAAGATTTTGCGTGGCGTTCGACGCCAAGTCCTTTATTCACGCCACGTGAATTGTACTGTAGTACCTTGAGGGTCATTATCATTATCGGTGATTCCTCTCGCGCTTGTTAACGGTTCTCATCATTGACCGGTAATCAAGCGATGTCTTTCCATGTTCGACTTCAGCGAAATTCTCACATGGATCGACTTGTACTTAGAGTGAAGATCGAACGAGTTTGAAGACCCTGGATCTAGTTTCATCCATCCGGGCCGCGATACATATTCAGGAAATATAAAAGCATTTGTCATGTACATCATTGCAGCAGATGATCATCCTACTCAAAGGATGATAATTTCAGCAGAGAATTATCAGTCTACCATCAGACGATCGTCTGTTCTATGTACCAAAATGTATTTATAAAGCTGAGCATGGGAATGCCCGCCTCAGCTAGATCACGAAAACAGAATGAAAAATAATGTATTGTATTGTATTGTATTACAGGGCACCTCTCAGCACTTGAATGAACTTCGGACCCTCTGGATAAAGCATTTCACCCGATAAACGGCCTCATACTTTAGGGGGCAACTGTTATAGACATTTTTGTGCCTCGCAGCATGGAGCATGAAATGTCAATAATTACAGGGATCCTTAGTCCCTAAACATGTTGTTCTTACCCCTAGAGGAACAAGGTCAGCAAACCACAGCACTTCCTATCAGTTCTCCACCTGAAAACACTCAAAAACAGGCTATTTTTGGATCATGTCAACTGCTCCACTGAGCATCTGCGCTGAATGTCAACTGCTCCTCCTTGTACCTGCGCTGAAAGTCAACTCTAATGAAGGCTACCTGCGCTGGGCGAGATTGGCCAAGTGGCACAGTCATTCTGCAAGGTGTCAATTGCCCAGGAAGCTTCCAAACTGACACTTGGTTCAAGGAATTCGCCCTGTGATGAGTAAGAGGTACTTGATCTCCATGTGGAAGCAAGGATCTCCAAGTGGACTCAAGAACTGAAGTTTAACTGAAGAGGGAGAGGACACAAGGCAGCTTTATGTTAGTCTCAAGCTGACTCATCCTTTCTCCTTCTACCCTATATATAGAGCTCTTCTATGAGGTCTAGGGAGGCTGGAATTTTGTGCAAAGCAAGGAAGTGCTGTTGGTTTACAGTTAGAGCTATTGGGTGATTGCTTTTATAGAGGAGAAGAGGAGATTTCTTGCTGCTGGGGAGGTGCTACTGGATTGGAGCCATTTATGGTTGTAACCTTCTCAGAACCTTTTTCTTCTATCAATAAAGCTTTTGATGTTCTCCTATATACTTGTATTGCAATGATGTATTGTTTTCATCTGTATATTTGATTCATCCTAATCCATGCATCAGTTATGAATTTGTAGTTTCCTTCTCTCGTCTTTGCAGGATCTGTGTGTAGCTGGGCCGGCAAGAGAGCAAGGAGCTGGGAGCAAGAGGCAAGGAGAGAAGACGGGATCGACAAAAGCGAAAGACATCGGTTGGTCAATCTTTTCTTCCTTCTCTGTATTTTCATAAAGGAAAACTATCAAAGCTTTACTTTCAGTTGTTGCTAAGGAACTATCACCCTTAGAGTCGGGATAGGGTCATTCCGAGTCGGATACTTTTCCCCACAACACCAATGCCTGTATTTATAGTGGTCAAGAGGAAGTTATTCAGGTCCACCATCAATGGGATAATCCCCTCTTTGGATGGGATAGCTCCCTTATTGATGGGATAAGTTCCTCTTTGGTAGGGGTACATGAACCATCTGGAGGCGCTCAATACACGTCGAACAACCTTCTAGAATTCTCTAGAAATGACCACAAGTAACTTTTTAAAGATGAAACTTGCGCATTTTGACCTTTACAGGGGGACGCACCTGTCCCTTTACATACAGAGCATACAAGTACACAGCTTTTGTGAACATTGGGTGCGTACCCGCAGGTAAGGTCGAGAGAACCTGCGTACCCAGAGATAAATAGATTTATAAAGACTTTCTCTCTTTTTGGAGTTTGACATGGAGAGCAGAGGCATAAGACTTGCCCAGGAGGATAGCATGACTGTTGATAGAGCCATACTAACTGTAAATAGCCATGGTGACATTTTTTAGTGTAACACTTGTGTCGTGCCGGAGCTCTGCTTTAGTATACCAATTTCTGGGAATGATATTCAGGGTGTGATAAAATAAGTGCACTCATTCTGGCTAAGGTTCCTCTCTATAGGCTTTGGTCCATCTGGTAAGGTGCAGGTGCAAGTCATCACGTCCATCATATTTCTCTATTATGCGTACTTCCAACTTACCAAATCTGATCTTCATCATATGCCTATAGGCGCGCCAATCTTCGAACGTTCCTTCATGTGTGCTCCACCATCACGCAGAAGTTGTGCATAGTGCCATTTTCATCGCGTCCAACCATTGGTGCTCCAGTACTGGAATTCCAAATTTGGTCAGAAATCCATCTACCATCGTCAACCCATCATACTTTGGCAATTCACGATCCTAGGCCTTTACATAGTACAATGATTTCATCACCATGTTACAGTGTAGTGTGGTTACTTCATTCAACCTATTGCGCTACCGCTCGTCTTCCTCATCTGAATCATCAATGCAAGTGTTGAGCCTCAAACCTGCACCTTCCTATACACCCTCTCAGCCTTCTTTTCCACTTATTTCATCCACCCAGCTGTTAAATCATTGCATTGTAGTTTAAAAAGAGCTTTTTACATGGTTTTCTGACTATGCTTAGGACTGTTGTTTGGTTTAGTTTTTGTTCATGCAGCTGCGGAAACTTCTCAGTTTCCACAGCCAGCACAGGATTTCGCAGCTATTTTGTTAAAAGTTGTGCTACAGGTGTCCTATGAAGAAACGAGCCACATGGGCAAGCTACAGGTGACGGATACATGGAACGTGTCCCTTCAAATCAGCCAAATCATCCATGGAAGGTCACGGTCAACGAGGGTCAAAGGCAAAGCCAACCAAGGAGTTCAGCGGTGGCACATCTCTGTTTTGGCCAGGTGAACGTTTACGTGGCACAGTCCTCAGCCCACAAAGACACCGGCACACCTGGAGATCATCCCCGTAACTTGAATCCAATAGCTACCACTTCAAAGATTTAATAGACACAATGACAGTTACGCTAGATCTCGGCTGAGGAGATCTACATGTCTTTGGCAACACAGTTAATAGCGTAGGATTCAGTTAGTTAGTTTCAGCATTTTGTCATTATAAATAACGCGTTGATGAATGCTGTGTAGAAGCTTTTTGGATATGTATTTTCAGAACTGTTGTTGTTATTACCCCACTGTACTTTGTTTTATTTATGTTGTTGCTTTAATACATGAGAAGACTCCTTTGCTAAAGCTCGTTCTCATGACTGATCATTGACTGGCTGAGGTGGCAGAGGGTCCCTGCGCACTAAAGCCCTGTATAGTTGTTATTTGATTTCCTTAGGTTTCTGTTTTCATAATCATTAGCCTGTACATAACACACTGTTTTGATGCTCCTTAATTCACTGCTATTTATATTTTCATTTCTGTTCTCTTGTAGTTGTCAGCTGATCAATGTTTTTCTGCAGGTTTTCTTAGGCAGACCGGGAAAATTTTCATCTTTTTGATAACTATTGGCATATGAGATCATCTTGTCCTTCCTGTTAACTTTCATTTTCTGAAGTTTAATTCCAGCACTGTCCTTTTTCAAGTTGTGATTTGCTTATTTATTTTTCTGTTATTTAGATATCATACTACTCATCCGTTTATGGTTTCTTTATTTAAGTCAGGTGACTCTATTAGTAAGAAATCAAAATATTACTTATTGTAGTGTGATTTAGTTATCATATTGCTTAAACTTATTCATGATTTCTTCCCACAAGGTAGATTGAGCTGAAGGGTAAAGGATCAGAAGAGTTGAAGTAGTGTGACTAGTTTCTTTTATGCAATTTAATTTCTTGCCATTTAGTTATCATATTGCTTAAAATTATTCATGATTGCTTCCCACAAGGTAGATTGAGCTGAAGGGTAAAGGATCAGAAGAGTTGAATAGTGTGACTAGTTTCTTTTATGCAATTTAATTTCTTGCCATTTAGATATCATATTGCTTGACTTGTTCATGATTGCTTCCCACAAGGTAGATTGAGCTGAAGGGTAAAGGATCAGAAGAGTTAAAGTAGTGTGAATTAGTTTCTTTGCTTTGAGTTGCTTTAAGTTCAATCTTTACTTTCTTTTCATTCAGCAGCAAGGATACTGGGCCATTGTCATTAGTTCACTGTTTTTCTTAAGAATTGACTCCATTACAGTTGTTTTAAAGCTTTATTTTTGAGCACTTTCTAAGTTTTGAAAAAAACACTGTAGAAATCATCATCATCATCCATCCATATTCCATACTTAACTTTCATTTCCGCCATCACACATTAGGGAAAGATAAGTCCAAAAACAAATTAAAAAAACACAAAAACGACAAAAGACTAAGGAAATAGTTATCTAGTACATACAGTACACTTCACTTCGTCAGTTTACGAATCCCGAATTGACATTTTAAATAGAAATTTAGAACACACTAAATTGACCAAACATTTTGGTGCCGTTGTCGGGGAAGTGAAAACTAGGTAGCCAATTTCTTAAAAAAAAAAAACAAGAAAATTTCAAGAAAGGGAAATTGATAACCTCTCAAAGTATGCTCTCCTCTTGCACTTAGTGTGATCTGGAGGATCAGAAAAGATAAAGTTATTGGTTTAATAGTTTCTTGAGTATGCTCTCTTCTTGCACCTACAGTGACCTGGAAGATCATAAAGATAATTATTAGCCCGACTTGAAGAAAAAATGACATGCATAGAGCAAGAGATTCTAGGGGAAGGTTTTTAGCTAGAGCCAAGAGTTCGATTTTTACAACTCCATCTACTTCAAGGAATAGACAAGAGACACCTCCATCATCTCCAACCTACACTCCTAGCCCTAGGATTCCTGGAATTCAAGAAGCAATAGTTGACTCTCCCACATCATCCATCGAATCTGAATTAGGAATAGATCCTTTCTTTCCTTCTACAGGGAGACAAATTGTAATTGAAGAAGTAGAATCACTTGAGAAAGAAGAGGGAGAAATTCCTCCTCGTTCACCCTTAGTAGAGGAACCAGAGGACTCTGAAGTCTCTAGGGAAACTACCATGACATAAGAGGGAGTAAACAGATTTGGTAGAGGTAGAGGTAGAGGAGGAGGAGGAAATAATGGAGGAGGTAGAGGTAACAATGGGGGAAATAGGGATGGAGATAAATCATTTGGATTTCCTATAGTCGATGAAGATTCTCGAGCAACAATGAAAAATATTTCACCATCTGTCCTCCCAAACTTTCATGGGTTAAGAAATGAGGATCCTGAAACATTTCTATTTGAGTTTGAGGTCGTGTGTCGAACCTATGATTATCTGGAAGACTCTCAAAAGCTCAAACTGTTTCCTTCAACATTGAAAGGAGCAGCTTTGAAATGGTTCATGGGATTACTCACTCAATCCATTAGGACTTGGAATGATATGAAACAAACATTTTTGGATAGGTATCTAGACTATTGTATGCCCACCAATCACAAGGATGAGGTATTCAAAATGGTACAAAAAGAAGATGAAAAGTTGGAGGATTTACTTGAAAGATTTCAATACAATCTGAAAAGAGCAAAAATGAGTAACTTAGATGAGGAAACCTTGAAAGCCCTTTTATTAAAAGCCATTAGAGATGAATGGATAGATATTTTGAACATGATGGGAAAAGGAGACATATCTCAACTTCCACTTCATGATATAGCGGAACTGTGTGTCCATCTCTCAAGGGGGAAATCTAAAACTCAAAAAGGGCCTAGAGATCCTTCTCTCATCAGAGCAAACAAATCTGCAACTGGATCAGTAAGTAGGGCTGATATTGGCAACATGCTTGATGAATTCAAAACTGATATCTTAGGGATTCTTAGTGAGCAACTAGACACTCTTAAGATACACAACAAGCAGAAAGCAGAAGTTGAGGCTTTGGCTATCTTTTTCCCAAAGTGTAGAAAGAAACATGCTCTAAGGGAATGTCCCTTGGATGAAAAAGTTGTAGAAACATGTGTAATTTTTTCAGAGAATCATGAGACCAAGGATTGTCCTTGAATTCCTGGGCTCAAAGCTGTCTTTCAAGAAGATCCAGATACAATTGAGTCTCTCTGTTTTTTCGCAAGGAGACCTTGGCAGGCGCAGCAAAATCAAGGTTTTAACAACTCTATGAATTTTCAACCCCCACCAAATTGGAATCCTTGGCAACAACCTTGGTCCCAACCTCAAAATCCTTTTCAATCATGGGTACAAGGTATGCAAAATCCTTATGGGAGATTTTCTCAATTTTATCAATATCCTCCATCTTTTCAAAATCAACAAGCTCCACAACTTCCAAATCAAAATCCACAATTATCATTGCCATTTCCACAACAACAACAACCTTCTCAACAGAATCCAAATTCTCAACTCTTGCTTCCATTCCAACAGAAGTCAAATCAACTTCCTTCTCAGCCATTGCTAAACCCCAATAGTAAAAACCCTCAAAATGCTTACATGATAGAAGGTCAACAATTTCCTGCCTATATGATTGTTCCTCTCAATGATGTACAACTCTGATCTGGTAGAGTTTTAGATAAACCTTCTATAGATGTTCAAAATCAAAGCATTTCTGAGGAAGAATCTCTTGAAGCCAATAAGGGTTCTGAAGCATCTCTTCAAAACCCAAACACTCAGAAAGAAAAAGAAAAAGAGCTAACTCCCACAACTCCTATAGTTGAGCAACCTGCATCTTCATCCACACCTCCTTTTTCTAAAAGATTACAAATTGACAAAGGGGTGGAAAAACAAATCTTGTTGCCTGACTATGATTTTCTAGATGAATTGAAGAATGTCTGTATCAAGATTCCCTTGTTACAAGCCATTAAGGAGATTCCTATTCTAGCAAAAACAATAAAGGAGTTGAGTCTTAAAAGACCAGGAAGGAAACCAAGAGATACAAGAAGAATCCACCTGGTAGGAAAAATTGCAGATATCATGATGGGAAAAATTACTATGCAGAAGTATGTAGATCCCGGTAGTCCAATTGTCAAAACACATATCAATGGAGTAGAAATTCCAAATACTTTGATTGATTTAGGGGCTGCTATCAACATTATGAGTAGACAGACTATGGAACAGCTGAAACTTCCTAACCTTCTCTTTACACCTACTTTACTGCAACTTGCAGATCGATCAATTATTAAACCAGATGGTGTATTAGAAGACATTTCAGTCTCCTTAGACTCTTGGGAATATCCAGTGGATTTCATGATTTTAACTCCCAATAGTAATTTAGGAGGACATCCTCTCATCTTAGGAAGACCTTGGCTAGCCACAGATGATGCTTTCATCAGTGGTAGGTCTGGGGATATGTATATTTCTGATGGTAATTCGACAAAGAAATTCAATCTGTATCCTCCAGCAAAAGAAATTACAGAAATAGGAGATAATGAGTGGATTGATGATGAAGATACTATACAACCTGTCTTTACCATTTCTGAAGTTAGTGAAGATAGTCAAATTCTGAACACATTAGAAAATTTTGAAACATCTTCGGAATGTGACCACACACGATTTCAGTTAGATTCTGACATTGAGTATCTATCATCTAGACAAATGTCTCTTTTCTCTATGGAATAATTTGGTAGTTTTGCCCTTGAGATCTTTCCAGGGAAAACATTGAATATCAACAAAAATTTGGAAAGATCACAACAGGAAGAACTAATCAAAATCTTGCAAAAACATTCTACTGCATTTGCATGGGAGTATATTGATATGAAAGGTATTGACCGTAAGACTTGCATTCATCACATCTACATTGAGGAAAACAGTAGACCAATCAGACAACCTCAGAGAAGGATGAATCCAAACCTTAGGGAGATAGTGAAAGAAGAGCTCCAAAAGTTACTTAATGTGAACTTCATTTATCCAATTTCAGATAGTCGATGGGTTTCTCCTTTGGTTATAGTACCCAAAAATAATGGTAAATGGAGGGTTTGCATTGATTATAGGGAATTGAACAAAGAAACTTTGAAGGATCACTTTCCTTTACCCTTTATCGATCAGGTATTAGATACTTTAGCAGGCAAAACGTATTTTTCATTTTTGGATGGTTTTAGTGGTTACAATCAGATTCAGGTAGCACCTGAAGATCGGTACAAGATCACATTTACATGTCCATGGGGAACTTTTGCAGTACTAGGAATCTTTTCCGATCTAATCCATGATTGTGTAGAGATTTATATGAATGATTTTACAGTTTATGGTAATTCATTTGAAGAGGCATTAGAGAATTTGGAAAAAGTCCTTATTAGATGTAAAGAAACAAATCTATCATTAAGTCATGAAAAATGCTTTATGATGTTTACTGAAGGGATTGTTTTAGGACATCATATTTCAGGAGATGGGATTAAATTTGATAGATCAAAAGTTGAATTCATCTCCAAGTTGCCTATTCCAAATTGTCAAAAAGATGTTAGAAGTTTTCTTGGATTTACTGGATACTATAGAAGATTTATTGAAAACTTCACCAAAATAGCATCTCCACTCTTCAAATTACTTACAAAAGACTGTGAATTCAAATGGGATCCTGATTGTCAATCTGCATTTGAAACTTTGAAAACAAGAATATCTGAAGCACCCATTTTGAGAGGGCCAAATTGGAAACTTCCTTTCCATATTTCTACAAATTCTTCAGATACAGCTCTAGGAGCTGTGTTGGGTCAAAAGGATTTAGTTCCTTATGCCATTTACTACACCAGTAAAAATTTGACTCCCACTGAGTTAAACTATACTGTGACTGAGAAAGAGTTCTTAGTTGTTGTTCATGCAATCAACAAGTTTAGACATTATATAATAGGCTATGAAACTTTTGTCCATACTGATCATTCTGCGATTAGATATCTCATGAACAAACCTGTTACTAATGGCAGAGTTACAAGATGGCTTTTACTTTTACAAGAATTCAATATTACTGTGTTGGATAGGCCAGGGAAACAAAATACAGTAGCTGATTTCTTGTCTAGAATCCAAAATACTAACGAAGATTCTCCTATAGAGGATAAGTTTCCAGATGAATATTTGTTTGCAGTAACTACTAAGACTCCTTGGTATCCAAGTATTGCTAACTATTTGGTTACAGGGAAGCTACCTCCACATTGATTTCCTAATGAAAAGAGAAAAATTATTCAGGAGAGTTCAAATTATTCATGGATTTCTAATGAATTGTTTAAAACAGGGCTAGATTGTGTGATCAGAAGATGTGTTCGGGAAGATGAAATGCCTGACATCCTCAAGGCATGTCATGATGAACCATGTGGTGGACACTTTGCTGACAAGAGGATTGCCTATAAAATCCTTTATTTAGGATATTATTGGCCTTCTCTCTTCAAAGATGCAAAACAATATTTCAGAAGGTGTGACAGCTGCCAAAGAGTTGGGAGACCGACTGTTTCGAATGAAATGCCATTATAGCCATAGGTACTCATTGAACCCTTTGAAAAATGGGCTTTAGATTTCATTGGACCCATTAATCCACCATCTAGACAAAAGAAATATATATTGGTTTGCACTGATTATGTCACTAAATGGGTAGAAGCCAAAGCATTGCCTTTTGCCACTGAAAATTCAGTTGTTCAATTTCTTTTTGAGGATATTTTTACTCGTTTTGGTGTCCCAAGAGAAATTATGACAAATCAGGGAAGTCAATTTACATCTAATTTGATGGAGAAGCTGATGGAAGAATACAAAATAAAGCACAGAAAATCTACTCCTTACCATCCGCAAGCAAATGGCCAAGTAGAATCTACAAACAATGTTCTTGAGAACATCATCACCAAAACTGTTCATCTACACAGAAGAGATTGGGCAGAAAGGCTTTCTGAAGCCTTATGGGCCTACAGAACTACATGGACGAACACAACAGGACATTCTCCCTATGAACTTGTTTATGGGAAAGAAGTCCTGCTCCCCATTGAGTTTCAAGTCAAAACTTTCAAGATGGCAGTTCAGTTGGGGATGAATCTATCAGAAGCCCAAAAGCACAGAATGGAGCAGCTGAATGAGCTAGATGAGATCAGACAAGATGCAGTTTTAAGAACTGATCTAGTTCAACATCAAAGAGCTAAGTGGCATGACAGATATATCAAAGAGAGAAAGTTTCAAGAGGGAGATTGGGCTTTACTGTTTGATTCCAAGTTTAAAGACTTCAAAGGAAAATTTCAGACTCATTGGCTTGGGCCATATGAGATTGACAAAGTCTTTAACAATGGAGCGGTAAGAATCAATACCATTGATGAATTTCAGACTCCCCTTATTGTGAATGGCCACCAATTGAAAATTTATCATAAGCCACTTTCAAAAGAGGAGTTTGTCAAAATGTTCCAAGAGAATTCTGCAATCAGGCTGGTGGAGAAGAATCCCTCTCCCCCACCAGCCTAATCTTTGTTTCTTTCAGTTTTTGAAAAAAAAAAAAAAATATGTGTATAAGCCTGAAAACCAATCCTAGATTGGCGGTCTTATACAGAAAATATAGAGTGAAAATCAGGGACACCTGACACTCTATATTTTCCAAAAAAAATATCTCCTCTCCTTCTCTTTCCATCTTCACTTCATCTCACTTACCATTTCATTTCACCTCCATCTCATTCTCATTTCCATTTCACTTCACTCCACTTCACTTTCATTTCACTCCACTCATTCCATTTTACTCCATCAATAAAAGTTCCTTTCAGGACTATTTTCATTCAGTTGGTTTTCCTCTAACTATCTTTGTGCAGTTAAGGGGGTGCTGTCTCAGTTTCCGCAGCTGGAGACCATTTCCGCAGCCAGAAACAGTTTCCGCAGCCAGAAACGATTTCCACAGCCAGAATCACTCTGTTTTTAAAATTTACAGTCAACTGTTAGTGCCATAATCATTAAATGCAGGTGTAATTGAGCTAAATACATGGGGCATCTCCAAGATAACAAAGAAGAGCAATTGGTTAGAAGCCTTGAGCAAGAAATGACAAAGTTACAAAGGTATGATCAAAAATATTTATCAAATAACAATTCAAGTCATAATTACGCATAGTCATTAAACCATAACAAGTTCTACTATGAGCAATGATTTGATACGATAGCTCTACTACCACTCCTATTCTACGATATCACTCCACACACCTCGCATTCATTGCCCTAACAGTCTCATGATTATCCCGAGTTTAAACTCAAGACTGACTGCACTTCCATTTATTACCCGTACTCTTGAGACGTGACCTATTGTGTTATGGCTCTTCTTAGCCGTAATTTCTGCAACCGTCTGTTGAGACGTGTAAAACCTCATACACAGTCATCCGATTCGAAGAATCCCGCTGTTACTCCACTCGCTTATCACTCCACTTATACCATACTCCTCGCATGCATCCACATTTTATTTTAAACTTGTTCACTGCTGCTCACCCTCTGTTCCTCCGGTAATTTGGATACTTCCATTCCCTGTTCTCCATTTCTAACTGCAGCCACTATAGTTCATTCTAAACCCTTACTGCAATCACTACAGTCTATCCTAAACCCTGTAACAGAGCTATTTTTTTCCTTAATCCTCACACACAGAAGAACTATCAGTTGGAATATAAAACAGAGGATGGGAAAATCACTGAGAGCTGAGCCGGAAGGACCGAAATACTTGGAGGGTTATCCTCAAACTAAGGAATTGCTGAAGAAAGTCAGATGGCTACGATTCATCCAGAAGTTTAAAGGCCATAACAAGGATGTGACGAAAGCTTTTGTGAGGTCCTTTAATGGACAAACAGTGGAGATTGGAGACTTGAAATTCACAGTGACCGAGGCCACTATAGCAGCTGCCACGGGCCTACCTCAAGAAGGTGAAAGGTGGTTTAATTATAGAAGTGTGGACGATCAAATATGGAGAATCATGCTACAAAATCAAGGTATGGATACCACCATATTTACAAGAGGCATCCCTGTTCATACACTAAAAGAGGAATGGTCTAGTCTACTATTAGTCATCCAGAAATTTATCACGTGTGAAGGTCGTTTTGGCTCTATGTATATGTATCATGTTAGATTGATGATGAATTTCATAGATGGTCACACTCTTAATTTGCCTTATTTTATGCTATTAAGTTTGAAAAAGATAAGTTTTACAATTCAAAAACATGTAGGCAATATTGAACCTCATCTCTACCATCATGGGCTCATATAAATTCTTATTGAGGACCAGTTAAAGAAAAATAAGGATACTTGGGAGAAATTTTTGACAAGAAAATACTTCCAAGAGCTGTCTGAGGCCTCTGGAAGAAGTCCACCAAAGATCCCAAAGAAAAGTAGGAGGAAACAAAAGAACATTACAGTCCAAGACTCCCCTACAATATAAATTCAAGAAACAGTCCAAAAAGAAGAAGAAGATAGAGCTAAAAGTAAGAAGCAGAGAAAAGAAAAAGGCAAAAAGAACCATCCAAGAAGTTTATCCATCCCCTGAGCAATCCATAGAAGAGGATTATCAACCTCTGTCAGAAAGATTAATAGATCTTCAAGCTGCTGCCATAGCCAAGAAAAAGCAAAAAGGAAAACAGAGTGCACAAGAGAAGAGTACTAGTTCATACTTAAGAAGGAGCACTAGGCTAAAAGGAAAGGGGAATAAAACCAAAGAAAAACAGTCTCACTTTATTGATTTAGGTGAAGAGACACTTGATAAATCTCCATCTCAGCCAAGCATTGAATCAAGTCCTCCACGTGAGGAAAGTCCTTTTCGGCCGGAAAGAGAGAGCAGTCTTCCTCCTCCACCAGATTTTGAGCCTAGTCCGAGAAAGACACCTGAGGTAGATCCTAATCAGCAAGAGGCATATAATTACCTGGAATCCTTAGAACAATCAGCTGCAGGACCGAGTACCACTCTGCCACTTGATGCACAAGTTCAGTCTTTGAAACAGGAGGTATTTGAGTTAGAAGTCCTAAATAGGTATATCAAACAGGAAAATGAAGCACTCAAAGAGCAGAGTAAGGTAGACAAGATTGTCCATGATAAAACTATGCTTCATTTAGGACTGTGGCAAAAGAAAAACAAAAAACTGAAGAAGAAGTGCAAAAAGTTAAGAAGAGCATTGATTAACCTCAAGTTCAAATGTCTAGTCACGAAACCAAGGATGATGATGTTAGCATCAAAGAAGAAGAAAAAAGGGCTAGATGTCCTTGCAGAAGCCTCAGAACATGTGGATTAGAGGGAAATAACTCAATTTTGGTTGCATGAGGACATGCAACACCTTCACAGTGGGGTATGTTGAGCCTCAAACCTGCACCTTCCTATACACCCTCTCAGCCTTCTTTTTCCACTTATTTCATCCACCCAGCTGTTAAATCATTGCATTGTAGTTTAAAAAGAGATTTTTACATGGTTTTCTGACTATGCTTATGAATGTTGTTTGGTTTAGTTTTTGTTCATGCAGCTGCGGAAACTTCTCAGTTTCCGCAGCCAGCACAGGATTCCGTAGCTATTTTGTTAAAAGTTGTGCTATAGGTGTCCTATGAAGAAATGAGCCACATGCGCAAGCTACAGGGGACGGATACATGGAACGTGTCCCTTCAAATCAGCCAAATCATCCATGGAAGGTCATGGTCAATGAGGGTCAAAGGCAAAGCCAACCAAGGAGTTCAGCGGTGGCACGTCTCTGTTTTGGGCAGGTGAACGTTTACGTGGCACAGTCCTCAACCCACGAAGACATCGGCACACCTGGAGATCATCCCCATAACCTGAATCCAATAGCTACCACTCCGAAGATTTAATAGACACTATGACAGTTACGCTAGATCTCGGCTGAGGAGATCTACGTGTCTTTGGCAACACAGTTAATAGCGTAGGATTCAGTTAGTTAGTTTCAACATTTTGTCATTATAAATAACGCGTTGATGAACGCTGTGTAGAAGCTTTTTGGATATGTAATTTCAGAACTGTTGTTTTTATTACCCCACTGTACTTTTTTTTATCTATGTTGCTACTTTAATACATGAGAAGACTCCTTTGCTAAAGCTCGTTCTCGTGACTGATCATTGACTGGCTGAGGTGGCAGAGGGCCCCTGCGCACTAAAGCCCTGTATAGTTGTTATTTGATTTCCTTACGTTTTTGTTTTCATAATCATTAGCCTGTACATAACACACTATTTTGATGCTCCTTAATTCACTGCTATTTATATTTTCATTTCTATTCTCTTGTAGCTGTCAACTGATCAATGTTTTTCTGCAGGTTTTCTTAGGCGGCCCGGGCAAATTTTCATCTTTTTGATAACTATTGGCATATGAGATCATCTTGTCCTTCCTGCTAACTTTAATTTTCTGAAGTTTAATTCTAGCACTGTCCTTTTTCAAGTTGTGATTTGCTTATTTATTTTTCTGTTATTTAGATATCATACTACTCATCCGTTTATGGTTTCTTTCCTTAATTCAGGTGACTCTATTAGTAAGAAATCAAAATATTACTTATTGTAGTGTGATTTAGTTATCATATTGCTTAAACTTATTCATGATTGCTTCCCACAAGGTAGATTGAGCTGAAGGGTAAAGGATCAGAAGAGTTGAAGTAGTGTGACTAGTTTCTTTTATGCAATTTAATTTCCTGCCATTTAGTTATCATATTTCTTAAACTTATTCATGATTGCTTCCCACAAGGTAGATTGAGCTGAAGGGTAAAGGATCAGAAGAGTTGAAGTAGTGTGACTAGTTTCTTTTATGCAATTTAATTTCTTGCCATTTAGATATCATATTGCTTGACTTGTTCATGATTGCTTCCCACAAGGTAGATTGAGCTGAAGGGTAAAGGATCAGAAGAGTTAAAGTAGTGTGAATTAGTTGCTTTGCTTTGAGTTGCTTTAAGTTCAATTTTTACTTTCTTTTCATTCAGCAGTAAGGATACTGGACCATTGTCATTAGTTCACTGTTTTTCTTAAGAATTGACTCCATTACAGTTGTTTTAAAGCTTTATTTTTGAGCACTTTCTAAGTTTTGAAAAAAACACTGTAGAAATCATCATCATCATCCATCCATATTCCATACTTAACTTTCATTTCCGCCATCACACATTAGGGAAAGATAAGTCCAAAAACAAATTAAAAAAACTCAAAAACGACAAAAGACTAAGGAAATGGTTATCTAGTACATATAGTACACTTCACTTCGCCAGTTTACGAATCCCAGATTGACATTTTAAATAGCAATTTAGAACACACTAAATTGACCAAACAACAAGATTCTCCATTCCCCTGTGATATTCTGCTATCCTCCAATGTCTTGACCCATCCTTGCCCCTAGGTAGTCATTCCGTAACTACAATCTTCATCATCATCACTGTGCACCAGTTCGAGGTAGCACGGTCCTTTAGTCGAATCTAGCGGAATAATGACATGGAGTGCCTTTGTTTCAAATATCATTGTCCTCTTCTTTAGATTAATAACTTCGTTCATGTTGGTGGCCCAATCTATTCCTAACAACATAGGATAGGGCATATTTTCATCCATGAGCTCAATAACTTCAAAATCTGTGCGGGTACTGGCACAATCAAGGTCTACCGTTACTCCTTGCAGCCATCCCATGGGTAGCACTTTCTATTGATTTGCCATCCGCAATTGGATAGGGGACCATTGTAGTGTAGGCTTACCCATGCGCTGCCATGTTTGTTTTTACAATATGTTGGCATCTGAGCTCAAATCGAAAATGAACTGCTCCATCTCACAATCGTCGACCTGTGCTGTTAACCGCATTTCCCTTTCGGTCTGTGATGCATGTCTTCCCAACTTTCGAATGACGCAAGGCTCATTCCACCCTGTACACCTATTTATCAACTCCTGTAAGCCTTTAACCACCCTGTTGTCACAAAGAAATTTTATACATGTCTCTAGAAAGGTAGTTATCATCGAGTGATCCTTGTCCATCTCGGTTTGATCCCTATTACCTGGGGTAGAGACCTACGCAAAGCTCACCCAAGCTTCCCGATACATCCCGTTATCGCCTCCCAGGTTCTTTCCATTTGCTCCTATGGTTGTGCCACTCCTCAGCATCATGTTGACCTTGGGATCTTCCTCACAAGGTTCGAACCTCATCATCTGCACATTCTGGGTTTGTTGTTGGTTGTGCTGCCCTCTTTTCCCGAATCTGTGGTATCAACAAAGGACAATCTAGCAGCTCATGATCAAATTGCTCACAATAGCTACATGAAATTCTGGTTGGGTTGGTACAATCTCATGTGTAATGTCATGGTCCTCCACAGTTGTAACAAACTAACTACCCACGACCCCTTCCATGTACCATTTTCCGCCCTGTCCACGGCCACGTCCTTGGAACCCACTGCGCGCAATTGCTATAACTAGATCCTGATTTTTCACCTCTGTCTGCATTCTATAGGTAGATGAATGATCCATCAGCATTTGATAGCTACAACAATGCCTTTCTTCGTGGCCCACTGATCTACAAAAGTTGCAAAAGAGCTGTTAGGGGGTCTAATTGTATTTTGGTAATAGATGACAATTATCGGTGTTGTGCTTTCCTCCCACCTGACAGATTGTGCACCAGAGCAGGGTGGTTGTGCTCGGCCCCGCCTATGCCTCTGGTCATAATGGTGTTGGTCCCCCTGTTACCACAAAATTCATCCAGACCAGACAATGATATTTATCGTGTCCTTGGCTCTTACACCTTACACACCATACTTCCTCCCAGACCTCTGAGCGCGGGGTCTGTTCTTGTTTTAACTTCTGCATTTCCAAGCATAAATTTTTGACCTGTGCTTGGATTTGCTGAACTCCAAACCCTGGGTCTGGTATCAAGGTTTCATGTAGCCGCATTGTTGCCTCCAGCACTTCAGCTTGGGTTGAGATCTTTTGTTGTAACAAAGCTGACTTTAGATATAGCGTTAATGATGCGACAAACCAAGCACAATGTTGTTCATCTGTTAGTGTCATGTTGGCCTCGCGGATAGTGATTTTCAACCTTTGATCCAAATCCCACAGAGTTTCACCCAGCATCATTACAATCTCTTTGAATCCTAAAACCAACTGTTTTCTTGACTTTGGCTGGCTAAATTCCTTTTTTAATTCGGTCTGGATTTCCACTACCCTTGCTGTTGGGTTACTTCTTGAATACTTCATGTACCATGTCAGTGCTCGATCCTTAAACACACTAACTAGGGTAGCCTTCTTGATGTTATCATCTATGATACCCTAAGCATCCCATACAGATTTAATCACAAACCAGAATTGTTCTGGGTCTTCGCCTCCTGCTCCCTTGAATACCAGCAACTAAATCGCACTTGACATAGTTACCCTTGATCTTGATTCCTTCGATCCTTCAATGTTTTGCTTTCTTCATTCCACACCAAACACCATTTAGGTAGATCCCGGTCCCTACAATGAAACCATTTGTTGGCTTATATGGTCCTGACCCAGGTTCGGCAGAATTATTTAGCCAAGAAAATCCTGCAGCTACTGGCCCTTTTAGCAATAGTTCGTGAAGCACGGACTGAGGTCCCAGCCAAGGTAGCAAGGGAGGGTGCTAGAACTAGATTTTTGCACCCTTGGGATGTCTAGATGTGGTCTAAGAGGTTCACGCACCATCTTGTAGCTTTGCACTGCGCTAGATCCGTGCAGATCCAGATAACCTTAACTTTCTCTTACCGCATTGATTACAGATCTACTTTATACGAGTAATTATTATAACATAGATCTATTTGGATAGGTCTTTAAGAAAACATTTACTTCTTTCATTTAGTTTGCATATTGAGATTAAACTTGATTCACAAGTACTCGATAAGCATATGCATGCAGATCAAAACAGTTTCATTAATCATAAAAGAACAGAGTTGCGATAACTGAAATTAACACATAATTTAGAAGAACTTATCTTTATTTCCAATTATCAACCTTACATCTAGATCTTCCCTGCGCACTCAGCTATAGGGGTCCACACACACAACTGTGGACTCTCCCAGGCCTCTGCACAGACAGCTGCAGAGCCTCTATCCTCCACCCAAACCCTCGACTCGGACTTATAAACACTCTTAGAATGCTCTTTTTAGACACCCATTACATTCAAGATCTCCAAAAATCATCCCAAAACATAGCTACTCTACCCATAGAACCTCGCTCTATTTATACCTTTCCATGGACTGCGATCCATAGGCAGGTTGACTCAACCTACATTTCTTTACATTATTTTTGGGTGAACTACCCTTTTGACTTGACCTTTTACATTTCGCGCTCTGCATACTTCAAAATTTTTACAATAGTTTAATCCTAATTTCTAGGCTTCCTCTCCCAAACCCGTTACGTGGGACCTCCGCTACCTAACAATAATCGTTGGAGAAGTAATAAGGAGAAGTTTCATATCATTTCTATGTGTCCTTTTCCTGTTTTGTGCATTGAATGTATTGGGTATAAATTGTAATTTCACTATTTATATGCTGCGCAAACTTATATGATTGTGTTGATTAAGTGAATATAAGATCAAGTATCTATTTACGTGAATTTAACTAACAATTATATGAAGATAAGAAAGATATGCAGTGTAACTCAGGGAAATAGAAAAGGACACCACCCTAGCAGTGAGAAAGCACCTCAGCCCCTGGTTAGGGCAACGCGAAGGTGATTATAACATATCACGAAGGCCTCATAGGTTAGGATAGTGTGCGAAGTGACCTGCGTGAAGGTATTCAAAGTTGGACTAAATCGAGCTCTCAGACATCTCAAGGGTGTGGAAACTTGCTTCCAGCATCTGCCCATACTTCTTCGGGTGACACCTCATTCCACACTCCATGGGCTGTTCTGCATAGATATGTCTAATGTCGTTTCATTGGAATCCAGCTAAGAAGGAAATTAAAGGGTGGTTGGGTAGAAGAATTCACGAGTTCGAGGCATAAGAGAACAGGAATACGCGACTAATAAAAGAAGAGTGGTTAGACGTCTACCTATACAGAGAGATCCGCAAAATCGTATTCGCATCTTTCCCTACTGAGTTGTACGAGTAGATCGTGAAGCTAGTAGATAGCCAAGGAAGGTGGAAGTTCGACAATCCTATTGTGTGGACCCCAAAGTTGGTGCGCAGATTGGAAGCATCGTTGGATAAGATCATGCACGCTGTTGATCACTGGCTTGATCAGATTATAGGAGGATTCATTACTAAGTTTGTAGTAGATACCTCAGTTAGCTATAGTGAAGCATAGCGATGCTTTCTCAAAAGACCACAAGGTAAGTACATAAGGTCTTTGAATACTCGGATTAAATTGCTAATTTTTGAAAAGAGGGTTATGCAATTACCTTGATGTCTGGAGCTATGCGAAGTAGAAAAACCTACAAAAACAAAGGATGTAAGGGACCAGAGAATAGCCCTTTGATTTCACCTTTGTGAGGGGATGAGGAAGATCCCACAAAGTTCTCTCTGTGAAGTGCGATCTATCTGATAAGGAAAATAATTTCGCACATACCATCCCCACCCACACTACCACTAGCTTCACCGCCTTCACCACCATCCTCGCCCGTACCACCTCCGCCACCACTGTGAGTCAATATGGCAAGCACGATAAAGTTGCATGTGTTCAATGGAGTAGGAAATGAAGATCTGAACTAGTTTTGGTTTGTGATAAGAGTCATATGGGAAGCGTAGGGAGTTAAAAATGGTAATATAAAGAAAGCGATGCTCGTCAGTGCTCTGCAGGATCACATGCTGACTTGGTATATTAAGCATTCTAATGATAATCGAAATGCGGGAATCACAGACATCCAAGCAACGTTAAACAGAGAATTTAGCAGGCCGAAGTGAAAGGCACATTCAATCATTGGATTCAAAGAGATCACAATGCTACCAGGTGAGAATCCTTGGAAGTTGGATCAAAGTTGAAGTGCATGATTCGTGAAGCTAATATGAATCTGACGAATGGACAACATCACCAATGGTTTGTAGCATCGGTAATGCCACCTTTGAGGAGCGTGTTGTCACAGTAGAGTTTAATGACTCAAGCAGAGGCCTTAGAGATCGCGATGAGGCTGCATAAGACCCCGATCCAGGATCCTAACTTGGGAGTTCATCTGATCCACGTGTAGTTCAAAAAATTATGCCTTGAAATGCAAAGTCTGAAATAGGATAGGACAACTCGTCTAGAAGTGCGCAAAGAAATGTGGTCCGTAAAATGCAAGGGTCAGGGCCATGATAAGGACCACTGCCTGGTATTCACAAATTACCTCACGGGAGGAGGACCAATGTTGGTAAGACTAGAGGCACAAGCAAGACCTAGCGCGATGCCTACTTTATGGTGCATGATTTGTCAAATAGAAGGGAAACACGCTATGGACACCTGCCATTTCTTATAGAAGTATACTCAAAATTCACAGTAATTGTTTTGTAACTTTTGTAGTTCAGTGGGATACAATGAGCACACTTGTAGAAGCTATGAGTTGATGATGGATAGAACTTCCACCTACAGGGTTCAGGCCAAAACACAGCCCCTAGACTAGAATGCAGGAGTGGTGCGAAGTGGATTTCAGGGGTGTGGATGAGGCCGAGGTGGACGAGGACTTGGAAGAGGTTGCGGATAGTTTTTATGATGCAATTACGAAGGGTCAGGACATTATGCTCATGATTGTACAAATCCAACACATCTATCATGTCTGTGTTGTACCTTGTTTGATCATGAGACGGAATATTGTCCTATGTTGATAGCTAGGATACGCGACAAGGGAGCACTATTGCCTCCCCCACCTCAGAACCTACAGATGATGAAGTTTAGGCCGTGCGAGGAAGATCGAAATGTGAAAATTGTGCTCCGAAGTGGAATCGTGACGAGAGATGATAAAGGAAAACAACTTAAATATAGTACTTGGGTTAACAAAGCTCTAGCAAATGAAGCAGAGTTTGATTTGGAGCACGCTAAGGAAACATTCATGGAAGCTAAGAAGAGCTTCATTGATGCCTCCACTTCAGGGAACAAAGATAGACCGGAGCTGGAAATGGGCCCATCTATGTTGATGATGTTCCTAGAAACATGCATGAAGCTACTACGCGAAAGTAAGGCTGTAAAGGGACTACAGGAACTCATTAACAGATGCGTTGGAACCGTGCTAGGAGAACCGTGCATAGTCTGGAATATTGGAAAGCATAAGACAAGGATGGGAAGATAAATGAGGTTAACTGCGTAGATTGTAGAATATGAGATGGACCAAGTAATTATGGATTTAGGATTGGACATGAACATTCTGTCAAAGCAGACATGGGAGCACATGGGGAGGCTTATGCTGTAATGGTCTCCTATTCAGCTGCGAATGGTGAATCAGCAAAGGATAATACCCATCAGATGATTGCAAGGAATCACTCTTGATATTGAGGGAGCAAGTGCACTAGAATACTTTGAAGTGATAGAGATTGTTGATGACAGCAATCCCTACATCGCGCTCTTAGAAATTGATTGGGCCACTTACATGAATGAGGTAATTAATCTGAACAAGTGCAAGATGGTTTTTGAGAAGAAGTCTCTACGCGTATTTATACCCTTAGACCCTGCTGAGGGATTGCACTGCACTGAGCTGATGAGTGACTATGAAAGTGAATGATTTGGATTGCATCTACAAAATAGCCATGCGAGAGCAAGACTGGGTAAATCCCACCGTGGATGGATGGATCGTGGATGGATGGATCTCATGGGAACACGAAATCTCTTGTACGTCAGATTCTGATGAGGAGATAAAGCAATGGCAGAATGGATTACATGAGGTAAACACGCTAATCTGTAAAATGATGACAAGATCACTGCATTGTGTATTGATAGAAGTAAGGGATTTTCCTAATTATGATGGGTTAAGTGAGGTAGAAACTTTCCTAGATAAGTTTGAAAGGGAGGTACCAAAAAAGAAAGGTTTCTAGGCCTTGAATTGGGTACTGCACGCTACACCCATGAGGTGGTGGGGTACGCACAAAGGGAGCTTTGAGGACTAGCACAAATGAATAAGAATGATGTGCACATAGTCTAGGAAGCCTAGAGTGTGATTGATAGATAAATGCAATGGGCAAGATAAACCGCATGCACATCTAGCTAGGTGGATGCCGACATATGGAAAACAACCTACACGGATGCACATGAACTTCGCATTGGGAGATACGGTCAATAAGAATGTGCTGGTGGGACAATTGAGCAAATGGATCCTCATGTTGGAATGATAGAATGTGGAGAGAACGATCACGCAGAAGGTTATCCATGCGGAAGCATTTAACAAGGTGTGCGAAGCACTGAACAAGGTATGTACTACATAGTGAAATGATTGGGACCTACGCCTACCAGTGGTTTTATGGGCTTATAAGACAACGTACAAGAAACTGACAGAACAAATGCCTTTTAGGTTGAGCTATGGAGAAAATGTTGTAATTTTTATCAAGCATATGATGCTTAGTCCGCGCGTAGCAGTGCCTGTGGATATGATGGATCACAGAACCTTGGAAGAAGGGATCTCGTAGTTGGAAGAGCTCGAAGAAGAATGCTTGGGACCTGATGAAGAGATCTAGTAGGGCAGTGTTAGGCTCTAAGAACTCATGAATGAAAGTATTAGGTTTAGGAAGAAAAGTGCCATGGCAGAAGCAGAAGTCAAGAAGCTCGAGGACGGAATAAAGAAGGACTTTCTTAATAAAAATACCATGGTGATAGAACAAAATGAGCTCGTTTACCTTGAAAAAATTGGGGACTACCACCAAGATTTGATCAGCTTGATGCCTTGGATTGGACCATATGTTATTAAGGAGACCTCGGATAGGGGCACGATGCGGTCGGTAAAGTCAAATGGCAGACTCTTTCCAGGAAAAGTGAATGGGAGTCGGTTGAAGCCATGCACGGATGGTTCATCTATCTGAATATCCAACTGAAGCACAATCTTAGTGCTACAGGTAGCTGAAAGGAGGCAGGGGACTATAAGCAAATGGAAGGAAGCATCTCAGCTACAACGGTCTCTGAACAACCCGTCTAGGAGGTACAATAGGAATCCGCTTAGCGCGCTGCGGACCTTGCAGTGGTCTAGGCAAGTTCGGAGGTCTCCACGTGAAGATCTCCACATTGATAGAGTGACTCGAGGGTGAGTCATGATGTTTGTGTTGGGGACATGTTGGGCACAAGATCCCCCAAGAAAATTTTTGGGGCTTAAAGCCTAGATTTTGACTAAATCTGATGTAAAGACTCCGCATTTTGTGGGCGTGGAGCGTGAGATTGTAAATTAGTCATAGGGTTGTCGCCCTCATTTTTGTAATGTAATGTTTGCTTTAGAGATATGCCCATGGTCCGTGGACCATGGGATTGTATAAATAGAGTGAGGCTCTAATTTTTAAATGACCGAATCAATTGATAAATGAAGGAAGAATAATTGAGTCTTATCTAAGTGTGTAGTCGAGTCCTTGGGTTGTAGAGTAGGAGAATTCTCTACAGCTGAGTGCGCAGAGGCCTAGTAGTCCATAGCTGAGTGCGTAGACCCCTGCAGCTGAGTGCGTAGGGTGAGTTGAGTCTGTAACTTTTTGATAAGTAATAAAGAGAAGTTTCATATCATTTATGTGTGTCTTTTTTATGTTTTGTGCATTGAATGTATTGGGTATAAATTGCAATTTCACTATTTATATGCTGCACGAACTTATATGATTATATTGATTAAGTAAATATAACATAAAGTATTTGTTTACACGCAGTTAACTAACGGTTATAATAGGATAAGGAAGATACACGGTGTAACTTGGGGAAATAGCACAAGATGCTGCCCTAGTAGCGCGAAAGCAGCTCATCCCCTAGTTAGGGCTGCGCGAAGGTAATTATAACAGATCGCGAAGGCCTCGCAGGTCAGGATAGTGCACAAAGTGACTTGCACAGCGACATTCAAATTTGGACTAAATTGACCCCTTAGACATCTCAAGGGTGGAGAAACCTAGTTCCAACATCCCCCCATACTTCTTCGGGTGAGACCTCAACCCACGCTCTGCGGGCTATTGCCAAAAGGGATAGTAGTGTAGGGATTTGTTTGCCTAATTAACTCTGGACCTAGGTCATGCTCCATCAAGCCAACAATTTCCAAAAAAAAATTACAACACTACTATCAAGAAATTTTCCCTATTTATTGCAATTTTAAATACTGACACTACAACTGTCAGCATTTTCCAACAGATATTTAAAAGTGAAAAATGTTTATTGTGATAACATGCGTGTCATGATTATCATACTCACAGTATGATTTTTCATCTTTGGTGTTGCTCCACTACCAGCGGGCCTGGATAGTACCCTGATGTTGTCACTTTAGGAGCACAAATGTTGCTTCACTGTTAGAAAGCCTAGAAAATACCCCAACAAAGTCACTTGCTTCACCTCCCTCTACAAGAAGTATTTCTCTTCTTTCACCATTTATTTATTTATTTTAAAGTAAATGTGCAAAGAAACTTATTATTTTTCGATGGGCGCAAGAGGGATCCCTAGTTCATGAGAGTAGAGGAGGTTTCACCTTCAAAGAAGTATTTTAAGACCTTTGATATTGGTTTACTTGCTTTAGATTTTACCTTAATCCTTTCTCTACTAGATTGGACAAGTGTTAACACACAAGCATAATTACAGTAAGTTGAGTAGTTTAGACACTAGCATAGGTACATATCTAATAAGTTCCCTCAAGGTTCTCCTATTGGGTGAATTGTATTTTCCATATGGATGTATCTCATCCTATGGAATTTTCCCAAAAGAAGAAGGAGAACAATAGAAAGCCAAGAATTGTGGTTGCCACACTTCTCTTTAATTACACCACAACGTATTTTGAGTCATACACTTTTTCACAAGGGTCTTATTTATGTACAATGACCAACAAATGAGACATGACAATGCATCACTAGCATAACACACGAATGATTGACAGAAATGAAAAGACATGAAAAACAATAAAATGTACAGGAAGCACAAATCATAGCTTATATTGAAAGTAATATTTTAAATATCAGCCATTTATGGGAAGGGAGTCAATCTTCCCATCTAGGGATTTTTTCTTGAAAGTATTGTGACCAAGTTTTTCATTAACAATGGATGGTGTAATCAACAAACGTTGAAACTTTGTGTTTTTCCCCTTTTCTTCACAGGGTTTATCCCACTTTAGTACTAGTTCACCCACATCAAATCTCTTTGCCTATGTGAAATTCTCATCAAACCAAAAATTTACACTATTCTAATGCACAACAAATCTATCCTTGACTTTGAGCCTTTCTTCCTCAAGCTTGAATAACTTTTCTATCCTACTCTAAACCAAAAGGAAAGGTCTACCATGTGACTCTTTAGAGTGTTTCAAGGATGGAAGATATAGGTTTAGAGGTAAGATAACTTCTTTACCATAAAATAAAAATTATGGCGAGGTTTTCAGGTAAGGTTTTGGAGTTACATGGTTGGCCCAAAGTGCATCAGTCAAAGCTTTATGCTAGTTCCCTTGTTCATAAAAGATGTCTTTCTTGATTATGCATATAATATTCTTATTTGTTGATTCATCCAAACCATTTCCCTGTGGATAATAATTAGATACATGTTTCAATACAATCCCATTTTCTAATGCAAATTCATAAAGTTTTAATGATGGAAAGTAAGTCACATTATCAAATAAAATTCACGTAGGAACACTAAACCTAGTTATAATATTTAGTTGCAAGAAGTGGATAACTTCCTGGTCATTTACTTTTCTGAGAGGAACTACATCCAACCATTGAGTGAATTAATATTTCACCAGTAGAATATATCAGTATTGCTTTGACAAATGGGGAAAAATTTCACCAATAAAATTGAAGCCCCACTATTGGAATGGTTCTTCAACTGCTACTGGTAGTAGTGGAGTGACTAACCTGTGATCACAATCGATGCATCTCTAACAAGCTTGGCACTTGTAGACATAGGTGTGAGCATCCTTAAATAGAGTGGGCCAATGATAACTCGCCCTCATAGATTTATGTGTCGTAGTGTCACCCGCATAGTTGATATTTTCTGGCCCATCATGTAAATCTTTAAGGACCTTCTCTGTATCGTGCAACTCAAGGCACCTTAGCAGGACACGATTGTGGTTCTTTCTAAAATTAAGTCCATGAACTAATTGATAATATATATATATATATATATATATATATATATATATATATATATATATATATATATATATATATATATATATATATATATATATATATATATATATATATATATATATATATATATATATATATATTATATATATATATATATATATATATATATATATATATATATATATATATATATATATATATATAGATATTTTAAACAGATTTCCCTCTTTTACTTATTCGATAAGTGTGTGGGAAAGGTTCCATGCTCCAAAAATTGTCATAAATATGCATACCATGGTACTGTAGATGTGGATTGAGGAACATGTTCAATGTTGTACATTTCTATCTCCTTCTCCCATCCTGAAATATATTTCTCAATAGCATCTCTTGCTTAAGCTACTAGATTACATAGGCCATGCCCCTTTATGGTATTAAATGGTTTGTACTCCATATCATATCCTTGTAGATAGGTCATCCAATCAGCCCTCTTCTCACCTAGCTCTTGCTGCACGTGCAATGTTGTCACTGCTGGATGAGGTAAAAATGTGATTGTATGAGATTTTAATAGATAGGGCCCAAACTACTTAACTGCCTTATATAAAACACATTATTTCTTGTTAATGGGAGGATAATTTAATTCTGGTCCTTATAGATTAGCACCCATAAAAGAGATAGGGAATTCATTTCCGTCAATATCCTTCTGATTCAATACGACCATGATCGATGAATACAAGAAAAAATGTATAGAGAAATAAATATTTTCCATAAATGGGTAAATGCTATGGGTGCATTGGCAATAACCTTCTTGATATGAGTGAAAGCATCCTTCTCCCATTTATCACATTTGTATACTACATCTTTCTTCATCATCTCCTGTATGGGCTTGACTATTTGAGCATAATCAGAGATGAATTTTCTCAAGAAGTTATTTTTCCCTAAGAAAGACTCCATGACCTTCTTAGTCACTAGAAAAAGGATCTATGCAATGGCTCTGACCCTCTTGGGATCAATCTTAATTACACTCTTAGCAATGATGTGCCCTAATAAGATCCCTTCGGACACACCAAAGACACTCTTCTTGGGATTAAGATAAATCCCATACTTTCGAGACCGCTCAAATATCTGTTTCAGTTGATGTATGTGATTTGATATTTTCTAGAAAAAAACAGTAATTTCATCCAAATAAACAATAACACTCTAACCTATAAGGCGACGGAATGTGATGTCCACCGCTCCTTGGAAAATTGCAGCAACATTGATAAGCCCCAATGGAATTCTCTTGAAGGTGAATGCTCCCCATTTGGTCCTCAAAGTAGTTTTAAATATATTTGGTTCCATTACTAGCACTAGATTATAAACATAGAAACTATCTAATAATGAAAACATCTCAGATGCAGATACTATCTGAAGGATCTATTTCATGGATGGCACTGTGTAATTGCCTTTATCAGAAGCACGTTTGAGATTTCAAAAATCAACACATAGCCATATTTCACCATACTTATTTGTAACTGGATCCAATTTGGAAACCTAAGTGGAATGTATAACTTAAAAAATAATCTGAGCATCCAACAACCTTCTCAATTCCTTTTCGATAAGGGGTTGTAGTGTTGGATGAAATTTTTGTAGTTTATGCTAGAAATGTTTTATCCATTCTTTTATAGGAATGATGTGCTGGATAATATGAGAATTATATGCATTTAAATCATTGTTGGGAACGAGATCCCCCAAGGGAAGTTTTTGGGCTTAAAGCCCAGATTTTGGCTAAAAAGTGTAAATCCGATGTAAAGACTCCGCATTTTGTGGGCACGGAGCGCAAAGTTGTAAATGAGTCATAGGGTTGTCCGCCCTTCATTTTGTAATGTAATGTTGGCATTAGAGATCTACCTGTTATCACTGAAAATATTTCAATGGAAAAGGAGAGCAGAAATCTTCATCAATTCAAGCAAGGCAGCTCCTCAATTAAGCAAGGTATTTTCTTCCAAGTTGTTTTGTCTAAAGAAATTTCAAAGGAGAAAATGTCAAAAGAAAGGAAAATATCATCATCAGTACAACCATCACCAATGTACAAGAATGACAGAAACAAGGCAGCCAGCAGTCAAGAAGAAAGACAGAGTTTTGAGGAGGATAAGGAGAAATTTTGAAACTAGCTACGAATCCACGTTTTCGTAGTGCAGAAAGTGTAAAAATCCTGTTTTGCGCTACGAAATCAGTGTTTTCGCAGCGCGCTGCAAAACCCCTGTAGCAGCCTGTTTCAGCTGAAGAAACTCTGTTTTCTGCTTTTACTATTCAATTTCTAAAAGCTTTCCTGAGCAGCTGAGAACTTAATTTTGAAAACTGAAAGAGGCTTTTCTTCCTAACATTCTGCACTACAAAAACCTCTTTCCGTTTCTTCAAATTCGTTCTGAGGTGGGAGTAATTTATGGTTAAACGTGCGCTACGAAACTGCAGAAAGTCAAGCTTTGTCTACTGGTTTTAGTAGTGTTTTTCAAAATCAGTTTCTGGTCACATGAAAGGCTATCTTGGAATTCTGAAGGAGGTTTCTCTTCATAACATGTCCAGCTACAATCACCTATCTCACTTTATTCGTATGTGTTTTAAGTTGAGAGATAAGAAGCTTTCATTGAGACCCTAATTTCAGAAAACGGATTTTTCCCTGTTTACCACGTGTTTTTCAAGGACAGGTTCTGGACAGCTGGAGAAATATTTTAAAAAACCAGGAGAGGTTTTTGTTATAGACATCATGGGCTACACAAACCTCCTTCAGTTTCATAAAATGTGTCATGGATTAAGAGATAAAGGCTCTGCAATTTTCAAGGATCTAACCCTAAAAACAGGGAAACATGTTCCCTAAATTCTAGGGTTTCTCATCAGCAGTTGGGTGACCACGTGGGAGGCTTCATCAAATTTGACCTCATGGAGTATTAGGTGTCAAAGAATGCTTTAAATTTTTAGATAAGTTTGTTGTAATCATAATAAGGAGTTACACTCCTAGTTGTATTAGGTCTCTAGGACTACTAGTTAGGTGTCAAATACATTTAATGGTTTGTTTTATGGTTAGAATAGGTGTCACTGATGGCAAATTCGAATTCTCTTGAGGAGGGATGATGGAATCCTAATTCTAAATGCTTTATATAGAGAAAGAGGTCGAATTAGCAAGGGGTTGGAGACTTTTTGGCTCAATTGCTGCTCTATGTGCAGACTGTGTATATTTTTAACCTAATGCAGAATTTCTACTTAGACAACTCAAGATTCATGAAGAGTTCTTGTATGTTCTTGTTTTGATGGCATCTTCCAATACTTACATTGCAGTGAGGTTTACTTATGATACTCAGAATTCATCAATGATGCTCTGACTTCCTTCATAGATAAACTAATTGTGTTTCACTGTTTTATATTTGCATTTCTGCACTTGAACTCTATAATGCCTTGACTTCCATGCTAGGTAGAATGTTTTGGCTTCACTACTCAGGATTCAAAGAGGGTTTTTAATGTCCTATTGTCTCATGGCTTTCCTCTTTCACTTACTTGCAGTGGTATGAATACATGTTACTTAGAATTCATCAATGATGCTCTAACTTCCTTCATGTATTTATAAACTGTGTTTCCTTGCATTGTATCTTTGTTTTGTTGATGTATAAAAACTCTCTATGCCCTGACTTCATGTTAAAGCTGATCTTGCTGTGGTACTGAACATACTTTGACTCCATAGCCCAATGGTAGCCAACCTTCATCTTTCAACCTATAAACATATACAATCACAAACTATAGAGTTAGCCATCTATCTTATTCTTTAATCAAAATCTTTAACCCTTTGAGAGATCCCTCTCAGGCTGAGGAGGCTAAGCCTCAGCCAAAAGTTTGGTTTGAAATAGTTACTCAAAGTCTTCCTGATCAACAGCCTATCAGGGGCATGATTTTGTGATAACATTTTGGTGCGTGTGCCGGGAGCCTAAAGTCTATTCATTCCCGAAATCAATGGTTGAACTTCTGAAGGTAGCAGGAGCTCAGACATCTTTGAGGCTGCAAAACTACCTTGGCGACTCCACACATTGAATAAGAAATTGTAAGGTGACTCCACTGCTAGAAGATCAGTAGCTTGATGAAGTTTCAAAATGAGTTCCACTGCAAGAATGAATGCCAGATATGCTCCTATGAATCGGTCTCATATCCCTGGTTTTCCAAATCCTATGCCAAAGGTTGATTGGTTAGAGGATCTTCCGATATTCAAAGATGAAAAGAAAGACAATGCTGCTCTTCATTTGGTTAGGTTTCATATGCATGTACGCAGTCTTAAGGTTCACTTTCCTGAGGATTGTCTCATGAGGATGTTTATGGCCACTTTAGAAGGAAAAGCATGGTCTTGGTATAAAAGTTTGGAAAATGGTTCATTATCTTCTCTTGCTGATTTCCATGATGTCTTCTATGACATGTATAAAGAGTGTCATCCTTCCTTATTGTTGCTCAAAGATTGTTGTAGACATTCTTTAAGTATTATTCAGTACTTGGAGGATTGTTATGATGATGATGAATTTATGGATGAAGAAATTTTAGAGGCTCTTCATAACAATGCATTTCAGCACCAAGAAGAAAGTACAACATCTCATGAAATGCAGCATGAAGATCAGTAGGGGTTTACTTATGAAAATCATATTACATCCTCTGAGATTGATGTAGAGATGCAGTGGACTTCTCAGTCTTCGAATCATAATGAAGATGAAAATGATTACGCACAGCAAGAAGAAATGTTGGAAGAAATTTTTTATGACCCTCAGGCAAAGGAAAAGGTTGTTCATTTTTGTGATTCCTTGCAGCAGCTTGCATCAAAGAATGATCTTTATAATGAGGAAAATTCCATTGTTTGTGGGCATCATGCAGAAATGCAGTTGGATAGCACATCAAAGGAATTTTGTGTGGTTGAGGATAAGCTGTTAGAAGATATAAAATGTTATGAGAATCATCAAACTAACCATGTGTTTTTTGACCCTATAGCTGAATACATGGAAAAGATTTATTGTTCAGGCTTCCAATTATATGTTCATCTTGAAGAACAGTTGCACCTCATGCTTCCTTGGTTATTTCAGTATCTGGTTTATTTATGCTTCAAGCATAGTAAGGAGATCCAAGTTTCAGATCAGATTGATGACTGGATTTATTGGAAGTTTCATGTTCCTTGAGCTACAAGTGGAGCTTGCAGCTGATAGGGTAGGTAGCTAGGAAAGTGCAAATAAGCTCAAGGTGACTGAGCATTTTTATTTTTCAGTAGATATAGACTTCTTTCTCCTACAGTGATCATCAAGCTTAAGCCTGAGGTGAAGGCCCAAGGAACTTAAAGAAGATGTTTGTCAAATAAATTTTTGTTAATGTTAAGAGGATAAGGCACTGGAACTACAGGTTCTTAGTGTACCACAAGGGCACACTATCCCAAGTGGAGCCACTGTTATCACTGAAAATATTTCAATGGAAAAGGAGAGCAGAAATCTTCATCAATTCAAGCAAGGCAGCTCCTCAATTAAGCAAGGTATTTTCTTCCAAGTTGTTTTGTCTAAAGAAATTTCAAAGGAGAAAATGTCAAAAGAAAGGAAAATATCATCATCAGTACAACCATCACCAATGTACAAGAATGACAGAAACAAGGCAGCCAGCAGTCAAGAAGAAAGACAGAGTTTTGAGGAGGATAAGGAGAAATTTTGAAACTAGCTACGAATCCACGTTTTCGTAGCGCAGACAGTGTAAAAATCCTGTTTTGCACTACGAAATCAGTGTTTTCGCAGCGCGCTGCGAAACCCCTGTAGCAGCCTGTTTCAGCTGAAGAAACTCTGTTTTCTGCTTTTACTAGTCAATTTCTAAAAGCTTTCCTGAGCAGCTGAGAACTTAATTTTGCAAACTGAAAGAGGCTTTTCTTCCTAACATGCTGCACTACAAAAACCTCTTTCTATTTCTTCAAATTCGTTCTGAGGTGGGAGTAATTTATGGTTAAACTTGCGCTACGAAACTGCAGAAAGTCAAGCTTTGTCTACTGGTTTTAGTAGTGTTTTTCAAAATCCGTTTCTGGTCACATGAAAGGATATCTTGGAATTCTGAAGGATTTTTCTCTTCATAACATGTCCAGCTACAATAACCTATCTCACTTTATTCGTATGTGTTTTCAGTTGGGAGATAAAAAGCTTTCATTGAGACCCTAATTTCAGAAAACGGATTTTTCCCTGTTTGCCACGTGTTTTTCAAGGACAGGTTCTGGACAGCTGGAGAATTATTTTTAAAAACCAGGAGAGGTTTTTGTTCTAGACATCATGGGCTACAAAAACCTCCTTCCATTTCATAAAATGTGTCATGGATGAAGAGATAAAGGCTCTGCAATTTTCAAGGATCTAACCCTAAAAACAGGGAAACATGTTCCCTAAATTCTAGGGTTTCTCATCAGCAGTTGGGTGACCACGTGGGAGGCTTCATCAAATTTGACCTCATGGAGTATTAGGTGTCAAATAATGCTTTAAATGTTTAGATAAGTTTGTTGTAATCATAATAAGGAGTTACACTCCTAGTTGTATTAGGTCTCTAGGACTACTAGTTAGGTGTCAAATACATTTAATGGTTTGTTTTATGGTTAGAATAGGTGTCACTGATAGCAAATTCGAATTCTCTTGAGGAGGGATGATGGAATCCTAATTGTAAATGCTTTATATAGAGCAAGAGGTCGAATTAGCAAGGGGTCGGAGACTTTTTGGCTCAATTGCTGCTCTATGTGCAGACTGTGTATATTTTTAACCTAATGCAGAATTTCTACTTAGACAACTCAAGATTCATGAAGAGTTCTTGTATGTTCTTGTTTTGATGGCATCTTCCAATACTTACATTGCAGTGGGGTTTACTTATGATACTCATAATTCATCAATGATGCTCTGACTTCCTTCATAGATAAACTAATTGTGTTTCACTGTTTTATATTTGCATTTCTGCACTTGAACTCTATAATGCCTTGACTTCCATGCTAGGTAGAATGTTTTGGCTTCACTACTCAGGATTCAAAGAGGGTTTTTAATGTCCTATTGTCTTATGGCTTTCCTCTTTCACTTACTTGCAGTGGTATGAATACATGTTACTTAGAATTCATCAATGATGCTCTAACTTCCTTCATGTATTTATAAACTGTGTTTCCTTGCATTGTATCTTTGTTTTGTTGATGTATAAAAACTCTCTATGCCCTGACTTCATGTTAAAGCTGATCTTGCTGTGGTACTGAACATACTTTGACTCCATAGCCCAATGGTAGCCAACCTTCATCTTTCAACCTATAAACATATACAATCACAAACTATAGAGTTAGCCATCTATCTTATTCTTTAATCAAAATCTTTAACCCTTTGAGAGAGCCCTCTCAGGCTGAGGAGGCTAAGCCTCAGCCAAAAGTTTGGTTTGAAATAGTTACTCAAAGTCTTCCTGATCAACAGCCTATCAGGGGCATGATTTTGTGATAACACTACCCATGGTCTACAAACCATGGGATTGTATAAATAGAGTGAGGCTCTAAGTTGTAAAGGAGTCAATAGGATCTAATGATGGAATATAAGGATATCAAAAGATCTAAGCATAGGGTCAAGTTTTTGGGTTGTAGAGTAGGAGAAGGCTTTGTAACTGAGTGTGTAGAGGTGTAGTAGCCCACAGCTAAGTGCGCAGACCCCTACAGCTGAGTGCGCAGGGCAAGTCGAGTCTATAACCAATTGAGGCATTAATAAAGAGAATTTTTATACCATTCCTATGTATTTATTCACTGTTTTTTGCATTGAATGTGTTGGGTATAAATTACATTTCTGTTGTTTATATGATGTGTGAATATATATGATTGTATTGATTAAGTAAATGTGAGATAAAGTATCTTTTTACATGAATTTAACTAACATCTGTAAGAAGATAAGTAAGATATGCAGTGTAATTTGGGGAAATAGCACAGATCGATTCCATAGCAGCGCGAAAGCCTCTCATCTCCTGGTTAGTGTTGTGCATAGGCGATTATAACAAATCATGAAGGTATCGCAGGTTAGGATAGTGTGCAAAGTGACTAGAATGAAGGTATTCACAGTAGGACTAAATCGACCCCTAAGACATCTTGAGGGTGTGGAAACCTAGTTCCAACATCCCCCTGTCGTGGCGGAAAAAGTCATTTGTGCGGGCACAACTGACCTCCCTAGGAGTCTAAACTCTCTAGCGACAAACAAGACAAAATGGAGCAATCTTTCTCTAAATACATCTTTTAAAATATGAAAACTACAAGTGTTTAGGCTTACCTTATTCCAAAACGCTGTTGTTGTAGTCCGTCCTTGCCGATCCGGATGAGCTCCTCCTTCACATCAATTCCTGCAACCACAAATAATCAAACAATTACCAAGCACTTGCATCTCATATAATAAAACATATATTCAACATGCAGACCAAGGAACACATGAAATAACTCATTAACACAAGCTATTGAGAAAAATGAACCAGTTTGTATTAATAATGAAACAAAGAAACTCTTACAACCTGGCCTTGGTGTTGTGCAAGTTCCTCCCAGGGTCCATCAAGGGTTTTCCTCTACTTTGACAAAGCTCACCCACTTCCAAGTAGAATCAAGCAAAGACAATCTCTCCTCACAAGGTTCTAAATGGGAGTCCTAATTCCTGCAGCATTTACCCAAAGAAAATGTATAGCTTCAACCTCCCCTCCCTCTGGCTCAATGCCTTTATTTATAGTGCTGTAAAGAGGTTATTCAGGTCCACCATCAATGGGATAATCCCCCTCTTTGGGTGGGATAGCTCCCTTATTGATGGGATAAGTTCCCCCTTAATAGAGATACATGAACCAACTGGAGGCGCATCCATTTCATCAAACCGACCTCTAGAAAGTTCTAGAAGTAACCACAAGTAACTTTTTTAAGATGAAACTTGCGCATTTTGCCTTTTACAGAAGGACGCACCTCTCCTTTGACATACAGAGCGTCCAAAGACGTAGACTTTGTGAACATTGTGAGTGTCCCCACAGGTAAGGCTTGAGAGAACCTGCGACCCCAGAGATAAACACATTTTTTACAAGACTTTCTCTCTTCTTTGAGTTTGAGATGGATAGCAGAGGCATAAGACTTGCCTAAAAAGGGTAGTATGACTGTTGATTTGAGCCATACTAACTGTAAGTAGTCATGGTGACATTTTTTAGTGTAACACCCCCCTTACTGTTTTGTGTGAGACTTCAGTCTCTGCACCACAGGCTGATGCCGGAAGGGCTAGTAGTGTATGGATTTTTTTGGATAATTAACTCCGAACCTAGGTCAAGCCACATCAAGCGAACAAATGGTTCCATTGTCGGGACCAGAATCTACATAAAGATGTCTGATGTACTATCATTGGAATCCAACTAAGAAGGAAATTGAAGGATGGTTGGACAGGAGGATTCACGAGTTCGTGGCACAGGAGAACAGGAATCCGCAATTGACAAAAGAAGAGTGGTTAGACTGCTACTTGTACACAGAAATCCACGAGATATTTTTCGCATCTTTTGCTACTGAGCTATACGAGTGGATCACAAAGCTAGCAGATAACCAATGAAGATGGAAGTTGAACGGTCCTATTGTGTGGACCCTATAATTGGTGTGTAGATTGGAAGCATCAAATGATTAGATCGTGCATGTTGTTGATCACTGGCTGTATCGGATTGTAGGAGGATTCATTACTGAGTTCGTGGTAGACACTTCAGTAAGTTATAGTGAGGCATAGCGACCCTTTCTCAAAGGACTGTGAGGTAAGTACGTAAAGTCTCTCAATACTTGGATTAAAATGCTATTGTGTGAAAAGAGGGTTATGTAATTACCTTGATGTTCAGAGCTACGGGAAGTGGATAAACCTACAGAAACGAAAGAAGTAAGGGACCAGAGAATAGCCCTTTGATTTCACTTCTGTGAGGGGATGAGAAAGAGCTCATGAAGGTCTCTCCATGAAGTGTGATCCATTTAATAAGGCAGAGGATTCCGCACATACCATCCCCACCCACACTACCACATTCTTCACTGCCTTCACCTCCATCTTCACACGTACCACCTCCACCACCACTGCGAGTCAATATGCAAGCACGATAAAGTTGCCTGTGTTCAAGGGACTGGGAAATGAGGATCTGGACCAATTTTGATTTTTCATACAAGCCATATGGGAAGTGAAGGGAGCTACAAATGACAATATAAAGAAAGTGACACTAGTTAGGGCCCTGCAAGACTGTGCGTTGACCTAGTATATTAAGCACTCCAATGATAATCTAAATGCGGTAATCATGAATATCGAAGAAGCGCTAAACAGAGAATTTAACAGTATGAATTTTGTAGCACATTCGATCATTGGGTTCAAAGAAATCATGATACTACCAGGTGAAACTCCTTTGGAGTTGGATCAGAGGTTGAAGTGTACAATTCGCGAAGCTAATATGAATCTGAAAGATGGACAACATCGCGAATGGTTTGTAGCATCACTAACGCCTCATTTAAGGAATGTGCTATCGCAGCAAAGTTAACGACTCAAGAAGAGGTATTACAGATCGTGATGAGGCTACATGAGACCCCGATGCAGGATCCTAACTTGGTAATTCAATAGATCTAAGTGGAGTTGAAAAAATTATGCCTTGAGATGCAGAGTTTGAAACAGAACAGGATAGCTCGACCAGAAGTGCACAAAGAGGTGTGGTGTATAAAATTTAAGGGTCAAGGTCATGATAAGGACCATTGCTCAGTGTTTGCAAATTCACTCATGGGAGGAGGACCGATGCTATTAAGGCAAAAAGCACAAGCAGGACCTAGCATAATGCCTACTTTGTGGTGTGCAATTTTTCAAATAGGAGGGAAACATGCTACAGAAAACTGCCATTTGTTAAAGTATACACAAAACTCGCAGCAATTGTTCTACAACTTTTGTAGATATATGGGACATGATGAGCACACGTGTAGAAGTTATGAGTTAATGATGGATAAAACTCCCACCTATAGAGTTCAGGCTGAATCGCAACCCCTATACCAGAATGGAGTAATGGCGCAAACAGGATTTCAGGTGTGCGGACGAGGCCGAGGTGGAGGAGGACATGGAAGAGGTCACAGACAGCTGATATGATATAATTGCAGATGGCTAGGACATTATTCTCATGATTGTACAAACCCAACACATCCATTATGTCTATATTGTACCTTGTTTGATCATGAGACAAAAGATTGTCCTACGCTAATAGCTAGGATATGCGACAAAGGAGCGCTACTGTTATAGACATTTCTGTACCTTACAGCTATAAGCATAAAATGTCCATAATTCAAGGGATCCAAAGTCCCTAAAGATGTTTTTACATATCCTAAAGGAACAAGGTCAACCAATGACAGCTTCTCCCAGAAGTTCTCCACCAAAAACCACTCAGAAACAGTCAATTCAGGATCAATTCAGAGGCTCCACTAGCTGCCTGCGTTGAATGCAGAGGCTACACTGGTTAGGTGCACTGCAACGTAGGTGGAAGCACTACCAGGGTGCGCTGAGCGGGAAATGACAAATGGCAAACTCATTCAACGAGGTGGAAAGACCCTGGAAGCTTCCAGAATCTTCTCCAATGACACTTGCCTCAATGAATTCGACTAGTGATGAGTAAGAGGCTCTCAACCTCCAAGTGGAAGCAAGAACTGACAGAGAGAAGCCACAAGTCAAAACATAAGCTGACTCATCCTCTCTGCTTACATCTATATATGGATCTCTCACCCAAAGGTTCAGGAGGCTGGAATTTTGTACTTTGCAGAGAATTGCTGTTGGTTTCAGATTGAGATTAGTACATTGGGTGATTTATGCTTTGTTGGAGGAGAGGAAGGGATTCCTTTGCTGGGAGGTAGATGTTGGATTGGAACTCACTTGGTTGTATCTCCTCTTGGAATTTCTTATTCTATCAATAAACTATTTGAGTTTCTCCTACATGCTGTGTACCAATGATGTTTTGTTATGCTTACATGTTTAGCTTAATCTGATCTTGAGCTTTTTATGAATGTATATCTGTATCTTCGTGTAGTTTCTCTCTCTTGTGATCTTGCAGGAATTCGGTGAAGCTGGGCCGGTGAAGGAGCAAGGAGCTGAGAGCCACTGAAGAGAGGAGTGATTGGATCGACAAACTAGCGGAAGACACAGGTTAGTTACATCCTTCTTCCTCATTTACATTTCATAAAGAAGAATACTCAATTAGTTTACCTTGTTTGTTGCTAAGGCACTATCACACCTTAGAGTGGGATAGGGGCATTCCGAATGGATACTTTTCCCAACAACAAATTGGCAACTCCGCTGGGGATCGTATCTTGTTAGTCTATTTGTGTTTCTATTGTTGTTCTTCTCATAAACTCAGGAGTGCCGAATCGAAATGTATTTGCCATTTTCAAATGCAAAGTAGAGATCTGCCACTCTAGTCCACTCACTGGGCCTGTTTTTATGATCTGAAAAGCTGATCCACAAGTGCTCTAACAGCCCTTTGTGATAGATCTTAGTCCTCCTTTAAATCATCCTCCTAATTGTACCTAATTGATAGCTTTTATCCGGCCAAAAGCTGTAGATTACACTGCAAACCGTGACCCAGAACCCAAAAACAACTCTCGTTTCTGCTTCAGTGCAGACTCTGTGAAGAGGTTCTACATTTCAACGAAGGTCCCGTGAAGGATACCTGTGCTGAAGTTCAGTTTCTCTGTGCTGAGGGTGCGCTGATCGGACCTTGCCTTGTGCAGCTGTGGTTCCCTGCTTCCTTTTGTTCAGTTTTATCTATGTTTCTTGCAACCTCTTATCAGTCAGTGTACCTATCTGAAACCCCTTTTCTTTGCCTCAATTCCACCTCAGTTGTATAAAGAAACTGCATTTGTTCTTTGTGTATTTGTTACATCATTTGCAGTTTCCCATTACAAAAGTAAACTAGTCATACTGTCGCCCTTAGATCTAGACCTGTCGTAAGTGTCGTTTTGATCTTAGGAGTGAGTTTATTTGTTGTTCACAGTTGATTAAGCTTTTACTTTTGTCGTTTGGTTTGAATTTATGCATTTCTAGTGTCTAAACAAGTAAATCATAAAGTGTCGTAATCGTCTTTTTGATTTCGAAAAAGGAGATTGTTTATGTTTTCACTTGAAATCGAATTCAAATTTGTACAACAGATTTCTTTTTAGGCATCAATATTAAGAAAGCAAAAACAAATACATGCATATGTGCATTTGAATTTTGATAGTTTGCATGCTTTGATTTAGGAAAAGTGCATTTATAGTGTGCTCTATGCTCTTTGAGAAAAGATTGTATCTTTCTTTTCCCCTTGTAGCTAGGATTTTCATTGTTGAAAAGATATAAAAGCTCGCTTATCATCTTTAGACTGCATTTAGGAATTGTATCATACATCTCGTGGTGATCCAAAAAGGCAAACTTCTAAGAAAGATCAACCTAAAATAAATTGAATGAACTTAACAACGCATTGGAACTTAACGCACAACATAGAGGTCTAGGCTAGAGACGTGTTCCGGCGTCATAAAACCTGGTGATTGTCGATCTCACTGATGGTTGGGTGATTCCTCCTGAGAGACGATAAGCGCCAGTACGGATTGTGCTCCCACGTACCGTCGAGTATATATTGGGAAACCCCTATAGGCATAAAAACTTTATCCTTAGGAAGCCATGTCGGCTGCCCTACTGATCGCAATGCACTGAACACAGCATTCGGGAAGATTGACCACCCGTACCTTAAAAAATATTCTGCGGTTTTCCGAAAAGTTTGGCACACCCTCTACCTAGAACTCTAGAGCAGTTCCTTTTGGCCTTTTTCAGAATCTATAACGGAAAAAGTCCATCCGAGCATTTGTCACTTCGGGCTCGTTAAAACATCGAAGGCGACTAGAGTCATCTTTTGCTTTTTCTCGACTCTTTAAAACTGAAAAAGCAAGTTGTGTCCAAGCGTCGTTAAAATTTATTTTAAACGGAATATTCATACCCTTTTTCCTGCGTTGATCTTTAGGTTGAGAAAATGGAGCCTACCAACCAAGGAATTCCCCTTGGTGGAAATCCTAGTCCCTTCTCCTCTTGGGGAGATGTTGGTGCGCTCCATATGGCCACATTGTCGCTTCCAGGACTGACAATTGGCTTGTCGGTCTGTCTCTTCTCAACCAATGTCGTTCAGAACACCACTATTCCTAAACAGTCGAATCAGCAGTTAGACCAGTCCAGAGTTACCCACCAGCCTTCTACTTCCTCTAATTCTTCCTCTCCTCCTTCCTCTTCGCTTGACGGAACTGGTAAAACAAAAAACCAAGTTCCTAAGGAAAAAAAGGAAAAGAAGAAGAAAGAGAAGAAGAAGAAGGAGCCAAAAGCGACTGGGGGCAAACAAGTGTCGTCTGACAAAAATCCACACACAGCACTGACTAGGCCTAAATCACCATGTGTCATATGCAAGGGATACCACTTCCACAGAGATTGTCCCTGCATCCCTCGGATACTAAGGGACTGGTCTCCCTGTTTGCACAATCCGGTGGCATCAACCTCTGATAGCCATGTTGAATGCACACTGTCAACTAGCGAAAGTGAAGTCTCTAGACAAAAAGGGAGAGCTAGATCTCCCTGTAGACTGTGCGAAGGCAACCATGCCATCCACCATTGTCCCTTCTTAGATGAAGCGAAAAGAGTTTTGGATGATCGTCCGGTTTCACCATTACGACTCCCTCCTGGATATAAAAAACTCTTGCCGAGTCCTTCGTTAGTTGAAAATCCAGCTGGCCCACTCAAGTGGTCAGCTGAAGCACCGGTCATTGAAGATGAACCAGATGAATCCATACCCGACGAAAGTCAAAAGGTCGAGGCGGCAGTTGACCCGGTCTTGCCTTCAGAGGATTTATCTTCGAATGATACAGTCACTGAAGAGGATAAAGATGACACCATCCAAATTCTCTTCATCAACACAGACTCCGACGAGCACGGGGCAATCCCCCCATTCCTTTATCTCAGGAAGGAAGTTCGTCAGAGCGATACCCGGCCGTCTACTCGGTCCCACCACTAAGCAACCTAGTTGTCTCCTTCGACTGGAACCAACTAGGCAGACCCCGTTTGCCAGCAAGCATACCATTCAGAATTATCGTCCAAATATACAGAATGGTCATGGCTGGCACCATCATTGATGAGGGGGCATCTGTGAGTATCCTTTCCTCTACTGCTTGGAAAGCGCTTGGTTCACCAGCGCTTTTGCCTGAAATGAGAAATCTGACAGGCTTTGATAAAGGAACCAGTCGACCTTTAGGGATCCTCCCCAATGTGCCTATCACATTGAAAGGGAAGACCGTTCAAATGAACGTGATGGTCGTTCAAGGACCCTTGGATTATAACCTACTCCTTGGACGAGACTATATATATTGCATGGGAGCCATCATCTCCTCACTCTTTAGAGTAATGTGTTTCCCGCACGAAGGAAGAGTGGTCAAGCTCGTGGACCAACTTTCATTTCCCGGATCACGCATCGCAAATAGTCACATACCATCCCTAAATGGTCTCTTCACGCAAGAAATGTCTCAACCCACGGTCCGTCCTCCCGATGAGCACGAGTAATTTGGAGGGATATGACTGGAACCCAGGGGGCATGCGTCCTGGTCTGCTTCGGCAGGAAAACTTTGGGTATAGGGTAGGTTTCCGCGTGAGAATATGACTAGTTTGTACCCCGTCCGTCTTGGAAGAGGGGTTATTCTAGAATAAGATTCTTTTGTCAAAGTTATGTGTTTGGCGCTCGTTGTCACTCACCTTTTTCTATCTCGGTGGACATCGCCGAAGAAGTGTTTTGTTTGAAAGATTAATAGAACAATCTTTGGGTAACCTGAAAGAGGTAGGCCTTTCCTGGTAGAACAAATGTTTTATCTGCAAATTGAGGGGTAACCTTGAAACTCTGTTTTATACCTGGGGGCATGCAAACCTTTTGGAGTGCAAGCAAGGGGCGGCTATTTATTTTTTAAATTTTTAGGTCCTCCCTTTAAACCCGTAGGTCTAACCCTTTAAACTCATAGGATTAGTCGTTTCCGAACTTGCATAAAGAAAGGATTCCAGGAGCATAGCTTTGTGAGGCGCAAGCTCCATAAAAAATGGGATCTTACATGAGACATTCTTATCATATGACTGGAAAATCGAGCAGTTTTAGCACATAGTTCATGCTCGTTAAAAAATAAACATAAGATCGAGCAAGTGTTTCAACCCACGTTTAAGCTTGTCCGGTAAATAACCACTGTGAATGTAACATTATCAGCCATTAAAGCCTTGGTCGTGTTTGCACCGTCACCTCCACTTTTCCATTGGCCAATCATTCACCTCCATTTGATTGTTTACCCATGTTGAGGAACAGCTACGAAGAGTGATTTCACTAGCCATCCTTGTGACACTACCATGATTGGAAAATTCCAACCCTTACCTGGAATCAGCTGCTAACCCGTTTTATCACTCGTTCCTCAAAAGACGAGTCTTCTTTAAGCTCTTTTCATCTGACTCATAAAATATGAAAAGATTGCTGAGTTTTGGTCTTCCAGCTCATTAAAGCGACTGGAAGTGCTATCCCTCCTCTAGATTTTAATCTTTTTGGACCTGAGGGATTATTGCACAAAAATATCGAGCGCTTGTTTTGTTCGGCTCGTTAAAACTATCGAAAATTCATCCCTTCTGTATTGTTTTATACTTTTTCGGACTTAAGCGATTAGATGACGAAAAAGGACCTTTGGAGTTATCTTTACGTACCTTTTTAGACTCTCTAAAAATGAAAAGGGACCGAGTTATCTTTGTCGTTAAACTCATTAAAAAACATTAATAGCGACAAACTTGTCTTTAGACGAGAACGAGCTTCACTATCGCTAGGCTCGTTAAAACATAGCGATGGGTTTGCACAAAGGGAAAATTATAGAACAAGCATATGTTATCCTCCTCAAGCTTGACAAAAATAAAGAGGTACTGGTCAGCAATGACTGGGGAAAAATTGGGAAGAAACTCAAAGAACTTTATTGGTAGCAAGTCGCTCTTGAACATGACACTTCCACTCGGTGCCTGAGTCGGGTTGGGTTGTTTCATTCACCGGTCACATCGCCATGGTCTCGCCATACCATCCATCTTTGGGGTAAATGCTACCAATCCATCACATAAGTGTCGCCGATATGTTCAAGAGAAGTCATCCAGAGAAGTCAACCGTGTCCCATCCACTACCATACATTATCCTTCATTCTTTCATGATCACCACCCTGAACCATATATCATCAGATCGTTTTCACCTCCATCAAAATCATTTTCTCCATTCCGTGTAACTGATGTGGGATACATTAAGGCCCTCCTTTGACGAATCGCTTCTTGTCGACATCAGCTCATTATCCAAGAAGTTGATCTAGGGACACCCCCTTCAGTACTTTGAAGCTTGCATGCCTCAATGGCAAGTTTCTCACTTCCGGCGACAGGTATACATCAATGACCTTCGACCGAAAGATTTTGCATGGTGTTCGACGCCAAGTCCTTTATTCACACCACATGAATTGTACTGCAGTACCTTGAGGGTCATTATCATTATCGGTGATTCCTCTCGCGCTTGTTAACGGTTTACATCATTGACTGGTAATCAAGCAATGTCTTTCCATGTTCGACTTTAGAACATTTCTCACATGGATCGACTTATACTTAGAGTGAAGATCGAACGAGTTTGAAGACCCCGGATCTAGTTTCATCTATCCGGGCTGCGATATATATTCAGGAAAAATAAAGACATTGACATGTACAGCATTGCAGCACAGACAATCATCCTACCAAAGGATGATGATTTCAGCAAGATCATCAGTCTATCATCAGACAATTGTCTGTCCTATGTACATAAAAATGAATTTATAAAGCTGAGCATAGGAATGCCCGCCTCAGCTAGATCATGAAAAAAGTATGAAAAATAATGTATTGTATTGTATCTTATTATAGGTCTCCTCCCAGCATTGAATGAACTTCGGATCCTCCTAATAAAGCATTTCACCCGATAAACGGCCTCATACTTTAGGGGGAAACTGTTATAGACATTTTTGTGCCTTACAGCTATAAGCATAAAATGTCCATAATTCAAGGGATCCAAAGTCCCTAAAGATGTTGTTACAGCTCCTAAAGGAACAAGGTCAACCAATGACAGCTTCTCCCAGAAGTTCTCCACCAAAAACCACTCAGAAACAGTCAATTCAGGATCAATTCAGAGGCTCCACTAGCTGCCTGCCTTGAAATGCAGAAGCTACACTGGTTAGGTGCATTGCAACGCAGGTGGAAGCACTACCGGGGTGCGCTGAGCGGGAAATGACAAATGGAAAACTCATTCAACGAGGTGGAAAGACCCTGGAAGCTTCCAGAATCTTCTCCAATGACACTTGCCTCAATGAATTCGACTAGTGATGAGTAAGAGGCTCTCAACCTCCAAGTGGAAGCAAGAACTGATAGAGAGAAGCCACAAGTCAAAACATAAGCTGACTCATCCTCTCTGCTTACATCTATATATGGATCTCTCACCCAGAGGTTCAGGAGGCTGGAATTTTGTACTTTGCAGAGAATTGCTGTTGGTTTCAGATTGAGATTAGTACATTGGGTGATTTATGCTTTGTTGGAGGAGAGGAAGCGATTCCTTTGCTGGGAGGTAGATGCTGGATCAGAGCTCACTTGGTTGTATCTCCTCTTGGACTTTCTTATTCTATCAATAAACTATTTGAGTTTCTCCTACATGCTGTGTACCAATGATGTTTTGTTATGCTTACATGTTTAGCTTAATCTGATCTTGAGCTTTTTATGAATGTATATCTGTATCTTCGTGTAGTTTCTCTCTCTTGTGATCTTGCAAGAATTCGGTGAAGCTGGGCCGGTGAAGGAGCAAGGAGATGAGAGCCACTGAAGAGATGAGTGATTGGATCGACAAACTAGCGGAATACATAGGTTAGTTACATCCTTCTTCCTCATTTACATTTCATAAAGAAGAATACTCAATTAGTTTACCTTGTTTGTTGCTAAGGCACTATCACACCTTAGAGTGGGATAGGGGCATTCCGAATGGATACTTTTCCCAACAACAGCTACCGCCTCCTTCGACTCAGAACCTGCAGATGATGATGTATGAGCCATGTGAGGCATATCCAAATGTGAACATTGTGATCCAAAGTGGAATCGTGACAAGAGATGACAAAGGGAAACAACCCGAAGATATTACTTGGGTTTGCAAAGCTCCGACAAAATAAGTTGAGTTTGATTTGGAGCGTGCTAAGTAAGCCTTCATGGAATCTAAGAATAGCATCGTTGATGCCTCCACTTCAGGAAGAAAAGATAGACCAGAGCCAGAAATGGACCCATCTATGCTTACAACGTTCTTGGAAACATGCATGAAGCTACTGCATGAGAGTAAGGCTATAAACAAATTGCAGGAACTCATTAATAGATGTGCTGGGACCATGTTGGGCATGGAATCCCCCTAAGGCATGTTTTGGGGCTTAAAGTCCAAGTTTTGACCCAATATTGTTGTAAAGCTCCGTGAATTGCAGGCACAAGGCGTGAAAGTATCATAGCATCACAAGGTTGTTTGCCCTAGTTTTGTAATGTAATGTCGGCTGGACAGACCTACCCATGGTCCGCAAACCATGGGATTGTATAAATAGAGTGAGGCTCTAAGTGTAACAGATAGATAAGGATAGAGAAGGGTAACAAGTCTAAGTGATTAAGTCACAAGTGTAAAGTGTGTCTTTGGGTCATAGAGTAGGAGAAGGCTCTGCAGCTGAGTGCGTAGAGGCCTAGTAGTCCGCAGCTGAGCGCGCGGACCCCTACAGCTGAGTGCACAAGGGGGAGTCGAGTCTGTAACTGAGGAAGAAATTGATAAAGAGAAGTTTTATCATAATTCTGTGTATCTTTTCTTGGGTTAATGCATGTTTGATATGATTTGCAAATGTACTATTTATTTACTGCATACACTTGTATGAATGGTTTATATTGTTAAGTATGCTTAAAGCACTCAAGTAGGCAAAGTTAATTAACTAACGTTGGAGCACCATTGAGGTCTTGGGTAATAATGTAGAGCACTATGTTCAACTCCTCAGTAGGGCTGTGCAAAGGTAGTATATCAGGCTGCGAGGTATAGGAAAGCGCCCGAAGAAGTCTGTGCATAGGGTCAAACCGCATACCACTTGAACTCATCGGACATCTCCAGGGTGCAGAAACCTAGTTCTAGCACCTTCCCATACTACCTCAGGTGAGACCTCAGTCCATGCTCCACAGACTAGTGCCAAAAGGGCCAATAGTACTTGTGATGCAGGAAAGTGTTTCCTTTGCAGACATAGGCAACCCCTCTAGCCCTAGAGTGGGTCTAGTCATAGCAAGGATAGATCAACAATAGATTTCCTTAAACAGTCATAGTTGGAGGCCTACCTCAACTGGTGGTCGATGGAGTTCCATTCTGCTGCTCCTGCTTTCGCTTCCTTCTCCTTGATGAGTGATCAACCTGAAACAATGCAAAGGAAATACACCACAGCACGTAACCGAAAAACAACAATGATCTATTTACTCACAAAGTCAAGAAGTCATGAGCTATCAACTAAATTACATACAAGACACAGGAAAACATCATCGATTGTATTAATAATGAAATAAGAGCAAGCTTACAACCAAAGTCTTGACATTGCAAGCCTTCTCAGAGGAATCCAGCTAGCATGTTCTTCAAGCATTCACTCTTTGAAGATGGATCCCCCAACATACAAGGCTCTCTCTCACTCATAAGTTTTACACAAAGTTAAGGGAACTTCGCAACCTCCCACAAGCTATCAACAATCCCACACTTGTCACCCCCACACCAGCTATCTAGCAAAAACACTAACAGCATAGCTCAATCCAAGAATTTTCCAACTAGCTGACTAACCAACTAGCAAAGCATAGCAATGGTGAGAGTTTAAATAGGAGGACTCTCCATGAAAGGTGGAAGAGAGAGCTTATCCCCAAGGAAGGTAGCACAAATGATGGAATTGCCATACCAGAGGAGGAAAGGTGACACAAACTATGGCAACAACTAGGTCTGGAGACATCTAGAAGGTTGACTGTAGGAATGAATTCGCCCAATCTAGATCATTGCGAGTGTATAACAGATCCTTAGCACTGACATCACTGGTGAGAAATGTAGCCAGTCAAATCATTGCTAAAGATAAAAAGTCTCCCCGCGCTGGAGCATGAAATCAGTCCATCGCAGGAAACAGATGTACTTCCACACTGGAAGTGCAACCAGACTATTTACAAGTGTTGTTCATCGTGTATATTAATTCCAGAGTCGCGATGAGGAAGAAAACTTAGGAAAAGTGAGTAATTTGGCAACATCAAAGAGCATTTTTTCAGTATGAGCATGTTTGACTTGGACACATGATACAGTAGAGGGACTGGGGTGAAGGCAGTGACAAATTACTATGTAACAGACGCCCCCTAAAGTATGAAGCCCAAGAAATTGGGAGGGGTGAAATGCTTTACGAAACTGACTGAGGTGGAGCACCATCTGGAAGAACCTGCACTCAAGTACAACTGATATCTTTGATAGTGAAATACATGTAGTCTAGGCATGGGTGCAACCATCCAAAAGACATATGAACTAGGTCTGTGGTTTGGATGCAACCATCCAGCTAATAAGACCATGATAGTGATAAAGGTATGGTCATAACCATCCATGAAGACTCAGGTATGGTCGTAGCCATCCATCAGTGATTCATGTAATCACAAACCAATCCACGTAGCCTAAACATGTGTAATCTGAGTTCGGGGTCTTGAATCCAACTGGTCATAGTACAAATTCTAGCATGCGAATAGATGTGATGGAGTTGAACATGATAGAAAGTTGCTTGATTACTGGTCAATGAGGGAAACCGTTAACAAGCACGAGAGAAACCACCAATAATGCTAATGGTTCTCAAGGTACTGTTTAGTACAATCCATGAAGTGCGAAGAAGGAGTTGAATTCGAACACTCATGGAATCACCCAATTGACAACCAATGATGAAAGTTGACTGTCAGGCATGAAGAACTTGCCATTGATGCATGCAAGCTCCAAGGTACCAAAGGGGATCTCTAGATCAATCCCCTGGATAATGAGCTGATGTCAACAGGAGACGACCCATCGCAGGAGGGCCATAATGTTCCCCCCATCAACAACACGAGATAAGGAACAAGTGGTAGATGGCGAAACAGAGTATCAGAGGAGGAGGCAAGGATGTAAATTGCAGAAGGATTATACTCTTGCACATATTGGTGACACAACACTGGAGGGTGGCAGCATTCAGGTACCAAGAGATCAGAGGCTCGACAGAGGCGGCATGAATCGGATCGAATGAGGCTAAATGGTAAATCAAACCTGTGAAATGCCAAATGATGATGTATGGATGTCCCAACTTGACAAGAAGCAAAAGTGTTGATGTTCAAGAGTGACTAGCTGCCAATGATAATTTCCAAATTTCCCCCCACCATTACTGGCGAGTACCCCAATTATTTTTTGAAGACAAACTTGAAGGGGATAGTATATGCTTGTAATATAAGCTCGACCTTTGGTCAAATCCATCATAGTAATAGTCTAACAAGCCCTAGGGAGGAGAAGCTCAAGTCTCGTCATGGTGTCGAGTCCAATGTCGTCAGGGTTTAACAAGTCCAACATAGGTAAAACTCGGAGTCTTTTTCATGTTTAGAGAGTTTGAAAAAGACATGGAAAAGAAAACTTCAAGGGGATGATTTTTCATAGACTTGTGTCTCTCGAGACTGAAAAATTATAAAATGATACTCGAAAGAACTGCTTGACCATTATGATCAAGGAGTATGTTAGTTCCAGTCTTCGCAGCCTGTCACCAGGGATCAACATGAGCTCTTACTATGTCTGGTTTTGTTAGATGTTTTGCACACGATGTTCAGCAGAAAACATGTTACAAGTGTATCCATCAGAAAAATATCAGAAAAATATTTCCAACGGTATATCACACTCCCGTAACGGGCTCCTGGATTAGAAGATATGATCAAAATGAACTGGTTATGCATGTTTTGAGGTCCGTTGTTGCACACAATGACAAGTTTAGTACAAAATCCGTTTGTGAAATAATGATAAGGAATTTTTTAAACGTGAAAGAGGTTTTTGTTAATCACATACCAAATAACAAAAACCTTCTTCAATTTATGCATAGGTGCTACTATGTGGGAGATATATAGTGATATTTGGAACCTACATTAAAACAAAGCAAAATTTTCATATTTTTTTACTGTTTTAGACATTTTAGTGTGGGGCCATTTTACAACAAATGGAAAGTAATTTTGCAAAACCCAAGGAGGTTTTTGTTAATCATGTGCCATGTAATAAAAAACTCTTTGAGGTTTTTCACAGGTGTCACAGATTGGGATACGTGACTAGATCGTTGTTGGACACCTAATCCTAAAGGGTTAGTGTGGAATTCGAATGGACAAAAGCAGTCCAAGAGACCTTGGGATCTGAATCCCAAGAGTCACGTATTGTACTATAAATGTGTATCTTATGTTAATAAAAAATGCACTCACATGATTTATCTTTCACCAGTTTTTACTGTCCATGTGTGTTTAACATGGTATCAGAGCCACTTGTGTTTCTGTGGCCTGTTATGTGCATGTCAGTCCTGCACCTCTGCCCATAATTCTCCATAATTCTGTGTCTGAGCTACCTTGAATAAAGCGTTGATATGGTCTGATTACTTAGTTATTTTAAGAGTATGTTTATTCTTGGGCTCAAGCCTGCACTTATTACATCTGAACGTTGGGAGATGGATGCGTAGAGAGACCGAGCAGCATATTGAATCTGAACATTGGTCAGCGCCATTCTGGCTGCCATTCTGCTGAGCATAGTAACGCATCCCATATGTAACGCCTAGACACTCCAGCGGTTAGCAACAACCTGCTCATTAATAGGCTCTACCCCACTGTCTGTCGATTTATCTGCCATATAACGCTGCCTCTGCCATATAACGCGTCTATCCGCTGCCCCTCTCTGCGCTGCCTCTGACCTGACTGCGCATCCGTTTTCTCTGGAGACTGCGCCCTCAGATCATGAGTAATTGCTGAGCGTTTCTTTTGGTGAGGAGTCGTTTTTTGGTATTGAATGCAAAGAAGCGTTTTCCTTGGCATGCTTGACGATTTCTGTCACAATTTCTCTGGGATTGATCACGTCCTTTGAGAACCTCAACGTTTTGTTGTTGCTGTTAACGCTTTGCTTGGACTCGGTTTTTGAGCATTGATAGGGAGGACTTCCAGAATACAAAGGCTTGGCGACGTAGGCGGTTTCTGAAGGACGCTTGAGAAGCGCGAAAAGGAGCAACTTCATCAACGAAACGAGGTTTTGACCTGCGGGTTTTGGTGTATGTATTGACCTGCAACATTTAACCCATTCGATACCTTTGTGGCTTCTGCTCATCGTAAGAAGGTTCTTTCCTGCGGTTTTGCGGTTCTTTCCTGCGGTTTAACCCATTCGATACCACTGGAATTTTGCTAGTTATCCTTGCAAGGAATATCTGTCTTACAAGACTCGCTTTATTTTTATGAATAAATTCCAGTGCCCGCAGAAGTTTTCCGGACTGTTTGCGGTTGCTTTGTCTGGTATTTGCTGGTGTAATGTTTTCTTCCCTTAAAAACTTCTGGTTGTGAATTTTTCTGGCGGCAGAGATGACATTATTGCGTTTTTTATTGAAGACTTACATGGCATCATATTTCTGCTCTCGGTATCTGGTTGACTGCGTTTAATGGTGACACTTTTGAATGGTGTTTTGAATATCGCTTCACGAAAGTCACTGTTGTAATAAGCATTTCGCTGCTTTGTTTTTATAAATCATCATGTGAACGCTGATGCAGTGATTGTTGTTACTGTGCACTTCGATTTCCACTTGGGTATACCTTTACATATTCGGTTCCTCTTCTCGGCCCACTGGTAATCCATATGCTCCTCAGCCCCGGTCCATACACTCGTAATCTCGTTGATCAATTTTGTATCCGCTCCATATACCACCACCATCCATATACCATCGTTGTCTCATATACCACCGCTATCCAAATTACCACTGCGTTCAAATACATTCCACGGCCACTGTTCAGGAAGGCGCACAGTTTGCTAGCCGATTGACGGGAATTAAAGAGAAACAAAAGTTCCAAAAGCATCGTAGAGGATGTGAGATAACACAAGATCCCCCAGGGCTCCAGACATGTGAAGCAGATTGCTTCCGCAATTGAAGCAGCAACAGACACAAAGCGCACGCATCAATCAAATCACAGCGTTTGACTGTTGCAAACATCTTTACATTTACAGCTACAACAGAACCGAACCGATCCGGCTTCACACTTTATTAATTGAGCCAGGCCGAGCTGACCATCTGGAGAAGCGAATAATTGGTGGGGACTTTGACCGGAACCCTAGAATGAAATAATATATAGCAGGCGATAAAGCAATATATCTTTTGTTTCCTAGCTCTCGGCTCTGTGCTTACCCCGGAAATGTATCGTTTTCTCTAAATATTTGCATCCCGAGGGCGCATCTGTCACCACATTTCAGCATATTCGTAGCTTAAAGGTCGATTTCCGACGGGACCTGCGAAAGATCTCGGAATACAGGGGGTAATTTTAAGAGAATTGCGAGGAATTTCTGTAATTTTGCCCAGAATATCCAGTTTTTTCCGGGGCAGGCTTCTGGGAGCTTCAGCGAACGTTGGGCTCCCGCTCGAATTCGAAACTGCACAACACAGGTCATCGGTCAGCACAATTTTCTCTGGGGCGTTTCAAAGAAATACGATCTGTGGGCTATGCAGAATATGTTCATGTTTCTTGTAGAGATTTTGGAGCAGTTTCTTGTAGAGATTTTGCATGATTTCCATAGCAGCTAGATGCTCTGAAGTTTGAAGTTGAGGACTTCACATTTATATATTTTTTTTTTGCATTGGTGATGTTATGCTCCAGTTCATTCTTGAAACAAACTGTGGACTGTTGATTTACCATGTGCCCAATTGTACCAATGTTTATTGTAGCTTGACGAGAAATGTTTATTGTAGTTTAACTTGGTAACATCCAGCTTACTCAGGTCCTGCTCCATCAACCATTTTCGTGACATTGTTTCCACTTGATAAGCACTTACAATATCTTGTAGTAAGAGTACAATATTATTTTTCTGTTGCTGTTGCCTCAGTTGTGTTTTTTAAGTGACATTGAAGAAAAATGGCCAGACTTGAAGATGCATTAAAGTTATTGAATATCCTAATTCATTCCACTGTTGATGAGATGGTCAAAGTTAACAAAGAAACTCTCTTTGACATCCAAACCTCTCTGCAAACTTCACATGAGAATATTGAGTTTTTGCAGCTTGAAACAAAGCTACAGCAGGAAGAATTACAGTAGTGGAGTCATCATTCTGAACCTGTTTCTGTTCAGAACAATGAAACAGACTCCCATGAACAACAAGTTAATAATGTTACAGATAAAGCAGCAGTTGTACATGCAGATGCAGAATCTCAATCTGCACTTCCCAAGCCCATCATCAGACCTTGGGAACAACTTGTCCACAACAAGCACAGAACTGTTCTTGGATATGACAAGGACTTGTCCTTTCATATTCCAGACTATGCCAAGCCCATTCAGTTTCAGAATGCTGGATTCATTCATGACAGTTTACCTGCTCCTTATGACAGTTCAGCTGTTCCAGACTCTGCCCCTCTTCCACAGCAACAACAACAACAACAGATCGTGAAATGCCAACACTGTGACCGAGTTGGCCATTTGAAAGATCACTGTTTTGATCTTCATCCATGTAAGCACTGTCATAAAACTAGGCATTCTTCAAATAGATGCTTCAGAAACAAACGTCCTGCAAGAACAAAGATTCATCTTGGATGGATCGCTTCTTGGCAATGGGCATCAACAGCCAAGAAGATATTCCAAACACATATCAGAACTTGTTCCAGAGTATTGAACAGTCTTGCAGTTGAGTTTTCTCCATCTTCTCACCTTGTATCTGACAGGGGGGGAAATGATGGTCATCTACAAGCTTCAAAGTCACATCAAGCGAGCCTGAGCCACAACCTGCCACACCAGTTTTAGAGTTGTAGTCAGAGACAAGATGCCTGAACATGCCTTTAGTTGGCAATCTGGGACTTCCTCTAGCAGAAGACTTCAGCTTCTTGCCAGTTTCGGAAGCATTCCAGGAACAGATTGAGAACACTTCCTCTAGCAGAAGACACCAGCTTCTTGCCAGTTTTGGAAGAGTTCCAGGAATTGCATTAAGCATTCCAGAGTTGTTGGTCATCCTTAAACCATCACAGATTAAGAACACTTCCTCTAGCAGAAGACTCCAGCTTCTTGCCAGTTTTGGAAGAGTTCCGGGAACTGCACTAAGCGTTCCAGTGTTGGTGGTCATCCTTAAACCACTGCCCTTTATACCAACATTTCATAGAGCACATTCAGCCTAGTGTTGCCATGCATTTTTTGCACATTTTGTATTACAGCTCTTTTCTTGGACTCATACATAACCCTTCGGATTAAGGGGGGAATGTTGGACACCTAATCCTAAAGGGTTAGTGTGGAATTCGAATGGACAAAAGCAGTCCAAGAGACCTTGGGATCTGAATCCCAAGAGTCACGTATTGTACTATAAATGTGTATCTTATGTTAATAAAAAATGCACTCACATGATTTATCTTTCACTAGTTTTTATTGTCCATGTGTGTTTAACAATCGTTATAGCTCATTTTCACAGATTTAAATTGTTAATGATTTTCGGCTTTAGAGATGATTTTGTGGAACATATTGCGAGCTACTGGAAACGAATTTCCCAAATTTGAGAAAGGTTTTTCTCCAAAATGACCTTATAGACAAAAACCTCGTTAATTTTTGTAATAGGTACTATGGTTTAGGAGATACGAGTTCATCTTCAACACCTATTTTCAGAAATTCGACCCAAGTTTAATGTAACTAATTCTATTTTGAAGAAAATGGTTGAGCTTAATCCCTTAGTACAAGGATGAGAAAATGTATATATTTTATGAATTTCATGGTGTAGGGGTTGGATTTTTGTAGAATTTGGATACTTGGGATTGCTTGGCACTTCATTGTACATTTCATTACTGCAATTTTGGCAAAGGAAAGACCAGGGTTTTGCAGCACTTGTTGGGATCCATGTGGCTCTATGTTTTGATGGTGTTTTTCTCTATGTATTTTTAAGTTCACTAATGTTTATGTGTATCATTTTCCCTTCTATTTTATTCTACAATTAAACAAATGAGTGATTAAGGTAGAATTCATTGGACTGCTATGCTCTGCCTTGAAATTTTGTTTAATTCTACATGTTTTCATCTGTTTGAGGAGGACTCTTGAGACCCTCTTGCCCTCCTTAGCTCCTCACCGGTCTGATCCATCCATTCATTCAATCCAAAGCATTAAAATTATTGCCTTCCTTTCCCCAACCAGAACTCTGCAAAAACTAGGCCTCATCCCCGAACCCAAATTTGCCTTTCCCTTTTTCCAACAAAACCCCCAAAAAACTCAAATTAAATCCTTGCACTTCATACCTAGCCTAAGATTATTTGTTAAATCAGTCATCTCAAGCCCCATATGATTATATTTTTCTGAGATTGACCGAGAGAGAGCCCTCTCTTGTCCTCGTAGGGCTAGCTACGAGGCTGAGCGTGGTTTGATGTGGACCTAGAATCTTACCTTTTCAGCCTGAGGTAAATCTAGGCTCTATCATAGTGGCGACCACACTGGGGAAGAAAAGTTTATTTGTTTGTTAGTGTTCTTTGTTTTATAGACTACAGACGGAGTCTGAAGATTAGCTAGGTAGCCTTCGAAACGCTTTTGCTTTGCATTAGTGTAAGTAGATAAAAGCTACTTCAGTGAATCTCCTGTCTAGTCATATAAACGGAATATCTAATTTGCAAATTGCCCTAGTATATGTATCAAGTTCAGATCTGATTCCTGATGGTGGACAACAGTTCGACACATATGAAGGTTGAAACATATTCATCTGGTGACTCCAACTCAATCCAGAGATTCCAGCGCTCACTGATCCGTTCATGCACTAAAATAAAATGGTAGGGTATGTGGCAAACCTTGTGTTTTGTGAAGCTTTAAAAGAAGTTAGAGATCAGTTAGTGGATATTGAAATCGATGAAGTATTTTTCATTGTTGTGCTTGAATGTTTGAGATCTCCGAAGTTTCCTCCTAAAGCTAAAACTAGTTTCTTTGAGTTAGTTGTTGAAAAAGTTGAGAAGGAGATTCAGTATTTAAATGATAAGATCCAATCATATGAATTTCGAGATCCCAAAAAGTTCTTGGAAACTGTCAGGCCCCTATACTACTAGCGTAAGCCCTTATTCTTATTATTATAACCCACATATTATATTGATGTACCCATGTAGTGCCCATATTGTTACTATTGTGCCCCATAGTAGCCCACTATTGTTATTATTGTGCCCTTACATTATTGTTATGTCGACTCTGATTATGTTATAACCCCTTAGACTCCTATATATAGAAAGGAGGTATTTTCATTTGTATCATCCAAGAATTGTTCATTTATGTAATGTAAAGGAGGTTTCCCCCTCAAAGAGGCTGAATTATAAGGCGTTCATCTATCTTTTCTTGAGCTGGTTTCATAACATTTGGTATTAGAGCTTTGGATTCTAGGGTTTCGCTACTCCAAATAGGTCATCGTGGAATTTTTGCTATAACGTTTTTTCTGCGACGTTTTAGAAGCTGCAAAAAAAACCCATTTGAGAAGAAATTGCGTTGAACCTCGGGTCCGAATTTCATAGCTTTTCATGCTATAGTTGCGGAGATATGATCTGAGGAAGTTGGTATTTTTGCAGACTCCTGAATTACATTCCAAACAGGTGACCTGGGGAAAATCGTCATAAATTTCTCTCTAGGGATCAGATTGAAATTTCGTAAGAAGTTACAGAAAGAAGATGGACTCTAGTTTCGTGTATGCATTTTTCAGATCCAAAGGTTGAAACAGTGACATGTGGCACTTCATACAATTTCGCTCTTTTGGAAAGGTCTATAATCGTCATCTGGGGAGATTGTGCATAACTCTTTCTTAGAGAATCCAATTTGGATCAGACTGGTGGCCTTGGGAGAGGACAGAGGGCTACTATAGGTCAGAATTTCACAACTTAAAGATCCGAAAGTACAGAGTTACAATCGTTTCAAGGTCGAGCTCCTAAAATAAAGAAAAATCAAGATGAGGAAGTTTGATGGCAAGGATCCGATAAATTGGATACTTCAGATGGAGAAATATTTTTATCTACATGGTGTACAACTATTACAAAAGGTATGTATTGCATCTTCATATTTAGAACCAGATCAATTTTTATGGTACAAAGGGCTTTGTTGTTGTAAACAACTTGTTACATGGTCAATTTTCACGGAGGAAATGATAGCACATTATGAGAATACAAAGAGCAACACCTTCTTTAGAGCAACACCACAACAATTGGAAAGAGTAAAAGGGCTTTGTGACATAGTGGAAAGAAAAATTATGGAAACCAGGAAGCATACCCCTCACAACTATAAAGATGGAAGTGGTGTTTCTCCTAGCCTTCCACAACCTACAAGGGTTACACCACAACAATTGGAAGAAAAAAGAGAAAAAGGGCTTTGTTACAATTGTGATAGAAAATGCACTAAAGGTCATAAGTGTGCTGAGAAGAAATTATTTTACATAGAATATGAAGAGGAGGAAGAAAAGGATCAAGAAACATCAAAAGAAGAAGATATACGCCAGGACCCCACCCCAGAGAAAGAAGAAATGAATTAGACCATATCTTGTAAAGCATTGGCAAGAATTACCATTCCTCAAACTCTCAAGATAGAAGGACATATCAAGAAGAAAAAGGTGTAAGAAGTGAAAGATCACATCGAGAAAGAAGAAATGAATCCAACCATATCTTGTAATTCATTGTTCGAAATCACCACTCCACAAATTATCAAAATAGAAGGACGTATCAAGAAGAAAAATGTTCAAGAAGTGAAAGATCACATCGAGCATAAAGAAATGAATCCGAACATATCTTGTAAAGGATTGGAAGAAATTACCACTCCTCAAACTCTAGAGATAGAAGGACATATAAGAAGAAAAATGTTCAAGCAGTGAAAGATCACATCGAGCATCAACAACAAGTTCTCCAACTTTTAAAGGATAACACCACTTCGGTGAAAAATCAAACGAAACAACAGGTAGATCAACATTGTAGTGAAAAATGTTATGATGTAGGTGATTGGGTATTTTTACTGCTACATCTCAAGAAAGCTATTTAAGAGAAGGAAATGTTGGCAATACCACATGCACTTAAAAATGGCGACCTTACCGAATGGGAAGACTCTTCAAGGATGAGGATGTGGAAGCATTGTTTTGTGCTATTTATAGTATCCAACCAGATTGGATAAATGAAGCAAGGGATGAATGGAAGAAGGACGAAGAAGTATGGCCACTTATTCAAAAGTTGCAAAAGATCCCAATTCAAACAATATTGCCAGAAATTGAAGAGGAAGGAAAAATCATATTGGAACCTGGAGCAGTCACAGAAACAAGAACCCGACAGTTACGAAATCGATCAATTTCAGAGTATCTCATCAACTGGAAGAACTTACCCGCTGAATATTCCACATGGGAGGACAAGAATTTTATACAGAAGCATCAAGAACTACTCAAGCATTGAGGAAAATGCTTTTTGAAGGAGAGGGGCATGTTAGGCCCCTATACTACTAGTGTAACCCTTTATCGTTATTAATATAACCCACTTATTATATTGATGTACCCATGTAGTGCCCATATTGTTACTATTGTGCCCCATAGAAGCTCACTATTGTTATTATTGTGTCCTTACATTATTATTGTTATGTCAGCTCTGATTATTTTATAACCCCTTAGACTCCTATATATAGAAAGGAGGTCTTTTCATTTGTATCATCCAAGAATTGTTCATTTATGTAATGTAAAGGAGGTTTCCCCCTCGAAGAGGCTGAATTATAAGGCATTGATCTATCTTTTCTATCTTTTCTTGAGTTGGTTTCATAACAGAAACTCTCCCTCCTTCAAAATAAGAAAAAATAGAGCTGCCCGTGGATATTTGCATTGACAGTTTGCAGTTTGGAGGTCAATATTGAGGAGTTGGGACAGAAAATAAAGTCTGGGTTTTTTGATCCTATTGCAACATACATGGAAACTTTTTTCAGTTTGAATGATAGATCAAACTGTTTGTTACATAACCAGACTTGTTATGTGCATGTATGGTTGTCATCCTTTACATTTGTGTCATGGTTGAAGCACTTTCAAGCAGCATCCTTGTCATAGTTACTTGATTGGTTGATATCGCATTACAAAATTACTTGATCTATCAATTTTGCAGCAAATTGGGTTAGATTTGTACATAAATAAGCTGCCCAAGGCAGCATTTCAGTTTTTGGTATTTGTTTATGTACAAGTTGCAGTATGTATATGTTTTTGGATTGGTATGAGTTGTTTTGGGTTTGCAGTTGTTTGAACATCCATGCCGAATGGAAGAGGCACTGTCTTCTTTCCATAGATCTATAGTTCTTAGCACCTCCAAGGAGCTACCATCCCCATTGGAGCCGATGTTAGTTCCAGTCTTCGCAACTTGTCACTAAGGATCAACATGAACTCTTACTATGTCTGGTTTTGTTAGATGTTTTGCACCTGATGTTTAGCACAAAACATGTCACAAGTGTGTCCATCAGAAGAAGTTCAGAAAAATATGTCCAACGGTATATCACACTCCCATAACTGGCTCCTGGATTAGAAGATATGATCAAAATGAACTGGTTATGCATGTTTTGAGGTCAGTTGCTGCACACAATGACAAGTTTAGTACAAAATCCATTTTTGAAATAATGGTAAGGAATTTTTCAAAAGTGAAAGAGGTTTTTGTTCATAACATACCAAATAACAAAAACCATCTTCATTTTATGCATAGGTACTACTATGTGGGAGATATACAGTGATATTTGGATCCTACATTAAAACAAAGCAAAATTTTCATATTTTTTTTACTATTTTAGTCATTTTAGTGCGGGGCCATTTTACAATAGATGGAAAGTAATTTTGCAAACTCATGGATTTTTTTGTTAAGCATGAGCCATATAACAAAAACCTATTTCAGTTTTTTCACAGGTTTCATGGATTGGGATATGTGACTAGATCTTTACAACTCATTTTCACATATTTAAATTTTTAATGATTTTCTGTTTTAGAGATGATTTTGTGGAATATATTTCGAGCTACGGGAAACGAATTTCCCAAATTTGAGAGAGATTTTTCTCCAAAATGAACTTATCTACAAAAACCTCTTTCATTTTTTTAACAGGTGCTATGGTTTAGTAGATACGAGTTCATCTTCAACACCTATTTTCAGAAATTCGGCCCAAGTTTAATGTAACTAATTCTATTTTGAAGAAAATGGTTGAACTCAATCCCTTAGTAAAAGGATGAGAAAACGTATATATTTTATGAATTTCATAGTGTAGGGGTTGGATTTTGGTAGAAGTTTGATACTTTGGATTGCTTGGCAGTTCATTGTACATTTCATTTCTGCAATTTTGGCAAAGGAAGACCATGGTTTTGCGACACTTGTTGGGATCCATGTGGCTCTATGTTTTGATGGTGTTTTTCTCTATGTATTTGTAAGTTCACTGATGTTTATGTGTATCATTTTCCCTTCTATTTTCTTTTGCAATTAAACAAATGAGTGATTAAGGTAGAATTCATTGGACTGCTATTCTCTGCCTTGAAATTTTGTTTAATTCTACATGTTTTCTTTTGTTTGAGGAGGACTCTTGAGACCCTCTTGCCCTCCTTAGCTCCTCACTGGTCTGATCCATCCATTCATTCAATCCAAAGCATTAAAACAATTTCCTTCCTTGCCCCAACCAGAACTCTGCAAAAGCTAGGCCTCATCCCCAAACCCAAATTTGCCTTTCCCTTTTTCCAACAAAACCCCCAAAAAACTCAAATTAAATCCTTGCACTTCATACCTAGCCTAAGATTAGTTGTTAAATCAGTCATCTCAAGCCCCATCTGATTATCTTTTGCTGAGATTGACCCAGAGAGAGCCCTCTATTGTCCTCGTAGGGCTAGCTACGAGGCTGAACGTGGTTTGATGTGGACCTAGAATCTTACCTTTTCAGCTTGAGGTAAATCTAGGCTATAACAGAGTACTTCTCATAATTAGTGGCCTCGATCCGAAATATTAGAAAAGCGATCGAGGACACATCGTTTCGTAACCAATATCGAACCCGAAATGACAAAAGTCTGGCAATCTTTTCGTGTTTATATGGTCGGAAAAGAGCTCAAAGCAGACTTCCTTTTTATATGAGTCAAAAAGGAAAACTTGAAAATATTTTCGTCTTTAAACGGCCAGAAAAGCGCTGGAAGCAGACCTCCATTTTTATTTTCTTTAACGAGTCAAAAAGGGAAAAATACTCACAATATTTTCATCTTTTACGAGTCAGAAAAGAGCTTAAAGGAGACTCGTCTTGGAGGAACAAGTGGTATAAAGGGTAGCAACTGGTTCCAGAAATGGTGGAACTGCTCAAAACATGTAATGGTCAAGACATTGGCTAATAAAACCACTCATCACTGTGGTTCCTCAGGAAAGGAAAAACAACCAAGTGAAAGCATATGATCGGACAAAGAGATGGTGGCGATGGAATGAAAAAACCAAGGCTCATCTAGCAGAATTTAGACGATAAAAATGAAAATCACGAGGTGTAAATCAACTATGGGTTCATTTTTGCACAAGCTTGAACCATGGAGAACTTTGCTTGGATTCAGTTTCATGTTTACACAAGCTTGAAACGAAAAACTATGCTTGTTATAAGTTCGCATGCCCACAGGCATAGTGACACAAATCGAGGTACATGCCCCCCAAGCTTCATTGCATTCAAGGAGGTGGATGGAATGAAGGTTCACATTCGATATCCTGGAAAGAATCGACTTGGATTTTACGAGATCTTAATCAAAGAATCGATTTTGAAAGGGGAGTTGTTTCATTTTTTAATGAGGTTGACACAGTGAAAAAGAACTATCCTCATAACCCTTGTTTCATCTTTTAACAAGGTTGACACAAGACAAGGAACTGTGCTCCAGGATCCTTGTTTCATTTTTTAATGAGGTTGACATAGGAACAAACTATCCTCGTGACACCTGCTCATGGACCATATGAGAACATGGCTCCCAAGAGGTCATCACGGGATGGAAGAAATGCACTCTGGGAGGAATACATGTCATGAGGCACTAATGATAGATCAGGTTCCAAAGCCCGTAGTACATGATTTACGAGACCATTTGCATGATCATCGGTAGAGGCGGAGACAAAATGGGTAGCCACATAATTTACCTATGGCAAAGAAGGCACTTCTTGTGAGCAAGAACCGATAGGGGACGATAGCTGCACAGGAGGCACCGGGGGACTAAAGAATGATAATTGATCTATGGTCACCATTCTTCCATCATGTGGAAAAAAAACCACACGGAAAAGTGAAGAGACGAGGGCCCCATGGCATAAACATAGTCACAGACAAGGAGAAGACTAAAATCTAAAGCACCTTGGACAACCATGATGTCTATATAGACGGTTTTGCCCCCAAAGTAACAAGAAGCTTTGGGAGGATCCCTAAAGGTTGATTGGTTCCTCTATCAAACGCCAATAGATTCTACATGATTGGCACAAGCTGTGGGGAGCCCAAATCTTGCCAAGTAGTGGAAGGCATAAGACTGACAGGCACACCCTCATCTAAGATAGTGCTAGGTACTGCCTTATCATAGGCATGTACTGTAATCTGGAAAGGCACATAGGATGGAAGGCAGAATGTGTTCAAATGAATCTAGTCGAAGGAAATGACCAAACTACTTGGTGGGGAAATCATATGATTGTCCCCCTGCTCTATAGGAACCAAAGAAGGACTCTCGTTATCAGTGGGGATAGGAGGGTCATTTTCAGACTCTCAAGAATCTAATGAGATGAGGAGAACATGAGGATGATGCTCTTCCAAAACAGAGTGATCAATACGTGGTGAACCCAACTCGACACTCTCTCTGACCAATGGTTGGTCTGGAACAGGCTTAGAACAGCCAGGCTTGGAAAGAGGAGGATGGACAAGAGAAGAATCTAAGTCAATCTCGTCATCGATGGGGAGAGGGTCTGAAGAGAGCCTCTGATAACCAATGAGAAGTTGGGGGGAAGAAGCTGTAAGACTTTCCAAAACAGTGGAAGCATTATCCATGAGTAGACAAAGGTTAAGGGAATGGTGGCCTTCACATAGCCTACAGGGGAATCGAACCTTCCCTTTCTTCTTACCACTGCAAGTTGATAGGGTAGCATCGTCATGAGATGCAGAGTACGATGAGGGATGAGCTGGATCATGAGACCATATGTCTAAGATCCTATGAATACCAGGACAATCACGAAGAAGATGGTCACCCTTGCACAATTTACAAGGAAACTTAACCTTCTACGGAGGGGCAAAGGGTGGTCTGACTTGGGATGTACTCGGAGCAGTACCTACACAGGTGGCCTCGCGTTTATCAAACTTCTTCTTCTTCTTCTTAGTCTCCTGGTTACTAGATGTGAAACTTTCACTAAGTGAAGGAGGAGAGGAGGAGGAAGAAACAGGGGAAGAAGGTGTAGGCTCAACCTTGGAATCAACATGTTGTGGTTTAGATGAAGGAGATGGTGGAATAGGAGTCATGACACTTGGGACCACCAAGGTTGAAAACAACCAAACGGGTAAACCGATGGTTAACCCAGGCAAGGACAGTGTTGCCATATACGGAGCACTGGCATTTCCAAAAGGTGGAAATGGACTAGGATTCCCATCTGGGGAAAGACCTTGGCCGGTAGACTTGGGGAATGTTGCCATCGAGAACGAGCCTGAAAAACAATCGAACTATAATGAAGAACTCTAACTATTACCAGGAATATTTCGTGGGCAGTAAATGTTATGTCATAGGAACAAAACTTGACCTTTTTGTGTTTCAAGAGTTGAGAAAAGGAAAAAAAGGTGACTCTATCTCTTTTGAGGTTTAATGAGCCTAAAAGGACAAGTGCTCAGATGGACCTTTTCTTTTAGGGAGTTCGAAAGGGAATGAAAGTGAATACTCTGGAGAACTAGGCAAAAGGTTTACCAAACAACCTGTAAAACTACATATAAACCTTGGCAGTCATATGAAAACCAAGGACTTTCTGTACGACAGTGAATCTTCCCGAATGCTATGTTCGGTGCATTACGGTTTGCAAGGTGACAGACATGACTTCCTAAGGATAAAGGATGATAACCTAGTGGGGTCTTCCAACATATACTCGACGGTACTGGGAGCACAATTCCATGCTAGACCACTACTGAGTCACAAAAGGAGGAATCACCCAACCTTGAGTGAAAGCAATAGCGACTAGGTTTAACGATGCCGGAGAAAATCTCTAGCCTATACCTCTAAGTAGTGTGCATTATGTTCCAATGCATTTTTAGGTTTATTTAGTTCGTTTCAGAGTTGATATTGAATTATGTTTTAGTTTTCAGGCCTTACCATATGTATACAACAAATCCTAGGATGCAGCTAGAATGAGTAAAGAATCTTTCATTTCCATGAACACCTACTTATAGAAAGGTAGAGAGTTCATTCCCAAATCAAGACAAGCGAATGAAAACACTAAGAAACACAATGCATCAATACACTAATCTCACGATGCATCGATACTACTAATGAGAGATTTAAAATTCACTTTCCAATTTCTCAAACATGAAAATTCGTAATGCAAATGTACTTTCACTTTCGTATGCTAAATGAATGAAAACTTTTGACTGTTTTTTTTTTTGTTTGAATTTAAAGAGACAAAAAAAAGCAAGTGTGAACTGATCGATCCAAACAATCTTGATCTATGCTTGGTAGTGAAGAAATCGAATCAACATAAAAAATTGGTTCAATAATCGACACTAAAAATCAACCAGCAAGAAAACAAACAGCGAAAGAGCCTCAAGCAAATCACAAGACGGCTGTGGATGAACCTTGAAAAGACAAGTAACCCAAGCAAATGGTTTCTCGATAAAACTTCTAAAGGGCTAGGTCACATGGTCAAAAAACACAAGACTCACTCAATCAAATCGAAGAGACAGTACCCTAACCAAAAGCAATTAAAACAAGCTAATGCGAGACAAGAAACAACAGGGGATAAACAAGATTGATGAATTTAGGAGGTAAAGCTGTAAAAACAACTTTACAGGAATTATCACAAGTGTTACACTAACAACTAAAGCTATCATCGCTAAACTAGGGACCATCGCTAGTGATGCACAGACAACTAGAGCTGACGTCGCAAGTGTTACACTGACAACTAGAGATGGTCACGAAAGTACACTTATTTTCCGCGACAATCCAATTTCAAGAGTCGTCGCGAGAATTAAACTAGAAACCCAAGATCGTCGTGGGTACAAAGCTAGAAAATGGCAATGACGTCACGACTGTTAGGCTATCTTTCATGATGATGTTAAAAAGCAATGACGAACGAGAAAAAAACTCCCAAACAAGAACCAGTCAATCCAACAGACAATAGAGGGGTTTCCCAGATCGATCTAGGTGACCCAAAAGACTGGTAATTAATCCCAAAAATTCAAGAGAGACCAAATCAAAATCAAACCAAGAGAAAACAAGAGAAGAATCCCCAGTGGAGTCGCCAACTTGTGATGCAGGAAAGTGTTCCCTCGGCGGACAGAGGCAACCCCTCTAGCCCTAGAATGGGTCTAGTCACAGCAAGGATAGATCAACAATAGATTTCCTTAAATAGTCATAGTTGGAGGCCTACCTCAACTGGTGGTCGATGGAGTTCCAATGCACTACTCCAGCTTCTACTTCCTTCTCCTCAATGAGTGATCAACTTGAAACAATGCAAAGGAAATACAACACAACACGTAATAGGAAAACAACAATGATCTATTTACTCACAAAGTCAAGAAGTCATGAGCTATAACAAGGGAAACAGTGGGAGTAGGTTGTAAAAATTTGGAGAACAGCGAGCATAGTCCAAGAAATTGAAGAAACATTGAAAGATATTGAATACAAGATCACCTCGCATGTCAGGAGAGAAGGAAATAAGCCTGCGGATTGCTTGGCCAATTGGGGAAGTAAGGAATTAATGGGGAAAGTGGATGACAGCTGGACAAATCAAATAGTGATGACAAGATGGGATAGTTTAAAACAACTCATAGACAACGATAACCATGAAACAACATAATGGTAATCAAAAAACCGTGAAGATCCGGAGCGGGAAGATAAGGCAGGTGTATTCGGCAGCAAAGACAGGACAGAAGGACGGCGGCCACACCTCCCTGACTATAGCAATTAATGATAATTCAGAGCAGCAGGTACGCAATCCAAAACAAATATCGGAAAACACCGAAGAGAGCATCATTCAAGTTACAAGGGAGAAAGGAAGTGGAGGACAAACTCATCATAAACGGAAAGGTGGCGAGAAATCTATAAGGCAGAACAAGAGAAGGATGAAAGACAACAAGAAGTTGAAGAAGGTGGTGAGGAAAGGAGAGACCTGGCAGAGGAACCAAAATCAACGCCTTAAACGAATCAAGATGGCAGCGAGCTGGGATAAAGGAGTCCAGGCAGAGCGGGAGGAATTCGGAGACAGACAATTTGAGCGGAGCAGAATAAAAATTGAAGTCGAAAGCTCAGAAGACATGGAGATTAACCAGGACGAGGGTTTTCAGAGTAAGACTTTTGAAACAGGACAGAGCAACAAAGATGCTAAACGAGGTAGAACAGATGGAAGAAGGAAAGCTCGTGAACAAAGAGGCAGAGGTCGACCTCGGCAAGCAAATAACAGAGAGGAGGGGAACCAGCCTCATGGAAGGTGAAAAAGGGGAAGGAAATCTATCCACAGGACAGTGCATGAGGCAGAACAGGCGTACAATCTAGAAACGAATGAAGACATCCAGAAAATCATTGAAGTTATGGAAAACAGAGTCCTGGAAGAACCGTCTGACCCTGAGATGGAAGAATGGACAACCCAGATGCCTGACCCAGGCAACACCAGAGGCAGATTAACTCTATACCGTCGAGCTCTTCACACGTACTGGGTCCTGAAGCATCTTTTGGCCAAGGCCATGGAGCAAGTCGCGGCAGAGATGGTGGAAATGGCTCAGGAAGAATCGGCAGCGAAGAAGGAGGTGGCGAATGTTGAAGATTTACTGCGTCAACAGAACGAACAGATTAAGGAGATTTGGGAGATGCTGAAGGAGCTAGTAAGGACCAAAGACAACAATGAAATCAAAAGGGGAAGCGCGGAGAATTGAGAGGCTTGTTAACTGTCTTTTTTGAATTTAGCTTCTACTGCTCTGTTTTTTGGAAATTCGTTTGCATGTCTCATCAGCAGTAGTGAAGATAGGTCTTTTAGTAGATCTTTGAAAGAACAGTTTCTAGAAACATTTGGATTAGATAGGTTTAATGTCCTGCAAGTTTTTCATGACAGTATGTAGAACGAAAAACAGTATTGAATGTTTGATGAAGAGGAACCAACAGATCTGGCTTCCCATTTGGGCAGATTGAGGTTTCTTAGTATGTATTTTTAAATTTGATGTAGATAATAGAAATGCCATAGTTTACAAAAAAAAAGAAAAGTCATGAGCTATCAATTAAATTACATACAAGACATAGGAAAACATCATTGATTATATTAATAATGAAATAAGAGCAAGCTTACAACCAACGTCTTAACGTTGCAATCCTTCTCAAAGGAATCCAGCTAGCATGTTCTTCAAGCATTCACTCTTTGAAGATGGATCTCCCAACATACAAGGCTCTCTCTCACTCATAAGTTTTACACAAAGTTAAGGGCACTTCACAACTTCCCACAAGCTATCAACAATCCCACACTTATCACACCCACACTAGCTATCTAGTAAAAACACTAACAGCACAGCTCAATCGAAGAATTTTCCAACTAGCTAACTAACCAACTAGCAGAGAATAGCAATGGTGAGAGTTTAAATAGGAGAAGGAGTCTCCATGAAAGGTGGAAGAGAGAGCTTATCCCCAAGGTAAGTAGCAAAAATGATGAAACTGCCATACCAGAGGACGAAAGGTGACACAAACTATGCCAACAACCAGGTCTGAAGACATCCAAAAGGCCAACTGTTGGAACGAATTCGCCCAATCTGGATCATCGTGAGTGTATAATAGATCTTTAGCACTGACATTGCTAGTGAGAAATGTAGCCAGTCAGATCATCGCTAAAGATAAAAAGTATTCCCGCGCTGGAGCATGAAATCTGTTCGTCGCAGGAAACAAATGTACTTCCTCGCTAGAAGCGCAGCCAGACTATTTACAAGTGTTGTTCATCACGTATATTAAGTCCAAAGTCGTGATGAGGCAGAAAACTTAGGAAAATTGGGTCATTTGGCAACATCAGAGAGAATTTTTTTAGTATGAGCATGTTTGACTTGGACACATGACACAGTAAAGGGACTGGGGTGAAGGCAGTGACAAATTACTGTGTAACAGTACTGGGATTTGTTTGGCAAAAATTAACTCTGAATCTGGGTCAGGCCCCACTAAGCCAACAAATGGTTTCATTTCCGGGACTAGGATCTGCATAGAGATGTCTAATTTTTATCAGTAGAATTTGATAAAGAAAGGAATTGAAGAGTGGTTGGACAGAAAAATTCACGAGTTCGTGAAGCAGGGAAACATGAATTCAAGATTCTTGAAGGAAGAGTGGTTAGATTGCTACGTATATATATAAATCCACAAAATTTTCTCTGCATCCTTCCACTCTGAGTTGTACAAGTGGATTGCGAAGCTAGTAGACAATCAAGGAAGGTGTAGGTTTAAAAAACCTATCGTGTGGACTCTAGAGTTGGTGCAAAAACTGGAAGCATTAGAAGATAAGATCACATGAATTATGGATCACTGGCTTGATCAAATTATCGGAGGATTTATCATCGAGTTCATGGTAGATACTTCAGTCAGCTATAGTGAGGTGGAATGACATTTCCTCAAAGGACCATGAGGTAAGTATGTTAAATCTTTGAACACTTGGATTAAAATGCTACTGTGTGAAAAGCGGATTATGCGAATAAATTGATGTTTTGGGCTAGGTGAAGTGGGAGGATCTATAGAAACAAAGGTAGCACAGAACTAGAAACTAGCCCCTTGATTTCACCTCCGCGGGAAAGCGAGGAAGAGCTTGCAAAGGTCTCACCAAGAAGTGTGATTAGTTTGATAAAGAATCGAATTCCACACATACCACTTCCACCTACACCACCACCAGTTTCACCATCTTCACCCCGTCTTCACTCACACCACCTCCGCCACCACCACAGTTCAATATGGTGAGCGCGATAAAATTTTCAGTGTTCAAAGGAGTAGGGAATGAAGATCTAGACTAGTTTTGGTTCGTGGTAAGGGCTGTATGGGAAGTGCAGGGAGTCATGGATGAAAATATAAAGAAGGCAATGCTGGTTAGTGCCTTCTAGGATTGCGCGTTGACTTGGTACATTAAGCATTCCAATGACAATCCGAATGCAGGGATCGTGGATATCTAAGCTGCACTAAACAAGGAATTTAGTAGGCCAAAATCAGAGAAACAATAGACCATTGGATTTAAGGAAATCATGATGCTTCCAGGCAAGACCCCCTCGGAGCTGGATCAAAGATTGAAGGGTATGATTTGTGAAGCCAACATGACTTTGACGGATGGACAACATCGTGCATGGTTTGTAGCATCGCTAACACTACATCTAAGGAATGCGCTATCACGACACAAGCTATCCACTCAGATCGAGGCCTTGGAGATCGCAATGAGACTACACGAGACCCTAATACAAGATCCTAACATGGGATTTCAACAGATCCAATCGCAGTTGAAACACTTGTGTCTTGAGATGTAGACCTTGAAGCAAGATAGGACAGCTCACCCAAAAGTGCGTGAGGAGGTATGGTGTGTAAAGTGCAAGGGCTAGGGACATGACAAGGACCACTTTCTAGTCTTCACGAACTACCTGGCAGGAGGAGTACCAATACCATTAAGACCAGAGGCATAAGTAGGACCAAGCACAGTGCCTGCATTATGGTGCATGATTTCTCAGATAGGAGGTGTTATCACTTAGAACTAAAATTGATATATGTAACTTTTCATCCTAGCCCGATGACAAAGGTCAGTGCTAGTCTATTTTTGTTTTAATTTTCTTCCCTTAGAATCTGAAGTTTTGAAGAGTTTTTGATTCAAGTTATTCTCAGCTCCCATTGGTTCCCCTCCATCTACCATTGTTTTATAGCCACCTGTTATCTTATGTCAGTCACCGTGCCTTTTTGTAATTTCGCAGCGCAATCCCAATTAGGCAGTTTCGCAGTGCAATCCCAATTAGGCAGTTTCGCAGCGCATCATTCAAATTTAAAACTGACAGCGCTGCGAAATCATGGATTCGTACATTTCACAGCGAATCTTTCCCGAAATGTCAAGTCCGTTAGGTGATTCATAGGCCGTGTCTTCTCATGTCAGCTCATGTACCCCTCTTATCACATTTCAGCACTCATTTCCACTATCACCACCACTAGATCTGTTGATACGCACGAATCATCATTTCCAAGAAAGACCACCGTGCATAAATCTTAATGATGGTCATAAGTCTTGCATGAATGACAAATCTGCAAGATTACAACTTGAAAGATTTTAAGCGGCAAAATTTAAAATTCAACTACAAAGATAATCAAGCAAGGCTGATAATCAAGCGAGGCTGAATTCAAATAGAAGCTGAATCACAATTCCAACCGGAGCTGGTAGTCATTGTTTGCGAAGATTTGGAAGAATCAATGGAGAAAAAGGAGCACAGATCCGGAAAATGTCTAAGGACTGAGCCTGAAGGCTTAGATATAACGCTGAGAAATAAAGAGGTGGAGAAAGCATTTAAAAAGGCCGGGTGCTGGAATTTTTGTAAAAAGTTACAAGGAGGACACGCACAGGCAACTAAAGAATTTGCACTTAACTTCACAGGCTTGAATTCAAAAGTAGCCATGATAGAATTGCAGGTTTCGCCAGAAGTGATATCTACTGTGACAGAGATCCCACGAGAACAAGAGCAATGGTTTAAAAACTTCAAGTTTGACATGAATCCTTGCAAGGAGTTTTTGAAGGATGAATTTGTAAATGAAGATTTAAGTAAGGCAGTGCCCAGGAGTTATGTCGAAGAATATTATGCTCATTTACTCACCTGCATACAGAAATATCTGACTTGTGAAGGAAGGTATAACAAGGTTTACTCTTACCATTTTAAACTCCTTTTGCATTTCACCGGGAAGGTCTCCATAGACTTACCTTTTTATCTTTTTCGTAGTTTGAGTAAGATGTGTGATAAGGTACAGCTGAGGAAAGAGGATTGTGAAACCTCTTTGTTTCATCATGGTTTGATGAAACTACTGGTTTTAGATGGGCTCCAAAAGGTAGACAGAGGTTGGAATTCATTCATTTTTATGGCTGGCTTCAAAAGCCAGACTGGCCTCACTCCTCTACCTGTTAGAGATTTTACAATAGCTGAGCTCCAAACAGAAGCAAGAGCTAAAAGAGTTCCAAATTCACAAGTAAGAAAACAAGTGAAGCCACTCATCATCCAAGATCAACCTCAACAGTCAACTAAGGAAAAAGCTCATGGTAAAAAGACTGTACCTGAAACAAGCACATCTGAAGTAGTCTCAAGGATAAGAACAAGAAGCCAGATGAATAAGGAAAAAGGTAACGTTATAGTAGTCGAAGAAAGTCCAGTGTCCAAGGGAAGTTTAAATGACTTATCACAGGCTATTGACTTTGAGCAGTCTCTACTAGTTCAAATTGAGTTGATACAGTCAGAACAAGAAAGCACCAAGAAAGCCAAGGCCTCAAAAAGGCTTAAATTTGATGAGCCAGCTGAAGAGTTTGTTTTTAAACCTAGAAGACCTATGACAAGGAGATTCCAGCAAGTACAGGAAGCACTGCCAAGAACAGAGGAAACAGGGGAAGGGACACAACGTTGGCAAAAGAAAAACACAGGCAAAACAGTCATTACATCTAAAGAAGATAATATAGTAGACCTGAAGAGCTAATTAGAATCAGCTAAACATGAGATTGCCAAATTGAAGAAAGCTGCTAGAAGACATGCAGTCATACAAGCAAACTATTATAGAATTAAAACTCTATGGGAAGAGAATGCAACTGTAGAAGTGGTTGATTGCAATACACAATCTCACACCTGGACAGTACCAGCAATCAAAGAAGCCAAGTACATCAGAATGATCAATATGCAACTAAGAGCTGGGAATAAGGTTATGAAGAAACAAATTGAAGATCTGAAGGCATAGCTAAGCCAGCTTAAAGGACTTGCTAAATGAGTTTTCATTTCAAGTAAGATTTTGTTTCAAAATTTCGATAAGTTTGCTTGATCTTATCTTTCTGAAGAAATCTAAATCCCTATTCGGCCTTTGGAAAATCTAAAGAAGTTTTTGGCAATCAAGCACTCGGTTAATAAAGGTCTCAGGTTAAAAACAAGTTGTTTTAAATAACTCAGCAGTTTCGTAGCGCGCTACGAAACTGCTGAAAGTGATGATTTCAACATAAATCAAGCAGTTTTGAAGTTGAAGCGGGAAAATTTTGAAGGACAGTTGTGTACAACGAGAACACCTAAAGTTACAACAGCCAATAAGACTAGCACAAGTGGAAATAAATAGTTTGAATCAAAAAGTGGCATTTTGTCATATCATAAGGAAATTGAAGCATGTATCAGACAACTTGAATACGTTTTCCTTTTTGTTTTCGAGACAGTGGATGACACATCATCAAATCAGGTTTCATAACAGCGGACAGCACATCAAAACATGGCCACCATCATATTTTGAGGGACAACAATTAAAAAACCGACTTATGAAGATTTGAAGATCATAAAGCCGAGAAGCAAGGATAGTCTCCTAATTTTTCTGGACAATAAAGAAGATACAGCATCCAAGGTCAACAAGGAGCATTAAACACCCATCTCAGCCAAACTAAAAGAGAACCAGATGTCATAGAAAGGAATCATCTTAATTGTAGCCATCATGCATGTAATATGGAGTTAGAGTCATAGTTGATTTAGATCTCTAAAAACTCCAGTCAACACTTTGTTGTATTTATTAAGTAGTTAAAGTTTAAGAGTTGTCAGTAATAGAAGTAGTTTTCGAATTCCCCTCATGCTGGAGGAGGAATCTCGATCAGTTAGAATAAGAGCTCTATATATAGCTGAAACAACAATGTAATCAAGGTTGGAAATTTTATGGAAAAGCTTGTATTTGGCCTATGTAAGACTCATTTTCAGTAATACATGCTTGACTTTACTTCTCAGGATTCATGAAGGATTTTTTATGTTCAGAATATGTGATGTTGTCCTTTTCTTAATTCTTATAGTGGTATGGATGTATAATCACTCAGAATTCACTGAATGTGCTCTGACTTCCTGTATACATTTATAAACTGTGTGGTCCCATATGAGTTTATGTTCTGAATGTTTAAATGCTGAATGCCCTGACTTCCATGTAAGGTTGAGTTCATTGTTATATTGAGGTGTTGTTGACTCCATAAGCCCAATGGATAGTTGTTTAATGTGTTTACACTATTCATATTTTTCATAGTTGCTCTATAAGAGTTAGCCATCTTATCTTTAATCAAAATCATTAATCCATCAAGAGAGAGCCCTCTCAGGTTGAGGAGGCTAAGCCTTAGCCTAAAGTCGGTTTGAAATAGTTACTTAGAGTCAACCTGACCAGCAGCCTATTAGGATCTGATTTTGAGATAACAGGAGGGAAGCATCCTATAGATAACTGCCATTTATTACAAAAGTATATGTAGAGTTCCTAGCATTTGTTCTATAATTTCTGCAGGTCAGTAGGCCACGATGAGCGCACATGTAGAAGTTATGAATTAATGATGGATCAGACTCCTACCTACAAAGTTCATACCGAAACACGGGCCCTCAATAAAAATGCAAGGATGGCGCACACTACATTTCAGGGGCACAGATGAGGTTGACGTGGAATGGGACCAGGAAGAGGTTGCAGATAGCTGATATGCTACAGTTGCAGAGGAGCAGAGCATTATGCCTGCAATTCTACAAATCTGGCAAGACCATCATGCTTATATTGTACCTGGTTTGATCATGAGATAGAGGACTGTCCCACGCTAATAGCGAGGTTGCGCGATAAAGAGCACTCCAACCTCCCCTCACTCAGAACCTGTAAATGATGAGGTCTAACCCACTCAATAAACACCTAAATGTAAATATCATGCTCCGAAGTGGTATCACAAAAGGACATGACAAAGGAAAGTAGGGCGAAAAGAGTGCTTGGGTTCACAAGCCTCCAAAAAAGGAACCAAAATTTGATTTAGAGCACACTAAGGAGACATTGATGGAAGCTAAAAAGAGCTTTGTGGAGGCCTCCACTTTAGAAAGTAAAGACAAACTACAACTGGAAATGGACATGCATGAAGCTGTTGTGTGACAACAAAGCTATGAAAGGATTACAAGAACTCATTACTAGATGTGCTGGAACCGCGCCAGGGGAACCGCACGTAGTTTGAAAGCTCGGGAAGCACACAATGACAACGCGAATAGGAAGAGAGATGAGATTGACCACGCAGATCGGGGAATATGAAATTGATCAAGTAATTTTGTATCTAGGATAGGATGTGAATGTCCTATCAAAACAGACATGGGAGTGCATCGGCAAGCCTTCATTGCAATGGTCTCCTATTCAATTGCGAAAGGCAAATTAGCAAGATATCCCACCTATGGGAAGATTGCAGGGAATAACGGTAGATATCAAAGGTGCAAGTGTGCTTGCAGATTTCGAAGTGATAGAGATTATTGGTGACAACAATCCCTATCCCACGCTACTGGGAATAGATTGGGCCACTGACATGAATGGAGTGATAAATATAAAGAAACACAAGATGATTTTTGAGAAAAATTCACTACGCGTAGTGGTACCTTTAGACCCTGCGAAAGGAGAACACGACACAGAGCCAGTGTGTGACTACAATAGTGAAGATGATCTAGACTGTATTTACAAGATAAACACGTGGGAGTAGGACTAGGTGGATCAAACAGCCAATGGTAGACTCTCGTGGGAGTGCGAAAGATCCTGCACTTCAGATTCGAACAAGGAAATAAAACGATGTCAAAACCGATTACACGAGGTAACCACGCTCAACTGTAACATGATGACAAGGTCGCTGCACTGCATGACAACAGAGGTAAGAGATCTGCCTATGTATAATAGTTTCATCGAGGTGGATGATTTCCTGAACAAATTTGAAAAACAAGTGCTAGAACAGCAGCAGTTCGATGCTCTGAAATGGGTATTACTTGCTACGCCCGCAAGGTGGTGGGATACTGCTAGGTCCCTATAATACTAGTGATTGCCCCATTACTATTGTAGTTGTATCCCTTATTAATATTTTTGTGCCCCTATTGTCCCCATATTGTTATTACTATGCCCCATAGAATCCCTCTATTGTTATTTTTTGTGGCTTTATATTATTATTGTTAGGTCGGCTGGGTTATATTGTGACTCCTTAGACTCCTATATATAGAAAGGAGGTTTTGTCATTTGAATCATCCAAGAATTTTTCATTTATGTAATGTAAAGGAGGTTTCCCCCCTCGAAGAGGCTGAATTCTAAGGCGTTGATCTATCTTTTCTATCTTTTTGTGAGCTGGTTTCATCACATTTGGTGTCAGAGCTTTGGATTCTAGGGTTTCGTTGCTCCAAATAAGTCATCATGGAATTTTAGCTATAACGTTTTTTTGTAACGTTTCAAAAGTTGAAAAAAAAACCATTTGAGAAGGCATCACGATGAACCTTGGGTCCAAATTTCAGATCTTTTCGTGCTATATTTTCTGAGATATTACCTGAGGAAGTTGGTCTTTTTGCAGACCCCTGAATTACATTCCAAACAGGTGACCTGGGGAAAATCATCATAACTTTCTCTCTGAGAATTAGATTGAAATTTCGTAAGAAGGTATAGAAAGAAGACGGACTGTAGTTTCTTGCATATACCTTTTAGAGCCAAATGTTAAAATAGTGACTCATGGCACATCGTACAAGTTCACTCTACTAAACTAGTATATAATCAAGTCACTGTGGGAGATTTGGCATAACTCTTCCCTGGAGAATCCAATTTGGATCAGAATGGTGGAATTGGAAAGAGGACATAAAGGGCTACTGCATGTTGAAATTTCAAAACTGGATGATTCGAAATTATAGAGATACATTAGATTCAATATCTAACTCCTACAAAGTGAAAAAAGGTGTGTAATTTTTTTCAAATTTTTTAATAAGCTTGGTTTGAAAAATTAGTTTGAAGGAATTGAAAGGGCATAGTAAATCATTCTTATTAGTAACTGATGCCTCGATGAAGGAAAATGCAAACACCTAGTAAGAAACCTGAAATATCTAGCATGACTCATGAAGAAGAGGAAGAAATGCAACATGATATATCAAAACTACGAGACCAAGCGCAACAAGTGTCACTTGCACAAAAAGCATTAGAATCTAAGATGGATGGTTTAAGGAAAGATGTAGAAGCTAAGATGGATGGTTTAAAGAAAGATGCTGAAGCTAAGATGGATTGTTTAAAGAAAGGCGTAGAAACTAAGATGAATGACGTGGAAGCTAAGATGGACGACTTGAAGACAGGCATGGAAGATTTGAAGACAGATTTAACAAAGTTTCTACAAGAAATGCTTACTAATGGTGAAAGGGTAGCAAAGGAAAATCATGATGAGAACAAAAGAAATGTTAATCATGATTTCATAGGCTCTAATGTTGGATTGAAGACCCACTATATTCCAAAAATCGATATGAGTAAGTTTGATGGCAAGGATCCTGCAACATGGATATTATAGATGGAGCAATTTTTCGATCTCAATAATGTGCAAAACACACAAAAGGTACATATTGCAACTTTATATTTGGAACCAAATCAGTTTGTATAGTATCAATGGCTTTTCTCTCATAAACAAATTATCACTTGGGCAATTTTTATGGAAGAATTGATAGCGTATTATGAGGATACAAAAAGCAACACTTTTTTTAGCCAATTGATAAGTCTCAAACAAAAGGGTTTAATAATGGAGCACATTGAGTAGTTCCAAAAATTGAACATAAGGGTAAAAAACATTCCAGAGGAGCATAGGATTGATGTGTTCATAGGGAATTTAAAGGATAATATCCAACATGATGTTCACCTTTGGAAACCTGATTCATTAGAGAAGGCATTTAGGTTAGCAATAAAAATGGAAAGCAAAATTATGGCAACCAGGAAGCATACCACTCACAACTATAAAGATGGAAGTGTTGTTGCCCCTAGTCTTCCATAACCTATAAGGTTGACACCAAAAAAATTGGTAGAAAAAAGAGCAAAAGGGCTTTGTTACAGTTGTGATAGCAAATACACTAAAGGTCATAAGTGTGTTGAGAAGAAACTATTCTACATATATTGTGAAGAGGAAGAAGAAATGGAGCAAGAAAGGTCAAAAGAAGAGGATATACTCCAGGAACAAATCCTAGATAAAGAAGAAATGAATCTGACCATATCTTGTAATGCATTGGCTGGAATTACCACTCCTCAAACCATTAATATAGAAGGACAAATCAAGAAGAAAAAGGTAATAGTGTTGATTGATTCAGGAAGTACCCACAATTTTATTCATTGTAAGGTAGCAAAATAATTGAATTGCTTCCTATATCCAGCACCAGAGTGTCAAGTGATGATTACAAATGGAGGAATGATAAATTTCTCTGGAAAGTACCATAATATCAAGCTATCCATGGGAGAATATGTATTTACTAACTCAATGCTTTCCATTCCAATGGGAGGTGCTGATGTGTCGTGGCGGAAAAAGTCGTTTGTGCGGACACAACTGACCTCCCTAGGAGTCTAAACTCTCTAGCGACAAACAAGACAAAATGGAGTGATCTTTCTCTAAATATACCTTTTAAAACATGAAAACTACAAGTGTTTAGGCTTACCTTATTCCAAAATGCTGTTGTTGTAGTCCGTCCTTGCCGATCCGGATGAGCTCCTCCTTCACATCAATTTCTGCAACCACAAACAATCAAACAATTACCAAGCACTTGCATTTCATATAATAAAACATATATTCAACATGCAGACCAAGGAACACATGAAATAACTCATTAACACAAGCTATTGAGAAAATAAACCAGTTTGTATTAATAACGAAACAAAGAAACTCTTACAACCTGGCCTTGGTGTTGTGCAAGTTCCTCCCAGGGTCCATCAAGGGTTTTCCTCTACTTTGACAAAGCTCACCCACTTCCAAGTAGAATCAAGCAAAGACAATCTCTCCTCACAAGGTTCTAAATGGGAGTCCTAATTCCTGCAGCATTTACCCAAAGAAAATGTATAGCTTCAACCTCTCCTCCCTCTGGCTCAATGCCTTTATTTATAGTGCTGTAAAGAGGTTATTCAGGTCCACCATTAATGGGATAATCCCCCTCTTTGGGTGGGATAGCTCCCTTATTGATGGGATAAGTTCCTCCTTAATAGGGATACATGAACCAACTGGAGGCGCATCCATTTCATCAAACCGACCTCTAGAAAGTTCTAGAAGTAACCACAAGTAACTTTTTTAAGATGAAACTTGCGCATTTTGCCTTTTACAGAAGGACGCACCTGTCCCTTACCATACAGAGCGCCCAAGGACGCAGCTTTTGTGAACATTGTGAGCATCCCCGCAGGTAAGGCTAGAGAGAACCTGCGACCCCAGAGATAAACACATTTTTTACAAGACTTTCTCTCTTCTTTGAGTTTGAGATGGATAGCAGAGGCATAAGACTTGCCTAAGAGGGTAGCATGACTGTTGATTTGAGCCATACTAACTGTAAGTAGTCATGGTGACATTTTTTAGTGTAACAGATTGCCCCCTAAAGTGCGAAGCCTGGAATAGATTAGGGTTTTGTAATTCTAGGAAGGGTGAAGCGCTTTATCATTTCAAGGATTGTCTTGTGGATGACTGGTTGGAACCTGCAATTTTCAACACAAAATACATGTATAAGATTATATCATTACTGAGGTAGGCATTCCCATACTCAGATTCAAAACTTTAACTAATGGACTAACTACTCTGATACAGGAATGATCTTGCAGTACATCATTTTTATAGACTTTTGTAGACACAGTATGGACGCAGCCATCTGTTTATGATTAGTCTACATAGATAATGAATACAAAACTCCTCGCAGCCTGGATGGTAGAAACTAGATCCAGGGTCTTCACTTCTACTTCCCGAATTGGTACGATTCTAGCCATGTGATTAAATGATTTGATGTCGAACATGTTAGAAACCACTTGATTACCAGTCGATGATGTAAACTGTTAACAAGCGTGAGAGAGACCACCAGTAATGTCAATGGTTCTCAAAGTACCAAGCACAACCCGTGAAATGTGAATAGATGTTTTGATGTCGAACACTTCACGGAATCCTTTGATCGAAAGTCAATGATGTAAACTGACGTCAAAGGCGAGAAACCTGCCATTGATGCATGCAGACTTCAAGGTACTGTCGATTCCTAAGTCATCTTTCTAGATAATGTGTCGATGTCGATAGAAAGCGACCCGTTGCAGGCAAGCTCGCAACACGAAATCATTGTTCAAGTTGAAGAAATGTTGTTGTAAGGACTGACTCAGGGATGGTCAAATGGATGACAAGTATTTTGCAGATGAAAGTTTTGCTTGCAGACCTCTTGAACACATAACGACACGACAGATGGCTTGGTGACGAATAACTCAAAGTTAATCCCCGGAACCCGGTTAAAGACTTTCAAAGTGGTTTGATCAACTGTGAGGTAAAAGATTTCCCAACCCAGGTGAATGAAAAAGTGTCGTGTTCAAGAGTGGTAATAAAGTTTCTTTTGAGACAAAAGGTAACAAATAGGTTCATTCTTCTCTCTTTTCCCCCACCATTTCTGGCAAGTACCTCTTTATTTTTAACAAGCTTGAGGAGGATAACATATGCTTGATTATAAGCTCATCCTTCGGACGAGTCCAACCTAGTTTAAATTCGAACCCTAGGAAGGAGTGGTTCGTTCCTGTTTGTAATTGAACAGGTCCTCTACTGTAAAAGTTTAACGAGCCCAGTATAGGAGAAACTCGGCGTTTTTCAATTTTAGAGAGTCTGAAAAAACAAAAGGAGACTCCACGTTGAACTTTTTCGTATATTTGTGTCCCTCAAGCCCGAAAAAGTATAAAATAATACCTGGGGGAACCGCTTGATCTTGCGACCAAGGAGTACTTTCATAATAGTGTCGTTGACCTGAAAAGTAAAAAGCGATCAAGGACACGTCGTTTTATTTCCTTATCGAGTTTGAAACGACAAAAACCCGGCAATCTTTTCCTGATTTTGCGGTCAGAAAAGAGCTAAAAGGGGACCGTCTTTTAATTCCGTTTTAACGAGTGTAAAAGAAACGCTCGGCGATCTTTTCATGTTTTAGGAGTCAGAAAAGGGCTTAAAAGATGACTCTGATATTTTTGTTTGTGAAAAAATGACAATTTCCCTCAAAATCCCTTTGTCCTGCACAAAAGCAACACATTACTCATACCTGTTTAAAATAGGCAAAAATACATCGAAAAATATCTTTTCATGGTAAAAAATGAACTAATTCATCCAAAAAACCTATAAAAAGACCTTTTACCATGTCATTTTTACCGTTTGACTGTTGAGGTTGAAAAAGGAGCTTTTGACAAGAAACTTCCCGTGGTCGCTGCGGAAAATCCGACCGTCGGAATCGAACGCCGTCTTATCCAGGTATTTTACACATCCTACTCTGCATTTCTATCAGTTTAGAATTAATTTTTAGGTCTTAGTTTCATTTTTTGGGGAGGTTTTGGTTTTGGAATGCGCCTCTCGGCGAACGCGGGTGCCCTTCGGGTGACCCGCATCCCCCGACTTTTTCCTATACAGGAAAATGGTCGGAAGACGCAGCCCGCCTTCAGGGCATCCGCGTCCGGGTGCCCTGTGCTGTAAATTCGGGGTGCGTCTTCCGTGAAACGCACATTTCAAAACCCCAACCCCCTCAAAAAACTATCTAAAAATCCCCAAATCAATTTCTAATGACTATTTCTGGTGTGTAGGGCATTAACCATGTTAGATTGGAGAGAAAGAGAGCATGTAGAGGATGATGAAGCTGCAATAAATCATCAACCTTCCCTGGATGCCCTAAGAGCATGCGGATTATACAAGTATTGGACCATACCGGGCATGAGGGGCCAGGTAAGATTCTTGGAATGGCTGGTTGAGCGATGGAACATTCAAGAACAATGCTTTTACATAGGAGGGCACCAGCTCGAGATAGAGCCCTCGGATGTATACTTTCTCACTAGCTTGCCGAACAGAGGTGAGCAACTCAATCTTGTGGGGACTAGGCCGGGTGGCCAATCCCTTGATAGTCTTCGTGACGAGTGGTGCACACCTGGGGCTCGCCATTCGAAAGGCATAGAGATAAAACACATCACTCTGCCTGAACTCAAAGTCATAGCGTTCACGGTTACCAGAATTTGCGGCGCGGCCGCTTTACACATTGCTTCCGGATCCCAAATGCGGATGGCAATTGACTGTTACCAAGGCACCATTTTCAACTGGTGTGAAGCTGTGTCGGCTCATATGAAGAGCCAACTGACCAAGGCAAAGAACGGACGACTAAAGACTTTTGGATATGGGCCTCTAGTCGTGAGCTTTGCCTTGGAGAGAGTTCCAATGCTGATCCCTCAGCAACTCACTGTTGATATCTTGGGTCCTCGGGAGCCAAAGCTGATACGATGGGTTGCGGTGATGGCCCGGCATCCTGACGAGGGTGCGACAGTGGTTCGATTCTCAGATAGTTACTTTCACTGGTTAGAGGACCAGGTTTTTCGATACAGGACTTTCCGTATGCCGGAGTGGATTTTAGAGGTGATCCGGACATGGTTCTTCCACAGGGAGAACAATGGGATGACAGAGGTACTTTATTTTTCACAAGTTTTCAAATTATGTATTTTTTATTTTTCATATATATCGTCTCAAAACTAACAGTAAAACTTTCAAAATGCAGATGTTGGTCCACAGCGTCCAGCCAACCTCCGGCCTTTTGATAGACTACATCCAGCTGCACCGGTACCGGCCCCACAGGACGCGGCTGCAGAAGTACTAGCTGAGTTGGAGCATGATCTAGAGCGTCTCACGGCAGATATACCTGAGACTACTATGGACGACATTCCTACCAGGCTTCAGCGCTTCGTAGTCGCGGTCCCTGGACCGTTTAGGAGATTTTTGCGTAAGGTAGCCCGCGCAGTGGTGTCATACAGAGAGCACCACCAGTGATTGACTAGTCACTTTTGTAGTCACATGTGACATTTTGACTTTTTGTACTATCATTTTGCCGATCATAAGGTGTTTTCAACCTATGATCGAAGACGATGTATATATTTTTTGACACACTTCTATCTATATATATCACTATTACCGGCTTATCTGTTTAACATATGTGATGAAATGTTTTTAAATTTACTTGCATGATTATCGTAAATGTCTGTCCAACATTCGAGAAGCAATTGCATCTGCTAATGTATTCAAAGACCTTGGAATATGTTGATATTCAATGTAATCAAATTCACGTTCCAAGAGACGCACTCTCAAAAACAACCTTAATAACACAGGATTCCTAATGGCATAAACTCTATTAAGCTGTAATACAACAAGTTCAGAATCTAACCTCACTATCAAACGTCGAATTCCAAATGAAATAGATTCGGATAATAATTCAATCACTGCACTGTATTCTGCAATGTTGTTCGTTGTTTGACCGAGGCTTACCCCATGCATAGAAACTAACTCGTCAGAGGGCGAATAGATAACCCAAGCTGCGGAAGAGATATTCCGTGTACTACGACAAGCACCATCAGCAAATCCAATGTATGTTTGGAGAGGCGTCGACATCTGCAATATCAAGAGTAAAACCAAGATAAGCCAGAATAACGACGAAAAACCACACTCTCTAAGCTAAGCACACTGACTAAACTAACACACTTGCTAGCTAGAAAGAAAATCTAACCTATCTAAAAATTTCTCCATACCCATCATTTAAGCATAATACCTCTTTAGGTAAAGTCCATTTCTGGGTTTACCCAAAGAGTCCCCATCAAAGTCAACTAGCTCATAAGCCCCTTTTGCTAGCTTTCGCTTTACAATGTAGGGTCCATGCCACATGGGAACGAATTTTCCGGCACCTAGCTTATCATTAGCTTGATCATATAATAGTACTAGGTCTCCTTCTAAAAAACTTCGAGGGGTTACATTCTTATCATACTGAGCTTTCATTCGTTTCGCGTGAGTCTCGATTGCCAATGTAGCGTCACGTCGAGTCTCATCTAATTTAGCCAAGTACAATAAACGTTTCTCCTCTTCGGAAGTAGCTGGAAGTAATTCGACAGCCATTTGAAGTGATGGGATTTCGCATTCAATGGGTAACATAGCTTCTAAGCCATAAACTAGCTGGAAAGGAGTGAACCCTGTTGAATTTTTCACTGAGGTTCGGTATGCCCATAGCGCTGAAAATAACATGTTGTGCCAATTCGACCGATGAACACCAATGGTTCGTCGGATCATGATAACTAGAACTTTGTTGATAGACTCAACCAAACCGTTGGCTTGCGGATAATAAGGAGTAGAGCTATCGTGGCGCAAACCAAGCTGGCTTGTAAGCTCAGTCATCATGACGTTTCGAAAATGGCTCCCATGGTCAGTAATGATTGCTTGTGGGACACCAAACCTAGTTATGATATGATTGAATACGAAAACTGCAGCTGTTTTGCCGCTTGCGTCGAATGTAGGCATCGCCTCGGCCCACTTAGTAAAATAATCAACCGCAAGGATGATATACGCATGCCCCCCGGCCGAGTGAGGGTTACAAGTAATAAAGTCGATACCCCATTTGGCGAATGGACCAACGGCAATTATAGGGTGGAGAGGAGCAGGTGGAGCGCGCATCTTGCGATCAAACACTTGACAGTTGTGGCACTTCCTGACTGCAATGATACAATCTTAAACATAGACGGCCAGAAATAGCCAGCGCGCAACACCTTCTGAGCTGTGGCATACCCAGACATATGACCGCCACATGCTCCAGAGTGACAATCATTCAAAACCCTCTCAGCCTCTTCGTGAGTTAAACAACGTCGAAAAACTAAGTCTGCCCCCCGGCGATAAAGTGTATCTCCAATAATTTTGTATGGCTGGGATTGAAACCGAATTTTTCGACGTTCCGCTTTGGAAGCTTCAGGCCGAAAGGTTTGGGTTTGGAGATAGATGATTATATCCCCGTACCACGGATCTAAGTACTGATAAGAAACAAAGATTCGTCCGCAATGGACTCCTCTGCCACAGTCTCTGTGTCAGCACTCGGGAAATCACACATCAATTCCGCAAAAACTAAGGATTTCTTAGACTTGGACTTCTCGAACTCCAAGTCGAACTCTTGCAGGATGACAATCCATTTAGAGTACTTGCCCCCTAGCAGTTGTTTTGTCAAAATATAAATCATAGGGTTGCAATCCGAAATAACTGTAGTTTTGCGGAGAAGAATGTAGTGACGAAAACGCTGGACAGCTTGAACGGCTGCCAGGGCCAATTTCTCCACATGCGAATATTTTAGCTCAGTGGGATTCAAGGTCCTACTAAGATAATATATCACATGCTCCGCTCCGAATTCATCTTCTTGAACTAACACCATTCCAATGGTGGAATGCGAAGCTGCGAGGTATAAGAAGTAGTCCTGGTTGTAGTTGGGAGGATGCAACAACGGTGCATGGGTCAACGCGTGTTTAAGTGCATCAAAAGATTGTTGGGCAATCTCGTCCCAAAAGAATTGTGCGTTCTGTTTCAACAACCGTGTAAAACCTTTAGTGACCTCGGCGTAGTTTGGGATGAATCGGCGTAAAAAGTTCGCTTTCCCTTGCAAACTTTGGAGTTGGCGCAAACTCGAAGGAGGAGGCAATTTGATGATAGCCTCGACTTTCGAGGGATCGACGCGAATGCCGGCTTTTGAAACAACAAATCCCAGCAATCGACCTGTTTCTATACAGAAAACACACTTGTGGGGATTCAACCGAATTCGATAATGCCTACACCTCATAAAGATTGCTCGTAGGTGGACAAGGTGATCAGCTCGATGTAAAGAATGAGCAGGCAAATCATCGAGATAGGGTTGCACAATGTGCTTGATGTCATGAAATGCATAAGACATCGCCCGTTGAAAAGTGGCCCCGGCATTCTTAAGCCCAAAAGGTAATTTGCAATAAGCAAATGTCCCCCATGGACAAATGAATGCCGTTTTTGGTTGGTCGGCAGGTAGAATATTGATTTGATTATAGCCCGAGAAACCATCCATGAAGGAAAACATTTCACTTCCGGCACAATCATCAATAATTTGATCGATATAAGGCGTAGGATAGTTGTCTTTTGGACAAGCTCGATTTATATCCCTATAGTCGATACAGATTCTTATTGTTCCTTGTTTCTTATTGACGGAACAATATTCGATACCCAATCCGTTAACGGGATCGGATAAATGAAACCTGCTTTCAACAGCTTTTCGACTTCTGCTTTAATCGCAGCCGCTTTTCGAGGGTGAATTTGACGCAACCGTTGCCGGACGGGTTTAGCATCCGGGTAGGTCTTTATTTCATGAACAACAATGGCAGGATCAATTCCCGGCATTTCCTCGTAAGACCAGGCAAATACGTCGCGGAATTCTTGGAATAGGGCCTTGTAAGTTTGGATACCTATATGAATGTTTTCCTCGATTCCGGGCTTCACTGAAATATCAATGGGAATAGTACGAGAAATATTCCCTAAATTCAACTCTGAATCAGAATGTTTCGTTGGATCCTGAGCGTCTTTGACATATTCAGCGGTAAAGATAGATGAAAAATCATTTTCAAATGCATCATCCTTAGGTAAAAACGAAGATCTGTGATGGAGATCCTCCCATGGTAGATCGTCTACACTTAGGATTTCGCGAAGTTGTTCGTCAGATGACACGACTTCGGGAAACGTTATCCGTTCTAAGGGTGAGGTGAAAAGTGACTCTTCACTGACCACATTCATTTGGTCGACTTCGGTTGAATGAAAGTCGGTAAAAGACATGAGAGCTTCATAAGCAATTTCATACGGACTCAAAGGCATAACATCACCGAGTGAGTCTATCTCAGAGTCAGATGGGACGAACCAAGGATCATCATAAATAATGTTTTCTGATGTAATCATATGAATTGTTGCAAACGAAGGATCTGCGCTGAGTGGAGGGAGAGGAAAAGTTCCCAGTAAACCGGAATCCTTAACTAAACCTACACCAACGTCCCTATAAGGGATTGTCGTCTTACCGACATGCTGGATACTCTCTGAAGAGGCTGGGTCGGATGAAAAGTATGTCAGCTGATCAATAGTCACGATCTTACCGTTATGTGGAAACTTAATTACTCTGAAGACCGATGAAACGACCGCTGTCATAGCATATGACCAACTTCGACCCAAAAGAAGGTTGTAGTCTAGAGGGGCATCAACCACTTCCACATCCAGACTAACGGTTTTACCTTCAACCCCTATAGGCAATTCTTGTAGAATACCAAACGGACGGAACCCACGGCCATCAAAGGCCTTAAGGATGGTGGGGGATTGGTTCAACGAAGGAGAACCAAGCGATCTCCAACATTGAATCGACATAATACACGTAGAAGCTCCCTCATCAATCACAGTCCGATGAATAGGCCTGTTTTTGACTATCACTGGAATTTGGAAAGCCATTTGATGGGGGAGACGTGGCGTACTATTTTCTAGATCAAAGATCATTAGGTTCGGGTCCTGAACATCGACAGCTCCGATAGCCGACAAAAGCAATTTTCGTTGTGCTGGGCATGATTGCAGCACTTCGAGTGCCGACATTGCTGAAGGTGAAACAGCTAAGTCCTCAACAATGTTGTAATTCTGGGCTGCTCTCGCATGTGGATTGAAAGCAGACCTTCGAAGTACACCCTTGGCGGGCGGCTTAATCACTAAGTCTGGGTTAGGTTTTTCGATCTGTAGTGGATCGGAACCAGGAGCTGAGGTTGATGGGTTAGAGTGAGAAGATTCTGCTTCCTTACCATCAACAGGAGCCTTACTACCATAATCTTGCGATCGAGTCGCAATCCTCACATGAGACATCATCAAAATGGGTTCTTCACTGGCATTCGAAGAAGAACCTATCATCTTATTCTCCTGCTCTGGAAATGGATTCTTTAACACAGCAGGAGTGGGAGAACCTTTGACTATTTTCACAACCTCGGCCCGATGAGGGCAATCTCTCGTAAAATGATCCTCTTCACAAATAAGACAAGGATATCGAGGTTTGCGTTTTTCGTCATTGGTTTCCGACTTTTCAGTTTTCTCCTTTGGAGCCTTGTCTGCTTTAGCCTTCTTCTTTCCTTTCTTCTTTCCACCGTTTTTTGATTTGGCCGTAGATGACTCTACAGCGTGAATGTCGGCGGTGAGTTCAGGAGAAGACTCTCCTGTCGGAGAATCAGGCAAAGTGATAATTGGAGTAGTTGAAGCCTTGGAAGACTTCTTCTTGCTCTTCGTAGTCACGATACCAATCATACCATCAGCGGCATGAGATCCCGAAGGAGCAGCAGCGATTTGATTCGACTTTGGAAGATCCGGAATCTTCTCGTGTAACGTACCCGACTGAGTGTAAACTAAGTCAAGGTATTGTGCCTGAGCAATGACTTGCTCCTCAGTAACTACTCCGGCCTTAGCTACATCTTCAGTAATCTTTGGTAATAATGATTTGACAAACCATTCAGCTAAGATTTGGTCCGGGATAAAAACTTTCACTAATCTCCTTCGACGTCTCCACTCATGAATGTGATCAGAAATATACGTGGACGTCGATTGTTTTAGTGAAGTTAATAACTCCGTGCCGTTATCGTATCTGACCGGCAACTGAAAGTGAGTTAAGAACGAGGTAGCTAACTGGCTAAAGTTGTAAAAAGAGGCCCGTGGTAACTCAATGTACCACTTGGCCGCGAGACCAATGAGTGTACGCTGGAAAAGACGTAAGCGGATAGAATCATCTGAGATAGAATTCGAAGCACACCAGAGGTGGTAAGTCATCACATGATTGGACGGATCCTCTCCAGACTTACCTTCGAACTTGGGTATATCGCTGGGCAACTTATTTGGCATTGGCGGCCAGAACTGAAGATATTGAATTGGATCGTTCGTTAGGCGCGTCAAGTCGGGTAAATCCAAAGTTGCAATAAACGGTAACTGCCGGTTAGGATCTCTAAAACTCTGGGTCACAATACCAGCCCCAGGAGGAGGATATCCAGGATAACTAGGAACAGGAGTCGCATTTGGGATATTATATCCTCCTGGAAAACCAGGATTAACCGGACCGTACTGGGGTTGTTGAGGTTGTTGATAAGTGTACCCAGGATACGGTTGATACTGGTAAACCGGTTGTTGGACAGCTTGCCCATGTTGGTACTGTCCCTGGTACGGAGGTTGAACAAATTGAGGTTGAGTAGTGACAACCGTACTTATACCAGGCTGACCTACAGGCATCTGGACCGTGGTTTGAATCGTAGATCCAGACAACGGTAAAGATGTCTGAGGTGTGGTAACAGGGACAGTAGAAACTGGAGCCGTCGATACTCCAGAAGTAAGTATGGTAGATGTAGCGGTAGTTGCAGCAGCCGTTTGAGATGGAGTACTAGGTGCAATTGACGGCTGAGTAACTACCGAAGCTACAGAAGTTTGAACATTTGGCTGGACAGGTTGCGGTTGCTGGGTTGGACCAGAAACTACGGGTTGTCCAGCTTGAGGAACCATCTGTACACTTGGCTGCAACACCTGTTGACCCTGTGATGGATCCCACACTAACATTCCAGGGTACTGACCCGTAACAGGTTGAGGATACTGAGATCCATAACCAGATTGAGGGTAGGATTGATAATTGTAAGGTGCAGTTCCCATACTTGGAACATATGACTGACCTTGAGGCGGTTGATAACCTTGACTTGAGTATTGACCTTGAGGTTGATAACCTTGAGGTAAATACTGATACTGGGGTTGACCTTGACCTTGAGGTTGGTACCCTTGAGGTTGATAACCTTGGGGTTGATACCCTTGAGGTTGCCATCCTTGGGGTTGCCATCCTTGAGGTTGATATTGATACTGAGGTTGACCTTGGGGTACATATTGAGGCTGAGGTTGACCTTGAGGCAAGTATTGCACCATAGGTACATACTGACTTTGAGGTTGCCCCCCAGACACGATTTGTGTACCTTGAGGTTGCCCCCCAGGTGTTAACTGCGGTTGCCCCCCAGGCGGTAATTGGCCACCTTGAGGTTGGGAACCAGGAACTGAACCTGACATCATGTAAATGTCTCCTACACCCAATGGTATATTACCACTATTTCCAACAAATAACCCATGATCAACGGGTTGAGGAGATGCCCCCGCAAAGGTACCAGAAAGTGACTGATACCCAGTGGGAACAGAAGGACCGCCGTGTAAAAAAGATTCAGGACTTTGTGTAAACACGGATGACTGACCAGACATATTTACAGGAGTATGAATACCTCCAGGTGGAAAAGGAGTACGAGGTGTAGAAAAACCTACTGAGTTGTCTAAAAAATTGGTTAACGCAAGGTACCAAGAAGTACTTCTAGGAGGACTGTAAAAGATGGATTCACGCTCCCTTAGATCAATAGTAAGTTGAGCTTCAAGGTGAGAGACACCTATATCTTCTTCTGGAGCAAGTTCTTCTATAGCAATCAAACCAGAAGGAAGATTTTCGGTGATAATTCTTTCTATTCTCGGTGAATCAGGGACACTAGAAGTTGGAGTAACAGGTTCGGAAATTCAGGTTCTTTGCCTGTTTCACTGGCAGATGAAAAACTACCAGCAAGCTCGGAAACTGTAACAGTTTCGGGATTGTAACCTGTTTCTAAACTTTGGTAATCTGGATGGACTACCAAGGAAGATTCTCCTTCTTCAGGTGAACCTACTCTACTGTCACTAGGAGGAGTTACAAGGACCTTTAACCCTTCGTACTGACCCGGAATGTCTTCAGGAGATTCACCCCGCGATTTACGGAGTTTTCTTAACAAATCTATTCCGGTAACAATCTCAGGAGACTTGCCCCGAAGTCGACGGGACTGTCTCGGTAATTCCGCCACAATTAAAGATTTTTAACTACAACACACGAAAACAAAGTAAAAATTTCAAATCAAACCACCTAAAGTCTTCTAAAGAAGCAAACAAATTTGAAGCACACGCCTAAAGAATCTAGAGCGTCAAACCAAACACAAACAGTAGTCTTCCGGACCAAAAGCGCTAGTTGGTGATTAGGCCCAACCTCGCAGGATTCAGTACAGAAATGGCGGGTGGAACAGTTACCCCGGCAACCTGCTTAATGAATAGACCGGCACAAGTTCCTCCACTTTAACCGTCTCGAAGTGAAGTGAACCCCCCGGAAAATCCAAGTGAGTATAACCGACGTCTGCTCCAGGTACAGTGGGACCTTCCCTCCACCGTCACCTCGGTAGAACCCTAAAGATTATGGTCACTAAAGTTACCAATCACAACAATTACACCTGGGGGAACAATCTAAACTCCGACAGCACGCAAGGGCAGAGTAACAAGCTCAATCCCCTTACCGGCTCCTTGACAATAATCCAAGGTTTACCGATAAGTGACCCCTGGCTCCTCGACAATGGTTAATCCGAGGTTTACCGTTTGTAATACGTACTGTCTAGCGTCGTTCCCAACGAGGGGGGAATGATCCCCTCACTGGTTCGGACACGAGCTCGTGCTTCTCCTTTAAGAGGAGCTTTCCCAGAGTGCAACTGAAACAATTGGATTTAATCTACTCAAGATAAACTATCTGTTTGGTTTTGTAGTCTTGGAGAGTTAAGTACTCACCTACTCCAAGACCCTAGCCTAAGCTATGTTGGTGTTTCAGAGCCCTAGAAAAATAAAAATTACTAGATTGATTTTAATTTAAGCGTTACTTTTAAGGTTGTTTCTTAAGTCAAAAGGTGATGGAAGTGAAACCAGTGGTGTGTTGACTCGACTCGAAACCACTACAAAATGCACCTAGGATGATTTACCCACTACTTTACTTTTTCGATGAATTGCTTAACTAAAAAGTTGAGAGAATGCAATCTTTATAAAAGCAACTTCTTAATTGAAGACAATCAAAGAAACAATTCGTTTGTCTTTTCCAAGCATAAAAAACATGACCGCTCTTTACATGCACGAAAAAAACTCTTTTTCTCTTTCAAAAACAAAAAGCTACTTGAAACAAGACTTTTAAAGAAGATGTTATTGTATTTTTCTTTTAATAAAGCAAATAAATCTAAGGTAACAAAAATCAATCTTAACAACTATTAAAATCTACGAAAATTCACTCATAAGCAAACTAAAAGGTAAATTTACTCTAAGCAATCTTAACGAGGTCAAAACCAACAATGATTATTCTAAGGTGTTTTACTTGATCACAATCAAATCAAGGACTAGCTTATTGCAGAACCAAAAACTAGCCAAAACAAAACTCTAATCTTTTTGTTCTTTTGTAAAATGGAAATCAACACTTTATAAACAAGTAATTCGAAATTTGACCCAAAACAACTTAAATGGCAAGCTGCTCACACAAGGAGACTTTACGACAGGTCCGACTTCTAAGAAGGCTGACTAACCAGAGAGATCTAAGGCTGGACAACTTTCTACCGTCAAAGTCACTACAGGACCTATCCAAAAATCAAACCCTAGGCCTAAACTTCGTTGAAATCCACTAAAACACTCAAAGCTCACAAAACAAGTTCAGGTGAAAATTTTGACAGGGTACTAAAGGATCTGGGTAGAAAACACTAAGAAAAATCAAAATCTAAAAGCAATTAAAGCAAAAAATGGAATTTTCCTAAATTTTACAGGAAGACGCAGGCAACCCGTTATAACAGGCGCGGGCCCGCTCTGTGCAAACGGCAACAGCGCGTCCAAAGATGCACTGTGCAGTACTCAGAGGGTGCGTCCTCCTGGAAAAGTTAAGAAAAACCAAATCTAACTAAATCTAAAGCTAAGCCACCCAAATACTAATTCTCACAGTCAAAAACCAGAAAATAAAAATGATTTTCTCAGAGCAAAGTTCACACAAAGGAAAAGACTTTCTCATTAATGGAGTCCCCAGTGGAGTCGCCAATTTGTCGTGGCGGAAAAAGTCGTTTGTGCGGACACAACTGACCTCCCTAGGAGTCTAAACTCTCTAGCGACAAACAAGACAAAATGGAGTGATCTTTCTCTAAATATACCTTTTAAAACATGAAAACTACAAGTGTTTAGGCTTACCTTATTCCAAAACGCTGTTGTTGTAGTCCGTCCTTGCCGATCCGGATGAGCTCCTCCTTCACATCAATTTCTGCAACCACAAACAATCAAACAATTACCAAGCACTTGCATTTCATATAATAAAACATATATTCAACATGCAGACCAAGGAACACATGAAATAACTCATTAACACAAGCTATTGAGAGAAATAAACCAGTTTGTATTAATAACGAAACAAAGAAACTCTTACAACCTGGCCTTGGTGTTGTGCAAGTTCCTCCCAGGGTCCATCAAGGGTTTTCCTCTACTTTGACAAAGCTCACCCACTTCCAAGTAGAATCAAGCAAAGACAATCTCTCCTCACAAGGTTCTAAATGGGAGTCCTAATTCTTGCAGCATTTACCCAAAGAAAATGTATAGCTTCAACCTCTCCTCCCTCTGGCTCAATGCCTTTATTTATAGTGCTGTAAAGAGGTTATTCAGGTCCACCATCAATGGGATAATCCCCCTCTTTGGGTGGGATAGCTCCCTTATTGATGGGATAAGTTCCTCCTTAATAGGGATACATGAACCAACTGGAGGCGCATCCATTTCATCAAACCGACCTCTAGAAAGTTCTAGAAGTAACCACAAGTAACTTTTTTAAGATGAAACTTGCGCATTTTTGCCTTTTACAGAAGGACGCACCTGTCCCTTACCATACAGAGCGCCCAAGGACGCAGCTTTTGTGAACATTGTGAGCGTCCCCGCAGGTAAGGCTAGAGAGAACCTGCGACCCCAGAGATAAACACATTTTTTACAAGACTTTCTCTCTTCTTTGAGTTTGAGATGGATAGCAGAGGCATAAGACTTGCCTAAGAGGGTAGCATGACTGTTGATTTGAGCCATACTAACTGTAAGTAGTCATGGTGACATTTTTTAGTGTAACATGATGTTGTACTAGGAGTCCAATGTCTATAATCCTTGGGTACAATAGCTTTTAATTTTCAAGAACTTTTCATGAAATTTTCTACGGAAGGAAAGGAAGTTGAATTAAGGGGTATTGCAGGGAAACCAAGAAAGATAATCAGCTCTAACAGTATGACAAAGCTTCTAAAAAGGAACAATGAGGTGTAATTGCATAATTATGTTCACTAGATGTTTCCACTTTGCAATCATCTATTTCTCCAGATCTCCAAAAAGTCTTGGACAATCAGAAACAAGCTCTCATCAAAATGTCTTTCTAAGTCACATAAGGAATTCTCTACATCTACCTTTATATTGTCGCTGTCTACAAGAGTGTTTTCCACCCACTCAAATTGATTTGCATATCTTTCTATCTCTGGTATGGGGTGGTGAATACAAGGTCCCAACTTGGCCTTCTTTCTCAATATGGTCATAAATTCCTGAGGGTCATACCTCCTCATGAAACTATTTTGCAACTTCATTTGCTGCAAAATTTCATCTGCCTCCTTCCCTGCCTCTCTAGAATTGCAGATGAAGGGGCTTAACTAGTTGTTTACTTCGAATTGTGATCTTTTCTTGGCCAAGACAAAACTAATCTCATAGAGTTCATTATTTTTCTATAGTACTCTAGTGCAAATAACCTCATGGGGAGGTATTTGGGTAGTTTATATAGTGCAAGATGGCAACCATAAATCCTTATCTCTGTGTGGTTTTGGTAAAGGTACCAATCTCCCACTTTGATTTGTTTAGACAACTAAAGGACCCTTTTGATCTCTAGACTTATCTTGGGTGTAGGGATTCCTTTCAGCATAGTCATGACTAGATGAACAAAATAATCTATGAAATCTAAATAGGTATATGGTGATTCAAACTTATCGAACAGTGGGGTCCAAAAAATAACAGACCTGGGCTAGCCTTTGGTATCCAGCTTCTCGAGGGGAAAAGGAAATCTATCTGGCTGATAATATAGGAACATATGGTAGAGGACAGATGAGTATTTGAACACTCTTTCATTGTGCATCCTGGTGAACTGTTCATGCATTCTCTCAGCTATGAACTCATCATAATTGTACAAAATAGTAGGACGTTGTCAGGGGGTATAGATTGACATGAAGGCCAGGACAAGTTCATCAACAAATTCATCAGCGGAGAAGCCTAGGACACATGATATCATGGTGATGATTTGTTTGTCCCTTTTAGAGAACATGGCATAAAGATATGCAAGGGGGAATTTTAGGAATGTACTGCTCTTCAACAATGAAATCTTGGAATAATTGGGCGAGTCTAGAGGGACTTAACTTAGAATATTGGTCTAACAAATCTCCAATTGAGAGTGGAGTTAGGTTTGGTCCTGTTTGGAGTTGCAACATTTCATTTATGGAGTCAGCTATAATGGTGAATAGAATCTTTTGGTCAAGGGACATTACATCTCTCAGGATGGGAATGTAATAGGCATGGCACTGGTGAACAATTTCAAGGAAAACATGTACCTATGGGAACTGATATTTGGGTTAATTTGACTCCCAAAGGCCAATATCATCAACATGTGTTATAGAAATTTTTGTGCCTTACAGCATTGAGCATGAAATGTCCATAATCTAAGGGATCCAAAGTCCCGAAACATGTTGTTCCTACCCCTAGAGGAACAAGGCTAACAAACCACAACAATTCACAAAAGTTCTCCACCAGAAACTGCTCAAAAACAAGCCAATTCAGGATCATTTCAGTGGCTCCACTAGCTGTCTGTGCTGAATGTCAAAGCCAACACTGGCTACCTGCGCTGAATGTTAAAGCCAACACTGGCTACCTGCATTGAGCGAGAGTTGACATGTGGGAAGTTCATTCCAAGTGGTGTCAAGACCCAGGAAGCTTCCAAAATCTTCCTCAATGACACTTGCCTCAGGGAATTCGACTGCTGATGAGTAAGTGGTTCCAAATCTCCAAGTGGAAGCAAGAAACTCCAAGTGGAATCAAGAACTGACAGAGGGAGAGGACACTAGTCAGATCTCAAGCTGACTCATCCTCTCTCCAAACATCTATATATGGATCTCTCCTCCATGAGATCTAGAGGCTGGAATTTTGTTATTGCAAAGAATTGCTGTTGGTTTGAGATTGGAATCATTGGGTGCTTAATGCTTTGAAGGGGGTGAAGATAGGAATTCCATTTGCTGGGAAGGAGATGCTGGATTGGAGCCCTCTGGGTTGTATCTCTTCCTGAACCTTGTTATTCATCAATAAAGCTATCTTGGTTTCTCCTATATACTGATGTATTTTGATGTATGATTGCATTAGTATGTTTAGTTTATCTCTAATCCTGAACTAGTTATGAATATGAATCCATGTCTTGTGTAGTGTTCTCTTCTTGTGATCTTGCAGAAACCTCTTGAAGCTGCGCGAGCGAGAAGGCAAGTAGCTGGGAACTCACAAAGAGAAGAGAGACCGGATCGAGGGACAAACCGAAGACACCGGTTAGTCTATCTATCTCTCTTCATTCTTAATTCATAAAGGAAGAATACTAGAATAGCTGTCTCTGTTTGTTGCTAAGGCACTGTCACACCTTAGGTGGATAGGATCGTCCTGCATAGGCATTTTTCCCCACGCTGTCTCTGTTTGTTGCTAAGGCACTGTCACACCTTAGGTGGATAGGCTTGTTCTAGAATAGCTGTCTCATTGAGAGGGTTATGAGTGTCTCATTGAGATTCTATTTTTTATGGAGCTTCATCTCACAAAGCTATGCCCCGCACCCTTTCTTTATGCAAGTTAGGAAATGACTAACCCAAAAAATAGATAAATAACCGCTCTTTGCTTGCACTCCAAAAGGTTTGCATGCCCCCAGGTATAAAGTACGATTTCAAGGTTACCTCTACTTCTTTTCCGTCAAAAAAATCGTTTTAACGAGAGAGGCTTACCTCTTTCAGGTTACCCAAAGATTGTCTCGTTAATCTTTCAAACAAAACACTTCCTCGGCAATGTCTACCGAAATAGACAAAGGTGAGCGACGATGCCCACCAACCCACATAACTTTGACAAAAGAATCTTATTCTAGAATAACCCTCTTCCAGCATGGGCGGGGTACAGACTAGTCATATTCTCCCATGGAAACCTACCCTATACCCAAAGTTTTCCTGCCGAGGCAGACCAGGATGCATGCCCCCTGGGTTCCAGTCATATCCTCCCGGATTACTCGCGCTCATCAAGGTAGTGCAGTACAATTCACGTGGTGTGAATAAAGGACTTGGCGTCGAACACCACGCAAAATCTTTCGGTCGAAGGTCATTGATGTATACCTGTCGCCGGAAGTGAGAAACTTGCCATTGAGGCATGCAAGCTTCAAAGTACTGAAGGGTCATTATCATTATCGGTGATTCCTCTCGCGCTTGTTAACGGTTTACATCATTGACCGGTAATCAAGCGATGTCTTTCCATGTTCGACTTCAGAACATTTCTCACATGGATCGACTTGTACTTAGAGTGAAGATCGAACGAGTTTGAAGACCCCGGATCTAGTTTCATCCATCCGGGCTGCGATATATATTCAGGAAAGATAAAGACATTGACATGTACATCATTGTAGCAGATAATCATCCTACTCAAAGGATGATAATTTCATCAAAATTATCAGTCTACCATCAGATGATTGTCTGTTCTATGTACAGAAAAATGAATTTATAAAGCTGAGCATGGGAATGCCCGCCTCAGCTAGATCATGAAAGCAATATGAAAAATAATGTATTGTATTGTATCTTATTACAAGTCTCCTCCCAGCATTGGATGAACTTCGGATCCCCCTGATAAAGCATTTCACCCGATAAACGGCCTCATACTTTAGGGGGCAACTGTTATAGACATTTTTGTGCCTTACAACATTGAGCATGAAATGTCCATAATCTAAGGGATCCAAAGTCCCTAAACATGTTGTTCCGACTCCTAGAGGAACAAGGCTAACAAACCACAACAATTCACAGAAGTTCTCCACCAGAAACTGCTCAAAAACAAGTCAATTCAGGATCAATTCAGTGGCTCCACTAGCTGTCTGCGCTGAATGTCAAAGCCAACACTGGCTACCTGCGCTGAATGTCAAAGCCAACACTGGCTACCTGCACTGAGCGAGAGTTGACATGTGGCAAGTTCATTCCAAGAGGTGTCAAGACCCAGGAAGCTTCCAAAATCTTCCTCAATGACACTTGCCTCAGGGAATTCGACTGGTGATGAGTAAGAGGTTCCAAATCTCCAAGTGGAAGCAAGAACCTCCAAGTGGAATCAAGAACTGACAGAGGGAGAGGACACTAGTCAGATCGCAAGCTGACTCATCCTCTCTCCAAACATCTATATACGGATCTCTCCTCGATGAGATCTAGAGGCTGGAATTTTGTTATTTCAAAGAATTGTTGTTGGTTTGAGATTGGAATCATTGGGTGCTTAATGCTTTGAAGGGGGTGAAGATAGGAATTCCATTTGCTGGGAAGGAGATGCTGGATTGGAGCCCTCTGGGTTGTATCTCTTCCTGAACCTTGTTATTCATCAACAAAGCTATCTTGGTTTCTCCTATATACTGATGTATTTTGATGTATGATTGCATTAGTGTGTTTAGTTTATTTCTAATCCTGAACTAGTTATGAATATGAATCCATGTCTTGTGTAGTGTTCTCTTCTTGTGATCTTGCAGAAACCTCTTGAAGCTGGGCGAGCGAGAAGGCAAGTAGCCGGGAACTCTCCAAGAGAAGAGAAACTGGATCGAGGGACAAACGGAAGACACCGGTTAGTCCATCCATCTCTCTTCATTCTTAATTCATAAAGGAAGAATACTAGAATAGCTGTCTCTGTTTGTTGCTAAGGCACTGTCACACCTTAGGTGGATAGGATCGTCCTGCATAGGCATTTTTCCCCACAACAACATGGTTGAGGTATCTATCCCTACTTAGGTAATGGATTTTAAGCAGGAGGCCCTAGGTAGATGTACCCTTAATTTGGAAGTTCTTGTCAGCCTAGGGAAGGTGGTCGAGGTCCAAATTGGGAGTTGTGATAGGCCTAACGTCCAAGGCAACAGGGGCAGCCATAATTTAGCTCTTGTGGATTCAAATTAGGCTCTACAGGTTTATTCAGAAGTTTTTCATGGAAACTGGGATTTTTTAGAGGGTTTGGCCATGGGTTTTGAAATTTAAAGTATTTATTCAATTAATTTTACTTAATTGAAACATTGTACAATGCTGATCATTTCCAAATTTGAAAGGCCGAGTGATCATTTATGGTAAAATACCCGGAATTGGGTGAATAATATGCAAATTTGAAGGCAGCTACAGAGGTTTAAATGGTTTTGGTATGGACTGAGAGGTCAACTAGGGTCTCTACAACTTTCTTCAAGAGTGAATTCAAAGTTTAAATGGTGAATTCGACATTTGCAGGAATTACACTAGTTCGCAGAGAAAAAGAGAAAAAAAGGGTAAAAAATGGCTTCTCGGCCTTTTTATGGAGCAATAGTTTTTTTTGGCGGGTGATTTCGAATGAATAGTAGGTAGTTTGGTAGGTTAAGTGGGGAGGCAATTTCCCAAGAAATCGCACCGCTTATGGAGGTTGGGCGGCATTTCAAAGGGGTCACACGATCTACTCCAGAGTGTGACACGTAGAAAAGGATGGTTTGGGAAAAATAACTTTATCGGGCGGGTAATGTTCATCCATCAGGTACGGTCGATATGGCTGTAGACCATTGAATGAGCAGAAATTTGATCTAATGGTAGTCGGGAAACAAATTTGCATGGAGGAAATGAACAGGAATTTAGATGGGGGCTCAGGGATCTTAATCATGACAATTTGTGATTAACATGAGGTTAATCATGAGGTTAGGGGATCGGATGGACCTTAATGATGGGATTAACTTAAATTTACTGGGATTTGGTAAATTAAGTGGGTTTTGTCGGGATATGGGTTGAACATATTAGCTTCTATTTAAAACTAAGGTTTGGGGGTATTTACATAGGGATTTAGTTAATATATGGGAGAAAGGGTTTCAGTGGGGTGTTATATAATAAAATTAATAATTAATATGAAAAGTGATGAGCGGAGTGACTATATCCTTCGCATAATGTAAAATATGCACATTTTTCATACATTTGGCACTTAGGATAAAGTACTTTTTGTGTGTTTTTTGGAATGAAAAGGGGTTTTAACATGGAATTGTTTTTATTTTTCCTAGGCAAAAGAGTTTTAACCTTAGGAAATGAGGGTTTTATTAGGGAAATGAAGGGGTTATGTTTTTTATGAAGGGGATTCTAGCACTTGTGTCCATAAGTCTTTAAGCCGAGGGTCCAGTCCCTCCAAAAGTCAGAGAAATGCTCTGAGCCTTTTTTACTTGTAGGATTTAAAGTACCAGAACATAATTGTGGATAGGAAATTAGTAAGTAAAGGGGAAATATGAAGGAGGGGGAGTTAATGACATGTTGATGCCCCGAAAATCGCTACAACAACATAGGGGAAACCACCCGGTCTGGACCTTGATACAACTCCTTTTCCGTTTGGAATAGTGGCTCCGACTAGGGATAATGGGACCAGTTTCCCAAAAATTATAGGTAGACGGGATGGATGAGTGACTTATAGAATATGCTGGCAATAAGCGAATAACTAAAACTATTGGCAAAAATATTATAACTATGATCTATCCCGGGAACTTATCGATTTTCTAAAGCGTAGCGTTTGATGGTCTGTGCTTTTAAGACATGCATATAGATGACTCCATCTCTAAAACATAGATATTAAATCATTCAAGACTGCTGTGCATAAATAGTTACGCATAGCGATAACATCAAAATTACTACACTTCATTATTTATATCATTGTTACATGCATGATTAAAGAAAAAGGCATATCGCAATACATCCAATAGTGGAATGAGATAGAGATTTGTTGTTACAACGCATACATGTATTCAACAATAGCAAGAATAATTACACAACAATTCATACAAAAGGAATGAATACATATACAGATAATAGTACCATATATGCTGATTAACACTCCCGTATATCAATCGCTATGTCACAGTTCTTCCTTCAACTCAGAAAACATCCCCAACAAAAGACAGTAGTGCACAATTTGCATAAAGGAACTTCCTTGTCAAATTAAGAACAATTGGTCGAGTTTCATAAAAGAATATAGGCTGAAGCACAGTGGTGCAAACTTCAGTCTTTAAGTCTATTACAAAATTTTACGACCATTTCCAAAACAATGAAAGGGTCTATAAATACTAAGCTAATCTAAATATCTATAAAACAGAAATCCTACATAATTGGTATCAATGAATATTGATCCTATTTCTTGGAGCGATCTGGCAATCGGCGGCAATGATTCATCAAGTAGGCTCTTTGCCTTTAAACCTGAGCTGACTTGTCGCCAACATTGGCTCTACCTCAGGCGGTTTGTTGAGGCGCGAACTGAGCTGAGCAGCGTATGTGGCATCTTGAATATCGGGAATTATACACCCGAGTGCATCAGTTAAACACTTGAGGGCAGACCTTTGTGTGTGTGGCTTGATCAAAAAGAGCCAATATGCATCGAAAGTCAGAGTATTAACCCCAGCGATTAATCTTCCCTTCTCCTCTAAGTTAGGATAACTTGTTTGATCAATCACATTTGCTGTTGTTATTCTTCCAGGTGTACACTGGGAGATCATATTTGCCAGGTAGAGGGTGTTGTTGACTAGATCAATCATATTGCTTGCAGTGGATTTACATCTTGAAGCCGCCCTTTCTGCTTTCATCATTTGAGTATGCCATTTTGTAAAGAGTATGTCCTTATATGTTTCTTGGATTCTAGGCAACTTCGCTGCTTTTCCCACATCCGAATCTTGCCAGTCAAGATATCCACTTATGAGCTCATCGGCCTGGTCCAACTCATTCGTGGCCTTATCTACTTGCTGATTAATGGATGTAGTTAGCTCGCACAATGGTTTTGCCTCAGTGAGTTGATTACACAGGAGTCTAATCTGTGATATTAAAGCATTGTTTATTTGCGATGCCTCTGCTCTGAACTCCTCCACCTTTTGGGTGCCTTTTATGACTTCGAGCCGTGACGATAATTGAGCTATTTGCTCGTCCTTCATTTTTATCATCAGCTCATTTGCTGTCCTCAACTGTGCCAATGCCTCCGATAACTCCTTTTGTTTCTGGATCGCGCTTTGGTCGATCCTCTGCCTTTCTTCCTGCAATTGTTGGGTTAACTGATCATTCATTTGTTGTTGTACCAGCAACTGCTCCTCTGCTTGCGCTGCCCTCTATTTTGCCTCAGTCACCTCTACCCGTAATGCAAAAATATCTTGGTCTTTAGTCTTCAGCAGAAGACTTACCTCCGATGCCTTGTCGATAGTTGCTGCAGAATAGGCACCTGCATACTGTGACAGCTTTGTTAGGTCATCGGAGGGGTCCAATTCCTCCTTCCATACTACATTACCCGTGACTGTTTGTTCTGGAAAGGTAGAAGGTTGATCAATCCTTCATCTTTTCCTTGATCGCTTCACAACTGCTCTATGCCGTGGGCTGTAGAAAACGTCCAAGGGAGGAATATCTTCCACTTGGAGAACAATTTGATCGGAAGGGTCTTTAGGAATTACCTCAACATCCTGGGAAATGGGTGGGCCGCTGGTTCCACTTAGAACCTGAGGAGAAGTGATGTCCTGCGTATCATTTGTCTTAGAAGTGTCCCCATCTTTTGAACATTCCAATCCACTGATGATGGAATGAAATTGCTGCCATTCTTGAAATAGTTTGGGGTCTATGGTAGTGTCTACATTGACATCGGTGGTTTGCTTCTGCTGCTCTTTTTCCTGCTCTTTCTTCTGCTGTTCTTCTTGTTCCCTCTTCTGCTGTTCTTCTTGTTCCCTTTTCTGCCTATCTGCCAGTTCTTTTTTCTGTTTCTCTTCTTGTTCCCTCTTCTGCTGTTCCTCTACCTCTTTCTTTTGCCTTTCCACTTGTTCCTTTCTCTGCATTTCTGCCTGTTACTTCTTTTGATTTTCCTCCTGTTGTTTCTTTTGATCTTTTGTTATAACAGGAGGCTGGCTTGACTGTTGCCGACCAAACTCACTTGAAGACGTCGCTGGGTTGTTGCCAGTAAATCTAGAGGCAGAGTTTGCAACCTTTGTTCCCTAAGTTTATTGAACTCAGTTACCCCTTCATCATTATATTTTAATCGAGCAAGTTCTCTAGCTTGACCTATTGTTTCGTTCGAAACAAATAGGTCGTCAAACCAATCTTCTTGATGGTCAAATTTGGTTAATTTGGCCTGTTCTAATGCAGCATAGGCGTGTTTTCTTGGATCATATAGCCTATTCGGGATAGTGGCCAGGGTTAAAGACTGCATCTTTGTGGCTTCTTTTTCTGCGTGTTTGAGATCATGCAGAGTATATACACCAATTCTCAAGGGAAAAGAGGGCCAGCCCCTCTTCTTTTCTTTCTTGAGAGTCTGTGTAGTACTCTCTGCCATAATTTGATAGGAGACCTCTCTTGCTAGCAGTTTATCTGGAATATACAAAGGGAGAACATGCGGATTGGCTTGGCTACCAAAAACTCTAATGTAGGTAAATCTCTCTTCTCCAAACCAACTTGCTACCGTCAGCAAATCAAAGGAAGCTAGGTAGGAGATCCTGGGAATGGGCTTATCAAAAATAGAATAATGAATGGGAACCATAAAGCCATTGCAGATTTGATATAAATGGTCCTTGTAAGAGGATTTCCACAATTTCTGGTGGTATATATGAATGGGTGAAGGGTCTTGGGCAGTCCACCTCCAACCAAGGACGGGAAACTCAGAATTAAAGCATAACGTATCTAAAATGTATGCACTGTAATAAAATGGGGGAATTTTCCTTTCAGTAACAACAGAACCTTTTCTAAAATCACGAACAGCTACGGCTAACTTATCAGAGAGAATAGTAGCCCAATCCATAATTATGCTGTTTACTGCTGCTTCCATTAGAGGAACCATCTCTATGGTAAAATTAGCAGAGTCATGTAATCCCCATAGCCTACACATCATTATCCCCGCATAACAATAGGGAGAAGCCAAAGAATCGACTGAGTACTTACCGGAAGACTCGTGCTTGTGTTTGGCTGGATTCTGCCTCCAATCCCGGATGGGTTCGGATTCTACTTCATTATCAGCTGCAAATTTCTCCAGGAACATCTTGTTATAGACTTTCTCTGGCTCAGGCAAATGATACATTTGCCTTAGATGTTCTGGCTTGAACGATCCAAAAATCCTCCCATCTCTGGTGCAAAGAGTTCTGTCGAGGATTGGAATTTCCTCAATTGCCCATCGCACGACGTCTGTGTAGGGGAGAATCTGTTCTCTGGCTGCTATCCTGTGAAGGAAAGAGTCGGCTAAGTCTTTGAGAGTGGACTCAGACTTGCGAGTAGGATCCGTAGTAGCTTCTGTCACCGCCTTCTTTGGTTGTTCGACTTCAATCAAATTATATGTGCCTTGCCATGTAGCTCTAGTAAGGCTCGTGCATGTAGTATCCGATATTAAGCCCTTCTTTTTATCTGTGGCAGCTTGTCCTGCAACTGATGAAGCAGCGGAACCCGCGGTCTTCTTAGATTTCTTTCCCATCATGCTCAGGCTTCTGTTAGAAGATGAATCCTGCACAAAGGCAAGAAAAACCGTAACATAGAAATATAATGATGAGGACTCATGGTGGGAAAGATATATCAATTGAAGCGTGCTGAGAGATTAATTCTCAAAAATGGCTGCGGATCCAATCAATGGGCAGATATTGCAGATATATTAAATGGCCATTTAAGGCCTGCTACTCCTTAAATGCTTATTACACCATTATCCGGTTGAATGACTCCCTTAAGCATGCAATGGATATTTTGGCGGTTGAGCGCAGGTGATCGTTGATCGAAGGGGAAAAACTTTAAATATGAATACATCACCTTATCCCTCCATTTAACGGCTTTTTCGAAATCTGTGCTTTATTAATCGGAAATCAATAACACTTTAGATCTTCCAGCTATACCTTTTGAAATTCCGATCGCCGATAGCGATCTCGCATCGCATGGGGAGAATGGGCGTTATATAATCATAAACATAGGATCCTCCGAACGCCGATTGCGACGTCGCATCGGATTAGTGTGAAGAAATATGACAAGGTGTATTTAGAGTGAATTGCCGATTTCCCGATCGCCGATATCGCATCGCATCGGGGGTAAGACCTAAGCGCCTTATTAATGTGCATGGGATGTTCCCGACTGCCGATTGCGCAATCGCATCGGATTGGAGTAAATGACTTAAACTACCTTGACCTCGTATGAAGTATCGCCGATACCCGATCGCTGATATCGCGTCGCGTCGGGGCTTATGTTATGTCTATTTTTTAAGATGTGTATGAAGTGTTTCCGATCGCCGATTGCGATATCGCATCGGGTGTAATCAATGTGCCGCTTATTTATATTTCTTATGTCATTGCGATATGCGATCTTGCGATCGCTTTATCGCAATGACAAAGATTTGCCTTATTTCTTTTAAGGGTTTTTTCAAAAGGGTTTTATGAAATGAATTCATTTGATTATCGGACCTCTTTTGAATAATAAAAGAATTGATACCAATTAAATTTTCAAGGGACCCATTTCATACGTTAATATTTATAAGTAAAGATGATATGAAATGGGGGGTTGTTACACTAAAAAATGTCACCTTGACTACTTACAGTTAGTATGGCTCCAATCAACAAGTCATGCTACCCTCTTAGGCAAGTCTCATGCCTCTGTTATCCATCTCAAACTCAAAGAAGAGAGAAAGTCTTGTAAAAATCATGTTTATCTCTGGGGTCGCAGGTTCTCTCTAGCCTTACCTGCGGGGACGCTGACCATGTTCACAAAATCCGCGTCCATAGACGCTCTGTATGTTAAGGGACAGGTGCGTCCCTCTGTAAAAGGCAAAATGCGCGAGTTTTATCTTGAAAAAGTTACTTGTGGTTACTTCTAGAACATTCTAGAGGTCGGTTTGATGAAATGGATGCGCCTCCAGTTGGTTCATGTATCTCTATTAAGGGGGAACTTATCCCATCAATAAGGGAGCTATCCCACCCATAGAGGGGGATGATCCCATTGATAGTGGACCTGAATAACCTCTTTACAGCACTATAAATGAAGGCATTGAGCCAGAAGGAGAGGAGGTTGGAGCTATACATTTTCTTTGGGTAAATGCTGCAGGATTTAGGTCTTCCATTAGAGCCTTTGTGAGGAGAGATTGTCTTCACTTGATTCTACTTGGGAGAGGGTGAGCTTTGTCAAAGTAGAGGAAAACCCTTGATGGACCCTGGGAGGAATTTGCACAACACCAAGGCCAGGTTGTAAGAGTTTCTTTGTTTCGTTATTAATACAAACTGGTTTATTTTTCTCAATAGCTTGTGTTAATGAGTTATTTCATGTGTTCCTTGGTCTGCATGTTGAATATATGTTTTATTATATGAAATGCAAGTGCTTGGTAATTGTTTGATTGTTTGTGGTTGCAGGAATTGACTTGAAGGAGGAGCTCATCCGGATCGTCAAGAACGGACTTCAACAACAGCGTTTTGGAATAAGGTAAGCCTAAACACTTGTAGTTTTCATGTTGTAAAAGGTGTATTTAGAGAAAGATCACTCCATTTTGTCTTGTTTGTCATTAGAATGTCTTAGACTTCTAGGAAGGTCAGTCGTGTCCGCACCCTTGACAGATTCCGTGTGACAAATTGGCGACTCCGCTGGGGAATCCATTAATGAGAGAGTCTTTTCCTTTATATGAACTTTGCTTTGAGAAAATCATTTTTATTTTCTGGTTTTTGACTGTGAGAATTAGTATTTGGGTGGCTTAGCTGTAGCTTTAGTTGGCTTTAGTTTTTCTTCCTTTTTCCAGAAAGACGCAGTCTCTGTGTGCTGCACAGTGCGTCCTTGGACGCGCTGTTGTCGACTGCACAGTGCGGGGCCGCACCTGTGACAACTGCTGGCCTGCGTCTTCCTGTAAAAGTTAAGAAAATTCCATTTTTGCATTAAATTACTTTTAGATTTTGTTTTTCTTAGTGTTTTCTGCCCAGATCCTTTAGTACCCTGTCAAGAATTCTCACCTGAACTCGTTTTGTGAGCTTTGAGTGTTTTAGTGGTTTTCAACGAAGTTTAGACCTAGGGTTTGATTTTTGGTAAGGCTTTGTAGTGACTTTGAGCTTAGAAAGTTGTCCAGCCTTAGATATCTCTGGTTAGTCAACCTTCTTAGAAGTTGAGCCTGCCGTAAAGTCTCCTTGTTTGAGCAACTTGTCATTTGAGTTGTTTTGGGTCAAATTTCGAATTGCTTGTTTTTAAAGTATTGATTTCCATTTTCAAAAAGGACAAAAAGATTAGAATTTTGTTTTGACTAGTTTTTGGTTCTGCAATAAGCTAGTCCTTGATTTGATTGTGATCAAGTAAAACACCTTAGAAATAATCATTGTTAGTTTTGGCCTCGTTAAGATTGCTTAGAGTAAATTTGCCTTTAGTTTGCTTATGAGTGCATTTTCATAGATTTTAAGAGTTGTTAAGATTGATTTTTGGTTATATTAGATTTATTTGCTTTATTAAAAGAAAAAATACAAAAACATCTTCTTAAAAAGTCTTGTTTCAAGTAGCTTTTTGTTTTCAAAAGAAGAAAAGAGTTTTTTCGTGCATGTAAAGAGAAGTTATGTTTTTATGCTTGGAAAAGAAAAACGAATTGTTTCTTTGATTGTCTTCAATTAAGAAGTTGCTTTTATAAGGATTGCATTCTCTCAACTTTTTAGTTAAGCAATTCATCGAAAAAGTAAAGTAGTGGATAAATCATTTTAGGTGCATTTTGTAGTGGTTTCGAGTCGAGTCAACATACCACTAGTTTCACTTCCATCACCTTTTGACTTAAGAAACAACCTTAAAAGTAACGCTTAAATTAAAATCAATCTAGTAATCTTTATTTTTCTAGGGCTCTGAAGCACCAACATAGCTTAGGCTAGGGTCTTGGAGTAGGTGAGTACTTAACTCTCCAAGACTACAAAACCAAACAGATAGTCTATCTTGAGTAGAACAAATCCAATTGTTTCAGTTACATTCTGGGAAAGCTCCTCTTAAAGGAGAAACACGAGCTCGTGTCCGAACCAGTGAGGGGATCATTCCTCCCTCGTTGGGAACGACGCCAGGCAGTACGTATTACAAACGGTAAACCTCGGATTAACCATTGTCGAGGAGCCAGGGGTCACTTATCGGTAAACCTTGGATTGTTGTCAAGGAGCCGGTAAGGGGATTGGAGCTTGCTACTCTGCCCTTGCGTGCTGTCGGAGTTTAGACTGTTCCCCCAGGTGTAATTGTTGTGATTGGTAACCTTAGTGGCCATAATATCTAGGATTCTACCCAAGGTGACGGTGGAGGGAAGGTCCCACTGTACCTGGAGCAGACGTCGGTTATACTCACTTGGATTTTCTGGGGGGTTCGCTTCACTTCGAGACGGTTAAAGTGGAGGAACTTGGTCCAGTCTATTCATTAAGCAGGTTGCCGGGGTAACTGTTCCACCCACTATTTCTGTACTGAATCCTGCGAGGTTGGGCCTAATCACCAACTAGCGCTTTTGGTCCGGAAGACTACTGTTTGTGTGTGGTTTGACGCTCTAGATTATTTAGGCGTGTGCTTCAAATTTGATTGGTTCTTTAGAAGACTTTAGGTGGTTTGATTTGAAATTTTTTACTTTGATTTCGTGTGTTGTAGTTAAAATCTTTAATTGTGGCGGAATTACCGAGACAGTCCCGTAGACTTCGGGGCAAGTCTCCTGAGATTGTTACCGGGATAGATTTGTTAAGAAAACTCCGTAAATCGCGGGGTGAATCTCCTGAAAACATTCCGGGTCATTTAGAAGGGTTAAAGGTCCTTGTAACTCCTCCTAGTGGCAGTAGAGTAGGTTCACCTGAAGAAGGAGAATCTTCTTTGGTAGTCCATCCAGATTACCAAAGATTAGAAACAGGTTACAATCCCGAAGCTGTTACAGTTTCCGAGCTTGCTGGTAGTTTTTCATCTGCCAGTGAAACAGGCGAAGAACCTGAAATTTCAGAACCTGTTACTCCAACTCCTAGTGTTCCTGATTCACCAAGAATAGAAAGAATTATCACCGAAAATCTTCCTGTTGGATTAATTGCTATAGAAGAACTTGTTCCAGAGGAAGAAATAGGCGTTTCTGATTCTGAAGATCTAATTACCCTTGATCTAAGGGAGCGTGAATCCATCTTTTACAGTCCTCCTAGAAGTGAGTCTTGGTACCTTGCATTAACCAATTTTTTAGACAACTCAGTAGGTTTTTCTACACCTCGTACTCCGGTTCCACCTAGAGGAATTCATTCTCCTGTAAATATGTCTGGTCAGTCGTCTGTGTTTTCGCAAAGTCCTGAATCATTTTTACATGGCGGTCCTTCTGTTCCTACTGGGTATCAGTCACTTTCTGGTACCTTTGCGGGAGCATCTCCTCAACCTGTTGATCATGGGTTATTAGTTGGAAACAGTGGTAATGTACCATTGAGTATAGGTGAAGTTTATATGATGTCAGGTTCAACTCCCATTAACCAACCTCAAGGTGGCCAATTACCGCCTGGGGGGCAACCTTCGTTAATGCCTGGGGGGCAACCTCAAGGTACTTCATTTGTGACTGGGGGGCAACCTCAAGGGTATCAACCCCAAGGGTATCAACCCCAGCCTCAATACGTACCCCAAAGTCAACCTCAGTATCAGTATCAACCTCAAGGATGGCAACCTCAAGGATGGCAACCCCAAGGGTATCAACCCCAAGGGTATCAACCTCAAGGATACCAACCTCAAGGTCAAGGTCAACCCCAGTATTCGTATTTACCTCAAGGTTATCAACCTACGGGTCAATACCCTGGTCAAGGTTATCAACCACCTCAAGGGCAATCATATGGGACTACACCTTACAGTTATCAACCCTATCCTCAATACGGCTATGGATCTCAGTATCCTCAACCTGTTACGAGTCAATACCCTGGAATGTTAACATGGGATCCGTCACAGGGTCAACAGATGTCGCAACCAAGTATACAGTCGGTACCTCAAGCAGGACAACCTGCAGTTCCTGGTCCACCCCAGCAACCGCAACCTGTCCAGTCAAGTGTTCAGACCCCTGTAACTTCTGTAGTTACTCAGCCGCCAATTGCACCGAGTACTCCACCTCACACGGCTGCAGCAGCTACCGCTTCATCTACCATGCTTACATCTGGAGTATCGGCAGCTCCGGTTTCTACTGTCCCTGTAACCGTTCCTCAGACATCTGTACCGTTGTCTGGACCCACGGTTCAAACCACAGTCCAGATGCCTGCAGGTCAACCTGGTACAAGTACGGTTGTTACTACTCAACCTCAATTTGTTCAACCTCCGTACCAGGGACAGTATCAACCTGGTCAAGCTGCCCAACAACCGGTTTACCAGTATCAACCGTATCCTGGGTACAATTATCAACCACCTCAACAACCCCAGTACGGTCCGGTTAATCCTGGTTTTCCAGGAGGATATAATATCCCCAATGCGAATCCTGTTCCTAGTTATCCTGGATATCCTCCTCCTGGGGCTGGTATTGTGACTCAGAGTTTAGAGATCCTAACCGGCAGTTACCATTTATTGCGACTTTAGATTTACCCGACTTGACGCGCCTAACGAACGATCCAATTCAATATCTTCCGTTCTGGCCGCCAATGCCAAATAAGTTGCCCAGCGATATACCCAAGTTCGAAGGTAAGTCTGGAGAGGATCCGTCTAATCACGTGATGACTTACCACCTCTGGTGTGCATCAAATTCCATCTCAGATGATTCTATCCGCTTACGTCTTTTCCAGCGTACACTCATTGGTCTCGCAGCCAAGTGGTACATTGAGTTGCCACGGGCTTCTTTTTACAACTTTAGCCAGTTAGCTACTTCATTCTTAACTCATTTTCAGTTACCAGTCAGATACGATAATGGTACGGAATTATTAACTTCGCTAAAACAATCGACATCCACGTACATTTCTGATCACATCCATGAGTGGAGACGTCGAAGGAGATTAGTGAAAGTTTTTATCCCGGACCAAATTTTAGCTGAATGGTTTGTAAAATCATTATTACCAAGAATTACTGAAGATGTAGCTAAGGCCGGCGTAGTTACTGAGGAGCAAGTCATTGCTCAGGCACAATACCTTGACTTAGTTTACACTCAGTCGGGTACGTTACACGAGAAAATTCCGGATCTTCCAAAGTCAAACCAAATCGCTGCTGCTCCTTCGGGATCTCATGCCGCTGATGGTATGATCGGTATCGTGACTACGAAGAGTAAGAAGAAGTCTTCCAAGACCTCCAATACTCCAATTATCACTTTGCCTGATTCTCCGACAGGAGAGTCTTCTCCTCCTGAACTTACCGCCGACATTCACGCTGTAGAGTCATCTACGGCCAAATCCAAAAACGGTGGAAAGAAGAAAGGAAAGAAGAAGGCTAAAGCAGACAAGGCTCCAAAGGAGAAAACGGAAAAGTCGGAAACTAATGACGAAAAGCGCAAACCTCGTTATCCTTGTCTCATTTGTGAAGAAGATCATTTTACGAGAGACTGCCCTCATCGGGCCGAGGTAGTGAAAATAGTTAAAGGTTCTCCGACTCCTGCTGTGTTAAAGAATCCATTCCCGAGCAGGAAAATAAGATGATAGGTTCTTCTTCGAATGCCAGTGAAGAACCCATTTTGATGATGTCTCATGTCAGGATTGCGACTCGATCGCAAGATTATGGTAGTAAGGCTCCTGTTGATGGTAAAGAAGCAGAATCTTCTAACTCTAACCCATCAACCTCAGCTCCTGGTTCCGATCCACTACAGATCGAAAAACCTAACCCAGACTTAGTGATTAAGCCGCCCGCCAAGGGTGTACTTCGAAGGTCTGCTTTCAATCCACATGCGAGAGCAGCCCAGAATTACAACATTGTTGAAGATTTAGCTGTTTCACCTTCAGCAATGTCGGCACTCGAAGTGCTGCAATCATGTCCAGCGCAACGAAAATTGCTTTTGTCGGCTATTGGAGCTGTCGATGTTCAGGACCCGAACCTAATGATCTTTGATCTAGAAAGTAGTACACCGCGTCTCCCCCATCAAATGGCTTTCCAAATTCCAGTGATAGTCAAAAACAGGCCTATTCATCGGACTGTGATTGATGAGGGAGCTTCTACGTGTATTATGTCGATTCAATGTTGGAGATCGCTTGGTTCTCCTTCGTTGAACCAATCCCCCACCATCCTTAAGGCCTTTGATGGCCGTGGGTTCCGTCCGTTTGGTATTCTACAAGAATTGCCTATAGGGGTCGAAGGTAAAACCGTTAGTCTGGATGTGGAAGTGGTTGATGCCCCTCTAGACTACAACCTTCTTTTGGGTCGAAGTTGGTCATATGCTATGACAGCGGTCGTTTCATCGGTCTTCAGAGTCATTAAGTTTCCACATAACGGTAAGATCGTGACTATTGATCAGCTGACATACTTTTCATCCGACCCAACCTCTTTAGAAACTATCCAGCATGTTGGTAAAACGACAATCCCTTATAGGGACATTGGTGTAGGTTTAGTTAAGGATTCCGGTTTACTGGGAACTTTTCCTCTCCCTCCACTCAATGCAGACCCTTCGTTCGCAACAATTCATATGATCACGTCAGAAAACATTATTTATGATGATCCTTGGTATGTTCCCTCTGACTCTGAGCTAGACTCACTCGGTGATGTTATGCCGTTGAGTCCGTATGAGATTGCTTATGAAGCTCTTATGTCTTTTACCGACTTTCATTCAACCGACCAAATGAATGTGGTCAGTGAAGAGTCACTTTTCACCTCACCCTTAGAACGGATAACGTTTCCCGAAGAAGTGTCATCTGACGAACAACTTCGCGAAATCCTAAGTGTAGATGATCTACCATGGGACGATCTCCATCACAGATCTTCGTTTTTACCTAAGGATGATGTCTTTGAAAATGATTTTTCATCTATCTTTACCGCTGAATATGTCAAAGACGCTCAGGATCCAACGAAACATTCTGATTCAGAGCTGAATTTAGGGAATATTTCTCGTACTATTCCCATTGATATTTCAGTGAAGCCCGGAATCAAGGAGAACATTCATATAGGTGCCGCATGTACTGACGAAGAAATTGAAACTTACAAGGCCCTATTCCAAGAATTCCGCGACGTGTTTGCCTGGTCCTACGAAGAAATGCCAGGAATCGATCCTGCCATTGTTGTTCATGAAATCAAAACCTACCCGGATGCTAAACCCATTCGGCAACGGTTGCGTCAGATTCACCCTCGAAAAGCAGCTGCAATCAAAGCCGAAGTCGAAAAGCTGTTGAAAGCAGGTTTCATTTATCCGATCCCGTTAACGGATTGGGTATCGAATATTGTTCCCGTCAATAAAAAACAAGGAACAATAAGAATCTGTATCGATTATAGGGATATCAATCGAGCTTGTCCAAAAGACAACTATCCTACGCCTTATATCGATCAAATTATTGATGATTGTGCCGGAAGTGAGATGTTTTCCTTCATGGATGGTTTCTCGGGTATAATCAAATCAATATTCTACCTGCCGATCAACCAAAAACGGCATTCATTTGTCCATGGGGGACATTTGCTTATTGCAAATTACCTTTTGGCCTTAAGAATGCCGGTGCTACTTTTCAACGGGCCATGTCTTATGCATTTCATGACATCAAGCACATTGTGCAACCCTATCTCGATGATTTGCCTGCTCATTCTTTACACCGAGCTGATCACCTTGTCCATTTACGAGCAATCTTTATGAGGTGTAGGCATTATCGAATTCGGTTGAATCCCCACAAGTGTGTTTTCTGTATAGAAACAGGTCGATTGCTGGGATTTGTTGTTTCCAAAACCGGCATTCGCGTCGATCCCTCGAAAGTCGAGGCTATCATCCAATTGCCTCCTCCTTCGAGTTTGCGCCAACTCCAAAGTTTGCAAGGGAAAGCAAACTTTTTACGCCGATTCATCCCTAACTACGCCGAGGTCACTAAAGGTTTTACACGGTTGTTGAAACAGAACGTACAATTCTTTTGGGACGAGATTGCTCAACAATCTTTTGATGCACTGAAACACGCGTTGACCCATGCACCGTTATTGCATCCTCCCAACTACAACCAGGACTACTTCTTATACCTCGCAGCTTCGCATTCCACCATTGGAATGGTGTTAGTTCAAGAAGATGAATTCAAGGCAGAGCATGTGATATATTACCTTAGCAGAACCTTAAATCCAACTGAGTTAAAATATTCGCATGTGGAGAAATTGGCCCTGGCAGCCGTTCAAGCTGTCCAGCGTTTTCGTCACTACATTCTTCTCCGCAAAACTACTGTTATTTCGGATTGCAACCCTATGATTTATATCTTGACAAAACAACTGCTAGGGGGCAAGTACTCTAAATGGATCGTCATCCTGCAAGAGTTCGACTTGGAGTTTGAGAAGTCCAAGTCTAAGAAATCTTTAGTCTTCGCGGAATTGATGTGTGATTTCCCGAGTGCTGACACAGAGACTGTGGCAGAGGAGTCCATTGCGGACGAATCTTTGTTTCTTATTAGCACTGTAGATCCGTGGTATGGGGATATAATCATCTATCTCCAAACCCAAACCTTTCGGCCTGAAACTTCCAAGGAAAACCGTCGAAAAATTCGGTTTCAATCCCAGCAATACAGAATTATTGGAGATACACTTTATCGCCTGGGGGCAGACTTAGTTTTTCGACGTTGTTTAACTCACGATGAGGCTGAGAGAGTTTTGAATGATTGTCACTCTGGAGCATGTGGCGGTCATATGTCTGGGTATGCCACAGCTCAGAAGGTGTTGCGCGCTGGCTATTTCTGGCCGTCTATGTTTAAAGATTGTATCCTTGCCGTCAGAAAATGCCACAACTGTCAAGTGTTTGATCGCAAGATGCGCGCTCCACCTGCTCCTCTCCACCCTATAATTGCCGCTGGTCCATTCGCCAAATGGGGCATTGACTTTATTACTTGTAACCCTCACTCGGCCGGGGGGCATGCGTATATCATCCTTGCGGTTGATTATTTTACTAAGTGGGCCGAGGCGATGCCTACATTCGACGCAAGCGGCAAGACAGCTGCACTTTTCGTATTCAATCATATCATAACTAGGTTTGGTGTCCCACAAGCAATCATTACGGACCATGGAAGCCATTTTCGAAATGTCATGATGACTGAACTTACAAGCCAGCTTGGTTTGCGCCACGATAGCTCTACACCTTATTATCCGCAAGCCAACGGTTTGGTTGAGTCAATCAACAAAGTTCTAGTCGTCATGATTCGACGGATCATTGGTATCCATCGAACGAATTGGCATAACATGTTATTTTCGGCGCTATGGGCATATCGAACTTCAGTGAAAAATTCAACAGGTTTCACCCCTTTTCAGCTAGTTTATGGCTTAGAAGCTGTGTTACCTATTGAGTGCGAAATCCCATCACTTCAAATGGCTGTCGAATTACTTCCAGCTACTTCCGAAGAGGAGAAACGGTTGTTATACTTAGCTAAATTAGATGAGACTCGACGTGACGCTACTTTAGCTATCGAGACTCACGCGAAACGAATGAAAGCTCAGTACGATAAAAATGTAACCCCTCGAAGTTTTTCGGAAGGAGACCTAGTACTATTATATGATCAAGCAAACGATAAGCTAGGTGCTGGAAAATTCGTTCCCATGTGGCATGGGCCCTACATTGTAAAGCGAAAGCTAGCAAAAGGGGCTTATGAGTTAGTTGATTTTGATGGGGACTCTTTGGGCAAACCCAGAAATGGACTTTACCTAAAGAGGTATTATGCTTAAAATGGTGGATGGAGAAATTTTTAGATAGGTTAGATTTCCTTTCTAGCTAGCAAGTGTGTTAGTTTAGTCAGTGTGCTTAGCTTAGCAAGTGTGGTTTTTCGTCATTATTTTGGCTCATCTTGGTTTTACTCTTGATATTGTAGATGTCGACGCCTCTCCAAACATACATTGGATTTGCTGATGGTGCTTGTCGTAGTACACGGAATATCTCTTCCGCAGCTTGGGTTATCTATTCGCCCTCTGACGAGTTAGTTTCTATGCATGGGGTAAGCCTCGGTCAAACAACGAATAACATTGCAGAATACAGTGCAGTGGTTGAATTATTATCCGAATCTATTTCATTTGGAATTCGACGTTTGATAGTGAGGTTAGATTCTGAACTTGTTGTATTACAGCTTAATAGAGTTTATGCCATTAGAAATCCTGTGTTATTAAGGTTGTTTTTGAGAGTGCGTCTCTTGGAACGTGAATTTGATTACATTGAATATCAACATATTCCAAGGTCTTTGAATACATTAGCAGATGCAATTGCTTCTCAAGTGTTGGACAGACATTTATAATAATCATGCAAGTAAATTTAAAGACATTTCATCATACATGTTAAACAAGATAAGCCGATAATAGTGATATATAGATATAGATAGAAGTGTGTCCAAAAATATATACATCGTCTTCGATCATAGTGCAAAAAGTCAAAAATGTCACATGTGACTACAAAAGTGACTAGTCAATCACTGGTGGTGCTCTCTGTACGACACCACTGCGCGGGCTATCTTGCGCAGAAATCTCCTAAACGGTCCAGGGACTGCAACCACGAAGCGCTGAAGCCTCATTGGAATGTCATCCATAGTAGTCTCAGGTATATCTGCCGTGAGACGCTCTAGATCATGCTCCAAATCGGCTAGTACTTCTGCTGTCGCATCCTGTAAGGCCGGTGCCGGTGCAGCTGGATGTCGTCTGTCGTAAGGCCGGAGATTGGCTGGACGCTGTGGTCCAACATCTGCATTTTTAAAATTTTACTGTTACTTTGAGACGATATATATGAAAAATAAAAAATACATAATTAGAAAACTTGTGAAAATGAAAGTACCTCTGTCATCCCATTGTTCTCCCTGTGGAAGAACCATGTCCGGATCACCTCTGAAATCCATTCCGGCATATGGAAAGTCTTGTATCACAAAAAGCTGGCCCTCTAGCCAGTCGAAGTAACTGTCAGAGAATCGAACCACTGCAGCACCCTCGTCAGGATGCCGGGCCATCACCGCAACCCATCGAACAAGCTTTGGCTCCCGAGGACCCAAGTCATCAACAGTGAGTTGCTGAGGGATCAGCATAGGAACTCTCTCCAAGGCAAAGCTCACGACTAGAGGCCCATATCCAAAAGTCTTTAGTCGTCCGTTCTTTGCCTTGGTTAGTTGGCTCTTCATATGAGCCGACACAGCTTCGCACCAGTTGAAGATGGTGCCTTGGTAACAGTCAACTGCCATCCGCATTTGGGATCCGGAAGCAATGTGCAAGGCGGCCGCGCCACAAATCCTAGTGACCGTAAATGCAATAACTCTAAGTTCCGCCAGAGCGATGTGCTTTATCTCCACGCCTTTTTATGGCGAGTCCCTGGTCTGCACCACTCCTCGCGGAGATCATCAAGGGATTGGCCACCCGGCCTGGTCCCCGCAAGGTTGAGTTGCTCACCTCTGTTTGGCAAGCCAGTGAGAAAGTATACATCCGAGGGCTCTATCTCGAGCTGGTGCCCTCCAATGTAAAAGCATTGATCTTGAACGTTCCATCGCTCAACTAGCCATTCCAAAATCTTACCTGGCCCCTCATGCCCGGTATGGTCCAATATTTGTACAATCCACATGTTCTTAAGGCATCCAGAGAGGGTTGGTGGTTAATCGCAGCTTCATCGTCTTCTACGTGCTCTCTCTCTCTCCAGTCTAACATGTTTTGGGCCCTGCACATCAAAAGAGTCAATTAGAAATTAATTTGAGAAAATTTGGTGGTTTTTTGAGAGAGTTAGGGTTTTGAAATGCGCCCTTTGCGGAAGACGCACCCCGGCTTTTTAGCACAGGGCGTCCGGACGCAGCTCGCCTGAAGGCGGACTGCGTCCCCAGACCTTTTTCCCGTGTGAGAAAAAGTCGGGGGACGCGGCTCACCCGAAGGGCACCTGCGTCCGCCGAGGGGCGCATTTTGAACCCAAAACCCCCCCAAAAAATGAAACAGAGACCAAAAACAAAAAACTAAACGGATAAAAATGAAGAGTGGGATGTGTAAAATACCTCGGTGAAGCGGCGTTCGATTCCGACGGTCAGATTTTCCGCAGCAACCACGGGAAGTTTCTTGTCAAAAGCTCCTTTTTCAACCTCAACAGTGAAACGGTAAAAATGACATGGTAAAAGGTCTTTTTATAGGTTTTTTGGATGAATTAGTTCATTTTTTACCATGAAAAGATGTTTTCAAATGTATTTTTGCCTATTTTAAACAGGTATGAGTAATGTGTCGCTTTTGTGCAGGACGAAGGGATTTCAAGGGAAATTGTAATTTTTCACAAACAAAATTTCAGAGTCATCTTTTAAGCCCTTTTCTGACTCCTAAAACATGAAAAGATCGCCGAGTGTTTCTTTTTCACTCGTTAAAACGGAATTAAAAGACGGTCCCCTTTTAGCTCTTTTCTGACCGTAAAATCAGGAAAAGATTGCCGGGTTTTTGTCGTTTCAAACTCGATAAGGAAATAAAACGACGTGTCTTTGATCGCTTTTTACTTTTCAGGTCAACGATACTATTATGAAAGTACTCCTTGGTCGCAAGATCAAGCGGTTCCCCCAGGTATTATTTTATACTTTTTCGGGCTTGAGGGACACAAATATACGAAAAAGTTCAACGTGGAGTTTCCTTAAGTTTTTCAGACTCTCTAAAATTGAAAAACGCCGAGTTTCTCCTATACTGGGCTCGTTAAACTTTTACAGTAAAGGACCTGTTCAATTACAAACAGGAACGAACCACTCCTTCCTAGGGTTCGCATTTAAACTAGGTTGGACTCGTCCGAAGGATGAGCTTATAATCAAGCATATGTTATCCTCCTCAAGCTTGTTAAAAATAAAGAGGTACTTGCCAGAAATGGTGGGGGAAAAAAGAGAAGAATGAACCTATTTGTCACCTTTTGCCTCAGAAGAAACTTTATTACCGCTCTTGAACACGACACTTTTCATTCACCTGGGTTGGGAAATCTTTTACCTCACAGTTGACTAAATCACTTTGAAAATCTTTAACCGGGTTCAGGGATCAACTTTGAGTTATTCGTCACCAAACCATCTGTTGTGTCGTTATGTGTTCAAGAGGTCTGCAAGCAAAACTTTCATCTGCAAAATACTTGTCATCCATTGACCATCCCTGAGTCAGTCCTTACAGCAACATTTCTTCAACTTGAACAATGATTTCGTGTTGCAGGCTTGCCTGCAACGGGTCGCTTTCTATCGACATCGACACATTATCTAGAAAGATGACTTAGGAATCGACAGTACCTTGAAGTCTGCATGCATCAATGGCAGGTTTCTCGCCTTTGACGTCAGTTTACATCATTGACTTTCGATCAGAGGATTCCGTGAAGTGTTCGACATCAAAACATCTATTCACATTTCACGGGTTGTGCTTGGTACTTTGAGAACCATTGACATTACTGGTGGTTTCTCTCACGCTTGTTAACAGTTTACATCATTGACTGGTAATCAAGTGGTTTCTACCATGTTCGACATCGAATCATTTAATCACATGGCTAGAATCGTACCAATTCGGGAAGTAGAAGTGAAGACCCTGGATCTAGTTTCTACCATCCAGGCTGCGAGGAGTTTTGTATTCATTATCTATGTAGACTAATCATAAACAGATGGCTGCGTCCATACTGTGTCTACAAAAGTCTATAAAAATGATGTACTGCAAGATCATTCCTGTATCAGAATAGTTAGTCCATTAGTTAAAGTTTTGAATCTGAGTATGGGAATGCCTACCTCAGTGATGATATAATCTTATCCATGTATTTTGTGTTGAAAATTGCAGGTTCCAACCAGGCCATCCACAAGGCAATCCTTGAAATGATAAAGCGCTTCACCCTTCCTAGAATTACAAAACCCTATTCTATTCCAGGCTTCGCACTTTAGGGGGCAATCTGTTACACTAAAAAATGTCACCTTGACTACTTACAGTTAGTATGGCTCCAATCAACAAGTCATGCTACCCTCTTAGGCAAGTCTCATGCCTCTGTTATCCATCTCAAACTCAAAGAAGAGAGAAAGTCTTGTAAAAATCATGTTTATCTCTGGGGTCGCAGGTTCTCTCTAGCCTTACCTGCGGGGACGCTGACCATGTTCACAAAATCCGCGTCCATAGACGCTCTGTATGTTAAGGGACAGGTGCGTCCCTCTGTAAAAGGCAAAATGCGCGAGTTTTATCTTGAAAAAGTTACTTGTGGTTACTTCTAGAACATTCTAGAGGTCGGTTTGATGAAATGGATGCGCCTCCAGTTGGTTCATGTATCTCTATTAAGGGGGAACTTATCCCATCAATAAGGGAGCTATCCCACCCATAGAGGGGGATGATCCCATTGATAGTGGACCTGAATAACCTCTTTACAGCACTATAAATGAAGGCATTGAGCCAGAAGGAGAGGAGGTTGGAGCTATACATTTTCTTTGGGTAAATGCTGCAGGATTTAGGTCTTCCATTAGAGCCTTTGTGAGGAGAGATTGTCTTCACTTGATTCTACTTGGGAGAGGGTGAGCTTTGTCAAAGTAGAGGAAAACCCTTGATGGACCCTGGGAGGAATTTGCACAACACCAAGGCCAGGTTGTAAGAGTTTCTTTGTTTCGTTATTAATACAAACTGGTTTATTTTTCTCAATAGCTTGTGTTAATGAGTTATTTCATGTGTTCCTTGGTCTGCATGTTGAATATATGTTTTATTATATGAAATGCAAGTGCTTGGTAATTGTTTGATTGTTTGTGGTTGCAGGAATTGACTTGAAGGAGGAGCTCATCCGGATCGTCAAGAACGGACTTCAACAACAGCGTTTTGGAATAAGGTAAGCCTAAACACTTGTAGTTTTCATGTTGTAAAAGGTGTATTTAGAGAAAGATCACTCCATTTTGTCTTGTTTGTCATTAGAATGTCTTAGACTTCTAGGAAGGTCAGTCGTGTCCGCACCCTTGACAGATTCCGTGTGACACCGACCCATACCATACAAGATGTTCCCAAAGGTACTAGGGTTGTGCCAAAAATCTCGAAATCACCTCGGATGCCGAGATCGAAAAAAGATAAGCAAATAATGGGACCAGTCCGTATGTCCCCAAGGAATCCGCGGTTCGGTAAGCTATCAATGGAGGAAAAGGGCAAGGCTATCACCATTGAGACAGATGAAGAGGAGGAGGACTTATTGGCTCTAATTACCAAGGTAGAGGAAGAATAAGACATGGAGGCAAACATCCAACTGATAAGCTCTGCAACGAAATTGCCCGAGTATGTCGCTCCACGAAAGGGGAAAGATAAGGTACCAAAGGATATGGATGCAACAAAGAGTGCACTCTAGACCCCGATCTTCCTTGATGGAATTACTTTTGAGGGTCCACTCCTAGGATGTGTGCCTACCCTAAAATTCGAAAACTAGGACCTTGCGGACAGTGAGAAGTTCCAAAACTTAGAGACAAAGAGCCTAATGAAACATAATATAGAGGGGTTGGTGATCACATTACAACTGCGAAAATGCTTGCATAGTGTGGAGAAGGCTGAGTTGCTTCATCTCCTGTGGATACCACACTTTCAGCACGTGCCCATTACCATTTTTGTCATCAGGAAACTACTTTTCTTGGTGCATGATGGGTACGTATGGCTGGAGGAGCCTATTCCCATCACGGCGGATCTCATCCATAGAAGTTCTCGGCTTCCCTGTAAGGGAAAGGACCCCACGATGATAGTAGGAAAAAGAAGCAATTTGGCTCTCGCAGAAGCCATGAAGAAAAAATATAATCTCGAGAAGAAAAAGAGGGGTTACACCATCAGCAGTATCAAGGATAAAGGGGTGCGTGTAGCCACCCAACTCCTGGCTGGTAAAGTAATGAGAGAATGTCAAGGAAATGAAGTACTAGTTCCGGTAGTTGCATTGGACGAATAGTGTGTGGGAGGGGTCTAGTTCAACTAGGTCGAGTTCCTCTGCAAAGAATTTATGCTCAACTGTAAGGAGGCCCAGGAGCAGGGTAAGACCTTCCACTATGCGTGGTTGCTCTTGTCCATCTTGCTGGTAGCGAGAGAAGTGTCGGAGGACAGTCAGTTCCCAAGCATTGAGCATGACTTACTAGAGGCTGCGAAGCATGTTTTTCTCTGGGCTACCAAGGACGTGAAGAGGATTCATGATACAAAGATTTTCTAGGTTCTCATGGAGGTGAGCATCTGGATGTGGATTAATAGGAGGTCATGCTTGTCCCCCATAGTGCACACTAGTCTGTGGATTTTTGCAGACTTCAAGGTGAACATGCACAATATTTACATCAGGGCATGAAAGGATCCAACACAAAAGTGGATAAAGCTCCCATTCATAGCCACTGATGACACGATCTTTATAGTGTTAGAGACATGGCCTCCTGAGTGGCGTGCCCCGGATTTGGCGGAGTTGGAGAAGATAGCAACATAGAAAAGGAAGGAGGATGCCAATCTACACGTCACCAAACTGGCTGAGAAAATATGCAATGAAAGTGACAGCTGAGGTCAGGGTAGCCCTCGAAGTGACACAGGAAGCCGCGGAGCAAAAGCAGGCTACGGAAGTAGCAGCAACAGCGCAGACAGTAGAGGCTACAACAATGCAGGCAGAGGAGGGCTAGGAAGTGTATGCAAGATAGGAGGTATAGGACACAGACCTTGTAGAAGAGGGCGTGGACCCAAGAACAACTTTGAACCAACTCAAACGGCCGCGCGTCCTAGAGAGATTAGGTCCATGGAAAAAGGTCAAGGCCTCGAAGTTGGCCATCAAACCGATCACATTAACTAAAGGAGACCTCTATGACATCGGTGAGATGGTTCAAAATGTCACCAAGGAAGTGCTCCAAGAAGTTATGACAGAGTAGCAGATTGTGTTTGGGGCCCTAAGGGCATAGCTACCGGAACTACAATTGTGGCCCCTGCAAGAAGGTACCTTGTCCACCTACATCGCAGCAGGTACATCAGCAGCAGAATAGATGTTACACGTAAGGATGGCTAGTACCATAGTGTTACCAGAAGGAGTGCTAGCAGTAGCAAATGAGATCTATAGAGTTGCAGTTGGCAGGATCAAAGGACTTGCCCTTAATTTGGCTGTCGCCAAGGAGGGCCTGCAGCGTGATGAACCGGTATCATAGACTTAATGGTTGGAACAGGTGGTAGACGTTGGTTGCAAATGTGTCCTAGAGCTAGCCATCCCAGCAGATCTACTAGTAGTAGACCGAATCCATAGGTTGCTGACTGGCATCTGCAAAGCCACAGAAGAAACGATAAAGGTTCATCTGGAGCTGAATCTTCAAATTGTCGAGCGGCAGTTGAAGGTGCAACCTTCCACTCCCCCAGAAGTCAGAGAATAGCACGCTAGCGCTATCCAAACAAGGTTGGAAGAAATTGGACGTGCAGTATAAGAGTGTACTGATATGATGGAACAAGAATTTGCGGTCCTCACATATTTGCGGGAGGACCCCAACGTACAGTGCCTCGAGATAGAGGCACACAAACTTCAGGAGCAGTATGATAGTGTCCGAGGAACTGCGTAGATAGTAGTCCTCACTCAATAGCTTGTGAAGATGTAGCAAGATAAGGCACTGAAGGAGTAGGTGGATGTGGCACGATATAAATAGGTAGTTCTCAATGCGCGCATCTAGCCATGGATTGATGAGGCCTTCACCATCATAGCAGATATCGAAGGCACGCTTGCACATATGCAGGGGATGTACGCACGAAGGAAAGAATTTTCTCCTGACAAAGAGGCTTCGGAAGAGCGCATGAAGTAGGTCCAGTAAACTGTAGAGCAGTGCACTATGGACATTCAAGTTGTTTGGGACTAGTTGGAGGGACTCTGTGCCAAGATCATCGCGCCGATAGAATGACTCGAGGGCTATTCACGATGTTTGTGTTGGGGGCTTGTTGGGCATGGAATCCCCCCACAACATGTTTTGGGGCTCAAAGCACAAGTTTTCGTCAAATATGTTGTAAGACTCTGTGCATTGCGAACATGGAGTTTGAAATGTACATTGAGTCATAGGGTTGTTCGCCCTAAGTTTTGTAAGGTAGTGTAATGTCATGTCGGCCTACCAATGGTCCGCAGACCATGGGATTGTATAAAGAGAGTGAGGTTCTAAGTTGTAAAGATAATTGGAGATAGATGAATATAATGGAGGAAATGATCTAGTAGTGGATAGAGAAGAAGTCTAAGTGTATTGGGTCATAGTAGTAGGAAGAGGCTATGTAGCTGAGTACGCAGAGGCCTAGTAGAGTTAGGAGCTAAGTGCGCAGACCCCTGCAGCTGAGTGCGCAGGGTGGAGTCTAGTTTATAACCCAAGAAGAAGAATAATAAAGAGAAGTTTCATTCCAAATACCTTGTATCTGCTTTTGTATTACTTTCTATGCATTTATACTGTTTTGTTTATCGCACGCACTTATATGAATACTGAACACTGCTAAGTATAATTGGGCTCATACAGATAAGTTAAGTAATCTGATAATACCGGGTTACTAGTAAGGAACTTGGGTAATAACACGGATCGCGCCTTGAGCAAGGCTACGCGAAGGTAGCATCGCAGGCTGCGAGGTACTGATAGGTGCGTGTAGCTATGTGCACGCAAGGTCAAACCGCGGACCAATGAAAAACCATCAGACATCTCTAGGGTGTGGAAACCTAGTTCTAGCACCCTCCCATACTACTTCGAGTGAGACCTCAGTCCGCGCTCCACAGATTGTTGCCGAAGGGGCCAATAGTACAGGGATTTGTTTATCTAAATCATCTATGAACCTGGGTCAGGCGCATACAAGCCAACAAGGGAAGACAAAGGTAAACATGGGAAATTTGATTTCCTATGGAAAAGTCCCTATGTCATTTATGCTTACAGAGGAAATAATGCTTTCTTCCTGAGAGAAATTGATCATACAGATGTAGAAGGTGGGCTAGTGAATGGTTAGATGCTAAAACACTACTTTTAACCTCGTTACTAATTTTCATTTCCCATTTGTATATATTCTATTTTCAAAATTATAGTTTGGATTAGATGGTGATTTTTGAAGTTTAAGCCTGAAGAGAAGGCCCTAAGCTTTTAAATATTTACTATCATAAATATCAATAATGCAAGTGAATAGAAGAACACTTTGCAAGGTAACATCAACAACAATTCAAAGGCCACTGATCTTTAAAGTTCTTGACATTTCACTAGAAAGTTCCATCACCAAGTGGAGCCACTATTAGGTTACTATACCAATAGGAGTCATAATTTTGAATGACTAAGGTTAAACCTTGTAATATTGTACATACCTTTGCTTTCTGCAAATGTTTTCCATATTAAAAAATTAAAAAATGTAAATAGGGTATGTCCTAAAAGAAAAATCAAAGGACAAAAGAATGAGAAGAGGAAAAAAAATGAAAATATATGAACCCCAAAAACAAAAATATACCATGAAAGTGAGCAAGTCTAAATGCAACTACTATTTACTTTTAAGCATAATAATGATTGTGTGAAGCTTGTTATTCATGCCTCAATCCATGGTAATCAAACTATTTAATCTTGATTATATCATGCTTTGAATTTTATGTTTATAGTTAGAGAATAAAATCTGACCAAATAGTTTAATCTAGGTAGATCATTAGATAGGTAGAGAAAATAAAAGGAGCTCATAAGCTTAATCTAAGTACTGGGATGATATAAGGTTAGAAATAGATAGTTCATCTTATAAAAGAAAAGATAGAATAAGGGTTTTCTAGCCTAAATGACCCCAAATAAATGAAGAAAAAATGTTAGGGTAAGAAATGGATAAGTAGAAGAAAGGTTGTTGAACTACAAAGATGATTGGATCAAAACACATGCATCATGCTTAGATACATATTTCAATATGTATGATCAATTATGAAGGCAAAAGAAAATGTTTACAAGTTCATGTCATGTTGTGCTCTACAACAACCCCTGTCACACGGAATCTGTCAAGGGTGCGGACACGACTGACCTTCCTAGAAGTCTAAGACATTCTAATGACAAACAAGACAAAATGGAGTGATCTTTCTCTAAATACACCTTTTACAACATGAAAACTACAAGTGTTTAGGCTTACCTTATTCCAAAACGCTGTTGTTGAAGTCCGTTCTTGACGATCCGGATGAGCTCCTCCTTCAAGTCAATTCCTGCAACCACAAACAATCAAACAATTACCAAGCACTTGCATTTCATATAATAAAACATATATTCAACATGCAGACCAAGGAACACATGAAATAACTCATTAACACAAGCTATTGAGAAAAATAAACCAGTTTGTATTAATAACGAAACAAAGAAACTCTTACAACCTGGCCTTGGTGTTGTGCAAATTCCTCCCAGGGTCCATCAAGGGTTTTCCTCTACTTTGACAAAGCTCACCCTCTCCCAAGTAGAATCAAGTGAAGACAATCTCTCCTCACAAAGGCTCTAATGGAAGACCTAAATCCTGCAGCATTTACCCAAAGAAAATGTATAGCTCCAACCTCCTCTCCTTCTAGCTCAATGCCTTCATTTATAGTGCTGTAAAGAGGTTATTCAGGTCCACTATCAATGGGATCATCCCCCTCTATGGGTGGGATAGCTCCCTTATTGATGGGATAAGTTCCCCCTTAATAGAGATACATGAACCAACTGGAGGCGCATCCATTTCATCAAACCGACCTCTAGAATGTTCTAGAAGTAACCACAAGTAACTTTTTCAAGATAAAACTCGCGCATTTTGCCTTTTACAGAGGGACGCACCTGTCCCTTAACATACAGAGCGTCTATGGACGCGGATTTTGTGAACATGGTCAGCGTCCCCGCAGGTAAGGCTAGAGAGAACCTGCGACCCCAGAGATAAACATGATTTTTACAAGACTTTCTCTCTTCTTTGAGTTTGAGATGGATAACAGAGGCATGAGACTTGCCTAAGAGGGTAGCATGACTTGTTGATTGGAGCCATACTAACTGTAAGTAGTCAAGGTGACATTTTTTAGTGTAACAGTCGGCGCGGCCTCATCGACGGTTCCTTCTTCAAAGCCCAAACCTCCCCTGGTATTTTTCATCTTATATATAATGTATGTAGTCTTTCGCAAACTTAGGGGATTGAAAATTGCTCGACGCTTAACACTCTGTGCTTTATTCAGCTGCTCAAGTCTCAAGTGAAGAAGTGTTGTCTCGTGGCTAGCCCCTATAGTTTTATAGTGACTTTTGAATTCAAATTCGATTGTTCCCCCCAATTCTGGGCCATCAATGCTTTCTTGGTAGCAAATTTTCCAAAATCTTACCCATAACTACTTTCTTAAATGTCCACCGCCCGCTCCATTTGGCCTCAAAACAGACATCCCATCATGAACAGTGACACCAACGGTCACTTCCCAACACACCCACGTGGCAGCGCACCTCCCCCTACGTGGGCACGAACCTTGTGACTAGCTGTTTCTGTGCGCATCTGTTAGAGCGCACAGCTGCCAAACATAATCATTTATAGTCCCACAGTCTCTTCTAGCTGCCTAGAGTGCTAAGACTGTGCTTCCTACAGCTAGCCAAGTGGTTGCACCACTTGTGTGAGGCTTCATCTCACCTTCCAATATAGTCCACAGAAAATCCTCAATTACCACCATGAAAGTCAGCGCCGCATGCTCTACTGTATGTAGTGTGTTCCCCTAGTCACCGCGTTTGGTGATATGTGGTCATAGCCATGGCAGCAGACTAATATATTTTCGGCGATAGTCTTCTAATTCGTTGGTATGATCATTCTCACCATGCCTTTCCATCCTTGGTTTATCGATGAGAAATGCTTGCTTGATCTCATTTTCCAGCCTCTTGACCTCTGCATCCATCAAAATGTTTTTCTTCCTTAGTCGTACTTGGTCTTTTTCGAGTTCGCGAAGTTTACGTTTCCCTTGCAGAATGGCTTCCTGAAGCCTTATGTGTTCTACCTCGCATAGCTATGTGATTTCTTCACCCTGGGCTTTGCATACTGTCATACGTGTGGGTGCTATTATGTGTGGATTCATCATTGCATGCCCCTCAGAAATTACGATCCCTACCATGTTCCTCGACCTTAAAATTGTTTTCGCAGACAGGGTTTTGCGCATGGTCCTATAGGCCCATCAAGCTGCTGGTACACGTAGGTCCCAGTCAGTGTGTTTCACCTGGTGAACCCTATTCAGTACTTCACACACCCTATCGAATGCTTTTCTATGGATAGTCCTTGGCGCGCTTCGCTTCTCCTGCTGCTACGTTTTGTTCCAATTCTCTATTCTAGAAGTGGTATGCACTTGTGCGGGCTGCATGTCATATGTCTGTACCCATTGGTAAAGGTGGACACACAAGCTGTTCTGCCCCTGGTAATTGGCTCTCATCCTTAACTAGGGTTTTCCAAGTTGTAGGTGCATCATCCTCTTGCATCCGCGCCAGTCCTCAAAACTTCCTTGATGTGTACCCGACCATCTTGTAGGTGTCGCACAAAGTGCCCATTTCAGAGCATCGAATCATTGCTGTTATGGTACTATGCTTTCAAATTTGTTCAGGAATTCATCCACCGCTGTCAACCCGTCATATGTAGGTAGATCCCTTACCTCTATTGTCACACAGTCCAGTGATCTGACCATCATGTTGCAACTAAGCGTTGTTACTTCATGTAGTCGATTATGCCAATGCTCTATTTCTTCGTCTGAATCTGAAGTGCAAGAGCTTTCACTCTCCCACGAAATCCTACCATCTACAGTCAGGTTTACGAAATATTATTCTCGTGTGGTTATCTTGTAGATGCAACTGAGATCGTCATCACTATCATCATCATGCACCAGTTCAGTGTATCACTCTCCTTCAGCTGGATCTAGCAGTACTACTATGCGTAGTGAGTTTTTCTCAAAGATAGTTTTGTGCTTCTTCATTTTTATGACTTCGTTCATTTTGGTGGCCTAGTCTATTCCTAGTAGCAAGGGATAGGGATTGTTGTCATCGACAATCTCTATCACTTCAAAATCTTCCTGCATGCTCGCACCTTCAATATCCACTGTTACCCCTTGCAATATTCCCATGGGCAAGATCTTTTGTTGGTTCACCATTTGCAGCTGAATAGGACAACATTGTAGTGTGGGTCTGCCCATGAGTTCCCACGTTTGTTTTGGTAGCACATTCACATCTGATCTGAGATCTAGGATTACTTGATCCATTTCATACTTGCTAATTTGCGTAGTCAACCTAATTTCCCTTCCTGTATTCAATGCATGCTTTCAGAGTTTCAGGACCACGTGCAATTCTCCTAACCCCGCACACCTCATGATAAGTTCATATAGTCCTTTTATTTCCTTTCTATCGTATAACAGTTTCATGCATGTCTACATAAAGGTAGTGAGCATTGAAGGATCCATCCCTGGTTCTAGTTGATCCTTACTACCTGAAGTGGAGGCCTCTGTGGAGATCTTCTTAACTTCCATGAATGTCTAGTTCACACGTTCTAAATCAAATTCAAGTTCCTTTGTAGGAGCCTTCTGAACCCACACACTTTCTTATGACTGCTTACCTTTATCATCGTCAGTGGTCATACCGCTCCTAAGCATTATGTTTACATTTAGGTCTTCTTCGCGTGGCTTATACCTCATCATCTGAAAATTTTGAGTCGGAGGAGGCTAGAGTACCTCTTTTTCACACAACCTCACTATCAATGTAGGGCAGTCTTCTACCTCATGATCAAACTGAGTACAGTACAAACGTGATGTCCTTATTGGGTTTGTACAATCACGGGCATAGTGCCCTGGCCCTCCACAATTGTAACAAATTAGTTGTCTGCAACCCCTTCCTGGTCCCATTCCACCTCAACCTCGTTCGTGCCCTTAAAATCCACTGCATGCCATTCCTCCATTTGGGTCAAGAGCTCGCATTTCAATCTACACCCTGTAGGTAGGAGTCTGATCCATCATTAATTCATAGCTTCTGTAGGTGTGTTCATCATGGCCTACCAACCTAAAAAAATTACAAAACAATTGTTGGGACGTTTGGGTATACTTCTACAATAGATGACAATTATTCATAGTGTGTTTTCCTCCTATCTAATAGATCACGCACCATAGGGCAGGTGTCGTGTTTGGTCCTACTTGTGCCTCAGGTCTTAACAACATTGGCCCTCCTCCTACCAAGTAATTCGCGAACACTAGACAGTGGTCCTTGTCATGCCCCTAGCCTTTGCATTTGATGCACCATACTTCCTCGTGCGCCTCTGGCCGAGGTGTCCAGTCCTGTTTCAAACTCTACATATCTAGACACAAATTTTGTAGTTGCGCGTGGATTTGTTGGAATCCCACACCAGGGTCTTGTATAGGGTTCTCATGCAGTCTCATTGCCATCTCCAAAGCTTTGGCCTCAATGGAAAGCTTTTGTTGTGACAGCGTCATCCTTAAATGCAATGTTAGTGATGCTACAAACCATGTGCGGTGCTATCCATCCGTCAAAGGCATGTTGGATTCATGAATCATACTCTTCAGTCTTTGGTGAAATCCCAGGGGGTCTCACTTAGGAGCATCGCGATCTCCTTAAACCCAATAATTGATCGTGTCTCTAACTTTGGCCTGCTAAATTCCATGTTCAACGCAGTTTGAATTTCTGCAATTCTTGCCTTTGGATGGTCATTAGAATGCTTGATGTACCATGTTAATGCATGATCGTGCAACACGCTTACCAGTGTAGCCTTCCTTATATTGTCATGCATGACTCCTTGTGCTTCCCATACTGCCCTTACCACGAACAAGAATTGGTTCAGATCTTCATTTTCTACTCCTCTAAATATCGGTAGTTTGATCGCACTCACCATATTAAATTGTGGCGGTGGTAGAGGTGGGGTGGGTGGAGATGGAGGTGAGGAGGGTGAGACGGGTGGGGTGTAGGTGGAGGTGAGGAGGGTGAGACGGGTGGGGTGTAGGTGGAGGTGGTAAGAGCAGAATTCGTTGCCTTATCAAACTGACTGCGCTTCTTGGAGAAACTCTCACGATCTCTTCCTCACTTTCCTGCAAGGGTGAAATTAAGGGACTAGCTTCTAATTCTTCACTACCTCTGCTTCTATAGATATTCCCACTTCATGTAGTCCTAAAAATTAATTTATTCGAATAACCAGCTTTTCACACAATATCATCTTAATCCAAGTGTTCAAAAATTTAATATACTTACCTCGTGGTCCCTTGTGAAAATGTCACTCTGCCTCACTGTAGCTAATGGTCATGTCTACCGCGAACTAAATGATAAATCCTCCTATAATTCGATCGAGCCAATGGTCCACAGCTCGCATGATCTTATCTCCTGATGCTTCTAGCCTACACACTAATTTTAGATTTCACACGATTGGTTTTCCATGCCTACACCTTCCCTGACTATCTACTAACTTCGCGATCCACTCATACAACTTAGAATGAAAGGACACAAAGAAAATTTTGTGGATTTCCGCATATAAGTAGCACTCCAACAACTGTTCCTTAGATACTCACAAATTCTTATTTTCCTACGCCACAAACTCATGAATCTTCTTGTCCAACAACCCTTCAATTTCTTTCTTTGTTGGATTCCAATGACACGACCTCAGACATCTCTTATGCAGATCACCGTCCCAGAAACGGAACCATTTGTTGGCTTGTATGGGCCTAACCCAGGTTCAGAGATGATTTAGCCAAACAAATCCTTGTACTACTGACCCTTTTGGCAACAGTTGGCAGAGCACAGACTAAGGTATCAGCTGAAGTAGTATGGGAGGGTGCTAGAACTAGGTTTCCACACACTAGAGATGTCTGATGGTTTTTTGGTGGTCCACGGTTTGACCCTGCATGCATGTCACTACGGGCACCTATTTGTACCTCACAGCCTACGATGTTGCCTTCACACATCCCTGTTTGAGGCGTGATCCATGTTATTACCCAAGTTCCTTACTATTAACCTGATATTATCCGATTACTTAACTTATCTGTATGAGCCCAATTATACTTAACAGTGTTCAGTATTCATATAAGTGTGCGTGATAAACAAAACAATATAAATGCATAGAAAGTAATACAAAAGCAAATACACAATATTTGGAATCAAACTTCTCTTTATTATTCTTCTTCTTGAGTTAGAGACTCGACTCCACCCTGTTCACTCAGCTGCAGGGGTCCGCACACTCAGCGACAGACTCTATTAGGCCTATGCGCACTCAGCTGCAGAGCCTCTTCCTACTACTACGACCCAATACACTTAGACTTCTTCTCTATCTGCTACTAGATGATTGCCTCCATTACATTCATCTATATCCAATTATATTTACAACTTAGAGCCTCATTCTATTTATACAATCCCATGGTCTGTGGACCATGGGTAGGCTGACATGACATTACATTACATTACAAAACTTAGGGCGAACAACCCTATGACTCAATGTACATTTCGCACTCTGCACCCGCAATTCGAGATTTGACCAAAACTTGGGCTTTGAGCCCCAAAACATGTTGTGGGGGGATTCCATGCCCAACATCCCTCCTTGAATCCCACTTTAGCACCTTGTCACCAAGGTAGAAATCTTCAGCCTTGGTTCTCTTATCAAAATCTTTTTAACCCTTTCCTGCACAACTTGAGACGTGATATAGACCTCTTCTCTGGCTTGTTGTACATAAATATTTTGATTGATTCTTCTTTGGATACTATTTGGTTCAACCTACAATTCTTGAAGTATCTTTATTATTGGTACTCCCAAATAGGATGGAAAGACAACTTCCATCCAATAAAATAGTTGACAGGGAGAAGTACCAATTGATTTCTTAGTAGTCAATCTATCTGCCCATAAGGCATTAACTAGCTTTTTTTTCCAAGTTTTGTTATTGTCCTCTAGAAACTTCTTGATGATGTTTACCAGGATTTTGTTTGAGGATTCTGCTAGTCCATTACCTTGAGGGTAATAGGTTGTAGAATGGCCCAGGGTGATATGATACTTATTGTATAAATATATAGTTCTTTTGGATTTAAAGGTTGCTACATTATCAGTAATGAGCTTAGTTGGGCATCCAAATCTTAATACAATATTGGTTTCAAGGAAGGTTATGATAACAATGTATGTGGCTTGCCTTGAAGGTATGGTCTCTATCCATTTTGTGAAGTAATTTGTGGTTGTGAGGATCCATTTGTGTTGGGCAGAGGAGGGTGGGTGAATTTCAACAATGAAGTCCAAACCCCATTATTGAAAAGGTATTTCACCAAAGATTGGCTTGAGGGGTAAAGGTAAAAGATTTTTCTTTCCCTCAAAACTTGGACATTTATGACAGGAGGTCACATATTTTTTGACATCAAAAAAAAAGGTAGGCCAATAGAAACCAACTCTAAGAATTTTATATGCAATGGTCTTCAAGTAAAGGTGTCCTCCACAGTCACCTGCATGAAACTCTTGAAAAAATTTCTCAGATTCGTATTCTAATAAGAAATTAACAAAAATACCTTCATGATCTCTCCAAAACAGAGCATTATCTAATATAAAAAATTTCAAGGATTTCATCTTTGAAAACCTGCTTTTAGTCCAAGATAATTCAAGAGGAGCTTGTAAGTTCAGTAAAACATAAATAATATCATCATACCAAGGTGATTCAATAAAGACCTGACTAATTAGTGGAGTCACCATCTCATCTTCATTATCTATTACTGCAATAAAGTTTATATACAAGGCCTAACAGTTCGATTCAACCATGAGCTTGGCTAAACCTTGGCATTTGATTAACTTAGTAGGTTTGATTTCTATATCATACTCTAAAATAGTAGCAATCCACTTTCCCCTCTTCCCATAAGGACCATCCGGAGTTAGGATGTCTTTGACTACTGAATTTGGAATGTAGGCTACTATATGAGAATATAAGATGTATACCCTAAAGTCCTTAATGGATTTTACTAAATCCAATGTTGTTTTTCCATTATATTGTATTTCAAGGGGGCATCTCTCAGGGATTTTCTAAAGAAAACAATGGGTTGTTCACAGCCTTGGTCATTTTTTTGCAATAGAACTAGAGCTATTGTGTGCTTAGAAGCAAAGGAAAACAAGATGAAATCTCTGCGAAATTTCGGACTGATTAACACAGGTATCTTAGATAAGGACAATTTAATGTCTTCAAAGGATTTTTTAGCCTCAACAGTCCATTTTATGGTGGAATCTTTCTTCAACATATTGTTTAGTGATCTAATTAATTCTTCCAGATTAGATATAAATCTTCTAGGAAAATCATTTTTTCCTAAAAAAGCTTGTAACTCTCTAATGCTGCTAGGGTGTTATATTTGCAAGATGGCCTCTATTCTCATAGGGTCTATTCTTATACCATCTGTTACACAAAAATATCGTCACCATGATTAGTTGCAGCCAGTATCGGTCTATCATCAGTTGTACTGTCCTCCTAAGCAAGTATCAGACCTTAGCTCTTCAAGTCAAGCTTTGAAAATGAGAGAAAGACATTGAAAATCAACAAAGCTCTAGTTCCGCACTTTCTCTCACTGTTTCCTGCGGTCCTGCACCCCCTGTTCACAAAAACTACAGACCTGCCCGCTCTGTCCCTAAAGGAGTGGGTGCGGACCCTTGTGAAAGTCAAAAAGGCGCAAGTTTATTGTAAAAAACTCACTTTGGGTTAATTCTAGATGATTCTAGAAGGAATTTTGACGTGGATTGGTCACTCTTAGGTGGTTCATGCATCCCAAAAGAGAAGGAGCTAATCCCTTGATGAGAGGAGCTATCCCTTTGAAGGAGGGCTTTATCCTTTTGAAGGAGGACCTAGTAACTTCCCTCCATTGCACTATAAATTAAGGCATTGGGCTGATTGCTAGGGGGGTTAGAAGTTGAACATTTTTTAGGGTAAATGCTGGTGGAATTGAGACTTCCTAGTTAAGCTTGAGAGGAGAGATCACATACCTTTTTGGCTTCATTGGGAAGAGAGTGAAACTTGTCAAAGTAGAGGAAAATTCTTGTTGGAACCTGGGAGGAGCTTGTACAACATCAAGGCACATGTTGTAAAGTTCTTCTTTGATTTGAATTAATACAATCAGATTCATTTTTCTCAACAAATTGTCCTATGTCATTTGTTTCATGAATTCCTTGATCTTCATGTTAAGTATGTTTTATGATATTGGATTTTCAGGTGCTATTTAATTTGTTTTCTCTTTTGTGTTTGCAGATTCGCAACAAGGGAGCTCATTTGGATCAAAGGAGCGAGGCTTCCACAAACTTGCATTGGACCCAAGGTAGGCCTAAACACTTGTTTGCCTTTGTTTATAAATGCATATTTAGAGAAAGATAATTTTTGATTGGCTTGCTTGTCACTAGATATCGTTAGATTATAGGAAGGTCTATCTTGTCCACAAGATCGACTCATTTCGTGTGACAAAATGGCGACTCCACTGGGGACTTGATTTTTTCCTTGTTTTTACTTTGACCTGAGAAACTGTGTTTTTGTTTCTGTTTTTGGCTTGTTGTGTGTGGAATTGGGTAGATTTAGTAGATATAGGATTATTTTTTGTTTTTTCATAACTTTGGGAGAGGACCGCACCCTCGGCTTGTGACACAGTGCGGACCTATCCGCACTTTTGCTTTTAGCACAGAGCGCTACCGCACCTGTGCTAACTGTGGGCCTGCAGACCCTGTCAAAATTTTGGAAAACCTAAGATTTTCTCTGTTAGTCACTTAGTTTTTGTTTAGATGTTATTATCCCCTGCCCAAACCTGCATATAACCTGTCAGAAGCTTTCCTTAGGTTAATTTCATTGGTGTTAGGGTTTTAGGTGAAATTCCTAGAAGTTTTGGTTGTTGGGTTTGATTTTCATTTTGGTCTTGTAGTAGCTCTGAGCTTAGAAGCTGTAGAAACCTCAGATCCACTTGGTTTTTGCTAGCCTTCTTATGAGTCTAACCATTTGCAAAATTTACCTTTGTTGACGAATCCACCTTGTGTTTTCTCTTTACGAACTTCGAAAAAGCTTGTGTTAAAAGTTTGGATTTCATTTTTAGAAAAGAAAACAGAAATTGGTTGTTTTTTGACTGATTTGTGATTCTGCATAAATTGGTCCTTAGTTTACATCTAGCTAAGTAAAACATCCTTAAAAAATACATCTTGTAAGCTTTGACTTCAAATAGGTTTTTATAGTTTATAGATATCACGATTAGTCATTTCCATAGTTTTGAGTGTTTTATAAAAAATAAAAAAATCTCTTTTGAAAAAAGTTTGTTTTTGTAGTGGTTGAGTGTTTTGAAAGAAAAGGGAAATTTTTGTGAAAATAACTAGTTTTCTCGTTTTGAGTGCATTGGAAAAGACAAAAAAGTCTTCTTTTAATTTGTTTGTTAAGAAAGATTTGTGTTTACAAGTATTTGCATTCTCAAACTCTTTCCTAGCTAGAAGTTCATTGAAGGGAAAAGATTGCTTAATCATCTTAAGTGCATTTTTAGTGATTTCGAGTCGAGTCTTCATACCACGAGTTTCATCTCCACACCTCTTGACTTAAACAAAAACCAATAAAAATAATGCTTAAAGTAAAATCTATCTAGTAATATTTTTATTTCTAGGGCTCTGATACACCAATATAGCTTAGGCTAGTGTCTTGAGGTAGGGAGTAATTAACTCTCCAAGACAGTAAAACAAACAAGTAGCTGTGTCTTGCGGTAGGAGAGAAATCCAATTGTTGCATTTATGCTCTGGGAAAGCTCCTCTTAAAGGAGAAGCACGAGATCGTGTCCGAACCAGTGTGGGAATCAATCCTTCCTCATTGGGAACGACGCCATATATTCCTGTACTAAAAAAAGTAAACCTTGGATTAACCATTGTCGAGGAGCCTGGGATCACTTGTTGGTAAACCTTGGATTATTGTCAAGGAGCCTTCAAGGGGATTGAGCTTGTTACTCTGCCCTTGCGTGCGTATCGAATCGTAGACTATTCCTCGAGGCATATTTATTTCCGTTGGTAACCTTAATGACCATATTCTATAGGATTCTTCCTAAGGTGACAGTGATGGGAAGATCCCACTGTACCTGGAGCAGACGTCGGCTAGACTCACTTGGATTTTCTGGGGTGTTTTCTTCATTCGAGACGGTTTAGTGGAGAAACGTGTGTCAGTCTATTCATTAAGCAGGTTGCCGGGGTAACTATTCTGACCGCCATTTCTGTATTGAACTCTGCGACGTTGGATTTCATCACCAACTAGTGTTTTCAGTACGGAAAGTTACTGTTTGTGTGTGGTTTTATCTCCTAGATTCTTTAGGCATGTGATTCAAAATTGTTTGGTTCTTTATAGGCTTTAGGTGGTTTTAATTGGGATTCATCGGTCAAATTGGCATAACCCCAAACTAGTTTCGTCCAAAATAGGACTCATCAGTGATTGGCATAAGACTGATAAAACGACAGTTGTCATAGCGTAAGATCAAACCACACACAAACGAATCATTGGGATTCATCGGTCGAATTGGCATAACATGTTATTTTCAGTGCTTTAGGCGTACCGAACCTTAGTAAAAACGTCAACGGGGTTCACACCTTTCCAACTAGTTTATGGTCTGGAAGCTGTGTTACCCATTGAATGCGAAATCCCGTCATTGCAAATGGCCATCGAGTTACTTCCAGCCACTTCTGAAGAGGAAAAACATTTGTTATACTTGGCTCAATTAGATGAGAATCGACGTGATGCTGCATTGGCGATCGAAACTCACGCAAAAAATATGAAAGCTCAGTATGATCGAAATGTGACCCCTCGAAATTTTTCGGAAGGAGATCTAGTCTTATTGTATGATCAACCTAATGATAAATTAGGCGCTGGGAAATTTGTTCCTATGTGGCATGGTCCCTATGTTGTCAAGCGAAAGCTAGCAAAAGGGGCCTATGAATTGGTAGACTTTGACGGGGGCTCTTTAGGTAAACTCAGAAATGGTCTTTACCTGAAGAGGTATTATGCTTAAAGAATGGGTATGGAGATTTTTAGTTAGGATAGTTTTCTTTCTAGCTGGTGTGTTTTAGTTTAAAAAGTGTGCTTAGTGTAGAGAGTGTTTTTCGTCATTATTCCTGCTTATCTTGGTTTTACTCTTGATATTGTAGATGTCGATGCCTCTCCAAACATACATTGGTTTTGCTGATGGTCCTTGTCGTAATAGATGGAACATTTCTTCCGCAGCTTGGTTTATCTATTCACCCTCTGATGAGTTGGTATTTATGCATGGGGTAAGCCTCGGTCAAAAAACTAACAACATTGCCGAGTATAGTGCAGTGATTCAGTTATTATATGAATCTATTTCATTTGGGATTTAGAGTTTGATAGTGAGGTTAGATTCTGAACTCATTGTATTACAGCTTAATAGAGTGTATGCCATTAGAAATCCAGTGTTATTGAGATTATTTTTGAGAGTGCGTCTCTTGGAACGTGAATTTGATTATATTGAATATCAGCATATTCCAAGATCTTTAAATACATTATCAGATGCAATTGCTTCTCGAATGTTAAGTAGACATTTGCAATAATCATACATATAAATTTAAAAGCATTCCATAACATGATTTACAAGATAAGCCGATAATAGTGATATATATATATAGATATATATATATATATATATATATATATATATATATATATATATATATATATATATATATATAGGAGTATGTCAAAAAATACATCGTCCTCGATCATAGGTTGAAAAACACCTTATGATCAGCAAAAATGATAAGTACAAAAAGAAAAAATGTCATATGTGCCTACAATAGGCGATCATCCTATCACTGGTGATGATCACGATAAGAAACCACTATACGGGCCACCTTACAAAGGAACCTACTAAAAGGTCGTGGGACCCCAATCACATAGCGCTGTAATCGACGAGGAATGTCATCTATGCCGGTCTCTGGAATGTCTCCTGTCAAGCACTCTAGATGACTCTCCAACTCGGCCAAGCTTTTTGCTGATTCATCCTGTGGGGCTGGCGAGACTGCAGCTGGTTCTTTCCTCTCATAAGGCCGGAGAGCGGCTGGTCACTGTGGACCCACATCTGCATTCGAAACTTTTACTATCAGCTTTGGGACGAGATAAAAACAAAAAAATAAATTAAATAGGAAAATGTTGAAAATGATTTTACCTGAGTCATCCCATTGCTCTCCTGGTGGAAGAGCCATGTCTGGGTCACCACGAAAATCTACCCCAGCGTAACGGAAGTCCGGAATAGAAAAAACCTGGTTTTCCAACCATTGGAAATACTCAGGTTTGAATTGAACAACCTCTGTCCCCTCGTCTAGATGACGGGCCATAACTACAACCCATCGCATCAGTTTGGGCTCTTGAGGAAGCCCAGCTCCAACAGTAAGGTGTTGCGGGACCAACATTGGGACCCTCTCCAGACCAAAGCTCACAACCAAAGCCCCATAACCAAAGGTCTTCAGTTGTCCGTTCTTTGCTCTGGTCAGTTGGCCTTTTACATTAGCCAACACAGCATCGCACCAGTTGAAGATGGTGCCTCGAAAGCAGTCAACTGCCATCCGCATCTGGGATCCGGTGCCAATATGTAGTGCGGCATTCCCGCAAAGTCTGGTGACAGTAAACGCGATCACCATGAGTTCAGGACGGGATATCGTTTTAATGTCTATCCCTTTGTTTCTAGCCTGGCTGTTGCAGAACTTTAGCCGGAGGCTATCGACAGATTGGCCACCTGGCCTAGTCCCGAATAGAGTCAAGTCTTCGCCTCTCTTAGGCAAACCAGTCAAAAAGTATATATTTTCCGGCTCAATTTCGAGCTGGTCGCCACCAATGAAGAAGCACTAGTCCTGTATGCTCCACCTGTCTACCAGCCACTATAAGAGATCCACCTGGGCCCTCATGCTAGGTATGGCCTAGAATTTGTACAATCTGCATGCCTTCAATGCATCGATCGAAGGTTGGTGATTCAACGCGGCAAGATCCACGTCCTCATGCTCCCGTTCTCGCCAATCAAGCATGATGTACACTCTACATCCAACAAAAAGGCAAATTAGAATGCAAGAAATTAAATTGTTTGGGTCAATTTTGAGAATTTTTGGGTTAAAAACCCTTGCTGCGGGGTCCGCACCCTCTCCATTAGAGACAGTGCAGGGGTCTGCATCTTGCCTTCATGGAAGATGCGGACCCCTGACTTTTTCCCCATTGAGAAAAGTCGGGGTTCGCGGGCTGCCATTGTTTTGCCTGTGGGCCCCTGCGCAGGTTTCTAGCCTAAAAACCCTCTAAAAAATAAAATAAAACCCTAAAACACAAATTGAAATGGTTGAAATTAAAGAGTAGGATGATGTGGATTACCTAGAGGAGACGGCGTTCGATTCCGACGGATGGATTTTCCGCAATCTTCACGGGAAATTTCTGGACAAAAGCACTATTTTCTCACCCAAATTTCAAACGGTAAAAATGAATTGACGAAAGCCATTTTTATAATTTTTTTGAATAAATACATTGTAAATTTGTTTATGTTTCACTTTATAAAGGTAATTTTGACAATATTTTTATCCATCTCAAACAGGTGTGAGTAATGTTTGCATTTTTGTTCAGGATAACGAATTTTTCAGGCGAGATTGATCATTTTCGACGAAAAAACATTTAGAGTCACCTTTAAGCTCTTTTCTAACTCAAAAAACATGAAAATATCACCGAGTTTTTCTTTTTAACTCGTTAAAACAGAACTAAAAAGACGGTCCACTTACAGCTCTTTTTCTGACCGTAAAAACATAAAAAGATTGTCGGATTTTTGTCGTTTCAAATTCGATATTGGTTATAAAACGACGTGTCGTTGATCGCTTTTTTACTTTTTCGGATCAGAGGCACTAATTACGAAAGGTACTCCTTGGTCGTAAAGATCAAGCGGTTCTCTCAAGTATTATTTTATACTTTTTCAGGCTTGGGAGACACAAATTTACAAAAAAGGTCAACCCAGGAGTCTTCTTAAGTTTTTCAGACTCTCTAAAATTTAAAAATGCCGAGTTTATCCTATACTGGACTCGTTAAAATTTCATAGTAAAGGACCTGTTCAATTACAAACAGGAATGAACAACTCCTTCTTAGGGTTCAAATTTAAACTATGTTGGACTCATCCGAAGGATGAGCTTATAATCAAGCAAATGTTATCCTCCTCAAGCTTGTCAAAAATAAAGAGGTACTTGCCAGAAATGGTGGGGTAAAAGAGAGAAAAATCAGCCTGTTTGTCACACTTTGTAACCACTCTTGAACACGACACTTTTATTCACCTGGGTTGGGAAATCCTTTGCCTAACAGTTGATCAAACCACATTGAAAGTCTTCAGCTAGTTTCTGGGTATTAACTTTGGGTCAATTGTCACCAAACCATCTGCTGTGTTGTTATGTGTTCAAGAGGTCACTGCCAATAAAGCCATTCATCTGCAAAATATCTGTCATCCATCTTGACCATCCCTCAGTCAGTCCTTGCAGCTAAATTTCTTCAACTTGATCTATGATTTTGTGTTGTGGGCTTTCCTACGACGGATCGCTTTCTATCGACTTCAGCTCATTATCTAGAAAGATGATCTAGAAATCATCAATACCTTGGGATCTGCATGCCTCAATGGCAAGTTTCTCGCCTTTGACGATGGGTTGCATCATTGACCTTCGCTCAAACGATTCCATGACATGTTCGACATCAACACATCTATTCACATCTCATGGATTGTACTGGGTACTTTGAGAGCCATTGAAATCAGTGGTGGTTTCTCTCACACTTGTTAACAGTCTACATCATTGACTGGTAATCAAGTGGTTTCTACCATGTTCGACTTCAACACATTCATTCGCATGGATAGAATCGTACTGTTTCGGGAAGTAGAAATGAAGACCCTGGATCTAGTTTCCACAATCCAGGCTGTGAGGAATTTTGTATTCATTATATTGTGGACTATTCATAAACAAATGGTTGCATCCATACTGTGTCCACATGATTCTATACTTGTGATGTATTACAAGATCATTCCTATATCAGAGCAGTAGTTAGTTTTCTAAGTCAATTTTGATCTGAGTATGGGAATGCCTACCTCAGGGATGATATGATCTCATATATATATATCTTGCATTGAATGTTTTTACAGGTTCCGACCGGGCTCTCCACAAGATGATCCTCAAAATGATAAAGTACTTCACTCTTCGTAGATGATAAATGAAATCCTCATCTACTACAGACTTCACACTTTAGGGGGCAATCTGTTACACAAAAATATCGTCACCATGATTATTTGCAATCAGTATGGGTCTATCATCACTTGTACTGTCCTCCTAAGCAAGTCTCAGACCTCAGCTCTTCAATTCAAGCTTTGAAAATGAGAGAAAGACATTGAAAATCAATAAAGCTCTGGTTCCGCACTTTCTCTCACTGTTGCCTGTGGTCCTGCACCCCCTGTTCACAAAAACTGTGGACCTGCCCACTCTGTCCCTAAAGGAGTGGGTGCGGACCTCTGTGAAAGTCAAAAAGGTGCAAGTTTATTCTAAAAACTCACTTTGGGTTAATTCTAGATTATTCTAGAAGGAATTTTGATGTGGATTGGTCGCTCTTAGGTGGTTCATGCATCCCAAAAGAGAAGGAGCTAGTCCCTTGATGAGAGGAGCTATCCCTTTGAAGGAGGGCTTTATCCCTTTGAAGGAGGACCTAGTAACTTCCCTCCATTGCACTATAAATTAAGGCATTGGGCTAGCTGCTAGGGGGGTTAGAAGCTGAACATTTTTGAGGGTAAATGTTGGTGGAATTGAGACTTCCTAGTTAAGCCGACGAGGAGAGATCACATACCTTTTTGGCTTCACTGGGAAGAGAGTGAAACTTGTCAAAGAAGAGGAGACTTCTTGTTGGACCCTGGGAGGAGCTTGTAAAGCATCGAGGCATAGGTTGTAAAGTTCTTCTTTGATTTGAATTAATACAATCAGATTCTTTTTTCTCAACAAATTGTCCTATGTCATTTGTTTCATGAATTCCTTGATCTTCATGTTAAGTATGTTTTATGATATTGGTTTTTCAGGTGCTATTTAATTTGTTTGCTTGTTTGTGTTTGCAGATTCACAACAAGGGAGCTCATTTGGATCAAAGGAGCGAGGCTTCCACAAACCTGCATTGGACCCAAGGTAGGCCTAAACACTTGTTTACCTTTGTTTATAAATGCATATTTAGAGAAAGATAGTTTTTGATTGGCTTGCTTGTCACTAGATATTGTTAGATTCTACGAAGGTCTATCTTGTCCGCAAGATCGACTCATTCCGTGTGACACCATATTTTGAAATTATGTGACCGAACAACTTTCCTTCTTCTAACCCAAACAAAGACATATTGGAGTTCAAGGAGATTCCAAATTTCCTGCATTTAATAAAAACTTATCTTAGATGATCCAAATGTTGATTGTTAGATTTTGAAAATACATTAATATCACCTAGATATATCACAAGGAAATCATGAATTTCTTTTGCAAATGCTATTTCCATAGCCCTCTGGAAGGTGGATCCTGCAATCATTATCCCAAAAGGCATTTTCACATACATAAATGTGCCCCAAGGAGTAGTAGAGGCAGTTTTGGGTTGGTCATCAGTTTGAACCGAGATTTGATTGTAGCTAGAAAACCCATCCAACAATGAGATCCTAGTTGATCCAACTACCCTTTGTAAAATGTGGTCCATTTTGGGGAGAGGGTAATTGTCTTTTAGTGACACTTTGTTGAGGTTTCTGAGATCCACATAGAATTTGATCTCACCAGTTTTCTTTCTAGTTGGCACCAAGTTTGAGACCCAGTCAGAAAATTTGATTGGTGCAATTATTTTGGCATGATACATCCTCTGAATTTCTTTTTCAATTGCAGGTAATAAGACGAGATTGATCCTTCTAAGCTTTTTTTTGAAATGATTTTGATTTTATTTAATAGGAATTTTTTGCTAGATTATGTTGGTGTCATAGGATCTGAGGTCCTCATAACTCCAAGCAAAGACATCCTGAAATTATTTCAACAACTCAATGTATTTTACTTTTTCAGTTGGAGGTAATGATTTTGAAAGTTTGATCAATTTAGGATTTTCATTGGTGCCTATAGTACATTCCTCTATATCAAACCTTAATGGTTCCATTTTAGGTTTCCTAGGAACATCATTTGAATCAAATAAATCTTCTAGAGGGGTTTATTAATTCCAGTCTTCACAGCCTGTCACCAGGGATCAAAACGAGCTCTCACTATGTCTGGTTTCGTTAGATGTTTTTCACATGATATTCAACACAAAACATGTCACAAATGTGTCCATCAGAAGAATCTCAGAAAATTATTTCCAACGTTATATCACACTCCCATAACCGTTTTTTGGATCAGAAGATATGATCGAAATGAATGAGTGATTCTTGGTTATGCATGTTTCGAGGTCAATTGCTGCACACAATGACAAGATTAGTACAAGATCAGTTTCTGAAATAATGGTAAGGAATTTTTCAAAAGTGAAAGAGGTTTTTGTCCATCACATACCAAATAACAAAAACCCCCTTTAGTTTATGCACAGGTTCTACTATGTGGGAGATATATAGTGATATTTGGAGCCTACAATGAAACAAAGCAAATTTTTCATATTTTTTACTGTTTTAGTCATTTTAGTGCGGTGCCATTTTACAATATATGGAAAGTAATTTTGAAGAACCCAAGGAGGTTTTTGTTAACCACAAGCCATATAAAAAAATCCTCTTTCATTTTATTCATAGGTGTCATGAATTGGGATATGTGACTAGATTTTTACAGCTCATTTTCACAGATTTAAATTTTAAATGATTTTTTGTTTTAGAGATGATTTTGTGGCACAGATTTTGTGGCACGGATTTTGTTTGGCAAGGAAATAGACCAGGGTTTACAACATTTTGTGGGATTCTTGTGGCAAGGTGGCTTATTATTGTTTTTTCTTCTGTAATCCAAGTTATCATATGTTTATGTGTGCCATTATCTCTCTCTTTTCAGCTTAAATAAATGAATCAAGTTTGAAAGGTGGAATTCATTGGTATTTCTGTGCTCTACCTTGGGGTTTTTTTAGTTCTATATGTTTTCTACTGTTTGAGGAGGACTCATGACATTTTCATGCCCTATCCAACTCCTCACCAGTCTTAAGACTCTCCGTTTCACTTAATTCAAATTACTAAATCATTTGCCTACCTCGCCCCACAAAAATCTCTGCAAGACTAAGTTCATTCCCCATACCCAAAACTGCCTTTCACATTTGATCCAGCAAACCAACATAAAAATCAATCAAATTCCTCTGAGCAAACATACCTAGCCTAAAATTAGTATTTATATCAGTCATCTCAAGCCTTCCTTGATATATTTTCATTGAGATTGACAAGGAGAGAGCCCTCTCTCGACCTGGTAGGGCTAGCTACCAAGTTAAGTGTGGTTTGATGTTACCCTAGACCTGCCTTTTTCAGCCTGAGGTAGATTTAGGCCCTAACAAGGTTAATCCCTTTGGTAAGAAATTATCCTTGAGATTAATTACTTCGGTTTCTTCAGTGACTATTTCATCAATTTCAATTTGCGCTAAGTTATCTACATCTGATTTAGTAAATTTAGTTGGGTTGACTCTATCCAGTTCATCACCTTCTATCTCATTTATTTCTATTTCATCCTTAGTGTCAGGATCTATGGATGTATCAGTATCTATATTGTTATTTACAAACTCCTCTTCTTAAAGTATAAAGTTATTTATCTGCTTGTCATTAAAAAATATTTGCCAATTCTTCAAATTATCTGGAATTTCAAGTCTATGCCTAACTTCAACAATGTACTGATGGTTAGGTTGGAAGGGTAATTTGTAGATCCTGGCAAACATTGCTAAACTATGGGCTTGCATATTGTGTTTTCTAGGGATCACTGCTATTATAGCTCCAAATCTCACTCTTGATATTTGTGATGCTGCATTTATGGCCTAGGGAAACCCCTCCTTCCAGACCTGGTCCAAATACTTAAAAAACAGTGTTTTACTCCCTGTACACGACATTGCCCTGAGCTAAACAAATGTGTACACGGGTCTGTGTATACCTAACCTGCGTATATGTCTTAAAACACTTAAAAAAAATAAATCTCCTTAATTTCAGGCGGAGATCATGGCTTCTACCTATTGATTACCTATTAGTGCATGTGGCCCAACTGTTCCCAACGAATTCTCAACTAAAAAACTACTTTGGGAGAAGTATAAAAAGGCTTCAATGGGAATGCCTAAGGGAAGGAGAGAATAGAGAGAAAATTACTCTACTGAGATTATCCCTGATCAAGTTTGAATATCCTTGTGCTTCTAGCAATTCCTCCACTACAAGAAACCCTTGTTTCCTTGAGTTACGATGTCATTTCACTAGTTGAGAAATCCTTGTGTGAGTTATGGAAGGAGCCTTTTGAAGACGTGGGATTGGACGGATCCGGAGGACAGTTTCGCTTGGAGCCAACAAGAGGAAGATTCAAGTGATATCATTAATTGCTTTGTTTTAGTTATCTGCAATAAAGAAACATTTATCTTGTTCCTAAAATCAATCTTCTTTATGCTTATGATGTTGTTGTTATGGTTTGCATATGTATAGTTATTTCCATGTATAACTAACCACCTTTCAATAAGTTATGAAGTTGATTTCTATATGATACTTTTTCCATATATTTCTATACTTCTTTGAATTGTTTGTTTTGCAGGTTCAAGGATCGAGAAGAACTCCAAGAGGGTTTGAACCCTGGCCGGATCTACCCAAACGAAGGACCCCCAGGTGCACCTCTCGACATAGTTTGCTTATTTAAGTATCATGGTTGTGTGGAATGCTTGTTTTTTATAGTATATAACCCCCGCTCTGCTAGGGTGTTGACCCAAAACCCTACGGGATTTAATCACTCAACAAATGCAAGCTTTGTTTCTAGGAAAGTGTTAAGAATTTCTACAAGAGTTCCTCTATAACAACTTAACCTAGGGTGTTTTTTCATATATACAAAATCAATCTGTTTTATAATTAGTTCAGAGTCTCGCATGACAAAAACTCTTTTAGCTCCTAGATTCCTAACTAACTTAAAACTTAAAATTAATGCTTCATACTTGGCCATATTATTGGTACATTTAAAATTCAATCTATATGCATGGACTTCTATGTGATTATTTTCCAAATTTTATATCCACACTCCTGCTCCTGCTCCTAACTTACTGACTGGCCCATCAAATTCTAAATGCCATATTATCTCATGCTCATAATTTTCACTATCTGGTGCAACCAATTTTTCATCATTTATAATAGTTTGAACATCTTGTTCATTGACAAGTTCTGTAGTTTGGTTAGTTTCATTTTGTGTAGAAACTGCAATTTCTTTTGGTTTTGTATTAGTATTGTCTAAAAAAAATTCTTGTGTTTGATCAACATTATACAGGATAAAGGAATCGATATCTAAGTGTATGGAGTAGATGGGAAAGTTTTGAGGCCGATCCTGGCTACTTACCATATATTTCATTAAGGTTTCTTGGTATAGTTTCTTAGGTTGTCCAAAAACAAAGATTGTTGCATATGATATATCTAGTTGTAAAGATCCCTGAAGTTTGGCTCCCCATGATCTAGATAACAACATGCCATACTTTAGTGGGATGTCAGCAACTACGATATCCATAAGGACTCTTTTGGCAGGATATTGAACTAAAGTGACACACAGATCTTTGATCAATCCTAGACACTGTACCTCACTAGATTCAAATGAGACTAAGACTTTGTAAGGCCTTCTAATGTCTAGGTTTAATTTCTCCATCACTAATTTGGGCATTAAGTTGTGAGAGGCCCTAGAATCCAACATTGTGTTGTGTAGAATTTTTCATGGATACTAAGGCTAATGTAAAAAGGTGGAACTCCTCCTTCTAATGGTTTGCCATTAACATCTGGACCAAATATGAGTTCTGGCTGGTCATCAAACAAGTTGACAGAATCCTCATTTTCAACAATGTTTAAGGTATGGTTCATCTGTGATTTGTAAGTTTCATTCTTGATTAGTTCTATTAAAGGAACTGAAGTCTTTAGCTTTGCTATCTCTACTCCCAAATTGAATGGCAAGGAAACCTTTTCTATTTGAACGTTTTGAATATTTGTAGGAGGGACTTGAGTAGGCTTATCTCGTTTTCCTTTATTGGGGATCTCCTTAGATGGATTTTCAAGTCTGATGTTTTGAGCTTTGCCCACTGGTTCCTTAGGTGGAATTGAACTGGATGGTGGATCAACAGAAGGTTGATCAGAGGTTATATATACAATTGTGGGGCTAGAAGGATTTGGGTTCTGCCTAGGGAGAATTGGAGATTTTTGAAATTGGGGCTTCTTTTACTTTCTTAGGTTGACTTGCATTGTATTCTTAGTTTAGTCAGGGACATCAACATTCTTTTTTCTTCTTAGATTATACTACTTATGTACTTCAAATATGGTAGAATCATATCCTTATTTGTTGTTGGCTTGTATGGGCCTAACCCAGGTTCAGAGGTGATTTAGCCAAGGAAATCCTGGTTCTACTAGCCCTTTCGGCAATAGTCTATGGAGCACAGGCTGCAGTCTCACCCAAAGTGGTATGGGAGGGTGCTAGAACCATGTTTCCACACCCTGGGGATGTCTGATGGGCTTCTGGAGGTCCGCAATATGACCCATCACTATGCACACTTGCTATCCATTCGCAACCTATGGTGCTGCTTTCGCGTAGCCCTAATCGGGGCACAAATCATATAATACCCAAGGTCCTTTCTTTTTAATATGTTATTATTTGATTACTTAACTTTTTTATGTAGGAATAATGATTATTATAGCATATTCATCAATCATATCAGTGCGCGTGATAAATAAACCAACATAACTGTAAAGAATGAAACATATAGTAAATACATAGAAATAAGAATCAACTTCTCTTTATTAATCTTCAATCCTGATTACAAACTTGACACCACCCTACACACTCAGCTACAGGGGTCTATGCACTCAGTTATGTACACTACTAGGCCTCTATCCTAGGCCTCTGCGCACTCAATTGCAGAGCCTCTTCCTACTACTATGACCCACTACACTTACAATCCTACTCTAAGCTCAAACCATTTCTTCCTATTTTCTTTGCTATTAACTATCTTTACAACTTAGAGCCTTGCTTTATTTATACAATGCATGGTCCACCAACCATGGGTAGACTGACATAACTTTACATTACATTACATTACTTTAGGGTGGACAACCCTATGACTTAACCTCTACTTTGCGCTGTGCACCCACAATTCACAGAGTCTTACAAAACCTTTGACCAGAACTTGGGCTTTGAGCCCAAAAACATGTTGTGGGGGGATTCCATGCCCAATAGGCCCCCAATACAATCATCGTGACTCATCTCTAGTCACTCTGCTAGTGCTACAATCATGGCACAGAGCCCATCCAACTAGTCCCGTACTGCCCAGAGGTACGCGACGCATTGTTTTGTGGTTTGCTGGTCCTGCTGCATTCTTGCTTCTGAATCATCTGCGTCTGAATCATGTCCTTTCTTTGGTACCGGCTTTTGGTGCATGTGTTTATAGTCCCGCACCCTTGTCTAGTTCCTTGGGTCATGAAGAATGTGTTGTGGCTAGTTAGTCAGAGAGTCGGCCCACCTGTGTAGGGTTTCAAGCGGTTGACGTTTACTTTGCTTGGGAAGAGTTCTCCATTGAGTTTGACTAGCTGGAATGCACCTCCATCTGTGACCTTCTTTACCACACATGGTCCTAGCCAATGCATTCTGAATTTTCCCAGAAATTTTTTGAACTTATTGTCATAAGTAGCACTAAATCATTTACCTTGAAGGTGTGCAACTTGATATGGTGGTTGTTCCAGGCCTTTTCACAGTGCTTTTGTACCTGCTAGTGAAATCCAGCCAGAAACCGTTCTTCCTCGAGTTATTATAATTGCGCAAGCCTTTCTTCTAGAGCTTCGCGGTCTGTCATGCCTGTGAGCGCTGCTATTCGCAGACTAGGTACGATGTATTCCATTGGCATGACAACTTCTGTACCACAGACCAGTCGGAAGGGTGTCTATCCCGTTAGTTTCTTGCACATTGTCCTGTATGCCCATAACACAGCAGGTAGGCACAGGTCCTAATCATTCCATTTCACGTTACATACATTGGTCAGCGTAGTCTCCAGTATTTCATTGAATGCCTCTACACCATTGACTTGTGGGTGGTATCGTGTACTTTTTTGATAATACACCAAGAATTATTCTGTGAGTGCGCTGATGGTTTCATTCAAGAAATGTTTTTTGCTGTCACTCATTAAGATTTTCAAACAATCAAATCGTGTTAACACATTTTCAAACAAAAAATTTACAGTCGTAGTGGTCGTGCAGTCCTTGACCTGCTGTGCTTCCACCCATCATGTCAGGTACTCCATTGTAGTGATGATGTAGCATGCACTCATCTTTCCTTGAGGTTTGATCGGGCCCACAAAGTCGATTTCCTATTTCTCAAATGGCTGCAGTGTCATTTGGGGATTTAGTGGCATCGCGTCCATATGTGATGGTTTTCCCGTCCTTTGACATATATCACAGGCCTTATAGTGCGCTTTCGAATCCTGGTGCAAGGTTGGCCACCATAACCCTGCGTGAAGAATCTTATGTGCGGTTGCGCATCCTACATACTGTCCTCCTGCAGCGCCCCCATGTGCTTCTGTGAGGATCTGACCTCGTTCGAATTTAGGTATGTATCTGTGTAATATCTCATCATTTCCCATCTTGTAGAGGTGCCCCATGATGACAGAAAAGTCTGCCGCACGCACCACCAATTCCTTCTTTTGTTGGATTGAGTACTCCTTTGGCACAGTCCCTATTGTTAGAAAATGGATTATATCTTCGAAGTGTCCGTCTGTGATGTGCACAACAAAGATCCGTGCATCAGTAAGTCCCTCCTCCAAATTTGTTGGTTCCTCGCTCGTCTCAATTCGTGAAAAGTGGTATGGTCTTGCATTCAAGTGTCCCGCTTGACTATGACCTCAAAATCATATTCTTGAAATAGTAAGAGCCATTTGCATATTCGCCCCCCCAACACAGGCTTTTTCACTAGGTATTTCAACGCGGAATGGTCGATATACATCTTGAAATGTCGTCCAAGTAAGTAGTGTCGGTAAATTTGGAGCGCGTACACCATTTCCAACCCCTTACGCTCGGTGGTAGAGTAGTTATTTTCTGCTTTGGACAATCTTCGACTTGCAAACACGATCGGGTGATCTACACCCTCCACACCTTCCTGTGTGAGTACGGCTCCCAACACGATACATGATGCATCAACATGTACATGAAATTCCACATCCCATTTCGGGAAGACCAAGATTGGAGCGGAGGCCAGTTTCCCCTTTAGGACATCCAAACTCTTCATGCAATCATCATTCCAAAAATATGTAACATCTTTTTTCAATATCTTTTCTATCGGCGCGGTTGTTTGGGCATAACCTTTGATGAACTTCCTATAGTATCTAGTGTGTCCCAAGGTAGTGCGTGGTTGTTTAACACTTCGCAGTACTTCCAAATTTAGGATAACGGTAATCTTCGTAGGGTCCACCATCAGTCCTTGTTTACACACCACACGTCCTAATAGGTTTCCAAAGGGAACGAGTAATGTACACTTCTTCAGGTTCAACACAATTTGGTGTCAGCGACAAGTATCCAGCATCAAGAATAAGCACGCTACATGGTGCTTAACTAATCCAATAACAGTCCAATCATCCAGATAGACTTCCAAAAACTTGTCGATGTATTGTTTGAGCGTGCTACCACAATGCGCGAGAATATAGCTGGTGTGTTCTTTAGTCCAAACGGCATCACAGTGTATTGAAAGTAGCCCCATTCTTTTGCGAAGGTTTTTTTGCTCCTATCTTCTAGTGCGACATTGATCTGATGGTACCCTGAGAATCCATTCGTGAACGAGTATGTTTCCTGACTGCCAACATTCTCCAGTACTTCATCTATGAATGGTGTTGGGAATGGATTGTGTACATAGGCATTGTTCAGCTTCCTGAGGTCTACGCATATTCTTATTTCACCCTTCTATTTTTTCTCCTGTACTACCATAGGACTCAACCAGTCAGATCCTTCCACTGGTTTGATAATTTTGGCTGCAAGCATTTTGTCTAATTCATCGCAGACCTTTTCTTTGTAGTTTGGATTCAAGCAGTAAGGCCGCTGCTTAATGGGCTTCACATCGGGTTTTAGGGTGATCTTCATCATCCCTAAATCACCAACAATCCATTTTAAGTCCGTAATTTTAGTCAGGAACAAGTCTTGGTCTTCGCGGAGTAACTCAGCTACTTTATCTACCGTGGCATCATTGCAATAGTCCCCAAGCATTGCGTACTTCGGCTCTGCCTCCGCTCCAATGTTGACCTGCTTTTTCTTTAGAAGCGTGGTGATGTCGGGGTCTTCAAGTGATGGTCCATGAATCTTGAAAGAGCCTTCCATCTCTGAAATGTTAATGTTCCGTGGGTCTTAATCATCCTCCCTAACATTCAAGTTATAACACTCTAGTGCACTACTTAATTGTGTCACCCATTCTGGCTGAAGTACTCCCACTGGCTCCTGTGGTGTTTTGAAGATAACAGCATTTACTACTTGTAGTGCATCTTCAACAGTATTTGACCAATGATCTTCAAATGTGAACATTAACAAGAATCCCTTGTGCAATACATCCCATTCACCCATACCATGATGGAGCTCCGTCTCCATATACCAATTCATGGGTATGACATTTAGGGTATGGTAGAATAAATGTACCCATTCAAGTTGTGGTTGTTCCTCATAGACCTTGTTCCATTTCACGAGGTGCGTGCATGGATCATCTCATCCATTATATTTTTTGACTATCCGTATTTGTGGTTTCCCAAATCATAGGTGCATCTTTCTTCTGCAGTCATTCCAGTCCTCAAAATTTCCTTGATGCGTACCCCACCATCGTGCGGGTGTTGCACGTAGTGCGCACTTTAGCGCATCAAACCATTGTTTTCCTGGTACTGCGTTTCATATTTTCTTAGGAATTCATCCACCATTGACAATCCATCATACATCGGAAACTCCCTTGCCTTTGTTGTCATGCAACCCAATGATATGATCATCATGTTCCAGTTCAGTGTTGTTACTTCGTGCAGCCGATTCTGCCATCATTCTATCTCTTCGTCTGAATCCAAAGAGTAGGAGCTTTCGCACTCCCATGAAATCCTTCCATCTGTCGTCGGATTCACCCAATCCTCTCCTTACATAATTATCTGGTAGATACAGTCGAGATCGTCATCACTATCATCATCGCGCACTGGTTCAATGTATCGCGCTTCTTCGGTTGGATCTAGCTATACTACCACATGTAGTGACTTTTTCTCAAAGATCATTTTGCGCTTCTTCATAGTTATGATTATGTTCATATCGGTGGCCCAGTCTATTCCTGGTAGTACAGGATAGGGATTGTTGTCATCAACAATATCTATCACTTCAAAATCCGCGTGTGCCCTCGCACGTTCAATATCGACTGCTACCCCTTGTAATCTTCCCATGGGAAAAATCTTATGTTGGTTCGGCATTCATAACTGAATAGGGGATGATTGTAGCATAGGTCTACCCATGCATTCCCATGTTTGCTTTGGTAATACATTCACGTCCAAACCCAGATCCGAGATTACCTAATACATTTTGTACTCACCTATTTGCGCAGTCAACCTCATTTCCCTTCCTGTGCCCAATGCATGCTTCCCAAGTTTCCAGACCACACGTGGTTCTCCTGACCCCGCGCACCTAGTGATAAGTTCCTGTAGTCCTTTGACTACCTTGCTGTCATGCAACAGTTTCATGCATGTCTCCAAAAAGGTAGTGAGCATTGAAAGATCCATCCCTATTGCACAAAATATTGTCACCATGAAATTTTGCAATCAGTGTGAGTCTATCACCACTCATACTTTCCTCCTTTGCAAGTCTTAAACCTTAGTTCTTCATGTCAAGCCTTGAAAATAAGAGAAAGCCCTTAAAAGTATCTAAAACTCTAGTTCCGCACTTTCTCTTAGCATTACCTACGGTCCCACATCTACTGGTCATGTCCCCTGCATACCTGACTGCTCTGTCTCTGTGTAATGGGTGCAGACCTGTGTAAAAGTCAAAAGCACGCAAGTACATTCTTAAAAACTCACTTTGAGTCATTTCTGGAAGCTTCTAGAAGGAATCTTGAGGTGGCAAGTTCACTCCTTTAAGGTTCATGCATCCCATAACTTAAGGAGCTAACCCCTTGATGTGAGGAGCTTATCCCTTTTAAGGAGGACTCTATCCCTTCATAGGTGGACCTGTAACCTCCTTCCTTTGCACTATAAAATGAAGCATTGGGTTGGTTACTGAGGAGGTTGAAAGCTAAAGATTTTTGAGGTGAAATGCTGTAGGAACTTAGTCTTCCTAATTCAGCTTAAGTGAGGAAAGATTACATACCTTGTTGATCTCATTTGGAAGAGTGTGAGGCTTGTCAAAGTAGAGGAGGTTCCTGTTTCAGACCCTAGGAGGAGCTTGTACAACATCAAGGCACCAAAGGTTGTAAAGTTCTTCTATTTTCAAAGTTAATACAATCAAGTTTATTTTTCTCAATAAGCTGGGTTTTATGGTTTATTTGATGGATTCCTTGATCACCATGATGAATATGATTTATTATATTAGCTATACAAGTGTTATTTGATGTGTGCTTGTTTGTGATTGCAGGTTCTCAAAAGGAAACTATTTCGGACAGTCGAAGCATGGCTGCCACAAACTAGCGTTGGACTTAAGGTAGGGTCTAAAACACCTCTTAGTTTTTATGAATGAATTGCAATATATTTAGAGAAAGGTAGATTTTCTTGTCCTACTTGTTGCTAGATATCTGTTGATACTAGGGAGATCGGTCTTGTCTGCAAGAATGATTTATCGGCAGACAAATTGGCGACTCCGCTGGGGACTTGAATTTGGTTTTCTCTTTTTCTTTTTCTTTGACTTGAGAAACTTATCCCTGTTTCTGGTTTTTGCTTAATGTGTGTGGGATTGGGTAGTTTTTAGGATCGAGATTCTTTTTGTTTTTTCCAAAGTTTACAGGGAACTGCACTTTTCTTTTAGAGACAGTGCGGACCTCCCCACATCTTTCCTTTAGTACACAGAGCGATACCGCATCTGGTTCTACTGGAAACCTATGAACCCTATTAAAATTTTTGAAAAACCTAAATTGTTTTCGTCCAGTTAAGTTTAGTTTTTGTTTTCAGCTTTTAGTGTCTACCCAGATCTGCATGTGTTCTGTCAAGAATCTCTTGTGAGAGAGTTCCATTGGAATTTTGGTTTCATTTGATTTTCTTGAAGTTTTGCGTGGCTGGATTGATTTTCGCTTGGTCTTTGTAGTGACTCAGAGATGAAGCCTAAGAAACCTTAGATTAACTTGGTCTTTTTGGTCTTCTTGATGAATTTGACTGATTTGTGAAATCTACCCTTGCTGAGAAATAGATTTCGTTTTCTCTTTGCAAAGCTTTGAACGAACTTGTTTGAAAGTTTTGAATTTCATTTTTATAAAAGAAGACATAGCTAGGTGTTTTTGATTGATTTTTTATTCTGAACGAATAAATCCTTAGTTTATTGAATAACTAAGTAAAACGTCCTCAAAATGATTTAAAGCTTTTATTTCAATTAGGTTTTTAGAAGTTTTTAGATCTCAAGATTGATTTTTATAGTTTTGAGTGTTTTCTAGAAATTGTAGAATCTCTTTTCAAAGAAATTGTTTTCTATAGTTTTCGAGTGTTGAAAAGGAAAGGGGTTTTTCGTGAGCATAACTAGTAGTCTCGTTTTGAGTTTATTGAAAAAGACATAAATTTTTTTATTTTCATTTATATGTTGAAGGAAAGATTTGTTCTTCAAAGAATTGCATTCTCAACTCTTTCTTTTAGCTAGAAATTCATTGAAGAAAAATAATTGTTTATCATCTTAGGTGCATTTTTAGTGTTTTTGGAGTCGAGTCTTCACGCCATAAAGTTTCATCTCCATTCCTATTGACTTAAGAAACAACCCATAAAAATAACTCTTAAATTAAAATTGATCTAGTAATCTTTTTATTTCTAGGGCTCTTATCACCAATATAGCTTAGGCTAGTATCTTAGAGTAGGGAGTAATTAACTCTCCAAGATAGTTAAAACAAAAAAGTAGCTATATCTTGTGTTAGGAAAAATTGCAATTTTTGCATGTATGCTCTGGGAAGCTCGTCTTAAAGGAGTCAAGCACGAGATCATATCCGAACCAGTGAGGTAATCAATCCTTCCTCATTGGGAATGATAGCAGATATACACGTATTAAAAATGGTAAACCTCGGATTGACCATTGTCGAGGAGCTTGGGGTCACTTGTTGGTAAACCTTGGATTATGTCAAGGAGCCTTCAAGGGGATTGAGCTTTGCTACTCTACCCTTGCGTGTGTATCGGATCGTAGACTGTTCCCCTAGGTATATTTGTTTCTGTTGGTAACCTTAGTGGCCATAATCTTTAGGATTCTTTCCTAAGGTGACGTTGGAGGGAAGATCCCACTGTACATAGAGCAGACGTCGACTAGACTCACTTGGACTCTCTGGTGGGTTCTCTTCACTTGAGATGGTTTTGTGAAGAAACTTGTGCTAGTCTGTTTCATTAAGCAGGTTGTTAGGGTAACTCTTCCAACCGCCCTTTCTGTATTGAATTTTGCGATGTTGGATTTCATCACCAACTAGTGTTTTTCGTACAGAAAGTTACTGTTTGTGTGTGGTTTGAACTCTTAGATTTTTTTTAGGCGTGTGATTCAATTGTTTGGTTCTTTATAGAATTTAGGTGGTTTTATTGAGATTTTCTTTATTTGCGTGTGATGTAGTTAAAATATTTAATCGTGGCTGGATTACCGAGACAATCCCGTAGACTTTGGGGTCAACCTCCCAAGTATACACCAAGCTAGCTTGAAGGGCTACGAGCTCTTGTAACACCTAGTGACAATAGAGTTGAGTCACTGGAAGCCGAAGAGTATTCTTTAATTGTTCATCATGATTATCAAGTTCAAGCAACAGAGTATATTTCTGAACCAATTTCATTTTCCAAAGTTACTGGTAGTATTTCTTCTACTAGTGAATTAGCTAAAGAACCTGAAATTTCTAAGCCTAAAACTGAACCTGCTGCTACTCCATCTTCAGGATTTGCTTCTCCAACTTCTAGTGGTCTTGGTTCACCCAGCATAGGAAGGATCATTACCCAAAATCTTCCTTCAAGACTCATTTCTATTCAAGAACTTGTTAGTCTAGAAGAACATATAACTCTCCCTAAAAATCAACCAACTTTAGAACTTAAGGAGCGTGAATCAATTTTCTACAGTCCACCTAGGAGGGATGCTTGGTATGTCTCATTGACCAACTTTTTAGAAAATCCGGGTCTTAGTTTTTCACCACCTCGAATTCCTTTTCATCCAACACCTAGAGGTTATTATCCTCCTTTGAATATGTCGAGACAGTCATCCATGTTTTCCCAATCATCGGAAAAATTTTTATATGGCGGTCCTTCTGTTCCTTCTAGGTATCAGTCACTCACTGGTACTTTTTCAGGAGTATCTCCTCAACCCATTGAACATAGGATATCAACTGGTAATAACGGAACTTAATCGTTGATCATAGAAGAGATTATTATGATGTATGGTGCTATTCCAAATCTGCAACCTCGAGGTAGTCAGTTACCGCCTGGGGGGCAACCTCAAGGTACTCAATTACCACCTGGGGGGCAACCTCAAGGTAGTCAGTTACCACTTGGGGGGAAACCTCAAGGACAGTACATACCTTTGGGACAGTACATACCTCAAGGTCAACTCTAGACACAGTACATGCCTCAAGGTAAACCCCAGTATCAATATATACCTCAAGTTCAACCCCAGTTTCAGTACGTGGCTCAAGGCTATCAACCTCAAGTTCAGTACCCAACCCAAGGTTTCCAACCACTTTTTGGTCAATCATTTGTACAAGGAGCTGGAAATGTACCATTTAGTTATCAGCCCTATGCTCAACCCGGTTATGATCCTCAATATGCTCAACCTTCTATGGGTCCATAGCCCGGAACGAACATGGTGTGGGATCCATCACAAACTCAACAGATTTTGCAACCTAATGTGTAGTTGTCATCTCAATCTAGACAAACTTTGGTTTCTGGTTCAACCCAGCAACCTGTCCAGCCTACTATTCAAACATCTGCACCTGGTGTAGCTCATCAGTCTGGGCCTAGTTCGCCTCGAACTCCACCTCAAACGACTGCTACAACTACTGCAGCTTCTGTTCAATCTACCCCACCTACTTTTGGAGTATCGACAGCTCCAGTTTCTACTGTTCTCGCATCAACTCCTCAAGCCTCTTTACCTCAGTCAGGACCTACAATTCAGACTTTGGTTTAGATGCCTGTAGGACAACCTGGTCCATGTACGATTGTCACAAGTTAACCGCAATTCACTTATCAACTGTACTAGGGATAGTACCAATTTGGACCTGCTGTGAAAAGTCTAGTTCACCAGTATCAACCATACCTTGGATATACTTATCAACAACCTCAACAACCCCATTTTGGTCCAGTTAATCCTAGTTTTATGGGAGGATACAATATTCCGAATCTAATTCCAATTCCAAGTTATCTTGGATATCCTCCTCCTGGGGCTGGTCTTATGACTCAGGGATTTCATGACCCTAACCATCAATTACCATTTATTGCAACTTTGGACTTGCTTGATTTGTCATGCCTTACGAATGATCCGATTAATTATCTTCCGTTTTGGCCGCCAATGTCGAATAAGTTGCCCAGTGTATCCCAAAGTTTGAAGGTAAATCAGGAGAGGACCCGTCAAACCATGTGATGACTTATCACCTCTGGTGTGCATCTAATTCCATTATTGATGATTCAATTCGCTTATGTCTTTTTCAATGCACTCTGATTAGTCTTGCGTCCAAGTGGTACATTATGTTACCGCGAGCTTCTTTTTATAATTTTAGTCAGTTAGCCACTTCTTTATTAACTCATTTTCAATTGCCTATCAGATATGACAATGGAACGGAATTATTAACTTCATTAAAACAGTCAATGTCTACATATATTTCAGATCATATTCATGAATGGCGACGTAGATGACATTTAGTGAAAAATTTTATTCCGGATCAAATTTTAGCAGAATGGTTCGTTAAATCATTATTACCCAAAATCACTGAGGATGTAGCTAAAGCAGGAGTTGTTACTGAAGAGCAAGTAATTTCTCAAGCTTAGTACCTTGACCTCATTTATATGCAGTCGGGTACTTTACACGAAAAAATCCCTGACCTTCTGAAACAAAATCAAATAACTGCAGCTCCTTTAAGGTCTCATGCCGCTGATGGTATGATTGATTCAGTTAGTACCAAAAGTAAGAAGAAATATTCAAAAAATTCTTTCCTGTTATAACTTTACCAGATTCCCTGACAGGAGACTTTTCTGCTGAAATTTCTACTGATATTCATGTCGTGGAATCATCTATGGCTAAATCAAAATCTGGGGGTAAAAAGAAAGGGAAGAAGAAAAATAAACAAAACTCAAAAGAGAAATCAGATAAAATCGAATATACTAACAAGAAACGTAAACCTCGCTATCCATGACTCATTTGTGACGATGACCATTTTACAAGAGATTGCCCACATCGAGCTGAGGTTGTGAAAATCATCAAAGGTTCTCAAACGCCTGTTGTATTGAAGGATCCTTTTCCTAGTCAAGATAGTAAGATGATTGGTTCTTCCTCAAATGCCTTAGAAGAACCCATAATGATGATGTCTCATGTCAGGATTACGACGCGATTGCAAGATTATGGTAGTAAAAGTCCTGTTGGTGGTAAGGAAGCAGAATCTTCTAGTTCAAACTCATCAACTTCAACTCTTTCTGGTTCTGATTCGCTACAGATCGAGAAACTTAACCTAGACTTAGTAATCAAACCACCTACTAAAGGTATACTTCGGAAGTTAGCTTTCAATCCACATGCGAGAGCTACTCAGAATTATAACATTTTTGAAGACTTAGCTATTTCCCCTTCAGCAATGTCGGCTTTGGAAGTGCAATCATGTCCAGCACAGCGTAAATTACTATTTTCGGCTATAGGAGATGTTGATATTCAGGATTCAAACCTTATAATCTTTGATTTAGGGAATAGTACACCTCGCCTGCCTCATCAAATGGCTTTCCAGATTCCAGTGTTAGTAAAAAATAGACCTTGCTTTAGGACTGTAATTGATGAGGGAGCTTCTACGTGTATTATGTCGATCTAGTGTTGGAGATCGCTTGGTTCTCCTACACTCAATTAATCCCCGACGATTCTAAAGCCTTTTGATAGCCTTGGGTTCCATGCTTTTGGAATTCTACAGGATTTACCTATAGGTGTTGAAGGCAAAACTACTAATCTAGATGTGGAAGTGGTTGATGCCCCTCTAGATTACAACCTTCTCTTGGGTCGCAGTTGGTCTTATGCTATGACTGTTGTTGCTTCATCAGTCTTTCGGCTTATCAAGTTTCCTCATAATGGAAAGATCATTACAATAGACCAGCTGACTTATTTTTCATCTGACCCAGCCTCTTTTGAAAGTATTCAACATGTCGGAAAAAAAACTATCCCTTACAAGGATGTTGGGGTAGGATTGATTAAAGATTCTAGTTTACTAGGAACTTTTTCCTTTCCTCGTCCTAATGTATCGCCTTCTACTACAACTATTCATATGATTTCATCGAACATGATTGCTTTTGATGATCCTTGGATCGTACCTTCCAAATTTGAGGTGGATTCATTTGGCCATGCAATGCCTTTGAGTCCCTATGAAATTGCATATCAAGCTGTACAGTCGTTTTCTGACCCTTTTTCAACCGAAATTGATCTAATGAATGTGGTCCATGGAGAATCACTTTCAATATCAACCTCAGATTCGACAACTTTTACGAGCTTGTTCATACTGATGAGCAGATTTGTGAACTTTTGTCTGTTGATGATTTACCATGGGAAGATCTTCATCATCGATCTTGATTGTAACCTGAGCTTGATCATTTTGAAAATGAATTTTCATATATTCTTACTACTGATTATGTCAAAGAGCCACAAAATCCATTGCAACATCCTAATTCTGAGTTAAATTTGGGAAATATCTCTCGAACAGTTCCTATTGACATTTCAGTTAAACCTGGAATTATTGAAAACATTCATATAGGTCCTTCCTATATGGACAATGAACTCCAAGCTTATAAAGCCCTATTTCAAGAATTTAGAGACATGTTTGCCTAGTCATATGAGGAAATGCCAGGAATAGATCCATCAATTGTTGTCCATGAAATTAAAACTTACCTAGATGCTAAACCTATCCGGCAACGTTTGCGTCAGATACACTCGCGAAAAGCTACTACTATTAAAGCTGAAGTTGAGAAATTACTTTGAGCAGGTTTCATTTATCCAATTCCTTTAACAAATTGGGTATCAAATATTGTTCTTGTTAATAAAAATCAAGGAAAGATAAGAATATGTATCGATTATAGGCATATTAATCGGGCTTGTCCCAAAGACAATTATCCAACCCCATATATCGATCAAATCATTGATGATTGTGCTGGTAGTGAAATTTTCTCCTTTATGGATGGTTTTTTCGGTTACAATCAAATCAACATACTCACTACTGATCAACCAAAAATGGCTTTCATTTGTCCATGGGGGACCTTTACTTACTGCAAATTGCCTTTTGGATTGAAGAATGCCAGAGCAACTTTTCAAAGGGCTATGTCTTACGTGTTTCATGACATCAAGCACATTGTGCAGCCTTATCTCGATGATTTACCTACCCATTCATTACGTAGAGCCGATCATCTCACTCATTTACGAGCAATCTTTATGAGATGTAGGCATTATCGAATTAGGTTGAATCCACACAAATGTCTTTTCTGTATAGAAATGGGTCATTTACTGGGATTTTTTGTTTCAAAAGCCAGCATTCGTGTCAGTCCCTCGAAGGTTGAAGCTATTGTCAAATTGCCTCCTCCTTCGACTCTTCGCCAACTCCAAATTTTGCAAGGGAAAGAAAACTTTTTACGTCGTTTCGTTCCTAACTACGCTGAGATAAAAAAGGGTTTTACCAAGTTGTTGAAACAGAATACTCCATTCTCTTGGGATGAGATAGCTGACAAATCTTTTGATGCACTTAAACACGCATTAACCCATGCACTGTTATTGCATCCTCCCAACTACAACTAGGATTATTTCTTGTACCTCGTTGCTTCTCATTCCACCATTGGGATGGTTCTAGTTCAGGAAGATGAATTCAACAGTGAACATGTGATTTACTATCTTAGTCGAACTCTGAATCCGACTGAGCTTAAATATTCACATTTGGAGAAATTAGCCTTGGCAGCTGTTCAAGTTGTCCAAAGATTTCATCATTACATCTTACTACACAAAAATACAGTAATTTTTGAATGTAACCCTATGAACTATATTTTGACCAAACAATTGTTAGGGGGCAAGTATTCCAAATGGATAGTTATCCTGCAGGAATTTGACTTGGAATTTGAAAAATCCAAGGCAAAGAAATCTTTAGTATTTGCGGAACTGATGTGTGATTTCCTGCGTGCTGATACTGAAACTATGGCGGAAGAGCCCATTGTGGACAAATCCTTGTTTCTCATCAGTACTCTTGTTCCATGGTATGGAGATATCATTGTTTATCTCCAAACCCAATCTTTTCAGCCTGAAATTTCATGATCTCAGTGATGGAAAATACGTTTCCAATCCCAACAATATAATATTATTGGAGATACACTCTATCGTCATGGGGTAGATTCTATTTTCCGACGTTGTTTAACTCATGAAGGAGCTGAAAAGGTTCTAAATGACTGTCACTCTAGAGCATGTGGTGGTCATACGTCTGGGTATGCCACAGCCTAAAAGATATTGCGCGCTGGTTATTTTTGGCCGTCTTTATTTAAATATTGTATCTATGTGCTCTGAAAATGCCACAATTGTCAGACTTTTGATCGTAAGATGCATGCCCCACCTGCTCCTCTCCACCCTATAATTGCCATCGGTCCTTTTGCAAAGTGGGGTAGCAAATTTACTACATGTAACCCTCACTTGGCTGGGGGGCATGTGTATATCATCCTTGTGGTAGATTATTTACTAAGTGGGCCGAGGCGATGCCTACATTTTCGGCAGATGTCAAAACTGCTACAATTTTCATTTTCAATCATATAATTACTAGATTCAGTGTTCCTCAAGCGATTATTACTAATCATGGGAGTCATTTTCGAAACATCATGATGACTGAACTAACAAATCAACTTGGCCTGCATCACGATAGTTCTACTCCATATTACCCACAGGCTAATGGTCTGGTTGAAGCCATCAACAAATTTCTAGTCATTATGATCCGATGAATCATTGGTATTCATAGGTCAAATTGGCATAACATATTATTTTCAGCACTTTGGGCATATCGAACCTTAGTAAAAACATCAATTGGTTTCACTCCTTTTCAATTGGTTTACGGTTTGGAAGCTGTGTTACCCATTGAATGCGAAATTATGTCATTGTAAATAGCCATAGAATTACTCCCAACCACTTCCGAAGAGGAGAAACGTTTGTTGTACTTAGCTCAGCTAGATGAGAATCGACGTGATGTTGCATTAGCAATCGAAACTCATGCCAAATGAATTAAAGCTTAGTACGATCAAAATGTTACACCACGTAATTTTTCGGAAGGAGACCTAGTCTTACTATACGATCAAGCAAACGATAAGCTAGGGGCTGGAAAATTTGTACTATGTGGCATGGTTCTTATGTTGTTAAGCGAAAGCTGGCAAAAGGGGCCTATGAATTGGTAGATTTTGATGGTGTCTCTTTGGGTAAACCCAGAAATGGTCTTTATTTGAAGAGATATTATGCTTAAATCTGGGTGTGGAGATTTTAGTTAGATTAGTTTCTTTCTAGCTAGTGTGTTTTAGATTAGAAAAGTGTGCCTAGTTTAGAGAGTTTTTTAATCATTATTCCTTATTATCTTGATTTTACTCTTGATATTGTAGATGTCGACGTCTCTTCAAACATACATTGGTTTCACTGATGGTGCTTGTCGTAATACACGAAACATTTCTTCTGCAGCTTGTGTTATCTATTCACCCTCTGATGAGTTGGTATCTATGCATGGGGTAAGCCTCAGTCAAATAATGAACAACATTGCAGAGTATAGTGCAGTGATTGAGTTATTATCTGAATCCATCTCGTTCAGGATTCGGAGTTTGATTGTTAGGTTAGATTCTGAACTTGTTGTATTGCAGCTTAATAGAGTTTATGCCATTAGAAATCCAGCGTTATTAAGATTATTTTTGAGAGTTCGTCTCTTGGAACGTGAATTTGACTACATTGAATATCAGCATATTCCAAGATATTTAAATACATTAGCAGATGCAATTGCTTCTCGAATGTTAAATAGACATTTTCAATAATCAAATAGTAAATTTAAAAACATTCCATAACATGTTATACAAGATAGCCAGTAATAGTGATATAGCATAGCATTGAAGTGTGTCAAAAATATACATCGTCTTCGATCATAGGTTAAAAAACACCTTATGATGGGCAAAAATGATAGTACAAAAAACAAAAATGTCGTATGAGTCTACAAAGGTGATCATCCTATCACTAGTGATGATCACGATAAGAAACCACTACTCGGGCCACCCTACAAAGGAACCTCCTAAAAGGTCCTGGGACCCCAATCACATAGCACTATAACCTAAATAGAATATCATCTATGCTAGTCTTTGGAATATTTGTTGTCAAACGCTCTAGATGATTTTCCAATTCAGTCAGGGTCTCTATAGATTCGTCCCATGGGGCCGGTACTGCTGCAGCTGGATGTCTCCTCTCATAGGGCCGGAGAGTGGCTGGTCATCGTGGACCCACATCTGCATTTGCAACTTTTATTATCAGTTTTGGACGATTTAAAAAACAAAACAAAAATTAGTTAAAACTTAGAAAATGTTGAGAATGATTTTACCTTAATCATCCCACTGCTCTTCTGGTGGAAGAGTCATGTCTAGATCACCACAATAATCCATCCCAGCATATGGAAAATCCTGAATCACAAAAATTTGGTTCTCCAACAAACGAAAATACTCAAGAAGAAATTGAACAACCTCTAAACCCTCCTCAGGATGACGGGCCATAACTTCAACCCAATGCATTAACTTAGGCTCTCGGGGAAGTCAAACTCCAACAGAAAGCTATTGTGGGACCAACATCGAGACCCTCTCTAGACCAAAGCTCACAACTAGGAAACCATATCCAAAGATTTTTAGTTGTCCGTTCTTTGTTCTAGTTAGTTGGCCTTTTACATTCGCCAACACAGCTTCTAACTAGTTGAAGATGGTACCTCGATAATAGTCTACATCCATTAACATTTTGGATCTGGTAACTACATGCAGTGTTGCACTTCCGCAGAGTCTGGTGACAGTAAATGCAATCACTTTAAGTTCAGGACAGGAGATAGTTTTGATGTCAATCCTTTTGTCTCTTGTTTGTTCATTACAAAACTCTAGTCGGAGACTATCGACAGACTAGCCACCTGGCCTAGTCATGAAAAGAGATAATCATTCACCTCTTTTGGGCAAACCAGTCAAGAAATAAATGTCCTCTAGCTAAATATCGAGCCGGTGGCCACCAATAATGAAACACTAGTCCTGTATATTCCACCTATCTAACAACCATTGCAAAAAGTCTACTTGGGCCCTCATGCCAGGTATGGCCCAGAATTTAAATAGTCTACATGCTCTCAATGCATCCAATGAGGGTTGATGATTTATTGCAGCAAGGTCCACATCTTCGTGCTCGCGTTCCCTCCAAATAAGCATTTTGTATGTCCTACATTGCAAAAAAAGACATATTTGAAAAATTTAGTTTGAAAATTTTTGGGCGGTGTTACACAAAATATTGTCACCATGACTATTTGCAGTCAGTATGGGTCTATCATCACTCGTACTGTCCTCCTAAGCAAGTCTCAAGCCTCAGCTCTTCATGTCAAGCTTTGAAAATGAGAGAAAGACCTTAAAAATCAATAAACCTCTAGTTCCGCACTTTCTGTCACTATTGCCTGCGGTCCCGCACCCCCTGTTCATATTACTTGCGGACCTGCCCACTCTGTCTCTAAAGGAGTGGGTGCGGACCCCTGTGAAAGTCAAAAAGGTGCAAGTTTATTTTAAAAAACTCACTTTGGGTTAATTCTAGATGATTCTAGAAGGAATTTTGACGTGGATGGTTCGCTCTTAGGTGGTTCATGCATCCCAAAAGAGAAGGAGCTAATCCCTTGATGAGAGGAGCTATCCCTTTGAAGGAGGGCTTTATCCCTTTGAAGGTGGACCTAGTAACTTCTCTCCATTGCACTATAAATTAAGGCATTGGGCTAGTTGCTAGGGAGGTTAGAAGCTGAACATTTTTTAGGGTAAATGCTGGTGGAATTGAGACTTCCTAGTTAAGCTTGAGAGGAAAGATCACATACCTTTTGGCTTCATTGGGAAGAGAGTGAAACTTGTCAAAGTAGAGGAGACTTCTTATTGGACCCTGGGAGGAGCTTGTACAGCATCAAGGCATAGGTTGTAAAGTTCTTCTTTGATTTGAATTAATACAATTAGATCCATTTTTCTCAACAAATTGTCTTATGTGATTTGTTTCATGAATTCCTTGATCATCATGATAAGCATGCTTTATTATATTGGCTTTTCAGGTGCTATTTAATTTGTGTGCTTGTTTGTGTTTGCAGATTCGCTACAAGGGAGCTCATTTGGATCAAAGGAGCAAGGCTTCCACAAACTTGCATTGGACCCAGGGTAGGCCTAAAAAACTTGTTTGCCTTTGTTTATAAATTGCATATTTAGAGAAAGATAGATTTTGATTGGCTTGCTTGTCACTAGATATCATTAGATACTAGGGAGGTCGGTCTTGTCCACAAGAACGACTCATTCCATGTGACAGGCGGAAATGGAAAAATTTGAAGTTTTAAAACCTATTTCATGGGGTCTATACCCGCTAGTTAGGGACAGTGCGTAGGTCTGCACTCTTCCCAAGCAGCAGGTGTGGAGCCCTGACTCTTTCCTTTGTAGAAAAAAGTCGGGGTCCGCAGGTTCGACATGTTGCGCCCGCGAACCCCTACAAACGGTTTTCTAAACTAATTTTTCCCTAAAAAATCAAAATGGAAGCCTAAAAGTGAAATGCAAATGGTTGAAATGCAAGATAGAGATGATGTAGATTACCTGGAGCTGACAGTTTTCAATTCCAACGGATGGATTTTCCGCAATCTTCACAGGAAGTTTCTTACCCAAAAGCTCTCTTTTCTTACTCTGAAGTCAAACAGTAAAAGTGAATTTAAAAAAGCCCTTTTTATAAGCTTTTTTCAATAAATGAATTTTTAATTTGTTTATTTTTCACTTTAAAAAGGTAACTTTTTGATGCATTTTTATTTATTTTAAACAGGTATGAGTAATATTTGAGTTTTTGTGCAGAATATTGGATTTTTCAGGAGAAATTGATCACTTTCAGCAAAAAAACATAGGAGTCCTCTTGAAGCTCTTTTCTAACTCGTAAAATATGAAAAGATTGCCAAGTTTTTCTTTTTAAACTTGTTAAAATGGAATTAAAAGGAAGGTCCACTTACACCTCTTTTCTAACCGCATAAACATGAAAAGATTTCCGGATTTTTGTCATTTCAAGTTCGATATTGGTTATAAAATGACATTTCGTTGATCACTTTTTTACTTTTTCGGATCATAGACACTAATTATGAAGAGTAATCCTTGATTGTAACGGTCAAGTGGTTCTCTCAAGTATTATTTTATACTTTTTCAGGCTTGGGAGACACAAATTTACGAAAAAAGACATCCATGGAGTTTTCTTAAGTTTTTCTTATGACTACCTAAAATTGAAAAACACCGAGTTTCTCCTATACTGGACTCGTTAAAATTTAATATTAAAGGACTTGTTCAATTTTAAATAGGAACGAGCCACTCCTTCTTAGGGTTCGAATTTTAAACTAAGTTGGACTCATCCGAAGGATGAGCTCATAACCAAGCGAATGTTATCCTCCTCAAGCTTGTCAAAAATAAAGAGGTACTTGCCAGAAATGGTGGGGAGAAAGAGAGAAAAGTGAACCTATTTGTTATACTTTGTGTTTTAGAAAACCATTTAACCACTCTTGAACACGACACTTTTTGTTCACCTGGGTTGGGAAATCCTTTGCCTAACAGTTAATCAAACCATATTGAAAGTCTTCAGTCGGTTTATAGGTATTAGCTTTGGATCAATTGTCACCAAACCATCTGCAGTGCATTATGTGTTCAAGAGGTCAGTTCAAATAAACCATTCATCTGCAAAATATCTGTCATCCATATTGACCATCCCTAAGTTAGTCCTTGCTAAATATATTTCTTCAAACTTGATATATGATTTCGTGTTGTTGGCTTGCCTACGATGGATCGCTTTCTATCGAATTCAGCTCATTATCTAGAAAGATGATCTAGAAATCATCAGTACCTTGGAATCTACATGCCTCAATGGTAGGTTTCTTGCCTTCGACGACAGGTTGCATCATTGACCTTCGATCAAAGGATTCTTTGACATGTTCGACATCAGCTCATCTATTCACATTTCATGGATTGTACTGAGTACTTTGAGAGCCATTGACATTACTGGTGGTTTCTTTCACACTTGTTAACAGTTCACATCATTTACTGGTAATCAAGTGGTTTCCACCATGTTCGACATCGACACATTTATTCACATGGATAAAATCGTACTAGTTCGGGAAGCAGAAATCAAGACCCTGGATCTAGTTTTCACCATCCAGGCTGCGAGGAATTTTATTATTTATTATACAGTGGACTATTCATAAACAGATGGCTGCACCCATAATGTGTCTACATATGTCTATACTTGTGATGTATTACAAAATCATTCTTGTATCAGAGCAGTTTAGTTAGTTTTCTAATCAGTTTTGATCTGAGTATGGGAATGCCTACCTCAGCGATGATATGTTCACATATATATATATATATATATATATATATATATATATATATATATATATATATATATATATATATATATATATATATTGTATTGAATGCTTTTATAGGTTTTGACCAGGGTATCCACAGGATGATCCTTGAAATGATAAAGTACTTCACTCTTCTTGGATGACAAATGCTATCCTCATCTATTACAGACTTCACACTTTAGGGGGAAATTTGTTGCACAAAATATTGTCGCCATGACATTGTGCAATCGGTGTGAGTCTATCACCACTCATACTTTCGTCCTTTGCAAGTCTTAAACCTCAGTTCTTCATGTCAAGCCTTGAAAATAAGAGAAAACCCTTAAAAGTCTCTAAAACTCTGGTTCCGCACTTTCTCTTAGCATTACCTATGGTCCCGCACCTACTAGTCATGTCCCCTGTGTACCTGATCGCTCTGTCTCTCTGTAATGGGTGCGGACCCCTATAAAAGTCAAAAAGGTGCAAGTACATTCTTAAAAACTCACTTTGAGTCATTTCTGGAAGCTTCTAGAAGGAATCTTGAGGTGGCAAGTTCACTCCTTTAAGGTTCATGCATCCCATACCTTAAGGAGCTAACCCCTTGACGTGAGGATCTTATCCCTTTGAAGGAGGACTCTATCCCTTCATAGATGGACCTGTAACCTCCTTCCTTTGCACTATAAAATGAAGCATTTGGCTGGTTACTGATGAGGTTGAAAGCTAAAGTTTTTTGAGGTGAAATGTTGCAAGAGCTTAGTCTTCCTAATTGAGCTTAAGTGAGGAAAGATTATATACCTTGTTGATCTCATTTGGAAGAGTTAGAGGCTTGTCAAAGTAGAGGAGATTCCTGTGTCGGACCCTGGGAGGAGCTTGTACAACATCAAGGCACCAAAGGTTGGAAAGTTATTCTATTTTCAAAGTTAATACAATCAAGTTTATTTTTCTCAATAAGCTGTGTTTTATGGTTTATTTCATGGATTCCTTGATCACCATGATGAATATGATTTATTGTATTAGCTATACAGGTGTTATTTGATGTGTGCTTGTTTGTGATTGCAGGTTCTCAAAAGGAAACTCTTTCGGATGGTCGAAGCGTCGCTGCCACAAACTAGCGTTGGACTTAAGGTAGGGTCTAAAACACCTCTTAGATTTTATTAATGAATCGCAATATATTTAGAGAAAGGTAGATTTGCTTGTCTTGCTTGTTGCTAGATATCTATTGATACTAGGGAGATCAGTTTTGTCCATAGAACAATTTATCGAGCTGACAATCCCGGGTTCTAAATGATCGTTACTACCTGAAGTGGAGGCCTCTATGAAGCTCTTCTTAGCTTCCATGAATGTCTCCTTTGCGCGTTCTAGATCAAACTTGAGTTCCTTTGTAAGACCCTTGCGAACCCATGTGCTTTATTTTGTCTACTTCCCTTTATCATCTCCCATGGTCATACCACTCCTAAGCATCATGTTTACATTTGGGTCTTCTTCGTGCAGCTCAGACCTCATCATTTATAAATTCTAGGTCGAAGGGGGCTGGAGTACCCCCTTTTCGCGCATCCTCGCTATCAGCGAAGGAAGTTTTTTGCCTCATGATCAAACTGAGTACAGTTCCAATATGATATTCTTGTTGGGTTTGTACAATTGCAGGCATAGTTCCCTGGCCCTCCACAGTTATAACAAATTATTTGTCTGCAACCCCTTCTTGGTCCCATTCTGCCTCAGCCCCTACCGCACCCCTGAAACCCAGCTCGCGCCATCCGTGTACTTGGGTTGAGGGCTCATGTTTCGTTCTGCACTTTGTAGGTAGGAGTCTAGTCCATCATTAGTTCATAGCTTTTACAGGTGCACTCGTCATGGCCTACCGACCTGCAGAAATTACAAAACAATTGTTGGGACGTCTGCATATACTTCCATGGTGTGTTTTCCTCCTGTCTCGCAGATCGCACACCATAAGGCAGACACCACGCTTGGCCTTGCCTGTGCCTCAGGTCTTACTGGCATCAGCCCTCCTCCTGCCAAGTAGTTCGCGAACACTAGACAATGGTCCTTGTCATGCCCTTGGCCTTTGCATTTTATGCACCACACTTCCTCGCGCACCTTTAACCGAGGTGTCTTGTCCTATTTCAAACTTTGCATTTCCAGACACAAATCCTGTAGCTGCTCATGGATTTTTTGGACTCCCAACCCAGGGTCTTATATAGGTGTCTCATGCAATCTCATTGCCATCTCCAACACTTCGGTTTGGGTGGAAAGTTTTTACTATGATAGCGTTGTCCTTAAGTGTAGTGTAAGTGAGGGCACAAACAATACGCAATGTTGTGCATCTGTTAATGTCATATTGGCTTCGCGGATCGTACTCTTCAGCCTTTGGTCCAGATCCCAAGGGGTCTCACCCGAGAGCATCATGATCTCCTTAAACCAAATGATTGATTGTGTTTTCTATTTTGGCCTGCTAAATTCCCTGTTCAGTATGGCCTGGATCTCTACAATTCATCCATTCAAGTGGTCATTAGAATTCTTGATATACCACGTTAATGTGTGATCCTGTAGCATGCTCACCAGCATAGCCTTTTTAATATTATCATCCATGATGCCATGTCCTTCCCATACTGCTCTTACAAAGAACTAGAATTGGTCTGGATCTTCGTTCCCTACTCCTCTGAACACTGGTAGTTTGATCGCACTCGCCATACTGAACTATGGGGCTGGCAGAGGTGGGATGGGTGGAGATGGAGGTGAGGAGGGTGAGAAAGGTGGTGATGTGGGTGGATGTGGTAAACGCGGAATACACTGCCTTATCAGACTAACCACGCTTCTCGAAAAAACTTTCGGGAGCTCTTCCTCGCTTTCCCGCAACGGTGAAATTAAGGGACTAGTTTCCAACTCTTCACTACTTCCACTTCTATAGATCTTCCTGCTTCGCGTAGTTCCAAACATTAATTTATTTCCATAACCCACTTTTCACACAATAGCATCTTAATCCAAGTGTTCAAAGATTTAATATACTTACCTCGCGGTCCCTTCATAAAACATCACTCAGCCTCACTGTAGCTGACAGTCGTCTCTACCACAAACTCAATGATAAATGCTCCTATTATTCGATCAAGCCAATTGTTACACTAAATTTTGTCACCATGACTATTTGCAGTTAGTATGGCTTCATCAACTGTCATACTATCCTCCTTGGCAAGTCTTATACCTCTGCTCTCCATGTCAAACTCCAAGAAAGAGAGAAAGTCTTCAAAAATCTATATATCTCTGGGTACGCAGTTTCTCTTAGCCTTACCTGTGTGTACGCACAACAAGTTCACAATACCTGCGTACTTGTACACTCTGTCTGTAAAGGGGAGGGTGCTATTGTGGGGAAAAATGCCTATGCAGGATGATCCTATCCACCTAAGGTGTGACAGTGCCTTAGCAACAAACGAGTACAGCTACACTGGTTTCTTCCTTTATGAAATGTGAAAGAAGAGAGGTCAATAGAATTACTGGTGTCTTCCGTTTGTCCCTCGATCCAATCTCCCTTCTCTTTGGGTGTTCACAGCTACTTTCCTTCTTGCTTATCCAGCTACAACTTCCTGCAAGATCACAAGAGAACAGCTACTTGCGACAAGAGAACAGCTACTTGAGACAAGAGAAGAACACTACACAAAGACAGAAGTTCACATTCATAACTAGTTTAGGATTAGAAATAAACCAAATACACTAATACATTTATACATCAAAATACATCAGCATATAGGAGAAACCAAGATAGCTTTATTGATGAATAACAAGGTTCAGGAAGAGATACAACCCAGAGGGCTCCAATCCAGCATCTCCTTCCCAGCAAATGGAATTCGTATCTTCAGTCCCTTCAAAGCATTAAGCACCCAATGATTCCAGTCTCAAACCAACAGCAATTCTTTGCAATAACAAAATTCCAGCCTCCAGATCTCATGGAGGAGAGATCCATATATAGATGTTTGGAGAGAGGATGAGTCAGCTTGAGATCTGACTAGTGTCCTCTCCCTCTATCAGTTCTTGAGTCCACTTGGAGGTTCTTGCTTCCACTTGGAGATTTGGAACCTCTTACTCATCACCAGTCGAATTCCCTGAGGCAAGTGTCATTTTGGAAGCTTCCTGGGTTCTGACACCTTGAGGAATGAATTTGCCACTTGTCCAATCTCACTCAGCACAGGTCGCCAGTGTTGGAGTTGACATTCAGCACAGGTAGCCAGTGGAGCCATTGACATTCAGCGCAGATGGTCAGTGGAGCAGTTGACATGATCCTGAATTGACTTGTTTTTGAGCAGTTTGAGGTGGAGAACTTTTGTGAATTGCTGTGGTTTGTTAGCCTTGTTCCTCTAGGGGTAGGAACAACATGTTTAGGGACTTTGGATCCCTTAGATTATGGACATTTCATGCTCAATGCTGTAAGGCACAAAAATGTCTAAAACAGTTGCCCCCTAAAGTATGAGGTTGTTTATCGGGCGAAATGCTTTATCAAGGGGATCCGAAGTTCATCCAATGCTGGGAGGGAGACCTGTAATACAATACAATACAATACATTATTTTTCATACTGCTTTCATGATCTAGCTGAGGCGGGCATTCCCATGCTCAGCTTTATAAATACATTTTTCTGTACATAGAACAGACAATCGTCTGATGATAGACTGATAATTTTGATGAAATTATCATCCTTTGAGTAGGATGATTATCTGCTACAATGATGTACATGTCAATGTCTTTATCTTTCCTGAATATATATCGCAGCCCGGATGGATGAAACTAGATCTGGGGTCTTCAAACTCGTTCGATCTTCACTCTAAGTACAAGTCGATCCATGTGAGAATTGTTCTGAAGTCGAACATGGAAAGACATCGCTTGATTACCGGTCAATGATGTAAACCGTTAACAAGCGCGAGAGGAATCACCGATAACGATAATGTCCCTCAAGGTACTGCAGTACAATTTACGTGGTGTGAATAAAGGACTTGGCGTCGAACACCACGCAAAATCTTCTGGTCGAAGGTCATTGATGTATACCTGTTGCCGGAAGTGAGAAACTTGCCATTGTGGAATGCAAGCTTCAAAGTACTGAAGGGGTTGTTCCTAGATCAACTTCCTGGATAATGAGCTGATGTCGACAAGAAGCGATCCGTCATAGGAGGGCCTTAATGAATCCCACATCAGTGACACGGAATGGAGCTAATGATTTTAATGGAGGTGAAAACGATCTGTGACATATGATTCAGGGTGGCGGTCATGAATGGATGAAGGATAATGTATGGCATTGGATGGGACACGGTTGACTCTTTCTGAATGACTTCTCTTGAACATATGGCGACACTGATGCGATGGATCGGTAGCATTACCCCAAATATGGATGGTATGGCGAGACCATGGTGATGTGACCGGTGAATGAAATAACCCAACCCGATTGTGGTACTGAGGAAAAGCGTCATGTTCAAGAGCGACTTGCTACCATCAAAGTTTTCTTTAGTTTCTCCCAATTTTTCCCTAGTCATTGCTGACCAATACCTCTTTATTTTTGTCAAGCTTGAGGAGGATAACATATGCTTGTTCTATAACCTGCCCTTCGGGCAAGCCCATCGCTATGTTTTAACGAGCCTAGCGATAGTGAAACTCGTTCTCGTCTAAAGACAAGTTTGTCGCTATTTAATGATTTTAACGAGTCTAACGACAAGGATAACTCGGTTCTTTTCATTTTTAGAGAGTCTGAAAAGATACATAAAGTTAACTCCAAAAGTCCTTTTTCGTCATCTAATCCCTTAAGTCCGAAAAAGTATAAAACAATACAGAAGGGATGAGTTTTCGATAGTTTTAACGAGCCGAATAAAACAAGCGCTCGATCTTTTTGTGCAATAATCCCTCAGGTCCAAAAAGATTAAAATCTAGAGGAGGGATAGCTCTTCCAATCGCTTTAACGAGCTGGAAGGCCAAAACTCGGCAATCTTTTCATATTTTACGAGTCAGTTGAAAAGAGCTTAAAGAAGACTCGTCTTTTGAGGAACGAGTGATAAACAGGGATAGCAGCTGATTCCAGGTACAGGTTGGAATTTTCCAATCACGGCAGCGTCACAAGGATGGCTAGGTGAAATCACTCTTCGCAGCTGTTCCTCAAAATGGGTAAACAATCACATGGAGGTGAACGATCGGCCAATGGAAAAGTGGAGGTGACGGTGCAAACACGACCAAGGATTTAATGGCTGATAAGGTTACATTCACGGTGGTTATTTACCGGGTAGGTTCATTTTTTATTTTAAAATGAGCTTAAATGCTGGTGGAAACACTTGCTCATTGCTTATGTTTATTTTTTAACGAGCATGAAGTCAGTGTTAAAACTGCTCGGATCTTGCGTTTATCTTTTAACGAGCATGAACTTTATGCTAAAACTACTCGATTATCCAGTCATATGATAAGAGTGTCTCATCAAGATTCTATTTTTTATGGAGCTTCATCTTACTAAGCTTTGCTCCGAATCCTTTCTTTATGCAAGTTTGGAAATGACTAATCCTACGAGTTTAAAGGGTTAGAGGTCCTAAAAATTTAAAAAATAAATAGTTGCCCCTTGCTTGCACTCCAAAAGGTTTGCATGCCCCCAGGCATAAAGCACGATTTCAAGGTTACCTCTACTTCACTTCCGCCAAAACATTTGTTTTAACGAGAGAGGCTTACCTCTTTCAGGTTACCCAAAGATTGTCTCGTTCACGGAGCAAACAAAACATTTCTTCGGTGATGTCTATCGAAATAGGCAAAGGTGAGCGACGTAGCCTGCCAACTCACACAACTTTGACAAAAGAATCTTATTCTAGAACAACCCTCTTCCTAGACAGACTGGGTACGGACTAGTCATATTCTCCCACGGAAACCTACCCTATACCCAAAGTTTTCCTGCCGAAGCAGACCAGGACGCATGCCCCCTGGGTTCCAGTCATATCCTCCCGGATTACTCGCGCTCATCAGGAGGACGGACCGTGGGTTGAGACACTTCTTGCGTGAATAGACCATTTAGGGATGGTACATGACTATTTGCGATGCGTGATCCAGGAAATGAAAGTTGGTCCACGAGCTTGACAACTCTTCCTTCGTGCGGAAAACACATTATTCTAAAGAGTGAGGAGAGGATGGCCCCCATGCAATATATATAGTCTCGTCCAAGGAGTAGGTTATAATCCAGGGGTCCTTGAACAACCATCACGTTCATTTGAATGGTCTTCCCTTTCAATGTTATGGGCACATTGGGGAGGATCCCTAAAGGTCGACTGGTTCCTTTATCAAAACCTGATAGATTTCTCATTTCAGGTAAAAGCGCTGGCGAACCAAGCGCTTTCCAAGCAATAGAGGAAAGGATACTCACAGATGCCCCTTCATCAATGATAGTGCTAGCCATTACCATTCTGTATATTTGAACGATAATTCTGAATGGTATGCTTGCTGGCAACCCGGGTCTGCCTAGTTGGTTCCAGTCAAAGGACACAACCAGGTTGCTTCGTGGTGGGACCGAATAGATGGCCGAATATCGCTCTGACGAACTTTCTTCCTGCGATAAAGGAATGGGGGCATTGCCCCCTTGTTCATCAGAGTCAGTGTTGATGAAGAGAATTTGGACGGTGTCGTCTTTATTCTCCTCTGTGATGGTATCATTCGAAGATAGAGCCTCTGAAGGCAAAACCGGGTCAACTTCCGTATCAACCTATTGACTTTCATCAGGCATGGATCCAGACGGTTCATCTTCAATGACAGGTGCTTCGACTGACCACCTGGGCGGGTCAGCCGGGTTCTCAACTAGCGAAGGACTTGGCAGGAGTCTTTGATATCCAGGAGGAAGTTGCGCTCGTAAAATCGGGCGATCTTCCAGAACTCTTTTTTCCTCGTCTAAGAAGGGACAACGATGGATGGCATGATCGCCTTCACACAGTTTACATGGAAATCTAGCTTTCCCTCTCTGTCGTGGGGCTTCACTCCCACTAGTTGACGGTGAGCAATCAACATGGCTATCAGAGGTTGATGCTACCGAATTGTGCAAACGGGGAGACCAGTCCCTTAGTATTTGAGGGATACAGGGAAAATCTCTGTGGAAGTGGTCTCCCTTGCATATGACGCATGGCGATTTAGGCCTGGTCAGTGCTGTGTGTGGATTTTTGTCAGACGACTCTCATTTGCCCCCAGTCGCCTTTGGCTCCTTCTTCTTCTTTTCTTTCTTCTTCTTCTCCTTCTTCTCCTTAGGAGCCTGGTTTTTGGTTTTACCAGTTCTGTGAAGCGAAGAGGAAGGAGGAGAGGAAGATGAAGTAGAAGGCTGGTGGGTGACTCTGGTCTGGTCTAACTGTTGACTTGACTGTTCAGGAATGGTGACGTTCTGAACGACATTGGTTAAAAAGAGCCAGACTGGCAGGCCAATTGTCAGTCCTAGAAGCGACAATGTGGCCATGTGGGGCGCACCAACATCTCCCCAAGAGGAGAAGGGACTAGGATTTCCACCAAGGGGAATTCCTTGGTTGGTGTGCTCCATCTTTCAACCTAAAGATCAACGCAGGAATTAAAGGGTGATTGTTTCATTTAAAATAAATTTTAACGACGCTTTAGACACAACTTGCTTTTTCAGTTTTAAAGAGTCGAGAAAAAGCTAAAGATGACTCTAGTCTCCTTCGATGTTTTAACGAGCCCGAAGTGACAAATGCTCGGATGGACTTTTTCTGTTATAGAGTCTGAAAAAGGCCAAAAGAAACTGCTCTGGAGTTCTAGGCAGAGGGTGTGCCAAACTTTTCGCAAAACCGCAGAATACTTTTTAAGGTACGGGCGGTCGATCTTCGTGAATGCTGTGTTCACTGCATTGCGATCAGTAGGGCAGCCGACACGGCTTCCTAAGGATAAAGGATATATGCCTATAGGGGTCTCCCAATATATACGCGATGGTACGTGGGAGCACAATCCGTACTAGCGCTATCGTCCCTCAGGAGGAATCACCCACCTTCCACGAGATCGACAGTCACTAGGCTTAACGATGTCGGAACACGTCTCTAGCCTAGACCTCTATGTTGTGCATTATGTTACAAAGCGTTGTTAAGTTCATTCAGTTTATTTTAGGTTGATCTTTTTAAAGTTTGCCTTTCAAGGTTCACCACGAGATGTATGATACAAATTCCTAAATGCAGTCTAAAGATGATAAGCAAGCTTTATATCTTTTCAACTTTGAAAATCCTAGCTACTAAGGGAAAAGAAAGACACCATCTTTTCTCAAAGAGCAATCAGCACACTCTAATGCACTTTTCCTAAATCCAACATGCAAACTATCAAATGCAAAATGCACAATGCAGGTGTTTGTTTTTCGCTTTCTTAGTATTGATGCCTACAAAGAAAGCTTTTTGTACAACTTTGAATTTGCTTTTAAATGATCAATACAAACAAGTTCACTTTTTCGAAATCAGAGAAGATAGAAGAGATTACAACACTTAACGATTTTCGAAATAAAGACTTGTTTTGACACTTAAAAGAGACAAATTCAAACCAATAAGCAAAAGTAAATGTATAATCAATTTGCAAACAGCCAATGAACTCTCTTCTAAGATCACAATCAATCAGATCTGAATCAAAGGCTACAGGATGACTACTTTACTCATGCAAAGGAAAACTGTAAATGACGCCACAAACACATAAAAAACACTCACAGTCTTTTTGTACAAAAGGAGGCAGAATCTAAGCAAAGAAAAGGAGTTATCTGACTGGTACCTATGCTGGTTAAAGGCTGCAAAAAACAGAGATCAAAACAAGGCAACAGAGAGCAGAGAACCCCAGCTGCACAAGGCCAAATTGGTTCAGCGCAACCTCAACACTGAGGATTTGACATTCAGCACAGGTAGCCTTCACGGGACCTGCGTTGAAATGCAGACTGCCTTCACAGCAGTTGCGCTGAAGGAGAAACTCTCGTTTCTCCTGGGTTCTGGGTCACAAATTGCTCAAAAATCAACAGTTTCAGGCCAAATCAGAAACACAAGCAAGGTATAATCAAAGGGATGCTTTGAAAGTTACTAAGATCTATCACAAGGATCATCAAATCATTTGTGAACCCATTGTTCAGATCATAGACAAGTCCAGCAACTGGATCAAAGCAACAACTTTCTACTTTGCATCCGGGAAAGATGCAGTTCGATTGTTGCTGTCAAGTCTATGAAGTAAAAAAATGATGGAAACACAAATAAAATGACTAAACAAATCTTCCCCAGTGGAGTCGCCAATTTGTTGTGGGGAAAAATGCCTATGTAGGATGATCCTATCCACCTAAGGTGTGACAGTGCCTTAGCAACAAACGAGTACAGCTACACTGGTTTCTTCCTTTATGAAATGTGAAAGAAGAGAGATCAATAGACTTACCGGTGTCTTTCGTTTGTCCCTCGATCCAATTTCCCTTCTCTTTGGGTGTTCACAGCTACTTGCCTTCTTGCTTATCTAGCTACAACTTCCTGCAAGATCAGAAGAGAACAACTACTTGCGACAAGAGAACAACTACTTGAGACAAGAGAAGAACACTACACAAAGACAGATGTTCATATTCATAACTAGTTTAGGATTAGAAATAAACCAAATACACTAATACATTTATACATCAAAATACATCAGCATATAGGAGAAACCAAGATAGCTTTATTGATGAATAACAAGGTTCAGGAAGAGATACAACCCAGAGGGCTCCAATCCAACATCTCCTTCCCAGCAAATGGAATTCCTATCTTCAGCCCCTTCAAAGCATTAAGCACCCACCTGGAGGTATCTATACTCCTGTAAATATGTCTGGTTAGTCGTCCGTGTTCACTCAATCTCCTGAATCTTTCTTGTACGGCGGTCCTTCTGTTCCCTCTGGGTATCAGTCACTTTCTGGTACTTTTGTGGGAGCATCTCCTCAACCCATTGAACATGGGTTATTAGCTGGAAACAATGGTAATAAACCGTTGGGTGTAGGAGACATTTACATGATGTCAGGTTCAGTTCCTGGTTCTCAACCTCAAGGTGGCCAATTACCGCCTGAGGGGCAGCCTCAATTAACGCCTGGGGGGCAACCTTAAGGTACACAAATTGCGTCTGGGGGGCAACCTCAAGGACAGTATGTACCCATAGTACAATACATTCCTCAAGGTCAACCCTAGCCTCAATATGTACCCCAAGGTCAACCTCAGTACCAATTCATAGCTCAAGGCCAACCCCAGTATCAGTATTTACCTCAAGGGTATCAACCTCAAGGTCAATACTCGAGTCAAGGTTATCAACCACCTCAAGGTCAATCTTATGTTCAAGGTATGGGAAATGTACCTTTCAATTATCAATTCTACCCTCAATCCGGTTATGGATCTCAATATCCTCAACCTGTCATGGGTCAATACCTCGGAATGAACATAATGTGGGATCCATCACAATTTCAACAGGTATTGCAGCCAAGCGTATAGATGTCTTCTCAAGCTGGACAACCCTTAGTTGCTAGTTCATCCCAGCGACCAGTCCAGTCTAATGTTCAAACTTTTGTACCTTCGGTAGTTACTCAGTCGCCAATTGCACCTAGCACTCCATCTCAAACGACTGCTGCAACCACCACAACATCTGTTCCTTCCACCACACTTGCTTCTGGAGTATCGACAGCTCCGGTTTCTACTATCTCTGCAACTACTCCTCAGACATCTTTACCATTGTCTGGATCTACGATTCAAACTACGGTTCAGATGCCTATAGGACAACCTGGTTTAAGTACGGTTGTCACTAGTCAACCACAATTCACTTATCAATCGTACCAGGGACAGTACCAATACGAGCCTGCTGTCCAACAGTCGGTTTACCAGTATCAATCGTATCCTAGGTACACTTATCAACAACCTCAAAAACCCCAGTACGGTCCGGTTAATCCTGGTTTTCCAGGAGGATACAATATCCCGAATGCGATACCTATTCCAAGTTATCCTAGATATCCTCCTCCTGGGACTGGTCTTCTGACCCAGAGTTTTAGGGATCCTAATCGGCAATTACCATTTATCACGACTTTGGATTTTCCGGACTTGTCGCGCCTAATGAACGATCCAATAAATTATCTTCCGTTCTGGCTGCCAATGCCAAATAAGTTTCCCAGTGACATTCCCAAGTTTGAAGGTAAGTCTGGAGAGGATCTGTCCAATCATGTGATGACTTACCACCTTTGGTGTGCTTCAAATTCCATCTCGGATGATTCGATCCACTTACGTCTTTTTCAGCGTACGCTCATTGGTCTCGCGGCCAAGTGGTACATTGAGTTACAACGGGCCTCTTTTTGCAATTTTAGTCAGTTAGCTACCTTGTTCCTAACTCATTTTCAGTTGTCGGTCAGATATGATAATGGCACGGAGCTACTAACTTCACTAAAACAGTCGACGTCCACTTATATTTCCAATCATATACATGAATGGAGACGTCGACGGCGATTAGTGAAAGTTTTTATCCCGGACCAAATCTTAGCTGAATGGTTTGTTAAATCATTATTACCGAAGATTACTGAGGATGTAGCTAAGGCCATAGTAGTTACTGAGGAGAAAGTAATTGCTCAAGCGCAGTACCTTGACTTAGTGTAGACTCAGTCAGGTACGTTACACGAAAAGATTCCAGATCTTCCAAAGTCAAATCAAATTGCTGCTGCTCCTTCGGGATCTCATGCTGCTGATGGCATAATTGGTACGGTAAATACTAAAAGCAAGAAGAAATCTTCAAAGAATTCTTCGCCCATTATAACCTTACCAGATTCCCCGACAGGAGAATCTTCTCCTAAAATTTCCGCTGATATTCACGCTGTAGAGTCATCTATGGCTAAATCCAAAAACGGTGGAAAGAAGAAAGGTAAGAAGAAGAGTAAAGCAGAAAAGACTCCAAAGGAGAAAACAGAAAATTCAGAAACCAATGACGAAAAGCGCAAAACTCATTATCCTTGTCTTATTTGTGAGGAGGATCATTTTACAAGAGATTGCCCTCATCAGGCCAAGGTTGTGAAAATCATCAAAGGTTCCTCAACTCCTGCTGTTTTGAAAGATCCATTTCCAAAGCAGGAGAGTAAGATGATAGGTTCTTCCTCGGGTGCCACTGAAGAACCCATATTGATGATGTCTCATGTAAGGGTTGTGACTCGATCACAAGATTATGGTAGTAAAAGTCATGTTGATGGATCGAAAGAAGCAGAATCTTCTCATTCAAATCCATCAACCTCAGCTCCCGGTTCCGATCCACTACAGATCGAGAAACCTAACCCTGACTTAGTAATCAAACCGCCCGCCAAGGGTGTACTTCGAAGGTCTGCTTTCAATCCACATTCGAGAGCGGCCCAGAATTACAACATTGTTGAGGATTTAGCTATTTCACCCTCAGCAATGTCGGCTTTAGAAGTGCTGCAATCATGCCCAGCACAGCGAAAATTACTTTTGTCGACTATAGGAGCTATTGATGTTCAGGACCCGAACCTAATAATCTTTGATCTAGAAAACAGTACACTGCGTTTGCCTCATCAGATGGCTTTCCAGATCCCAGTGATAGTCAAAAACAGGCCTATTCATCGCACTGTAATTGATGAGGGAGCTTCCACGTGTATTATGTCGATACAGTGCTGGAGATCGCTTGGTTCTCCTTCACTAAATCAATCCCCGACAATTCTTAAGGCCTTTGATGGCCGTGGGTTCCATCCGTTTGGCATTCTACAAGATTTGCCTATAGGGGTTGAAGGAAAAACCGTTAGTCTAGATGTGGAGGTGGTTGATGCCCCTCTAGACTACAACCTTCTTTTGGGTCGAAGTTGGTCTTACGCTATGACAGTGGTCGTTTCATCGGTCTTCAGAGTAATAAAGTTTCCACATAATGGCAAGATCGTAACTATAGACCAGCTGTCTTACTTTTCATCCGACCCAGCCTCTTCAGAGAGTATCCAGCATGTCGGGAAAACGACTATCCCTTATAACGATGTTGGTGTAGGATTAGTTAAAGATGTCGGTTTACTGGGAACTTTTCCTTTTCCTCCAATCAACGCCGTGTCTTCGTTTGCATCTATTCATATGATTACTTCAGACACTATTATTTATGACAATCCTTGGATCATTCCTTCTGAATCTGAGATAGACTCATTTGGTGATGCAATGCCTTTGAGTCCATATGAAATAGCCTATGAAGCCGTGCAGTCTTTTACCGACCGAAGTTCAACCAAAATCGACCAAATGAATGTGATCTGTGAGGAATCCCTTTTCGCGTCAACCTTGGAATTAATAACGTTTCCCGAAGTTGTGTCATCTGATGAACAACTTTGTGAAGTCCTGTGCGTAGACGATTTACCATGGGAAGATCTCCATCATAGATCTTCGTTTTTACCTGAGGATGATCATTTTGAAAACGATTTCTCATCAATCTTTACAGCTGAATATGTCAAAGACGCTCAGAGTCCAATGAAACATCCTGACTCAGAGCTGAATTTGGGAAACATTTCTCGCACTATTCCCATTGACATTTCAGTGAAGCCTGGAATTGTTGAACACATTCATATAGGTGCCTCGTGTTTAGATGACGAAATTCAAACATACAAGGCCCTATTTCAAGAATTCCGCGACGTGTTTGCCTGGTCTTACGAGGAAATGCCAGGAATTGATCCCGCTATTGTTGTCCATGAAATCAAGACTTACCGGGACGCTAAACCCGTCCGGCAATGTTTGCGTCAGATTCACCCACGAAAAGCGGCTGCGATTAAAGCAGAAGTTGAGAAGCTGTTGAAAGCAGGTTTCATTTATCCGATCCCGTTAACGGATATGGTATCGAATATTGTTCCGGTTAACAAAAAACAGGGAACAATAAGAATATGTATCGACTATAGGGATATCAATCGTGCTTGTCCCAAAGACAACTATCCAACACCCTATATCGATCAAATAATTGATGATTGTGCCGGCAGTGAAATATTTTCCTTTATGGACGGTTTTTCCGGTTACAACCAAATCAATATTCTACCTGTCGATCAACCAAAAACGGCTTTCATTTGTCCATGGGGGACATTTGCTTATTGCAAATTACCTTTTGGGCTTAAGAATGTTGGAGCCACTTTTCAAAGGGCGATGTCTTATGCATTTCATGACATCAAGCACATTGTGCAACCGTATCTCGATGATTTTCCCGCTCACTCCTTACATCGAGCTGATCACCTTGTCCATTTACGAGCAATTTTTATGAGGTGTAGGCATTATCGTATACGGTTGAACCCACATAAATGTTTCTTCTACATAGAAGTGGGCTGATTGTTGGGATTTGTAGTTTCAAAAGCTGGCATTCGCGTCGATCCCTCGAAGGTAGAAGCTATCATCAAATTGCCTCCTCCTTCGAGTCTTCGCCAACTCTAGAGTTTGCAGGGGAAAGCAAACTTTTTACGCTGATTCATTCCCAACTACGCCGAGATTACCAAGGGTTTTACCCGGTTGTTGAAACAAAATGCTCAATTCTCTTGGGATGAGATAGCTCAGAAATCTTTTGATGCGCTAAAGCACGCGTTGACCTTTGCACCGTTGCTGCATCCTCCCAACTACAACTAGGATTACTTTTTGTACCTCGCCGCCGCTCATTCCACCATTGGAATGGTCTTAGTCCAGGAAGATGAATCCGGAATGGAACATGTGATCTATTATCTTAGGCGGACGTTAAATCCCACTGAGCTCAAATATTCACATGTGTATAAATTGGCCTTGGCGGCTGTTCAAGCTGTCCAACGTTTTCATCACTACATTCTTCTCCATAAAACTACAGTCGTTTCGGATTGCAACCCTATGATCTACATTTTGACTAAAAAATTGCTAGGGGGAAAGTACTCTAAATGGATCGTTATCCTGCAGGAGTTCGACTTGGAATTTGAAAAGTCTAAGTCTAAGAAATCTTTAGTTTTTGTGGAATTGATGTGTGATTTCCTGCGTGCTGACACAGAAACTGTGGCAGAGGAACCCATTACGGATGAATCTTTGTTTCTCATCAGCACTTTAGATCCGTGGTATGGGGATATAATTGTCTATTTCCAAACCCAATCCTTTCGGCCCGAACTTTCAAAGTCGGAACGTCGGAAAATTCGATTCCAGTCCCAACAGTACAAAATTATTGGAGATACTCTTTATCGTCGTGGGGCGGACTTGGTTTTTCGTCGTTGCTTAACTCATGAGGAAGCTGAAAGGGTTTTGAATGACTGTCACTCTGGGGCGTGTGGCGGTCATATGTCTGGGTATGCCACAACCTAAAAGATATTGTGCGCTGGCTACTTCTGGCCGTCTTTGTTTAAAGACTGTATTATTGCGGTCCGGAAATGCCACAACTGTCAAGTGTTTGATCGCAAGATGCGCGCAGCACCTGCTCCTCTCCACCCTATAAGTGCCTTTGGTCCTTTTGCAAAATGGGGTATCGATTTTATTACATGTAACCCTCACTCGGCTGGGGGGCATGTGTATATCATCCTTGCGGTTGATTATTTTACGAAGTGGGCCGAGGCGATGCCTACATTCGAGGCAGACGACAAGACAGCTGCGATTTTTGTATTCAATCATATTATTGCTAGGTTTGGTGTCCCACAAGCGATAATCACTAACCATGGACGCCATTTTCGAAACATTATGATGACAGAACTTACAGGCCAGCTTGGTTTGCGTCACGATAGCTCAACTCCTTATTATCCACAAGCCAATGGCCTGGTTGAGTCTATCAACAAAGTTTTAGTTATCATGATCCGACAAATCATTGGTATTCATCAGTCGAATTGGCACAACATGTTATTTTCCGCACTTTGGGCGTACCGAACCTCAGTGAAAACATCAACAGGGTTCACTCCTTTCCAACTAGTTTATGGTTTGGAAGCAGTGCTGCCCATTGAATGCGAAATCCCGTCACTTCAAATGGCTGTCGAATTACTTCCATCTACTTCTGAAGAGGAGAAGCGTCTATTATACTTAGCTCAATTAGATGAGACTCGACGTAATGCTGCATTGGCAATCGAGGCTCACGCAAAATGGATGAAAGCTCAGTATGATCGTAACGTGACCCCTCGAAATTTTTCGGAAGGAGACCTAGTGCTATTATATGATCAGGCTAACGATAAATTAGGTGCTAGAAAATTCGTTCCTATGTGGCATGGGCCCTACATTGTCAAGCGAAAGCTAGCAAAAGGGGCCTATGAGCTGGTACATTTTGATGGGGACTCTTTGGGTAAGCCCAGAAATGGACTTTACCTAAAGAGGTATTATGCTTAAATGATGGGTATGGAGATTTAGTTAGGTTAGCTTTTTCTTTCTAGCTGGTGTGTTTGTTAGTATAGACAGTGTGCTTAGCTTAGAGAGTGTGCTTTTCGTCGTTATTCTGGCTTATCTTGGTTTTACTCTTGATATTGCAGATGTCGACGCCTCTCCAAACGTACATTGGATTTGCTGATGGTGCTTGTCGTAGTACACGGAATATCTCTTCCGCAGCTTGGGTTATCTATTCGCCCTCTGACGAGTTAGTTTCTATGCATGGGGTGAGCCTCGGTCAAACAACAAACAACATTGCAGAATACAGTGCAGTGATTGAGTTATTGTCTGAATCTGTTTCGTTTGGGATTCGGAGTTTGATAGTGAGGTTAGATTCTGAACTCGTTGTATTACAGCTTAATAGAGTTTATGCCATTAGAAATCCAGTGTTATTAAGATTATTTTTGAGAGTGCGCCTCTTGGAACGTGAATTTGATTACATTGAATATCAGCATATTCCAAGGTCATTAAATACATTAGCAGATGCAATTGCTTCTCGAATGTTAGACAGACATTTGCGATAATCATACATGTAAATTTAAAAAACATTTCATCACACATGTTTAACAAGATAAGCCGGTAATAATGATATATATAGATAGGAGTGTGTCAAAAAATACATCGTCTTCGATCATAGGTTGAAAAACACCTTATGATCGGCAAAAATGATAAGTACAAAAAACCAAAATGTCACATGTGTCTACAAAAAGTGACTAGCCAATCACTGGTGGTGCTCTCTATACGACACCACTGCACGTGCTACCTTACACAAGAACCTCCTAAAAGGTCCTGGGACTGCGACCACATAGCGCTGAAGTCTGATAGGAATATCGTCTATAGTCGTCTCTGGTATGTCTGTCGTAAGACGCTCTAGGTCCTGTTCGAACTCAGCTAGGGTCTCTGCGACTGCATCCTATGGGGCTGGTGCTGGTGCAACTGGTACTCTCCTCTCGAAAGGCCGGAGATTGGCCGGACGCTGTGGACCTACATCTGCATTTTGAAAATTGTCACTGTCAGTTTTGAGATGATATAAAAAACAAAAAAAAGTAAATAATTTAAAAAACTTGTGGAAAATGAAGTACCTGTGTCGTCCCACTGTTCTCCCGCTGGAAGAATCATGTCCGGATCTCCGCGAAAATCAACTCCGGCATACGGAAAATCCTGAATCGAGAAGACCTAGTTCTCTAACAAGTGAAAATACTCCGGTCTAAATCGGACAACCTCCGTGCCCTCGTCAGGATGACGGGCCATCACCGCAACCCATCGCATCAACTTAGGCTCTCGGGGAGGCCCAACCTCAACAGTGAGATGTTGTGGGATCAGCATCGGAACCCTCTCTAGGGCAAAACTCACAACTAAAGGCCCATAACCAAAAGTCTTCAGCTGTCCGTTTTTAGTCCTAGTCAGTTGGCCCTTTAAGTTGGCCAACACAGCATCGCACCAGTTGAAAATGGTGCACCGATAGCAGTCAATCGCCATCCGCATTTGGGACCCAGTGGCAATATGCAAAGCGGCAGTGCCGCAAAGTCTGGTAACTGTAAAGGAAATTACCATAAGTTCAGGTAGGGATATCTTTTTTATTTCTATCCCCTTATCCTGGTTTTGGTTGTTACACCACTCTAGCCGGAGGCTAGCAATGGACTGGCCACCCGGCCTAGTCCCGGACAGAGTCAATTGTTCGCCCCTCTTGGGCAAACCAGTGAGAAAGTAAATATCAGAGGGTTCTATCTCAAGCTGGTGCCCTCCGATGTAAAAGCACTAATCCTGAACGTTCCACCTTTTGACCAGCCACTCTAGAAAGCACACCTGGGCCCTCATGCCAGGTATGGCCCAGTATTTGTAAAGACCGCATGCCTTCAAAGCATCAATGGAAGGTTGATGAATAATTGTGGCCAAATCAACATCTTCGTTCTCTCTCTCGCGCCAATCAAGCATGGTGGGCAATCTACACACCATAAAACATCTGTTAGAGTCCATAAAAATGAATTTTTTTGGTTCATTTTGGAGAATTTGGAGTTCAAAAATCCACTCCGCGGTGTACGTAGCCCGCCTTTAGAGATAGGGCGTATGTACGCACCTTCTCTTAAGGCAAGCTTCGTACGCCCGGAATTTTCCCAATGGAGAAAATGTCGGGGTACGCAGGTCACCCATGGGGCACCTGCGTACCCCGAAAAGCGGACCTTGAAACCCCCAAGGCCTCCAAAAAATAAATTTAAAGCCTAAAAATGAATTCTAAACGGATGGAAATGAAAGGGAGGATGTTGTAGAATACCTGATGAGACGGCGTTCGGTTTCAATGGTCAGATTCTCCGCAATGACCACGGGAAGTTTCTTGCCAAAAGCCCTTTTTCTCTCCTCAACAGTGAAATGGTAAAAATGAAATGGTAAAAGCCCTTTTTATAGGTTTTTTGAGTAAATGAATGTTAAATTTGTTTATTTTCCACCATGAAAAGGTATTTTTCAAAGTATTTTTATCTATATTAAACAGGTATGAGTAATGTGTTGGTTTTTGTTCAGGATAAAAGGATTTTCAGGGAAAATTGTCATTTTTCACATACAAAAACATCAGAGTCATCTTTTAAGCCCTTTTCTGACTCCTAAAACATGAAAAGATTGCCGAGCGTTTCTTTTACACTCGTTAAAACAGAATTAAAAGACGGTCCCCTTATAGCCCTTTTCTGACCGTAAAAACAGGAAAAGATTGCCGAATTTTTGTCGTTTCAAATTCGATATTGGAAATAAAATGACATGTCCTTGATCGCTTTTTACTTTTCAGGTCAAAGACACTAATCATGAAAGTACTCCTTGGTCACAAGATCAAGCGGTTCTCTCAAGTATTATTTTATACTTTTTCGGGCTTGGGAGACACAACTTTACGAAAAAGTTCAACCTGGAGTCTTCTTAAGTTTTTTCAGACTCTCTAAAAATGAAAAACGCCGAGTTTCTCCTATACTGGACTCGTTAAAATTTCACAGTAAAGGACCTGTTCGATTACAAACAGGAACAGACCACTCATTCTTAGGGTTCGAATCAAAACTAAGTTGGACTCATCCGAAGGATGAGCTTATAATCAAGCATATGTTATCCTCCTCAAGCTTGTAAAAAATAAAGAGGTACTTGCCAGAAATGGTGGGGGAAAAGGGGGAAAAATGAGCCTATTTCTTATCCTTTGTCTCAGAAGAAGCCTTATTACCACTCTTGAACACGACACTTTGCATTCACCTGGCTTGGGAAATCCTTTGCCTCACAGTTGATCAAACCACATTGGAAGTTTTCAGCCAGGTATTAACTTTGGGTCAAATGTCACCAAGCCATCTATTGTGTCGTTATGTATTCAAGAGGTCTTTGCATATAAACCATTCATCTGCAAAATACCCGTCATCCATCTTGACCATCCCTGATTCAGTCCTTACAGCTACATTTCTTCAAACTTGATCTATGATTTCGTGTTGTGGGCTTGCCTGCAACGGGTCGCTTTCTATCGACATCAGCACATTATCTAGAAAGATGACCTAGGAATCGTCATTACCTTGAAGTATGCATGCATGAATGGCAGGTTTCTCGCCTTTGACGACAATTTACATCATTGACTTTCGATCGAAGGATTCCGTGAAATGTTCGGCATCAACTCATTCATTCACATCTCATGGATTGTACTGGGTACTTTCAGAGCCATTGACATCACTGGTGGTCTCTCTCACGCTTGTTAACAGTTTACATCATTGACTGGTAATCAAGTGGTTTCTACCATGTTCGACATCAACTCATTTATTCGCATGGATAGAATCGTACCTGTTCGGGAAGTAGAAATGAAGACCCTGGATCTAGTTTCCACCATGCAGGCTGCAAGGAGTTTTGTATTCATTATATAGTAGACTAATCATAAACAGATGGCTGCACCCATACTGTGTCTACAAAGTCTATGATTATGATGTACTGCAAAATCATTCCTGTATCAGAGCAGTAGATAGTGTGTTAGTTAAAGTTTTCAATCTGAGTATGGGAATGCCTACCTCAGTGATGATATAATCTTATATATGTATTTTGTGTTGAATACTTGCAGGTTCCGACTGGGCTCTCCACAAGATAATCCTTGAAATGATAAAGTACTTCACCCTTCCTAGATGATATGAAACCCTTATCTACTACAGGCTTCGCACTTTAGGGGGCAATCTGTTACACTAAAATTTGTCACCATGACTATTTGTAGTTAGTATGGCTTCATCAACTATCATACTATCCTCCTTGGCAAGTCTTATACCTCTGCTCTCCATGTCAAACTCCAAGAAAGAGAGAAAGTCTTCAAAAATCTATATATCTCTGGGTACGCAGTTTCTCTTAGCCTTACCTGCGTGTACGCACCCCAAGTTCACAATACCTGCGTACTTGTACGCTCTGTCTGTAAAGGGGAGGGTGCGTACTCCTGTAAAGGTCAAAAGGCGCAAGTTTCACTCCAAAAAAGTTACTTGTGGTCATTTCTAGAGCATTCTAGAAGTTTGTTTGACGTGTATGGAGCGCCTCCAGATGGTTCATGTATCCCTATGAAAGAGGAACTTATCCCATAAAGAGGGGAGCTATCCCATCCAAAGAGGGGCTTATCCCATTGATGGTGGACCTGAATAACTTCCTCTAGAGCACTATAAATATAGGCATTGGGCTAGAGGGAGGGGAGGTTGAAAGCTGAACATTCCTAAGGGTAGATGCTGCTGGAATTAGGACTCCTTTGTAAAGCTTGAGACGAGAGATTCCCATCCTTTCCTAGCCTTATTTGAGAGTGGGTGAGCTGATCAAACCAAAGTAAAACTCTTGCTGGACCCTAGGAGGGACCTGCACAACACCAAGGCTCAGGTTGTAATGGTTTCTTTTGTTTCCAATTAATACAAATGAACACATTTTTCTCAATAGATTGTTATTCATGATTTGTTTCATATACTCCTTGGTCTGTATGATGGATATGTATTATTTTATGAGTTTATCAGGTGCTATTTAATCTTTTGGCTTGTTAGTGAATGCAGGTTTCGAAGAGAAGGAGGAGCTCATTCGGATCGGCGAGGCTGGACTACTACAAAGCATTGGACTAAAGGTATGTTAAAATCACCTGATTACTTGTATTCTCGATGCATGTTTAGAGAAAGGTAGTGTTTATTTTTCTTGTTTGTCACTAGAAAGCCTTTGCTTCTAGGGAGGTCGGTTTTGTCCGCATTATTGACTCTTTCCGCATGACACCAATGTTCCATAGCTTGTGCTATCTTATCTCCTGACGCTTCTAGTCTGCACACTAATTCTGGATTCCATACTATTGATTTGTTGAGCCTACACCTTCCCTGGCTATTTGCTAACTTCGGGATCCACTCATACAATTTAGAAGGAAAGGATGCAAAGAAAATTTCGTGGATTTCCATATACAAGTAATGCTCCAACCATTGTTCTTTAGACGCTCATGGATTTCTGTTCTCCCGCGCCACGAACTCGTGAATCTTCTTGCCTAACCACTCTTCAATTTCTTTTTTCGTTGGATTCTAGTGGCACGACATCAGAGATCCTTTATGAAGATATTGATCCTGGCAACAGAACCATTTGTTGGCTTGTATGGGTCTGACCCAGGTTAAGAGGTGATTTAACCAAGCAAATCCCGGTACTATTGGCCCTTTCGGCAACAGTCCGTGGAGCGCGGGCTGAGGTCTCACCCAAAGTAGTATGGGAGGGTGCTAGAACCAGGTTTTCGCACCTTCGGGATGTCTGATGGGCTTCTGGACGTCTACGGTTTGACCGGTTGCTACATGCACTTGCTATCCATTCGCAACCTATGGTGTTGCTTTCGCACAACCCTAATTGGGGCACAACTCGTATAATACCCAAGTTCCTTGCTATTTAATCTGTTACTATCTGATTACTTAACTTGTTTATGTAGGACTAATGATTATTGCAGCATATTCATCAATCATATCAGTGCGCGCGATAAATAAACCAACATAACCATAAAGAAGGAAATGTACAAAAAATACATAGAAATAAGAATCAACTTCTCTTTATTAATCTTCAATCCCAATTATAGCCTCGACACCGCCCTGTGCACTCAGCTACAGGGGTTCGCGCACTTAGCTGTGGACTCTACGAGGCCTCTGCGCACTCAATTGCAGAGCCTCCTCCTACTACTATGATCCAATACACTTAGAATCCTACTCTAAGCTCAAACCATTCCTTCCTTTTTTCTTTGCTATTAAGTATCTTTACAACTTAGAGCCTCACTCTATTTATACAATCCCATTGTCCACAGACCATGGGTAGGCTGACATGACTTTACATTACATTACATTACTTTAGGGTGGACAACCCTATGAATTAACCTCTACATTGTGCTCCACGCCGGCAATTCATGGAGTCTTACAAAACCTTTGACCAAAACTTGGGCTTTGAGACCCAAAACATGCTGTGGGGGGATTCCACGCCCAACATTTGTAATCAAATGATTCTCTAGACTGTATTTGTAATTGTTGCAGCATATGCAGTGCCTGCTCATCTTGGGTTAGAAAAACAATGTCCTCATCATTTACTCCCATTAGGTTAATTTTTGTATCTTGTTCTGGATCTTCTGGATGGGATGTCTCTGCATAACTCTCTTGAAAAGGAGGCCTAATGTTCTAATCCAGTCCATTTTTCCCAATGTTTTGATTTTGGTTTTTTTTAAATTCGGGTTTCTAACTGGAGGTGCTTGTTGGTTATCCCATTGGGGTTTCCTTTCTATGTTCTCTATTCTATCCATTAGTCATTCCATACTTTTGGCTAAACTATCTATTTTAATGTTAGATGGTGAAGTTTTATCCATAATAGTTCCTCTTTTTTCATTTCTAACTCTAGACCTTTTAGCTAACAAATTAGCTTTAACACTAGCAGCTACACTTTGCATTTCTTCTAATGTTGGGGGGTTTCTTTACCTAAGTTTGTATGCCATATCTGTGTCAAAAAAATAAGGGAACTTTATTAATGCTAAGTCAGAGGGGGGGTCTAAGATTAACTAGGATGGCGTTATATATGCTATTGAATCTAGTGTAGTAATATTGAACAGTTTCATTAGGTCCTCTTCTAATATTCTCATATTTTGAAAGGATTTGTAGGGGATTCTTTTTCTTTTCCCATCTGTTCAAAAATTGTTGGTGAAGTGCATATAAACTATCAATACTATTTGCAGGTAATGCTCTAAACCATTTCCTAACATCGCCAGCTAAAGTATGGGCAAAGAGTCTCATTTGAAAATTATCTGTGTCAATCTCATGCAACTCAAAGTAATATGTTATCTTGTTGACATGTTGTTGAGCAGTCTAATGTCATGTGCCATCAAATTGAACGATTTTACTTTGGTAGTCTGCTGCCATAGCACTAAGTTGGGCAGGTAAAACAAGAGGAGCATGTCTATTTTCCATGGCTATAAGCTGGGAGGGGTTAAGATGTGGATGAAGAATGGAAGAAGAACCAGGACCAGTAGGTGATGAATGGGAGATGATAGGTTGATGAGGGAGAGTAGGTATAAATGATGGTGAAGAATGGACTTCATAAGGTATTATTGATGAATTTGAAGGGAACAATGGTGAACTCAAAGTAATGGATGATTGTTCAGAAAGCTCAGGGGTTGTGGCAACATTAATGGATGATTGTGGAGATTTCAGAATGTATTCATCAATGGATTTGTTGGCTTGTTGTACTTCAAGGTCTGCAATAAAATTAGGATCTAGAATAGTTTCACTGAGTGCATTTTCAAATTTTGTTCTAAATAATGATTGTTCAAATGGCACATCAAAGGGAAGTTCTTCTAAAAATAACCACTCATTAGGACATGAATTAGCTTTAACTAATGGTATCTAGCTAACTGAACTTTCTTCTCTTTTGGATTTTCTTGAAATTAGGTTAGGATTATCAACTACTAGGGCAGGGTTTGGATCTCGAATAGCTCTAGTAAAATGAGTCTTCCTGGAAGCCAAAATTTCGAACTTTTTAATTGTTTTTGTGATATTTTTTGAAGGTAACTTCTAAAAAATGATTTTAAGAGGCTTATAATGAAGATTTAGAATTTTCTTAAAGCTTTATTAGGACCGAGGATTCAATGTCCCCACCGGAGTCACCACTATGTTAGCACTCAGAATCTTCTCTAGAATTTATCAGAAGAAAGAAAATGACCGAGGTAACCACAAACCAACTTTTAAGCATAGGCTCTAGCCAACCTATGGCTTAGAGAGGGCTCTCTCTATATGATTTAGCTTTGTTTGCTGGGATTTCAGGCTAGTTTTGAATGTTCATGGGGTTTTTATTTATATTGAAGATTGGATGGTGGAATCCTTTAAACACATGGATAGAATGATGTCTTTAGACCATTGGGCTATGGAGTCAACATAAGGGCAGAAAAACTGGAATTAACTCACTAAAGGGAGTGTTCAAAGGGCAAGCTAGTAGAGTACAGTGCAGTTCTTTGGGCCAGATGGGTGAAATAGTCTTAACCAGGGTGATAGAGCAATTAAGAATTCTCAGACTGGGATTAAAATGAGGAACAGGGGGTAATCAGAAACAAAGGGAAATTAAGAATCCTTTACTATAGATTACAAAGAGATAACCTAAACTAAGGAGCAATTAAGAATTCCTTAACTTAGATATTCAGTAGAAAACATTTAAATGCATGACAATTAAAACATAGTGAAATTAAGAAAATTCAGAGATATCATTCCATGTTATAGCATTCAGATTTAGATATACATTAAATATGGTGAAAAAACTTTAAGAAATATAACAACAACATGAGTGAATACTTGTCTACACTTCTCTCTACACATGAATCATGTGAAATATCTTGTCTTTATTCATCAATCTAGCTTGCAGTTCTAGTCAGTGATACAATAGCTTGAGTCTTTTGATCAAGAAGTCTATAGAAATGTCTAAGAATCCACCCTACAAACTTCGAATTGTGAAGTATTTATACAAAATTTTATTACAAAAATCTCAAACTAACTTGAGATTTAATCTAGGAAATACAAATATATTCTTGCAAGAAGATAGAGACAACTATTGAACTACTTTCATGCTATTCCATTTATTTTGGTGTTGTCGACCTTTAAGGTTTGGTTTGTAGCACTTTATGCTCTTTGCCATTTGAACTTTCATGTTGGAGGCTTTAGTTACTTTTGGCTTTCATCTGATACTCTTTGGCACTGATACTCTTTGACCATGCTGACCTGCCTTTACCTTTTACCCTACTGACTGTACATTAACCTTTTAGTACAATTTACTATAGTAAATCAGTCATTTTTTCCCATAATTCAGCATTAGGTAACTTGATTTTCAACATCCTTCTATATATCTCATCTGCCTCGATATACTTAGCAAAAGTAGGTCTACTGATGAATAGGTGTTTCACCTCATACTGGAGGAAAAACGGGCTTTCAAATGTCTGGTAAAGAACTTTGCATGTTGGCAATGAATTTATCGATGATGTATTGGCCTATTATTTAGCTAGCTCTCTAATTTTGTTGTTATAATCCTTTTATGTCATCAGCTTGTCATTTATGACCAAGGGACTAGGTAACCCTTTCTCTCTCAAAATGTGAAACTTGGTCATATATCTAACAACTCTTACTTGCATATTTTGACATTTTTCATCCAAGTTTGTCATTAAATTTCTCTTGGAAAGGACCTTTCTTACCTCAAAAATTGTTTCTTTCCTATCCTCTATATCCAATTCTTGAAGTTCATACTTTTTTTACTATTGAGGAAGTGGATAAGTCTGGTTGCATCTTCAGGCATGTCTCCTAGTTCTTCCTTGACATTTTGGATAGCTTCTATAGATACCTTTATCAGGTCTATCTGTTCAAAAATTACTTGAATTGATGGCCAAATATCATTGACAGAGTCAATGATATTGGCCCATAATAGTTCCCTGTCTTGACCAAAGGGTTCCTTTAGTGTTAGAGCTTTCTCCATGGCCTTTAATATTTCATTCATTCTGGCATCTTTCAGCACTTCTTCCTTGTGCATGATCTTGGCAAGCTTGCAATCTATTTCCAAGCTTGTCACATGTTCTTTCAGTTTGTTCATTTCTATAGCCTGAATAGACATTTCCTCCATGGCTTTGACCAACTCAGCTGCTTTTTCTCTTGATGCACCTGCTGTTGATGTAGACTCTATTGAAACTGGTTGTGCTATAGGAATGGGATCTGTGTGAGCCAATGAGGCTACCGACATTAAAGGGAATGTTGTTGAGACCGTTGGGATGACATTTGGAGATGTAGTGGTAATATCACTTTACTTCAATTGAATTAAAGTGTCTAATTATTTCTCTATCTCCTTCAACTCATCATTAAGTTTTAGGACCAAGTCCATCAACTCTTCATGTCTAGTTTGGCTCGCTAAGACCTCCTATGTTTGGGGATGTTCCAGCTGAGGTATCTTCACTTGTTTTTTATTGTTGCAATGTCATCATTCTTCTTCTTTATCAGTTGTTCAGTGGCTTTAATATCTTTAGGATCATGTCCCAATTCAATTACTAAGTCTTCCAAAGACTTGATTCTAGTATCATTGGCCTGTGAGGAGGTCTTCTCTATTCGATATTGAGCTAAGATATTGCTCAATGAATTTTGCAACTGATGAGCATATATGGCTTTACCTGTGAGGGTGAAGTATATCATCTCTCTAGCCTATTTGTGCAGTTAAATTTGGTCTATGGGATGAATATCCGTTGCCATCACTTCAAAATCAACTCTCTTAAAATCTGCTGATGTCCTTGCCTATTGTGCAGTTGGTTTTATGAAGGACATCTCTAATTTTTTCTCTTTGATATCAAAAGCAAACATCAACCTTGTCTGATTGGTAGGTGTGAGTTTGAGATACTTAGCATAAGTTTGGGCCTTTAGTTTCTCATTTCTCATTTTTATCTCTTTATATCTATCTTTTATATCCTTATCCTTATCATCAGGCCTACTGAATGAGGATACCTCTACACTTAGCTGTCTTTCCAAAATATAGGTATGTGATGTAAATGGCCCCTGTGTTTTATTAGATAGAGTTGTGCCTTTACTTTTGTCCAGCTCAGTATCAATTTTTTCTACTAAGCCTTCTCTGTCTTCCTGCTCTGAAATAGGATTTAGCCTAGGTATTTTGCTCTAACTAGTCCCATATTGTATATTTGATGTGCCCATTCCTGAACTTGAGGGTTTCTCCATGGTCCTTTTGGGGTTCTTTTCCTCATTTCGAGAATTCTGCATGATAGGAGGGGTGCTCATGGCTGGCTCTTGCTGTTCAGGTACTTGGAAAAAAGAGTTCTCATCAAACTGTCTTTCTAAGTCACATAAGGCATTCTCTACATCTACCTCTGTATTGTCTTTGTCTACAAGAGTGTTTTCCGTCCACTCAAATTGATTTGCATATCTTTCTATCTTTGGTATAGTGTTGTTGGGAAAAGTATCTATTCAGAATGCCCCTATCCCACTCTAAGGTGTGACAGTGCCTTAGCAACAAACAAGGAAAACTACTTGTGTATTCTTCTTTATGAAATGTAAACGAAGAGGAAGGATAAACTAACATGTGTCTTGCGCTAGTTTGTTGATCCAATCGCTCCTCTCTTCAATAGCTCCCTGCTCCCTGCTCCCTTACCGGCCCAGCTTCACCAAATTCCTGCAAGATCACAGAAGAGAGAAACTACACGAAGATATAGATTTACATTCATAAAAAGCTTAGGATCAGATTAAGCTAAACATGCAAATATAACAAAACATCACTGATACACAAGCATGTAGAAGAAACTCAAATAGTTTTACTAATGCAATAAAAAGATCCAGGAGGAGATACAACCAAGTGAGTCCCGATCCAGCATCTACCTCCCAGCAAAGGAATCCCTTCCTCACCTCCAACAAAGCATAAATCACCCAATGTACTAATCTCAATCTCAAACCAATAGCAATTCTCTACAAAGTACAAAATTCCAGCCTCTGGATCTCTGGGATGAGGGATCCATATATAGATGTAAGCAGAGAGGATGAGTCAGCTTATGTTTTGACTTGTGGCTTCTCTCTGTCATTTCTTTCTTCCACTTGGAGGCTGAGATCCTCTTACTCATCCTTGGTCGAACTCAGTGAGGCAAGTGTCATTGAGGAAGATTCTGGAAGCTTCCATTGTCTATCCACCTCGCGGAATGGCACTGCCATTTGGCATTTCCCGCTCAGCGCACCCTGGTAGTGCATTTAGGTGTGTTGCAATGCACCTAGCTAGTGTACTGGGGTGCTTTGCAACGCAAGCAGCTAGTGGAGCACTTGAATTGATCCTGATTTGACTGATTCTGAGTAGTTTTTGGTGGAGAACTTCTGGGAGAAGCTGTCATTGGTTGACCTTGTTCCTTTAGGGGCAGGAACAACACTTTTAGGGACTTTGGATCCCTTGGGTTATGGACATTTCATGCTCAAAGCTGTAAGGCACAAAAATGTCTATAACAGTTGCCCCCTAAAGTATGAGGCCGTTTATCGGGTGAAATGCTTTATTAGGAGGATCCGAAGTTCTTTCAATGCTGGGAGGAGACCTATAATAAGATACAATACAATACATCATTTTCATACTATTTTCATGATCTAGCTGAGGCGGGCATTCCCATGCTCAGCTTTATAAATTCATTTTTATGTGCATAGGACAGACAATCGTCTGATTGTAGACTGATGATCCTGCTGAAATCATCATCCTTTTGGTAGGATGATTATCTGTGCTGCAATGCCGTACATGTCAATGTCTTTATTTTTCCTGAATATATATCGCAGCCCGGATGGATGAAACTAGATCCGGGGTCTTCAATCTCGTCCGATCTTCACTCTAAGTACAAGTCGATCCATGTGAGAAATGTTTTGAAGTCGAACATGGAAAGACATCACTTGATTACCAGTCAATGATGTAAACTGTTAACAAGCGCGAGAGGAATCACCGATAATGATAATGACCCTCAAGGTACTGCAGTACAATTCACGTGGTGTGAATAAAGGATTTGGCGTCGAACACCATGCAAAATCTTTCGGTTGAAGGTCATTGATGTATACCTGTCACCGGAAGTGAGAAACTTGCCATTGAGGCATGCAAGCTTCAAAGTACTAAAGAGGGTGTTCCTAGATCAACTTCTTGGATAATGAGCTGATGTCGACAAGAAGCGATCCGATGATATATAGTTCAGGGTGGTGGTCATGAAAGAATGAAGTATAATGTATGGTAGTGGATGGGACACGGGTGACTTCTCTGGATGACTTCTCTTGAACATATCGGTGACACTTATATGATGGATTGGTAGCATTTACCCCAAAGGTGGATGGTATGGCGGGACCATGGTGATGTGACTGGTGAATGAAATAACCCAACCCGACTCAGGCATGGAGTGGAAGTCTCATGTTCAAGAGCGACTTGCTACGAACAAAGGTTCTTTGAGTTTCTTCCCAATTTTTCCCCAGTCATTGCTGACCAGTACCTCTTTATTTTTGTCAAGCTTGAGGAGGATAACATATGCTTGTTCTATAATTTTCCCTTCGGGCAAACCCATCGCTATGTTTTAACGAGCCTAGCGATAGTGAAACTCGTTCTCGTCTAAAGACAAGTTTGTCGCTATTCATGTTTTTAACGAGTTTAACGACAAAGATAACTCGGTCCTTTTCCCTTTTAGGGAGTCTGAAAAGGTACGTAAAGATAACTCCGGAAGTCCTTTTTCGTCATCTAATCCCTTAAGTCCGAAAAAGTATAAAACAATACAGAAGGGATGAATTTTCGATAGTTTTAATGAGCCGAACAAAAAAAGCACTCGATCTTTTTGTGCAATAATCCCTCAGGTCCAAAAAGATTAAAATCTAGAGGAGGGATAGCACTTCCGATCGCTTTAACGAGCTGGAAGGCCAAAACTCGGCAATCTTTTCATATTTTACGAGTCAGATGAAAAGAGCTTAAAGAAGGCTCGTATTTTGAGGAACGAGTGATAAAAACGGGTAGCAGCTAATTCCAGGTAAGGGTTGGAATTTTCCAATCACGGCAGGGTCACAAGGATAGCTAGTGAAATCACTCTTCACAACTGTTCCTCAAAATGCGTAAACAATCAAATGGAGGTGAATGATTGGCCAATGTAAAAGTGGAGGTGACGGTGCAAACACGACCAAAGCTTTAATGGCTGATAATGTTACATTCACGGTGGTTATTTACCGGAGGATAGTTCATTTTTTAACGAGCTTAAACGCAGGTTGAAACGCTTGCTCGATCTTATGTTTATTTTTTAACGAGCATGAACTATGTGCTAAAACTGCTCAATCTTATGTTTATTTTTTAACGAGCATGAACTATGTGCTAAAACTGCTCGATTAATCCAGTCATATGATAAGAATGTCTCATTGAAGATGCCATTTTTTATGGAGCTTGCAACTTACAAAGCTTTGCCCCGCATCCTTTCTTTATGCAAGTTCGGAAACGACTAATCCTACGAGTTTAAAGGGTTAGAGGTCCTAAAAATTTAAAAAATAAATAGCCGCCCCTTGCTTGCACTCCAAAAGGTTTGCATGCCCCCAGGTATATAGTACGATTTCAAGGTTACCCCTCAATTTGCAGATAAAACATTTGTTCTACCAGGAAAGGCCTACCTCTTTCAGGTTATTCAAAGTCTGTTTTATTTGTGGTGCAAACAAAACACTTCTTCGACGATGTCTACCGAGATAAACAAAGGTAAGCGGCGCCGACCCAGCTTACATAACTTTGACAAGAGAATCTTATTCTAGAATAACCCTCTTCCAGCATGCGCGAGGTACAGACTAGTCATATTCTCCCGCGGAAACCTACCCTATACCCAAAGTTTTCCTGCCGAAGCAGACCAGGACGCATGCCCCCTGGGTTCTAGTCATATCCTTCTGAATTACTCGCGCTCATCGGGAGGACGGACCGTGGGTTGAGACATTTCTTGCGCGAAGAGACCATTTAGGGATGGTATATGACTATTTGCGATGCGTGATCCGGGAAATGAAAGCTGGTCTACAAGCTTGACCACTCTTCCTTCGTGCGGAAAACACATTACTCTAAAGAGTGAGGAGACGATGGCTCCCATGAAATATATATAGTCTCATCCAAGGAGTAGGTTATAATCCAAGGGTCCTTGAACGACCATCACATTCATTTGAATGGTCTTCCCTTTCAATGTTATGGGCACATTGGGGAGGATCCCTAAAGGTCGACTGGTTCCTTTATCGAAGCCTGTCAGATTTCTCATTTCAGGCAAAAGTGATGGCGAACCAAGCGCTTTCCAATCAATAGAGGAAAGGATACTCACAGATGCCCCCTCATCAATGATGGTGCCAGCCATGACCATTCTGTATATTTGAACAATAATTTGAAATGGTATGCTTGCTGGCAAACGGGGTCTACCTAGTTGGTTCCAGTCGAAGGATACAACTAGGTTGCTTGGTGGTGGGACCGAGTAGACGGTCGGGTATGGCTCTGACGAACTTCATTCCTGCGATAAAGGAATGGGTGGATTGCCCCCGTGTTCGTCGGAGTCTGTGTTGATGAAGAGAATTTGGACGGTGTCATCCTTATCCTCTTCAGTGACTGTATCATTCGAAGATAAAACCTCTGAAGGCAAAACCAGGTCAACTTCCGCCTCGACCTTTTGACTTTCGTTTGATATGGATTCAGTTGGTTTATCTTCAATGATAGATGCTTCAGCTGACCACTTGAGCGGGCCAGCTGGATTCTCAACTAACGAAGGACTTGGCAAGAGTTTTTTATATCCAGGAGGAAGTCGTAATAGTGAAACCGGACGATCATCCAAAACTCTTTTAGCTTCGTCTAAGAAGGGACAATGGTGGAGGGCATGGTTTCCTTCGCACAGTCTACAGGGAGGTCTAGCCCTCCCTTTTTGTCCTGGGACTTCACTTTCGCTAGTTGACGGTGTGCTTTCAACATGGCTATCAGAGGTTGACGACACCGGATTGTGCAAACGAGGAGACCAGTCCCTTAGTATCCGAGGGATACAAGGACAATCTCTATGAAAGTGGTCTCCTCTACAAATGACACATGGCGATTTAGGCCTAGTCGGTGTTGTGTGTGGATTTTCATCAGACAACACTTGTTTTCCCTTATTTGCCTTTAGCTCCTTCTTCTTTTTCTCTTTCTTCTTCTTTTCCTTTTTCTCCTTAGGAACTTGGTTTTTAGCTTTACCAGTCCCGTCACGCGAAGAGGAAGGAAGAGAGGAAGAATTAGAGGAAGTAGAAGGTTGGTGGGAAATTCTCGACCCGTCTAACTGCTGATTCGACTATTCAGGAATAGTGGTGTTCTGAACGACGTTGGTTGAGAAGAGCCAGACCGACAAGCCAATTGTCAGTCCTGGAAGCGACAATGTGGCCATATGGGGCACACCAACATCTCCCCAAGAGGAGAAGGGACTAGGATTTCCACCAAGGGGAATTCCTTGGTTGGTAGGCTCCATTTTCTCAACCTGAAGATCAACGCAGCAAAAAGGGTATGAATATTCCGTTTAAAATAAATTTTAACGATGCTTGGACACAACTTGCTTTTTCAATTTTAAAGAGTCAAGAAAAAGCAAAAGATGACTCTAGTCTCCTTCGATTTTTAATGAGCCTGAAGTGACAAGTGCTCAGATGGACCTTTTCCGTTAAGGAGTCTAAAAAGGAACGAAAGGGACTGCTATGGAGTTCTAGGTAGAGGGTGTGCCAAACCAATCGCAAAACCGCAGAATACTTTTTAGGGTATGGGCGGTCAATCTTCCCGAATGCTGTGTTCAGTGCATTGCGATCAGTAGGGCGGCCGACACGGCTTCCTATGGATAAAGGTTTTATGCCTATAGGGGTCTCCCAATATATACTCGACGGTACGTGGGAGCACAATTCGTACTGGCACTTATCGTCTCACAGTGGAGGAATCACCCAACCAACAGTGAGGACAACAGTTACCAGGCTTTACGACGCTGGAACACGTCTCTTGCCTAGACCTCTATGTTGTGCGTTAAGTTACAAAGCATTGTTAAGTTCATTCAATTTATTTTAGGTTGATCTTTCTTAGAAGTTTGCCTTTTTGGATCACCACGAGATGTAGATATAATTCCTAAATGCAGTCTAAAGATGATAAGCAAGCTTTTATCTCTTTTCAACCATGAAAATCCTAGCTACAAGGGGAAAATAAAGACACAATCTTTTCTCAAAGAGCAAAGAGCACACTGTAAATGAACTTTTCCTAAATCAAACCATACAAACTGTCAAAATGCAAATGCACATGTGCATGTATTTGTTTTCACTTTCTTAATATTGATGCCTAAAAAGAAAGTTGTACAAATTTGAATTCGATTTCAAGTGAAAAACACAAACAAGCTTCTTTTCGAAATCAAAAAGACGATTACGACACTTTATGATTTTGAAGTAAACACTTGTTTCGACACTAGAAATTCACAAATTCAAACCAAAAGAAAAAATTAAAAGCGTAATCAACTGTCAACAGCAAACGCACTTACTCCTAAGATCAAAACGACACTTATGATAGGTCTAGATCTAAGGGCGACAGTATGACTAGTTTACTTCTGTAATGGGAAACTGAAAATGATGTAACAAATACACAAAAACAAGTACAGTTTCTTTTATACAACTGAGGTGGAATTAAGGCAAAGAAAAGGGGTTTTCAGATAGGTACACACACTGATAACAAGCTGCAAAAATAAGAGATAAAACTGAACAAAATGAAGCAAAGAACCACTGCTGCACAGGGCAAAGGCTGATCAGCGCACCTGTTGCACAGAGAAACTGAATTGCAGCGCAGGTAGCCCTCTCGGGACCTGCGTTGAAATGCAGAACCTCTTCACAAAGCCTGCGCTGAGGCAGAAATGAGAATTTTCTCTGGGTTCTAGGTCACGGTTTGCAGTTTAATCTATGGTTTTTGGCCGGATAAAAGCTATCAATAAGGTACAATTAGAGGGATGATTTAAAGGAGGACTAAGAGCTATCACAAAGGGCAATTAGAGCATTTGTGGATCAGCTGTTCAGATCATAAACAGGCCCATTGAATGGACTAGAGTAGCAGATCTCTACTTTGCATTTGTAAATGGCAAATGCAGTTCGATTCGCCACTCCTAAGTTTATGGGAAGAACAACAATAGAAACCCAAATAAACTAACTAGATATGATCCCCAGCGGAGTCACCATTCTGTTGTTGGGAAAAGTATCTATTCAGAATGCCCCTATCCCACTCTAAGGTGTGACAGTGCCTTAGCAACAAACAAAGAAAACTACTTGTGTATTATTCTTTATGAAATGTAAACGAAGAGGAAGGATAAACTAACGTGTGTCTTGCGCTAGTTTGTTGATCCAATCGCTCCTCTCTTCAATAGCTCCCAGCTCCCTGCTCCCTTACCGGCCCAGCTTCACCAAATTCCTGCAAGATCACAGAAGAGATAAACTACACGAAGATATAGATTTACATTCATAAAAAGCTTAGGATCAGATTAAGCTAAACATGCAAATATAACAAAACATCACTGATACACAAGCATGTAGAAGAAACTCAAACAGTTTTATTAATGCAATAAAAAGATCGAGGAGGAGATACAACCAAGTGAGTCCCGATCCAGCATCTACCTCCTAGCAAAGGAATCCCTTCCTCACCTCCAACAAAGCATAAATCACCCAATGTACTAATCTCAATCTGAAACCAACAGCAATTCTCTGCAAAGTACAAAATTCCAGCCTCTGGATCTCTGGGATGAGGGATTCATATATAGATGTAAGCAGAGAGGATGAGTCAGCTTATGTTTTGACTTGTGGCTTCTCTCTGCCAGTTCTTGCTTTCACTTGGAGGCTGAGAGCCTCTTACTCATCCTTGGTCAAACTCAGTGAGGCAAGTGTCATTGAGGAAGATTCTAGAAGCTTCGATTGTCTGTCCACCTCGCGGAATGACACTGCCATTTGGAATTTCCCGCTCAGCGCACCCTGGTAGTGCATTTAGGTGCGTTGCAACGCACCTAGCTAGTGTACTGGGGTGCTTTGCAACGCAGGCAGCTAGTGGAGCACTTGAATTGATCCTGATTTGACTGATTCTGAGTAGTTTTTGGTGGAGAACTTCTGGGAGAAGCTGTCATTGGTTGACCTTGTTCCTTTAGGGGCAGTGTTAGCTACCTATACCAATAGGTTTCATATTTCATGATTGGCTAAAAGGTCCAAATATGCTCTGCTTTGATGATTCAAAGATCACATATTTCCAAGAGAATCCAATCTGTGCTTATAGCTTGGTATGGACTTAAAATTTTGATGGATGGTCCAACAGTCTAATCTGGATCATGTCATGTTTTAAATTTTCAGTTGTAGATTAGAGAAAGAAGTCTGTCCAAACTGTTTAATCTTGGCAGACAAGTAGTTTAGGTAGAGAAGAAAAGGCTCCCAAAAGCTTAATCTGGGACCTTGGAAGAAATAAGGGTAGAAGTATATAGAAAAAACGAAAGAAAAATCCAAATAAAAGAAAAGGCAAGTAAGGGTCTGCAAGTCCAAGTGCACCCTCCAAGAAGAAATAAAAAATGCTAGGCAAGTAGCTGGGTAAGTAGTTGGGGTTGCAGAAAGGTTATCTTTACCATTGCAGGTGTGTTAACTTGGTTTACCAAAGCAAAGTCAATGAATTGAGAAGGTGTTCTTCTTCATCAAGTTCCAGCAAGCGAAGGAGCATGTCTAACCTCCCTTATTCCCCTTCCACTCTTATTACTAACATCCCTTCATCCATGGAGATTGATGAGAAATTTCTAAGGTTTTATGATGGTTCTTGTTCATTTAAAAGCCACATTTCCTGTGTAAAATTCTTTTCATTTTGATCTACTCCCTAAACTAAGTAAGTTTCAAATAAACTTAGTGATTTTCCCCTTCATTCTCATTTTCCCCCATACTAACTTTAACTCTACTATGTAAATCCCCTATGGTACCTTTCCCCTACTAGTACTAACACCATGGTGTATAAACCCCAAATTTTGTATAAATATCCCTCCCCTGGCATTATAGCCATATGTTCTCTTAAAAAGGAATCAAAATGACATCTGGTCACTTTGATGAACCTATACCTCATCTTTATCCCTTGTTTCAATTCATTCCACTCATTAAACCGTCATCTGCAAAGAAAAACCCTATAAGAACCCCTTCCTACCCATAACCCCTTTGAAATTATGAAAAAACCCATGAAAATCCCGAAAGAACAACAAAAACCCCCTTTCCTATAGTTCTCCGCTCTAAATATTTAAATGAATATTTAATTAAGGCCGGCGGGGCCCCCAAACCTGCACGATCCGTCGGAGGGCCCGCCAGCCGTCGATCTTCCGCCACCCATGATCCAACGGTGGGCGGTCATTTCTGTTCCCCGACCTGCCGACCTTTAGCGTCCGGGGAAAGTGGTTTCCCGCTCCGTACCCTGGACGCGTGTCAAACGCCGGGGTTGTTCGGAGCCCCCCTCCCCGATACCACTCATCAGCAAAGGCGGTGCGGGGAACCCACTTACCACCATTCCGATACCGCCGTCCCTTATGTCATCGTTGCGTCATCCTGACGTAGCACCTTTCGCCCACCCCCGCGCCATGTGATCCTCCACGTACTCCTGCCACCTTATTCACTCGCCACCGTGTCCTGCCACCCTGGCTCACACCTCAGCAACCACGTCACCTCCGTACCCAGGTCCCGCCATGACGTCATGCTGACGTCATCGGCGGAAAAGCGCCAAATGCATACTTTTTCCAAATTTAACGTTATAAACGACCAAATGAGCCGTTTTGGGTCATTTTCACGTGCAAAGGAAGTAGCCGTTGTCAACCAGCTGCCGCGAAATTTGTCCCCAGCCATCAAATTCAACATTTCGACCGCTACAAGTCCAGAATTCGACGGCATTAGAACTCCACAGCCCGGCCCGCAAGCTTCCAAGCTAGTTTTTCCAGGTATTTCACCAGTTTTCCCCACTTTTGCCCATGCATTCCAATTCTCTGTAAATTCACCATTAAAAACTGGTAAAAAATCCTAAATTCAACTCTACTTGTTACCTAAAGTAAGCCCAAGCAACCTGCACACCCCTGAACTATAATTCGACATTAGAGCGGTCATTCCACGGGTTGAAACCATAAAATTGTCCTCGAGGTGCTCGGCATTGTTCCCTTTTGTCGAGTACAGGCCAGCTGCATTTTTGCCAAAAGAAACCTCATTACCTCTGCAACTTACCCTTCACAGTTCACGTCCCTGAGAGGTTGCAGCAAACTGCAGAAACCAGCTTGTATTTTCACTGAGAAAAAACACTTCAGACTTGGTCTGTATTGGTCCTATTACTCAAGCTTTTGAAAAGACTCTGTAAACAATTGCCATCACCTTATTTCAAATCAAGTTTTACAATGGCTGCTTCTGCATCCTCATCCCTCAGTGTAGCTCCATTGAATCCAACAAATAGAGAGCTAGAGGCCTTGCCATTGGTTGACAAGGACTGTCTTATTGAAGACTTTGAGGGCAACAGGGACTTCTTGCAGACTTTCAGTCAGTTGAGAGAAGACTATAAGGATGGTCATGGTACACATGGGATATGGGAGTCAAACCTACCATACTATTGTCTCCCAGCTGTAAATGTCTTCCCTGAAGTCATTCACCTATGTGCTGAAAACTATAATGTGCAGCACAGGACTGTAAGCACTCCATCTGGAAGGATCCTTTTCTACATTAATGCTGAGTCTATCAACAAAATGTTACATTTTGATCAGACAGAATTGCTAATCCCGTTTTCCATAAGCTATTTGCTAGAGACTGGTGAAAAGATGACCAGTGAGGAGATTCAAAAGGTCACCAGAGATTTCATGAGACCTGAGTGCCAGCCTACAGAGCCACCTCCTTACCTGGGTATCCATTTCAATGATATAGGCAGGCTTTTACTGGACATGATTGCCTATGTGCTGGGATACAAAAACAGTGAGCACGTGGACAAAACAATGCTGGTATTTCTATATGCATATAGCCCACGCCAACCCCCTGCCAGGAAATATAACTTTGCCAAATTCATTGCCAATAAGATACATGATCAGCTGAGCAAGGTGGACAGGCAGGGGGTCTTCAGGTACTCAGCCTATATTTACCACCTATTCATGTACTACCACTCTGAAGCCTTCCCATGCTACATCAGAAGGTTGGATCACAAAGGGGAGAGAAGATTTGTTATCTTCTGGACCTCTGTCTTTCATAAGGTCACAAACTCACCCTATACCTACTGTGAATTTGTTGACCAATTTGTATACCCAGTCTCTTGCCTGTTGATGAAGTCCCCTCCTCCCAGGGTATCAAATGAGATAAAGAAAGCCCTGCAGCTTTCCAGAAAATATAAAATAGGTGACTGGTACCTATATGAGAACCATACTGTCATTAGGATCTATGGCTGTGAGCTCTGTCCATACAGGCTCCCAAAATATGTACCTATGAGGTTATTTGCCTTGGAATATTACTGGCAGTTGATTCAGTCAGACCTCACCCATTTCCACAGCGCCAAAAAGAAGGCCCACCTCAAGTTCAAACACGAGTTGGGCCCCTTCATCATGAACAAAAAAGAAGGGTGGGAAGAGGCAGACCTAATCCTCAAGGATAAATGCAAGTTATCCTATAGTTTTCGGTGGGTCCATTATGACCCTCAAGGTTTCATCACTGCTAGAAGAAACAAGTATAGGCTTATAGGCATTAAACATTGCCAATACTCTCACATTGAAAAATATGCCAACCTGCAAGAATGGCAGATGGACACCCTAGTTGAAAATCTAACTGAGGAAGAGAGAATGCTAAAGAGTAGGAGGGAGCTTGGAAAGACTATTGACCTAGACTATCTGCAGCAGGTACCTTTCAGACCACCTTATTCAATAGGAGAAGGGACCTCGGCTACAAAGACTGCACCACAGGCACCTTCTACATCAGCACCAGTGTTAGATAAAGGCAAGGGTATAATGGGTACAGAAGAGGAGATAACAAAAGAAAAGCCTACCCCTGAAGCAGAGCAGCAAACAGGGCAGCAACAAGAACAACAGCAAGGGAAAAATGTCCCTCCACAGACTCAGCTACCAGCAGCTCCAACACTGCAAATTCCACCTCCACAAAAAGAGCCAGTAACTTCCCCAATCTTACAGACCCCAGCACATGAGGAAAGGGGAACTAAAAGAGATAGAGAAGAGTCCACTCCTCTCAGTGGATCCTCCCACCAACCAGAAGCCAAAAGGCAAAGAGCAGACTCCCTAGAGGTAGAAGACATTACTGATGATGTCTTGGAGAGTGAAAGAAAAGACAAGGAGGGCAGTCAACACACAGGTACAAGCTCCTTTCAGCAGGAGCAAACTTTACAACTCGGCTTAGAGGTGTCCTCCTCTTCCCAGCTGACCAAGAAGCCCAAAAGCACCAAGGCTTCTTTCAAACAGATAAAAGCTCAGAATGAGCTGCTAAGGGCCGAGGTCTACAAGCAATTCGTAGATGCAACACCAGTCCAGCAAGAGAGACTATTGTCGGTATATGACATTCAGCAGGAGAAATTACTCTTGAGCCACTACAAGCCAATGGGGCCGGAGCCCAAGACACCTGCAGATTTCATAAAGACAAGGGTGGAGGTCCTAGCCAGGGATATACATCCCATGGACCAGATTGAACTCCATAAGCAAACTGGAGAGATGGTCTATGCAACCCTAATAGAGAAGGCCACCTTGGCCCATGAGCTGAAGGAGTCCCTAAAAAATACCAACACCCAGTTGGATTTTGAGAGATTGTCATCCCAAGCCAAAGACAACAGAATAAAGTCCCTGGAGGAGATCATCATCGATCTAGGACATGATCCTAGTGATCCAACGGGTGTAAAGGCCCTCATGAAGAAAAAGGATGATGACCTGAATGCACTAAAGAAGAGGTTGAAGCTGCAGCCCACAGAGCACCCTCAAACAGCAGAACTTCAAAAGCAAAAACGGGCTGAGGACCAGTTAGACCTCCTAATGCAGCAAGACCAAAGGATTAGGGAACTGGAGAAAGAGCTGGAAGGAATATTACAGGAAAAATAAGCAGATTCCACTTCCCAAGCTCCTCCAACTACATCAACAACAACAGCAACTTCAGGGGCAGCAGTGCCCCCTACAGCAGAAGCAGCAGGAATAGCAGCAGCCCCAGAGGCCAGTCCAAGTATAGAAGAATTGACCAAGGCCGTCAAAGCAATGGAGCTCCAAGCAGACGAAATAAAGAAGGCCAAGGAAAAATTGGCAGAACTGGACTCCAAGTATACCAACTCCAAAATGACTGTAGCAGAACAGGGCAGAGAAATAAAGGCCCAAAGAGACAAGATAAAGGCCTTAGAAAAGGAGCTGAATCTAGAAACAGCTATGGCTGACATAAAGAGAATCCTATGGGCTATAATTGGCCAATCCATCAAACAGCAGTGGAGGTCAATAAAAATAATACATGAGCAGATGGATTTGATGGGCCAAGCACAAGCGGAAATTCAGAAGGCCAAGACAGTACTAGGAAACAAAACAGAACAGGCAAACAGGATGATAGACTTCCTGAATAGACAGGAAAGGGAAGAATTGGCAGCCATAGGCATTCCCAACAGAGCAGAAGCTGTCCTCTCTGCCAAGAAGGCACTAACTCTAAGAAACTATATACAAACAATAGAGAGGAATTTTTTTGAAATGCAAGTAGATGTGGAGGAATACAAGGCCAAAATGGGAGTGCTGCAAGCAAAAGGCCTGCCCAGCTTGCTAAGTGGTGCAGGAAAGCTGATCTCCCTAGATCAAATGGCCAACAGAATGGCAACCACTATTGAAAATCAGATTATTGCATCTGGCAGTACATCTGAACCAGCAGGGCCTCCTACAGGACGGAGCATATATGAAAAACTTGAAGGCCTGTTCTTCATTGAGAATGAGGTGAACCACCTGTTTGAGACCCCTCCCAATCTTTACAAACATACAGAGGCAGAGGAAACATTGATAAAAATACGCAGGCATCAAATGCCTAAGGAGGATTGGTGGCAATTCATGCTTCAGATTTTGCCACGATAGCTTCAGTCATTCGGCCACTGCCAGCTCCAGGTCACTACAAGACAAATGACATGACAAATGTCAGCAGTTAAAGCAGCTAAAAAAGTGACTCATCATACAGACGTGACAACTAGCCAAGTTTGGACAGCGCATCTCCAGCCGACTCCAACAGCCATAAAGTCCAAAGATTTTTTGACTATTTTGACAGCTGAAGCATTAAGGAATTACTGCTGCATTCACTCCTTCAGCTACTGAATTTCAGAGATCAGCATGTCATAAATGAGATATTAACTCATTCGTTGATATTTTTGATGTAAATTTTGTATATAAACTCCCCTGAGTAACTTATAAGGGGTTGGTAATTTTCTCTATGAGAACACTTGTATTGTACACTTTCAGAATTATCTAATACAAAGGGCTGGATGAGCTCAGTGATTTCCTGAAATTATTTGATGTCTGGAGGATGCTCCCTATGTTGATGCAGAATTCCTGTGCTGTCTGACGAAATAACAAGTTTTCTTCAAAACTCTGTTATTGTTTTTCTTATGTTTATCAAATCATACTTATCTCATACTAAGCTAGCAGTGAAGAAAAAGAATAGTACAAGATCTGTTTATCACACCTTGTGCTCAATTTTTGCTGCTGTAAATGTTTGTTTTCAGGGTTAAATATGTACATGAATTCTTAATTGCTCATGTGTCTGTTAATTCTATGTGTATGAATATCACCTAGAAATTCTTAAATGCTCCTGGGTCAATATTCTCACTGTCTTACTCCAACAGTTAACTGTAAGATTCTTAATTGCCTTGCACTAACTGGATACACCCCATTCCATCATTATTTCAAAAGTTATTTCTCAGACACTAATCTGGCTCTGCAGCATCACTACAGTATCACAGCATCACATCAAGCATCTAAAGGACCACTGACTCCATAGCCCAATGGACTAGAACTCTTTGGAGAATACATAAGCACCTTGATTGAAATTATCATCCAAGCAAAAACTCAAAACAGACATGAACTTATAGCTAGCCTAAAATCATTACAAACAGAGATAAACTATAAAGAGAGAGCCCTCTCTGACTACAGTTTGGCTAGAAACTGTCGTCCAAAGATTGGTTAGTGGTTACCTCGGCCGTATTCCCTTGGGAGTCATAGGGAACAACCTGGGTGTTAACAGGCAGGAACAACACTTTTAGGGACTTTGGATCCCTTGGATTATGGACATTTCATGCTCAAAGCTGTAAGGCACAAAAATGTCTATAACATATGGGGTGGTGAATATAAGGTCCCAACTTTGCCTTCTCTCTCAATCTGGTCATAAATTCTTGAGGGTCATACCTCCACATGAAACACTTTTAGAACTTCATTTGCTACAAAATTTGTTCTGCCTCCTTCCCTGCCTCTCTAGAATTGCAGATGAAGGGGCCTAGTTGGTTTTTTACTTTGAATTGTGATCTTTTCTTGGCCAAGACAAAATTTATCTCATCAGAGTTCATTATTTATCTATAGTACTCTAGAGCAAATAACCTCATGGGGGGGTATTTGGGTAGTTTATATGGTGCAAGCTGGCAACCATAAATCCTTATCTCTGTGTGCTTTTGGTAAAGGTACCAATCTCCCACTTTCCTTTGTTTAGACAACTGAAGGACCCTTTTGATATCTGGACTTATCTTAGGTGGAGGGCCTCCTTTTAGCATAGTCATTATTGGATGAACAAGAGAATCTATGAAATCTAAATAGGTATATGGTGACTCAAGTTTATGGAACAATGTTCTAAAAAATGACAGACCTAGGCTAGCCTTTGGTATCTAGCTTCTGGAAGGGAAAAGGAAATTTTTCTGGCTGATAATATAGGAACATGTGGTAGAGGACAAATGAGTATTTGAACACTCTTTCATTGTGCATCATGGTGAATAGTTCATGCATTCTCTCAGCTATGAACCCAACATAATTGTAAAAAACAGCAGGAGGTTGTCCTGGGGTATAGATTGACATGAAGTCTAGGACAAGTTCATAAAAAAATTCATCAACGAAGCAGCCTAAGACACATGATATCATGGTGATGATTTGTTTACTCCTTTCAGAGAACATGGCATAAAGATATGGGGGGGAATTTTAGGAACGTATTGCTCTTCAACAATGAAATCTTGGAACAATTGGGCCAGTCTAGAGGGACTTAACTTGGAATATTGGTCTAAAAAATCTCCAACTGAGAGTGGAGTCGGCTTTGGTCCTGGTTGGAGTTGCAGTATTTCATTTATGGAATCAGCTGTAATAGTGAATAGAATCTTTTAGTCAGGGGACATTACAACTCTCAGGCTCAAAATGTAACAAGCATGGCACTGGTGGACAATTTCAGGGAAAACATGTACCTGTGGGAACTGGTATTTGGGCAAATTTGACTCCAAAATGCCAATATCATCAACATGGTTGAGGTATTTGTCTCTACTTAGATAATGGATTTTTAGCAAGAGGCCCTGGGTAGATGTATCCTTAATTTGGAAGTCCCTGTCAGCCAAGTGAAGGTGTTCGAGGTCCAAATGGGGAGTTTTGATAGGTCTAATGTCTAAGGAAATAAGGGCAACCATAATTTAGCTCTTGTGGACTTAAATTAGGCTTTACAGGTTTATTTAGAAGTTTCTCATGGCAACTGGGATTTTTTAGAGGGTTTGGACATGGGTTTTGAAATTTAAAGTATTTATTCAATTAATTTTACTTAATTGAAACACTGTACAAGGATGATCATTTCTGAATTTGAAAGGGTGAGCGATAATTTAAGGTAAAATACATGGAATTGGGTGAATAATCTACAAATTTGGAGGTAGTTGCAGAGGCTTGAATGGTTCTGGTATGGACTGAGAGCTCGACTGGGGTCTCTGCAAATTTCTTGAGGACTGAACTTAGAGATTAAATGGTGAATTTAGTGTTTGCAAGAATTACACAAGCTCACAGATAAAAAGAGAAAAAAAGGGTAAAAAGGGGCTTCTCGGCCTTTTTATGGAGCAACAGTTATTTTTTGGCGGGTGATTTTGAATGAACAGTAGGTGGCTTGGTGAGTTAAGCGGGGAGGCAGTTTCCCAAGCCATTGCACCGCTTATGGAGGTTGGGTGGTATTTCGGAGGGGTCACCCGATCTACTCCAGAGCGTGACATGTAGCAAAGGAGGGGTCGGGAAAAACCACTTTATCAGGCAGGTAATGTTCGTCCATTGGGCATAGCCGATATGGTTGTGGACCATTGGATGAGCAGGAAGTTGATCTAATAGTAGTTGGGCAACAAACTTGCGTGGGGGAAATGAACAGGAATTTGGGGAGGGGGGGCAGGGGTCTTAATCATGGCGGTTTGCAATTAATGTGAGGTGAATCACGAGGTTAGGGGATCAGGTGGACCTTAATGATGGGATTAACTTAAGTTTACAGGGATTTGGTAAATTAAGTGGGTTTTGTTGGGATATGGGTCGAACATATTAGTTTCTATTTAAAACTAAGGGTTGGGGGTATTTACATAGGGATTTAGTTAATATACGTGAAAAAGGGTTTCAACGGGGAGCTATATAATAAAGTTAATAATTAATATGAAAAGCGATGAGCGCAGTGACTATATCCTTCGCATAATGTAAAATATGCACATTTTTCATACATTTGGCACTTAGAGTACTTTTTGTGGGTTTTTTGGAATGAAAATGGGTTTTAACATGGAATTGTTTTTATTTTTCCTAGGCAAAAGAGTTTTAACCTTAGGAAAAGTGGCTTTTATTAGGGAAATGAAGGGGTATGTTTTTTTTGAAGGGGATTCTAGCACTTGTGTCCATAAGTCATTAAACGAAGGGTCCCGTCCCTCCAAAAGTCGGAGAAATGTTCTAAGGCTCTTTGACTTGTAGGATTTAAAGTACTAGAACATAATTGTGGATAGGAAATTAGTAAGTAAAGGGGAAATATGAATGAAGGGGAGTTAATCACATGAACCTGTAAACCTTTTCTTTTTCCTTCATAATCTATCATACATGTTGAAATATGTATCTAAGCATGATGCATGTGTTTTGATCCAATCGTCTTTGTAGTTCAGCAACCTTTCTTCTACTTAGCCATTTCTTACCTTAACATTTTTTCTTCATTTATTTGGGTACATTTAGGCTAGCAAACCCTTATTCTATCTTTTCTTTTATAAGACAAACTATCTACTTCTAACCTTATATCATCGAAGGGCTCAGATTAAGCTTATAAGCTCCTTCTATTTTCTCTACCTATCTAATAATCTGCCAAGATTAAACTGTTTGGTCAGATTTTATTCTCTAACTATAAACATAAAATTTAAAGCATGATATAATTAAGATTAAATAGTTTGATTACCATGGATCATGGCATGAATAACAAGCTGAACACAATCATTATTATGCATAAAAGTAAATAGTAGTGGCATTTAGACTTGCTCACTTTCATGGTCTCTTTTTGTTTTTGGGGTTCATATATTTTCATTTTTTGACCTTTTCTCATTCTTTTTGTCCTTTGATTTTTCTTTTAGGACATACCCTCTTTACATTTTTTATTTTTTTAATATGGAAAACATTTGCAAAAAGCAAAGGTATGTACAATATTACAAGGCTTAGCCTTAGTCATTCAAAATTATGACTCCTATTGGTATAGGAACCTAACAGGAGGGTGAAAGTTGCACTTTTGAACAGCAGAGGATTCCCAATCATGGGTTCAAAGTGCACTCATGTGCTCTTGGCCTCAATGGGTTTACTTTGAACCAAATGTTTGTCGAAGTATGAGATATAAAGTGAGGGGTGAACAAGATTAGTTTTAGACATAAAACCATGTGTGACACATACCAACTCATTAAGAAAACTAAGAAAAACTTTAATATTGATAAATGAACATCAAAATGCCACTTTGTACACATTCCCCAAGTATAAAAAGTGCAATGTGTTTGATGTTGTGTGTGGAGCATGATTGTTCAGAGGTCTTTGTTTCAACCAGATGTATACCCTAGGAAGTTTGTACACCCCTCCACGCGGGGGGGTGCGGGGGGGACTTGTCCCCCCCGCGGGGATCCGAGGGGGCCAATCCCCCCCGGCTGGGGGGTCTGGGGGCCAGCGGTCCCCCGGCGGGGGCTCAGGGCCAGCGCCCCCGAAGCTAAAAACAAATGTAAAATTGCCTTGTAAAAGTATAGTAATTTCTAGTCAATCTGGGCCGTTCATTAGGCGGATGATCTGACGGTAGAACTTATGTTTAGTTTAGGGTTTTTTTCCCTAGAAGGAAACCCCTCTTTCCATGAGGGCATTGTATTTGAGGATGAGATACAGATGTGTATTCTGTGAGCGAGAAACAGAGAGGTGAGACTGTGAGAGAAAACAGAGGATATGACAACGGATTTGTTGTAGGTTGTGTCTCTTCATTTTGCTGGATAATAGAAAGGAAGGACTGGCTGTTCGGGGTGGACGTAGCCCAAACTGGGTGAACCACGTATATCTATGTCTCTCTTGTTTTGTGCATTTTTTGTGTTTATATTTCTGCAATATTTTATGTGTTCCATTGCTCCATAATATATAATTTTCTAACATTTGACTATGACCCGAAAGTGTCGTTTACAACAACAAAGATGTTATGGCCATGAAATGAACCTAAATATGTTCTAACCAATGCGATGACACTTGAGACCATTCAAGGACATTGGAAGCACATATAGTAACATGAGACAACATTTTATGATCAAAGCGACAGTAGGTATGATGGTGATGGTAGGCTCCAAAAGTTGAATGTAGTGAAAGTTTGGAGGGCATTGTAGCAACCTCAAGACTCTCTTATGTCATTCATTACAACTAAGGAAAACCTTTGAGTTATGGTTGCTAGGCTAATATTTCAAATGGGGCACCTACTCTAAACAATGTGACGTCTAATTGGGACTTCACATAGGGGAGATCCCCTTGGTTAACAGATTTCCAACACCATCAACACATATGCTCAAAAGCCAACTAATCTTTACATATTTTGAGGCTCTTATATATATCAAAGTTAGAATCCTCTAAGACTACTTTGACCCCCTTTGAGACTATTTTATGGGATATTTAAAGGCATATCCTGATATCTAAGTTAAACCAATATGTGGTAGGGCTAAAGGAATTTCTTGAATATTATCTCATATCTCTCTATGATAATTATAAAGCCATATCTGAGAAAAGTCAAAGCCTTGAGAAGAGGGATACTTTCACTTGTCGAAGCGCAGTACCTGAGGGATATGTTGAGTCAAGATTAAAGAGTTATTTTGGAGGTTGTATTAAGCCAGGATAGAGCTAATTTGATTACTATGTGAAGGTTGAGTTTACCTTGCATAGGTTGTAGCTCATCATCCTTGTCTTCGTTCATAGATGATAGTCTCTCAAAGCTACTAGCATAAGGGTGTTATAGACATTTTTGGGCACTACAACCCCAAGCATGAAATGTCCATAAACCAAGGGCTCCTAAGTCGCTAAAAGTGTTGTTCTAACCCCTAAAGGAACAAGGTCAACTCATTACAGCTTCTCCCGGAAGTTCTCCATGAAAAACTGCTCAGAATTGGTCAAAACAGGATCATTTCAGTTGCTCCACAGGCCAAGTGCATTGCATCTCACCTAAATACACTGTGTGGGTGAATTGCATTTCAAAATGCCCTTCTATGGGGTGCGATGGGCGAGAAATGACAAATGGCAGTGTCATTCCGCGAGGTGGAGAGGCAATGGAAGCTTCCAGAAACTTCTCCTCTGACACTTGCCTCTCTGAATTTGACCAAGGATGAGTAAGAGATCATAAATCTCCAAGTGGAAGCAAGAACTATTAGAGGGAAGACACTAATCAAATCATAAGCTGACTCATCTCCCTTACAGATATCTATATATGGATCCCTCATCCCAGAGATCCAGAGGCTGGAATTTTGCATATTATAAGGAATTGATGTTGGTTTCTTGAGACAAACATCAGATTTTTGGGTGATCTAAGCTTTGTATGAGGTGAAGAGGGGCTTCCTTGCTGAGAGGATGATGCTGGGTCAGAACAACTGGTTGTAACTCCCCTTGGCTCTTTCTTGTTTATCAATAAATTCTATTCAAGTTTTCCTCCATACTCTTGTGTCATTTATGTTTGCTGCATTTGTATGGTCAATTTACATCTGATCCTAGATTGTTTATGATTATAGATCCATGTTCTTGTATAGTGCTATGCTACTGTGATCTTACATGTACTCTGTGAAGCTGGGCGTGCAAGGGAACAAGTAGCGAAAGACTATCAAGATGGAGAGGAATCGAACTAGGAGATTAGCGCAAGACAGAGGTTGGTCTTCTTTGTTCTTCTCTATTTATGCTTCATAAAGGAAAAATGAAAGTAGCTTTACTTTGTTTGTTTCTAAGTTAGCTATCACACCTTAGTGGGATAAGAAGTTCTGAGTAGACACTTTTCCCTGTAATAAAATGGCGACCATACTCGGGACGAATTAGTTTGTTTGTTTATCTTCTTTGTTGTCTATTTCATAAACTTACAGACGGAGTTTGAAGTCGTGCCAGGTAGCTTTCAAACTGCATTTGCTATGCAAATGCAATGTAGATAGATGTCGCTTCAGTCAATCTCCGGGATCTATTTATGATTTAAACAACTGATTCACAAACTCTCTGATTTCCCCTTGTGATAGCTCTTAGATCCTCCTTAGATATACCCCTGATTGTTGCATTACTAATTACCTTTTGCTCGGCCAAAACCCATGAACTGAACTATAAACTGTGACCCGGAACCCAAGCAAAGTCTCGTTTCTGGCCCAGCGTAGGTACTGTTTTGAGAATCTGAAATTCAGCGCACTTCCCGAGTGTAGTAGGTGCGCTGCATTTCAAATTCCCTGTGTCACAGGTGCGCTGATCAGACTAGGCATTATGCAGTTTTGGTTTCTGTGATTCATTCTTTCCAGTTCTATTCATGAATTTTGCTACATGTGATCAGTATATCTTTGTTTGAAACCCCTTTTCCTTGCTGTTATTCCGCCTCCTTTGTACAAAAGAACTGTAAATGTTTTTGTGTGTTTGTTGAGTCATTTTCAGTTCTCCTTTGCAAAAGTAGTGTAATCGTACTGTCATCCTTTGATTTGAAAGTGTCGCAAGTGTCGTTTTCAATCATAGGAAAGAGTTTGATTGCTGTTGATAGTCGGTTATCCTGTTACTATTGTTTTTGGTCTGAATTTGTAATTTTTCTAGTGTCAAAAACAAGTATTCATTTCAAAATCGTAAAGTGTTGTGATTGCCTCTATTTTTGATTTCGAAAAGAAACTTGTTGATAATTGTCGCTTGAAAAGAAATTCAGATTTGTGCGTCAACTTTTTTTTTATCATTCATATACTAAGAAAGTAGAAAAAAATACATGCATGTGCATTTGCATTTAGACAATCTGATTGGTTTGATTTAGGAAAGTGCATTTAGAGTGTGCTGTTTGCTCTTTGTGAAAGGATTCTATCTTTCTTTCCTTAGTAGCTAGGATTTTCATTGCACAAAGAAGATAGAAAGATTGTTTATCATCTTAGATTGCATTTTAGGAACTACATCTACATCTCGCGGTGAACCTGAAAGGCAAACTTCATAAACAAGATCAACTATAAAATAAATTCAATGAATCTAACAACGCTTTGGAACCTAACGCACAACATTTAGAAGTCTAGGCTAGAGACGTATTCCGGCGTCGTAAAGCCTGGTAACTGTTGTTCTCACTGATGGTTGGGTGATTCTTCCACTTTGAGACGATAAGTGCCAGTACGGACTTGTGCTCCCACGTACCGTCGAGTATATTTTGGGAGACCCCAATAGGCTTAATCCTTTATCCATAGGAAGCCGTGTCTACCGCCCTATCAATCGCAATGCACTGAACACAACATTCGGGAAGATTGACTGCCATACCGTAAAACGTATTCTGCAATTTTGCGATTGGTTTGGTAATCCCTCTACCTAGATTTCCAGAGCAGTCCCTTTCGTTCCTTTTCAGACTCTTTAACGGAAAAGGTCCATTTGAGCACTTGTCACTTCAGGCTCATTAAAAATCGAAGGCAACTAGAATCATCTTTTGTTTTTTCTCGACTCTTAAAAATTGAAAAAACAAGTTGTGTCAAAGCATCTAAAATTCATCTAATTCGGAAACATACTTCCCCTTTATTTTTAGTTGATCGAGTAATCCGCAATCGTGGAAGAAAGTCAATTGAAACCCCGTCATTTGTTGAGGCTTACGAGTCAACCGCCTTTGTCTCTTGAATCGAAGCTAGTACGGACAAAGCGAACTCGTTTAACTGGTTCCAAATCTCCTGTTAAAGTTAGAACAAGTGTTCCAACAACATCAGAGACTCTAGTTACTCCAAACATTTTTGGTATCCCTGCCTCTACAGAAGAAGTTCAGCAGCCACAGAAGGATAGTAGTACTGATCCTAGTCTGAGGGTAAATACTTGTGTTACCGAACCAGTTCCATTTACAACCTGTTCGGACAGTCTTGCTCCTCAAACATCCATCGCTGCTGATTCCATACCTTCTTCGGCACCAGAAATATTCTACGGACCTGATGGTCTACCTCTTCCACCTGGTCTGATTGTCGTAGAAGAGATTGTGGAAGATCCTCCATCTAGTACTCCATCGCAATTTGGAGTCGGGATCACTCTGTATCCTTCTTCATCAGAAGTTAGTCTACCACCAGCGGAAGCTCCTGTAGAATAGCTAGGTAATCTTTTGGATAGACTAGAAATGTCTGAACAACCGTCAACATCAAGGACTGTGTCATCTGACACAGTGACGGCAAAACTCTCTGCTATCACTCCAACAATGTTCGCTGGTATACCATCTGTCCCAACTAGCTCTCAATCACTAGAAGGAGCCCACTCAGGGGCCATTTCGACAATATGGTTTGTTCCTGTTTATTCATCTAGAATAATATCCGGAAACTCTTATGTTGAGTCTCAACAAATTGATCCATTTGGAGGTCAATTTGGGCAGTCCAGCCCTCAAGGGAAAACCATTCCCTTGAGTTCTGGATTACCACCATATGGGGGGTAGTGTGCCCTTTCATTATCCCCTCCGGGAGGACAACCATACGAGAGTTCACAACAAAATTCGGGTTATGCTGGAATTACTTCAAGCGGTTGGGTATCGATACTACCTCAACAACCAAGAGTTGTATATTCGATGCAACAATGCTTACCTATGTCAAGTATACCAACTATGCCAGCTATTGTGACGGTGTCGCAAGTTCAAGCACTGCCTGTTGTATGCCAACCTCAGGTTTCTCAGGTTGTAATCCAACAAACCCTTGACCCTGCGACTCAACCACAATCGCCGACTGGTAGAATGACACAGGTTCAGATGGGTACAATTACCCCTCATCTTGGTCAATGTTATAGACATTTTTGTGCCTTACAGCTATAAGCATGAAATGTCCATAATCCAAGGGATCCAAAGTCCCTAAAAGTGTTGTTCCTACCCCTAGAGGAACAAGGTCAACCAATGACAGCTTCTCCCAGAAGTTCTCCACCAGAAACTGCTCAAAACTAGTCAAATCAGGATCAATTCAGATGCTCCACTAGCTAGCTGCGTTGCAAAGCACCCAAATACATTGGCTAGGTGCGTTGCAATGCACTTGAATGCACTACCCGGTGCATTGAGCGGGAAATGACAAGTGGCAGAGTCATTCAACGAGGTGGAGAGACAATGGAAGGTTCCAGAATCTTCCTCAATGACACTTGCCTCACTGAGTTCGACCAAGGATGAGTAAGAGGCTCTCAGCCTCCAAGTGGAAGCAAGAACTGACAAAGAGAAGCCACAAGTCAAAACATAAGCTAACTCATCCTCTCTGCTTACATCTATATATGGATCCCTCATCCCAGAGATCCAGGGGCTGGAATTTTGTACTTTGTAGAGAATTGTTGTTGGTTTTGAGATTGAGATTAGTGCATTGGGTGATTTATGCTTTGTTGGAGGTGAGGAAGGGATTCCTTTGCTGGGAGGTAGAGGCTGGATCAAGACTCACTTGGTTGTATCTCCTCCTGGATCTTTTTATTATATCAATAAAACTATTTGAGTTTCTCCTACATGCTTGTGTATCAATGATGTTTTGTTATATTTGCATGTTTAGCTTAATCTGATCCTAAGCTATTTATGAATGTAAATCTATATCTTTGTGTAGTTTCTCTCTTCTGTGATCTTGCAGGAACTTGGTGAAGTTGGGCCGGTAAGGGAGCAGGTAGCTGGAAGCCAACAAAGAGGAGAGCGATTGGATCAACAAACTAGCGCAAGACACAGGTTAGTTCATCCTTCCTCTTCATTTACATTTCATAAAGAAGAATACGCAAGTAGTTTTCCTTGTTTGTTGCTAAGGCACTGTCACACCTTAGAGTGGGATAGGGGCGTTCTGAGTAGATACTTTTCCCAACAACAAAATGGCGACTTCGTTGGGGATCGTGTCTAGTTAGTTTATTTGTGTTTCTTTTGTTGTTTGCTTCATAAACACAGAAGTAGCAATCGATCTGCATTTGCCATGATCAAATGCAAAGTAGCTGCTACTTCAATCCACCCATTGGATTTGTTTATGATTTGAACAGTTGATCCACAAATGCTCTAATTGCCCTTTGTGATAGCTCTTAGCCCTCCTTTAAATCATCCCTCTAATTGTACCTTACTGATTGCTTTTACTCGGCCAAAATCCATAGATTAAGCTGTAAACCGTGACCCAGAACCCAGATAGAAGTATCGTTTCTGCCCCAACGCAGGCTCTGTGAAGAGGTTCTGCATTTCAATGCAGGTCCCGAGAGGGCTACCTGCGCTGCAATTCAGTTTCTCTGTGCAACAGGTGCGCTGATCAGCCCTTGTCCTGTGCAACTGAGGTTGTTTGCTCCATTTTGTTTAGTTTTATCTCTGATTTTTGCAGCCTGTTATCAGTGTGTGTACCTATTTGAAAACCCCTTTTCTTTGCCTTAATTCTGCCTCCTTTGTACAAAAAGGTTGTAGGTGTTCTTTGTGTATTTGTTACATCATTTACAGTTTTCCATTGAAAAGTAGAATAGTCATACTGTCGTCCTTAGATTTAGATCTATCGTAAGTGTCGATTTTGATCTTAGGAGAAAGTTTCTTTACTGTTGACAGTCGATTATACTTTTTACTTTTGCTTTGGTTTGAATTTGTCTCTTTCTAGTGTCGAAACGAGTGTTTACTTCAAAATCATAAAGTATCGTAATCTTCTCTACCTTTTTGATTTCGAAAAATAAGCTTGTTTGTGTTTTTCACTTGAAAGCGAATTCAAATTTGTACATCAACTTTCTTTTTAGGCATCAATATTAAGAAAGTGAAAACAAATACATGCATTTGTGCATTTGCATACTGATAGTTTGTATGGTTTGATTTAGGAAAAGTGCATTTACAGTGTGCTCTTTGCTCTTTGAGAAAAGATTGTGTCCTTCTTTACCCCTTGTAGCTAGGATTTTCATTGTTGAAAAGAGATAAATGCTTGCTTATCATCTTTAGATTGCATTTAGGAATTACATCTACATCTCGTGGTGATCCAAAAAGGAAAACTTCTAAGAAAGATCAACTTAAAATAAATTGAATGAATCTAACAACGCTTTGGAACTTATCGCACAACATAGAGGTCTAGGCTAGAGACGTGTTCCGGCGTCGTAAAACCTGGTAACTGTTGTCCTCACTGATGGTTGGGTGATTCCTCCACTGTGAGACGATAAGTGCCAGTACGGATTGTGCTCCCACGTACTGTCGAGTATATATTGGGAGACCCCTATAGGCTTAAAAACTTTTGTCCATAGGAAGCCATGTCGGCCGCCCTACTGATTGCAATGCACCAAACACAGCATTCGGGAAGATTGAGTGTCGTACCGTAAAACGTATTCTGCAGTTTTGTGATTGGTTTGGCACACCCTCTACCTAGATCTCCAGAGCAGTCCCTTTCATTCCTTTTCAGACTCCTTAACGGAAAAGGTCCATCTGAGCACTTGTCACTTCAGGCTCATTAAAAATCGAAGGATACTAGAGTCATCTTTTGTTTTTTCTCGACTCTTTAAAATTGAAAAAACAAGTTGTGTCCAAGCGTCGTAAAATTTATTTTAAACGGAATATTCATACCCTTTTCCTACGTTGATCTTAGGTTGAGAAAATGGAGTCTACCAACCAAGGAATTCCCCTTGGTGGAAATCCTAGTCCCTTCTCCTCTTGGGGAGATGTTGGTGCACCCCATATGGCCACATTGTCGCTTCCAGGACTGACAATTGGCTTGCCAGTCTGGCTCTTATCAACCAATGTCGTTCAGAATAGCACTATTCCTGAACAATCGAATCAACAGTTAGACCAGTCCAGAGTTACCCACCAACCTTCTACTTCCTCTAATTCCTCCTCTCCTCCTTCCTCTTCACTTGATGGGGCTGGCAAAGCCAAAAGTCAAGTTCCTAAGGAGAAGAAGGAAAAGAAGAAGAAAGAGAAAAAGAAGAAGGAGCCAAAAGCGAATGGGGGTAAACGAGTGTCGTCTAATGAAAATCCACACACTGCACTGACCAGGCCTAAATCGCCATGTGTCATTTGCAAGGGAGACCACTTTCACAGAGATTGTCCCTGCATCCCTCGGATACTAAGGGACTAGTCTCCCCATTTGCACAATCCGGTGACGTCAACCTTTGATTGCCATGTTGAAAGCACACCGTCAACTAGCGGAAGTGAAGTCCAAGGACAAAAAGGGAGAGCTAGATCTCCCTGTAAACTGTGCGAAGGCGATCATGCCATCCACCGTTGTCCCTTCTTAGATGAAGCTAAAAGAGTTTTGGATGATCGTCCGGTTTCACCGTTATGACTTCCTCCTGGATATAAAAAACTCTTGCCGAGTCCTTCGTTAGTTGAGAATCCAGCTGGCCCGCTCAAGTGGTCAGCTGAAGCGCTTGTCATTGAAGATGAACCGGCTGAATCCATACCCGACGAAAGTCAAAAGGTCGAGGTGGCAGTTGACCCGGTCTTGCCTTTAGAGGTTTTATCTTCGAATGACACAGTCACTGAAGAGAACAAGGATGACACTGTCCAAATTCTCTTCATCAACACAGACTTCGACGAACACGGGGGAAACCTACCCATTCCTTTATCGCAGGAAGGAAGTTCGTCAGAGCCGTACCCGGCCATCTACTCGGTCCCACCTCCAAGCAACCTAGTTGTCTCCTTCGACTGGAATCAACTAGGCAGACCCCGTTTACCAGCAAGCATACCATTCAGAATTGTCGTCCAAATATATAGAATGGTCATGGCTGGTACCATCATAGATGAGGGGGCTTCTGTGAGTATCCTTTCCTCTATTGCTTGGAAAGCGCTTGGTTCGCCACCGCTATCACCTGAGATGAGAAATCTGACAGGCTTTGATAAAGGAACCAGTCGACCTTTAGGGATCCTCCCCATTGTGCCCATAACATTGAAAGGGAAGACAGTTCAAATGAACGTAATGGTCGTTCAAGGACCCTTGGATTATAACCTACTCCTTGGACGAGACTATATTTATTGCATGAGAGCCATCGTCTCCTCACTCTATAGAGTAATGTGTTTTCTGCACGAAGGAAGAGTGGTCAAGCTCATGGACCAGCTTTCATTTCCCGGATCACACATCGCAAATAGTCATATACCATCCCTAAATGGTCTCTTCACGCAAGAAATGTCTCAACCCACGGTCCGTCCTCCCGATGAGCGTGAGTAATTCAGAGGGATATGACTGGAACCCAGGGGGCATGCGTCCTGGTCTGCTTCGGCAAGAAAACTTTGGGTATAGGGTAGGTTTCCACGGGAGAATATGACTAGTCTGTACCCCGTCCGTCGGTGGAAGAGGGGTTATTCTAGAACAAGATTCTCTTGTCAAAGTTATGTGAGTTAACAGAACTGAGTCAATCACCTTTTTTTATCTCGGTAGACATCGCCGAAGAAGTGTTTTGTTTGAAATATTAATAGAACAATCTTTGGGTGACTTGTAAGAGGTAGGCCTTTCTCGGTAAAACAATTGTTTTGGCGGACAGAAGTAGAGGTAACCTTGAAACTCTGTTTTATACCTGGGGGCATGCAATCCTTTTGGAATGCAAGCAAGGGGTGGCTGTTTATTTTTGTAAATTTTTAGGTCCTCCCTTTAAACCCGTAGGCTAACCCTTTAAACTCGTAGGATTAGTCGTCACCTAACTTGCAAAAAGAAAGGATGTGGGGAAAAAATCTAAATGTTGCCGTTTTATATGAGACTTTCTTATCGTATGACTGGATTAATCGAGCAGTTTTAGCACATAGTTCATGCTCGTTAAAAAATAAACATAAGACCGAGCAGGTGTTTCAATCCGCGTTTAAGCTCGTTAAAAAATGAACTATCCTTCGATAAATAACCACCGTGAATGTAACATTATCAACCATTAAAGCCTTGGTCGTGTTTGCACCGTCACCTCCACTTTTCCATTGGCCGATCATTCACCTCCATTTGATTGTTTACCCATTTTGAGGAACAGCTGCGAAGAGTGATTTCACTAGCCATCCTTGTGACACTGTCGTGCTTGGAAAATTCCAACCCTTACCTGGAATCAGCTGCTACCCATTCTATCACTCGTTCCTCAAAAGACGAGTCTTCTTTAAGCTCTTTCCATCTGACTCGTAAAATATGAAAAGATTGCCGAGTTTTGGCCTTCCAGCTCGTTAAAGCGACTGGAAGTGCTATCCCTCCTCTAGATTTTAATCTTTTTGGACCTGAGGGATTATTGCACAAAAATATCGAGCGCTTGTTTTGTTCGGCTCGTTAAAACTATCGAAAATTCATCCCTTCTCTATTGTTTTATACTTTTTCGGACTTAAGGGATTAGATGACGAAAAAGGAATTTCGGAGTTAACTTTACGTACCTTTTCAGACTCTCTAAAAATGAAAAGGACCGAGTTATCCTTGTCGTTAAACTCGTTAAAAACATTAATAGCGACAAACTTGTCTTTAGACGAGAACGAGTTTCACTATCGCTAGGCTCGTTAAAACATAGCGATGGGTTTGCCCGAAGGGCAAATTATAGAACGAGCATATGTTATCCTCCTCAAGCTTGACAAAAATAAAGAGGTACTGGTCAGCAATGACTAGGGAAAAATTGGGAAGAAACTCAAAGAATATTTATTGGTAGCAAGCCGCTCTTGAACATGACACTTCCACTCCGTACCTGAGTCGGGTTGGGTTGTTTCATTCATCGGTCACATCACCATGGTCTCGCCATACCATCCACATTTGGGGTAAATGCTACCGATCCATCACATAAGTGTCGCCGACATGTTCAAGAGAAGTCATCCAGAGAAGTCACCTGTGTCCCATCCACTACCATACATTATACTTCATTCTTTCATGACCGCCACCCTGAACCATGTATCATCAGATCGTTTTCACCTCCATCAAAATCATTTGCTCCGTTCCATGTCATTGATGTGGGATTCATCAAGGCCCTCATTTGACGGATCGCTTCTTGTTGACATCAGCTCATTATCCAAGAAGTTGATCTAGGAACACCCCATTCAGTACTTTGAAGCTTGCATGCCTCAATGGCAAGTTTCTCACTTCCGGCGACAGGTATACATCAATGACCTTCGACCGAAAGATTTTGCGTGGTGTTCGACGCGAAGTCCTTTATTCACACCACGTGAATTGTACTGCAGTAGCTTGAGGGTCATCATCCTTATCGGTGAATCCTCTCGCGCTTGTTAACAGTTTACATCATTGACTGGTAATCAAGCGATGTCTTTCCATGTTCGACTTCAAAACATTTTTCACATGGATCGACTTGTACTTCGAGTGAAGATCGGACGAGATTTAAGACCTCGGATCTAGTTTCATCCATCCGGGCTGCGATATATATTCAGGAAAAATGAAGACATTGACATGTACAGCATTACAGCACAGATGATCATCCTACCAAAAGGATGATGACTTCATCAGAATCATCAGTCTACCATTAGACGATTGTCTGTCCTATGTACATAAAAATGAATTTATAAAGCTGAGCCTGGGAATGCCCGCCTCAGCTAGATCATGAAAACAGTATGAAAATAATGTATTGTATTGTATCTTATTACAGGTCTACTCCCAGCACTGAAAGAACTTCGGATCCTCCTAATAAAGCATTTCACCCGATAAACGACCTCATACTTTAGGGGGCAACTGTTATGGACATTTTTGTGCCTTACAGCTCTAAGCATGAAATGTCCATAATCCAAGGGATCTAAAGTCCCTAAAAGTGTTGTTCCTACCCCTAGAGGAACAAGGTCAACCAATGACAGCTACTCCCAGAAGTTCTCCACCAGAAACTGCTCAAAACTAGTCAAATCAGGATCAATTCAGATGCTCCACTAGCTGGCTGCGTTGCAAAGCACCCAAATACACTGGCTAGGTGTGTTGCAACGCACTTGAATGCACTACCCAGGTGCGTTGAGCGGGAAATGACAAGTGGCATAGTCATTCAACGAGGTGGAGAGACAATGGAAGGTTCCAGAATCTTCCTCAATGACACTTGCCTCACTGAGTTCGACCAAGGATGAGTAAGAGGCTCTCAGCCTCCAAGTGGAAGCAAGAACTGACAGAGAGAAGCCACAAGTCAAAACATAAGCTGACTCATCCTCTCTGCTTACATCTATATATGGATCCCTCATCCCAGAGATCCAGGGGCTGGAATTTTGTACTTTGCAGAGAATTGTTGTTGGTTTTGAGATTGAGATTAGTGCATTGGGTGATTTATGCTTTGTTGGAGGTGAGGAAGGGATTCCTTTGCTGGGAGGTAGATGCTGGATCGGGACTCACTTGGTTGTATCTCCTCCTGGATCTTTTTATTATATCAATAAAACTATTTGAGTTTCTCATACATGCTTGTGTATTAATGATGTTTTGTTATATTTGCATGTTTAGCTTAATCTGATCCTAATCTATTTATGAATGTAAATCTATATCTTTGTGTAGTTTCTCTCTTCTGTGATCTTGCAGGAACTTGGTGAAGTTGGGCCGGTAAGGCAACAGGTAGCTGGAAGCCAACAAAGAGGAGAGCGATTGGATCAACAAACTAGCGCAAGACACAGGTTAGTTCATCCTTCCTCTTCATTTACATTTCATAAAGAAGAATATGCAAGTAGTTTTCCTTGTTTGTTGCTAAGGCACTGTCACACCTTAGAGTGGGATAGGGGCGTTCTGAGTAGATACTTTTCCCAACAACAGTCAAAAAGTTAGTATCGGGCAACAGCACATGGCTTCACAACCATGGCTAGCACAATACCAACAACCGCAATTCCAACAAGTATACCAAGGTTCTGAGCAACAAATCTTTGCAAATAGTGGGCAGCCGTATATTAAAAACGGTCAAAATCAACCTTTTTACAATGGTCATGCCCACCAACCTTACCAAAGTTACCAGCATCAAATGCATTATGCCTGTATGCAAAGACCAACTGCTCAGGAAATCCCATATTATCCTGGGTATGCTTCACCTAACCTGAATCAACAGTTACCCTTCGTGGCAACTTTAGAGTTACCTGATTTAAATTGGTTAACAAATTATCCAATCACTTACACCCCTTGGTGGCCAGCGATTCCGCATAAACTTCCATCAGATATTCCTAAATTTAATGGAAATCCGAGTGAAGATCCATCGAATCATGCGATGACCTTTCATCTATGGTGTTCATCAAACACCCTAAATGATGATTCGATTAGGCTTCACCTTTTTCAAAGGACTTTAACTAGTTCGGTAGCAAAATGGTACATCGAATTGCCTAGAGCTTCATTCGACAACTTCTATACCCTAGCCACAACCTTTTTAACCCATTTTCAATTACCGATAAGGTACGAAACGGGAACGGAACTCCTTACCAAATTCTAACAAACGACGGCCGCTCACATATCTGATCATATACATGAGTGGCAACGTCGTCGTAGAATGGTAAAAATGTATGTTCCCGATCAGCTCTTAGCTGAATGGTTTATCAAGTCATTACTACCTTCCATCACGGAAGATGTGGCAAAAGGGGGAGTCGTCAGAGAAGAGCAAGTTATCGCTCGTGCGCAATATTTGGACTTGATTTACACTTAGCCCGGCACGCTCTACGATAAAATACCTGACGCCCCTAGACCGGCATTCTCAGTTCCTCCTCCTCCTAAATTAAACAATGATTTTCATGCCGGCGATGGCGTGATTGGCGCAACAGACACGAAATTGACAAAGGCTACATCCAAAAGGGCCCGTAGGATTTCCGATCAAAATGCAAAAGAAGAAATTCTTGCCTCGGAAGTAAATGTCGTATCGACAGATAAAGGCAAAGAAACCAAGAAACCAGGGGGCAAGAATAAAGGCAAAGGGAAGAAGAAGAAACAGGAGGAATCATCTCTTGAAAAATCTTCTGCAAACCCTCCTGGAAATAGGAAACTAAAATATCCATGCATGATATGCGATGAGGATCATTGGACACCAGATTGCCCACACAGAGCTGAGCTTAAAAAATTCTTCAAGAATTCAAAAACCTCCACAGTGTTAACTGATCCATTTCCAAATCCAGGAACAAATCTGGTTGACAGTGGAAATGCTTCTCCGTCTCAAGTGCTAGTATTGTCAGTTTCAAAACAACAAAATGATGCTTTGATATCGACAAGGAACAAATATTATGGGAATCCACAGCTGTCGAACAACAAGGATATATATCAACCTAGTAGTTCGACAATAACTTCGACAGAAGTTGCACCGCCCATCATTCCTGAACTGACAATAAAACTGCCAAAGGGAGTAGTATACAAATCGACATTTAATCCTCATGCTAGAGCAGCACAACATTATAATATAGTGGAAGATTTGTCCCAATCGCCATTCGCTATGTCGACTCTTGAAGTACTACAAAATTGCCCATCCCAAAAGCAGGCTTTATTATCAGCCATTGGTGGGATAGACCCAAAGGATTCCAATCTTGTATCCTTCGATCATAAAGGATACGATCCTCAATTACCAGCTCAACTAGCTTTCCTTGTTCAAGTGAAAACCCTCAACAAAATTGTTCATCGAACAATTATTGATGAGGGGGCATCTACATGTATTATGTCGATGAGTTGCTGGAAAACTTTAGGATCTCCAACCTTGTCGCGATCTTCGACGACATTAAAAGCATTTGATGGACGAACATATACCCCATATGGTATTCTAAGTAACTTGAAGGTTGAACTAGGAGGAAAAACATTAGAAATAGATGTTGAAGTAATCGACTGAAATCTCGATTACAACATCCGACTGGGAAGACCATGGATATATGTCATGGCTGTTGTGGTGTTGACCTATTTTAGGAAGATTGCATTTCCCTTTCAAGGAGGGATTATAATCGTCGATCAACAAAACTTCCTCCCCAATGGTTCTCAAGTTACAGGAAGCATTCCTATGATCCATGGAAGCCCCCATTCGCTTCAAAATATCGGAGTAGGCCTACTAAAAGACCCTATATTAATGGGAACTTTTTCCCTTCCACCTCCAATCAATTTGGCAGAAGTAGCATCAGTAGGAACCTGCAACATGGTATCTTCTAAAAAGATCTCAGAAAACAATATCGACGTGGATCATGCAATGGTTTTGCCTCCAAGCCCAACAGAAATATTGTAGCAATCAATCTTCCTGGCCTGGGAGGCAAACCCAAATCAACGCTCATCGAGTGTTTGGATAGATAGGTCTAAGGAATATGGCACCCCTTCAAATCCTTGGTTGAGAGTGCATGACACTGATGAAGGAATTGGTCAATCAATGGTAATTGAAGGGGCACCATGGGATGATTACCACCATTGTTCCCTTCTTCCAGATTGTGAAGAAAATACTCCTGATGACCTTTATCATCCTTTAGTTTTTGATTTTCTATCAAATACTGTAAACACAGTGGTGTTACACTAAGAAATGTCACCATGGCTATTTACAGTTGGTATGGCTCTATCAACAGTCATACTACCCTCTTGAGCAAGTCTTATGCCTCTACTATTCATGTCAAACTCCAAGAAAGAGAGAAAGTCCTTATAAAAATGTTTATCTCTGGGTACGCAGGTTCTCTCAAGCCTTGCCTGCGGCTACACACCTTTTGTTCATAAGGTCTGTGTCCAAGGACGCTCTGTATCTAAAGGGGCAGGTGCGTCCCTCTGAAAAGGTTAAGATGCGCAAGTTTTATCTTCAAAAACTTACTTGCGGTCATTTCTAGAGCATTCTAGAAGGTTGTTTGATGTGTATTGAGCGCCTCCAGATGGTTCATGCACTCCTATCAAAGAGGAACTTATCCCATCAATAAGGGAGTGATCCCATCCAAAGAGGGGACTATCCCATTGATGGTGGACCTGATTAACTTCCTCTTGAGCACTATAAAAAGAGGCATTGAGCCAGAAGGAAAAAGGTTGAAAGCTATAGATTTCTAAGGGTAAATGTTGCAGGAATTAGGACTCCCATTTAGAAGCTTGTGAGGAGAGATTGTCATCTTTACTTGTTCTATTTGGAAGTGGGTGAGCTTTGTCAAAGTAGAGGAAGACTCTTGTGGACCCTGGAAGGAGCTTGCACAACACCAAGGCTCAGGTTGTAATGGTTCCTTTTGATTACCTTTAATGCAAATTGGTCCATTCTTCTCAATAACTTGTTGTTTATGAGTTTTTTCCTGTATCAACCTCGTTAACAAATGAAACAAGGAGCGGGAGGAAAGTTCCTTTTACTGTGTCAACCTCGTTAAAAATGAATCAGTGTATACGAGGATAGTTTTTTCCTGTATCAACCTCGTTAAAAAATGAAATAGGCTGTAACGAGGAAAGTTCCTTTTACTGTGTCAACCTCGTTAAAAAATGAATCAGTATGTACGAGGATAGTTTTTTCCTGTATCAACCTCGTTAAAAAATGAAACAGGCTAGCATGAGGATAGTTCTTTTACTGAGTCAACCTCATTAAAAAATGAATCAGCTAGATTTTAGGATATGTAGTTAGATTGTAGAAAGTAGGGTTATGAGGATAGTTCCTGTTACTGAGTCAACCTCGTTAAAAAATGAATCAGGTTTGAGTATAGTTCCTATTACTGAGTCAACCTCGTTAAAAAATGAATCAGGTATGAGGATAGTTCTTTTCTTGTGTCAACCTCCTTAAAAATGAAACAACTCCCCTTTTCAAGTTAAATATTGAAAGTAAACCTTCATTCCATCCATCTGGTTGAATGCAATGAAGCCTGGGGGGCATGCACCTCGCTTTGCATCATTATACTGGGGGCATGCGAACTTTATGAGCATAGTTCCTTGTCTTGTGTCAAGCTCATTAAAAAATGAAACAAGCAGTCACGAGGAAAGTTCCTTTTACTGTGTCGACCTCGTTAAAAAATGAATCAGTGAGTACGAGGATAGTTTTTTCCTGTATCAACCTCGTTAAAAAATGAAACAGGCTAGTATGAGGATAGTTCCTTTTACTGAGTCAACCTCCTTAAAAAATGAATCAGGTAGATTTTAGGATATGTAGGTAGATTGTAGAAAGTAGGATTTTGAGGACAGTTCCTGTTATTGAGTCAACCTCGTTAAAAAATGAATCAGGTATGAGGATAGTTCTTTTCTTGTGTCAACCTCCTTAAAAATGAAACAACTCCCTTTTCAAGTTAAATATTGAAAGTAAACCTTCATTTCATCCAGCCGGTTGAATGCAATGAAGCCTGGGGGGCATGTCGCTTTGCGTCATTATACTGGGGGCATGCGAACTTGTTGAGCATAGTTCCTTGTCTTGTGTCAAGCTCGTTAAAAAATGAAACAAGGGTAGGTTAAGTAAGTAGATTGTAGAGTAGTTATGAGCATAGTTCCTTGTCTTGTGTCAAGCTCGTTTAAAAAATGAAACAAGGGTTTTGAGGATAGTTCTTTTCCTGTGTCAACCTCACTAAAAAATGAAACATCTCCCACAAGTCTTTCCAAGATCTTGAAAGTAAAGCTTCATTCCATCCACCTCATTGAACGCAATGAAGCTTGGGGGGCATGTACCTTGATTTGCGTCATTATGCTGGGGGCATGTGAACTTTAACAAGCATAGTTTTTCGTTTCAAGCTTGCGTAAACATGAAACCGAATCCGAGCATAGTTCTTTTCCTGTGTCAAGCTCGTTAAAAAATGAAACAAATCCTCCTCTACTTGAGTCGAGAGATTGACTAGACCTCCTAGATGTTAAGTTGCATATTTAGGTTAGTTATTTTAGTGTTTTACATAATTTTCTTACAGTTTAGGTCGAGTCTTTCAAATGATCTCGTAACTCAACCTTCATTTCATCCAACTGGTTGAATGAAATGAAGATGGGGGGCATGCGCTCTAGCAGTTACGCTTAGGGGGCATCAAGCACAATTTTATCTCTGTTTCAAGCTTGTGTAAAAATGAAACTGCTATGAAGCATAGTTTTTCTCTGTTTCAAGCTTTTGTAAAAATGAAACCTATCTCGAGTCAATTTTAGTTATTTTCAAGACTCGTTAAACTCATGAAAACACCGAGATTATTTTGCTATCTTTCGTTCTCGTAAAACAAATGAAAATGCCGAGTTCTTTCCGTCTTTTCCTGCTCGTAAATTAAATTGAAAGTCGGCCATATGAGTACATTTTTATCCCTTTTTCGAACTCATTAAAATTTACGAAAAAGTGAAAACCATGAGTACATTTTTATCATTTTTTCGAACTCGTTAAAACTTACGAAAAAGTGAAACCTCAGAGTCATCTTTTAAGCCCTTTTCTGACTCCTAAAACATGAAAAGATTGCCGAGCGTTTCTTTTACACTCGTTAAAATGGAATTAAAAGACGGTCCCCTTATAGCTCTTTTCTGACCGTAAAATCAGGAAAAGATAGCCGTGTTTTTGTCATTTCAAACTCGATACGGAAATAAAACGATGTGTCCTTGATCGCTTTTTACTTTTCAGGTCAGTTACACTAACTATGAAAGTACTCCTTGGTCGCAAGATCAAGCGGTTCCCGCAGGTATTATTTTATACTTTTTCGGGCTTGAGGGACACAAATTTACGAAAAAGTTCAACTTGGAGTTTCCTTAAGTTTTTCAGACTCTCTAAAATTGAAAAACGTCGAGTTTCTCCTATACTGGGCTCGTTAAACATTTCACAGTAAAGGACCTGTTCAATTACAAACAGGAACGAACCACTCCTTCCTAGGGTTCGAATCAAAACTGGGTTGGACTCATCCGAAGGATGAGCTTATAATTAAGCATATGTTATCCTCCTCAAGCTTGTTAAAAATAAAGAGGTACTTGCCAGAAATGGTGGGGGAAAAAAGAGAAGAATGAGCCTATTTGTTACCTTTTGTCTCAAAAGAAACTTTATTACCACTCTTGGACACGACACTTTTCATTCACCTGGGTTGGGAAATCTTTTACCTCACAGTCAATCAAACCACTTTTGAAAGTCTTCAACCGGGTTCTGGGGATTAACTTTGAGTTATTCAGCACCAAACCATCTATCGTGTCGTTATGTGTCCAAGAGGTCTGCAAACAAAACTTTCATCTGCAAAATACTTGTCATCCATTTGACCATCCCTGAGTCAGTCCTTACAGCAATATTTCTTCAACTTGAACAATGATTTCGTGTTGTGGGCTTGCCCGCAACGGGTCACTTTCTATCGACGTCAGCACATTATCTAGAGAGATGACTTAGAAATCGTCAGTGCCTTGAAGTCTGCATGCATCAATGGTAGGTTTCTCGCCTTTGACGTCAGTTTACATCATTGACTTTCGATCGAAGGATTCCGTGAAATGTTCGACATCAACTCATTCATTCACATCTCATGGATTGTACTGGGTACTTTGAGAACCATTGACATTACTGGTGGTCTCTCTCACGCTTGTTAACAGTTCACATCATTGACTGGTAATCAAGTGGTTTCTACCATGTTCGACATCGACTCATTTATTCGCATGGCTAGAATCGTACCAATTCGAGAAGTAGGAATGAAGACCCTGGATCAAATCTTTACCATCCAGGCTGCGAGGAGTTTTGTATTCATTATCTAAGTAGACTAATCATAAACAGATGGCTGCGCCCATACTGTGTCTACAAAAGTCTATGATTATGATGTACTGCAAAAACATTCCTGTATCAGAGTAGTTAGTCTGTTAGTTAAAGTTTTTATCTGAGTATGGGAATGCCTACCTCAGTGATGATATAATCTTATCCATGTATTTTGTGTTGAAAATTGCAGGTTCCAACCAGGTTCTCCACGAGATAATCCTCGAAATGATAAAGCGCTTCACCCTTCCTAGATAATACAAAACCCTAATCTATTCCAGGCTTCGCACTTTAGGGGGCAATCTGTTACACTAAAAAATGTCACCATGGCTATTTACAGTTGGTATGGCTCTATCAACAGTCATACTACCCTCTTGAGCAAGTCTTATGCCTCTACTATTCATGTAAAACTCCAAGAAAGAGAGAAAGTCCTTATAAAAATGTTTATCTCTGGGTACACAGGTTCTCTCAAGCCTTGCCTGCGGGTACGCACCTTTTGTTCATAAGGTTTGCATCCAAGGACGCTCTGTATCTAAAGGGGCAGGTGCGTCCCTCTGAAAAGGTTAAAATGCGCAAGTTTTATCTTCAAAAACTTACTTGTGGTCATTTCTAGAGCATTCTAGAAGGTTGTTTGATGTGTATTGAGTGCCTCCAGATGGTTCATGCACTCCTATCAAAGAGGAACTTATCCCATCAATAAGGGAGTGATCCCATCCAAAGAGGGGACTATCCCATTGATGGTGGACCTGATTAACTTCCTCTTGAGCACTATAAAAAGAGGCATTGAGCCAGAAGGAAAAAGGTTGAAAGCTATAGATTTCTAAGGGTAAATGCTGCAGGAATTAGGACTCCCATTTAGAAGCTTGTGAGGAGAGATTGTCATCTTTACTTGTTCTATTTGGAAGTGGGTGAGCTTTGTCAAAGTAGAGGAAGACTCTTGTGGACCCTGGAAGGAGCTTGCACAACACCAAGGCTCAAGTTGTAATGGTGCCTTTTGATTACCTTTAATGCAAATTGGTCCATTCTTCTCAATAACTTGTTGTTTATGGGTTATTTCATGTACTCCTTGGCCTATATGTTGAATATGCTTTGTTTTATGTTATAATCAGGTGCTATTTAATTGTTTGACTGTTGGTGATTGCAGGTTTTGGAGAAAAGGAGGAACTCATCCAGATCAACAAAGCTTGGACTTCTACAACAACGTTTGGACAAAGGTAAGAACGAAACACTTGATTTCTCATATCACAATGCATGTTTAGAGAAGGATAGTTCTAGTTTGTCTTGTTTGTCATTAGAATGTCTTAGACTTCTAGGAAGGTCGTTTGTGTCTGCACTCTTGACTGATTCCGTGTGACAAGTGGATTTCGAGTGAAACTTGTCCAACATTGAAGAGACTATCGCCATAAATATCTCGACCAAAACAGATGTTGTAGAGAATATTTATGTTGGCAAATGTTGTTCTCCTTCAGAACTGGAAATATATAACGCTCTTTTTCACGAATTCAGAGATCTCTTTGCTTGGTCTTATAGTGAAATGCCAGGCATTGACTCGAGTATCATTGAACACGAAATCAAGATGTATCCAGATGTCAAACCAGTACGACAATGACTATGGCAGGTGCACCCAAAGAAAGCCGCTGCCATTAAGGCAGAAGTCGAAAAACTTCTCCATGCTGGTTTCATTTACCCGGTTCCTCTAACCGATTAGGTATCGAATATTGTCCCTGTTATGAAAAAACAAGGAACAATTAGAGTGTGCATCGATTATAGGGATGTAAATCAAGCTTTTCCAAAAGACAACTACCCTACACCCTTCATCACCCAGATAATTGATGAATGCGCCGGATGCGAAATCTTTTCATTTATGGATGGATTCTCCGGGTATAATCAAATAAATATCCGCCCACAGGACTAGTCAAAGACTGCATTTATTTGTCCGTGGGGCACATTCACATATCGAAATTTACCCTTTGGTTTAAAGAACGTAGGGGCAACATTTCAGAAGGCAATGAATTATGCCTTCCATGACATCAAAAACATCGTTCAACCATACATCCACGACCTTCCGGCTCATTCGCGAAAGCGGACTGATCATCCGCAGCATTTAAGAGCGATATTTCTACGTTGTCGACACTACAAGATAAGACTCAATCCACACAAATGTGTATTTTGCATCAGTTCTGGTCGTTTACTTGGATTTGTAGTCTCAAAGGACGGGATTTGTCTTGACCCATGTAAGGTTCAGGCAATCATAAATTTTCCTCCACCTTCAAATTTGCTTCAGATTCAGAAACTCCAAGGGAAAGCAAACTTTTTGAGGAGGTTCATTCCAAATTACACCAAACCTGCTAAAGGTTATACGCGTCTTTTGAAAAAGGAAGTACCCTTTGTCTGGGATCAGGTTGCGCAAGCTTCCTTTGATGCTTTAAAAGAATCCCTAATGAAAGCATCATTAATGTACGCTCCTGATTATCAAAAAGATTTTAACCTGTATCTGGCTGCAGCGGATATGACCATCGCAATGGTTTTAGTTCAAGAAGATGACAGAATCGAACATCCTATACATTATTCAAGTAAGAACTTAAATGATAAAGAAAGCAAATATACTTATGTTGAAAATCTAGTGCTCGCAGCTGTTCAAGCGATACAGAGATTTTGACACTATGTCCTCTTTCGAAAAACTACCATTCTGTCAGATTGCAACCCCATGACTTATATATTGTCGCGATAGTTGCTGGGGGGAAAATATTCAAAATGGATATCAATCCTACAAGAGTTTGATCTGGAATTTGTAAAATCCAAGTCAAAGAAAGCTCTGGTTTTCGCAGAATTATTATGCGATCTCCCATCGTCATCCAACGATGAAACATCCGAAGAAACGATCGTGGACGAAAGTTTATTTCTAATATCTTCAAGCAATCAGTGGTATGGGGATATAATAATTTATCTCCAAACCCAAAAATATAGGCCAAATACCTCTCTCTTTGAACAAAAGCGTATTCGATACCAAGCAAAAGACTACATGATCGTCGGTGATACACTTTACCGTCGCGGTATCGATACAGTTCTGAGAAGATGCCTCACACATGAGGAGGCCGAAAAGGTCCTGAATGATTGCCATTCAGGCGCGTGTGGGGGGCATCAATCCGGTTATGCTACAATGCAAAAAATCTTACGAGCAGGATACTTCTGGCCAACAATGAGTTGGAAGAATCACCGCACCTCTATAGAATCCGCAATTTCCACCCTGGGGATCCTAGTTATTGGCTTGTAATTTTTACCAACACCTGCGGGTTTTGGTGTAACGACAAACCTCCACATGGTATCAGAGCTATTTGAGGGCCGCGTCCGTTGGTGATCCAAATCTGAAGCCGGTAGAACTGCATCCGACTGTCGTTTCCTAGATCTGCTGTTTCTGACTGCTTTCGGGCTGAGAGGACTGCTCTGTTGTGTTCGGAGCATCTATTCCAGTGAGGAACCCCTTTCGTTTCACGCGAAAAAGTTTCCAGTATCCCTAGCTGCGTCATTTTTAAGATCTGGAGGTATACAATGTTTATTTGCAGTTTACTGTTATTTTCTCTCTGTTATTTCGGTTTCGGTTTATTTAGCCTTTTCATTACCGGATCTACACCTTTCATTTCTGCGTATGCTCTTTGCCCTGCGACTCTGTGCGATCTGGGCAAATCAGAAACAGAAAGGAAGGATTTTTCTCATGCGTATGCTCTTTTCCCTGTGCCTTAGGGTGATCTCGGAAAATCAGAAACATTGAGAAAAATATTTAGTTTCCGGCCAAAGCTAACTTTGAGCCGCAAGGTTCATTTTTGAAAATATTTAGTTTTTCGGCTAAAGCTAACTTCGAGCCATAAGGTTCGTTTTCCTTGCATGTCCATGTTGGGTTTTGTGTTTTGTGTTTTGTAGGGAAAAAGAGCTTTCTCAAGGCAAGCACGCAACCCAAAGCACCACCCCCCCCCCTCTCTCTCTCTCTCTCTCAAATTTTTTGTATAGATCAATTGGTTCAAAGCTATTTTAAGAGAGTAGAGGTCTTGGGTTCAAGTCTCCATTTTGTGGGGGCAGAATTTTTCATTTCTGCACATTCCTGCACTTCGTCGGCAACTTCAACAACTTTTTTTCAAAAAGCCATAACTTCTTCATCTGGAAGCCGTTTTCAGAGCCGTTTTTTTAAACCAGCCTAATTTTTCGAGATCTATCCATTGGAACACTTATTTTCAGCATCTTTAGCTTCAGTTTCCATTGAAATGGAAAGTCAATACCAAGTTACCCTTGACAGCACCAACTACTTCCAATGGTTGGCTTACATTGAGGATTTACTTAGAAGTAAAGGTCTCTTCAGAATAGCCTCAGGCCAAGAAAAGAAACCGGAGGATGAAGATAAGGCTACTAAGTGGGAAAATAGGCAAGATCAAGCACGTCGACTGATAGGGATGTCTATTTCTCCAGATCTTAGATTCCATATTGTAGAAATTGATTCTCCTGATGAAGCAATGAAACAAATCAATAAAGTTTTTGGCATTAAAAATGAAATTAGAGCCCATCAACTTGAAAATGAGTTGCTTACATTGGACCCTAATAATTTTTCTTGCATTGAAGATTTCTTGTCCAAGTTCAAGACCCTTAGATATCTTTTGGAAGGTGTTAAAGTTAAGAAAGAAGATAGTAATCTTATCTATTCCATTCTTACAAAGTTGGGACCAGCCTACTCTGTGTTTGTTTCCACCTTCCATTCTACAAGAGAAGCCTTCATTTCTCAAGGAACAGACTACAAGTCCCCTTCCTTTGACTCTTTTTGTGATTCTTTAATAAGAGAACAAGAAAAACTCTTACACCTTGGTCTTCTTAATCTTGGAAACTCTTCCAAGAAAGCGTTAGCCACCCAGCAACAACAAAATTCAAAGAATCCCAAGAAGTCATATCCTAAAAAGAATGGTCCTAAACCAAACAAGGGTCATAAGCAATTTCAGCCCCAAAATGAAAAATCATTTCAACAAAATGATAAGACAAATAAAAACAAAGGGAAGAAGACTGATAGACATTGCAATTTTTGTAATCGAGATGGCCACTTAGAATCAAAATGCTTTAAGAAGATGGAAGCGTTGGAAGCAGCAATGAAGAAGCATAACATCCATTTGGGGCAATCTTCAACTTCAACTTCATCTTCAGGAATGGCACTTTCTGCATGTGGTTGTCAAGCATCTCGGTCTGGCTATGCATTAAATGTATCTTCTTCTTCTCATTCTCATGAGTGGCTCATTGATTCTGGAGCTTCTTATCACATGGCCAAAAACAAAGCCATGTTTTCTTCTTTAAATGATTGTAACACCAAAAATATATATGTTGGTGATGATAGATCTCTTAATGTTGTAGGGACTGGAACTGTTCATCTAGACAATGGTCAGTTTAATGATGTATTATGTGTTCCAACCTTATCCTACAACCTTCTATCTGTATATCAGATAACTCATTCAGGTGAAGGTAAAATCGTTGAATTTTCACCTCATGATGTTGTAATCAAGGACTTAAGAGATCCTAAACAGATTTTGGCTACTGGCATTGCTGATGATTCCACAAGGTTGTATAAGTTTCACAACTTTGGGTCATCAAATCTTCCCTCAGTATTTGTTGCTCATAACGATGAACTGAGCAAACTTTCGCATGAGCGATTTGGTCACTTAAACTATCGCTCCCTTCAGCATCTATGTAAAGAAAATATGGTGACAGGTCTTCCTATGGTATCAGAGCTTGGACCCAGGTTTGATTCCCCCAAGTTGCATTTGAGGGGGGTGTTGGAAGAATCACCGCACCTCTATAGAATCCGTAATTTCCACCCTGGGGATCCTAGTTATTGGCTTGTAATGTTTACCAACACCTGCGGGTTTTGGTGTAACGGAAAACCTCCACACAATGTTTAAAGATTGCATAAACGCAGTCAGAAGTTGCCATGCTTGTCAAATTTTCGACATCAAAACCAGAAGACCACCCATACCTCTGCAGCCAATAGTTGTTGTCGGGCCATTCGCAAAATGGGGCATTGATTTCATGACATGTAACCCCACCTCGACCGGGGGGCATGGATATATCATAGTCGCAGTTGACTATTTTACCAAATGGGCTGAGGCGATTCCTACATTAGATAATACTGGTGAAACAGCTGCCCTCTTCTTTTTCAATCATGTAGTTGCCAGATTCGGCGTCCCACAAGCTATAGTCACATATCATGGATCACATTTTCGCAATCACATGATGGTCGAATTAGCTGCCAAACTAGGGTTGTCTCACGACAGCTCCACTCCATATTACCCACAAGCCAACGGACAAGTTGAAGCAATCAACAAGGTCCTAAAGCGCATGCTGCAAAGGATGATTGGAGTTCACAAAAGAAGGTGGCACCTAATCCTGTACTCAGCCTTGTGGGCTTACTGAACATTGGTAAGGAATGCAACTGGGTTTACACCTTTCCAATTGGTATATGGCCTGGAAGCAGTCTTACCATTCCAGTGTGAAATCTCGTCCCTCAAACTCGCAATTGATCTCCTCCCCGGAACTTCAGAAGAAGAAGCTCGTTTCTTGGAACTAATCCAATTGGATGAAACCTGTCGTGACACCGCTTTGGCTAACGAAGCCCATAAGAAACGAGTCAAAGCACAGTTCGACAAAAATTTCAAACCCCGTGTCTTCTTAGAAGGTGACTTGGTCTTGCTTTATGACTAAGAATCCCATAAATTGGGAGCAAGTAAATTTAAGTTTTTATGGATGGGCCCCTATATTGTTAAGCGAGTGTTAGCAAAAGGAGCCTACGAGTTAATGGATTATGACAGAATTCCACTGGCGCAAACTCGTAATGGGTTGTACCTCAAGCGTTACTATGCGTAATTCAATATGGTAACCTGTATGCTTTTGTTTTCGCTAAAGTGTTTATTTCGGTCAGGTAATCCACTTTTTACATTTATTGCAGATGTCAAACCTATTGGAGTCATGTGTTGGATATGCCGACGGAGCGAGTCGTAGTTCGCGGAACCTATCTTCCGCGGCCTGGGCCATTTTTGATCCAAGCGGCGAGTTAGTAAGTTTCATAGGGGTATGTATTGGTCGATCAACGAATAACATCGCTGAATATAGCGTGTTGATAGAACTTCTCTCTGATGCCATCACACATGGTATACACTGACTGATTGTCAGGCTAGACTCACAACTCGTCATACTACAACTCACTGGTATCTACTCTGTCCGAAATCCAGCTATTTATCGCATGTTCCTAAGGGTTAAGATTTTGGAAAGACAATTTGATTTTATTCAATATCAACATATTTCCAGAAACTTAAACACATTAACTGACTCATTGGCAAATTATGTGTTAGATAGACATTTGCAACGTTTATGAAAAGAAGCATACCATCAATATTTGCATTTGGATCATGTAACTTAACCAAAATAAAACTCCGAAAATCAAAAATATATATAACTGTTTATGGTTTACACATGATGCTCTGTAACCAAGACAAAATTGGTCAAATGACCAAAAACTCAAAACGCTAGGGGGCACCCTAATCTAATGATGTTCGTGATAGCAAGTCACAGCCTGTGCGATCATGCGTAAGAGACGATTCCATCGTCTTGACACACCAGTAGTATGCCGTTGCAACCTTAAGGGCAACTCATCAGTCCTCACATCTGGAATACCAAGAGTGAGGCCCTCAACCTGCTCCTATAATGCTGTGAGAGTCTCGGCCACATCAAGGTCGCGAAGGATAGCCCTTCCAACAGCCTCTCCTGCTGGGGCGGCAGCTGGCACTCTCAGGCATACTACTGGCCGAATGGGACCAACATCTGCATGAACACATGAGTTTGATTAAGTCTTGATAGAATAAAGCACAAGGAAATTATAAGAGAAAAATGATAAACAGGGATATGGTCAAAGAATTTACTAATGGCACCCCATTGTTCGCCAGCCGGTAGTACTAAATCTGGGTCACATCGGAAGTCCATACCAGCATATGGGTACTCGGAATAAACCATCTCCTGATGATAAAACCACCTGAAGAAGGTATCAGAAAATGAAATCTGAGACTGACCAGCATGCCTAGACATATGGTTGACCCATCTCTGCATATGTGGTTCAATCGGTGAAGGTAAATCGAGTGCAATATACTGCAACTGCATCAGTGCTATCTTTTCCAAGGCAAAGGTGGTTAAAATAGAACCATACCCAAAGTTCTTCAACCTCCCACTCTTTACCTTGGTCAACTGTTCTTTCATCACAAGAAGTACTGTGTCGCACCAGTTGAACACCTTCGGTTGGAGGCATTCCAAGGCATACTACATATAAGATCGGTTGGCTACATGAAGAGCCACACCACTAGCCATCCTACCAAAAGTAAACAGAATAGTCCTAAGGGACTTATCAGTGACATCACGGATGATGATCTTGCCATCTTTACTCGGCTGAGATCCCTCTCTGCAATACCGGCAAACATAATCTCTCACAAATTCACCTCCTCGGGCCTAACCTAATAAAGAGATGGGGGCACTCCCCCTCGACAAGTCAGTCAAGAAATAGATGTCCACTATAGTCAAGGGGATGGATTTGCCCCTGATCTAGAACACCTGGTTGGTAGGATCCCAAGCATCGAGCAAATATTGCAGTAAGTTGATCTGTTGTCTCATGCTAGAAATGCGGAAAAACTTCAGCAAGCCACAGTTCTGTAGTGCGTTTACTGTAACCGGATCATGTAGGGAAAGCGTGTCCTCTTCCTCACACTCATGTTCTTGCCATGTAATAGTCATCTTACTCCAAATATATCTGAAAAAAAACAAGAGAAGAGTTAGATCCTGATTTTGGTAAGAAACAGGCAAAATTCCCATCAAAAACTGTGCATAAAATTCCTTCTTTGCGTCCATCGCACCTACAGTAGTGCTCTGGGTGCATTGCATGTTAGATGGCTAGTAGACAAGCCAACATCCAATGCACCTTTCGATACACAGAGGGTGCGCTGAAGCCAGAGCAAGTTTTTCAAACCCTAGGGCTCAAAAAAACCAGGAATCAAGCTCAGAATGCAAAATGGAAAGCATGAAATGAAAGAGCTCAAGTTTAGCTCCTACTTGGTCCAGACGGCGCCGAGAATCGTCCACATAATCTCCCGAAATCAGCTGATGAAAATCAAAGGGGGAAAGCACCTCCAAAGCTTCAACAAACCAAAGTTCAAATGAAATGGTAAAATGAGAGGTAAAAGCACTTTTACATTACTTTTTACGTAGTTTGAAGTAAAATATTAGTGTTCTAACTCATTTTTCAGACACATATTGTTCATTTCTAACTAGTTTGATGAAACAATTGAAAATGCAGTACAATCTTTGAAAGAATAGAGCTATTTACGGTAAAATCAAGAAGAGACCATTTAATCAAGCACTTTTAGCGCGGACTTCATGCTCGTTAAAAAATAAACATAAGCAATGAGCACATGTTCCTCCAGAGTTTAAGCTCATTAAAAAATGAACCAATTTCCGGTAAATAACCATCGTGAATGTAATACTTCAGCCTTTAAAGCCTTGGTCATGTTTGCACCGTCACCTCCACTTTTGCATTGGCCGATCATTCACCCCCATTTGATTGTTTATCCATTTTGAGGAATAGCTGCGAAGAGTGATCATGTTAGCCATCCTTGTAACACTTCCATGATTGGAAAATTCCAAACCTTACCTAGAATCAGTTGCTACCCATTTTATAACTCGTTCCTCAAAAGACGAGTCTCGTTTAAGCTCTTTTCAATTGACTCATAAAATATGAAAAGATTGCCGAGCCATTGGCCTCTCCAGCTCGTTAAAGGGACCGGAAGTGCTATCCCTCCTCTAAATTTTAATCTTTTTGGACCTGAGGGATTATTACCCAAAAAGATCGAGCGCTTGTTTTGTTTGTCTCGTTAAAAGTATCGAAACATCATCCCTTCTGTATTGTTTTATACTTTTTCGGACTTAAGGGATTAGATGACGAAAAAGGAATTTTGGAGTTTCCTTTACGTTCCTTTTCAGACTCTCTAAAATTGAAAAGGACCAAGTTATCTTTGTCGTTAAACTCGTTAAAATTTTAATAGCGACAAACTTGTCTATAGACGAGAACGAGTTTCACTATCGCTAGGCTCGTTAAAACATAGCGATGGGTTTACCTGAAGGGCAAATTATAGAACAAGAATATGTTATCCTCCTCAAGCTTGAAAAATATAAAGAGGTATTGGTCAGCAATGACTGGGGAAAAATTGGGAAGAAAACTTGAAGAAACTTTGTTGGTAGCAAGTCGCTCTTGAACATGACACTTTCACTCCGCATCCAAGTCGGGTTGGGTTGTTTCATTCACCGGTCACGTCACCATGGTCCCATCACACCATCCACATTTGGGGTTAATGCTACCAATCCATCATGTTAGTGTCGCCGATATGTTCAAGAGAAGTCATTCAGAGAATTCACCTATGTCTCACCCACTACAATACATTTATACTCCATTATTTCATGACTGCCACCCTGAACCTTATATCACCAGATCGTTTTCACCTCCATTAAAATCATTTGCTCCATTCTGTGTCATTGATGTGGGATTCATTAAGGCCCTCCTGTGACGGATCAGTTCTTGTCGACATCAGCTCATTATCCAAGAATTCGATCTAGGAACACCCCATTCAGTACTTTGAAGCTTGCATGCCTCAATGGCAAGTTTCTCACTTCCAGCGACAGGTTTACATCAATGACCTTCGACCGAAATATTTTGCATGGTGTTCGACGCCAAGTCCTTTATTCACACCACGTGAATTGTACTGCAGTACCTTGAGGGTCATTATCATTATCGGTGATTCCTCTCGCGCTTGTTAACAACTTACTTCATTGGCTGGTAATCAAGAGATGTCTTTCCATGTTCGACTCCAGAACATCTCTCACATGGATAGACTTGTACTTCGAGTGAAGATCGAATGAGATTGAAGACCCCGGATCTAGTTTCATCCATCCGGGCTGCAATATATATTCAGGGAAATAAAGACATCAAATGTACATCATTGCTGCACAGATAATCATCCAATCAAAGGGATGATGGCTCTATCAGAATCATCAGTCTACACTCAGATGATTGTCTGTCCTATGTACATGAAAATAAATTTATAAAGCTGAGCATGGGAATGCCCGCCTCAGCTAGATCATGAAAATATTATGAAGAATGTAATGTATGGTATCTTATTACAGGTCTCCTCCTACCTTGAAAGAACTTCAGATTCTCATAATAAAGCATTTCACCCGACATCAAAAGATTAACGACCTCATGCTTTAGGGGGCAACTATTATAGACATTTTTGGGCACTACAACCCCAAGCATGAAATGTCCATAAACCAAGGGCTCCTAAGTCCCTAAAAGTGTTGTTCTAACCCCTAAAGGAACAAGGTCAACTGATTACAGCTTCTCCCGGAAGTTCTCCATGAAAAACTGCTCAGAATTGGTCAAAACAGGATCATTTCAGCTGCTCCACAGGCCAAGTGCATTGCATCTCACCTAATACACTGTGTGGGTGTGTTGCATTTCAAAAATCCCTTCTATGGGGTGTGATGGGTGAGAAATGACAAATGGCAGTGTCATTCCACGAGGTGGAGAGGCAATGGAAGGTTCCAGAAACTTCTCCTGTGACACTTGCCTCTCTGAATTTGACCAAGGATGAGTAAGAGATCATCAATCTCCAAGTGGAAGCAAGAACTATCAGAGGGAAGACACTAATCAAATCACAAGCTGACTCATCTCCCTTACAGATATCTATATATGGATCCCTCATCCCAGATATCCAAAGGCTGGAATTTTACATATTATAAGGAATTGTTGTTGGTTTCTTGAGACAAACATCAAATTGTTGGGTGATCTAAGCTTTGTATGAGGTGAAGAGGGGCTTCCTTGCTGAGAGGATGATGCTGGGTCAAAACAACTGGTTGTAACTCCCCTTGTCTCTTTCTTGTTTATCAATAAAATCTATTCAATTTTTCCTCCATACTCTTCTGTTATTTATGTTTGCTGCATTTGTATGGTCAATTTACATCTGATCCTAGATTGTTTATGATTATAGATCCATGTTCTTATATAGTGCTATGCTACTGTGATATTACAGGTACTCTGTGAAGCTGGGCGTGCAAGGGAACAAGTAGCGAAAGAATATCAAGAATCGAACCGGGAGATTAGCGCAAGACAGAGGTTGGTCTTCTTTATTCTTCTCTATCTATACTTCATAAAGGAAAAACGAAAGTAGCTTTACTTTGTTTGTTTCTAAGGTAGCTATCACACCTTAGTGGGATAAGCAGTTCTGAGTAGACACTTTTCCCTGTAACAAAGGGTTGAACCAAATCAAATTTTGTATCCTTTATAATAAGAGGCATATTAAACTTACACAATTGAAGATCTAATTTGTGCATGAAAAGGGGGGATTTTCTAAGTTGAATGTACCTTCTATTTGTGTAGATAAGGACTTGACATAAGGCCCATCTGAAACACCAAATAAATCCTATTTCAAGGCTTGTTCATACAACTGAGTGTACTAAAAATCATATAGGTCAGTTTTCAGATTCATCAAGGACTATATAGCAGTTGATCTAGAATGAATTGTCCATGTTTATCTTGTTTACAATAGGATTCAATGAAGTTCTTTTGACCAAAGTTATATCTTGTTACTCATGTTGTGAAGGAATAATTAATTGGACAAAAGATACACTTGAGATATGAGTTTCCCTTTTAGTTTTTTCATGCGAAATGAATTAAAATTAGTAGTACAAGGACATTTGAAACTATAAGTTAGAGCTCCATAGTACTCAACCAGGTTAGATTTATTAGAACACAAGGAGTAGATTGTATATCAACATGGGAAGAACTAGAGTATTTTGATAGTTCTATTGTAAGTGGGTCATTTTCCACAGTATAAGATCCCACATTTATTTTTCAATCTTAACAGTGGCAGGCTGCTATAAGGAGGATAGTGAAGTCTCCCTTGGGATGGAGCCTAAAAACACTTCAACTTGACAGGGTGGTGCTAGGGAAAGTTGGAGCTTGTAGGGTGTTGGAGCATACTTTAAGTTGGAGCTGATAAAATTAGGTGTTGGCACATCCTTTCAGTTGGAGCTATTAAAAATATTGGGTTGGATCTGCCTTCCAATTGTTGGTAGAGAATTTTAGAAGTTGGAGCTTCTTGTTGATGTAATTTTCAAGACATATATCGAAAGTTTCAGTGGTTTTTCTTCTGCAAGGGTTTCCACTTAAACATTGTTGTGTATTGTCCATGTGATGTGATGTTTTTTTTATTATATTATTGAATTTGTGGCAATGATATTTAATGCTCTGAAAGTAATTAATATTAAGTGAAATACTAGTTCACCCCCCTCCCAGTATCTCCCACAAACTTGTCACATATCCCTATAAACATTAATATATGCACATACATATTTCCATTATTGGAATAAATAAATCTTGTTGTCAAAAATTAAAATGTTATCTCATAAATACAAATTACTATCAAATTCTTACCAAGTAAAAACATAGAAATTACATTTGCACACAGTGTCTTTTTTCACACATGTTAGATAAATCTAGTCCACCAAAACTATAGGGGTAAAAGGAAATGTTTCCACCAAATGAGGGAGAGTGTCTTTACTGAGTTCATGCTTAATTTTTATATAAATACCATTGGAAATATTTCTCAGTGGAATATATCATAATCAATATTTTTTTGTAATTAAAGAAGGTGAATTTAATATGAATTTACTACTTTCACCTCTAAGTTTGTATTGAATACATCAATGTAGCTTCATTTCTCTCCATGTATCCCAAAAAGGAATTCTATGACCAGAGAAATCATATAACCATGATATTTATTAATTCCTTAACATATCCATAATATGCCTTAACTTCACCCAATATATTAGGTGTAAGACCAAATCAAGTAAAATAAAACATAAAATATTTTGACTTTTCAGGCTTCTAGAAGTTTGTGAAAGGATTCAAATGATACTTTCCCTTTTACCTTCACACATGCTTTACCTACACATTTTATTTATTCGTAGACTTTAGCTCCATGCATGCCTTACTTCCAAACAATACTTAACTCCACACATTCCTCACCTCCACACATCCTTCCCCTACATAACACTTCCCCTTATGCATGATTGTTGGGACGAGGCCCCCTAGGTCAAATTTTGTTAAGTTTTATTAAATTTATTGTAAAGTCTCTGCATTTTGAGGAGAAAAGTGTCAGTAGCATAGGTCAATAGGATTGAAATGGGCTTTAGGAAGGTAAAATCCCCTTAGTTTGTTAAATTCAAGTTGTTTTGAGAACCACCCATGGTTCGCAAACCATGGTATTGTAATGAAGAATAATATAAAAGGGAGTCATAGAAGCATCATAAGATAGCTAAGGAAGAGAATATTGCATGATTTGGGTTTGATTTTATCTATTCTATAGTTGGGAGAAGGGGAAGGCTCTTGCTGAGACCATGGTAAGGCCGCAGCTGAGTGCGTGGGCCCCTACAACTATGTGTACAGGGTTGGAAGAAGTTGTATTTGAAGATCTAAAGCATAATACGACTTTTTTTGAAGAACTATATGTGCATCTGTGTATTAACATTTTATCTTTAGATTTACAGTATTTATGATATGTTGAATGCGTTTAATCATGAAAAGTACTTAATGAATCGATGAAGACATAGATGTATTGATTTCTATGTTGTTACGCATGTTTAGCACAATCAGTGAAGGAAATAACTATGTTAACTATTATTTATTGTAAGTTCTGGGTTTTGAAGGCTAGGGTTCACAAAGGTCAAGATAAGGCCCTAGATTTTCAGAAACACATCACATAGCCCTTTGGATGTAGAAACATGGTCTTAGCATCCCCCAATACTCCCTCGGGTGAGACTGCAGCCTACACTACACAGGTTGTTGCCGAAAGGACCAACAGTGTAGGGTTTCGTTGGTTAGTGAAACTAACTTTGAACCTTGATCTAAGCCCCCTCAAGCCAATAAATGTTTATGTTGTTGGGACAGGGATCTATCTAAGGAACGTGTGATGTGGGATCCTTGGAGACGAATAAATAAGGAAATTCAGAAGTGGATAGATCAGATGCTACACGATTTTGCAGCTCAAGAAAATAGGAATCTCCATCTGTCGAAAGAATAGTGGTTGCATAGATATCTATATACAAAGGAATATGAAGTTTTATTTTGCACTTTCCCGTGTGCATTATACGAAGAGTTGGCTAAATTGGTAGACGGTCAACCCACTTGGAAGCTAGATAACCCTATTGTGTGGACTCCAGAGTTAGTAAAGCTCCCTGAAGAATCACAATACAAGGTTGCGAAGGATTTTGATTACTGGTTCAGTAGTATTTTTGGTCAATTTATCACTGATTTCGCAATTGATACATCTGTCATTTATAGAAAAGCCGAACGATGGTTTTTTAAAGGACCCAAAGGTAAGTATTTGAAGTACTTGAAAATTTTGATTAGAATGCTATTGTGTGATAAATGCATTATGCCACTAAATTGATGTTTAGAAGAGGCTCAACGAGAGCTACACGAAGTGGGAAATAGTTGAGAAAATATCTAAATATAATTTCTTAGTACAATCCTCTATTGGGAGAATTTGATAGAGTAGAAGAAAGTAATAGCCTAAAGATGCCTCAAGGTGCGCCACAATTGATAGATCAATTCACTGCAGGGATACCACATCCATCCACTACACCTTCACCATCACCTCCACCTCACATGCCTACACCTGCACCTCCACCTCCACCTTCACTATTCAGTATGGAGAAAAGTATGAATATGCCTATATTCAAGTGTCTGGGGAAAGAAGACCCTGATCAATAATGGTTTGTAGCAGATGTTGTGTAGAAGTCATATGAGATAATGGATGATGATGTGAAGAAAGTGCATCTGGTCACAACATTGCAAGACAGGGCACTGTCTTGGTATATCAAGTACAGTACGACTAATCCAACAATGTCATTAAAAGACATGAAAGATGCGTTGAATAATAAATTCATAAAGTAAAAGTATCAAGCCTAGTATGTGACTGATGTCAAGGAAATTAAGTAGAGGGTGAACGAATTTGCATGGGATATTGATCAAAGGATGAACTGTTTGATACAACAAGATAACTTACAAAATTTTTATGAGCGACATAAGGACTAGTATATTACTACGTTGTTGCCTCATTTGAGATTACCATTGTCACAGTAAAAGATTACGTCATAGGCTGAAGTGCTAGAAATTGCTATGAAGTTGGAGGCTTCACCTATTTAGGATATGAATCTGGGAGTGCAACAGATTCAAACCCAGTTGGCTAGCCTACATATGGAGTTGCGGGATCTCAAGAAGGGAAAAGAGGTAAAAAATGAGGCCATCTTGGAAGTATGATGCTTAAAATGCAAAGGGAATGGTCATGACAAGGATCATTGCCCAGTATATCAGAAATATTTAATTGGGGGAGGTCCTTGTTGGAAATAACACTGAGAGGGGGGGTGAATCAGTATTATCTAGCAATTTAATAAATCTTCCTTATTTGATCTTTGAATTATTTTTGCATGTCAGTACCATAAAATAATGAGCATGAACAAAGACAACAGATAGTCACACCAAAGAACACAAGATGTAAGGTGGAAACCCAATGTGGGTGAAAACCACCTGCTGCAATATGTCTCTATCTTCTTTCAAATTAGAAACTCCTTTTACAATGATTTTGTACTGGTGTAGTCCTTTACCAGTACGCAGGCTACAACCTGCAGAGAGCTACAACTCTCTCTCGTTTTCCAGTCTTCTCCTGGAAGGGAGCTACAACCCCCTACTTCTTTTCATAAAGCATCAAATGATCATCAAGTACATAACAGTTACAGTCCACTACAGTTATCAGATCAGTAATAACAGAACTAACCCAGAACACCTTATCAACAGAGAAATTCAATCAACAGAACATCTTAAGACAGAGACGCAGTTTTCCCTTCTGTGGCCTGCGACCAGACACAGTTAACCTTCTGCTCCCCTGCGTCCACATGCAGAGATCCTTCTGCTGCGCTGCGTGCCCACGCACTGTTCCTTCAACTGCACTGCGTCCTGTTGCTGCAGGGACGCACCCAGAAATAATATCGCGCCGCGTCTTTTTGCTCAGAGACGCAACTGATTTTTATTATGCTCCGTGTCCCCACGCAGTGCACCTGTTACTGTACTGCGTCCCGGACGCACCTGAATCTTACTCTGCCCTGCGTCCCCACGCAGGTCTCTTCTTACTGCACTGCGTCCCGGCGCACTTGCCTTTCACTGAACCTGTGTATCTTCGGGTATGAATGATTTCAAGACTTTAAGAGTAACCCAAAAGGTCAGATCTACAGATCTGATCATGCGCCAAAGAGATCTCAGTCTTTCAGAAGATTCGCCTTTTTAGATCTAGACCAGATCTAGCCTCATAAGATATTCAACCAAAGACATTTCCAAACCAAATGATCTCCTTTGCTTTATATAGGCAAGCTCCTCCTCAAATCATGGAACAATACCACGAGCCGACACCATAATAACACAATACCGTCGGCTAGATACCAAGAGTAAAACACAAGAAACCCCCACGTGAGCTTTTCTCTACCTTGAAATGTGTGCACTGGGTGGACGCACCTCCTGAATGGCTGGCCTGCGACTCTGGACGCGGTCCCTGCAAGGTGTACCTGCGGGTAGGCACCTTCTGAACTGATTTCCTGCGTCCTTCTTATTTTTCAATAAATTGAGAGCCTTGCCATGGGAGTTGCCATCAAGTACAACATCTGTAACATATAGCCATACCAGAGAACATAATGCCAACAATCTCCCCCTTTGGACTTGATGGCAACCTTACAATCTTCAGCTTCATTCTCCCCCTTTGACATCAAGGGAAAAGGGGTATGCTCCCCCTAAGATCATGCTCCCCCTAAAAAAGAACCAGATCTGTAACAAGGAACCATAATCCACCATGAAAGAGATAGAGACATATTGCAGCTATTTCCAAGATCTCCTTCTGACCATCCTCCATAATGCCAACAATGCATTATATCCTCCCCCTGAACCTGTACCATCAATTAGAAAAGATTCAACAATAAGATGATGCATCAACAACCCCCAGCTTTTGCCTGAGGTATTCAAAAGTGTCCCTGGGCAATGGTTTGGTGAGAATATCAGCAACTTGTTCCTTAGAAGGAACATACTCCAACTTGACCTTCTGTTCAAGCACTTGTTCCCGGAGAAAATGATACTTGATTGGTATTTGCTTGGTTTTTGAATACATAACTGGATTCTTTGAGATGCTGATTGCACTTGTGTTATCACATAAGATGGGGATAGCTGGTGTACAAGTGATTTGAAAATCCTGCAAAGTCTACATCATCCAAAGGAGTTGGGTGCAACAAGATGCAGCAGCAACATATTCCGCTTCAGCTGTAGACAAGGCAATTGAACTCTGTTTCTTGCTGAACCAAGATACCAGTCTAGAACCCATAAAGAACGCACCACCACTTGCGCTTTTCCTGTCATCCACGCTTCCGGCCCAATCTGCATCTGTATAAGCATGAAGAGTAAGATCTGTATCTCTAGGATACCATAAGCCATAATTTTGAGTCCCTTGAAGATATTTGAAAATTCTCTTCACTGCCTGAAGATGAGTCTCCTTCGGATTTGCCTGAAATCTTCCAACTATTCCAATTGCATGCATGATGTCCGGTCGGGTACCTGTCAAATAAAGTAAACTTCCAATCATAGATCTGTAGGTTGGTTGATGTACTGCTGCAGATTCATCATTTGTACTGAGACTACATCCTGTGACCATGGGTGTACATACTGGTTTTGCATCTTCCATGCCATATTTCTTCAAAATCTGTTTGAGATACTTGGTTTGAGATAAAAAGATTCCTCCTTCCTTTTGTTGGATTTGCAAACCAAGGAAATATGTCAGTTCTCCTAGCAAGGACATTTCAAATTCTTTCTGCATGACGGAGGCAAAGCTTTGACTCATAGCTTCTTCATTGCTGCCAAAAATAATGTCATCTACATATACAACAAGTATTAGCAATTTGTCATTTTCAACTTTTATATAAAGATTGCTATCTGCTGAACCTTTTGAAAAACCTTGTTGATGAAGATATTTGTCCAAGCGGTAGTACCAAGCCCTTGGAGCTTGTTTGAGACCATAGAGGGCCTTTTTCAATATGCATACAAGGTTTGGATCATTTCCAAGAATGAACCCATCTGGCTGTTCAATGTATACTTCTTCTTCCAAGTCTCCATTCAGAAAGGTTGATTTCACATCCATTTGAAATACTTTGAAGTTTTGAAAACTTGAGAGAGCAAGAAACATTTGGATGGCCTCAATTCTTGCAACAGGAGCAAAGGTTTCTTCAAAGTCTATTCCTTCTTGCTGCGCATACCCTTTACAAACAAGTCTGGCTTTATTTCTAATTACTTCTCCATTTTCATTCAATTTGTTTTTGAAGACCCATTTTGTCCCGATAACATTCTTATCTTTTGGTCTAGGAACCAGCTCCCAAGTGTTTTTCTTTTCGATCTGCTCAAGTTCTTCATCCATTGCTTTCACCCAACATTCATCTTTGCATGCCTCTTTCACATTTTGTGGTTCAGTTGAGGAGCGTAATGCTAAATAGCTTGAAGCTTCTGCAATTGTTCTTCGAGTTTGTAAACCTGCTTCTTTCTGTCCCATAATCTGAGATTCTGGATGGTTCTTCTGAACATATCTGGATGGAGTCTTTTCTTCTATTCTTGTTTGCTCCTCTGGTTCTTCTTGAGGTTCTTCTTGAGATTCTTCTTCTTCATCATTCTGTCTTTGAGGGTAGCCTTCATCTTCTTCGATGTCTTCACGATGTACTTGCCTAGGAATGTATCCCTTCTCATCAACCACTACATCAATGTTGTCAACAATTATGCCAAGTCTTTTATTGTAGCATTTGTATGCTTTGCTATATGGAGAATAACCAAGAAGAATGCCTTCATCTGCTCTAGGTTCAAGTTTGCCAAGCTGCTCATTAGTATTCTTGATATAGCATTTGCTCCCAAAGATTTTGAAGTGCTTTACCGAAGGAGTCCTACCATTCCAAAGCTCATGAGGAGTTTGAGTGTTGTTCACCCGGACATTCATTTTGTTGAGAATAACAACCGCAGCATGTGCAGCTTCACCCCAGAAAGTAGCGGGAGTTCCTGATTCATCAAGCATAGCATGAGCCATTTGTTGGATTGTTCTGTTCATTCTTTCCACAACTCCATTTTGCTGGGAGTTCTTGCTGTAGAGAATTCTCTTCTTATCCCATGTTCTTCACAGAAATCGAAAAATTCATTTGACGTAAATTCCCCACCTCTGTCGGATCTGAGGCATTTAATTTTGTGACCTGATTCATTTTCCACCAAGGCTTTGAAGGATTTGAATTTTTCGAATGCTTCATCTTTGTGCTTCATAAGTCCTAACCAGACAAACCTGGAGAAATCGTCAATGAATAATATCAAGTATTCTTCTCCTCGAGGTGTTCTTTTCCTGAAGGGACCGCATGTATCTGTATGTACTAGCTCAAGAGGCATGCTAGCTGATCCTTCTTTCTCTGGAAAGTTAGTTCTGGTTTGTTTTCCAAACTGACATGATTTGCATATGGTGTTGTCAGGAATTTTGATATCTGGAAGATCGCGAACTGCCTGATATTTGCACGCTTTCCTTATTTGTGAGAAGCTTAGATGTCCCAACCTTCGATGCCATAACCAGTGCTCTTCATCCTTGCTCAGATACCATTGTTGTTGTCCTTCTTCAAATATGTACAGATTATTTGGAGTTCTTTTGCCTTTGAGCACTGTTTTACCTGTATCAAGATCACGAACAAGACATCCATTTGATCTGAATATAACCTCGGTTCTTTGATCACACATCTGGCTGACACTTAGAAGATTATGCTTCAATCCATCAACATACAAGACATTTCCAGCCTTGACCTTTTCTTTTAACTGAGCAATGCCTTTTCCTTTTATAGTTGCAGGAGTATCATTTCCAAAAGAGACTTTCTTTCCCTTTTCTAGAGCAGAATAAGATTCAAGTTTTTCTTTATCACCTGTCATATCCTTCGAACATCCACTGTCAATGTACCATAGATTTTCTTGTCCCTCTGCATAAAAAGCTATCCCGCATCTTTCTGTTTGAGGTTCCTTTATTCTCCATGTTTTGGTGCTTGAGGCTTGTTCCTTTTTCTGCTGAAACCTGCTCCTGCATTCAGAGTCTTCATGACCAAAATTATTGCAAATAGAACATTCAACTTCATTTTCAAGAACCGAAAAGTTGTTATAGGTCCTTTTTGTAATGCCTGTCATACTTCTTTGTTTTTGAGCTTCCCTAGTCATGATCGTTTTATATGCAACACATTGAGCTGCTTTGTGACCAAAGTTATGGCAAGAAAAGCATTGTCCATTGAAGAAACTTCTGCGGTTATCGAATCTACCAGCCAACTGATTGTAATTTCTATTTTCATCTATTCTTGAACCAAATTGAGAAGATTTTACCTGTGGCTAGTTGTAGCTTTTGTTCACCCTTAAGATGGATTGCCCCTGATAGTTTCTGTTTGTAATTCGTCCCTGCATTACCTGATGATCTTCATTGTTCTTTTGCCCATTTCTTCTTGCTGCATCAAGATAACTCTTTGAGGTGGATGCTTGAGAGGTTTCTCCATTATAGCCCAGACCTGTCTTATTTAGAGGAGACCGCTGCACATTGATAATCTCATCCAAAGTTTCAGATCCTTTGACAAACTTAAGATTAATAGCTTTTGTTTTCTCAATCTCTTTTCTAAGACCAACAATTTCACCTTCTAGTTTTTCAAGATGTTTTTCTTTTTCATCAATTTGAAATTGTAGAGTATCAATGATCACATTCTTTTCTTCTATACATCTCTTGAGTCTAGTAATTTCCTCATAAAGGTTATCCACATCTACAGCATCCATATAATCATCATCTTCAAATGCCATTAACAACTTATATTCATTACCTCGTTCATCTTCATCACTGTTCGATAGACCATCACTATCTTCATGGGTGTAGTAGCTTTTCTTATTTGCACTTTGTTTCTTGTTCCATCTAGCAGGTTCCTTTCCTTTATCCTTATAAGGACATTTTGCAGCATAATGACCTACTCTTCCACAAGCAAAGAATTTAAAAGGTAACTTACCTCTGAACCTTCCAGAACCCCTTTGAAGATTTCTGACAAAATTTGATTCTTCTTCCTCTTCTTCTGGGACGTGGCTTGCTTCATAATAACTTTCTTTAACTAATGCCTTGAAAGCAGCTTCCCTTCTGTCTGATGGACCTCCCTTTCTCATTTCATAAGCAGTTAGAATTCCATGTAGCTGAGACATAGTGAGAATTCATAGATTTTCCTTTTCTTCTATTGCAGATACTTTAGATTCAAAGTTGGGGGACAATGATCTTAGAACCTTTTCAACTACTATAGCCTCTTTTATTTCTTCACCCAAAATTTTCATACAATTAACAATCTCATCTACCCGAAGAAAATAGTTAGCCACACTTTCATCATTATACATATTGAGAGTCTCATACTGAATCCTGAGAGTCTGAAGTTTAGCACGCTTTACCTGTTCATCTCCTTCATAGCTTGTGACAATTTTGTCCCATATCTCTTTTGCGGATTTGTAGTGCATTACCTTCATGAATTCCGTTTGGGATATACATCCTAACAGAGTACTGACTGCTTTTGCATTTGTTTCATACTTATTTTTCTCAGCTGGATCTGTAGGAGTAGCTGAAGGAAAAGCGTAGCCTGTTTCAACAATGTCCCAAACTTCTGTACCAAGAGATTGAAGATATGCAGTAACTCTTACCTTCCAATAATTGAAGTTTGTCCCATCAAAAACCGGTGGCCTGATTGATGCTTCTCTCTCGTAGTTGCTCATGATGAACGATCTACCTTCAAGCGATCAAGCTTCTCTGAAGGACCTGCTCTGATACCAATTGTTGGAAATAATACTGAGAGGGGGGGTGAATCAGTATTATCTAGCAATTTAATAAATCTTCCTTGTTTGATCTTTGAATTATTTTTGCATGTCAGTACCATAAAATAATGAGCATGAACAAAGACAACAGATAGTCACACCAAAGAACACAAGATGTAAGGTGGAAACCCAATGTGGGTGAAAACCACCTGCTGCAATATGTCTCTATCTTCTTTCAAATTAGAAACTCCTTTTACAATGATTTTGTACTGGTGCAGTCCTTTACCCGTACGTAGGCTGCAACCTGCAGAGAGCTACAACTCTCTCTCGTTTTCCAGTCTTCTCCTGGAAGGGAGCTACAACCCCCTACTTCTTTTCATAAAGCATCAAATGATCATCAAGTACATAACAGTTACAATCCACTACAGTTATCAGATCAGTAATAACAGAACTAACCCAGAACACCTTATCAACAGAGAAATTCAATCAACAGAACATCTTAAGACAGAGACACAGCTTTCCCTTCTGTGGCCTGCGACCAGACGCAATTAACCTTCTGCTCCCCTGCGTCCACACACAGAGATCCTTCTGCTGCGCTGTGTGCCCACGCACTGTTCCTTCAACTGCACTGCGTCCTGTTGCTGCAGGGACGCACCCAGAAATAATATCGCGCCGCGTCTTTTTGCTCAGAGACGCACCTGATCCTTATTATGCTCCGCGTCCCCACGCAGTGCGCCTGTTACTGTACTGCGTCTCGGATGCACCTGAATCTTACTCTGCCCTGCGTCCCCACGCAGGTCTCTTCTTACTGCACTGTGTCCCGGTGCACTTGCCTTTCACTAAACCTGCGTATCTTCGGGTATGAATGATTTCAAGACTTTAAGAGTAACCCAAAAGGTCAGATCTACAGATCTGATCATGCGCCAAAGAGATCTCAGTCTTTCAGAAGATTCGCCTTTTTAGATCTAGACCAGATCTAGCCTCATAAGATATTCAACCAAAGACATTTCCAAACCAAATGATCTCCTTTGCTTTATATAGGCAAGCTCCTCCTCAAATCATGGAACAATACCACGAGCCGACACCATAATAACACAATACCGTCGGCTAGATACCAAGAGTAAAACACAAGAAACCCCCACGTGAGCTTTTCTCTGCCTTGAAATGTGTGCACTGGGTGGACGCACCTCCTGAATGGCTGGCCTGCGACTCTGGACGCGGTCCCTGCAAGGTGTACCTGCGGGTAGGCACCTTCTGAACTGATTTCCTGCGTCCTTCTTATTTTTCAATAAATTGAGAGCCTTGTCATGGGAGTTGCCATCAAGTACAACATCTGTAACATATAGCCATACCAGAGAACATAATGCCAACAGTCCTAACCACCTAAAGCTAGAAAACTTTGCTCGAACAAGTAACAATGTAGTACCATGGTGTGTTATCTTCCAAATAACAAGAAAACACTCAACTGAAAACGGGCATTTGTTGCAAAAGTTTGTACATAATCCCCAAAAACTATTATGTAATTTCTATAAATCTATAGGCCATGATGAGCGCAATTGTCAAAGTTATGAGATAATGATGGACATAACTTCAACATATAGAGTACAGGCTGAGACACATCCTCGGAAGAATCAAGGTGCACCTACATCACGCGTATGATTCCAGGGATGAGGAAGAGGATGAGGGGAAGGAGCTGGAAGAGGTCATGAACAGATTATTCATTACAATTGTGGGGAACTAGGCCACCTTTCACGAGATTGTCAGAACCTGACACACCCCTCCTGTCAATATCACTGACAATTTAACGAGATGATAGAAGATTGTCCTATACTCATCGCAAATATGCAAGAAAAAAAGAACCAACCGCCTACTCAGAACATCCAGATGATGAGGCCAGAACCATGTGAAGATGGCCACACCATTAATATAGTTACGTGAAGCAATATAGCTACCGAGGAAGATAAAGTCGTAGTGAAACAACTAGAAGAGAATACATGGGTGCACAAGGCTACCGACAAGGATACTGAATTTGATTTTCATAAGATGAAAGAAAAATTTATAGAAGTGAAAAAGAGCTTTTTAGATTTAGGAGCTTCCACATCAAAGAATCATAGTCCATGAACAAAGAAGCCTGAAGGGGTCATTGCTGTGCAGGAAATAGATCCTTTAGTATTGAAATCCTTCTTACAAACCTGCATGAAGATTTTAAGGGAACAAAAAGTGATGGAGGGACTGCAAGATTTAATAGATAACTGCACTAGTAAGGGTAAGCCACTACCTGAACAATGCGTAGTGCATAAAGTAGATAAAAGTAAGAAAAAATATTGTTTGGAGATAACATTAACTGCACAAATCAGAGAATTTGAAATGGACTAAGTGATCCTAGATTTGAGACCTGATGTGAATGTTTTGCCTAAACAGATCTCAGAAAGAATGGGGAAGACGATGCTACAATTGTCTCCCATTCAACTGCGAATGGAAAACCAATAGAATATTATTCCTATGGGATGCCTACATGAATTAACTATCGACATTGAAGGAGCATGTGCTATAGCTGATTTTGAGGTAATCGAGATAGTAGATGATAGTAATTCATACCCGGTGCTACTTGGAATTGATTGGGCATTTGATGTGAATGTGGTCATCAACCTGAAGAAGTGCACTGTAACATTTGAGAAGAAAGAACCGAGAGTCATTTTTCCTCTAGATCAGGCCGATGGTGTGTGGTATACTGAACCACTCTGGGATTACTATGAGGAGTATGACATTGCACAAATCTATAAGCTTACTGCGTAGAATGAGGATTGGAGCAACCCTACAGTGGATGGAAGAATTACTTGGGAAAAGGACAACTCCTATAGCTCGGATTTTGATGAGGAGCTTGAGCATTGGAAAAATAGATTGCATAAAGTGTCAATGCTGCAATGCAACAAACTTACTAAATCACTCTGGTGTATATCCTCTGAGGTATGCAATTTACCATATTATGATGGCTTAGAAGATGTAAATTTCCTTCTTGATAAATTCGAAAGGGATGTACTAGAGGAGCATCAGCTCGAGGCATTGAACATCATGCTAAGAGCTATGCCTGTCAGATGGTGGGGTACACATAAGAAAAATTTTGCAAACTGGAAGGAGTATCGAAGGATGATGAATTTGTGATTTAGCTATGAAAATAACCGCATTATTGAAAAATATACAGGGAAGGATGATTCGCGTGAGAATCTAGCTTATTAGATGAAAGTGTGGGGAGAGGAACCACATCCTGAATAGGTACATATATTATTCCATACCTTGGATACTATTCTTATGAATTGGTACTTAGAAAGAAAGATGCGACATGGAACAATAAAGTGGGAAGTTCTGAAGGAAATATTTCTGCTAACATTTAGTTTTGAGGATGGATTCGAATGTATTGATGAAGGATTGCAGGAAATCAAGGTTGTGATATTCAGAACACCTGTAGGGCCTATCTTATGGGTACAAACTGACTCGAGTACGCAGTTGTGTCATGCTCTTAAGTGTTACAATATTACCACAGAAGAGGGCAAGGAAGATCTCAGGAATCAATATCCTTGAGTCAAAGGGACAACGCGAAGTCAGTGGGCCTAAGGTAGAGGTTCCTGACATTTCAAAACCATTGAAGACCAAGCAAGTGAACATTGGGTCAGATGCACAACTGAAGTTCGCAAATATAGGTGATTACTTGGATGAGAACATAGTTGACAATGTCGCAGAATTGTTATGTGAATATAAGGGCTTGTTTCCAACTAAGCTCTCTGATTTCAAAAGGGATAGTATCCGATCTGGGTGTGATGAATATCAATCTAAAGCCAGATGCAAAGCCGGTAAAGCAATGACCCTACCAATTGAATCATAAATACAAAGAAAAGGTGCGTGAAGAGATAAATAAGATGCTTGTAGTAGGGATTATTTGAGTTGGAGAAGAATTAGACTGGGTTATTCCTATGGTAGTTCAAGAGACGAAGACAAAGGGTGACATTACGATCTATGTAGATCTAAGGAAATTGAATGATGCTTTTGTACATGATACATTCCCTATGCCATTCACTGATGAAGTATTGGAAAATATCGGTGGTCAATAAGCATACTCTTTTACAGATGGATTCTCAAGATATGACTAGATCAAGATCATTCTAGAAGATCGAAGTAAAAGCACCTTCGCCATAGAATGAGGCTCTATTCAATATACAGTTATGCCCTTTGACCTTAAGAATTCCCCTGCTATCTTTTCTAGGGTGGTAGTCGTCGCCTTTAAGGAATTTATTCACAAGTTTTTGGAGGTTTACTTTGATGATTAGACGATATTTGGGTTAGTTAAAAAGCATGTTTCAAGTATTTGTCTAATGTTGGATACTTGTAGGAAGTATCAGATCTCCCTAAATCTGAAGAAATGTATATTTTGTGTACCATATGGGATACTTTTGGGCCACGTTGTTTGTAAGCAAGGGTTGATTGTGGACCATGCTAAAATTGTGGTAATTACCAATTTAGATCCCCCAAGGAATGTAAAATAGCTACATGCAACATTGGGCCACATTGGATACTATAGAAAATGTATTAAGGCATACGCGCAGATCACTGCGCCCATGGATAAATTATTGAAGAAAGATGCGACGTTTTGCTTGGATGATGATTGCTAGAAATTCTTAGATGTTTTAAATGAGAAGATGGTTCAACAACCATTTTGGCATTGTGAGATTGGAAGAAATAATTTCATGTACATGTCTATGCAACCTGCATAGCTCTAGGACAAGTTTTAACCCAAATAGGTGCAGGAGATATCGACCATTTGATGGCATTTGTGAGAAGAAAACTATCTAAGGCAGTGAAGAATTATTCAACCATAGAGCACGAAGGATTGGTGATGGTATATGCACTCCAGAAGTCTAGACATTGTCTGTTGGGTGTGCACTTCAAAATATATACAAACCATTCAGCTTTAATGTACCTCGTCAACAAGCATGTGTTGGGGGGGGGGGGGGAATTTGTAGGTGGTTACTACTATTTTAGTAGAATGACATCAAAGTAATTATGAAGCTATGAAGATTAAATGTTGGACCTGATCACCCTTCGCAGGTTGAGAATGAAAAAGAACCCACAAGTCTTGATGAAGGATTTCCTGACGCGTAGCTCTTTGCTATGCATGTTGCAAATGAACATTTTGCGGATATATATCCAATTCATGTCTATAGGTGTAGCTCCTATAGGATATACGATGCAACAGAATAAGGAATTGGTCGTCAGGGCTGCAAATTTTTCTGTAATTGTAGGGTACTTGTATAAAATGGGCTCAGATAAAGTTCTGCGTAGGTATGTACCAAATTATGAAAGACAATATCGTCACTGAAGCACATTAAGGAGTTTCTCGAGGACATTATGTTGGACGAGTGACTGTGCAGAAAATCTTACGAGCTGGGATATGGAAGCCAACTATGCACAAATATTCCAAGGAATATTGTAGGGCATGTGATGTCTGCAGAGGACCGGGAAGCCATCGCAAAGGGATAAATTTCCTTTGAACCAGCATGTCTCATTATAAGCATTCGACAAATGGGCAATAGATTTTGTGGGACCTATTCGGCCACCAAGAAAGAAGACAGGTGCATGCTACATCATCATGACAACATAATACATGTCCAGGTGGGCTGAGGCGCAACCCATAAAGGATTGCACCGCTGCTATAGCTACGAAGTTTATATTTGAATATATTTTGTCTAGGTTTGGTTGTCCCAATATTTTGATGAGCGACAGGGGTTCGCATTTCCAGAATGAAATGATTGTTGCTTTGATAGAGGAATTCCAAATGTATCATCAAAAGAGCATGCCATACCATCCTCAAGAAAATGCAATAGTTGAAGCTTTCAATACTATCATGGAGAATGCTTTGACGAAGATCTGTAATGCCAATAGGAACGATTGGGATGTGCGAATACAAACTGTTCTTTCGGCATATAGAACTACCTATAACAAGTTGACTGGACTGACACCATTTCAACTAGTTTGTGGACAAGAAATGATGATGCCATTGGAATACATAAGGCCCAGCTTAGGGATTCTTGTAGTCACGAAGATGGCATATTAGGATATAATGGAAGAATGCCTCGCGCAGATAGTCGAGTTAGAAGAAGATCGGTTCTTGGAAAGTTTTCATTAGCAGGTGAAAAAGGCTAGAGAAAATGCATGGAATGATTTCCACATTAAGCAACAAGCCTTTAAAAATGAAGATTTAGTACTATTATAGAATAGCAAGTTTACTACATTCCCAGTAATGTTTCAGATGCACTAGCTAGAACCATACATTGTCAAGGAGATTAGGGATGGGGAAGCAGTTCAGCTCACGAAGCTGAATGGAGAGATATTTCTGGGAAAAATCAATGGAAGCCAGTTGAATTTATACAAGGGCGATCCCACCCCTATGTGATGACTATATGGATGCACGACAATCTTGGTGCTTCAGGCAAATGGAAGGAAGTACGAGACCAAAAATTCTTTGCCAGGAGAACAGTTTGGCAAAGAGATGGGGCTGCATGACAAGTAGGAGAAAGGCGTAGATGGGAGTTGTGAGGGTAGAGTTACGATATGAAAAGTGGGTCCTACGTAGCCTGGCCAGAAAGTGACCATTGAAAACACTATAGATGATTGGATGGCTATTTTTCCATTAAAGGGAGTGGGTGGGGATGCATTTAAGGAGCATATCTTTGGAAATCTGCTGCCAAAAGAGAATTAATGAGGGAGATCTAGAGGGAATCAATGGATTTCAATTTGAAAAGGGCTATAAATACAACATCCTACTCGCCATTTGAACACTTTTCTTCTAGAGAGATTCTCTTGAGATTTCATGCCTAAGTGTGAATATCGATGATTGCTATATGTCTAGATGAGATTGGAAAGAAGTAGAGAAGTGGTTTTCATAGAAGTGGCTTGGGTTTGAGGTAGATTTTCGTGAGTGGCAGAAGAAACTATTATGGGAGAGCGTTGACAAGATGATTGCAACACCACTAGTCCCTAACACAATGCCTAGGTCATCAAGGCCAAACCATACTACCTCTGTGATAGGAGAGAAAATGTAGAATAAACCACAACAAGCCCGAATTTGACAATCGTTGCACAAAAACCAAACTCAAATTAGACAGAAGGGTTGTTTGAATAAGAATAAGCATTCGAAGGAACCCTTGGATCTAGATGAAGAAGAGCTGACTATGGGAGTCGAAGACATTAGTGCAGAGGATGCAGAGCCAATTACTTGGCTACTACCATATGTACCCCCTTGATCCCAAAAATATTTTCCCTATGATGCATTAAAGAATTACATATTAAGATTGCATTTAACCATGAAATTACAAGTTCATTAAAGAAGAGGAAGAGAAGAATAGAAATTCATGCATAGAAGACAAAGGATTGATATCGAAGTTCATCCAGGAGGTGTTATAGACATTTTTGTGCCTCGCAGCATGGAGCATGAAATGTCAATAATTACAGGGATCCTCAGTCCCTAAACATGTTGTTCTTACCCCTAGAAGAACAAGGTCGGCAAACCACAGAACTTCCCATCAGTTCTCCACCTGAAAACACTCAAAAACAGGCTATTTTTGGATCATGTCAGCTGCTCCACTGAGCATCTGCGCTGGAATGCAACTGCTCCTCCTTGTACCTGCGCTGAAAGTCAAATCTAATGAAGGCTACCTGCGCTGGGCGAGATTGGCCAAGTGGCACAGTCATTCTGCAAGGTGTCAATTGCCCAGGAAGCTTCCAAACTGACACTTGGTTCATGGGATTCGCCCTGTGATGAGTAAGAGGTACTTGATCTCCATGTGTAAGCAAGGATCTCCAAGTGGACTCAAGAACTGAAGTTTAACTGAAGAGGGAGAGGACACAAGGCAGCTTTATGTCAGTCTCAAGCTGACTCATCCTTTCTTCTTCTCTCCTATATATAGAGCTCTTCTATGAGGTCTAGGGAGGCTGGAATTTTGTGTAAAGCAAGGAAGTGCTGTTGGTTTACAGTTAGAGCTATTGGGTGATTGCTTTTATAGAGGTGAAGAAGAGATTTCTTGCTGCTGGGGAGGTGCTGCTGGATTGGAGCCATTGATGGTTGTAACCTTCTCAGAACCCTGTTACTTTTATCAATAAAGCTTTGAATGTTCTCCTATATACTTGTATTGCATTGATGTATTGTATTTACTTGTATATTTGATTCACTCTAATCCATGCATCAGTTATGAGTACATGTATCTTGTAGTTTTCTTCTCTCTGTTGTGCAGGATCTGTGTGTAGCTGGACCGGCAAAGAGAGCAAGGAGCTGGGAACAAGAGACAAAGGGAGAGGATAAGGATCGACAAAAGCGAAAGACACCGGTTGGTTAATCTTTTCTTCCTTCTCTCTGTACTTTCATAAAGGAAAACATTAAAGCTTTACTTTCAGTTGTTGCTAAGGACTGTCACCCTTAGAGTAGGGATAGGGTCATCCGAGTCGGATACTTTTCCCCACAACAAACTGGCGACTCCACTGGGGAGCCTAGTATCTTGTTGGTGTTTGTAGTATCTTTGCTATTCATTTCCTGAACCAAAGAGTACCAAATCGAAAAGCTTTTGACTATATCAAAAGCGAAGTAGAGGGGCTGCTACTCTTGCTCATTTTCTGAGCAGATTCATGATTTGAAGAGCTGATCTACAAAAGACTCTTGTACTCTTTGTGATAGCTTTTCATCCTCTTGATCATCCCTTAGCTTGTACTTGACCTATAGCTTTTTATTTCAGGAAAAATAGTGAATTTTTGAGCTTTTTATGACCCGGAAATCCTTGTAAACGCAACTCTCGTGTCTCAGTGCAGGCTGTCCACGGGCAGTCTGCATTCCAGCATAGGTACTCCCTTCGGGAACTACGCTGAGAGTCAATTTGACAGACCAGAGCTTGCGCTGATCCAGTTAGGCTATGTCTTCCTGAGGTTTCCCACTGTGTCTGAGCCCTGTTTTCATTGTTATTTTGCTGCTGATTGCTTGTCATTGTACTTACTGTAAACCAACTTTCCTTGACATTATTCCGCCTCAGTTGTGTGATGAAACTGTGAGTGTTCTTTCAGTATTTCTTGCTTCAGTTACAGTTTCCCATTGTGAAAGGCGAACCAGTATAGCGGTGACCTCTTAGATCCTGAACTGTAAAAGTGTCTTTGTGATCTTAAGAGCTAGTTTTATTACTGTTCATGGCTGTTTGAGTTTGTTTGTTTTTCATTTTATGGTTTGAATCTATACATTTCCAGTGTCTAAACAAGTCGATCTTAAGGTGTCTTTTGATTTTGGACAAGCTTGTTTATTTTTCACTTGAAATTAGATTCAAAAGTCATACAACAGTTTTCCTTTCTGTCATACATCAACATTAAGGATAACGAAAAGAAATACATGCATTGTGCATATTTGCATTTGACTGTGTGCTTGACGATTTAGGAAAATTTGCATTTTAGTGTGTGTTCTATGATTTGTGCGAAAAGTTGTGTCTTTCTTTTCCCTCAGTAGATTAAGGTTTTCAAAGTTGAAAGATTGAAAAGTTTTGCTTCTCATCTTAGATTGCATTTAGGAAGTTGTATATATACATCTCGTGGTGATCCTTAAAGGAAAACTGCTAAGCAAGATCAACATTAAAATAAATCCAATTTACATAACAACGCTTTGTAACATAACGCAAACATCTAGAGGTCTAGGTAGAGACGTGTTCCAGCGTCGTTAAACGTAGTGACTGTCGATCTCTACGAAGGTGGGTGATTCCTCCTGAGAGTCGGTGGCACTAATACGGACTTGTGCTCCCGCGTACCGTCGCGTATATTGGGAGACCCCTATAGGCATTTATCCTTTATCCTTAGGAAGCCGTGTCGGCCGCCCTACTGATCGCGATGCAGTGAACACAGCATTCACGAAGATCGACCACCCGTACCGTAAAACGTATTCTGTGGTTTCGCGAAAGGTTTGGCACACCCTCTGCCTAGATCTCCAGAGCAGTTTCTTTTGGCCTTTTTCAAACTCTATAACTGAAAAAGTCCAACCGAGCATTTGTCACTTCGGGCTCGTTAATACATCGAAGTCGACTAGAGTCATCTTTAGCTTTTTCTCGACTCTTAAAACATGAAAAAGCAAGTTTGTGTCTAAAAGCGTCGTTAATAAAATTTATTTTAAGCGGAACATAATCACCTGTTATTCCCACGTTGATCTGTCAGTTGAAAAGTATGGAGCCCACCAACCAAGGAAGTAACCTTGGCGGAAGTCCAAATCCCTTCTCCTCTTGGGGAGATGTTGGTGCGCCTCATATGGCAACATTGTCACTTCCAGGATTGACAATCGGCCTACCTGTATGGCTCTTTTCAACTAATGTAGTCCAGATCGCCACTAATCTTGAGCAGTCGAATCGACAGTCAGAACAATCTAGAACTACCCACCAGCCTTCCACTTCTTACGATACTTCCTCTGATCCTTCATCTTCACAAGGTAGAGCTGGCAAGAGTCAGCCTCCCAAGGAGAAGAAGGAAAAGAAGAAGAGAGGAAAGAAGCAGAAGGAGCCTCTGGCGAAGGCGACTGGGGGCAAGCAGAAGAAAGCTGACAAAAACCCACACACTGCACCGACCGGGCCTAAATCACCATGTGTCATTTGCAAAGGGATCCACTTCCATCGTGATTGTCCTTGTATTCCCCGGATACTAAGGGACTGGTCCCCAAGGTTGCACAATCCGGTAGCATCAACCTCTGGTTGTCATGTTGATTGCAGTCCGTCAACTAACGAGAGTGAAGGACGAAGAAGGGGACCAAGATCACCCTGTCTATTGTGTGAAGGCAATCATGCCATCCACAAATGTCCATTCTTAGATGAGGCAAAGAGAGTTTTGGAAGATCGTCCGGTTTCACCGTTACGACTTCCTCCTGGATACCAAAAACTCGCGCCTAATCCCTTGATAGTTGAAAATCCAGCTGGCCCGCTCAAGTGGTCGGCTGAAGCGTCAGTCACTGAAAATGAACCTACTGAATCCAGACCGGACGAAAGTCCAAAGGTCGATACGGCAGTTGACCCGGTTCTACCTTCAGAAGTTTCATCTTCAAATGACACCGTCGCCGAAGAGTCATCTTCATGCGACACCCTCATTGAAGAGAATAAGGATGACACCGTCCAGGTTCTTTTCATTAACACCGACTCTGATGAGCATCAGGGCAATGTGCCCATTCCTTTATCGCAGGAAGGAACAACATCAGGGTCATACCCGGCCGTATATTCGGTCCCACCACCAAGCAACCTGGTTGTATCCTTTGATTGGAATCAACTAGGCAGACCCCGGTTACCAGCCAGTATACCATTCAGAATCATTGTCCAGATCTATAGAATGATTATGGCTGGTACTATCATTGATGAGGGGGCGTCTGTGAGTATCCTTTCCTCTGTTGCTTGGAAAGCACTGGGTTCCCCGGCGCTTTTACCTGAGTTAAGAAATCTCTCAGGTTTTGATAAAGGAACCAGTCGACCATTAGGAATCCTCCCCAATGTGCCTGTTACATTGAAAGGGAAGACCGTCAATATTAACGTGATGGTCGTCCAGGGACCCTTGGATTATAACCTATTCCTTGGACGTGACTATATTTATTGCATGGGAGCGATAGTCTCCTCACTCTTTAGAGTAATGTGTTTTCCACATGAAGGAAGGATGGTCAAGCTCGTAGACCAACTTTCATTTCCGGGATCTCGCATCGCAAATAGTCAAATACCAATCCTAAATGGTTTGTTCACTCAAGATTCACCTCCACCCCCAGTCCTCCTTCCCGATGAGTGCGAGTGATTCGGAAAGAAAGACTGGAACCCAGGGGGCATGCACCCTGGTCTGCTTCGGGTAGAAGAAACCCTGGGTATAAGGAAGAATTTCCGCAGAAGAATGGACTAGTCCGTACCCCGTCTGGCGGTGGAAGAGGGGTTGTTCTAGAATAATATTCTTTTGTCAAAGTTATGCGAGTGAGATAATTAGCTTCTCGCTCCCCTTGTCTAGATAATCAGGATACCGAGGATGAGGACCATTTGCTGTATCAAGTAGTAACCATCTTTGAAGTCAAGCCTCACCCATTAAAACATATGTTTTAAAGGATAAGTAGGGGCAGTCTCCAAAGAAAGAGATTCTATTGCTACATCAAGTGGCCACCATCTTTAGTAACCTAATGTTAGACATCGCCGAAGAAAGAGATTGATTTGCGGCAGCGAATAGAACCCTCTTCGGATAATAAGAAAGAAGCAAGCCTCCCTCAATAATACCAATGTTTTATCTTTGAGTAGTGTTCTTCTCTTGTCACAAATAGCTGTTCGTTAAAAGTCGGGCCGACGGGAAGCCTGAGTACCGCGTAAGACCCCTTAAAATAACGAGAAGACTAGTATCGTTAACATTAAATTGGCAAGATGACAAGTAGTTGTGAACACCCAAAGAAAAGCAGAGGTAGGGGAGAGGAGGGGCAGCCTCGAAATTCTATCCTATACCTGGGGGCATGCAAACTTTTGGAATGTGAGCGAGGGAAGACTATTTATTTTTTTAAATTTTTAGGTCCTCCCTTTAAACCTGTAGGTCTAACCCTTTAAACTCGTAGGATTAGCCAATTCCGACCTTGCATGAAGAAAGTCTGTGGGGCAAAGGTAAAAACTTGCCAAAGTTGGAGCATAGCTTCGTGAGATAAAGCTCCTTAAAAAATAGCTATCTCACAGGAGGCGTTCTTATTCTATGACTGGTATATCGAGCAGTTTTAGCACATAGTTCATGCTCATTAAAAAATAAACGCAAGATCCGAGCAGTTTTAGCGCATAGTTCATGCTCGTTAAAAAATAAACATAAGTTTATGAGCAGGCTTTCCTTTAGAGTTCAAGCTCATTCAGAAAAAATGAACCGGTAAATACCCTTCTGAGATCGTAAATTCATCAGCCATAAAAGCCTTGGTCGTGTTTGTGCACCGTCACCTCCACCGTCATTTGGCCGATCATTCACTTCCATTTGTGTGTTTACCCTTTTTGAGGAACATCTGCGAAGAGTGATTTCACTTAGCCATCCTTGTGACACTACCGTGATTGGAATATTCCAACTTGTACCTGGAATCAGTTGCTATCCCTGTTTATCACTCGTTCCTCAAAAGACGAGTCTTCTTTGAGCTCTTTTCACTGACTCGTAAAATATGAAAAGTTTGCCGAGTTTTGGCCTTCCAGCTCATTAAACGACCGGAACACTATCCCTCCTCTAGATTTTAATCTTTTTGGACCTGAGGGATTATTGCACAAAAAGATCGAGCGCTTGTTTTGTTCGGCTCGTTAAAGCAATCGAAAATTCATCCCTTCTGTATTGTTTTATACTTTTTCGGACTTAAGGGATTAGATGATGAAAAAGGAATTATGGAGTTAACTTTCTGTACCTTTTCAGACTCTCTAAAAATGAAAAGGACCGAGTTTTCATTGTCGTTAGACTCATTAAAATGATTAAATAGCGACAAACTTGTCTTTAGACGAGAACAAGTTTCCCTATCGCTAAGCTCGTTAAATCATAGCGATGGGCTTGCCCGAAGGGCAGGTTATAGAACAAGCATATGTTATCCTCCTCAAGCTTGACAAAAATAAAGAGGTACTGGTCAGAAATGACTGGGGAAAAATTGGGAGAACATCAAAGCTAAATGGTAGCAAGTCACTCTTGAACATGACACTTTTCCTCCGTTCCACATCGGGTTGGGTTGTTTCATTCACCGGTCTCATCACCATGGTCTTCGCCAAACCATCCACATTTGGGGTAATGCTACCGATCCATCGCATCAGTGTCGTTATATGTTTAAGAGGGGTCATTCTGAAAGTGTCAACCGTGTCCCATCCACTGCCATACATTATCCTTCATCCATTCATGATCGCCACCCTGAATCATATATCACATTTTGTTTTCACCTCCACTAAAATCATTAGCTCCGTTCTGTGTCATTGATGTGGGATTCATTAAGGCCCTCCTTTGACGGATCGCTTCTTGTCGACTTCAGCTCATTATCCAAGAAGTTGATCTAGGAACAACCCCATCAGTACTTTGAAGCTTGCATGCCTCAATGGCAAGTTTCTCACTTCCGGCGACAGGTATACATCAATGACCTTCGACCAGAAGATTTTGCGTGGCGTTCGACGCCAAGTCCTTTATTCACGCCACATGAATTGTACTGCAGTACCTTGAGGGTCATTATCATTATCGGTGATTCCTCTCACGCTTGTTAACGGTTTTCATCATTGACCGGTAATCAAGCGATGTCTTTCCATGTTCGACTTCAGCGAAATTCTCACATGGATCGACTTGTACTTAGAGTGAAGATCGAATGAGTTTGAAGACCCCGGATCTAGTTTCATCCATCCGGGCTGTGATACATATTCAGGAAATATAAAAGCATTTGTCATGTACATCATTGCAGCAGATGATCATCCTACTCAAAGGATGATAATTTCAGCAGAAAATTATCAGTCTACCATCAGACGATCGTCTGTTCTATGTACCAAAATGTATTTATAAAGCTGAGCATGGGAATGCCCGCCTCAGCTAGATCATGAAAAACAAAATGAAAAATAATGTATTGTATTGTATTGTATTACAGGGCGCCTCCTCAGCACTGGAATGAACTTCGGACCCTCTAGATAAAGCATTTCACCCGATAAACGGCCTCATACTTTAGGGGGCAACTGTTATAGACATTTTTGTGCCTCGCAGCATGGAGCATGAAATGTCAATAATTACAGGGATCCTCAGTCCCTAAACATGTTGTTGTTACCCCTAGAAGAACAAGGTCGGCAAACCACAGCACTTCCCATCAGTTCTCCACCTGAAAACACTCAAAAACAGGCTATTTTTGGATCATGTCAGCTGCTCCACTGAGCATCTGCGCTGGAATGCAACTGCTCCTCCTTGTACCTGCGCTGAAAGTCAAATCTAATGAAGGCTACCTACGCTGGGCGAGATTGGCCAAGTGGCATAGTCATTCTGCAAGGTGTCAATTGCCCAGGAAGCTTCCAAACTGACACTTGGTTCATGGGATTCGCCCTATGATGAGTAAGAGGTACTTGATCTCCATGTGTAAGCAAGGATCTCCAAGTGGACTCAAGAACTGAAGTTTAACTGAAGAGGGAGAGGACACAAGGCAGCTTTATGTCAGTCTCAAGCTGACTCATCCTTTCTTCTTCTCTCCTATATATAGAGCTCTTCTATGAGGTCTAGGGAGGCTGGAATTTTGTGTAAAGCAAGGAAGTGCTGTTGGTTTACAGTTAGAGCTATTGGGTGATTGCTTTTATAGAGGTGAAGAAGAGATTTCTTGCTGCTGGGGAGGTGCTGCTGGATTAGAGCCATTGATGGTTGTAACCTTCTCAGAACCCTGTTACTTTTATCAATAAAGCTTTGAATGTTCTCCTATATACTTGTATTGCATTGATGTATTGTATTTACTTGTATATTTGATTCACTCTAATCCATGCATCAGTTATGAGTACATGTATCTTGTAGTTTTCTTCTCTCTGTTGTGCAGGATCTGTGTGTAGCTGGACCGGCAAAGAGAGCAAGGAGCTGGGAACAAGAGACAAAGAGAGAGGATAAGGATCGACAAAAGCGAAAGACACCGGTTGGTTAATCTTTTCTTCCTTCTCTCTGTACTTTCATAAAGGAAAACATTAAAGCTTTACTTTCAGTTGTTGCTAAGGACTGTCACCCTTAGAGTAGGGATAGGGTCATCCGAGTCGGATACTTTTCCCCACAACAGGAGGGACAACATCTCCGGGCCCTTCTCGAATTAGTGGGGAGGCCCTGTTTTCATTATATGGCATAATAATGAAAGTACATCAAATATCAAAATGACACCCTTATACATCCAATATTGAAGAAGCTCAAAAATTGTAGACCTCTGATGGAGAAACAGACAACGCCATTGAGTTCGTGGCATCGAAAAATCCTGAAACCATATAAAATTTGTCAAAAACTGACAAAGTGAAAATATATCACCCTAGAGAATTTGGTCAGATCATGGTTCCCTCTCTCTGCATTGCTCATGGTTCCGCCACCTACAAATTGACCTGCCTCGAACTATGTGTGTGCTCCTCCTCCATGGTGCACTGTGCAAAAAAGTTTAATTATAAATTTGATTGGCAGATTAACCAACAAAACCATTTGGTGCAATGGCAAAGTTGGAAAATTTGTTAAGGAGAGATCAGGGGATCAAATCTCGCCCCTCCCCATTTAACATATAGTTTGTCATAATTTATTTTTTGGATGCGGGTTCTTCGGTCTCGATGTCCCACTCCCCCATTTTCTGTTGGCGTTGTTTCATGTAGTGAGGTGGAGGGATGGTGGGATTGACAACCCATGCGCCCCACTATTTTTGAATGTCGTCATTTGAGTGTGAGGGCTCCGGGGGTGGTGGGGTCATGGCCGCCCACCCCTAATTAATACTTTGGTTATGGTAGTTGAGGTAGGGTTGGCGGGGGTCATGGCCCGTCAGCCCATAATTAATTTATACGTTGACAACAATTAGCCATTTTTGGTTATTCAAAAAATGACTGAAGGAGGCAAATTAAATAGGCCATAAATTCGCCTGGAATTTGGCCCAGGTTGGCTAGAATATGGTGGCTAGATTTTGTCTAAATTGTTGCCTCCTTAAGCCTACCTAGTTTCCCGAGTCAACCTTGAACTTTTACTGCTCCTAAATTTCTCACACGGACTCGGTTTGATGAACCGTTCACACCACTGTGATCACGAAGACAAGATCCTCAACATGAACCTAGTTCGAACACAATCCAAACACTTTGATTTTTTACCCTTCCTAAGTCCTCTTAGACTTCTTCATGTGTCTGGAGCCACTTGGATCAGTCCACCCCACTAAGGAGCTTTAGGACCCCAAAAAAATTTACACTTAGCACACTGTTTGTGTCCTTTTCAATCCACACTTTCAATCACCTGCACGCGAAACTAGTACATTCTTTGTAATCATGCACACCACACATGACTTAACAACCCTTCCTTGCCAAGAGTTTATAGCACACACTCCTTGGCCAAGGATTACATAAAAAGTAATCAATACCTCAACTACTAATAAAGAAAGGCCAAAATATCATCGTTGCATTTTGAAGTGATAGGGAACACACCATCACTTTTACATTTACTTGCAACGTATGATTTACAATGGTGGCCATAACAAGCTACTACCTTAAAAAAAACCAACTTAATAAAGTAGATCACTGTGAATGGGGTGGATTCATTTGTTGAACATGTTCACCTTTCGGCTCCTCTGACAATGTTTCTGGAGCATGGAGCATCGGACACGTGGTTTGTTGGTGTCCCTCTTCATTGCAAGGATTGCAATGATTCTTTTTCCTCCAAACTTTCGGGGCTTCTTTAGGGTGATTTCCCCTGATTTTCCTCCGATAAGTGTTCATGGATCCCTCACTATCGCTGGAATGTGAGGAAGGAGTTTCATCATCTGTTGTTGGTTGGTTACTAGTTGTATTGGAGCTTTCTCCCATTTCCTTTCTGGCATATCCGAGTCCTGCACGATGCAACATTTCCTTGACTTTGATGGGGTTTACAACGCTTTTGCCTTTGATGCCGAGGCCCTATCCTTGATACCCCATTTTCTTCAATAGTTTGGATCCAATCCCTGTAGTATGTTTTTCAAAAGTAGCGAATTCACCATCATAAAAATCATATGAAATTGGAGAGTCATTTTTTACCTTCAAATAGCGATGGCGCAGCTTTTCCAAGGCCTCATCCTTGGCTTGCAATTGGCATCGTAATCTTCTTTTTCTTCCCTTGCCTCCTATAGAAGCCTCCTTAGCTCAAAATTCTCTGCATGGATTCGGTGGTTGATCTTCTCAAGTTCTTGGAATCCTACTGCATGAAGTGCCCTTTCCGTTATGTCTATTGAAATCCCTGAATCATTGTGGGAATCAAACCCCAAATCTATGGGTCCTTCTGTCGTGATCCCGAGGGCTACAAACATCATTTCATTGCCAGAATCGGACCCCAAGTCAATGGGTCTACCTCATGAAAATCTTGCAGCTGCGACCTTCTCATCTTCCTCTAACTTAGAATCTTGGTTTTGTTGCATGGTGGTGATGATCTTCTGCTTCCCCTTTCTATCACTCCTTTTAGGTTTTAGCTCAGGGTGCAACTTCTAGCAATTTTCTTCGTCATGACCCTCTGTCTCACAATGTGTACAAGAGGGCTTTACTCCCTTTCTCTTGGTTGTTGTGGTTCTATTTGGGTGGTCATCTCGTTCATGTGCTCCCCTGTTTTGCAGATGAATGGCCTTTACACTAGCCAAGTCAATGATAGTAGGTTCAAATAATAATAATGAATGTCTAATGTAGCTATGGAATGATCCAATATACTTAGTTTAGTCAAGAGCAATGCCCAAATTAAGTGCTTGTTTTCTAAACTCCTTGGTAAAGCTCTAAACATCCTGACCTCTACCTTGCCTTAAGTATTGCCAATCCAATAAGGCTTGTTGCTTATAACCCAAGGGATAAAATTGTTCTTTTAATGCAGAAATGAAACTGGGCCATGAGGAAAGAAGATTACCCACACTCTTACTGCTTTGCAATTTTCTCTCCTATCACACGAGAGTGGTGCCACTCAGCTGAAGAGAGGCTAACTGAATCTTTGCCTCATCTTCTTCGATCTATTGAATCCTGCAGTAGATCTCAATCTGCCAAATCCAACTATTAAGCTTTTCTGCATTACATTCATCATTATACATGGGCAGATCAAATTGACATCTAATTTAAAGAAAGGTTTCTTAGATGCACCCATTGAATTTCTATGATGATAGTGATGAGAGGAAGAGGATATTTCACTCACGGAAGGAGAAGGAGGCGGTCCTTCTCCACCATTTCCATGCACTGAACCTTGTTCTTCTACCTTTTTCCCTTCTGCTTTCTCCATCCTTGAAAGCAACTGACCAACATTTTATGCCATTGTATAGAAGGTTTTGTGGAAATTGAGCTCCTCTTCATAACAAGCCTCTTCATCTGCCATGATCTTCCTTTGATGTGCACGCCCCGCTTCGAGATCAAACAACTTTAGCTTCCCTTCACCTCTTCGGAGCCTGTTTCTTATTAGCATACAAACATGCAATTCACATCTACAAGGACTAGCTCTGATACCACTTGATCCAAATTTTTTTTCCTTGTGATGCATTAAAGAATTACATATTAAGATTGCATTTAACCATTAAATTACAAGTGCATAAAATAAGAGGAAGATAAGAATATCAAGTCATGCATAGAAGACACAGGATTTATATCGAAGTTCATCCAGGAGGGACTACATCTACGGGCCATGCTCAAATTAGTAGGGAGGCCCTATTTTCATTAGATGACATGATAATGAAAGTACATCAAAAATGAAAATGACACCCTTATACCTCCAAAATTGAAGAAGCTTGAAAATTGTAGACGTTTGATGGAGAAACGGACAGCACCATTGAGTTCCTGGCATTGAGATATTCTAAAACCATATAAAATTTGTCAAAAACTGACAAAGTGAAAATCTGGCCCCTTGGAGAATTTACTCAGATCATGGTTCTTCTCCTCTCTCTGCACTGCTCATGGTTCTACGACCTACAAATTGACCTTCCTCAAACAGCATGCACACTCCTCCTCCACGGTGCACTGTGCAAAAAGGTTTAATTATAAGTTTGATTTGTGGACTAACCAACGAAACCATTTGGTGCAATTGAAAATTTGGAAAATTTGTTGGGGAGGGGTTGGGGGATCAAATCCCGCTCCTCCCCATTTAACATATGGTTTTTCATAATATATTTTTGGGAGGCAGGTCCGTCAGTCCCGATGGCCCGCTCCCCCATTTTCTGCTAGCACTGTTTCATGTAGTGAGGTGGAGGGGCGGTGGGGTTGAAAACCTGTGCCCCCCACTATTTTGAATATCGTCATTTCAGTGTGAGGGCTCCAGGGGTGGCAAGGTCATGGCCGCCCACCCCTAATTAATACTTTGGTTATGGTAGTTGAGGGAGGGTCGGTGGGGGTCATGGTCTGTCAACCCATAATTAATTTATACATTGGATATTGGGGGGGTGAAAAGGGTTGGTCACCCGCCACACCAATTTTTTTTATTTTTTTATTTAAACAATAATTATCCATTTTTGAAAATTTGAAAAATGACTGAAGGAGACAAATTAAACAGGCCATAAATTCACTCAAAATATAGCCCATGTTGGCCATATTTTTTCCAAATTGTTGCCTCCCTAAGCCTGCTGAGTCACCCAAGTCAACCCTAAACTTTGACTACTCCTAGCTTTCGCATACGGACTCAGTTTGATGAACCATTCATAGCACCGTGATCACGAAGACAAGATCTTAAACATGAAACTAGTTCAAGCACAATCCAAACGCTTTGATTTTTTACCCTTCCTGAGTCCTCTTCGACTCTTGCATGTGTATGGAGCCACTTGGATCACCCCTAGGAAATATGCTGCAAAAGTGACTAAGGACCCAAACTCATTGAAATACAAGCTATTCACGCTATTGTTGCCGGAGGAAGTACTTGCTGGGGGAGACTTGTTGGGCCAGATACCATTTCAAAAGATGGAGTATTGGGGGGCGACCATGCGAAATTTCTGCAGTTATATCCCAATAAATTCTTGAAATCAATCTACTACGAGGAGGTGGGTGTTAAAAGACATGAGCCAATGAAATGGGTAGGAAGAATTGAGCGTGCAGGGTTGCTCAATATGTTGTATGTCCCACACTTTAGCCGCAACGTAATTAATACGATCTGTGTTCGTCAATTCTTAGCATTGGTTCATGATGGGTGCCTTTGGTTGGGAGGGCCCATTCCAATTGACATTAAGCTGGTCCACAAAGTCATTGTGCTACTGTATCACCATGAGAACACCGCAAATGATTTTGCGGGGAAATTGTAGGAGAAGAAGCTCATGGATTAGATGAAGAGCGACTTCAGGTTGGTGAAGAAGTTGCGAGGCTATTCCATTAGCTCTATCTCAGATGAACATGTGCAATTTGTTGCACAAATTTTGGTAGGAAAAATAATGTAGAAGTGTCGTGCTGATGAAGTGCCAGAACTAGTGGTATCTTTAGTTACACAGTGCGGCCAAGGGGTTCAATTAAATTGAGAAAAGTACCTGTTATCGGGAAATCTAGTGTCTATGCAGAGCTGCTAGTCCCACTAAGACTGTTATCTATCTTAGAAACAAACAAACTAAAAACTACTTTCGTTTTCCTTTATGAGAAGTAGATAAGAGGGGAACAAAGGAGACCAACCTCTATCTTGCGCTTGGTTCCTTGCTTGATTCCTCTCCCTTATGATAGATCTTTGCCACTCGCTTCCTCGTCTACCCAGCTTCAAAGAGCACCTGTGGAATCAAAGCAGCATAACACTATACAAGAACAGAGATCTACTATCATAAACAATATAGGACCAGATATATATTGACCACACAAATGCGTATATCATCAATCATACAAGAATGTGGAGGAAAACTTGAATAGATTTATTAATATTCAAGAATAGAAAAGAGGATTACAACCAATTGTTCTGACCCAGCATCATCCTCTCAGCAAGAAACCCCTTCTTAACCTCATGAAAATCTTAGATCACCCAACACTATGATGTTACACCAAGAAACTAGCAGCACTTCCTTACAAGATACAAAATTCCAGCCTCTGGATCTCTGGGATGAGGGATCCATATATAGATGTTTGTAAGGGGGGTGAGTCAGATTTTGAGATTTGATTAGTGCCCTCTCTCTGATAGTTCTTGATTCCACTTTGAGATTGATGATCTCTTACTCATCCCTGGGCGAATGCAGAGAGGCAAGTGTCACAGGAGAAGTTTCTGGAAGATTCCATGATCCTCCACCTCACAGATATACTCTGCCATTTGTCCACTCTCACCCATCGCACCCCATAGAAGGGCTTTTCAGTATGCATCGTACCTCCTGTGTGCATTTAGGTGGGATGCAGCGCACTTTGACCATGGAGCAGGTGAGATGGTCCAGTTTTGACTAGTTTTGACTAGTTTTTCATGGAGAACTTCTGGGAGATGCTGTAATCGGTTGACCTTGTTCTTTTAGGGGTGGGAACAACACTTTTAGGGACTTAGGAGCCCTTGGTTTATGGACATTTATGATTGGGGTTGGATTACCCAAAAATGTCTATAATAGTTGCCCCCTAAAGCATGAGGTTGTTAATCTTTTGATGTCGGGTGAAATGCTTTATCATGAGGATCCGAAGTTTTTTCAAGCTGGAAGGCGACCTATAATAAGATACAATACAATAAATTATCTTCATAATATTTTCATGATCTAGCTGAGGCGGGCATTCCCATGCTTAGCTTTATAAATTCATTTTCATGTACATAAGATAGACAATTGTCTGAGTGCAGACTGATGATTCTGGTAGAGCCATCATCCCTTAGGTTGGATGATTATCTGTGCAGTAATGATGTACATTTGATGTGTTTATTTTCCTGAATATATATCGTAGCCCAGATGGATGAAACTAGTTTCAGGGTCTTCAATCTCATTCGATCTTCACTCAAAGTACAAGTCGATCCATGTGAGAGATGTTCTGGAGTCGAACATGGAAAGACATCGCCTGATTACCAGCCAATGATGTAAGCTATTAACAGGTGCGAGAGGAATCACCGATAATGATGATGACCCTCAAGTTACTATAGTACAATTCACGTGGTGTGAATAAGGGATTTGGCATCGAACACCACGCAAACTCTTTCAGCCAAAGGCCATTGATGTAAACCTATCGCTGGAAGTGAGAAACTTGCCATTGAGGCATGCAAGCTTCAAAGTACTGAAAGGGTTGTTCCTAGATCGACTTCCTGGATAATAAGCTGATGTCGACAAGACGCGATCCGTCATAGGAGGGCATTAGTGAATCCCACATCAATGACACGGAACGGAGCAAATGATTTTAAAGGAGGTGAAAACGATCTGATGATATAAGTTTCAGGGTGGCGATCATGAAAGAATGGAGCGTAAATGTATTGTAGTGGATGAGACGCAGGTGAATTCTCTGAGCGACTTCTCTTGAACATATCGTCGACACTGACATGATGGATTGGTAGCGTTAACCTGAAATATGGATGGTGTGACGGACCAATGGTGATATGACCAGTGAACAGAACAACCCAACCTGACTCAGATGCGGAGTGAAAATGTCATGTTCAAGAGCGACTTGCTACCAATAAAGTTTCTTCAAGTTTTCTTCCCAATTTTTCCCCAGTCATTGCTGACCAGTACCTCTTTATTTTTGTCAAGCTTGAGGAGGATAACATATGCTTGTTCTATAATTTTCCCTTCAGGCAATCCCATCGCTATGTTTTAACGAGCCTAGTGATAGTGAAACTCGTTCTTTTCTATATGGACAAGTTTGTCGCTATTCGGTTTTAACGAGTTTAACGACAAAGATAACTCAGTCCTTTTCAAATTTAGAGAGTCTGAGAAGGGACGTAAATACAACTCCAATAATCCTTTTTCGTCATATAATCCCTTAAGTCCAAAAAAGTATAAAATAATACAAAAGGGATGGATTTCGGTAATTTTAACGAGCCGAACAAAACAAGTGCCCGATCTTTTTGTGTAATAATCCCTCAGGTCCAAAAAGATTAAAATCTAAAGGAGGGATGGCACTTCCGATCACTTTAACGAGCTGGAGAGGCCAATTGCTTGGCAATCTTTTCATATTTTACGAGTCAGATGAAAAGAGCTTAAAGGAGACTTGTTTTTCGAGGAACGAGTGATAAATTCGGGTAGCAACTAATTCCAGGTAAGGTTTGGAATTTTCCAATCACGACAGTGTCACAAGGATGGCTAACAGGATCACTCTTCGCACCTGTTCCTCAAAAAGGGTAAACAATCAAATGAAGGTGAATGATCGGCCAGTACAAAGTGGAGTTGATGATGAGAACACGACCAAGGCTTCAAAGGCTAATGATAATACATTCACGATGGTTATTTACTGGAAATTGGTTCATTTTTTAATGAGCTTAAACTCTAGGGGAACGTTTGCTCATTGCTTATGTTTATTTTTTAACGAGCTTGAATTCTGCGTTAAAATTGCTCAATCCAGTCGTATAATAAGGATGTCTCATTTAAAATGGCATTTTTTCAAAGCTTTGCCCCGCATCCTTTCTTTATGAAAGTTAGGAAACGACCAATCCTACGAGTTTAAAGGGTTAGCGGACCTATAAATTTAAAAAATAAATGGTCGCTCTTCGCTTACACGCCAAAAGGTTTGCATGCCCTTGGGTATAGCGAAACATTTCCAAGTTACCAAAGATTGTTCTATCCGTACTGCAGACAAAACACTTCCTCGGCGATGTCTACCGAAATAAACAAAGGCGAGTGGCGCAACTGGCTCCACTCACCTAACTTTGACGAAGGAATCTTATTCCAGCCTAATCTCATAAACTAGTCATATATCCTTTGCGGAAACCTACCCTATACCCAAGGTTTTCCTGTTGAAACAGACTAGGCTGCATGCCCCCTAGGTTTCAGTCATGTCCTCCAAATCACTCATGCTCATCAAGTGGACGGACTGGGGATTGATGAGAAATTCCTTGCGTGAAAAGACCATTCAGGGATGGTATTTGACTATTTTCTATGTGTGAACCGGGGAATGAAAGTTGGTCTACGAGCTTGACCACTCTTCCTTCATGCGGAAAACACATTAAGAGTGAGGAGACAATGGCTCCCATGCAATAAATATAGTCACGTCCAAGGAGTAGATTATAATCCAGGGGTCCTTGGACTACCATTATGGTCATGCGAACAATTTTCGTTCTCAATGTTATCGGCACATTGGAAAGGATCCCTAACGATCGATTGGTTCCTTTGTCAAAGCCTGTTAGATTTCTCATTTTAGGAAAAAGAGATGGTGAACCAAGCACTTTCCAAGCAGTTGAGGAAAGGATACTAATAGAAGCCCCTTCATCTATGATGGTACTGGCCATGACCATTCTATATATTTGAGCAATGATTCGAAATGGTACACTGGCCGGTAAACGGGGTCTGCCTAGTAGATTCCAATAGAAGGAAACAACTAGGTTGCTTGGAGGTGGGACCAAATAGACGGCCGGATATGACTCTGATGAACTTCCTTCCTATGGTAAAGGAACGGGTAGACTGCCCCCATGTTCATCGAAGTCTGTGCTTACGAAGAGAATTTGAATGGTGTCATTCTTGTTCTCTCTGGTGACTGTATCATCTAAATATGGACCTTCTGAAGGCAAGACCGGGTCAACTGCCACCTCGACCTTTTGAATTTCATCTGGTGTGGATTCAGAGGGTTCATCTTCAATGATAGATGCTTCAGCCAACCAAAATGGTGTGTCAGCCGGATTTTCAACTAGTGACGGACTCGGCAAGAGTTTCTTATATCCAGGAGGAAGCCGTAACAGTGAAACCGGACGGTCATCCAAAACTCTTTTAGCCTCATCTAAGAAGGGACAATGGTGGACAGCGTGATCGCCTTCACACAGTTTACAAGGAAATTTACATTTTCCTTTTTGTCCAGGGGCTTCACTTTCACTAGTTGATGGTGTATTCTCAACATGATCATCAGAGGTTGATGACACCGAATTGTGCAAACAAGGAGACCAGTCCCTTAGGATCCGAGGGATGCAAGGACAATCTCGATGATAGTGGTCTCCTTTGCAAATGACACATGGCGATTTAAGCCTGGATGGTGCAGTGTGTGGATTTTCGCTAGACGATGCCTGGTTGCCCCTTTTCGCCTTTTTCTCCTTCTTCTTCTTCGTTTTCTTCTTTTTCTCCTTCTTCTTCTTAGTTACTTGATTTTTGGCTTTACCAGCTTCATCAAGCGAAGAGGAAGGAGGAGAGGGAGAATTCGACGAAGTAGAAGGTCGGGGGGTAACCCTGGTATCATTTAGTTGCTGACTTAATTGTTCAGGAATCACGGTGTTCTGAACGACAGAGGTCAAGAAGAGCCATACGGGCAAGCCGATTGTCAATCCTGGAAGCCACAATGTGGCTATGTGGGGTGCACCAACATCTCCCTAAGAGGAGAAAGGACTAGGATTTCCTCCAAGGGAAAATCCTTGGTTGGTGGACTACATTTTTCTCAACCTAAGACCAACATAGGAAAGGTGATGTTTATTCCGATTAAAATAAATTTTAGACGCTTTGACACAACTTGTTTTTTCAATTTTTAAGAGTCGAGAAAAAACAAAAGATTACTCTAGTCGCCTTCGATTTTTAATGAGCTCGAAGTGACAAGTGCTCAGATGGACCTTTTCGTTTAAGGAGTCTGAAAAGGAATGAAAGAGACTACTCTGGAAATCTAGACAGAGGGATTACCAAACCAATTGTAAAACTTCAGAATACTTTTTACGGTATGGTAGTCAATCTTCCCGAATGCCATGTTCAGTGCATTGCGATCGATAGGGCGATAGACACGGCTTCCTATGGATAAAGGATAAAGCCTATTGTGGTCTCCCAATATATACTCGATGGTACGTGGGAGCACAAGTCTGTACTGGTAGTTGTCATCTCAAAGTGGAGGAATCACCAAACCAACAACGAAAACAATAGTTACCAGGCTTTACGACGTCGGAATATGTCTCTAGCCTAGACTTCTAAATGTTGTGCGTTAGGTTCCAAAGCATTTTTAGATTCATTAAATTTATTTTACAGTTGATCTTGCTTAAGAAATTTTCCTTTTAGGTTCACCGCATGATGTAGATATACAATTCCTAAAATGCAATCTAAGATGATAAACAATCATTTAATCTTTTTGCAATGAAAATCCTGGCTACTAAAGAAAGAGAGATGATATTCTTTCAACATAGAGCAGAGAGCACACACTATATGCACTGTCCTAAATCAAACCAACAGACAGTCTAAATGAAAATGCACATGCATGTATTTGTTTTCAGCCTTCTTAATGTGTGAATGATAAAAAGAAAGCTAAGCGCAAATCTGAATTATTTTTCAAAGCGACATTACTAACAAGTTTCTTTTCAAGACAAAAGTGAAGACAATGACGATACTTTGCGATTTGGAATTGAAAACTTGCTTTTGACACTTGAAAAACTACTAATTCAAATCAAATACAAGAGTAACAGTGTAATCGACTATCAATAACAATCATATTCTATTCTATGACTAAAAATGACACTTGCGACACTTCCAGATCAAGAAACGACAGTTCAATTACGCTACTTCTTTGTAAAAGAGAACTGAAAATGGCTCACAATACATAAAAAAAATTATAGTTCTTTGCACAATGGAGGCGAAATAATGGCAAGGAAGGGGGTTTCCAACAGAGGTATACTAACTACAGACAACAAAACTCCTGAATAGAGCTGAAAAGAGTGAAAAAACCAAAGTCTGGAGGCAAAATTAGCCCTTTCTGATCAACACACCTGTTACATAGGGATTCCAGTATGCATCCCACCTATAGCACACGGGAAGTGTGATGCATATTGATATCCTTAAAGAGATGGTGTGATGGTACAGTGCAAGACTTTTGATCCAGTTCTTGATCACGGTTTGCAGCACAGTTCAGGGATTTAGGCCGAGCAAGTGGTAATCAGTAAATAAATGACAGGGGTAGATCTAAAGAGGTTACTAGAGCCACCACAAGGGCAATTAGAGAGTTTGTAAATCGATTATTCAGTTCATAAATGAAACCCGGAGATAGACTGAAGCAGCATTGATCTACTTATGCAAATGCAGTTCAAAGGCTAGCTGGCTTCACTTCAGGCTCCGTCTATAAGTTTATGAAGCAAAAAAATATAGACAAACAAACAATATACTCGCTCCCCAGCGAAGTCGCCATTTTTTATCGGGAAATCTAGTGTCTATGCAGAGCTGCTAGTCCCACTAAGACTGGTAGCTATCTTAGAAACAAACAAACTAAAAACTACTTTCGTTTTCCTTTATGAGAAGTAGATAAGAGGGGAACAAAGGAGACCAACCTCTGTCTTGCGCTTGGTTCCTTGCTTGATTTGTCTCCCTTCTGATAGATCTTTGCCACTCGCTTCCTCATCTACCCAGCTTCAAAGAGCACTTGTGGAATCAAAGCAGCATAACACTATACAAGAACAGAGATCTACTATCATAAACAATATAGGACCAGATATATATTGACCACACAAATGTGTATATCATCAATCATACAAGAATGTGGAGGAAAACTTGAATAGCTTTATGTTGGGTCCCTATAATACTAATGATTACCCCATTACTATTGTAGTTATACCCCTTATTTATATTGTTGTGCCCCTATTACCCCCATATTGTTATTTCTGTGCCCCATAGAATCCCTCTATTGTTATTTTTGTGGCTTTATATTATTATTGTTAGGTCGGCTGGATTATATTGTGACTCCTTAGACTCCTATATATAGAAAGGAGGTTTTGTCATTTGTATCATCGAAGAATTGTTCATTTATGTAATGTAAAGGAGGTTTCCCCCTCGAAGAGGCTGAATTCTAAGGCGTTGATCTATCTTTTCTATCTTTTCTTGAGCTGGTTTCATAACATTTGGTATCAGAGCTTTGGATTCTAGGGTTTCGCTGCTCCAAACAGGTCATCGTGGAATTTTCGCTATAACTTTTTTTCTGTGACATTTCAGAAGTCGAAAAAAAAACCCATTTGAGAAGAAATCGCACTGAACCTTGGGTCCGACGTTTAGAGCTTTTCGCGTGATATGTTCGGAGATATGATCTGAGAAAGTTGGTCTTTTTGCAGACTCCTGAATTACATTCAAAACAGGTGACCTGGGGAAAATCGTCATAACTTTCTCTCTGGGGATAGGATTGAAATTTCGTAAGAAGGTACAGAAAGAGGACGGACTGTAGTTTCTTGTGTGTGTGTTTTAGATTCAAAGGTTGAAACAGTGACTCGTGGCACGTCGTACAAGTTCGCTCTACTGAACCAGTCTAAAAACAAGTCACTGTGGGAGATTTCACATAACTCTTCCTTGGAGAATCCAATTTGGCTCAGACTTGTGGCATTGGAAAGAGGACGTAGAAGGCTACTACAGGTAGCAATTTCAGAATTGGATGATCCGAAATTACAGAGATACATCAGATTCAATATCAGGCTTCTACAAAGTGAAAAAAGGTGTGTAGTTTTTTTTTTAAATTTTTGTGTAAGCTTGGTTTAACGGAATTCAAAGGGCATAGTAAAGCATTATTATCGGTAACTGATGCCCCGAGGAAAGAAAATGCAAACACCTAGTAAGGAACCTGAAAGCTCTAGCATGACTCATGAAGAAGAGGAAGAAATGCTACATGATATATCAAAATTACAAGAACAAGTGCAACAAATGTCACGCTCACAAAAGCTAACAGAAGCTAAGATAAGTGGCGTGGAATCTAAGATAAATGGCGTGGAATCTAAGATAAAGAGAATGGAAGCTAAGATGGATGATTCGAAGACAGATTTGAAGAGAGACATGGTAGATTTGAAGATAGATATGAAGACAGACATGGAAGAATTGAAGAAGTTGCTACAAGAAAGGGTCACTAATGGTGAAAAGGTAGTAAAGGAAACTCATGATGAGAACAAAAGAAATGTTAATCATGATTCCATAGATGCTAATGTTGGATCGAAGAATCACCATATTCCAAAAATCGATATGAGGAAGTTTGATGGCAAGGATCCCGCCACATGGATATTACAGATGGAGCAATTCTTCGATCTCAATAATGTGCAAAACACACAAAAGGTACGTATGGCAACTTTATATTTGGAACCAAATCAGTTTGTATGGTATCAATGGCTTTGCTCTCGTAAACAATTTATCACTTGGGCAATTTTTACGGAAGAATTGATAGCACATTATGAAGATACAAAAAGCAACACTTTTTTTAGCCAATTGATAAGTCTCAAACAAAAGGGTTCAATAATGGAGCACATTGAGGAGTTCCAAAAATTGAACATAAGGGTAAAAGATATTCCAGAGGAGCATAGGATTGATGTGTTCATAGGGTCTTTAAAGGATAATATCCAACATGATGTTCGCCTTTGGGAACCTGATTCATTAGAGAAGGCATTCAGGTTAGCAAGAAAAATGGAAAGCAAAATTATGGCAACTAGGAAGCATACCACTCACAACTATAAAGACGGAAGTGTTGTTGCCCCTAGTCTTCCACAACCTATAAGGTTGACACCACAACAATTGGAAGAAAAAAGAGCAAAAGGGCTTTGTTACAGTTGTGATAGCAAATACACTAAAGGTCATAAGTGTGCTGAGAAGAAATTATTCTACATAGATTGTGAAGAGGAAGAAGAAAAGGAGCAAGAAAGGTCAAAAGAAGAAGATATACTTCAGGAACAAAGCCTAGATGAAGAACAAATAAATCCGACCATATCTTGTAATGCATTGGCGGGAATTACCACTCCTCAAACCATCAAGATAGAAGGACAAATCAAGAAGAAAAAGGTAATAGTGTTGATTGATTCAGGAAGCACCCACAATTTTATTCATTGTAGGGTAGCAAAAGAATTGAATTGCTTCCTATATCCAGCACCAGAGTGTCAAGTGATGATTGCAAATGGAGGAACAATAAATTGCTCTGGAAAGTGCCATAATATCAAGCTATCCATGGGAGAATATGTATTGACTAGCCCAATGCTTTCCATTCCAATGGGAGGTGCTGATGTTGTACTAGGAGTCCAATGGCTACAATCCTTGGGTACAATAGCTTTTAATTTTCAAGAACTTTTCATCAAATTTTCTATGGAAGGAAAGGAAGTTGAATTAAGGGGTATTGCAGGGAAACCAGGAAAGATAATCAGCTCTAATGGTATGACAAAGCTTCTAAAAAAGGAGCAAAGAGGTGTAATTGCACAATTATGTTCGCTAGATGTTTCCACATTGGAATCATCTATTTCTCCAGATCTCCAAAAAGTCCTGGACAATCATTCCAAGGTATTTGAGACTCCCAAAGGTCTCCCACCTATGCGTGATCATGATCATGCTATTCATCTGATTCCAGGAAGTGTTCCTCCAAACATCAGGCCGTACAGATATCCCTATGTCCAAAAAAGTGAAATTGAACGTATGGTTGCAGAAATGCTAGAGGCTGGTATAATTCAACCGAGTCAAAGTTCTTTCTCAGCTCCAGTAGTATTGGTGCACAAGAAGGATGGATCATGGCGCATGTGTCCAGATTATAGGGAGCTCAACAAGCTCACTATTAAAGATAAGTTCCCCATTCCTGTTATTGATGAATTACTGGATGAATTGCATGGATCAATTTACTTCACCAAGTTGGATCTTCGTTCGGGATATCATCAAATCAGAATGAAGATTGAAGACATTCCGAAAACGGCATTTAGAACTCATGAGGGTCATTATGAATTTTTGGTCATGCCTTTTGGCCTTACCAATGCACCTTCAACATTTCAAGGTTTGATGAATTCAATTTTCAAACCATTCCTTAGAAAATTTGTGTTAGTATTTTTTGATGATATACTAATCTACAGCAAGTCTTGGAAGGATCATGTTGAACATGTTGACAGGGTGCTACAACTATTGGAGGAGAAACAATTATATGCAAAAAGATCCAAATGTTTCTTTGGAGTCCAGGAGGTGGAATATTTGGGTCATATTGTATCTCATGAAGGAGTTAAGGTAGACCCTAGCAAAATTAAAGCCATTAAGGAATGGAAAATCCCCACATCCATAAAGCATCTGCGAGGATTTCTTGGGTTGACAGGGTATTATCGCAAGTTTGTTAAGAATTATGGGAGAATAGCAGCACCTCTAACAACATTATTGAAGAAAGATTCATTTTCATGGACTCCGGAAGCAACAAAGGCCTTTGAACATCTTAAAGAGGCAATGTGCCAAGCACCGGTCTTAGCTACACCGGACTTCACAAAAACCTTTATTGTGGAATGTGATGCTTCAGGAAATGGAATTGGTGCTGTTCTAATGCAAGATGAAAGACCCATTGCTTTTGAAAGTCGTCCAATCAAGGGAAAGTTTTTAAGCAAAGCTATTTATGAGAAGGAAATGTTGGCAATACTCCATGCACTTAAGAAATGGCGACCCTACCTAATGGGAAGACACTTCAAGGTAAAAACGGATCATGATAGCCTTAAATACTTTTTAGAACAAAGATTATCCTCTGAAGAGCAACAAAAGTGGGTCACAAAGATGTTGGGTTATGACTTTGAAATCATCTACAAAAAAGGGAAGCAAAATGTGGTGGCAGATGCACTCTCAAGAAAGGATGAGGATGTGGAAGCATTGTTGTGTGCCATTTCTATTATCCAACCAGATTGGATAAACGAAGCAAGGGAGGAATGGAAGAATGACGAAGAAGTGTGGGCACTTATTCGAAAGCTACAACAAGATTCCAGTACTTCTGATACATTTAGCTGGCAAAATGATTCGTTATGGTACAAAGATCGCTTATACCTCTGTAAGAATTCCCAGCTAAAACAAAAGATTCTTATGGAATTGCACACTTCTCCCTTAGGAGGGCACTCAGGATTTTTAAAAACTTACCACAGGGTTAAGAAGGAATTTTTTTGGGATGGCCTTAAATCAGATATTCAAAAGTTTGTGGCGGAATGTTTGGTTTGCCAGCAAAATAAAGTTGAAACAATTAAGACACCGGGTCTATTACAACCTTTATCCATTCCAAGCCAACGTTGGGAGGAGGTTTCAATGGATTTTATCACAGGTTTACCCAAGTCTGAGGGAAAGAGTGTCATCATGGTGGTAGTTGACAGACTTACCAAGTATGCACACTTTTGTGCATTATCACATCCATTTAAAGCCAGTACAGTTTCTACTGCATTTATGGAAACAGTTCAAAAGCTACATGGAAACCCAAAGATTATTGTAAGTGACAGAGATCCCATTTTCACTGGAAATTTTTGGACAGAATTATTTTCTTGTCTTGGTACTCAGTTAGCTCATAGCTCATCTTATCATCCTCAATCTGATGGGCAAACTGAGATAGTAAACAAATGTTTGGAAGGATATCTTCGTTGCTTTGTATCTGATAAACAGACACAATGGGTCAAATGGTTGCCTCTGGCATGGTGGTATAACACTTCCTTCCATACAGCAACAAAAATGACCCCATTTATGGCACTTTATGGGTATCAACCACCATCCATCACATCATATTTAAGAGAAAATTCTAAGGTTCAGGCAGTGGAACATCACATCGAACATCAACAACAAGTCCTCCAACTCTTAAAGGATAACCTCGTGTTGGCACAAAATAGAATGAAACAACAGGCAGATCAACATCGCAGTGAAAGAAGTTTTGATGTAGGTGATTGGGTATTCCTACGGCTACAACCATATAAGCAAATGTCCCTAAAGCAAGCTAAGAAGGATAATAAATTATCACCAAAGTATTATGGTCCGTACAAGGTGTTGCAAAAGATTGGTACTATGGCATACAAATTGGAGCTTCCTGCAGCTTCTCGATTGCACCCAGTTTTCCATGTTTCATGTTTAAAGAAGGTTATAGGTGACAAGCTCCCAATTCAAACAATATTGCCAGAACTTGACGAGGAAGGAAAAATTATATTGGAACCGGAAGCAGTCACAGAAACAAGAACTCGACAGCTACGAAATCGATCAATTTCAGAGTATCTTATCAAGTGGAAGAACTTATCCGCTGAAGATTCCACATGGGAGGATGAGAATTTTATGCAGAAGTATCCAGAACTACTCAAGCGTTGAGGACAACACTTTTTTGAAGGAGAGGGGCATGTTGGGTCCCTATAATACTAGTGATTACCCCATTACTATTGTAGTTATACCCCTTATTTATATTGTTGTGCCCCTATTACCCCCATATTGTTATTTCTGTGCCCCATAGAATCCCTCTATTGTTATTTTTGTGGCTTTATATTATTATTGTTAGGTCGGCTGGATTATATTGTGACTCCTTAGACTCCTATATATAGAAAGGAGGTTTTGTCATTTGTATCATCCAAGAATTGTTCATTTATGTAATGTAAAGGAGGTTGCCCCCTCGAAGAGGCTGAATTCTAAGGCGTTGATCTATCTTTTCTATCTTTTCTTGAGCTGGTTTCATAACACTTTATTAATAATCAAGAATAGCAAAGAGGATTACAACCAATTGTTCTGACCGAGCGTCATCCTCTCAGCAAGAAAGCCCTTCTTCACCTCATGAAAAGCTTAGATCACCCAACATTATGATGTTACACCAAGAAACCAGCAGCACTTCCTTACAAGATACAAAATTCCAGCCTCTGGATCTCTAGGATGAGGGATCCATATATAGATGTTTGTAAGGGGGGTGAGTCAGCTTTTGAGATTTGATTAGTGTCCTCTCTCTGATAGTTCTTGATTCCACTTAGAGATTGATGATCTCTTACTCATCCCTGGGCGAATGCAGAGAGGCAAGTGTCACAGGAGAAGTTTCTGGAAGATTCCATGATCCTCCATCTCACAGATTGACTCTGCCATTTGTCCACTCTCGCCCATTGCACCCCATAGAAGGGCTTTTTAGTATGAATTGCACCTCCCATGTGCATTTAGGTGGGATGCAGAACACTTTGACCATGGAGCAGGTGAGATGGTCCAGTTTTGACCAGTTCTGAGTAGTTTTTCATGGAGAACTTCTAGGAGATGCTGTAATCGGTTGACCTTGTTCTTTTAGGGGTTGGAACAACACTTTTAGGGACTTAGGAGCCCTTGGTTTATGGACATTTATGATTGGGGTTGCAGTGCCCAAAAATGTCTATAACAATACCTATGCCACGAATTCCTTGAGGATTTCCGCAAATCCGAGGAGGATGGAAATGTGTTCCACCACATGTGGTTGTTGTTACTAATCACACTAGTAGCATGGAGGACGGCTGAGGATAACCAATTCCCAACATTGGATCATGACTTGTGCCATGCTGAAAAATTCACCTTGTTGTGGGCAACGAAGGATGATAACTGTATCATTGAAAGAAGTATGTTCTTGATATTGTTCATTCTAGAGTTGCAGATGGTGATCAACCAATGGCCATGGTTATCACCCAGCCTACATGCGTAGTACAAAAATATCGCAAACTTCAAAGAAGATTTTCACAATTTGTCCATACACGCGAAGAAGGATGCCATACGAACATGAAAAAGTTTCCATATTTAGTCACAAAGGACTATGTTATGGGGGTCTTCAGCAAATGGCTGAGTGATTAGCTCACCCCATCTGATGAAGCTACAGGAACAACTAAGTTTTTCGAAGTAGAAATGGGAAAAACAACAATTCCGATAGAGGCCATGAAAGACAAGAAGAAAGAAGCACAGAAGGAAAAGGATTCTACAGCATAGAAGGCATTGCAAAAGGAAAATTATACCCAAGTAACAACATCATAGGTCACTATTGACCTTTAAGAACCTGAGACAAAGCACACAAATGTTGACATAGAAACCATAGATGAAGAGGAAGGGGGTGCAGACCCCTATGTCAGATCGAAGGACTTAGAGTCCCCTTTCAGGATCAATAAAAGGAAAAAGTGTAGTTTGATGGGGCCATGTAAGAATTATAAATCTAAAAATACACTGGGTACTGAACTGTTGGCCCTCATGGAGGGGGATCTTGATGAAATCAGAAATGTTGTTCACTTCGCTACAAAAAATATATGGGGGCATATTGAGGACCAGTACAAGAAGGTACTGGATAAAGTGAAACAGGGCCTAAAAGAATTATGGGTCAAGATAGGGATGATCTAGGTGAGTGTGGTGCAAGCAAGCACGGATCAAGTGAGCATGTCACAATTTAGTACCACTACGTAAATCACATCCAAGCTCCAAGTAGTGCAACTACTAGGGGGTTCTCTACATTTTGAAATAGCCAAACACCAAGAGTGCGTGCAGTATTGGAAAAATCTAAGTATCAACCTTACAACATTGCTTATTTAGTCCTTGCATGAGCCGCATGAAGGAATTTTAGATCAGCTCCATGTCATGGAGAAACGAGCTCTCTTGATTATAGAAGAGGTAAAGACTAATAATCAACCATTTTTGCATAGAAAGCATAGGCCCTGCATGCTCGTGACAAGGTGATGCAACAAAATCAACAGCTAGAGGTAGTCCTTACCCAAGTATGCAACAAGCTCCCTGAGCGCCAAACTCTAGCCGAGGCAGCCTGTAGGGAGAAAATTCATAAGTTAGCTGCTACAATGAAGGCGTCTAAGGAGGAAATTGGAAAGGTACAGTTTGAGCTACAGTTGCAGATTTCAGAGATTGAACTAAAAATGTAGCCAACCACACCTCTGGAGGTTAGAGAGTAGTGCGGGGCTACTATTAAAGAAGATATGACAACTCTAGCCACTACAGTCAAGGGCTATAACCTATTATTTCAGCAGGAAATGGAGATGTGGAACTCGATGTAGGAGGACTGTAGTGTCCTATCCAGGGTGCTAGATTAGGCTATATTTATTATCGACCAGGATAAGTAAACTTCGAGGCATGCGTCTACAACCTATAGACATAAAGGATTCCTAACTAAGTGTTCATGATGGTAGGTTACAAAACTTCTTTACGGAAGGTTGAGGTATGATCCCTATCACCTAGACACTCAGGTCACTCAATTCATCTACCTATTCTAAAACCACTGTGCATTACTTAAACCAAGATTTCAATCCCCTTATGTGGATGCTATGCATAAAACCCCTGTTCAGTGAACACTCAACATTCAATGTTTATCATTCATGAAAGATTGAAACATACTGAAATCATAAGCACACTTAAAATTCAAATACATGAGAAACAGGATACAGTTCAACGATCTCAGCAATGAATCCTTCAAGCCACCATCATAAACTTCACTCATACGAATTGCTAATTAAATCAATGAAAGCATAAACCAAACTCTAATCACTGTGCATACAGAAGTTGCTAATAAAATAAAATGACAGTATACCCATTCCATGCAGGGCCCATCCGCGTTTCAAAGGTATACTGGACTACGCTCAAGTAACTATAGAATCAACGCAATAACAAAATCGTGACTACAACTGAGTTCTGGTACTAAGTTCAAAAGCTCTGTTTTTCAAAACGATACACAGATAACAACTAAGCAACAACACACAACTATGTTTACATATGTCTTTTAAAAACTAACACCGTTTACATTTTGGAACGAATGTACATTCGTTATGCGGCTGTTGCCGCTTTTGTTATGGAATAGTTTTTAAGTTGTTTCCATTCTGAACCGATTTCAAAAAGGAACAAAACTAAATCGGTTTAGAACCCTATGCTGTTACTGCTTTTGTCGCCAACATGCTGTGCTTTGACCATCATTGACCGCGCATTCAGGAGTGTTGGTTCTGCTATAGGATAGGTGTTCGTCCATGCTTGTACATTCTATTTTTCATCCCTACCCTTTGCTTTAGCTTAGCTGTCATGCCATATGTCAAACAATAAACCAATTACAGGATGTTGTAACTTCCTGTAGTTTTTTTATCAAAAATCCCTAATTCTTTAACATAAAACTCATAAATCAATTTTAATGCATCTAACAATTATAATACTGTTAACTAATAAATTTCAAGGGGTCTAAGATATGTATGAAGGAAAAAGGTAGGCAAACGATGTGTTTCAAGAGGAAAAAGGAGGTCATGGAATGGTACCAACATCTCTCCCCGACTTAATGAATTAGCATGACCTCATGCTAACCCCAATGTGCTTCCTCTGAACTCTGTCCCTACCTCTACCTCTGCTGCCTTCAACAATGTATCCACATTCTTCTTCACCTGGGCATCCTTCTGACCATGGAGCTTATGCTTTAAACTTTTTTACTTTTCCTTGAGGGCCTTCTTTTGGTTGTACCATTTAGTGGCCCACTTACAAATATCTGTTTGTTCAGCTTCAAGTTCATTGATTCATTCCCTTAACTTCTCATTTTTCTGTTGAGTTTCTTTACTCTGTGCTCTTAGCAATTCATTTTCTTTCTTGATAACTTTTTCTAGCATATTGGCCTCCATTAGTTCTTCCTTTAACTTCTCAATTTGCTTCTCCAGTTTCTTCTGTTTCTTAATGGCAGGTTGTGAATCTTTTTCTTGCCTATTATTGCTTTCAACCTGCATCTCAGCTCCTGGTCCAGGTTGTGAGTGGGCACTACTCTCAATATCCATCAGTATAGGTGCATTTGATTCAGGCTAGTCTTCTTATAGCTGGGTCTTTGATGCTCTCCTCGTTCTTCTTGTATAGGTGGTAAAAATTTTATCTTGCTCTGCTTCCTGAGCATCCTCTTTTCTCATTTTCCTTGTCCTCACACTGCTAACAGGTGGAGGTACCTTGCTTGCTTTGTGTATAGGAATCTCTTCATCGATATCATTCATAAATCCTGAGTTCTCCTGTGGTTCTTCCTTGTCTTCTTCATCTTTCATTTGGTTGGCAGCCAAGAATTCCTTCCACGATTTCCCTCTTCTCTGTAACTCATACTCAATAGGAATTTTAACTAGCCCAAAGTGATATAAGCTCTTGTCTTCGTTACCTTTCTGCTTTTGGATGGTCTTTGACATTTTGGTTAGGCTTTGCAAGAGGAAGTATGGCAGACTGATAACACACTGCCCTTTCAAATGTAACAGTAATTTGATATGGTACAAGTAAACAATACTGTAGCGGCCTTCACAAGTTACAAATTTTTGGATGATATAGACCATCTCGTCCCAGGGATGCACCAGCCAGCTCCTTGGGATGCCTTTCTTCCAATTGACAGATGAAACCCTTGATCTGGACATAAATTGAGTCCATGACTTCTCTTTAAATTGCTTTGTCTTGAAGTACTTCTCCCCTTCTGGGCTGATCCCTAGGGACTGGGCTATGGTGTCTTCCGACACCCTGAATGAAAAATTACCTATCAGAGCTTTCTCTCCGTTGAATGTAAAAGCGAATTGTTTGGTGACCTCTTCATTACTTCCACGAAATTTCTCTAAAAAGGGCAGCCACTGTATTTCTTTAAGAATTGAAATGCAATCTTCGTGATACTGGGAACTGTCGAATATGCTTGGTTCGACCCTATTGGTCATTTTGCCAGAGAGTTGTTCTCTAACTCTTCTTTGTTTATGTTTTGCAAATTCAACAAAGAAGTTTTGATTTGTTACCTTTTGTCTTCCGCCCCAACACTGCTGACCTGGTGGCGTCCTCGGCTCTTTAACACTAGCTCCTTTAGTAACCCAAGCGATGCTCGATTGACTGTCTTGTAATTATGGTGGAGGTCGAACCCAAATGACTACATTTTCATTTCGTGGCGCTTGCTACTTTCAGTCCTTAAGGTTGAAGTCACAGGAGCCGAATGCTAACATAGAATAACTAAGAATGATAATGAAATAATCGGCTTGACATAATTCATAGCATATTCATCTTTTTAAACAGAGGAATGGTTGTACTGGTCGTATGGATGCCATCATAGAAGCGCTAGAAGCATATATGAAGTACTGGGATATGATTTCAGGTAGTTGTTTGCATCATTTGGCTTCGTCGGGTGGTTAAATCATAATTTGGTCGTTTCAAACATAATGAACAAGCCCGCATAACATTTGGTTTTCAAACAATTTACCACGTGTCCTGCTTCTGTTGGTACCCGACCAAATAGAAATGTTGGAATGGTTGTAGGGTCTGATTGGTTGGTAACAGAGATTGAAAAGGTGATATGAGAGGGGATAACAAAATCATATAAGTATGAGATAGGTTGGTGTGTTGGAAGATGATAGGGATTAACAATAGGATAAGGAGTGATAGGTATGGAGGTGTCTTTGAAATTGATCATAACAGTCACAGTTATTAAATTTAACATTAAAAATTAATCTAAGAATTTAAATGTTAAGAATAAGGAATACATTACACTTTTGTTGGTTGTTCAAGCATTGCATTGGCATGCTAGGTAGGACTAGTCTCTTTTGACTACTCTTTTCTGTTCATAACAGGTCCCCCTGGAATAGATTCGACTCCAACAGGTCCCTTTGAGATCTGGAAAATGTTGATGCAGCTTCTTTGAAATCCGGAAAAGAACTATATGTATACAGGTTCCTTGATCTTTGGTATTTGATGAAGTCTTCGTGACCAACAACCTGTGGATCCTTGTTGAAACTTGATGAAGCTTTGTTGAAGTAATCTTGAAGTAACAATCTCTTAACAGGTCCCTCTTATATGTCTTGAACAAGTCCCATTACTGCTGGTGTTGGTAACATGGTCTTCTGGACAGAACAGATCCCCCTGCATAATGTTTTTAACCAGGTCCCTCTGAGATAAAACAATGACAAAACAACTTCTTTATCGAAATCTGGAGTGCTGAAACAAACTTCTTTGGAAATTTACAGTGAGGAGATGAGATAAGAAATCTTTGAGAATTTACAATGAGGAGATAAGAAAACAAAATTCTCATGCTTCTCCCCCCCACTAAAGTTTTGACTTGTCCTCAAGTCATTATTCAGTTGATGAATCAAACAGGAAACAAAAGAAAATGAATTCTTACCCGCCAACGAATTGGTTTTCAAGTAAGAATTCTGGGTTAGAGTGTGCCAGAGTCTGGTTTTCACATCTAACCCATTTTTATTATTTTTTTTTTCGTTGTGTTTTTTTTTCTTTTTTAGATTTTGTTTTGTTTTTGTTTTTGTTTTTTTTTTTTTTTTTATTTCTTTTGAATTTATAAATTGAAATGAAATGAACTAAGGCAGAGATACTGCAGCTGGAGGCTGCAGTATCTCAACCTCTCTTTGTTGAGATACTATTTGGAGAAAATTTTGCTTGCTGATGGGCTTAGTGTAAAGTTTCAGGCGATGACCATTGACAGTAAAGGAATGACTATCTCCATCAATAGTTTTGAGCTTGACTGAACCACTGTCGTAAGCTTGAATAATTTGGTATGGGCCCATCCAATGTGTGGTAAACTTGGCTTTATGATCTCTGAATTTAGAGTCAAAAAGTAAAGCCCGGTCTCCTTCCTTGAACTGTTTCTTCTTGATATGTGCATCATGCCACTGCTTCCTTTGTTTTTGCATGAGGATTGTTGTTTCCTCTACTTGCTGCCTCATTTCATCCAGCTAGTTCAACTGCTGAATTCTTTCTTGTTGTGCTTGGTTCAGGTCAATTTGCAAATCTGCAGCCAGTTTAAAAGTATGTATTTGAAATCCAATAGGAAGCATTACCTCTTTTCCATACACCAACTGGTATGGTGTAAATCCTATAGTATTCTTCCACGTAATTCTATAAGCCCAGAGTGCATCTTTGAGCTTCTCTTCCCAATTCTTTCTGTTCATTGTCACAGTTTTAGTGATGATCCCTTCCAAAGTTTTGTTTGTGGATTCCACCTGCCCATTGGCCTGTGGATGGTAAGGTGTACTTCTTCTGTGCTTGATTTGGTATTTGTCTGTGATGTCCTTCACTAACTTTGAAGTAAATTAAGTACCTTGATCAGTCACTATTTCCCTTGGTACTCCATACCTTACAAAAATCTCTTCAAAAAGGAAGTTTACCACTGTTTGTTTGGTGGCTCTAACTAGTGCTTTTGCTTCAGCCCATTTTGTTACGTAATCAGTACATACTAAGATGTACTTCTTACCATTGGAGGTTGGGTTAATGGGTCCTATAAAATCTAGAGCCCATTTTTCAAATGTCTCTAGGTGAACTTGGGGCTGAAGTGGCATCTCATCTGTAGTTGTTGGCCTGCCCATTCTTTGGAAGCTATCACAACTCTTCACATACTTCTTGGAATCCTTAAAAATTGATGGCCAGTAGTATCCAAGACTAAGAATTTTGAATGTTGTTCGCTTAGTTGCAAAATGCCCACCACACGGTTCATCATGGCAAGATTTTAAAATATCAATTATTTCATCATTTCTTACACATCATCTAATAATCATATCATAACCAATGTAAAATAAATTGCCATTAATCCATGAGTATCGAGCACTTTGTTTGACTAGTCTCTTCTTTTCCTTTGGAGTAAAGTATGGAGGTGTCCTTCCTGTAGACAAATAATTGGCCAAGTCAGCATACCAAGGATTCACTATGGAAATTGCAAATAAATTTTCATCTGGGAAAGAATCTTCAACCGGAACAGTCTCACCTGGATTTTGCAGTCTAGAAAGAAAATCTGCCACCTGATTCTCTTTACCTGGTCTATCTAACACTGTGATCTTAAATTCCTGTAACAATAATAACCATCTGGTAACTTTTCCACTAGTTATTGGTTTATTCATTAAATATCTAATGGCGGAATGGTCAGTATGTACAAAGACTTCATAACCAGTTATATAATGTCGGAATTTATTCACAGCATATATGATGGCAAGTGTTTCCTTTTCTGTGACTGTGTAGTTTAATTCTGCAGGTGTTAGATTTTTGCTAATGAAATAAATGGCATAATTACAAGATTCCTCTTTTTGGCCTAATGAGGCACCTACTGCAGTGTCAGATGCATCTCTAAAGATATGAAATGGTAGGCTCCAGTTAGGCCCTCTTAAGACTGGTGCGGTTGATAACTTCTTTTTGAGTGCTTCAAATGCTTGCTGGAAGTTCTCATTCTAGTTGAAAAGTACATCTTTTGTTAGAAGCTTAAACAAAGGTAAAGCTATTTTACTAAAATGTTCAATAAACCTTCTGTAATAGCTTGCATACCCAAGGAAACTTCTTACTTCTTTTTGATTCTTTGGAATTGGCAAATCAACAATGATCTGGATTTTTGTTGGATCAACTTTAATGCCTTGAAAAGAAATATAGTGGCCTAATACTATCCCCTCGTTTAACATCATAAAGCACTTTTTATTGCTCAGGGATAGATTAGCTTCAATACATCTTTTCAAAACTCTTTCAAGGTTCTCTAATGCATGTTCAAATGAATTGTCGTACACTGAAAAATCATCCATGTAAACTTCAACACAATCATGAACTAAATCAGCGAAGATAGCTAATACTGTTGGCATTATGATACATATGTTGTACTTGATGGCAACCCACTCATCTAAGATGATAAATTATAGTGCAGCAAAGTTCACGCACTTTCATGAAGATAAAAGTTTATTTCATGTAGAGAAAAGTTCACGCACTTTTATGCAGAGAAAAGTTTATTTCATGTAGAGAAAGGTTCACGCACTTTTATGCAGAGAAAAGTTTATTTCATGTAGAGAAAAGTTCACGCACTTTTATGCAGAGAAAAGTTTATTTCATGTAGAGAAACGTTCACGCACTTTTATGTAGAGAAGAGTTTATTTCATGTAGAGAAATGTTCACGCACTTTTATGCAGAGAAACGTTTATTTCATGTAGAGAAAAGTTTAGGCACTTTCATGCAAAGAAAAGCGTGTATATGTTGGAGAACTTACCTTTGGTCCATGGTAGTTAGTCCTTGGTATTTGAACCTATGGTTTTGAACCATGGTACCTCGTCAGAAGTGTTGATCTCACACACTTTCATGGTTGGTTCATGGTATTAGTCCGATAGTTTTTGATCCTATGGTTTTGGCCTGTGGTATTGCATCCAAAAGTGTTGATCTCACGCACTTTCATAGTTGGTTCATGGTATTAGTTCGACAGTTTTTGATCCTATGGTTTTGGTCCGTGGTATTGCATCCAAAAGTGTTGATCTCACGCACTTTCATGGTTGGTTCATGGTATTAGTCCAACAGTTTTTTGATCCTATGGTTTTGGACCGTGGTATTGTGGAAGGCCTAAGACTATAAAAGAGGAAGGAGATCATTTGGCAAACCATCATCGAATGAATTGAATATCTAACAAGTGCTAGATCTGAAATATTTGTGATTGGGTTATGGTGCAGATCTGGATCTAAATGAAGGAGGAACCTTAGCGCATAAAGAAGGATAAGTTCTTTTGATGGGTCCTAATCTTTATGCTTGAATAATAGTATCTTCACATGATTTTGATCTATTATATGAGGCGCATGCTTGATCTATAAATCTGACAATCTGGGTTAATTAGTGTCTGGATATTTGAAAGAAGGAATTATCCTTTGTAGATTTGCATGCAGGTTTCAGGTTGTTGAAGTAGCGTATATCTTTAAATTATGATCTAGCTACCTCTGTCTATTGCTGCAGTATTCTGGGTTCAGAATTTGGTGTGTGGTTACTGTTACTATGTTCTGGGTACAGCTGTCAGAAAAGTGTTTACTTGATTCAGTGCTAATTGGGAAAAGGAGATTGTTTGATGCAGATATACTTGATGATTGATTGATGTCCATGGATTCAGTCTGAAAATTTATGAAACGTGGTCCCTGGAAGAAAGAGAAGGTTGTAGCCTTCAGTAGGCTAGCACGTACGTACTAGTATCTTGGCTAGTACAAGAGCTAAGAGGGTTGTAGCTCTCTGCAGGTTGTAGCCTGCGTACTGGTAAAGGACTGCACCAGTACAAAATCATTGTAAAAGGAGTTTCTTATTAAAAGAAGATAGAGACATATTGCAGCAGGTGGTTTTCACCCACATTGGGTTTCCACATTATATCTGGTGTTCTTTTGTGTGACTATTTGCTTTTCTTGTTCCTGCTCATTATTTTATGATACTGACATACAAAGTAATGATCAATATTTGAAGAATTATTCAAAGTATAAATAAGGAAGATATATTGAAAAGAATTTGATAATACTGATTCACCCCCCCCCCCCCTCTCAGTATTATTTCCAACAATTGGTATCATAGCAGGTCCTTCTGAAGAAGCTTGATCGCTTGAAGGAAGATCTAACATCATGAGCAACTATGAGAGGGAAGCATCAATCAGGCCACCGATTTTTGATGGGACAAACTTCGTATATTGGAAGGTAAGAGTTACTGCCTATCTTCAATCTTTGGGTATAGAAGTATGGGACATTATAGAAATAGGATATACTTTTCCATCAGCTACTCCTACAGATTCAGCAGAGAAGAAGAAATATGAAACAAATGCAAAGGCGGTTAATACTCTTCTAGGATGTCTATCTCAATCTGAATTCATGAAGGTTATGCAATATAAATCCACAAAAGAAATATGGGACAAGATTGTTTTGAGCTACGAAAGAGATGAACAGGTAAAACGTGCAAAACTTCAAACCCTCAGGATTCAGTATGAGAATCTCAGAATGTATAATGATGAAAGTGTGGCTAACTATTTCCTTCGAGTAGATGAGATTGTTAATTGTATGAAAAACTTGGGTGAAGAAATAAAAGAGGTTGTTGTGGTTGAAAAAGTCCTAAGATCATTGTCCCCCAAGTTTGAATCTAAAGCATCTGCAATAGAAGAAAAGGAAAATCTACGAACTCTTACTATGTCTCATCTACACAGAATTCTATCTGCTTATGAAATGAGAAAAGGAGGTCCATCAGATAGGAGATAAGGTGCTTTTAAGGCTTCAGGCAAAGGAGACTACTATGAATCAAGTCACGTGCCAGAAGAAGAAGAAGAATCAAATTTTGTCAGAAATCTTCAACGGGGTACTGGAAGGTTCAGAGGTAAGCTACCTTTTAAATGCTTTGCTTGTGGAAGAGTAGGTCATTATGCTACCAAATGTCCTCATAAGGATAAGATTGACAAAGGAAATGAACCTGCTAGATGGAACAAGAAACAGAATGCAAATAAGAAAAGCTACTACACTCATGAAGACAGTGATGGTCTATCAAATAGTGATGAAGATGAATGAGGTAATGACTATAAACTTTTAATGGCACTTGAAGATGATGATTACATGGATGCTATAGATGTGGATAGTTTTTATGATGAGATTTCTAGACTTAAGACATGTATAGAAGAAAAGAATATGATCATTGATACTCTACAATTTCAAATTGATGAAAAAGAAAAATATCTTGAAAAGTTAGAAGGTGAAATTGTTGGCCTTAGAAAGGAAATTGAGAAAACAAAGGCTATTAATCTTAAGTTTGTCAAAGGATCAGAAACTCTGGATGAGATCATCAATGTACAGCGTTCTCCGCTAAACAAGACAGGTCTGGGGTATAATGGAGAAACATCTCAAGCATCCACCTCAAAGAGTTATCTTTATGCAGCAAGAAGGAATGAGCAAAAGCACAATGGAGATCACTAGGTAAAGCAGGGACGAATTACATCAAGAATGAACAAAGACTATCAGGTAAACCAGGGGCAATCTGTCTTAAGGATGAACAAAAGCTACAACCAACCACAGGTAAAATCTTCTCAATTTGCTTCAAGAATGGATGACAATAGAAATTACAATCATTTGGCCGGTAGATTTGATAATCGCAGAAGTTTCTTCAATGGGCAATGTTTCTCTTTCCATAACTTTGGTCACAAAGCAGCTCAATGTGTTGCATATAAAACAATCATGACTAGAGAAGCTCAAAAACAAAGAAGTATGATCGGGATTACAAAAAGGACCTATAACAATTTTTCGGCTCTTGAAAATGAAGTTGAATGTTCTATTTGCAATAACTTTGGTCATGAAGATTCTGAATGCAGGAGCAGGTTTCAGCAAACAAAGGAACAAGCCTCAAGCACCAGAACATGGAGAATAAAGGAACCACAAACAGAAAGATGTGGGATAGCATTTTATGCAGAAGGACAAGAAAATCTATGGTACATTGACAGTGGATGTTCGAAACATATGACAGGTGATAAATAAAAACTTGAATCATATTCTGATTTAGAAAAGGGAAAGAAAGTTTCTTTTGGAAATGATACTCCTGCAGCTATAAAAGGAAAAGGCACTGCTCAGTTAAAAGAAAAGGTCAAAGCTGGAAATGTTTTCTATGTTGATGGATTGAAGCATAATCTTCTAAGTGTCAGCCAGATGTGTGATCAAGGAACCGAGGTGATATTTAGATCAAACGGATGTCGTGTTCGTGATCTTGATACAGGTGAAACAGTGATCAAAGGTAGAAGAACTCCAAATAATCTATACATATTTGAAGAAGGACAACAACAATGCTATTTGAGCAAGGATGATGAACACTGGTTATGGCACCGGAGGTTGGGGCATCTAAGCTTTTCACAAATAAGGAAAGCATGCAAATATCAGGCTGTTCGTGGTCTTCCAGATATCAAAATTCCAGACAACACCATATGCAAATCATGTCAGTTTGGAAAGCAAACCAGAACTAACTTTCCAGAGAAGGAAGGATTAGCTAGCATGCCTCTTGAGCTAGTCCATACAGATGTATGTGGTCCATTTAGGAAAAGGACACCTCGAGGAGAAGAATACTTGATATTGTTCATTGACAATTTCTCCAGGTTTGTTTGGTTAGGACTTATGAAGCACAAAGACGAAGCATTCGAGAAATTCAAATCCTTCAAAGCCTTGGTTGAAAATGAATCAGGTTACAAAATTAAGTGCCTCAGGTCTGATAGAGGTGGGGAGTTTACCTCAAATGAATTCTTCGATTTCTGTGAAGAACATGGGATAAGAAGGGAATTCTCTACAGCTAGAACTCCTCAGCAAAATGGAGTGGTGGAAAGGATGAATAGAACAGTCCAACAAATGGCACGTGCTATGCTTGATGCGTCCGGAACTCTCGCAACTTTCTGGGGTGAAGCTACATATGCTGCGGTTTTTATTCTCAACAAAACAAATGTCCGAGTGAACAACACTCAAACTCCTCATGAGCTCTGGTATGGTGAGACTCCTTCGGTAAAGCACTTCAAAATCTTTGAGAGCAAATGCTATATTAATAATACTGATGAGCAACTTGGAAAACTTGAACCTAGAGAAGATGAAGGCATTCTTCTTGGTTATTCTCCACACAGCAAAGCATATAAGTGCTACAATAAAAGACTTGGAAGAATTGTTGACAGCATTGATGTAGTGGTTGATGAAAAGGGATACATTCCTAGGCAAGTAAATCATGAAAATATCGAAGAAGATGAAGACTACCCTCAAAGACAGAATGATGAAGAAGAAGAACCTCAAGAAGCACCAGAGGAACAGATAAGGATAGAAGAGAAGACTCCATCCTGGTACGTTCAGAAGAATCATCCAGAATCTCAGATTTTGGGGCAGAAAGAAGCAGGTGTACAAACAAGAAGAACAATTGCAGAAGCTTCAAGCTATTTGGCATTACTCTCCTCCACTGAACCACAAAATGTAAAAGAGGCATGCAAAGATGAATGTTGGGTCAAAGAAATAGATGAAGAACTTGAGCATATCGAAAAGAACAACACTTGGGAGTTGGTTCCTAGACCAAAGGATAAGAATGTTATAGGGACAAAATGGGTCTTCAAAAATAAGTTGAATGAAAATGGGGAAGTAATTAGAAACAAGGCAAGACTTGTTTGTAAAGGGTATGCACAACAAGAAGGAATAGATTTTGAGGAAACTTTTGCTCCTGTTGCAAGACTTGAGGCCATCCGAACGTTCCTTGCTCTCTCAAGCTTTCAAAAGTTCAAAGTATTTAAAATGGACGTGAAATCAACCTTTCTGAATGGAGACTTAGAAGAAGAAGTATACATTGAGCAGCCAGATGGTTTCATTCTTGGAAATGATCCAAATCTTGTATGCAGACTAAAAAAGGCTCTCTATGGTCTTAAACAAGCTCCAAGGGCTTGGTACTATCGTTTGGACAAATATCTTCATCAACAAGGTTTTTCAAAAGGATCAGCAGATAGCAATCTTTATATAAAAATTGAAAGTGACAAATTGCTAATACTTGTTGTGTATGTATATGACATTATCTTTGGCAGCAATGAAGACTCTATGAGTCAAAGCTTTGCCTTGGTGATGTAGAAAGAATTCGAAATGTCCTTGCTTGGAGAATTGACATATTTTCTTGGCCTGCAAATCCAACAAAAGGAAGGAGGGATCTTCTTGTCTCAAACCAAGTATCTCAAGCAGATTTTGAAGAAATATGGCATGGAAGATGCAAAACCAGTATGTACACCCATGGTCACAGGATGTAGCCTCAGTGTAAATGATGAATCAGCAGCAGTACATCAACCAACCTACAGATCTATGATTATAAGTCGACTTTATTTGACAGGTACCCGACCAGACATCATGCATGCAGTGGGAATAGTTGGAAGATTTCAGGCAAATCCAAAGGAAATTCATCTTCAGGCAGTAAAGAGAATCTTCAAATATCTTCAAGGGACTCAAAATTATGGCTTATGGTATCCTAGAGATACAGATCTCACACTTCATGCTTATACTGATGCAGATTGGGCCGGAAGTGTGGATGACAGGAAGAGCACAAGTGGTGGTGCATTCTTTATGGGTTCCAGATTAGTATCTTGGTTCAGCAAGAAACAAAGTTCGATTGCTTTGTCTACAACTGAAGCAGAATATGTTGCTGCTGCATCTTGCTGCACTCAAGTCCTTTGGATGATGCAGACCTTGCAGGATTTTCAAATCACTTGTACACCACCCATCTCCATCTTATGTGATAATACAAGTGCAATCAGCATTTCAAAGAACCCAGTCATGCATTCAAAAACCAAGCACATACCAATCAAGTATCACTTTCTCCGGGAACAAGTGCTTGAACAAAAGGTCAAGTTGGAGTATGTTCCTTCTAAGGAACAGGTTGCTGATATACTCACCAAACCATTGCCTAGGGAGACCTTTGAATACCTCAGGAAAAAGCTGGGGGTTGTTGATGCATCATCTTGTTGTTGAATCTCTTCTGATTGTTGGTTGTACGCAAGGTTCATCTAAAGTATATGCGTACATGTGCTGGGTTGCGGATTGGTCAAAGATCGAATGGCACAGGTTCAGGGGGAGCATATCATGCATTGTTGGCATTATGGAGGAAGTACAGAAGGAGATCATGGATGCTGGTCCGAATATTGCTGCAATATGTCTCTATCTCTCTTTCATGGTCATTTATGGTGTTTGATGTATTATGGTTCTTCTTTGCAGATCTAGTTTATAGTCAGGGGGAGCATGTTCTTAGGGGGAGCATAACCCTTTGCCCTTGATGTCAAAGGGGGAGAGTGATTGGTTGTTGTTGCCATCCAGTCCAAAGGGGGAGATTGTTGGCATTATGATACATATGTTGTACTTGATGGCAACCCACTCATCTAAGATGATAAATTATAGTGCAACAAAGTTCACACACTTTCATGAAGATAAAAGTTTATTTCATGTAGAGAAAAGTTCACGCACTTTTATGCAGAGAAAAGTTTATTTCATGTAGAGAAAGGTTCACGCACTTTTATGCAGAGAAAAGTTTATTTCATGTAGAGAAAAGTTCACGAACTTTTATGCAGTGAAAAGTTTATTTCATGTAGAGAAACGTTCATGCACTTTTATGCAGAGAAGAGTTTATTTCATGTAGAAAAATGTTCACGCACTTTTACGCAGAGAAAAGTTTATTTCATGTAGAGAAAAGTTTACGCACTTTCATGCAAATAAAAGAGTGTATATGTTGGAGAACTTACCTTTGGTCCGTGGTAGTTAGTCCTTGGTATTTGAACCTATGGTTTTGGACCATGGTACCTCGTCAGAAGTGTTGATCTCACGCACTTTCATGGTTGGTTCATGGTATTAGTCTGACAGTTTTTGATCCTATGGTTTTGGCCTGTGGTATTGCATCCAAAAGTTTTGATCTCATGCACTTTCATAGTTGGTTCATGGTATTAGTTCGACAGTTTTTGATCCTATGGTTTTGGCCCGTGGTATTGCATCCAAAAGTGTTGATCTCACGCACTTTCATGGTTGGTTCATGGTATTATTCCAACAGTTTTTTGATCCTATGGTTTTGGACCGTGGTATTGTGGAAGGCCTAAGACTATAAAAGAGGAAGGAGATCATTTGGCAAAGCATCATCGAATGAATTGAATATATAACAAGTGCTAGATCTAAAATATTTGTGATTGGGTTATGGTGCAGATCTGGATCTGAATGAAGGAGGAACCTTAGCACATAAAGAATGATAAGTTCTTTTGATGGGTCATAATCTTTATGCTTGAATAATAGTATCTTTGCATGATTTTGATCTGTTATATGAGGCGCATTCTTGATCTATAAATCTGACAATCTGGGTTAATTAGTGTCTGAATATTTGAAAGAAGGAATTGTCCTTTATAGATCTGCATGCAGGTTTCAGGTTGTTGAAGTAGCGTATATCTTTAAATTATGATCTAGCTTCCTCTGTCTATTGCTGCAGTATTCTGGGTTTAGAATTTGGTGTGTGGTTACTGTTACTGTGTTCTAGGTACAGCTATCAGAGAAGTGTTTACTTGATTCAATGCTAATTGGGAAAAGGAGATTGTTTGATGCAGATATACTTGATGATTGATTGATGTTCATGGATCCAGTCTGAAAATTTATGAAATGTGGTCCCTGGAAGAAAGAGAAGGTTGTAGCCTTCAGTAGGCCAGCACCTACGTACTAGTATCTTGGCTAGTACAAGAGCTAAGAGGGTTGTAGCTCTCTGCAGGTTGTAGCCTGCGTATTGGTAAAGGACTGCACCAGTACAAAATCATTGTAAAAGGAGTTTCTTATTAAAAGAAGATAGAGACATATTGCAGCAGGTGGTTTTCACCCACATTGGGTTTCCACCTTATATCTGGTGTTCTTTTGTGTGACTATTTACTTTTCTTGTTCCTGCTCATTATTTTATGATACTGACATACAAAGTAATGATCAATATTTGAAGAATTATTCAAAGTATAAATAAGGAAGATATATTGAAAAGAATTTGATAATACTGATTCACCCCCCCCCCCCCCCCCTCTCAGTATTATTTCCAACAAATACAACTCTCTGAAATGTAGCTGGAGCATTGAAAAGTCCAAATGGAAAAACATTATAAGCATAAGTGCCCCAAGGACAAGTGAATGTGGTTTTGTCTTGGTCTTCTGAGGCTATCCTGATCTGGTTGTAGCCACTGAAACCATCAAGAAAAGAGAATGATGATTTCCCAGCTAATGTGTCTAACACCTGGTCAATAAATGGTAGTGGGAAATAATCTTTGAGCGTTGCTTTGTTCAATTGTCTGTAATCAACAAAAATGTGCCACTTACCATTTTTCTTGGGCACTATTACCAATGGGGATACCCACTGACTGTCAGAAATAGGATATATAAAATTAACTCTCAACAGTTTTTGCAATTCTTCTCTGACAATATCCTGGAGCATGGGGTTCATTCTTCTCTGCAGTTGCCTCACTGGTTTGATAGTACTATCTGTATAAATATGGTGAGTGCATGTGTCGGGGTGAATCCCATGCATATCGGTGTAGTCCCAAGCAAATGCTTTCTGGTATTTTCTCAATAGTCGAATAAATTTCTCTTGCTGAGATGAGTCTAGGTGATTGCCAATGTTCAGAGTTTTCCCTGGACTAATCTCTATGATCTGACTCTGTGTGTTTGTGATGGATTGAACTGGAAAAATATCATGAAATGTTGTTTGCAAAGATTGAATGGTGCGTGTTTCCTGAAAATTTGGGCTAAAAGCACATCTGCAGCATGATATTGGTCGTTCTCAAATTTTCGGAAATATCAGGTTGAGAAAGGAACAATTCTACCAAATCATTATTATTTTGTTCTTGGAAATCATAGATTTGGTTGATGCTAAAAACAAATTGTACTTCTTCTTTATCATTGTATTTATCATCAAGCCATAAATTGTGTGTTACTGCTGGTGATTGTGCCGATGGATAAAGAGTGAGTTGTTTTCTTTTAGTTCCTCTTGAAATGATCATGTTGCCTGATTGACATCCTATGAATGCATCAGCAGTCGCTAACCATGGTCTACCAAGGATGATAGGATGCCCTCCTAAATTGGATTTGGGTTGAAGAACTAAGAAGTCCACTGGATACTCCCAAGAGTCTAGTGAAACAATTATGTCCTCCAAAATCCCTTGAGGAATCACTTTAGACCTATCAGCTAGTTCTAGAACAATCGTTGTGTGTTGCAAATTTATGAGCTAGAGTGTTCTCATGGTTTCAAGAGTCATGATTGTATGTTGTTAATGATTGTAGTAACTCTGGGGATACCAGGATCAACATACTTTTCCATTGAGATGGTATTTGTCATAAGGCCAGCTAAATGTCCTATAACATGAATGGTTTGTGGATCAATCCTTTTCCTAGTGGGCTTCTTAAGGCACATTTCTTTGATTGCTTTAGTATATATGGGAATGTCTTTTATGGCTTGCAGTAGCAAAATTTTTATATAGACATTCTTGAGCTCATCTAAAACATCAAACTGTGGTATAGACATTGGAAGTTTCATTTGGACCAATCGGTCTGGAAAAGGTGGATGCAGTGGTTGCATTTGCTTATCTTTGGTATCATCGTTTAGTTTTCTTTGATTTGTCATTTCATTTTCATTTTCTGTGTTTTCTTCTTGTGTATCAGTTGTTGGAGAATCTTTGTGGAGTACCTTACCAGACCTCAAGTTGATATTTTGCAAGGGTAGTGTGGGATAAGAGATTCCCTCTTCTACATTGTAGGCTGGCCTCTCTGCTCTGTTATTTGGATTTGGGATAGTTTGAGCAGGAATTTGAGTAGGTCTGGGAGGTTGTGAGTGAGATGGAAATTGCAGTTGTGGTGGATTTTTGGTGGAGGAGCAGGCAGTGCTTGTTGAGTAGGTTGAGGTTGGTAAACAACTTGCTGCTGAGGATACTGTTGATATGGTTGAGGATGTGACGAGTATGGCTGATGATATTGTTGATATGGCTGCGAATATGGTTGGTATGATTGAGGATATGTATGATATGATTGAGAGTATTGTTGAGATGGTCTCCATTGTTGTTGTGGGTGATTTTGGTGCTACCATGGCATGGGTACATTCCATGAATTCTGAGCATACATTTGATCATTTACAGGAAATTGCAAATTTTGATTTGGAAACATACCTTGAGGTGCTGGTCTTGGCTGCCATGGTCTCTTTGTGCCCATGTAATACACATTTTCCATCTCTGCATTAGCTGCTATATTATAGTTCTGCAAAACCTTAACTTTAGGACAATTAAATATATCATGATTTTCAGTACAGAAGGCACAAACTTGGATGTTTTCTAATGGGTAGTCTTTTAAGGCATGTTTCTTCCGACATTTTGGGCAGAAGATAGCCATTATCTGATCTTCATCTTCTTGTTTCTTCTTAGATTTTAGAGTGTCAATTTGGTTCCCTAAGGTGCTTAACAGATCTGTTTTAAATTCTTCTAACAGATTCCCTATTTTAGCCCTTGTGACACTTGTGGAAGCAGATTTTGTGACTTTGGATGACAAGGTTCTTTTTCCAATTTTAGCTTTGCTCCTTGAATACTTTTCGCATAATTCAGAGATTTCTTCAAAAGGTAAGGTAGAAATGTCACCTTTGCCCATCAGATTAAGATCATCCATCTATTCCTCTCGGATGCCTTTCAAGAATATTGTGCGAATCAAATCAAGAGGCATAGTTTGGTGCTTGGATTTTTGTAAATTGTAGACAAACCGTTCTAAGTATTCCTCTAAGGTTTCATCCTCTTGTTGGTTCATTCTAAAGATATCATCTTTGGAATCTTTGGATCTACAATAAGGTTGATATTTCTTTAGAAATATTCTTCTCATGCCATCCCAATCAATTATCGCATGCTCAACAAGCCCCATGAACCATCTTAAGGCTGATGCCTTTAATGTCGCTAGGAAGAGTCTAAGCCTATGGGCATCATCTGTGTAACCATATGTTCGGCATACAATGTCAAACTCGAACAAGAACGAGTCTGGGTCTTCTGAAGCCATACCATAAAAGTTTGGTAGCACGGATGGAGGTATGTTTTTCACTTTGATCTCATCATCTTCTTGTGGTTCTTGAATAAGAAACTTAAAGGTTGACTCTTCTTCATCTCTTCGTCCTTGATTTGGTACTGATCCATCTCCTTCCTCAGCCATTTTAATAGGTTCCTCTATGTCAGTGTCACTTGTTTCAAAGAGAAGATTAAAGAAAGATTGTTCGGTCACTGTGATACTTTCTCCTTGTGTAGAGGATCTAGGAAAGTGTTTCTTCTGTGATTTGTGTGCTAATAAAGTTTGCCTTTCGATGAGAGTAAGTCTTTGCCCTGACTTTTGTTTATCCTCTAATGCTTGTATGGTGACTTCCTCAGCTGGTGTTGTATTTCCTAAAGAGTCTGCTCCTGATGATAGGTTAGTTTTTGGATGGGGGGTTTTTATGAATCTACCTTGATTATCTCTAGATCTAGGCATAAGTGAACATGATTTCTAAATCTATGTTTTTGCTTGTTTTTGTTTATAAATTTTTTTCAAATCCTTTAACTACGCCTCCTCGACAACAGCGCCAAAATGTAGTGTCCTATCTAGGGTGCTAGATTAGGCTATATTTATTATCGACCAGGATAAGTAAACTTCGAGGCATGCATCTACAATCTATAGACATAAAGGATTCCTAACTAAGTGTTCATGATGGTAGGTTACAGAACTTCTTTACGGAAGGTTGAGGTATGCTCCCTATCACCTGGACACTCAGGTCACTCAATTCATCTACCTATTCTAAAAACACTGTGCATTACTTAAACCAAGATTTCAATCCCCTTACGAGGATGCTGTGCACAAAACCCCTGTTCAGTGAACACTCAACATTCAATGTTTATCATTCATGAAAGATTGAAACATACTAAAATCATAAGCACACTTAAAATTCAAATACATGAGAAACAGGGTTCATGAAGATGCTTTTAAAAATAACGAAAGATTAGATCCCTTACAGGATACAGTTCAACGATCTCAGTGATGAATCCTTCAAGCCACCATCATAAACTTCACTCATACGAATTGCTAATTAAATAAACAAAAGCATAAACCAAACTCTAATCACTGTGCATACAGAAGTTGCTAATAAAATAAAATGACAGTATACTCGTTCCACGCAGGGCCCGTCAGCGTTTCAAAGGTATACTAGACTGCGCTCAAGCAACTATAGAATCAACGCAATAACAAAATCGTGACTGCAACTGAGTTCTGGTATTAAGTTCAAAAGCTCTGTTTTTCAAAATGATACACAGATAACAACTAACCAACAACACATAACTGTGTTTACATGTCTTTTAAAAACTAACACCGTTTACAATTTGGAACGAATGTACATTCGTTATGCGGCTGTTGCCACTTTTGTTATGGAATAGTTTTTAAGTTGTTTCCATTCTGAACCGATTTCAAAAAGGAACAAAACTAAATCGGTTTAGAACCCTATGTTGTTGCTGCTTTTGTTGCCAACATGCTGTGCTTTGACCATCATTGACCGCGCATTCAGGAGTGTTGGTTCTGCTGTAGGATAGGTGTTCGTCCATGTTGTACATTCTATTTTTCATCCCTACCCTTTGCTTTAGCTTAGCTGTCATGCCATATGTCAAACAATAAACCAATTACAGGATGTTGTAACTTCCTGTAGTCTTTTTATCAAAAATCCCTAATTCTTTAACATAAAACTCATAAATCAATTTTAATGCATCTAACAACTATAATACCGTTAACTAATAAATTTCAAGGGGTCTAAGAGATGTATGAAGGAAAAAGGTAGGCAAACGATGTGTTTCAAGAGGAAAAAGGAGGTCATGGATTGGTACCAACAAGGACCCACACTTGTAGATGATCGAAGCTGACATCTGCAAAAATTAATTGCAGTTTGATGAGATCAGGACGACAATGTGAACCTTAGCACTTGTGGAGAGGTTCACTAGACTCCAAGAAGGGATATTCATACAGACCCAAATTGATGAGTTGCATCGGAAGGCCTCTATTATTTCCTCAAGGATGTAGCCATGGGTCGATGAAGCAAGCCAACTGTCTGACATCATCTAGAGAAATGTAAAATCTCTTTAGCAGACACAAAGAACCATGGGCCTTGAAGTCGAAGGTCCAATGATGGATAAATTGGTTGAAGAAGTTCACGAGGTCGCCATGCAGGGAACAACAGATCTTCAAGAGTTGAAAATAGAATTTAGCGGCTTGTAAGCAAAGGTTCAAGTCACACCAGTAGAGTGACTTACGAAGATTCAAGACTTTTTGTTGGGGATCTATTGGGACGAGGTCCCTTGGGGAAAATGTTGTTAAGTTTTGTTAAATTTATTATAAATTCTCCACATTTTGAGGAGCAAAGCATGAGTAGCGCAGGTCAATAAGAGTCAATGAGGCTTTAGGAAGGTCAAATCCCTTTAGTTTGTTAAAGTCAAGTTGTTTTGAGACCCGCCCATGGTTCTAGACTATGGTATTGTAATGAAGAAGAATATAAAAGGGAGTCATCAAAGAGTCACAAGATAGATAAGGAAGATAATATTACATGATTTCAGCCTAATTTTACCTATTCTGTACTTGGGTGAAGGGGAAGGTTCCTGCAGTTGTGTGCGCGAAGACCTTGGTAAGTCTGCAGCTGAGTGTGCGGGCCCCTACGGTTGTGTGCGTAGGGTCGTAAGAAGTTGTATCTGAAGATGTGAAGCATAATAAAAGAATTATTTTGAAGAACTATCTGTGCATCTATGAATTATTGTTTTATCTTTGAATTTACTGTATTTATGATCTCTTGAATGGAATTAATCAAGAAAAGTACTTAATGAATTCACGAAGAAATAAATTTGTTTATTTCTATGTTGTTATGCATGTTTAGTGCAATCGACGAGGGACATAACTCTATTAACTCTTATTTACTGTAAGTTCTCTGTTATGATGGCTAGGGTTTGCGAAGATCATGATAAATCCCTAGATCTACATAAACACATCATGTACCCCTATGGATAAAGAAAGCTGGTTCTAACATCCCCCAATACTCCTCAAGTGAGACTGTGGTCTGCGCTACACAGGTTGTTGCTGAAAGGGCCGACAATGTAAGGTTTTGTTGGTTATTGCAACTAACTCTGAACTTAAGTGTCTCAAGCCAACAATGATCCTTCTTTAGCACACATTTGCACTTCCACACCTCCACACACAATCCTACCTTCACAAACCTCTTCTGCACAACTCCATCCTGCACAAAATTTCTTCCGCACACACATACTACTCCACACAATTGCTTTCTTTCACTTGTCCTTTCTTGCACACTTTCCCACTTAGCTTCATCAATTGTGATTACAAAGATTTCATTGTATAATATTTATATCACTTCTTTTAATCTTTCTGTTACTTATGGTACCAATATAAAGTATATGAGAAGAAAAAATAGAAATAAACATGATTTTGTTGTTGATTTTTTTAGTTTGCACACGTTGCTTCTAATAAGTAATATTTTTATCCTCTCCTTGTGCAGGTTTTCTGTTGAAATGCCACTTCCAAATTACAGTTTCCAAAGAAAGGGAAAAAACAAAGTTTTTCTAACATGTCGATTTTTGTAATATATTATTTTTAACAATTATGTATTTGTATTAAACATGATTGCTACACTTGTATACTGCCCTCTTTTGAAATCATGACATTCAAAAAGCTAGAGATAATATTTTTTGAAGCATAATTTATTACATGTCATATTCTTTGTACATTTAAAGTTCCTATGGTACACTTTTTTAAAAGGATTTCCATATGAAACAAATGTATATATATTCAATTTAATGTTTGTTTCGAGCTCTTCTCTCTTGTTTACCATTTTGTAAGTTAGTGTTTCAACTTTTTCACTCTTTTTTTTAACTCATTTATTGTTCTAGTCTTCTAGGTTAGTTTAGTGAAAATATGATTTTTCTATTTTTCCTATTTTTGTGTTGATTATGTCTTCTCAAATACATACTTTGAAGAAATGTAAAAATAAGAACAATAACAAGCCAAATATTAACTAAAAAACATGGTGTCCAAATATAGTTAGATAAATGCAACCAATCATATACATCACATTTTTATACATGTAATTGATTTGTGTACATGCTATATATTCAAAGCTCATCATGTTCTTCCTTCTAGCTAGTTGTGTATGCGATAAGATGATTCATTTATAATAATGCAACATGGATTAAAAAAATTTATTGTAAGAAAAAAAAACATACTTGACTAACGCAATATGTAGTATTTAACCATTTGTTTCATGTTAAAATTGGTTATATAATTTTTTGTGATGACTAAAGTTCATTATAGTTGTATGGTGTGGCTCACATTCTTTGGAGCTTTGTGCATTCTCTTATTATACAAAATATTAATTCAACATTGTTTAATAATTGTTTACACCTTATAAATTATATTTAATGCTCCATGCTTTTCATCTTTCTATTGTGTTTTTGTTTACATGTTTTTAGGTGCATGAACTGTATATAATTTTTTTTAACTAGATCAATGTATTATGCATAGTTACCAAGTTCGAATTAGAATTATGATACGGAAATAATTCATTTAAAAAATTTCAATTATAAAATTGGCTAACATACTTCACAAAAATTCTCTAATATATTAGAAAAAAATTACTAATATATCAAAATCTCCAATAACATGCATTACTGATTTTCTTACAGATTTAAGCAAAAATAACACTCCATTAAATCAGTCTGGAAGATTTTAAAATCTCCTGCCCATATAATCCGGATGCACCATAAAACTAATAGATCTTTTACATCATTAGGCCATATTCAAATTTTTTTACCCATTCCATCATTAGTCCATATTCAAATTTTTTTACCCATTCCACAGAATTTAGTAACTATAGTATTATGTAATCTTTGCTTATTCTAGTTGGAATCACTATTAATATTACACGAAAAATCACTATTAATATTAGGAGTAGTCTAACCAGGCGGAGGAATTGCCCGGAAGGTCAAAAGTGTCTGGAATTTGGGCAATTTTTTTTCAAAAGATCTTGTAGAGATAGTGTTTGAATTGTGTTTTTGATGGTGGAAATGGATTCAACACCATCAAAAACATCTAAAACAATTAAAATTTTGAAGTTTAACAACTATAACTTGGATTTACAAAAATACTTACCAGATTTTCTATAAATATAACTGGAATTTCTATAACTTTCTGAGCAACTCCTCCGCCTTATTATACTAAGCGTTAATATTACACCAAAACCAATAAGTATTACTAAACTAACTCATCCCAGAATTAAAAGCTCCATGACGATCTTTTCCATATCCACGTGTCATTGGAACCTTTTGAAATACATTAATAATGTCACACCCTAATCATTGGGACCGTTGGGAGTGTAATATGATCTGTTCTTCTTAATGTCATCCGGTTGTAATGGCGCAGCCCAAGTGCTCAGTCTTGTGCTTTGTGCTGGTTGTCAGAAAAAATGTCATTGGATGGAATGGCACAGTCCGATTGCTTATTCTTATGTTGTGTGGTGCTTGTCGTATCATCGTCAGCCTTCAAAACCCAACGGAGAAATCGATAAAGTGAGTTTGACGATTTACTCACTTTCAATTGTTGTAAAGCCAGTCGGAGTCCCACGTGAATGATGATTGCCAGCCACAAATAGGTGGTCCGATGCCATCCATGCAGCACATCCATCCATCCCAATCCTATCAAGGCTGACAATGCTACCTATCATAAAAACTCCCACCATGCTTGTACTGAAACGCTTAAGTATACAAGAGCTCTAAAAAAGGAATTTGAAAGAAAAGGGGAATAATGCAATCTCTACAACGATAAAAATGATAATGCACCCTCTATTCGAATAAAAATGATAATGCAACCTGTATTTGAACGCAAAGGAGATTGTGAGTTTGCAAATTGGAAGCTCCAAGATTTCTGAATAAGAAATTTAATTGTTTTTGTGAGATTTTTTGAAAATTTTTGTGGTAGATTTTTTTTTTAATTTTTTTAAAATCAAACAAAAATTTATTGAAATTATAAAATTAAAAGATAATCCTTACCCAATCTAAATTCCTTAGAAATTTTCGTGAAACAAAATACATATACATACTTAAAAACCAATTTAGATAACTTTTCACCCTAAATTTCTCCATACACCAAAAAATACAAAAAAAAAAAATACTGTAAGCTCACATCATTAATAGTTTCTTAAGCCTGACAAAGAGGTGGAGGTGGTATTTTACATGTTAGACGGAATTTTCGCAGAACCTTCCCAATGAGTTTAAGTCTGGAAATTTAAATTTGAAATAGTTATTTTTATCTTAATTACCAATTAGGAGATTATTTTAACTAAATAAGTAAAACGTATATCAAAATTGTAAAGTATTCCAAAATTTACCTATAAAGTTAAGTTCAACTCTTAGGAATTCATGCCGATGCAGATATTGCAAATTATGCCAGGCAGATATGGCCATGAAAACTGGCATTAAATTTATAAAAACCCACAAATTGGATGGGTGTTTCGTATTTGAAATTCCTACCCTCTTACAACTCTTATTTTTTTTTCCGTCATTCTTGATTTTGCGGTTCCCCAAGCACAATATGTACCTTCAAAGGGAGAACTCAATAAATTCAACCAAACCACAATTTGACTAATTTAGTAGGGTTGTAAGCTTAAAGTTTGCTCTGCGCTTGCCCTGTAACCTAGCTATCCACCATCTATGTCTGTTCCATGTTCCCCAACAACAGAGCAAAAGCTGAGCCTTGGATCTTTGGATGCTACTTAAACTATCAGGCTACTTAAGCCGTAAGCTTTAGGCCAGCCAAGGGATAACTTGTAACAACTGACCACATCAATGTACCTGCGTTTGATCAGCTTTATGCCACTGTCTGAGCCTATTGCAGAGTTCAGTTATAGGAACATGGAATTTCCTTTTTTTCATAACTCTCGGTGTAACATTTATAAAAGACATGCTGGCCACATGGATATAGTTGCTGGTTTTAGTTTAGTAAATTTTGTTGTTAATGTTTTCTTCTTAACCGTCGAAGTCAAAAATCAGAAAGAAATTTTAGAATATTTAGAACTCTAGCTTTTAAATATTTAAATATAAAATACAAATTTGAAATGCTATATATATTTATATATATATATATTTATATAATTAGAATTGGATCATTATATTATTTATTATTATGTTTATAGTGTTAGAGTAAAAAATTGGAGGAATCAATTTGAGGGTTGGTTTTATTTATGGATCATAATTTGGAAAATTAGTGTTTAAAAGCTTTCCAAAGCCATTTTGAAGAATTAATATTTTTTTTATATTAAACTTTTTCATATTAGCATCAAACCCTAACTTGTTAATCTATAGTTTTGGAGTTTTCCAACAATGCTACACTTAGAGAGCTTTCCAACCATGGATGCAAAAGTTATGCCTCTAGCTTGTTGACCACTATAGTGGTGGTGGATGCCATATCAACCCCCATTACTCATGTATATGGGGCTGGCCAAATGTGGACATTGAATAAGGTTCAAATCTATAATTCTAGTTGGGGGTTGAGGGAATCAAACCTTACCCTAATTGACTATTAGTAGTAGGCCATTAGGAGGAGTAGGGGTTCCATTTTATGGTATTATATCTTGTTCTATAGTTGTGTAGAGAAATTGGAAGTGCAAATTTAAAAAGCAAAACAAAGGGGGTGTTAACCCTTTGTTGGAGCTTTATAGACCACAACTCTTACTTAACTCCATAGTGAGGACTTCTTCCTTTATACTATATATATTTCAATATCAAACAAAAAAAGAGTAGAGTAACTTCAAATTATAATTGGATTTTCTATCATAAAAGTTCCTCTTGCAAAAATTTGTATTAATTTATTTAAACATAAAAATAAGATGAATAAAGAAGTTGGTATCTAAAATGATTTAATCAAAGGTTTTAGTTTAATTTTACCACATTTATTGTGAATAGTGTTTACAATTTTTTTTAAAAATATTTATTAAATATGTTAGATCTCAAACATTTGTGATCTATTATATAGATAAAGGTCTTTAGGAATAATCACATCATTAAAATTTGATCCGCTTTTAAAACCAACTAATATAATTTATAAAACAAATATTTCTTAAATATATTATAAATGGAAATTTACATTATTATAATTAAAATTACATTCCATAATTTAATATATAAAAATATATATAATTCCTAATTACTCAACCTAAATTAACATATATCTTTTAAAAATATATATATTTTTCTAAATAAGAAACAAATTCAAATAGCAACCATGAAGGAACAAAGCGAAGAGCCACGTCCGGAGGATACCTTCTACTCCTGGATTGATACTGGCTTCATCAACAAGGGAGTCAGAAAGAGTGACTTACCGATATCTGAGTCCCGCCCATAAACAACATAGTGCGCTACTGGATGCAAATATAAGCGACAATAAGTTAACCTCATTAGTTAAGCCCGCGCACCAAACACTCTATTCATGGTTTAAGGAAAACAACCCTAAGAAGCAAGACTAATCTCTTAAAGCTCATGCACTAAACGGCATGTATATTGAATAAAGATAAATGATCTTCAATCAATATGACTCTTATCCTTCTCGGTGAATAACCCATCAATCAACATATCACAACAAAAAAAATGAATATATATATTTTTGTTAGTTATATTATAGGCATTATAAAACATCATAATCTCGCTTTCATTGTGCTTTGGGGATTTGTTAGTTCAATCATTTTATTAATAGATAGTTGACATTATAATTTATTATGAAAGTTAAATGCAGTTGTCTATAATGCGATTTTTTGGAAGTTTTTCCGGTGGGTTTTTTCGGTCAAAATCCGGCAGCAATTTCCTGGAATTGCAAGTTTGATAGCTAGTTTCTGCACAATCAAAGCGTCCCAGGGGTTTTCCGGGTGCTAAATTCAAATACGCAGTTAAAAAACCATTTTAACTGCAACAAATCAAGATTTAACCTCAATTTCTTCTGCCGGATTCCGTCACCTGAATCTCCAAAAAGTCGCATTATAGACAACTCCGAGTTAAATTACAAAAAGAGAGCTTTCTTTGAAGTTGGCAGGGTCAGATCTCAACATTTAAAAATGGTGTGATATTGTCTAATGTATTAAAAATACATAAGAATAATATATCTCAACATTTAAAAACGGTTTGATATTGTCCAATGTATTAAAAATACATGACAATAATAGCTCCCACTGACATAAACATTATATGTTAGGATATTGCACATTTTTTATAAAATCTAATATAGGAAGAAGAATACAAACCTTTGCAATAATGTTTTATTCAAGTGCTCAAACACAATAACCAAATCTAAAGGTGCCTTCATGGACCAAGACTTTTTACTTAGTGATTATGCTTGTATTCATTTTTGGCCATCATGATGTTCACTCGATCATATTATACACCAAACTATATAGCTCACTATTTGTCTAGTTTTGTTACCATTCTTTATTTGATTAATTATCCTAAAGATGGATATAGTTTTAATATTTAAAATATCAAAACAAAGAATTACCACTATGAACCTAACATTAGTGTTCACTTTATTATTTCTTCATGAGGTTTATAAGACTTTATGTATTCATCATCTAATAAACTTCATACTATTATGTTGGGGTCCATTTGTTTCTTTCTCATTTTTTGAATATCCATTTTGATGCACATTCTTACCCTTTCATGTTGATTTTTTAAATACACCTCCCTACCTTCACATGTCAATCCTTATCTTCTAAAATTATTTTCCCATAAATGAGCTTCATAATGTCATGTCACTTATGGCTATTTACATCATGTGAAGTCCCTTTTCCAAATATGTTGATGGATTGTCGTGTACCAAGTTTCAAAACAGTTGATTTCCAAAGTGATGTTTTTCTCGCTATTAGAAAAAAGTGGGACGATACCATTTTAAGTTGTGCATGTGGGGTAATAGACTAATGATTGGGCATTATTGAGAGCTTCAAAATTTGAATGTTTTGACATACATAACATCTATTTTTTGCTACAAAAGTGTTATCACACTAAAAGTGTTTGCCTATCAAAAACTATTATGATTATCAATATGCACCATATTAATATGGTTTACCACATTAAAACCCACTTTCACTCATAAAAATAGAATAAAGAAATACATTTTCTAGGTTATTTTCTTTAAATTTACTGATCTAGATAAATAATAATAATAATAAAAAAATAAATGCATAAATTTTATATTATTTCCATTATTTTCACATACATATAAAAATAATTAATTTATTAACTCAAATAAAAATAATTCAATCAAACCCTCGATCAGGGTGTGAGCTGTCATATCACCTCATTAAGATGGGGATAATGGTTGGTATTGCAAGGTATAGAACCACAACCCCCCACACGCTCGAGGCGATGGGTGTGGTGGCACTTTGCATGATGTTAAACATTGCATTAGGGAAAGGTGGTAGCAAGAGGAGGGGAAGTGTCTGAGTTTGTAATTTCCATGAAGAGAAGTCTAATGAGTACAAGAGCGATTGTGAGTAAGGAGATTGGAGTGGCGGGTTGGTTAAGTGGCTCCATGAGTAGCAACAACTCTATCTTCTCCATGCAAAGGAATACGAGTATGTTATTGACCATCTCTCTTATCTCATTATGCTGCCTTGTTTCGTGTTTCGTTTAAGGGAGAGGGAAGGAATTTTGGGGAAGGATCTTAAGGATATGAGGGGTTGGGGGTGTAGGCTGGTGGTGTGTGTCTGCTTCTGCTTCTGTCTTTGGCACCTGATAGGCACCCTCTCCATCTTGCTCTGCTTCGAGATTCTTCTTTCTTGTATGAAAGTTTTGATCACTCTAGACATGTGCATAATGTAGAAGCACACAGTTGCATCACTAGAGAAGCTGGGACATTGGGCTATGGGGATAATGTTTGTGTGTACACCTGCATTTTAGAGGAAACCTCTATGACATTACCATGCACAGCCAAAGGGGGGTGTGTAGGGACTCGAGAGTGGGGGAGAAGGAGGAGAATTACTGCAGGAAGGAAACCTGACAGGGAATTGAGACTGGTTATGGAAGGAGGGTTGGTGATGATGGTGTTATGGGGCTCAGGGATGGGTGGACACATGTATTGGGTCCTCTTTTTGCTTGCCTGGTGGATAACAAAGGGCATGTTAGCTAGGTTAAGCCGATGACCCATAAACAGTTTCACCTATTTACTTGGGACTGGGGAGACATTGCATGTCGGAGCATTGCTAGGGGGGTTCCTTTTGAGAAATGCAACCATTGGTGTAGGTCACGGGTCGGTCCTCTCTCCGGAACCCACCTGCGACCATGAGGGGCATGTTACTGCAACCAACAAGGGGTGTATGAAGTTGGAGGATGGAGCGACACAACCCTAACCACCCGTGTGCATGCACATTGTTGTAATACGTTGAAGTTTAATTGGTTAATTTCATGTTTTGTATGTAAAACAGGTTTGTTGTGTGGTGAACCCACCCGATAACAGGGAAGCTCTAGGGCTGATCAGGTTACAGTTTGTTGCATTGTATAGGACTGGGTCAAAGAGACCATGAATCGACTTACAAAAACTCATGGCCATGGTAAGAAACCTCGATAGACTAGGAATGACACGGAACTTGGACCTTCGCGTGGCCGATGAGATCAGAAGTCTGTCAGAAGACAAATTAGAGAAGCGACAACCGCTTACCAAGAGGGAAGCAATGAATAAATTTGAAATTTGTTAGAAGAATGGGAAGAAGAAGTGAAGCAGGAGAGTGAGACGAGTGCAGAGTTGGAGAACTAGAAAGTCCTCCTCCTAGATTCTGGAAATATAAGAGGTAGAATCGCCCAATTCAAATAGCCCCTCTACCTATACTGGTTGATGAAAAGCCTACTGGGAAAGATGATGGAGTAGAATCTCGATAGGCATGGCAGTGAGAGTTGAAGGAATGCGAAATTACAAGCAGGAATTTCATAAGGTGTAGTTTCAACTGCACAAACAAGACGTCTACATTAGTCGAATTGGGCAACACCTACCATGTGTTGCGGTTCAGAAAAAGCTTCCTAGTACGAATGCCAAACATCCAACAATGGTGGAATCAACATCTGCTGAACAACATGATTAGCATGCCTACTTTCTAATAGTTTTGTTTATATTTGTGGCTAGCTTTTAAATTTGTCTATGCAATTATATATGTATGTAGAACTCTAGTGTATGGAAGTAGAAAAGAAACTGAAACTTATATTGCTTTGATAAAGAGACTTAAGATTTTTTTTCTAATGGATGGCATATAATGCGAATAGGTGGCCAAGAGACTTGGTTTCCCACTAGGCAAGTTGAGGCCACCTAGCCAGTTATATGTGGTGTAAATTTCCTATATATTAATGAAAAAAGATGATCTAGAAATTATACCGTTTCTAGTTTCTTAGTGTCTCTAAAACACCGCAACACTAGTGTTATGGGTCTCATTATTTCTTGTTCTTCTTTTGCATAAATGGGTAAAATTCTATACATTGCATTCCATAAATTTGCAAAATTATCTACATTGCATTTGCATGTTTTTATTAGTTGATTTTTTTTGTTTGTAATTTTTGACTTCTTTTATTCCAAAACCTTAATATAATATTATCGTTCAAGCACATTTTCCGATGTTACCATTCACATCTTTAAATAATATCGTCGTTCAACTGTATTTTCCAATGTCACAATTCACATTTTTAAATATAACCCATTTTCAGGGGCTTTAAATATGTTTTCATTATTTCAATTTTGGAAAACACTCCAAAAAAAAAATTCTAGGTTCTCTAATTTTAATGTGTCTTTGCACAATATTCTTTTCCTCTAGTTTGTCAACAACTTTGCACAATATTTATAGTGAAGAATTTCAATAGTGAAAATGCTGAAATCGTCAAAGGTCAAACTTCTATGGGTCGAGGTGAAAATATGAACAATGATGAATGTTTCAAAATAGAGGAATAACTTTCTATACATTTGAAGTGAGACAAACGACACTAAAACTTTTTTATTATATAGATTATTATATAAAACAAATATAATAATAAAAATATTATTACATTAAAATGTAAGGAAACTTTGTAATTTGATAAAGAATTAAAAAGGAAAAAAAATATTATAAGATAGTATTAATTCAAATTTTGAAAATCAAACTTATATTTTTATTTTGACTAGTGCAAAAAGAAAAATATTATAAAAATCAACTTAGATTAGTTTTAACTTTAGATCTATCAAGAGCCAAGAGGGATCAAATCCCTTTACATTCTAAAAAAGGTTTTGATCCCTCTTAAGGCTTGGTAGATCCTAAGTTAGAATAGATCTAAGTTGGTTTAAGTAAAATTCTTTTTTATATAACCTATAGAATTATATATATATATAATTGAAATATAAGGATTTTATGATTTTTAAAAGAATTGACAACTATATTTAAGTCATGCTCATGTGACATACGGTTGATTCTAAGTACTACCACTATAATCCTAGGTAAACCCATAAATGCCCTATGCATGGCGCACAAAATACAACAAGTGAGACACATGATACATAAAAAAGACTCCATATCATAATGATAACCAAAGAAGCTCCTATTAGGGTCCTATAAATTATAGGATCACAAGGTGATTGAGTATTTTCTATCTGTACTTTTATATTGTATATAAATTTCAATATTCAAATGATTTCCAAAAGATATGAAAAAAGAAAATGAAAAGTGGGTATGTTAGAAAAATAAAGAAAAATAAAATATGAACCCCACAAAAAAAAGAAAAAAAAAAAGACTAAAAGTGTTGCAATTCCAAGTGCCACTACTTGTAAGTTAGTTGTTTTCTGTATTTTCAAATAAGGTTGTGTGCAATGCCACAATCACTAGGATTTTGTTTAGATCATACAATTTAATCATGACTGAACACATTTAAATTTCTGTTAAATAGGTTAGTGAATGAACATTTACCAAATAGTTTAAACTTGGTAAATTAGTAGCTAGGTAGAAATAAATTTGACTCAATAGTTTAATCTAAGCCAATGGTGAAATAAGTGATAGGATAAGGTAGATTTTCATAAAATAAAAATGATTTGGGTCTGCTTTTTTAAATGCACCTTGCAAAAAAAGAAGACAAAATGTTAGCTTAGAAAAATAATGGAAATGAGAAAGGGTAGGTAGAAGAACTATGGTGGTTAGAGGAAAAACATGAAGATTTTATGCTAAAGTCAAATGTAAACTATTATTTTCATGTGCAGAAGAGAAAGGCAAGTGATTAAAGTTTTACTCTAAAAATTTTAATATATCAATTAATTGTTGGTATATTAAACCCCTATTCCTAAGTTTTAATACCCCAAAGTCACCCCTCCACTCATATTTTCATCCACCCCCCTATTCCTAAGTTTTATTACCCCACCATACACTCCAATTATTCCCCCATTATGCATTGAATTCATTTCTGCCAACCCCATGAAGTGTCCCCTCACATCACATTAACACTTCACCACTTATCCCCTCATCTGTGCTCACCTCCCAACATCTAACGGCCCACAACGCGTTTCAAACCCATGTCACCATCCAAACTTTACCGTCGAGGGGGGTGGGGGGGTTCTGAAATGGGTGGCATTTGAAACCGCACCCGCCACAATGTGTCAGCACTGTGTGATTTCACAACCCCCTCAAGCTAAACCATTAACTGCCTCCCCCCTTTCTAAAAAGTAGTTTCTTCACCTCTCAATACCACTCTTCTATCTGTTGTGCTCCAACCATTCACCCTCTACCACACCATCTTCCTATTGATCCCACCAATCACATCAGCTACCTCCAAAATTAAGTCGTTAAATAATTAAATGGTTTAACCATTAATCCAACAGACCCACGCCACCTTCAACGGGAAAACCAGACTGTTATATAATTCTCCGTTTCACTCATTTACAAGTTACTGAATTCATACACTGCCACTATTATTTCTTTGTTACAAATTTTCCACACTGAAAACCAACATTTTCACCCGTCAATGACACTGTCCGCTCACTCGTTTTTAGGCCATTACCTCTACTTTTGTCTGCAAATTCCAAATCCTCATTGCGAACTATAAGCCTGTAATATAGTTTTGTTAGGTCCCTATTGTTAGTGTCAGTCTTCCCAGCCTTCCTCCAGTGATCAAATATGCTCTTACAAAGTGGTCTCAGAGTTTCCAAGTCAAATTTTGTGATTTCAAAGAGTTTTCAAGAAAAATTTGGTCACTAGGCATTAGGTCTAGGGTTTGCCTTAACCCCTTCTAAAGTTGTCAAAATGTTGGTCCATGTCACCATTCAGCTGAGTCTATCATCATTCATAGGGTTTTCATTGTCATGTCAGTGTCTAATGAGTCATTTTACATCTTGTTCATGCTTCAGTTGTGCCTTGGCAAGGTCATTTCCCTCTCCTAGGGTTTTGAAAGCCAATTTCTCTTGGACGGTCACATCATTGGCAAAAATTGTTTCCTGATGTTCATACACCTTCCCCTATCCTTAAAGTACCTTATCAAACACTTCCCATCCCTTAGATCTGCCAAATTCCTCATTTTTGCACAAACCCTAGTTTCTAGCTACAACCTGGCAATTTTCTAGGTTGGGCCTGTGTTTTTCCCTTTTGGACCCCTTCCCCTCACTCAATCTCTGAGATTCCACTTTCCCCTGCTTCCTAACATCCCTCCCTACTTCCAAAAATTTCCCCAAGAATTTAGAAGCCCCCTATCCCCTTCATTTCGCTCCATTTCGACAAAATTCCTTGTTTCACACATCGGGACAAGTCGCACTCAAATGATGTTCCAGAGCAATAAAAGATGAATTTTAGAAACCTGAGAGAGGTTTTTGTCCACAACATGCCAAAGACGAAAAACCTCCTTCACTTTTTACACAGGTGTCATGGTTTTAGAGAAATGTCAAAATTACAATCGCCGGATCCAAGGCGGTTGGCCAAGGCACAAAAAAGGAGAAAGAGGCCCGATCCCCTCCATATCTTGGTTGAAGCTTCACTCAAGGATCATGGCACTCATTAGCCTAGCCACAGCTCAAATCCCAAAAAATTCTGAAAGTTTTGGGTAATTTTGGCAATTTTTGGAAATTTACAGGTTTTAGCTCCTCAACGAGTCTCACCCCCAGTGAGACCCTTTGTCATGGCAGCTCCTTTTTGCAAAAACTCAGCATTTCTAGATTTTTCATGCAAAGTTACATATGCCTATGGATGGACTTGAGTTTTTATGGAGTTTTCGGCCTCCAAAAGGTCAAAATACATGCAAAATTTGACTTTCTGCGCCTTTTTTGAGTTGCAGAAACCAGTCTTGGGAGAATTAAGTTTTGACAGGGCAAATGACCTCCAAATCCAAAAATTTCAGTTGGGTTGGAAAGTAGACTCACATAACTTTCCAACTAGCTATCCTGCACCTAATTCTGACACCTGAAAGTGCCCCAAAGAGAGCTCCAAAGGTGTGCGACCCGTCAGGCAAACTTTGCCAGATTTCACTGTAACATCTCGGAAAAGCACAGTTTGACTTGGTTTGACTTTTTGAGGTTAATGATGGTCCTCTTTGATGTAATTGTGACACTTTTTAGACACTTTTACCCTTTTGTAACTCTTCTAGAAGATTTATTCATGTAAAGGGTAAAAATTGAATGTATGAACTGGTTTCCAAGTTTATAGAGGCAAGTTGTTTTGACTGCCTATTTTGTAGTGCTTAGTTTAGAGGTGGTTGAAACAGCTCCTAGGATAGTGAGCTCGACCCATGGAGGCAGGGAAAGAGGTTAGATCATCTATATTATGTACTTTCTTGCTCATTTTCATGGTTGGACTCTTGAGGGAGAAGCTATCATTGTATATTTTCACTGTATCTCTGCAATTTTTGGCTAAGGAAGACCAGGGTTTTGCAGTCATCTTTGGGATTCTTGTGGACTCATGTGTTGATGGTGTGTTTTCTCAATGTTCCTGTAAGCTTTTTTATGTGATTCATTTCCTTTATTTACTGCTGCACATTAAACAAATGAAGTGTTAAAGTATGAATTCATGCTAGCCATGCTCTGCTTTTAAATTTTTTTAATTTCAATGTTTTCTACTGTCTAAAGGGAATTCAAAGTCATTGTTTGCTCTCTTTAGCTCCTCATCTTTCATTCCTGATCATCCATCTCAATCAAGGGCATCAATATAGTCTCCTACCTCGCCCCAAAGAACCCCCTGCAGAAACTGTGTCAAATCTCCGCACCCAAAATTGCAATTCCTCAATTTTCCACGAAAAACCCAAAAACCCCAAATCAATATTTTCGATCAGTTTACTAGCCTAATATCAGTGTTACCTAGTTGGTCATCTCATCCCATTGCAGATCTGCCGAGATTGACCAGAGAGAGCCTTCTCCTGCCTCGTAGGGCTAGCTACGAGGCGAAATGGTTTGTTGTAGCCTTGAGGTTTACCTTTCTCAGCCTGAGGTGAAATTTCAAGCGCTAACACCTATAATACTAGTGATTCCCCCATTACTATTGTCGTTGTATCGCTTATTGTTATTGGTGTGCCCCTATTGTCCCCATATTGTTATTATTGTGGACCATAGAATCCCAGTGTTGTTATTTTTGTGCCTTTATATTATTATTGTTAGGTCGGCTTGGTTATATTGTGACCCCTTAGACTCCTATATATAGAAAGGAGGTTTTTGTAGAAATTTTGAATAATAAACACATATTCAACAGAGATTATCCCGATTATACATTATTGCGGAATACATGCATAATACATAACCTCCTCTACGTTGATCATCAATTTAGCAGCATCAAAAACAATGAAGCATCAATAGCATGCACACATTAACACAATATGTAACTCGGGGAAAGCTTACAGCTGAAAACCCCACACTATCTGTATATTAATGTAACATTACATAGTACAATACTCCTCACAAGTATCCAGCACTATCTCTACCTGTTACACACAATACAGCTCAAATCTGATCTCCAAATCTCCTCCGCTGCTTTGCCTGCCTCCACTGCACAATCCTGCAAGAGAATGAATGAATCCAAACTCGTTCCAAGTTCTATTTACCTTGTAGAATCACTCACACTAGAAATCACGTGAGCACATGCTATATCACTGGGCATATGCAATTCTCATGGGCATACTCAATCCTTTGATTGTGCAAAATCTCATGCACAACTATAGTCACAACTGATAGCAATCTCAACCTCTAACACCTGTCTCCACTGAACTGTACATGCACTGAGTTAACTGATGTATTCTTCAGCTGCATAACGAGTTAATAATTAGTGAATTAATTAATATTTAATTCACACAACTCATCACTTATTCTATTGGCCAGTTAGACTAAATACAACTAGTTCAACTAAGTCAAATTGAACACAACTCCATCAAGTCCACATCCAACTCCACAGAACTCAACCACATGAGTTCTAACTGATGTCCTGCATGCAATAGCTCAACTAACCCACAAAGAAAGCGTATTTCCTTCTGACAGCTGCATGTGCCACATCTGTAGCTCAAATTGAAGTGCTCTAAGAGGATAAGATAAAGTTTATAGTCTAAATATTATTATGAGACAATAATATTTGACTTTTCTATTTTTGACTTGTAGTCTAAAAATAGACTCTGATCACTCCTGCTATGATCCAAAAATAGAAGTCCATCTATTTTTTCCCAACATGACCAATCATCCATAAACAAAAAACTGCAACTCATAGACCATGATCCATATGTCTAAAAATAAACATAGTCTAAAAATAGACTTTGCACCAAAACTTGCTTGCGGGACCACTTAGTGAAGGCAACTCCTTTCCACTAAGCTCCATCATCTTGTTTCATTCTCAAAAAGCATTTCTTATTGCACACTTTTCAACACTCCCTCTCAACAAGAAAGGCTTCCTCTCAAACCCAATCCTGTAACTCTAGAATATTCTGCATGCAACGCATCTGCCCAGTCCACTTTGCTCCAACAACACTTGGAACAAAAACACTCCCAACTGACCACTTTGTTGGGCTAGGAACATACTCTGATGCTGAAGCTCTACCTTCTGCTGACAAGTGCTCCCTCTCTGACATCTGTGCTACTGCAACATCTCCATGCATCTCCCACCATTGCACACCTCTCTATGCCACCTAGCACTATGCAAAACACTTGTGCCTCTTGCATTGCTGCAGCCTGCATGCTATGCGCTATCCTGGGATTCCCTGCACTATCACTTTCTCTACCTCTCCATACGCATATGTCTCTACCCAATCAATCAGTGCCTGCTACTCCACATCGGGGCTCCCATAGCAAGGTCTCATCCAAGAGGTTGGGTACCTCAAGGATCCTGCCCCTCCTCCTTGGAACGATCACTCTATATTGCTCCACCTCCTGCCTGGAGGTATGGCTGCATGTGATCCCTCAGCCCACCTGGTTTGAAGTTTCCCCCTATTGGAGGTCTCTTCATGAGTAGATGTCTCTACTCGATCTCCTCTCAACTTCCCTTGTTGTGGCTGCTCCACAACCTCCTGAAGCTGTTGCACCAATCGTGGCTCCTCCATAATCATCTGAGACTTCTTCTGGCTCTACATGTTGAGAGGTAATATACGCTCCCTCTTAACCACCAAGTCTCCATCAGTTGCCTCGCTGCTCAAGGCTTTGCATGCATCTTGAACCTCAAGAGCATACAGGTTCTTGACCCGTGAACCAATCTGCTTCACCTGTCTAGTGATGATGTGTCTAAGGAAAACCTTTCCCTTACTGAAGACTACATCATAGCCTCTGTCTTCCAGCATCGCAATCGACACCAAGTTTCTCTTCACATACTTGAAATCGGTCAAGGTAAGGCGAGCTCCATGCTCCCTCTGAAAAATAATCATGCCTACACCTGAGACACTATACTTCTCATCCTTACCCATCCCAATGAGTATCTAGAGATCTTTCTCCTCCAAGGTACTAAACAAACATTTGTCACCGGTCATGTGGAAAGAAGCTCCACTGTCAAGAAACCAACCACTTCCCACCATGGATGAAACCATGCATGCGAAGAGTGTGAAGTCCAACTGAAACTGTGAAGCAAGTGAGGCTGCCTCACCTTCAGATCCTTCCCCGGATCCCTTCTTGGACTTCTTCTTTGGGAAATTAGTAGCATAATGGTGCAACTCATGACAACGAAAGCATCTCACCTTAAACTTGTCAACCTTCTTCCCATCATTGGAATAACTGGATTCAGAAAGAGAAACCTTCCCCTTCCCCTTCTTCACCTTACTTGCTAAGGCACAATTCTCCTCATCATGTATAGATGAAGAACTGTCTCTGGTGTGCCATCTAATCTCCTCTTGCATAAGATCTGACCAAAGTCTCTCCCATCCTGGAAATTTCTCCCTTCCATTCACCGAGTCCTAATAGCTATGCCAACTCTTAGGAAGGCCAAGGAGTGCTAGACTCACCATATCCTCATCCTCAACAATTACCCCCACACTTCCCAGCTCATCTCGGCATTGGGTGAACTTTGTGAGATACTAGGGCATACTGTCTCCATTCTCACACCTAATGTTTCTGAGTTTATCTTTGAGCGCCAACTTCCTCTGGTCACTCTTGCTTTGGAATAATTCTGTCAATGTTTTCCACATCAAATATGGAGAAGCCTTTCCATGGAGGCTAGACACAATGTGATCCCTCACGTCCTGCAACAAAATCCTTCGACACTTTGCTGTCTTCTTTTGCCAATCCCTGACTTGAGTAGCATCAATAGGATTTGGGACATCTGCATCTATGAACTCCTTCAACCCATTATCATCTAACACCGCCTCCATCCTATCCTTCCATGCAATATAGTTCGAGCTGCCCTCAAGGGCATACTCCAATCGCAATCCGTTGAAAGACATTTCAACTTTGACACCAAGAAAACACTGCTGCAAATTCGAATTCCACCAGCTCAAAAAACTCAACCGCTTCTAATCTAAAATTCGTGAGAACAAAGTATTTCTCGTACAGAGATCAAATGTATGGGCATTCACCTGATATCTCACCTTCCAAAATAAGGTTGAATCCAGAGGCTACTTGGCCCGATCACAGACTCTGCCTGAAGAAATAAAATGTAAACACTTTCTGAATAATAGATCTGATGATCAATCTTCGCTTTGATATCCTGTAGAACTTTTTCTACAAATCAAAGAGCTCTGATACCATGTAGAAATTTTGAATAATAAACACATATTCAATAGAGATTATCCCGATTATACATTATTGCGGAATACATGCATAATACATAACCTCCTCTACGTTGATCATCAATTTAGCAACATCAAAACAATGAAACATCAATAGCATGCACACATTAACACAATATGTAACCCGGGGAAAGCTTACAGCTGAAAACCCCACGCTATCTGTATATTAATGATTGAGAACATGTAACATTACATAGTACAATACTCCTCACAAGTATCCAACACTCTCTCCACCTGTTACACACAATACATCTCAGATCTGATCTCCAAATCTCCTCCGCTGCTTTGCCTGCCTCCACTGCACAATCCTGCAAGAGAATGAATGAATCCAAACTCGTTCCAAGTTCTATTTACCTTGGAGAATCACTCACACTGGAAATCACGTGAGCACAGGCTATATCACTAGGCATATGCAATTCTCATGGGCATACTCAATCCTTTGATTGTGCAAAATCTCATGCACAACTATAGTCACAATTGATAGCAATCTCAACCTCTAACACCTGTCTCCACTGAACTGTACATGCACTAAGTTAACTGATGTATTCTTCAGTTGCATTATGAGTTAATAATTAGTGAATTAATTAATATTTAATTCACACAACTCATCACTTAGTCTACTGGCCAGTTAGACTAAATACAACTAGTTCAACTAAGTCAAATTGAACACAACTCCATCAACTCCACAACCAACTCCACAGAACTCAACCACATGAGTTCTAACTGATGTCCTGCATGCAATAGCTCAACTGACCCACAAAGAAAGCGTGTTTCTTTCTTACAGCTGCATGTGCCACATCTCTAGCTCAAACTGAAGTGCTCCAAGAGGATAAGATAAAGTTTATAGTCTAAATATTATTATGAGACAATAATATTTGACTTTTCTATTTTTGACTAGCAATCTAAAAATAGACTCTGATCATTCCTATTGTGATCTAAAAATAGAACTCCATCTGTTTTTTCCCAACATGACCAATCATCCATAAACAACAAACTACAACTCATAGACCATGATCCATATGTCTAAAAATAGACATAGTCTAAAAATAGACTTTGCGCCAAAACTTGCCTGCGGGACCACTTAGTGAAGGCGACTCCTTTCCACTAAGCTCCATCATCTTGTTGCATTCTCAACAAGCATTTCTTGTTGCACACTTTTCAACAGTTTTTTCATTTAAAACATCCAAGAATTGTTCATTTGTGTAATGTAAAGGAGGTTGCCTGCTCAAAGAGGCTAAATTCTAAGGTGTTGATCTATCTTTTCTACCTTTTTGTGAGCTGGGTTCATAACATTTGGTATCAGAGCTTTGGATTCTAGGGCTTCGTTGCTCAAAATAGGTCATCGTGGAATTTTCTCTATAAATTTTTTTTCTGTGACATTTTAGAAGAGAAAAAAACACATTTGAGACGAAATCTCACTGAACTTCGGGTCCAAATTTCATATGTTGTCTTGCTATATTTTTAGAGATATGATCTGAGGAAGTTAGGTTTTTTGAAAGCTCCAGAATTTCATCTAATATAGGTCATCGTGGAATTTTCGCTATAACTCTTTCACTATGAAGTTTCAAAAGCAAAAAAAAAAGAAAAAAACATTTTAGAGGAAATCATTCTGAACCTCGGCTCCGAATTTCAGATCCTCTCTTGCTACATTTTTGGAGATATAATCTGAGGAAATTAGGGTTTTTGCAGACCCCCAAATTACGTTTCAAACAGGTCACCTTGGGAAAATCGTCATAACTTGCTTTCTGAGCATCAGTTCGAATTTTCATAGAACTTATAGAAATAGGACGGATTCTAGTTTGTTGGGTACCATTTTCAGAACCTAAGGTTGAAACAGTGACCTGCAACACATCATACAAGTTCGCTCTACTGAAGAAGTCTATACTCAGGTCAATGTGGGAGATTTAAAATAACTTTTCATTGCAGAATCCAATCCTAATCAGACCCGTGGAGTTAGAAATATTACCTAGAGGGTTACAGTAAGAAGAAATTTTAGACCTTGGAGATCCAAAATTACAGAGATACATTAGATGCAATATCAAGCTCCTACAAAGTGAAAAAAGGTGTGTACTTTTTTTTAATTTTTGCATAAGCTTGGTTTGAAAAATTAGTTTGAAGGAATTCAAAGGGCATAGTGAAGCATTATTATCGGTAATTGATGCCCCGAAAAAAGAAAATGGAAACACCTAGTAAGCAACCTGAAAGCTCTAGCATGACTCATGAAGAAGAGGAAGAAATGCAACATGATATATCAAAATTATGAGACCAAGTGCAACAAATGTCACTCACACAAAAAGTAACAGAATCTAAGATGGATGGTTTAAAGAAAGACGTAGAAGCTAAGATGGATAGTTTAAAGAAAGGTGCGGAAGCTAAGATGGATGGTTTAAAGAAAGGCGTAGAAGATAATATGGATGGCGTGGAAGCTAAGATGAATGGCATGGAAGCTAAGATGGATGGTGTGGAAGCTAAGATGGATGGCATGGAAGCTAAAGTGGATGATTTAAAGAAATGCATGGAAAATTTGAAGACAGATTTGACAAAGTTTCTACAAGAAATGCTTACTAATGGTGAAAGGGTAGTAAAGGAAACTCATGATGAGAACAAAATAAATGTTAATCATGATTTCATAGACTCTAACGTTGGATTGAAGAACCACTGTGTTCCAAAGATCGATATGAGGAAGTTTGATGCAAGGATCCTGGAAGATGGATACTATAGATGGAACAATTTTTCAATCTCTGTAATGTGAAAACACACACAAAAGGTATGCATTGCAACTTTATATTTGAAACCAAATATGTTTGTATGGTATCGATGGCTTTGATCTCATAAAAAAATTGTCACTTGGGCTATTTTTACGGATGAAATGATAGCACATTATGAGGATACAAAAAGCAACACTTTTTTTAGCCAATTGATAAATCTCAAACAAAAGTGTTCAATGATGGAGCACATTGAGGACTTCCAAAAATTGAATATAAGGGTAAAAGATATTCTAGAGGAGCATAGGATTGATGTGTACATAGGGACTTTAAAAGATAACATCCAACACGACATTTGCCTTTCGAAACCAGATTCATTAGAGAAGGCATTCAGGTTGGCAAGAAAAATGGAAAGAAAAATTATGGCAACAAGGAAGCCTACCACTCACAATCATAAATATGCAAGCATTGCTGCCCCTAGCCATCCACAACCTACAAGGTTGACACCACGAAAATTGGAAGAAAAAAGAGCAAAAGGGTTTTTTTATAGTTGTGATAGCAAATACACTAAAGGTCATAAGTGTGCTGAGAAGAAATTATTTTACATAGATTGTGAAGAGGAGGAAGAAAAGGAACAAGAAATGTCAAAATAAGAGGATATCCACTAGGAACAAACCATAGAAAAAGAATAAATGAATCCAACCATATATTGTAATGCATTGGTTGGAATTACCACTCCTCAAACTATCAAGATCGAAGGGCATATCAAGAAGAAAAAGGTAATAGTGTTGATTGATTCAGGAAGTACCCATAATTTTATTCATTGTAAGATAGCCAAGTAATAGAATTGCTTCCTATATCTAGCACCAGAGTGTCAAGTGATGGTTGCAAGTGGAGGAACCATAAATTGCTCAGGAAAGTGCCATAATATCAAGCTATCCATGGGAGAATATGTATTGAATAGCCCAATGCTTTTAATTCCAATCGATGGTGCTGAAGTTGTACTAGGAGTCCAATGGCTACAGTCTTTCGGTATAATAGCTTTTAATTTTCAAGAACTTTTCATGAAATTCTCTTTAGAAGGAAGGGAAGTTGAATTAAGAGGTATCGCAGGGAAACCGGGAAAGATAATCAGCTCTAATGGAATGAAAAAACTTCTAAAGAAAGAACAACGATGTATAATTGCACAATTATGTTCACTAGAGGTTCCCACATTGAAATCACCCATTTCTCTAGATCTGCAAAAAGTCCTCGACAATCATTCTAAGGTATTTGAGACTCCCAAAGGCCTCCCACCTATTCGTGATCATGATCATGTTATTAATTTTATTCCAGGAATTGTTCCTCCAAACATCAGGCCTTGCAGATATCCCTATGTCCAAAAGAGTGAAATTGAACGTATGGTTATAGAAATGCTAGAGGCTGGTTTAATTCAACCTAGTCAAAGTTCTTTCTTTGCTCTAGTATTATTGCTTCACGAGAAGGATGGATCATGGTGCATGTGTGCAGATTATAGGGAGATCAACAAGCACACTATTAAAGATAAATTTCCCATTCCTATCATTGATGAATTATTGGATGAATTGCATGGATCAATTTACTTCAGCAAGTTGGATCTTCATTAAAAATATGACCAAATCAGAATGAAGATTGAAGACATTCCAAAAATAGCATTTAGAACTCATGAGGGTCATTATGAATTTTTGGTCATGTCTTTTGGCCTTACTAATGCACCTTCTACGTTTCAAGGTTTGATGAATTCCATTTTCAAACCCTTCCTTAGAAAATTTGTGTTAGTATTTTTTGATGATATACTAATATACATCAAGTCTTGGAAGGATCATGTCCAACATGTTGACATGGGGCTCAAACTATTGGAGGAGAAACAATTATATGCAAAAATCTCAAAATGTTTCTTTGGAGTACAAGAGGTGAAATAACTAGGTCATATTGTATCTCATGAAGGTGTTAAGGTAGACCCTAGTAAAATTAAAACCATTAAGGAATGGAAAATCCCCACATCCATAAAGCATCTACGAGGATTTCTTGGGTTGACAGGGTATTATCACAAGTTTGTTAAGAATTATGGGAGAATAGCAGCACCTCTAACAACATTATTCAGGAAAGATGCATTCTCATGGACTCTAGAAGCAATGAAGGCCTTTGAACATCTTAAAGAGGCAATGTGCCAAGCACTAGTCTTAGTTACACCGGACTTCACAAAAACCTTTATTGTGCAATGTGATGCCTCAGGAAATGGAATTGGTGATGTTTTAATGCAAGAAGAAGGAGTCATTGCTCTCAAAAGTCATCCAATCAATGGAAAGTATATACACAAAGCTATTTATGAGAAGGAAATGTTGGCAATACTACACGCACTTAAGAAATGGCGACCCTAGCTAATGGGAAGACACTTCAAGTTAAAAACAGATCATGATGGTCTTAAATACTTTTTAGAACAAATATTATCTTCAGAAGAGCAACAAAAATGGGTCACAAAGATGTTGGGCTATGACTTTGAAATCATCTACAAAAAAGGGAAGCAAAATGTTGTGGCAGATGCACTCTCAAGAAAGGATGAGGATGTGGAAGCATTTCTTTGCGCCATTTCTATTATCCAACCAGATTGGATAAACGAAGCAAGGGATGAATGGAAGAATGATGAGGAATTGTGGGAACTCATTCAAAATGTATAATAAGATCCCAGTACATTTGATACATTTAGTTGGAAAAATGATTTGTTATGGTATGAGGATTGGTTATACCTATGAAAGAATTCGCAACTCAAACAAAAGATTCTTAGGGAATTGCACATCTCTCCCTTAGGAGGGCACTCAAGATTTCTAGAAACCTACCATAGGGTTAAGAAGGATATTTTTGGGATGCCCTTAAATCGGATATTCAAAATTTTTTGGCGGAATGTTTGTTTGCCAACAAAATAAAGTTGAAACAATTAAGACCCCAGGACTATTACAACCTTTATCCATTCCAAGCCAACATTGGGAGGAGGTTTTAATGGATTTTATCATAGGTTTACCCAAGTCTGAAGGAAAGAGTGTTATCATGGTGGTATTTGACAAACTTAGCAAGTATGCACACTTTTGTGCATTATCTCATCCATTTAAAGCAAGTACAGTTTCTACTACATTTATGGAGATAATTCAAAAGATACATGGGAACCCAATGATTATTGTAAGTGACAGAGATCCCATTTTCACTGGGAATTTTTGGACATAATTATTTTCTTGTCTTGGTATTCACTTAGCTCATAGCTCATCTTATCATCCTCAATCTGATGGGAAAACTGAGATAGTAAACAAATGTTTGGAAGGATATCTTCGTTGCTTTGTATTTGATAAACATACACAATGGGTCAAATGGTTGCCTCTGGCTGAATGGTGGTATAACACTTCCTTCCATACTGCAACAAAAATGACCCCATTTATGGCACTTTATGGATATCATCCACCATCGATCACATCATATTTAAGAGAAAATTCTAAGGTTTAAGCAGTGGAAGATCACATCGAGCATCAACAACAAGTTCTCCAACTCTTAAAGAATAACATCACCTTGGCGTAGAATAGAATGAAACAACAGGCAGATCAACATCGCAACGAAATAAGTTTTGATGTAGGTGATTGGGTATTCCTACGACTACAACCATATAAACAAATGTACCTCAAGCAAGCTAAGAGGGATAATAAATTATCACCAAAGTATTATGGTCCGTACAAGGTGTTGCAAAAGATAGTTTCTGTGGCATACAAATAGGAGCTTCCTGCAGCTTCCTGAGTGCTTCCAGTTTTCCATGTTTCATGCTTAAAGAAGGTTATAGGTGACAAGCTTCCAGTTCAAACAATATTGCCAGAACTTGATGAGGAAGGAAAATCATATTGGAACCAGAAGTAGTCAAAGAAACAAGAACTCGATAGCTACGTAATCGATCAATTTCAGAGTATCTCATCAAGTGAAAGAACTTACCCATTGAAGATTCCACATGGGAGGATGAGAATTTTATAAAGAAGCATCCATAACTACTCAAGCATTGAGGACAACACTTTTTTGAAGGAGAGGGGCATGTTATGTCCCTATAATACTAGTGATTCCCCCATTACTATTGTCATTATATCCCTTATTGTTATTTTTGTGCCCCTATTGTCCCCATATTGTATAATTGTGCCTCATAGAATCCCACTATTGTTATTTTTGTGCCTTTATATTATTATTGTTAGGTCAGCTTGGTTATATTGTGGCCCCTTAGACTCCTATATATAGAAAGGAGGTTTTGTCATTTGAAACATCTAAGAATTGTTCATTTGTGTAATTTAAAGGAGGATGCCCCCTCGAAGAGGCTGAATTCTAAGGCGTTGATCTATCTTTTCTATCTTTTTGTGAGTTTCTTTCATAACAAGTTTTCACCACTATCCTCATCTTTATCCAATCATGCCTCCAAAAATTAAGGGACCAAAAGAACCTCTCAGTCCTCTGACCCACCCTCCCATTGATTTTCACCACATTACTTTTTCATATAGAAACTATAAGATCCATGAAATTCTTTCTGAATTTGACCTTTTTGAGATGTATTGATCACTCGAGGACAAATACATAGACTAATCCAATGACATTCATCTGTGGGAATCCAATTTTCCCCACTATATTTTTCCTCATACCCACAACACCCCAGAATTTGTTAGGAAGTGTCATGCATGTTATTGGCCAAGCCAAAGAGCCATCATTGCCCCCACTAGAGAAATTATATTCACTATCAATCCTCACGCTATAGACTAGATGATGCAGGCCCCTACAGTAGAGAATGCTACTCCTTTTTCCCATGAGAGACTTGATGAATTATATCAGATACTGGACTTTACTAGAAGATCCAAGACCCTTGAACTTTTCTTAACTGAAGATGCCCCATGACCCAAGAAAAATTCTCCCTATCCATCCTCTATTTTCCGTGAGAGAGCCAAGAAAATTATCACAGTCACCTCTTACCTCCTTGGATATTACTTAGATCAGTGGGTATCTGAGGAAATTATAGGATTCCTTTCCATTTTCTCTGTAGATTCCAAGCCTTCTAACATGTTTAACTTTAGCCAATTTCTTGTAGATTCTATTAATGAGAAGTTTATCAAATTCCAGACTGAGGAGGTGTTCAAGTATGCTTCTATTTTGGTTTATATTTTCTTATATTTTGAGGGAGACAACATCAAGCTTCCCTTAAAAAATCTGGATGAGAAAGGAAATCAATAGTTAGTCATCTTGTGGACTACACTCGTGATGAAGGAACAAAAGGAATACTCTTACAAATAGTTCATAGAGATGTTTGTACATCCAGCACTCAGTCTCCTAAGCAACAAGACAAAGCCAAGGATCAGTGAAGAAATTAAGAAAGTTTTGTAGTTATCAGAACAATTCCAGATAGGGGATTGGTACCTCTATCAAAACTATACAAAGCTATGGATATTTGTATGTGATCTTGTCCCTTACAAGCTGCCAAAATTCCTCCCAGTGAGGATTTTTTCTCTAGAGGACATAAGGAAAATGCTCAACATGGACGAGATCAAATTTGTAGCTGCCAAGAAGAAGTACCAATTTAAGATCAAATCAAAGATAGGGCCTTTCATTTGCAACAATAGGGTAGCAGGGGAAGAAGTAGATAAGCTACTGAAAGACATGTAGTTCAACCTTAGTTTCACCTAGTCATATGATCCATTAGAGGTCATTTCTAAGTTAAGAGTAGAAAACAAATCTACTACTTATTTTCACACATCCAGACCAAAGATAGAGAAGTATAAAAACTAGCTAGAATGGATTGAGAACACCCTACAGGAGGCCAAGGAGCAACTAGTGTCATCCTCCATAATACAGACTCCTACCATGTAGGAGAAAATAGAAAAGAGAGATAGGGAAGAAGAGTCACCTTTAGGGACTGATATTTTCAGTCGAGGCTTCAAAATCATGTATAGGAAGAAGGCCAAGATCAGTTCAAAACTAAGTCTCAGCAAGGATTAGAGCAGGCGAACATCACCACCACCAAAGAGCCACTTCTTTCCTCACTGAGGAGGTAGAAAATATTATATTTGATATTTTTAAGGAGATAAAAGTCGGGAATGAGACCTTCAAGATTAACACCTACAATCAGTTCTAGAAGCAGACTTCTAGTTCTCAAAGCAAACTGTTGTTAGCCTTTGATTCAGAGAAAGGTAAAATGCAGATGGAATTTCTCCAAGCACAAGTTCCCCAGCCCAAGATAGCATTAGACTACAAGAAGACAACATTTGAATTTGATGTGAGAGACATACATCCCATTAACCAAATGGAGGTTCAAAAGAAGACTAGGAAAATAATTTTCTCCACTGTCACTAACACTATTATGAGTTTGTCTAAGTTGTAGGTTACATTAGCCAATGTTGAATCACAATTGAAGATGGAAAATGTCTCTACACTTGCCAAAGACACTAGGATCAAAGATTTGAAGGAATTGGTGATAAAAGTGGGTTATGACCCTCCAAACATCAATGTTACGGAAGAGCTTGTAAGGAAAAGTAATTTAGACATAGCAACATTAAGGAAGTGGTTGAAGTTATCGGCCATAAAATATCCCCTGGCCAAGGATATCGAAGAAATAGAGACATAAAAGGCAAACATGATGATGCTCATCATGAAGCAGAGTGAAAAGTTGAAACAAATGGGAATAGAGATGGAAAATATGATCAAAGAAACAAAGAAAGTTTCCAAAATGGTTGTTGTCCCTTTGGAAGCACTGCCTATCACAACCATTCCTACATTTCTATAACAAGCATAGTGGCAGCTATTGATCAGTTGGAAAATGCAGTAGAAAACATGTCTCTCTAGACTAAAGAAATCAAAATATTGTAGGCTCAAGTAAATATTCTACAAGATCAAAAGACAAAGACTGAAACTTTCCATGCAACAGAGCTACGAAGAGCTCAAAACTAGGTAGAAATATGTAGGAAATCAGCTACTGAGTCCTTTGTTGGCCACACATTGGCCCAAGTCAAAGAAATTATATGGAATAATACCATTGAGGAAATATATGAAATCTAGCCATGTATCCAGATTATATTTGAACATAAATACTTGATGGAGAAAGCTAAGCAAACCATTTCCACTATCAATGCCAAATTGGGAAAAATGCCTACCACAACCAACCACATCGTAAATTTTCTCAATTCCAGAAATAGATATGAGATGGATGACTTGGGAATAGATGACAAAACATAAATAATAATAGAAGTAAACAAATTTATAACAAAGAAGAATTTGCTTGTGTAGCTAACAAAGAAATGTCACACTCTAGAGGTAGCAGTTAACATGTTTTTCACTAGAATAGATGTATTGAACAAGAAAGGCTTGCCTTCATTATTTGTGATCAATGACAAATTGATGACCAAGGAATATTACAAGAAGAAGTTTCAAGAAATTGCAAAGGATACAGCCAAGTCTTCCCACATCAAAGGTGGTATGACAGGGAGAGCCTTTTATGAAGCTATAACAAACATGAGTTTTATCCAACATGAGATAAAACACATTTTTGCAGTAAAACCCGCTTTTTCTCGGTATACTGGGGTAGATGAGATCTATCGCAAGGTAATAAAAATTTCCATTCCAGATGAGGAGGTGGAATAAGATGTGTGAATTCCGGGATTAAATGAACAGGTCAGTTTCACCAGCGCAACACCTGAATAGTGGCCACTCAACAATTATTCTCCTCCAAAGCAGTGCCAGATGTCCAGATTGCTTCACCAAATCCATTCCTTTTGATCACATTATTTCATTTATGTTATTTCAAAGTCAATAATATAATTCCATGTCACTAAGGTTTTAATCATAATTTTTTTGTAAATTTTGTTTAAATACTTCATTCTGTTGAAGTATTGAGGGTTGGTCCATGAACATTGTAACTCTTTCTATCAAGCACTGTACTTTTTCCACATTGCTAAAGCACCATAAATAAGAAGACTCTTCATAGGATACTTGTGTTACGAAATACTGGTGACGTTTTTCCTACCGTAATTTTGTTTTCATTGTTATTCTCTTCATGTTATTCATCTGAAATCTAATTTTAAAACAGGGTATGTGAACAATAGGATATGTTTTTGAACACCTTATTTGGATTGCGTTTACAAGGTATCTTTTCTTCTGAAGTATGATTGAGAAATTCCTAAATGCTTTTCAATACATGCTGAAGCACACATTTTCTCCATTCCATAATTTAATTTAAAGATCCAGAAAATCTAGCTAGCTTGCCGAGTGATTACTCCTTTTAAACTTTGGTGCAACACCCAATTTTATTAGACTCCATAGCCCAATGGAAAGAAATTAATTTTATCAAATCAACCAACCAATCAACCAAATTCAAACAAACAACCAAACATAATCATAACTAGTCTAAAATCAACCTAGAAACCATGTTAAATCATAAAGAGAGAGCCCTCTCTGATGCTGGTAGGTCTAGATCCTAACATTAAAAAGTGGTTTGATGTTTTCCAATTTATTTGCTCCCACAAACTCAAAAATACAGAATGATAACATAGTGGCAACCATAATGAGGACGAATACATTTTAATCCAAAACGTTATTATTCCCTAGTATGAAAATCAGTATTTCAGTAAGTAATTGTTTTATCAATATGAAATAGATGATTTGAGGTTGATTTTGTAGATATTTGTTAGATTATAGATCCTTATTTTGATTTTTGTGTGATGATTTTTCATAACCCTGGCTCCCAGAAGAATTTATACTAGATCGCATCCTGATCGCAACCCTCCTAAAATTGTATATGACCCTGAGAAACTGGTGAGAAAAATAACCCTTAGTGAGAGTCAAGGTAGTAATAGTCCCTTGTCTAGATTCAATTCTCCTCTGGAAAATACCCTTTTGTCAAGATCAAATTCTCTTCCAGAGAAGTTTGAAACTTTACAAGACATAGAATTTAATTTTCCTTTTCAGTAAAGTTTGTTTAGATCCAAATGTGAGGCTTTCATAGATCAAACTGTCATAGATAAAGCCATACTACAATAGTATATCTCTCAAGCCCAAGACCTTGAATAAAAACCTGATCTTGAACCTGTTGTGCTATACAACAACCCCCCATTTCTAAAAAACTTTTACACAATTTTTTTAATAAGAAATGGGTCCCTTTTAAAATAAACTTAGTGAGATTTGCGATTTGATAAATAAATATGGTATTGACCTCATTATAATAAAAACCTTTATCAAAAGGCCCAATGAAGGTAATCCATTTTGTAAAGCCTTTTGAATAAAGTATAAAGTGTTCCTTTGAAAAATATTATAAATAATTCTAGATTGCGATAAAGCGATCGGAGATTGCGTATTGCAATGACAAAGGGATACACATAAAGGAGTCCTCATCAAATCCTCCGATCTGATAAAGGTAATCGCAATCGGCAATCGGAGGTGTCATATGACAAAGAGCTAAAACACAAGCCAAACTCCCGATTGTGATCAATAAATAAGGCGTGCATCTCAAGAAGAAAACATTCATGAAAATGGTTTGCACGCATAAGTCTTTTAAAGTTAATGAATCAAACCAATTTAATGAAAACATACCTCGCCCTATTATAATATCACTTTATCGCACTCAGAGACATTCGTTTCAAGTGATGGAGCCTTACCCTTTTTAAACTCTCGATTGCGATTTGTGATTTATTGTCGATCGTTGATCGCGAAAATCCAAAGACACGCTTGAGATAATCATTCAATATATGATCGATGAGACAGGTATTTATGATATTTATTCATCATGATTGGCGGCTTGAAAGGCTATTAATTTCACAGTTAAAAATAAATCCTTCAAAGATTTCACTCGTGGTGGTTCTTGATTGCATTCGAATTATCATATGTCAACTGCCTTAATTTTGTTCATTTTCATATTGGATTTCAGTGGCAATATCCCTGTGTTACAATTTGTAATTGCTTGTGCAGATTTTCTTTGAACTCATGATTTCGGAGAAGATGGGAAAGAAATCTAAGAAGGCCAAGGAAATTTCTGTAGCTAAAGAACCAGAACCAAGCAAGAAGGGACTAATATCCGATACAACATGCCTTGGTCTAGGAAATGCAAGCTGGGAAAGCATCTACAATTTGATAGAAGCAGAGGAGCCTGAAGAAATGGAAGAGGAAGCCACAGCCGATTCCACCAGTAAATCAAAAAGAACTCTCAAAGAACTAGCCCATTCATACCTTCACAGGATAGTAGTTCGGGCCAAAATTTTGCCATACATTGATGTGGTTAGATGGGTCGTCGAGAAAATTCCAACTTTATACAGAACATTTTCCACGACTAATGGAAAAATATTCAGGTCATTTAAACTTGAATATCTCAGGAAAATGTACCATCTACCTCCGCCTGAGAAGTGCTATAACAAGGAATTCCTTGAAGCATTTACAAAAGAAAATGACTTGGAATCAGACCTGATCAGACACTGGAGGCATTTCCCAGAAAAACATAAGCACAAGTCATCGGGTAAGTTTTCTATTGACTCAGTAGCTTCTCCTTATTGCTATGCCGGCGCTATGATGTCTGGACTATGGGGACAACATGATTCTGCAATATTTACTATAGATATGGTCGCTTTAATGGAAGTTTTGATTCATGGTTCTGTTATGGATTGGGCAAATATTCTATCTGATAGAATAGCCACTCAAATATTAGAATACAGAAGGAAAGCGTATACAACTTCCCGGATCATCCCTCCTTTTTACTACAGTGCATATATTCTTGATATTATTTGTTTTAATTCTGAATACCCCGTACTCGGATGGAAGTGGACTTCCCAGGATCCTAATATTATTCGTATCTATCACAAATAGTTGTGGAAGGCCCACTATAAGAATCAATTGTACAGAATTTGCAATGGTTTTTTCCTACCTGTAAATTATTCTATCTCCAATAAGACTTCCCCTAGGATATCTCAGGAAGCAGCAATTGACATAACAGCAATGGGTAGCTGGTTCAGAGAAGAGAAATCCACTTATGTAAGGCTTTTTGGTAGTCTTATCAAACCCCATGTTCTTCCTCTATATGTTCTGATAAATTGTTAGCCCGAGAGTTAGCATATTAGATAAAAATTAAAGGAATGTCAAAAACCCTGAGGGATTCCAAGAAACATATGTGGCCTACATTTCCCCTACGGTGTGTCATTTTTACCTTACATGATTATAAGCATGCAGAGAAATAGGTAGAGAGGATTCAAATGCTAAATCTTGCCACCATTCTGAATAGGCAATTTGACCCAAGAAATGTTACCTATAACATTACTTCTCAAGCTAAACTTACCAGATTTGATCATGAAGATGATTTTGATGATTTGTTTGCTTCAGCTAAAATTTTTTATCAGGTTAAAGGATTGGTTCGTATCAAATATGGAGAAGAGGAAATAGAAAAATTCAATAGGTTGAGAGCCCAAAGGTTGCAAACTTTGCCTTTGGATCTATTAGCTACAACTCCAATCGTTCAGCCACAGAGTTAAAGTAAACAACAAGCTACTGATAATACTCCTGTAGTGGAGAAGGTTCCAAAAAAGGAAAAGTTGCCAGAGTAGGAGCAGAGACAAGAAGCAAGCAGCAGAAACCTTGATTCAAACATTTATGTTAATCCTAAACTAATCAAGGAATGGCAGCAATTTTATTCCATCATTAGTAATACTGAGAGCATTCAAGGATTCGGCACACCTGAGGTGACTACTACTCAGAAGTCAGTAATCAACATAGTTCCGACTAAAGGAACTAGTAGCCCATCCATGATTCATAAAGATGTAGAAATAATCCCTGAAAATCCCTTCGATGAAATTGTTTTACACATAGAAGAGATACCACCATTAGATATCTTCTATAGCCCTAAGCATAGGGTTGTAATCAAAAGACAAAGGAAAAAGAGGAAAATTGATCAATCTCTTCTTTTGACTTCACAAATGGAGATAACAAATATGGTATGGAGAAAAGAATCTAACCCTTCTGAAGATCTCACCAAACTTTCTCAGTACGCTGGAGTATATACAGCAGCCAGAATGGATAAAGCATCAGAGGTTAGTAATTTACTAAAAGAAAAAGACCAACCAATCAGTTTACTAGAAGCACAGGCACAGGAAAAACAACAGAACATAGAGCAACTAGAACAACAACTAGCAGCCCAGAAGCAACTAAATGGGCAGTTGAATGAACAATTACTCAAAGAAAAGCAAAGGATTGATGAGCAAGAAATTCATAAGCAACAGGAATTCATGAACTATTGCTTCTTGTGAAAGTATTTCTAAGTTAAAAGGCGAGATATGAATGTGATTCATATCACAGGAGACTCAAATGCATATGGTACTACTATCTATGTTTTTTCTTCATGCTTTTATGTGAATCAACATTTATTTATTTTTCTATTATTGATATATGTATATGTTCTTACAACAATTCTTTAACTGATCACTATGGAATGTTTAAGAGTTGTTATCTTTCATATATATGTGTGTCAGTAATATATAAATATTAGTGTGATAACATTATAATTATTACTTTGTTCAACTACTTGAACAAAGTAATTATCATATGAATGAATATTTTTATTTATGAGTAGAGTCATCTATATGCCTACTTGTTAATAAGAACCATCAAAAATTGCACTAGAAGAAAGACTTCCCAGGATAGATTATTTACTTTTATATTGTTGCATTTTATAATAGATCATTCATCATTCCCATTAGATATTAAAAAATTGATCACTTATCCATCCCACTTATAAATCATTGGGAAACTGGTCCCATTATATCTAGTCGGAGCCACCACACCAAACGGAAAAGGAGTTGCTTTAAGTTCCGGAACGAGTGGTTTTCTCTGATGTTGATGTAGCAATTTTCAAGGCATCAACATTTTTGGTGCTAAAAGGAGGGCATGAACTATGAATGGAAAGAAAATCAAAATCTATAATCCATTCTGAGAGTAAATCTCCCTCCACCTCACCTCTGACTTCTCCCTCACATGCTAAATCTCCAGTTTCTAAGCGAGAAGTTGAGGAAACAACAACCACTGCTCAACCCCAAAACATCTAAGATAAATCAACTCTAGAATCTCTTGAAGTACAGTCTATAATTCATAAACTTCAAGGATTCTCAATATCACCACAGAAATCTGAGTTATCTCAAGGTAGTGTGACTTCGCAATTCATTCCTTCTCATCCCCTCACCAGACATCAGAGTGAAAAACTTGGTATTGAACCTACTGAATTACCTTTTCCTGAAAGAAAAAGAGCAAGGAAGACAGCTGAAAAATCTGATAGTGAAACTTTCTCATCATCATCATCATCCATTTTATCTTCTCCATTGCAAATTCAACCATCCACTCCCCCGCCCTAGATTTTCATTCAACAGGGTACTCGAACTTCAACATCTTCTTCTCAACCATCTGGAACTTCAATATCTGCTCCTTCCCAACCATCTTGAACTTCATCTACACTGTCATCCATTATTAGCTCAACAATGGCACAAAACCTATGGAACAATCCTGGTGCAGTCAAAATGGCTGCGCCTTTGAACCCATTGCCGGCTCATCCCGAGCAATGGCTGCCAAAATTCAATACAGATGTAGGCGTTCAGGGAGATGAACACATAAACAACTTTATGTTGTCATTCAATTTAAAAGGAGTTACCGAAGAAGACGTGGTTGTCAGGCTTTTCCCGTATACCCTACAAGGATCAGCTGGGTCTTGGTTCTTTTTGTTACCATCAAGATCCATTACTAGTTGGAATATTTTCCAAGAGAAATTCTTAACTAAATATGGTGATGACAAATCCGTAGCAATGCTAATCAATGATCTCTCAAATCTTAAAACGAAATCTAGAGAGCCTATAAAAGAGTTCAATTCACGATTTAATAAACTCTTAAATAAGATTCCTATTGCCTCAAAACCTAGTGAACAGGTTAGAAGTGAACGGTACATATCAGCCTTACCTTCAAACATAGTTATCTTTGTGGATAGAGCTACAAAGCCTACTTTAGCGGAGAATATGAAAGAGGCAATTGCTGTGGAAAAGTGTATCATCGCCTTAGAAAAGAAAGTTTCTCTTGAAGATAGAAAATTTAGAAAAGTTACCTTCAAAGATGATTCAAAGAAGAAAATGGCTAAAGATCCATATGATATGGAAGGTCTCCAAAAAGTTCTAAAAACTATGTCAAATGAAATGATAGAAATTAAGAAACAAGTAGTTGAGACCTCAACTAAGAAGCCATTTAGAAACTTTAAGAAAACAGAATCAAAACCCCCTAATGCTATATCCAACACAGAGTCAAACCCCGAGAACGATGAAGAAGAATATATAGTCTTATCATCTGAAGAAACTTAAGAAGAGGAAGCTGTAGAATGTCATGGGATGTGGGACTTCATTTTACCCAATTCCGATACTAAAAATGAATAGGAATCTTTTCCAGTAAGTACTAGGAGTAAAGGAACTCCTGAACCCGTTCAAGCAACTCAGAAGAAAAGGAACATGGGTACTAATACTGAAGAAAGGGCTCCCACAAAGAAGTCTACAACGATGCCTACTCAAAATCAGTCATCAGCTTCTAATCCACCTTCATAATATAAAACATTAGTAGTTGTAGACTCTATGGATTACGACATCATTGAAGACATGAAGAAAATGAAAGAAAATATCACTATGTTTGAGCTTAGCAAGCTTAAACATCAACAAAAATTGTTTCTCAATGAATTAAATGTAGTACCTTCTTCTCCTCTTCCCAATCCTGTATTGTCCAAAGTTGCTAATGAGACAGGTAAGCCACTAGCTCGTATAGTAGAAGCTGTTGATGCTATTCTAATCTGAGATAGATCAAATTCCCATACTCCTCATTTTCTCTTGACCTACGAGATTTATAATATAAATATGCACAATTGCTTGATAGACTGAGGTGCTTCATCGAATATAATGCCAGTTTCAGTCTGTTCTAAACTGAATATTGAACCCCAAAAGTCTGTAGTGCATATTCTCCAGTTGGATAGAACTAAGGTCCAAGTATTAGGAGAAATCAACTCAGTTACCATTAGGTTATCAGCTAGCCCAAGAGTGGTTTAGAGAATTGATATACTAATTGCTGATATTCCTAAGTTTTATGGTTTGATTTTAAGTAGAGATTGGTCTGAGAAACTTCATGTTTACATTTCTACTGTTTTGTCTCACATGTGGCTTCCCTATAAAGGGAAGCCAAATCAGATCAAGATTGATCGGGAGAAACATATGACTCATACTATAACAGAGTTTGAACAAGAAAATCAACCTACAACATTCAACAATAATATTCTTGGTAACTACTCATCTGAATCATTCTTTGGTAATTTTAGTGCTCAATCATCACCTTTCTTAGTTAATAATTTCACATCTCAAATTGAAATTTTTTCCCAAACAGATACATCAAGGTGTGTTAAAATTGTTGAGGAAGTTGTAAATAAAACTGTAGATAAACTTTTATTTTGGTCATTATATTGTGATGGGTTTAAATCTAATGATGGTGCAAGAGCAGGATGTCTTTTAGTTAGTCTTGAAGGACAAAAGACTACGCTATCATGTAGATTAGAATTCGAGTGCACAAATAATACTGCTGAATATGAAGCATTGGTTCAAGGACTTTACAAAGCAATAAGTCTTGAGGTACAATATTTGAAAGTGTTCGGTGACTCTGAAATTGTTATAAAGAAAATCAAAAATACTATACATTGCCTTTTTAGTCACCTTAAACATTATCAATCCTTGGTACAAGACCTTGTATCTCATTTTCTAGAATTTAGTATTTCTCCCATTTCAAGATCTCAGAACTGAGCAGTATATTTACTAGCCAATGTTGCTTCTAATCTCCTTCCATCTAAAGATTACAATCCCAATAGACTTTCAGTAGAGTTAATTTTCATACCATCGGTTCCCGATAATGTCACTAACCGACGAGTATTCAATCATGATGATGACATTTTAAATTTCTTAACTTCTGATAAGTCCTATAATGATCAAATTATTGATGAAAGTAAGCATGATCTTCAAATGAAGAAAAAACTAGAAGAAAATTCAATACCTAAACTAGTGGTCATACTTGAATACCTTTATGACATCAAAGATAGGTTTAAACAGGTTACTAATTCAAAGCTTCAAAGTTTTACTTTAAGATTTGAATTAATAAATCTTGGCACCGAGGACAAGCCACAAAATATCAATCTGGGATTAGGACTCACTTCAGAAGAAAGATTTGCATTTATCAGGTTATTGAATAGATAAAAAAATATCTTCGCTTGGAATTATGATGACTTGAAAACAAATGATACTTCTATCATACATCATACAATTCCAATGATATATGAAGAAAAACCAGTATAGCAGAAATTAAGGAAAATTCATATGAACCTTGAAAGTCAGATAAAAGTTGAGTTAAACAAACTCTTAAAGGCTAAGATAAATTTTCCTATTAGACATTCAAATTGGGTGTCCAACTTAGTGCCCGTGAGAAAGAAGAATGGTGACATTAGAATTTTCATTGATTTCAGAAATCTTAATAAGGCAAGTCAAAAAAATAACTTCCCACTACCAACAATGGAGCAAACTCTGCATTCAGTAGCTGGTTCTGAATTAATGTCTTTATTAGATGGTTTTTCAGGGTATAACCAAATCTTGGTGCACCCCGATGATAGACTCAAGACTACTTTCAGAACTAAGTGGAGAACTTATGACTATCAAAAAATGCCTTTCGGTTTAATTAATGCTGGAGCTACCTTCCAAAGAGAAATAGATATAGCATTCAGAGGTCTGATTAATAAGTCAGTAGTTGTCTATTTGGATGACATTACTGTCTTCTCTATGAAAACAACAAACCATTTACATGATTTGAAACAAATCTTTGAACGCTGTAAAAGGTATGGGATTTCACTGAATCCTAAGAAATCATTTTTTGCTCTTGACCAAGGTAAGCTCTTGGGGTTCATTGTTTCAAAAGATGGTATTTATATCGATCCAAATAGAATCAAAGATATTTCTGATATTCCATTTCCACATAATAAACAATCAATGCAATCTTTTTAGGTCAAATAATTTTTGTAAAAATATTTGTTCCAGATTTTTCACAGATTGTTTCACCATTACAAATCATGATCAAGAAAAAATCAGTGTTTAAATGGGGGCATATAGAAAGGGAGGCTTTTGATTCAATCAAGCAAGAAATCATAAATGATCCTGCATTAAACACTCCTAATTTTTCAAATCATTTTACTTTATATACTCTAGCATTTGATTTATCTTATGCAATAGTACTGACGCAAATCAATGATCAAAACTTGGAAGCACCAATATCATTTTATAGTTGAATCTTCAAGGTGTTGAGCTTACTTACTCTGAAGTTGAAAAGAAAGCCTTTGTTGTATTCAAAGCTATTAAAAACTTTAGGCCCTTTCTCTTAAAGGCTCACACAAAAGTTATAGTCCATTTTTCAGCAGTAAGACAATTGCTAATGCAAAGGGAATTGGGAGAAAAAAAGGCAAACTAGGTCACGACATTACAAGAATATGATTTGGACATTAGACCAGCAAAGATTGTCAAATGCCAAGGTTTTTGCAGGTTGTTAGCAAGAGCTTCTAATATTTAGGAACATGAAGGTACCAACAATATTGAAGAGATCAATGAGATAAGTACCATCAATTCTGAATCCCAATAGGCAGATTTAATATTTTATTTGAAAAATGGATATGCTCCTTCTAATATTTCCTATAAAAGTAAACGTGTCATAAGACTGAAAGATAAAAATTCATAATTGTTGATGATGTGTTGTTTAGACAGAATTATGATTTGATTTTGTTAAGATGCGTAGAAAAACCTGAAGCTCAAAAGGTCTTGCAGGAATTACATGATGGTCCAGCAGGAGGACATTTTGGAGCTGATACAACAGCTCACAAAATTATTCATGTTGGGTATTATTTTCCCACCTTATTTAAAGATACTCATGAGGATGTAAGTAAATGAAGAACATATCAAACTACCAGTGGAAGACAAAGAAAGCCAACTTTTCCTTTGTAACCAGTCAACATTGAGCAACCTTTTGAACAATGGGGATTGGATATCATTGGACGAATTATTCCACATTCATCTAAACATCACAGGTATATCCTTACAACTACAGATTACTTTACTAAGTGGGTAGAAGCAATTCCTTTGAAGACAGCAAACTCTAAGGCAATCATTGAATTCATAGACCAATTCATCATTACCAGGTTTGGTGTCCCAAATGCTCTTATTTTATAATGCATCTTATTTCTCAGAGAACTATTGATCAGAATCATAAAAATTGGCATAAGTGTTTGATATTTGCATTATGGGCAGACCATATAACACAGAAGGCCTCAATAGGCACTTCTCCATTTAATTTGGTGTATGGAAAGAAGGCTGTCATACCAGCAAACCTAGTACTTCCATCACTAGCCTTAGTCTAGTTTATTGAAGAAAATCCATCATCTTCTATCCAATTGAGACATAATCAAATCCTGAAATTAGAAGAAGAAAGGGAGAAAGCCAAAAATATACATGTGAAGCATCAACAAATTATTAAGTCTTCTTTTGATACAACTTCCACTGGCTCAAAACTTTTACAAGTTGGTGATCTTGTTTTGAAATGGGACAAAGCCCATGAGGATAAAGGAAAACACACTAAATTTTAGAAAATGTGGCTCGTACCATTTCAAATCAACGAGAAGATAGGCCCATCAACATTGATATTGGAAGATCTATCAAGAAAGAGAGATTCTTTTCCTATCAATGGGCTTATTTTGAAATACTTCTTCACTTGAGGAGGTAACCCCTTCTCACCCTGTAAATATTCAATTTTCAGCTATATTTGTGTGAATAATTGGTTTAGTTTCTCTCTTGGAAAACAAAGTTTTAAATAGCCCTCTATTGGTTTTTTTTACTATTTTGAAAAGGTTACTTAAAAGGAAAATAGTGTTAATATTTACTTTTGATAGATGGAAGCCTTGAAAGAAAAGAAGAAAGTTCTAGGAAATTAGGTATAATTAAACTCTGAAAACCCTTTTTATTTTTGCAAAATCTTCTCAAAACTTGAAAATACTGTAAATCATTCTAAGTTTTAAAGCCTAAAAAAGGTCATCAATACAAAGCAAAGACTGATCCAATCTTAGCATCTTCAACTCTTAAAATTGTCATCCATGATTCTCTTAAGGAGTAAATTATTCACTGCATCCATAAATGTTTACGATTTTTCAGAGTGTAATTCTAAAATATATTTGATATAAGAGATAAGAGGTCTCATCACGAGCTTTCTTAACATGATCATAGGCGACTAGTTCAACTGACATTAGCACCACTGCATATCAAAACAGGGTAATGGCTTATAATTATAAGACAATGGGTCTCATCACCAAACCAAGACAATGGATTTTTATCTTACAAAATAAAGAAATAAGGAAAAGAGAAAAATGCAATACAAAATATGTGGAAACATATCTTTTGGATTCATTCTTTTAAATTATACTCTTAAATGGATGGGACAATGAATGATTAAATGGTTAAAAGGTAACCCTATCGAGACTATAAACGTTTGCTAGTAGCAGTGGCTCTACCTGTGACAAAGGAGTCATTATATAAGCTAAGTTGGAGAAGTCTCTTGTTTTATCATTATAAACCAATAAAGGTTTACTTAAACTTAGAATGTATGTAATTTTGAGATGAGAATGAGATAGCAAAAATAGCTTTCCTTATATTCAGAGTTTATGATTACCTAGTTATATTAGATTTTCTCTATCCACTAAGGTTTTTAGATTAAGAAGATTAAAATATTACATTACTTTCTTGGAGATAACTGCTTCTTCTAGTGAATCACCAATTGTTGTGCTATACAACAACCCCCCATTTCTAAAAAACTTTTACACAAAATTTTTAATAAGAAATGGTACTGCATTTACAATGTATGTTTTCTTCTTAAGTCTGATTGAGAAATTCTTAAATGCTTTTCAATACATGCTGAAGCACACCTTTTCTCCATTCCATAATTTAATTTAAAGATCTAGTAAATCTAGCTAGCTTGCCCCAGTGATTACTCCTTTAAAATTTTGGTGCAACACCCAGTTTTATTTGACTCCATAGCCCAATGGAAAGAAATTAATTTTCTCAAATCAACCAACCAATCAACCAAATTCAAACAAACAACCAAGCATAATCATAACTAGTCTAAAATCAACCTAAAAACCAACTTAAATCATAAAGAGAGAGCCCTCTCTAATGCTGGCAGGGCTAGATCCTAACATTCAAAAGTGATTTGATGTTTTCCAATGTATTTACTCCCACAACTTCAAAAATACAGAATGATAACATAGTGGAAACCATAATGAGGGCGAATACATTTTAATCCAAAATGTTATTATTCCCTAGTTTGAAAATCAGTATTTCAGTAAGTAATTGTTGTATCAATATGAAATACATGATTTTAGGTTTCTTTTGTAGATATCTATTATATTGTAGATCCTGATTTTGATTTTTGTGTGATGATTTTTCATAGCCCTGGCTCCCAAAAGAATTTATACTAGATCTCATCCTGATCCCAACCCTCCTAAAATTATATATGACCCTGAGAAACTGGTGAGAAAAATAAGCTTTACCGAGAGTCAAGGTAGTAATAGTTCCCTGTCTAGATTCAATTCTCCTCTTGAAAGTACCCCTTTGTCAAGATCAAATTCTCTTCCAGAGAAGTTTGAAACTTTACAAGACATAGAATTTGATTTGCCTTTTCAGTAAAGTTTGTTTAGATCCAAATGTGATGCTTTCATAGATCAAAATGTCATAGATAAAGCCATACTGCAACCATATATCTCTCAAGCCCAAGACCTTGAATAAAAACCTGATCTTGAACCTGTTGTGCTGTATAATAACCCCCCATTTCTAAAAAACTTTTACACAAAATTTCTAATAAGAAATGGGTCCCTTTTAAAATAAACTTAGTGAGATTTGTGATTTGATAAATAAATCTGGTATTGACCTTATTATAAGAAAAACCTTTATCAAAAGGCCCGATGTAAGTAATCCATTTTGTAAAGCCTTTTGAATAAAGTATAAAGTGTTCCTTTGAAAAATATTATAAATAATTCTACATTGAGATAAAGCGATCGAAGATCGTGTATCGCAATGACAAAGGGATACACATAAAAGAGTCCTCATCAAATCCTCCGATCTGATAAAGGTAATCACAATCAACAATCGGAGGTGTCATATGAAAAAGAGCTAAAACACAAGTCAAACCCCCAATTGCAATCAATAAATAAGGCACGCATCTCAAGAAGAAAACATCCGTGAAAATGGTTTGCACACATAAGTATTTTAAGGTAACTAATTTCACGAAAACATACCTCGCCCTATTATAATATCACTTTATCGACAATTGGAGATATTTGTTGCAAGTGATGGAGCCTTACCCTTTTCAAACCCCTTATTGCGATTTGCGATTTATCGCTGATCACCGATCAGGAAAATCCAAAGACACACTTGAGATAATCATTCAATATAAATGAGAAGAGTATTTATGATATTTATTCATCATGATTGGTGGCTTGAACAACTATTAATTTCACAGTTAAGAGTAAATCCTTCAAAGATTTCACTCGTGGTGGTTCTCGATTGAGTCTGACTTATCATATGTCAACTACCTTAATTATGTTCATTTTCATATTGGATTTTAGCGGCAATATCTCTGTGTTATGGTTTGTAATTGCCTGTGCAGAGTTTCTTTCAACTCATGAATCCGGATAAGATTCAGAATAAATCTAAGAAGGCCAAGGAAACTCCTGTAACTAAAGAACCAGAACCGAGCAAGAAGGGACTAATATCAGATACAACATGCCTCGGTCTGGGAAATGCGAGCTGGGAAAGCACCTACAATTTTATAGAAGCAGAGGAACTCGAAGAAATGGAAGAGGAAGCCACAACCGATTCCACCAGTAAATCAGAAGGAACTCTCAAAGAACTGGCATGTTCATACCTTCACAAGATAGCAGCGTGGGCCAAAATTTTTCCATACACTAATATGGTTAGATGGGTCGTCGAGAAAATCCAAACTTTAGATAGAACATTTTCCATGGCTGATGGAAAAATATTCAGGTCATTTAAACCTGCAGATCTCAAGCAAATGTACCATCTACCTCCGCCCGAGAAGTGCTATAACAAGGCATTCCTGGAAGCATTTTCAAAAGAAAATGACTTAGAATCAGACCCAATTAGACATTGGAAACATTTCCCAGAAAAAAAACATAAGCACGAGTCATCGGGTAAGTATTCTATTGACTCAACAGCTTCTTCTTATTGCTATGATATGTATACTATGGGGACAACATGATTCTGCAAGATTTACTATAGATATGGTTCCTTTAATGGAAGCTACGATTCATGGTTATGTTATGGATTGGGAAAATATTCTATCTAATAGAATAGCCACTGAAATACTAGAATACAGAAGGAAAGTGTATACAACTTCTTAGATCATCCCTCCTTTTTACTACAGTGCATATATTCTTGATATTATCTATTTTAATTTTGAATATCCCGTACTCGGATGGAAGTGGACTTCCCAAGATTCTAATCCTATTCATATCTATCACAAATAATTGTGGAAGGCCCACTATAAGAATCACTTGTACATAATTTTCAATGGTTTTGTCCTACCTGTATATTATTCTATCTTCATTAAGCCTACCCCTAAGATATCTTAGGAAGTAGTAATTGAACTAACAGCAATAGGTAGCTGGTTCAGAGAAGAGAAATTCACTTATATAAGGCTTTTTAGTAGTCTTACTAAACCCCATGTTCTTCCTCTATATGTTCCTGATAAACTGTTAACCTGAGAGTTAGCATATCAGATAACGGTTGAAGGAATGTCAAAACCCTGAGGGATTCCAAGAAACACATGTGGCCTACATTCCCCCTACGGTGTGACATTTTTACCTTACATGATTATAAACAGGCAGAGAAAGAGGCAGAGAAGATTCAAATGCTAAATCTTGCCACCATTCCAAACAGGCAATTTGACCCAAGGAAGGTTTCCTATAACATTAATTCTCAAGCTAAACTTACCAAATTTCATCATGAAGATGATTTCGATAATTTGTTTGTTTCATCTGAAATATTTTATCGGGTTAAAGGATTGGTTTGTATCAAATATGGAGAAAAGGGACTAGAAAGTTTCAATAGGCTCAGAGCCCAGAGGTTGCAAACTCTACCTTTGGATCTATTAGCTACAACTCCAACAGTTCAGCCATAGAGTCAAAGTAAACAACAAGCTGTCGATAATACTCCTGTAGTGGAGAAGGAGAAGAGACAAGAAACAAGTAGCAGACACCTTTATTTAGGCATTTATGTTGATCCTAAACTAATCAAGGAATGAAAAAAAATTGATTCCATCATTAGTAATACTGAGAGAATTCAAGGATTCAGCACACCTGAGGTGACTACTACTCAGAAGTCAGTAATCAACACAGTTCTGACTGAAGGAACTAGCGGCCCACCCATGATTCATAAAGATGTAGAAATAATCCTTGAAAATCCCTCCGATGAAATTGTTTCACATAGAAGAGATACCACCATTAGATGTCTTCTATAGCTCTAAGCATAGGGTTGTAATCAAAAGACAAAGGAAAAAGAGGAAAATTGATTAATCTCCTCTTTTGACTTCACAAATAGAGATAACAAATGTGGTATGGAGAGAAGAAGTTAATCCTTCTTAAGATCTCACCAAACTTTCTTAGTATGCTAGAGCATATACAACAGCCACAATGGATAAAGCATCGGAGGTGAGTAATTTACTAAAATAAAAATACCAAGCAATCAGTTTGCTAGGAGCATAGGCACAGGAAAAACAACAGAAGATATAATAGCTAGAACAATAATTGGCAGCCTAGAAGCAGCTAAATGACTAGTTGAATGAGCAATTGCTCAAAGAAAAGTAAAGCCTTATGAGCAAGCAATTCATAAGCAACATGAATTATCCAAAGCATTGAGTAACTTGCAATCATTAAATGAACATCTGAGTAAATCAAAGGAAGAAAAAATTGCTCAACAAACAGTTTAGATAGAAAGATTCAAGGAATATCCCCAAGTGGGAGAATTTAGATCGGAGGCTCTACCATTATCTAGACAGTTGAGCCTATGTTGGGTCCCTATAATACTAGTGATTACCCCATTACTCTTGTAGTTATACCCCTTATTTATATTGTTGTGCCCCTATTACCCCCATATTGTTATTTCTATGCCCCATAGAATTCCTCTATTGTTATTTTTGTGGCTTTATATTATTATTGTTAGGTCGGTTGGATTATATTGTGACTCAGACTCCTATATATAGAAAGGAGGTTTTGTCATTTGTGTCATCCAAGAATTTTTCATTTATGTAATGTAAAGGAGGTTTCCCCTCGAAGAGGCTGAATTCTAAGGCGTTGATCTATCTTTTCTATCTTTTCTTGAGCTGGTTTCATAACATTTGGTATCAGAGCTTTGGATTCTAGGGTTTCGCTGCTCCAAACAGGTCATCGTGGCATTTTCACTATAAATTTTTTCTGTGACGTTTCAAAAGTCGCAAAAAAAACCCATTTGAGAAGAAATCGTGCTGAACCTTGGGTCCAAATTTCAGAGCTTTTCGCGTGATATTTGCGGAGATATGATCTGAGGAAGTTGGTCTTTTTGCAGACTCCTGAATTACATTCAAAACAGGTGACTTGGGGAAAATCGTCATAACTTTCTCTCTGGGAATTGGATTGAAATTTCGTAAGAAGGTACAGAAAGAGGATGGACTGTAGTTTCTTGTATGTGTGTTTTAGATCCAAAGGTTGAAACAGTGACTCGTGGCACGTCGTACAAGTTCGCTCTACTGAACTAGTCTAAAAGCAAGTCACTGTGGGAGATTTCACATAACTCTTCCTTGGAGAATCCAATTTGGGTCAGACTTGTGGCATTGGAAAGAGGACACAGAAGGCTACTACAGGTCGCAATTTTAGAATTGGATGATCCGAAATTACAGAGATACATCAGATTCAATATCAGGCTTCTATAAAGTGAAAAAAGGTGTGTAGTTTTTTTTTTAAATTTTTGTGTAAGCTTGGTTTAACAGAATTCAAAGGGCATAGTAAAGCATTATTATCAGTAACTGATGCCCCGAGGAAAGAAAATGCAAACACCTAGTAAGGAACCTGAAAGCTCTAGCATGACTCATGAAGAAGAGGAAGAAATGCTACATGATATATCAAAATTACAAGAACAAGTGCAACAAATGTCACGCTCACAAAAGCTAACAGAAGCTAAGATAAATGGCGTGGAATCTAAGATAAATGGCGTAGAATCTAAGATAAAGGGCATGGAAGCGAAGATGGATGATTCAAAGACAGATTTGAAGATAGATTTGAAGACAGACATGGAAGAATTGAAGAAGTTGCTACAAGAAAGGGTCACTAATGGTGAAAAGGTAGTAAAGGAAACTCATGATGAGAACAAAAGAAATGTTAATCATGATTCCATAGATGCTAATGTTGGATCGAAGAATCACCATATTCCAAAAATCGATATGAGGAAGTTTGATGGCAAGGATCCCGCCACATGGATATTACAGATGGAGCAATTCTTCGATCTCAATAATGTGCAAAACGCACAAAAGGTACGTATGGCAACTGTATATTTGGAACCAAATCAGTTTGTATGGTATCAATGGCTTTTCTCTCGTAAACAATTTATCACTTGGGCAATTTTTACGGAAGAATTGATAGCACATTATGAAGATACAAAAAGCAACACTTTTTTTAGCCAATTGATAAGTCTCAAACAAAAGGGTTCAGTAATGGAGCACATTGAGGAGTTCCAAAAATTGAACATAAGGGTAAAAGATATTCCAGAGGAGCATAGGATTGATGTGTTCATAGGGTCTTTAAAGGATAATATCCAACATGATGTTCGCCTTTGGGAACCTGATTCATTAGAGAAGGCATTCAGGTTAGCAAGAAAAATGGAAAGCAAAATATGGCAACCAGGAAGCATACCACTCACAACTATAAAGATGGAAGTGTTGTTGCCCCTAGTCTTCCACAACCTATAAGGTTGACACCACAACAATTGGAAGAAAAAAGAGCAAAAGGGCTTTGTTACAGTTGTGATAGCAAATACACTAAAGGTCATAAGTGTGCTGAGAAGAAATTATTCTACATAGATTGTGAAGAGGAAGAAGAAAAGGAGCAAGAAAGGTCAAAAGAAGAAGATATACTCCAGGAACAAAGCCTAGATGAAGAACAAATAAATCCGACCATATCTTGTAATGCATTGGCGGGAATTACCACTCCTCAAACCATCAAGATAGAAGGACAAATCAAGAAGAAAAAGGTAATAGTGTTGATTGATTCAGGAAGCACCCACAATTTTATTCATTGTAGGGTAGCAAAAGAATTGAATTGCTTCCTATATCCAGCACCAGAGTGTCAAGTGATGATTGCAAATGGAGGAACAATAAATTGCTCTGGAAAGTGCCATAATATCAAGCTATCCATGGGAGAATATGTATTGACTAGCCCAATGCTTTCCATTCCAATGGGAGGTGCTGATGTTGTACTAGGAGTCCAATGGCTACAATCCTTGGGTACAATAGCTTTTAATTTTCAAGAACTTTTCATGAAATTTTCTGTGGAAGGAAAGGAAGTTGAATTAAGGGGTATTGCAGGGAAACCAGGAAAGATAATCAGCTCTAATGGCATGACAAAGCTTCTAAAAAAGGAGCAAAGAGGTGTAATTGCACAATTATGTTCGCTAGATGTTTCCACATTGGAATCATCTATTTCTCCAGATCTCCAAAAAGTCCTGGACAATCATTCCAAGGTATTTGAGACTCCCAAAGGTCTCCCACCTATGCGTGATCATGATCATGCTATTCATCTGATTCCAGGAAGTGTTCCTCCAAACATCAGGCCGTACAGATATCCCTATGTCCAAAAAAGTGAAATTGAACGTATGGTTGCAGAAATGCTAGAGGCTGGTATAATTCAACCAAGTCAAAGTTCTTTCTCAGCTCCAGTAGTATTGGTGCACAAGAAGGATGGATCATGGCGCATGTGTCCGGATTATAGGGAGCTCAACAAGCTCACTATTAAAGATAAGTTCCCCATTCCTGTTATTGATGAATTACTGGATGAATTGCATGGATCAATTTACTTCACCAAGTTGGATCTTCGTTCGGGATATCATCAAATCAGAATGAAGATTGAAGACATTCCGAAAACGGCATTTAGAACTCATGAGGGTCATTATGAATTTTTGGTCATGCCTTTTGGCCTTACCAATGCACCTTCAACATTTCAAGGTTTGATGAATTCAATTTTCAAACCATTCCTTAGAAAATTTGTGTTAGTATTTTTTGATGATATACTAATCTACAGCAAGTCTTGGAAGGATCATGTTGAACATGTTGACAGGGTGCTACAACTATTGGAGGAGAAACAATTATATGCAAAAAGATCCAAATGTTTCTTTGGAGTCCAGGAGGTGGAATATTTGGGTCATATTGTATCTCATGAAGGAGTTAAGGTAGACCCTAGCAAAATTAAAGCCATTAAGGAATGGAAAATCCCCACATCCATAAAGCATCTGCGAGGATTTCTTGGGTTGACAGGGTATTATCGCAAGTTTGTTAAGAATTATGGGAGAATAGCAGCACCTCTAACAACATTATTGAAGAAAGATTCATTTTCATGGACTCCGGAAGCAACAAAGGCCTTTGAACATCTTAAAGAGGCAATGTGCCAAGCACCGGTCTTAGCTACACCGGACTTCACAAAAACCTTTATTGTGGAATGTGATGCTTCAGGAAATGGAATTGGTGTTGTTCTAATGCAAGATGAAAGACCCATTGCTTTTGAAAGTCGTCCAATCAAGGGAAAGTTTTTAAGCAAAGCTATTTATGAGAAGGAAATGTTGGCAATACTCCATGCACTTAAGAAATGGCGACCCTACCTAATGGGAAGACACTTCAAGGTAAAAACGGATCATGATAGCCTTAAATACTTTTTAGAACAAAGATTATCCTCTGAAGAGCAACAAAAGTGGGTCACAAAGATGTTGGGTTATGACTTTGAAATCATCTACAAAAAAGGGAAGCAAAATGTGGTGGCAGATGCACTCTCAAGAAAGGATGAGGATGTGGAAGCATTGTTGTGTGCCATTTCTATTATCCAACCAGATTGGATAAACGAAGCAAGGGAGGAATGGAAGAATGACGAAGAAGTGTGGGCACTTATTCGAAAGCTACAACAAGATTCCAGTACTTCTGATACATTTAGCTGGAAAAATGATTCGTTATGGTACAAAGATCGCTTATACCTCTGTAAGAATTCCCAGCTAAAACAAAAGATTCTTATGGAATTGCACACTTCTCCCTTAGGAGGGCACTCAGGATTTTTAAAAACTTACCACAGGGTTAAGAAGGAATTTTTTTGGGATGGCCTTAAATCAGATATTCAAAAGTTTGTGGCGGAATGTTTGGTTTGCCAGCAAAATAAAGTTGAAACAATTAAGACACCGGGTCTATTACAACCTTTATCCATTCCAAGCCAACGTTGGGAGGAGGTTTCAATGGATTTTATCACAGGTTTACCCAAGTCTGAGGGAAAGAGTGTCATCATGGTGGTAGTTGACAGACTTACCAAGTATGCACACTTTTGTGCATTATCACATCCATTTAAAGCCAGTACAGTTTCTACTGCATTTATGGAAACAGTTCAAAAGCTACATGGAAACCCAAAGATTATTGTAAGTGACAGAGATCCCATTTTCACTGGAAATTTTTGGACAGAATTATTTTCTTGTCTTGGTACTCAGTTAGCTCATAGCTCATCTTATCATCCTCAATCTGATGGGCAAACTGAGATAGTAAACAAATGTTTGGAAGGATATCTTCGTTGCTTTGTATCTGATAAACAGACACAATGGGTCAAATGGTTGCCTCTAGCTGAATGGTGGTATAACACTTCCTTCCATACAGCAACAAAAATGACCCCATTTATGGCACTTTATGGGTATCAACCACCATCCATCACATCATATTTAAGAGAAAATTCTAAGGTTCAGGCAGTGGAACATCACATCGAACATCAACAACAAGTCCTCCAACTCTTAAAGGATAACCTCGTGTTGGCACAAAATAGAATGAAACAACAGGCAGATCAACATCGCAGTGAAAGAAGTTTTGATGTAGGTGATTGGGTATTCCTACGGCTACAACCATATAAGCAAATGTCCCTAAAGCAAGCTAAGAAGGATAATAAATTATCACCAAAGTATTATGGTCCGTACAAGGTGTTGCAAAAGATTGGTACTATGGCATACAAATTGGAGCTTCCTGCAGCTTCTCGATTGCACCCAGTTTTCCATGTTTCATGTTTAAAGAAGGTTATAGGTGACAAGCTCCCAATTCAAACAATATTGCCAGAACTTGATGAGGAAGGAAAAATTATATTGGAACCGGAAGCAGTCACAGAAACAAGAACTCGACAGCTACAAAATCGATCAATTTCAGAGTATCTTATCAAGTGGAAGAACTTATCCGCTGAAGATTCCACATGGGAGGATGAGAATTTTATGCAGAAGTATCCAGAACTACTCAAGTGTTGAGGACAACACTTTTTTGAAGGAGAGGGGCATGTTGGGTCCCTATAATACCAGTGATTACCCCATTACTATTGTAGTTATACCCCTTATTTATATTGTTGTGCCCCTATTACCCCCATATTGTTATTTCTGTGCCCCATAGAATCCCTCTATTGTTATTTTTGTGGCTTTATATTATTATTGTTAGGTCGGCTGGATTATATTGTGACTCCTTAGACTCCTATATATAGAAAGGAGGTTTTGTCATTTGTATCATCCAAGAATTGTTCATTTATGTAATGTAAAGGAGGTTGCCCCCTCGAAGAGGATGAATTCTAAGGCGTTGATCTATCTTTTCTATCTTTTCTTGAGCTGGTTTCATAACAGCCTATTATGTCATAATATCTCACTGGTACTTCCTCTATGTGAAATTTCATCATCCATGGTTGACAAATTAGTAGATGCGACACTAGACTTGGAAAAAGCAGATGAAAGATTAACAAATTTTCTCTCTTAGCAAGAATCTAAAGAGGGAAAAGCTGCTAATCGACCACAAATTCTGGAATCACATAAAGAAATTCTATTTAATAAATGGAAATCTCAGCTAATGAAGGTAGAAAGAGTGACATCAAGATGCAGATCGGCAACCAACATCCTAATTGAGTTAATTAATAAGAGTCTTTATTTATCAAATTTAATAACAAAGTGTTCTCTAGGGAAACTTCCACCAGTAAAAGCATTAGAACAGACGTGGAAATAGGAGCTGGAGCAGAGGGAAAGATTGATCGCAGGTATTCAAAGTTTAACATGGGAAACCTTTTGGTTTTTCCTTGTCAAACCATATAGTCAGTGGACATCGATGAAATGCCTCACCGATGCAATTGGCCATATGATTCCCGAACTTAATGATACCACATACACCACTCAGTTATACTCACACATGAGTCATCCACCAGAACTTCAACTGATGCTTGCCATTTGTCAGCTCCAATCACAAGATGATCAGCCAATACAGTGAAACATTTTTGACCGACTGCAGCATGCCTATTTCCATATGATTTTCACATTTTTGGTGATTTGGTTATACCAGAGCATAGCATACTTATTTCATAGTTTGTTAGTTTAAGTAGTATTTATAGACCCTTTCATGTCTTTAGAAAGGGTCCTCAAATTTTTGTATTAAGACTTGGATAAGAAGTTGCACTATTGTGCTTCTGATATATTTATTTTTATAAAAATTGGACCTAAATTCTAAGTTTTGATGAAGAATGCTTTTATGTGATATGCACTATTGCTTCTTGTGAAAGTATTTCCAAGTTAAAAGGCAGGATATGAATGCGATTGATATCAGAGGAGACTCAAATGCATATTGTACTACTATCTGTGCTTTTGCTTCATGCTTTTATGTGAATCAACATTTATTTATTTTTCTATTATTGAAATATGTATATGTTCTTACAACAATTCTTTAACTTATCACTATTGAATGTTTAAGAGTTGTTATCTTTCATATATATGTGTGTTAGTAATATATAAAGATTAGTGTGATAGCGTTATAATTATTACTTTGTTCAACTACTTGAACAAAGTAATTATCATATGAATGAATATTTTTATTTATGAGTAGAGTCATCTATATGCCTAGTTGTCAATAAGAACCATAAAAAATTGCACTAGAAGAAAGACTTCTTGGGATAAATTATTTACTTTTGTATTGTTGCATTTTAGAATAGATCATTTATCATTCCCATTAGATATTAAAAAATTGATCACTTATCCATCCCACTTATAAATCATTGGGAAAATGGTCCCATTATATCCAGTCGGAGCCACCACACCAAACGGAAAAGGAGCTGCTTTAAGGTCCAGACTGGGTGGCTTCCCCCGATGTTGATGCAACAATTTTCAAGGCATCAACAGAACCTTTACAATAATTTTACAAATTACAAGGCCTAGTTTTAGTGTTGGACCAAGCTATAGAGAAGCTTTCATTCAAAAATATGTTGAATTCTCTGCTTTGACTATTGCAACAAACTCTTTATCTAGTCAGTCCTCTTAGTCTGTACATTTATAGCCTCCTAGTCCTACTCATTCTATAGTTTCAACTTCCTTGTCTGTGGATTCTCAAACTACTATACCTACTATCCCTGTAGTTATCCAAACTACACCTCCACTAGGTCCATCCTCAACTCAATCTACCAGGATAGTTATGGAAGGAAGGTATGCACCCTTGGTGTTACCAGGCTATCTAAATGATATTCCCGCAGATTATCCATCCAAAATTGTGACCTTTGACAATACTAGTGCTTATACTGCCCAATAACATGTGGATAGGATGAATGATGTGTTTTACCTCCAAGAAGTGGATGAGGCCGATGTTAAAATGAGATTATTTCCCCAAATCTTAGGAGGTGATGTGAAGAAGTGATTTAGGGGTTTACCTGCAGGAAGCATATCCAATCTTACTGCTTTCCATCAAGATTTTCTAGCTAGATGGGAGATCAAGAAGAACTCACTACAACTACTAAACGAATTAAAAAGAAAACCCAATGAAACTGCGGAAGAGTATTGTGAAAGATTCAATATTGTTTACAATGCCATCCCACAAGACATCAAGCCCTCTCTTGGCCTAGACTTGATTGATTTTCCAGATGATTTCGATGTAGTTATGGAATACCAACTGAGGGAAAGAGACCCGACAATTTTGTAAGAAATGCAAGCCAACTTAATTAAAGTTGAAGCCAACATCTTGGCCAAAAAATCGAAATTGAAGTATGAACACAGAATAACCATAAAAGAAGAACCTTCTACTTTTGTTATTGACCATAAGATTGATAACCTAGTCAGAGTAGTGAATCAAATGATGCAAAGAGTGAATCTCAATGAACAAAATCAAACAAGTCAAAACCAAAATGTTCAACAAAGTAGAAACCAAAATTTCAGAAGAAATACTTCCCAAATTAAAAAAAGAGAGCAAAAGGGACTAGATCGGCAAATTCGACCTCCTTTTCAGGAAAATTACATGGAAGATGAGGGGAATATTGTGGAAGTTTTGGATGATAACCAAATTAATTTTTTAGGGGTTCATGAAGATGAAACAATTTTCCTCACTCAAGAGGAACGAGAACTTTTTCTTATTGCCCAACTTGAAATGGATTCTGAAGAGTCAGAGGAATACAAAAAATTATATGAAAATGCTATAATAGAAGATCATAGGTAGTATAATATTAGATGTAAGAAAAATGAAGATACTGCTAATAATAAGAGTGTTGAAATTCTTGTTAAAAAGCTCTCTGATTCTAAGCGAAAGAAAACAACAGAAAACCCCCGTAAGAAAACCAGATAAACTCTTGGAAAAAAGCCTTCAAAACCTGTTACAAAAAAAGACAATTGGTACTTCTTCTATAAATACTCGAACTAATCTACCCTCTACCAGCCAACAAACTGAACTAGCCACAAGACTAGTTGCTAATAAGTCTAATTCTTCAAATCTGTTTAAAAATCAAACACCGTTCAGTATATAAAATGAACTTTCAAAGTTGAAAATTATTATCCCCTTAAATGAATTAGTCAACAACAATGCATACAAGACTCAAGTCCTAAAGGCATTAAACATTGGGGAGAAAACTAATGATGTAAATTTGAGTGATGATCAACCTGAGCTCCTATTTGGGCCCGAGTTAGAAGGCAAACAACAAGGAGGAGTCCCTCCATTTTATGTCAGTTTTCATATTCATCATAAAATACTTCATAATTCTATGCTAGATTCAGGTGCATCTCATAATCTAATGCCCAAATTAGTCATTGAGAAACTAGGACTAGATATCACTAGACAATACAAAGATTTGTATTCCTTTGACTCTAGCAAAGTCATGTTCCTAGGTCTTATCAAAACATGTGTGTCACTTCAGCCCAAATCCCTGCTAAAAGTCTAGTGATGGATATAGTTGTTGCAGACATTCCTCCAAAGTATGGCATGTTGTTGTCACACTCATGGGGAGAAAAATTACAAGGAACCTTGCAAATGGACATGACTTATTCCACTATACCAGTGTTTTGTCAACAAAGAAGACTGTATAGGGAAACCTTAATGAAGTATATTGTCAGGAGCCAAGATAAACCACATAACTACCCTCTTTACTCTGTCCATTCTGAACTAGAATCCTTCATTCTTTACAATGATGAGGGCATTGATGCATAGGTCACCTAGGAAGAAAATGATATTGATGAAAAAGACATTAGACTCTAATTATTCAACAAAACACTGAAACTAAACCTTTTTGGAACATGAGCTTTGATGGCTCGTGTAGCAAAGTAGGTTCAGGGATAGGTGTTTGGGTGTCCACTTTAGGAGACAATCATGTAGAGGGTCATTCCTATAAACTCAATTTTCATTGCACCAATAATATAGCAGAATATGAGGCACATCTCTTAGGATTGCAACTATTAAAGAAGTTAGGTGCTAAAAGAATTTTTGTTCGGGGAGATTCTAAATTAATTATTAAACATATCAAGGGAGAATATGCTGCAAAACATCCTAGGTTGAGAAACTACAGGAATGTTGTCCTTGAATTTTTAAGAACTTTTGAAGAATATGACCTTTCTGTCATTCCAAGGAATCAGAATGTATTGGCTAATGGTTTAGATTTTTTAGCTAGCACATGCCAAATTCCTCATCCAAACAAACAATATACAGTGGAGGTTAAACATCATCCTGCTGTACCTGATAATATGAGACATTTGCAGGTATTTGGAAGTGATAGCAGATTGAATTTTTTTTGCAATCCAAGGAGGAGTATGAAGACAATACCATAGATTCAGACTGTGAATAGGAAGATCATATTATTGAATTTCCAAACTCTAAAGTAGAAAATCAGATTGTTGAATATGTTAGTGTAGATAAACAACTTGATGATTTAGATGTAAATATTTCACTTGGTAAAGATGTGCATAAATTAGAATTACATGAAATTGATCCAGAAAAAAGAATAATTTGAAGTACTTCAGCTTAAAGATAATGTTTTGCCAAGGGGTCTAGCTCCTTTAGAAGATTTTTTTTATTTTAATGGTGTATCAAAAAAGCCAATGAAACCCATAGGGGCAGACATAGAAGAATGCAATATAGGTAGTGAATAGTATCCCAAAATGATAAAACTCTCAAAATCACTGCCTATCATCACAAAACAATGATATATAGATCTTTTCTATGAGGATCTAAAAGCATATGACACCAGTATCATACAACACAAAATCCCAATCAAAGAAGATCAAAAACCATTGAAGCAAAAACTTTGTAGGATCAACCCTGTCTTAATGCCTTTGGTTGAGAGAGAAGTAAAAAGGATGTATGATTGAAAAACTATACTTCCTATTAGAAAATCTAAATGGGTGTCTAAAATTGTCCCTACTAGAAAGAAAGCTAGAGGAATCAAATTGTGTATTGATTTCAGAAATCTAAATAAGCTATCCCTTAAAGAAAACTACCTTTACCTAACAAGGATCATATATTGCAAAAGGTAGTAGGGTCTAGTAGGATTTCCTTGTTAGATGGTTTCTCAGGTTATAAACAAGTCTTAGTGCACCATGATGATCAATTTGAAACTATCTTCACTACACCATGGGGGCACTTTAATATATGTGAAAATGTCATTTGGGTTAATGAATAATGGAGCCACTTTCCAAAGAGCAATGGATATTTCCTTTGCTAATGAAATTGGCCATTTTATTGTGATTTATCTATATGGCATTATAGTCTATTCAAAAACTGATGAGGAACATTTAGTACATCTGAGAAGAGTGTTTGAGAAATGTAGAAGGTTTGGCATCTCACTCAATCCCGAAAAGACATCGTTTGGTCTTCAGGAAGGAAAACTTCTTCGTCACATTATTTCCAAGGATGGAATTGGGATTGATCCCAGTAGGGTTGAAGAAATTTTAATAATCAGTCATCCAAGAAACATCAGAGAGCTTTAGCCTTTTATTGGTAAAATCAATTTCCTAAGGAGATTCATTCCTAACCTGGAAGAAATTCTTAGAAACATAACAAACATGCTTAAACAGGACTTTGAAATCAAGTGGAGTATTGAGGCTAAACAATCCTTTAACTTAGTTAAATAGACATCGACCAAGCACCAATATTGATCAACCAAGATTTTACCAAAGATTTCATAATCTTCTCTTTTTCTTCTGAACACACCATTGCAGTGGTTTTACTGTAGAAAAAAAATGAAGGCTTTGAACAGCCTATTGCATTCTTTAGAAAAGCTTCAAGGGATGCATCTTTGAAATACAATATTATGGAAAAACATGTGTTTTCATTAGTTAAAGTATTAAAAGATTTTAGAGTATATATTTTGCATTCCCATATTATTGCTTATGTGCCTAATGTAGTGGTTAAGGAAATTTTGACATAGAATGGACCTTATGGAAAGCGAGGAAAATGGTTTACTGTCATTCTGGAATATGACTTAGAAATCAAGCCCATCAAGTTAATTAAAGGTCAGGGACTAGCCAAATTGATGGCTGAGTCAAATTTCCATGCATTGGACATTAACTTGATTGATTCATTAGATAATCAAGAGGAATAGGTGACTCTAGAAATAGATGAGGCATTTCTAAACTCACCCTGGTATGCAAACTTGCTTGATGTTTTATTTAATTTAAATGCTCCTCCCAGTTTGACAAAAGGAAAGGCAATATTTCTTAAGTTAAAAGTAGTTAAATTTTGCATTATAAAAAATGTCTTATATTGGAAAGATGCTAGGGGTATTTTACTTAAATGCTTGTTGAAAGATGATGCAAATAATGTTATGTAGGAATTCCATGAAGGTGATTGTGGTGGACATCTTTATTGGAAAACCACTGCCAATGAAATCCTTAGCGTTGGTTTCTACTTGCCTACCCTTTTCCCTGACATTCACAAACAAGTCACCTCATGTCATAAATGTTAGATTTTTTAGGGAAAGAGAAAATTGTTGCCACTGCCATTAAAGCCTATCTCGGTTCAAAGCCCTTTCCAACAATGGGGATTAGATTTCATTGGTGAAATTCATCCCTCTTCATATGCCCAACATAAGTGGATTCTTACAGCCACTAATTACTTTACCAAGTGTATAGAGGCCACCCCTTCTAAAAATGCCACCGATGGTATCATTATTAAATTCCTTGAGACTAATATCCTCTCCAGATTCGGCTGTCCTAGAAAAATCATCACTGATAATGCTGTAACCTTCAAATATAAAAATATGGTTGAATTATGCCATAAATACCACATCACTTTGGGACATTCAACAGATTATTACCCTTGGGGTAATGGGTTGGCTGAGTCCTCAAAATAAAGTTTGGTAAACATCATCAAAAAGTTGTTAAAGGACAATAAAAAGTCTTGGCACAACCAGTTGGTCAATGCACTTTGGGCTGATAGACTTACTACTAAAAAATCAATTGGCATGTCACCATACCAATTGGTCTAAGGGATGGATGCAGTTCTTCCACCCTCCTTAGGAGTTCCAATCATGAAGATCACTCGAGAAGTGCAAGATGAACCCAATGATGTATAGAGAAGGATTAGTCAAACTATCCAGTTGTAGTAGTCCAGGGATGGCGTATACCACAGGACCCAAGTTATTCAAGAAAATGTTAAAAAGAGTTTTGACAGAAGAACAAAAGCTAATGACCTTAACATTGGGGACCAAGTTTTGAGATGGGATTCAAGGATAGAAGACTAGGGAAAACATGGAAAGTTTGATAATATTTGGAATGGGCCATATGTTGTTCATGCTTTCAGGGGAAATAATGCATTCTACCTTAAAGGCATAGATGGAGCAGAGATACATGGAGGTCCTGTCAATGGTAGGATGTTGAAGCACTACATTTTCTGCCTATAAATTTTCATTTCATCATTGTAAATATCATAGTATTTACGGTCATGATTGGGTAACTTATTAACAAAGGTTGAAGCCCATAGTGAAGGCCCTAAGCTTGGATTGGTGAGCTACCAATAGTATCCTAAACAACAATGAAATCAGATGAAGACATTACAGAAATGGAGTAGTCAAGGCTACTGATCTTATGTTCTTGACACTACACTTGGAGAAGTTCCATCCCCAACTGGAGCCACTATTAGGGTCCTATAAATTATAAGATCTCAAGGTGATTGAGTATTTTATATATTTACTTTTATATTGTACATAAATTTCAATATTCAAATGATTTCCAAAAGATTTGAAAAAAGAAAATGAAAAGAGGGTATGTTAGAAAAATAAATAAGAAAAAAAAATATAAAGAAAATATGAACCCCACAAAACAAAAGTAGAAAATAAGATTGGAAGTGCTGCAAGTCCAAGTGCCACTACTCATAAGTCAGTTCTTTTCTCTATTTTCAAATAAGGTTGTGTGAATTTTTTTTTAAATGCCACAATCACTGGAATTTTGTTCAGATCATACAATTTAATCATGACTGAACACATTTTAATTTCTATTAAATAGGTTAGTGAATGAACATTTAGCAAACAAATTAAGCTTTATAAATCAGTAGCTAGGTAGAAATAAAATTGACTCAACATTTTAATCTAATCCAATGGTGAAATAAGTGATAGGATAAGGTAGATTTTCATAAAAGAAAATTTATTTGGGTCTGCTAGTAAATGCACCTTCCAAAACAAGAAGATAAAATGTTAGCTTAGAAAAAGAATGGAAATGACAAGGGGTAGGTAGAAGAACTATGGTCGTTAGAGGAATAACATGAAGATTTTATCCTAAAGTCAAATGTAAAATATTATTTTCATGTGTGGAAGAAAAAGGCGAGGGATTAAAGTTTTATTCTGAAAAGTTTAATATATCAACTAATTGTTGGTATATTAAACCCCTATTCCTAAGTTTTAATACCCCAAAGTCACCCCTCCGCTCATATTTTCATCCACCCCCCCATTCCTAAGTTTTATTACCCCGCCATACACTCCAATTATTACCCCACTATGCATTGAATTCATTTCTGCTGACCCCACCAAGCGCCCCGTCACGTCACATTAACAATCCACCACTTCTCCCCTCATCTGTACCTACCTCCCAACATCTAACGACCCACAACGTGTTTCAGCCCCCCCTCCCCATCTGAAATTTATCGTCAGGGGGGTCTGAAATGGGCGATATTTGAAACCGCACCACCGAAACATGTCAGCACTATGTGATTTCACATGCCCCTTAGGCTAAACCATTAACCTCCTCCCCACCCCTTCGAAAAGCATTTCCTTCACCTCCCGATACCACTCCTCTATCTGTTGTGCTCCCACCAGTCACGCTTATCCACGTCATTTGCTCGTTGATCCCACCAATCACATCGGCTCCCTCCAAAATTAGGCCGTTAAACAATTAAATGGTTTAATAGTTAATCCAACAGAGCCACTCCACCTTCAACAGGAAAACTAGACTATTATATAATGCTCCCTTTCACTCATTAACCAATTACTGAATTCATACACTGTCACTATTATTTCTCTGTTACATATTTGCTGGATCGAACTCCAACATTATCACTAGCCAATGACATTGTCATCTCACTCGTTTTTAGGCCATTACCTCTTCTTTTGTCTGCAAATCCCAACTCCTCATTGTGAACTGTAAGCCTGTAATCTAGTTTTCACCACTGTCCTCACCTTTATCCAATCATGCCTCCAAAAGACAAGGGACCAAAAGAACCTATCAGTCATTTGATCCATCCTCCCATTGATTTTCACCACATTCCTTTGGCAGACAAAGACTATAAGATCCATGAAACTCTCTATGAATTTCACCTTTTTGAGATGTATTGCTTGCTCGAGGACAAATACATAGAAAAATCCGATGAAATTCAACTATGGGAATCTAATTTTCCCCAATATATTTTTCCCCGTACCCACAACACCCTAAAATTTGTTAGGAAGTGTCATGCATGGTATTTTCCAAGCCAAAGAGCCATCATTGCCACCACTGAAGAAATTATGTTCACTATCACTCCTCAAAGCTATAGAGCAGATTATGCAGGCCCCTACAGTAGATAATGCTACTCCTTTTCCCATGAGACACTTGTTGAATTATATCAGAAGCTGGACTTTGCTAGAATAGCCAAGGCCCTTGAACTGTTCTTGACTAAAGATGCCCCACTACCCAAGAAAAAACCTCCCTATCCATCCTCTATTTTCCCTGAGAGAGCCAAGCAAATTATCACAGTCATCTCTTACCTCCTGGGATATTACTCAGATCAGTGGGTAATGAGGCAATTATAGGATTCCTTTCCATTTTCTCTACAAATTCCAAGCCTTCTATCATGTTTAACTTTAGCCAATTTCTTGTAGATTTTAGTCATGAGCAGTTTATCAAATTCCATACCGAGGAGGCATTCAAGTATGCTTCTATGTTGGTTTATATGCTCTTATATTTTCAGGGAGACAACATCAAGATTTCCTTACAAAAGCTGGATGAAGAAGGAAATCAGCAGTCAGTCATCTTCTAGACTACATTGGTGATGAAGGAACAAAAGGAATACTCTTACAAACAATTCATAGAGATGTTTGTACATGTAGCACTCAGTCTCTTAAGCAGTAGGACAGAGCCAAGGATCAGTGAAGAAATTAAGAAATTTTTGCAGCTATCAGACCAATTCCAGAGAAGGGATTGGTACCTCTATCAGAATTATACAGAGCTAAGATATTTGGATGTGATCTTGATTTGAAATTTATAAAAGGAATTATAGCCTATGTGTGAAGTTTCCTATGTTACTTAGTGCAATCGATAAGATTATGAATAACACAGACACTTAAACAATTATAAAAACACAATCAGATACATCAACACAAGAAAAATTGAGAAAGGAGTTCACCAGACTTCTTGGCTATGTCTCCTGGTCCTAACCTCCAGTGCTAACCTCTTTATTATGTCTTCAAATGGTTGTTACTGGTGTGAGCTCTAAAATAGAGTCTCAATAGAGAAATGGAACTCACCACTATGTTCCGCTCAAAAATTCGAGTCAAAATGAGGATACACAGGACCGTACTGGTCACCCTAACCTCCAAACCCTTTGGAATGGTTCACAATACACTCTTTTGAACACTCTCAGTCAACTTTTTTGTGTTATGGTGTTTATATAGCGCATATAGTTACAAATTATGCAATAAACATGGAATAATACATTTATAATAAAAGTAGGCTATAAACGAAAGGACCGGAAGGTGCAGGTGGACTCGACCGTCTGACCTTTCCTCGGCACTGATCTTGTGAAAAAACCATTTGATGGTTGTCGTGCCTCACTATTCAAATGATCTGGACAACTTGCACCATTGATCTGTTCTCTTCCATTCGACGGCTGTCGCGTGGTTTCGTGCTCCAACTAGCACGTTCACTGTTTCTCTTAAGACATACGATAAACTGGTTTTCAAGAGGCTACATGTCGAGCGTTGAGTGGAATCATGTGCTCCCAGTCTAAAACTACTTCCTGCCTTGAGGGCACGTGATAAACCATTTATTGCCCTTATGTCAGAACTCAAAGAGTTTAGATCCTTTTTCATAATTTTATTGTGGCCATTTTCCCAGATAACTTGCCTTCATGTTTCGACGTGATATGCATCGATCTCCTTTGATCGGCCGATCTCGACTCTTGACTACTGTTCCTCATTGCTTGAGGTCTGAACCAATATTTGATTGCCATCATCTTTTGTGCTGACATCATCAGGTGCCTGCAACTCTTTCTTGGGTTGACACATGTCCTACTAACGTAGGCTTTGACTCTTTGACCTGAATCTTTGATTAGCTCTAATTTCCCTATCTGAACTTGGATTTTCATGCGGTTTGCACCATTGGCTTCATATTCATGAGCCCTTCAACATTTTTCCATTTCACCTATATTTGAAGACTTTTGATCTAGAGGCTATGCTGACTCCATTTTGGATCACTCCTCCCCATTGGAAGCTTTTGGTTCACCAAAAGTTGGTTTTAGCTATCGAGTAAGTGAGGATAAAGTTCCTTCACTTGTCTAATTTCTATCCATCGTGCTTTACTTGGATTTGTACCTTTGAGTCCAACTCTCAAGTACTCAACATCCCCTCATCATGAAGTTCTTATCCTCATGTCAAGAACTATGTCCTCCTATAACTTATTGAGATACTCAGGCAACCGATCCTCAATGGAGGATAACTAACCTTGCTCTTCAGGATCTTCAATCATGGTTCATACAACCTCAAGTTTTCAACATTAGCGACTGAATAGATTTGCATATAAGCTAGTAGCTTAAGGTGGAAAGCATTTTCACCAATTTTACCAAGTATTTTGAAAGGACCATATCTAATTGTTTTTAACTTTTTACCTTCCCCTTGCAGTCTCTCTTTGCTGATGTACAATGAGACTTGATCACGAACTTGAAAACTATGCTCAACTCGATGCTTGTCATGTCATGCCTTATACTTGGCTTGAATTCTTTCCAGTTGTTCCTATACTGCCTAGTGAATTTCCTGGATTTGTTCAATGAACTTGGTTGCTTTGTCCACATCATTATGTCCATCAACTGCTATGTCTTTACCAAAGACAAAATCCAAGGGAGAATTTGGTATAAAACCAAAAAAAGTCTCAAAAGGATATCTCTGAGTAGAAGAATGTTTGGCACAATTGTAAGCATGCTGCACATAACACAAATTCTCATCCCAAAGTTTGGGATGCTTGCTACAATATGCTCGAAGCAACTATATTACTATCCTGTTGACCACTTCTGCTTGACCATCTATTTGTGGATGAAACGATGTGCTATTATTTAACCTTGTGTCCATTAACTCCCATAGACTTGAACAAAATTTCCCAACAAATCGAGAATCTCGATTAGATACAATAGAAGTGGGTAACCCAAAATGAACCCATACATTTTGAAACAACAATTTTGCAGTTTGTTCAGCTGTGACATGTTTATTACAAGGCATCAAAATACACATCTTACTGATCCTATACACAACTACATACAAATAATCATGACCCTTTCTAGGCTTTGGCAATCCGCCAACAAAATCCATGGAAACACTTTCCCAAGGACGAGAAGGAATTGGCAGTGGAGTATACAAGCCTAATTTTCTATAACTTGGCTTGCTTGTAGCACACATAGTACATCCTCTGATATATCTAGAAAATGTCTCATGCATTCGTGGCTAATAACATAACCTTTGCAATTATGCAACCGTCTTACTTACACCAAAATGACCTGATATGAGAGAAGTATGTGCTTCTCCAGTTATGTTAACTCTTTCAGTTTGTCGAATGCATAACTTTCCCAAATGATATAAGAGTTTGTCCTTAATGTAGTAATCCAAATCTTCTACCTACTTGCCATGACTTAAAGTTGCATATACATCCTTAAAATTTGTATCTTAAGAATATTGTTCAATGTAACTTTCATGAATTACTGAATTATTCTTAAGTATAGTGGATGCATTTATGATTGGTCTTGATAACATGTCTGCAACCTTATTATGTATGCCCTTCTTATATCTGATAACAAGATGAAATTGTTGTAGGAAACCCATCCACCTATAATGTCTATATTGTTGCAATTTAGTTTGTGAGTGTAGATTTTGAAGTGGTTGATGGTCTGTGTGAATGATTGTTTCTTTACCCATTATATAATGTTTCCACTTTTTAACACTTTGTACTAATGCATACAATTCTTTATCATATGTAGGATAGTTAACTATTGCTAATGTAAATGTCTTAGAATGAAAACATATAGGCTTCCTGTGCTACATCAACACTGCCCCCATGGCATAGTGACTTGCATCTATCTTGATCTCAAATGGATGCTGAAGATTTGGCAGTGCTATTACTATAATTGTACTGATCCTTTCTTTCAAGGTGTTGAATTATTTCTGTTGTTTGCCTCCCCACTGAAAAACCCATTTCACACTTGTCAAATCATTTAAAGGAGTTGCAATCAATGAAAATTTAGCAATAAAATTTCTCCAATATTCCGCTGCCCTTAAGAAAAATTCTAACTTCTGTGGCAAATTTGGGTTTAGGCCAGTTCACAATGACTTCAAACTTAGAGGGATCTATCTTCAATTCACCACCCCCTACAATATAACCCAAATAATTGAAAGATGTCCTGCCAAATTAACATTTTAACAGCTTCACATAGAGAATTTCTCTTTTTAAAACATCTAAAACCTGCTTTACATGTTCATCTCATGTCTTACTAAAACAAGAATATCATCTAAGTATATTATTACAAAATCATCAGTAAATGGTCTAAATACATCATTCATGACTCGCATAAACGTAGCAGGAGCATTAGTTAAGCCAAAATGCATAACCAACCATTCATAGAGTCCTTGCTTCATATTGAAAGCAGTTTTCCACACATCTTGTTCTGCAACTCTGATCTAATGGTAGCCACTTCGCAATTCTAATTTAGAAAATTAAATTGCATCTTTTAATTGATCTAATAAAGCATCAATACGAGGAACAGGATAAAGATTCTTGATCGTAATTTTATTTAGTGCTCTAAAATCAATGCACATTCTCCACGAGCCATCTTTCTTTTGCACCAACACAATTGGTGATCCGCATGGTGATGGGCTTGGTCATATAAACCCTTTATCGAGCAACTCCTATACCTGCTTCTTTATCTCTGCATTCTCTAAAGCTAATAACATGTACATTCCAATATTAGGTAGTGGAGCATCTTGCTGCAAATAAATATCATGTGCCATCTCTTGCTTGGGTGGAAGCCCCTTAGGCTCTTTAAACGGAATATCATAATCAGAAACAACTTTAGCTACATCCGCTTTTTATTTAGGATTATAGCCTTGAAATGCATCAGATTTATCAAGATCCTTTTCTTTTACAATCATTAGTAAAAATTTATTACTTGAATTTACAATTCTTTTCATCTGTCCTGAATTTATGAGAGTGAAGTTATCTTTGAGTTTATGAGCCCCTACAATATATTCAATTCCATCCTTAGTGAGTTGATAATTATTTTCAGCTCGATAGAATATAGTCTTTCTATCATACAAGTATGGACTCCCTAAAACAATTCCACATATGTCCAATGGCACTATATCTAACTCATCCTCATCTACAAATGTTGACCCAATAGCAAATTGAAGTTTACATTGTATCGTAACTTGTAGCTTTGTTTTATCACACACCCAACCTAATGGATATGGCTTCTTATGAGGTTTTTCTTCTAGACCCAACTTCTTTACAATTGTTTCGGAAATCAAATTAACTTGTGACCAACCATCAAATAAATTATCAATTTTAGTGTGTTTGGAAATGACTCTAATATGAGATAGTTCATTTCTTTTCCTCTCGTTACTTTTAGTATCAACAGAATGTGAAGAATTACTTGTAGATGCTTCAGAATATTTACATTTTATACCTATGGTTATAATTGTTGTTTTGTCACATGAGTCTGATCCCAAGTCCTTTTGAATAGCAACATCATTCTTTCGCTCTTTACCCCCAAACTTCTTAGTCTTTAGTTCTGGATACAAAGATCAGTAATGTACCTCATCGTGTCCTTCCTTCTTACAATGAGTGCATGAAGGTTTATCCTTCTTTATAGTGTTTGTTTTCCTCTCCTTCCATTTCAGTTTCTTATTTCCTTTATTCTTGTTCTCAAAAGATTTGGATAATTTCCCAACATCTGGGTTTACATTTTTACCTATACCCTCTATATGAGTTGCTTGGACTGACACATCATCTAAGCTAGTGGGATTAAACATAAGTATACTATGCTTCAAATAACTATGAAGACCACCTATATATTTTAATAATGTATCTGGTGAGTCCAATGATATGCCTAATGTTAAAGCTCTTTTACGAAATTATTGAGTATTCTATACACTTTGACCCTTCAATTGACGTAATGTCTGCCAACTCATCATTGCTTGCTGCATATAAACCAAAGGATAAAATTGATTTTTAATGGCAGAAACAAATTTCTTCCAATTTGAAATGATTTTACCATGTTTTTGAATATCTTCTTGTGTCTTTCCTTCCCACCACACAAGTGTGGTTCCTCCAAGTCGAAGGCTAGCTAACTGAATCTTCTTCCTTTCCAAATCAATATTCTGTACCCTAAAATATACATCAATTTCCTTATCCAATTATCTAGCTTTTCTGCATTAAGTTATCCATCATAAATTGGCAAATCAAATTTTACATCTAATTTGATCAAAGAGGTTTTCTTTTACTTCTTCTTAGAAGAGCTAGGTTTATGAGAAGAAGACGATGATGATGATGATGATGGTGATGATGGAGGAGATGGTGGAGGAGGAATTCCTCCTTTTCCTTTATCTTACTTCTCTTCTTTCTCTGGAAGGACAAAGAGAAAGGGTTCCTCTGCTCCTTTGTCTGGTCTAGGTGATGAAATGATTTCTCCTCTACCCTTTTTAAACTCATGATACATCTCTTCCACCATGGCAGGTATCATCATGAAGCTATCCAAGAACTAGGATTCTGTCCCAAGTGGAGCTTCATCTGCCATCCTTCTTTGTGAAAATACCCTTCCAATCTCTATATTTGCATCAACATGTTCTCCTTCACCTCGTCCAAGCCTTAACGTAGTCAGTATTCAAATCTCCACACAAACTTGTCAAACCTTAAAAACCTTAAGCTCTGATACCACTTGATCTGAAATTGATAAAAGGTATTACAGACTGTGTGAAGTTTCCTATGTTACTTAATGCAATGGATTTATAAGATTGCAAATAACATAGACACTTAAACAATTATAAAAACACAATTAGATACGTCAACACAAGCAAAATTGATAAATGAATTCACCAAACTTCCTCGCTATATCTCTTGGTCCTAGCTTCCAGTGATGACCTATTTATTATGTCTTCAAATGGTTGTTACAGGTGTGAGCTCAAAAACAAAGTCTCAACACAGAAATGGAACTCACCACTATGTTCCTCTTGAAACTTCGAGAGCTGAAATGAGCATACACACGACCGTACTAGTCACCCTGACCTCCAAACCCCTTGGAACAGTTCACAATACACTCTTTTAAACACTCTCCATCAACTTTTCTATGTTATGGTGTTTATATAACATGTACAATCACAAATTATGGAATAAACATGGAACAATATGTTTATAATAGAAACAGGCTATAAACGAAAGGACCAATGGGTGCGGATGGACCTCGATCGTCCAGCCTCTCCTCAACACTGATATGGAGAAAAAACCATCTGACGACTATCACATCCCACTCTTCAACTGATCTAAATAGCCTACATCGTTGATATGTTCTCTGCCATCTGACAGGTGTCGTGCGGTTTCGCGCTCCAACTAGCACATTCACTATTTCTCCGAAGACACATGATAAAGTGGTTTTCGGGAGGCTACATGTCGAGCGCTGAGTGGAATCGTGTGCTTCTGGTTTAAAACTGCTTCCTGCCTTGAGGGCACACAATAAACCATTTATCGCCCTTCTGTCGGAACTCAAAGAGTTTAGCTCCTTTTTTATAATTTTATCGCGTCTATTTTCCGAGATAACTTGCTTGCATGTTTCTACATGATATGCGTCGATCTCCTTTAATCAATTGATATCCGCTCTTGACCGATGTTCCTCATCGCTTGAGGTCTGAACAAATCTCTGATTGCCACATCATCTTCTGCTTTGACATCATCAGGTACCTGCGACTTTTTCCCGGGTTGCCACACGTCCTACTGCCGTAGGCTTTGACTCTTTGACCTGAATCTTTGATTAGCTCTAATTTCCTTGTCCAAACTAGGATTTGTATGTGGTTTGCACCATTGGCTTCATATTCATGAGCCCTTCAACATTTTTCCAATTCACATGTATTTGAAGACTTTTCATTTGGAGGCTATGCTGAATCCATTTTGGATCAGATCTTTCCCCTTACAAGCTGCCAAAATTCCTCCCAATGAGGATTTTCACTCTAGAGTACATAAGGAAAATTCTCAACATGGATGAGATCCACTTTGTAGCTGCCAAGAAGAAGTCCCAATTCAAAATCAAAACATAGATAGGGCCTTTCATTTGCAACAACAAGGCAACATGGGAAGAAGAATATAAGCCACTGAAAGACATGTAGTTCAACCGTAGTTTCACTTGGTGATATGATTCATTAGGGGTCATTTCTAAGTTAAGAGTAGAAAATAAATCTACCTCTTATTTTCACACAGCCAGACTAGAGATAGAGAAGTATAAAAACCAACAAGAATGGACTGAGAACACCCTAGAGGAGGCCAAGGAGTAGCTTGTGTCATCCTCCACAGTACAAACTCCTATCGTGTAGGAGAAAACAACAAAGAGAGGAAGGGAAGAATGGTCACCTTCAGGGACTAAGATTTTCAGTGAAGGCTTCAAAATCATTTATAGGAAGAAGGCTAATATCAGTTCAAAACTAAGACTCATCAAGGATTCAAAGCAAGAGAACATCATCAGCTCCAAAGTGTAGGAATTTACAGGGTAAGTTCCACAGAAAGAATACCAAAAGGACACCACTCACAACCAGATCTCAAATCAATACACCAGTATTTTTGACGTGGTTAAAACCCTCAGAGTGCAAGGAGGGAAACAGTCCACGGCCTATCCCAACGTGGGTACTACAGGCAATTTATTAATCAAAGAATGAAAATTTACATAAGCTTCTCTCATGCACGGATTACCCGAACAATGACCCTCCATGCGCTTTAAATATAACTCATGGACCAATCGGGTGTCAAGCCACGGATCAAGTGTCGGTAATACCGAGGTGAGAGTGAACCGTCAGATCACTACATATCGTGACCGTCGGATTGTAAGTTACAAAATGTACAACGGTAAAGAAACACACTTTACCTAACTCTAACCTAACTCTATACTAGACCAAGTTGAACTTAACTATATCCTATGTGTCGGAATATCCTAACATCCCCCCTTAAGAACAACTTGGGATAGGATTGAAGGATTTACAAATATGACACAATAGGAGAAGGAAGGAGGCACTAGAGCCTATCCCCCCTTAGTGACAACTTCCTGAACTCCAAGCATATATCGAAGTTTAGTGAACTTCGCCTCTGTGAGAGCCTTTGTGAAGATGTCTGCAACCTGATCATCTGTTGGACAATATTGCACTTCAAGAACATGGTCATGAATGAGCTTTCTGATGAAGTGCATGTGTAGTTCAATGTGTTTGTTGCGCTGATGTTGGACTGGATCTTTGCATAGCTGAATGGCACTTTGATTATCACACCAAAGTGTGGTTGGATGCTGCTGCTCAAAGCCAAACTCTGATAGGATCTGACGAAGCCACAAGGCTTCCTTACTAGCTTCCACGGCACCACGATACTCTGCTTCTGCTGACGAAAGAGAAATGGCAGCCTGTTTCTTACAAGCCCATGTAATAGGTCCTGAACCAAGAGTGAAGACATAACTGGCAGTAGACTTCCGATCATCAGGGTCACCAGCCCAATCAGAATCAGTGAAACCAACTAACAGAGGAGCTGCTTTGACACTGTAATGAATCCCAAACTGTACTGTACCTCGAACATAACGAAGTATTCTTTTAGCTGCTTTCCAATGACTTTCACGGGGGTTTTGCATAAAACGAGCAACAAGGCCAACAGCAAAGGAAAGATCAGGACGAGTATGGGTTAAATACAAGAGTTTTCCGACAAGTTGACGGTATAAGGTAGCATCAACTTCAGGAGAAGTACAAGAGACTGAAAGTTTGACTCCAGACTGAAAGGGAGAAGGGGCTGGCTTACAGTCTTCCATGTGAAAATGACGAAGAATATCACAAGCATACTTGGACTGGGAAAGGAAAATACCCTCCTGGGATTGCAAGACTTGAAGACCGAGAAAATAGTGTAAGTGTCCTAAGTCTGTCATTTCAAATTTCTTTTTAAGGCTGGACTTCACATGGTTTATAAGGTTGGGATCACTACCAGTAAGAATAAGATCATCAACATAAAGAACAAGGATGATAAGAGAGTTGCCCACTTTCTTGGTGTAGACAGTATTGTCAGAATGACACCTAGAAAAGCCAGATTCTAAAAGAAAGCTATCCATTTTGGCATACCAAGCCCGAGGAGCTTGCTTGAGGCCATAAAGGGATTTCTTAAGTCGACAAACAAGGCTGGAGTCTGTTTGTATGAAGCCAATGGGTTGTTCCATATAGATTTCTTCTTGCAAGTCCCCATGCAAGAAGGCAGATTTAACATCCATCTGATGGACTTCCCATTTTAAAGAGGCAGCAAGGGAAAGAACAAGGCAGATAGAGTTCATTTTGGCAACAGGGGAGAAGGTTTCAGTGTAGTCAATGCCTTCAACCTGTGAAAAGCCCTTAGCAACTAGACGAGCTTTATGTTTATCAACTTTCCCATCTGGTCCATACTTGGTTCTGTAAACCCATTTACATCTAACAAGTTTGCGTCCCTTTGGTAGAGGAACAAGATCCCATGTATCATTTGTCATCAATGAATGATATTCTTCATTCATAGCTGCTTCCCAATGTGGATGGCCTGAAGCTTCTGCAAAAGTGTCAGGATCATGATTTACTGGAGCTTGAGCCAGTAAAGAAGAGGCTCTTTCAAACTGAGAACGTGTACGTCGCTGATCTGTAGGATCACCGGCAAGATCACCTGCTGCATCCCGAGTAGCACGGACCCATCTTGGAAGTTGAGGATCCTGAGAAGGTGGGGGAGGATTATCATCCTCGCTTTCATCATCTGAAGAAGAAATGTTTTCAAAAGTAGAAGAGATAGGAAGAGGTGGCACATCCGCCGGACTAGGCTCGCAGGCCGATTTATTTTCATCAAATTTTACATCTCTTCTAATGATAACATTTTTGGACTTAAATGGAATAAGTCTATAACCTTTTACATCTTCAGAATATCCAACAAAAGTACATTTCTCACTCTTAGGTTCTAAAGCTTTATGCTTTTCATCTGGAATATGGGCCCATGCTTCACTTCCAAACACACGAAAGTGACTTACATCTGGTTTAATGGAACTCCAAGCTTCTTCTGGAGTGATATTCTCTAGAACCTTAGTAGGAGTGCGATTGATTATATAATTTGCACAATTAATTGCTTCGGCCCAAAAACTAAGACTGAGTCCTTTAGATTGCAGCATACAATTAGCCATTTCCTTTAAGGTGCGATTTTTCCTTTCAGCTACACCATTTTGTTGTGGAGTGTATGGAACAGTATGTTGCATTTGAATTCCATTTTCGGTGCAAAAGTTGATGAATGTGTTTTTAACATATTCTCCACCATTATCAGTTCTTAGCTTAAGAATTTGATGTCCAGATTGTTTTTCAACAAAGGCTTTGAAGGCCAAAAAAGTGTTAAATACTTCGCTCTTGAGTTTTAAGAAGTATACCCAAGTGCGTCTGGAGAAATCATCAATGAAAGTTAAGAAGTACTTGCAGCCAGAGAATGAAGCAACAGGAAGAGGACCACATAAATCACTGTGCACAAGCTGTAAAGGGGCTGAGGCGTGCCAAGAGGCACGTTTGTCAAAACTGTCCCGATGATGTTTTCCGAGTACACATCCTGAACAAACACCATCTCTGCAAGATACCATAGGAAGACCTGTCACCATATTTTCTTTACATAGATGCTGAAGGGAGCGATAGTTTAAGTGACCAAATCGCTCATGCCAAAGTTTGCTCACTTCATCATTATGAGCAACAAATACTGAGGGAAGATTGGATGACCCAAAGTTGTGAAACTTATACAACCTTTTGGAATCATCAGCAAGACCAGTAGCTAGAATCTGTTTAGGATCTTTTAGATCCTTGATTACAACATCATGAGGTGAAAATTCAACAATTTTACCTTCACCTGAGTGAGTTATCTGATAGACAGATAGAAGGTTGCAGGATAAGGTTGGAACACATAATACATCATTAAACTGACCATTGTCTAGATGAACAGTTCCAGTCCCTACAACATTAAGAGATCTATCATCACCAATATATATATTTTTGGTGTTACAATCATTTAAAGAAGAAAACATGGCTTGGTTTTTGGCCATGTGACAAGAGGCTCCAGAATCAATGAGCCACTCATGAGAATGAGAAGAAGAAGAAGATACATTTAATGCATAACCAGACTGAGATGATTGACAATGACATGCAGAAAGTGCCATTCCGGAAGTTGAAGTTGAAGTAGGCTCCACATGGATGTTATGTTTCTTCATTGCGGCTTCCAAGGCTTCCATCTTCTTAAAGCATTTAGATTCTAAGTGGCCATCTCGATTACAAAAGTTACAATGTCTATCAGTCTTCTTCCATTTGTTTTTATTGGTCTTATCATTTTGCTGAAATGATCTTTCATTTTGAGGCTGAGATGGTTTAGGACCATTCTTTTGAGGATATGACTTCTTAGGATTCTTTGAATTTGGTTGCTGCTGGGCGGCTAACGCTTTCGTGGAAGAGTTTCCAAGATTAAGAAGACCAAGGTGTAAGAGTTTTTCTTGTTCTCTTATTAAGGAATCACAAAAGGAGTCAAAGGAAGGGGCCTTGTAGTCTTGTCCTTGACAAATGAAAGCTTCCCTTGTAGAATGGAAAGTGGAAACAAATACAGAGTAGGCTGGTCCCAACTTAGTAAGGATGGAATAAATAAGGTTACCATCTTCTTTCTTAACTTTAACACCTTCCAAGAGATATCTAAGGGTCTTGAATTTGGACAAGAAATCTTCAATGCAAGAAAAATTATTAGGATCCAAAGTAAGCAGCTCATTTTCAAGTTGATGGGCTCTAATTTCATTTTTAATCCCAAAAACTTTAGCAAGTTTTTCTAATGCTTCATGAGGAGTCTCAAGTCCTGCAATGTGGAATCTAAGATCAGGAGAAATAGACATCCCTATCAAACCACGTGCTTGATCTTGTCTATTTTCCCATTTTGCCGCCTTGTCTTCATCTTTTGGTTTCTTCTCTTGGTTTGTGGCTATTTTGAAGAGACCTTTACTTCTAAGTAAATCTTCCATGTATTCTACCCATTGGAAGTAGTTAGTGCTGTCAAGAATGACTTGGCATGGACTTTCCATTTTAAAAAAAAACTGAAGCTGAAGATGCTGAAAGTAAGTGTTCCAACGGATAGATCTCGAAAAAATAGGCGGTTTTAAAAAAACGGCTCTGAAAAAGGCTTCCGGATGAAGAAGTTATGGCTTTTTGAAAAAAAATTGTTGACGTTGCCGGCAAAGTGTGCGAATGTGCGGGAATGAAAAAATCCGCCCCCACAAAATGGAGACTTGAACCCAAGACCTCTACTCTCTTAAAATAGCTTTGAACCAATTGATCTATACAAAAAATTTGAGAGAGAGAGAGAGAGAGAGAGAGAGAGAGAGAGAGAGGGGGGGGGGGGGGGGCCTTGGTTTGCGTGCTTGCCTTGAGAAAGCTCTTTTTCCCTACAAAACACAAAACAAAAAACCAACACGAATATGCAAAGAAAAACGAACCTTGCGGCTCGAAGTTAGCTTTAGCCAAAAAACTAAAAAAAAAATTAAAAAATAAATCTCAAAGTTAGCTTTAGCCGAAAAACTAAATATTTTTCTCAATGTTTCTGATTTTCCAAGATCACACTAAGGTGCAGGGAAAAGAGCATACGCATGAGAAAAATCCTTCCTTTCTGTTTCTGATTTGCCCAGATCGCACAGAGTCGCAGGGCAAAGAGCATACGCAGAAATGAAAGGTATAGATCCGGTTAAAAAAAAGGTTAAATAAACTGAGACCGAAATAAGCAGAGAGAAAATAACAGTAAACTGCAAAAGAAACACTGTATACTTCTCGATCTGAAAAATGACGCAGCTAGGGCTACCGGAAACCTTTTCGCGTGAAACGAAAGGGGTTCCTCACTGGAACAGATGCTCCAAACGCAACAGAGCAGTCCTCTCGGCCCGAAAGCAGTCAGAAACAGCAGATCTAGGAAACGACAGCCGCATGCAGTTCTACCGGCTTCAGATTTGGATCACCAACGGACGCGGCCCTCAAATAGCTCTGATACCATGTAGGAATTTACAGGGTAAGTTCCACAGAAAGAATACCAAAAGGACACCGCTCACAACCAGATCTCAAATCAATACACCAGTATTTTTGATGTGGTTAAAACCCTCAGAGTGCAAGGAGGGAAACAGTCCACGGCCTGTCCCAACGTGGGTACTACAAGCAATTTATTAATCAAAGAATGAAAATTTACATAAGCTTCTCTCATGCACGGATTACCCGAACAATGACCCTCCATGCGCTTTAAATAGAACTCATGGACCAATCGGGTGTCAAGCCACGGATCAAGTGTCGGTAATACCGAGGTGAGAGTGAACCGTCGGATCACTACATATCTTGACCGTCGTATTGTAAGTTACAAAATGTACAACGGTAAAGAAACACACTTTACCTAACTCTAACCTAACTCTATACTAGACCAAGTTGAACTTAACTATATCCTATGTGTCGGAATATCCTAACACAAAGAGCCACTTCTTTCCTCATTGATAGGTGAGCACACTACTCTTTCTCCAACTACCTCCACAGATTCAGAAGATCTGAAACAGGTTATGCACATCTACTAGAGAAGAGGAATAAAATAACATATTTGATATTTTTAAGGAGATAAAAGTGAGGAATGAGACCTTGCAGATCAAAACCTACAATCAGTTCTAGAAGTAGACTTCCAGTTCTCAAAGCAGGCTCCTATCAGCCTTTGATTAAGATAAAGGTAAAATGCAGATGGCATTTCTCCAAGCAAAGGTTCCCCAGCCCAAGACAGCATCAGACTACAAGAAAACAACATTTGAATTTGATGTGAAATACATACATCCCGTTGACCAAATGGAGATGCATAAGCAAACTAGGAAAATTATTTTCTCCACTGTCACTAACACTACTATGATTTTGTCTAAATTGTAGGTTACATTAGCCAATGTTGAATCACAATTCAAGATGGAAAAGGTCTCTGCACTTGCTAAAGACACCTGGATCAAGCTTTGAAGGACTTGGTGATCAAAGTGGGTTATGACCCTGCAAACATCAATGTTGCAGAACAGCTTCTAAGGAAAAATAATTTATACATAGCAGCATTAAGGAAGTAGTTGAAGTTACCCACCACAAAAGATCCTCTGGCCAAGGATATTGAAGAAACAGAGACGAAACAAGCAGACATGATGAAGCTCATCATGGAGCACAGTGAAAAGTTGAACGAAATGGAGACACAGATGGAAAAGATGATCAAAGAAAAGGAGAAAGATGCCAAAATGGTTGTTGTCCCTTTGGAAGCACTACCTATCACAACCAATCCTATAGCTATATATTCTACAAAAATCATAGGGGCAGTTTTGGATCAGTTGCAAAATGAAATACAAAACATGTCTCTCTAGATTGAAGAAATCAACATATTGCATGCTCAAGTAAATCTTCTACAAGATCAGAAGACAACTACTGAGACTTTCCATGCAGCAGAGCTACAGAGAGCTCAAAACCAGGTAGAAATATGGAGGAAATCATCTATTGAGTCCTTTGTTGGACACAAATTTACCCAAGTCAAAAAAATTACATGGAATAATATCAGTGAAGAAATAGATGAAATCTGGCCATGTATCCATATTATATTTGAACAGAAAGACTTGATGGATAAAGCTAAGCAAACCATTTCAACTATTAATGCTGAATTGGGAGAAATGTCTCCCACAACCAACCACATCATAAAGTTTCTCAATTCCAAAAACATATATGAGTTGGATGACATTGGAGTCGATGACAGAACAAAAACAATCCTAGACATAAAGAAAGTTCTGACAAAGAAGAACTTGGTTGTGGAGCTAATAAAGAAATGTCACTTTGGAGGTATCAGTTAATCGGTTTTTCACTAGAATAGATGCAATGAACAAGAAAGGTCTGCCTTCATTATTTGTGATCAATGACAAATTGATGACTAGGGAAGATTACAATAATAAGCTTCAAGACATTGCAAAGGATACAACCAAGTCTTCCCACATCAAATGTGTTATGACAGGGAGAGCCTTTTATGAAGCTATCCACAACATGAGTTTTATCCAACATGAGATAAAACACATTTTTGCAGTAAAACCCACTTTTGCTTGGTATACTGAGATAGATGAGATCTACCACAAGGTAACATAAATTTCCATTCCAAATGAGTGGTGGGATAAGTTGTGTGAATTCCAATATTGAAAGAATATGTCAGTTTGACCAGCGCAACACCCAAATAGTGGCCACTCAGCAACTGTTCTCCTCCAAAGCAGTGCGGGATGTCCATATCACTTCACCAGATTCATTCATTTTGATCACATTATTTCATTTGTGTTAGTCTAAAGTCAATAATAGAATGCCATGTCACTGAGGCATTAATTGTAATCTTTTTTGTAAATTTTGTTTAAATACTTCATTTTGTCGAAGTATTGAGGGTTGTTCCGTGAACATTGTAACTCTTTCTATCAAGCACTGTACTATTTCCACGTTGTTGGAGCACCATTAATAAGAAGACTCTTCATAGGATACTTGTGTTATGAAATACTGGTGATGTTTTTCCTACTATAATTGTGTTTTCATTGTTATTCTCTTTATGTTATTCATCTGAAATCTAATTGTAAAACAAGAGATGTGAAAAATAGGATATGTTTTTTAACACCTTATTTGGGCTGCGTTTAAAATTTGTATGTTTTCTTCTGAAGTCTCATTGAGAAATTCTTAAATGATTTTCAATCCATGCTGAAGCACACCTTTTCTCCATTCCATAATTTAATTTAAAGATCTAGTAAATCTAGCTAGCTTGCCCTATGATTACTCCTTTCAACTTTTGGTGCAACACCCAATTTTATTTGACTCCATAGTCTAATGGAAAGAAAGTAATTTGATCAGATCAACCGACCAATCAACCAAATTCAAAAAAACAACCAAGCATAATCATAACTTGCCTAAAATCAACCTAAAAACCAAGTTAAATCATAAAGAGAGAGCCCTCTCTGAAGTTGGCAGGGCTAGATCCCAGCATTTGAAAGGGGTTTGATGTTGTCCATTGTATTTACACCCACAACCTCAAAAATACAAAATGATAATATCTCCCACAGACATAGACATTAAATGTTAGGATATTTCACATTTCTTATAAAATCTAATATCAAAAGGAAGAAGAATATAGAACCTTTGAAATAATGTTTTATTCAAGTGCTCAAACACAATAACCAAATCTAAAGGTGCCTTCATGGACCAAGGCCTTTTACTTAGTGGTTATGCTAGTATTCATTTTTGGCCATCATGATGTTCACTCAATCATATTATACAACAAACTATATAGCTCACTATTTGTCTAGTTTTGTTACCATTCTTTATTTGATTTCTTATCCTAAAGATGGATATAGTTTTAATATTTTAATTATCAACACAAAGAATTACCACTATGAACCTAACATTTTAGTATTCACTTTATTATTTCTTCATGAGGTTTATAATACTCTATGTATTCATCCTATAATAAACTTCATACTATTATGTTGGGGTCCATTTGTTTCTTTCTCATTTTTTGAATATCTATTTTGATGCACATTCTTACCCTTTCATGTTGATTTTTTAAATACACCTCCCTACCTTCACAAGTCGATCCTTCTCTTCTAAAATTGTTTTCCCATAAATGAGCTTCATAATGTCATGCCACTTATGGCTATTTACATCATGTGAACTCCTTTTTTGAAATGTGTTGATGGATTGTCGTGTACCAAGTTCCAAAATAGTTGATTTGCAAAGTGACGTTTTTCTCTCTATTAGAAAAAAGTGGGACGATACCATTTTAAGTTGTGCATGTGGGGTAATAGACTAATAATTGGGTATTATTGAGAGCTTCAAAATTGAATGTTTTGACATACATAACATCTATTTTTTGGCTACAAAAGTGTTATCACACTAAAAGTTGTAGGTTTTAACCCTGTACAGAAATTACCTACATACGAATTCTAAAACACAGAAAATAAACAATGCGAGAGCATAACACATAGAACACATATACACAGATATTTTCCCCTGGATCCCAAAACCGGGACTACTAGCTTTATTTTTCATCATGTTCCTTTCAATGTTACAATACATATTTATACATGCCGAAGCATCCAATACCATGGATTGAAAACCATTGCATCTAAAACCATGGACCAAAAACCATCGCATCCAAAAAACATGTGCGAAAATCATGCACAAAACCATAGGTGGGTTCGCCTAACCTAACATAGGGTCCAAAACCAAAATTTTCCGGAGCGCTGCCCCAGACCCCATAAAGTGGGGTTACGAGTACCCCTCAAAGCCCCTGTGACCTCCCCCCCTCTAACCCCCAGTTAACTACATGGGCTAGTTGTGGAAAGAATATAACGCAATCCAACATTCTCCCACTTGTTGTTTTCTTTCCATAGGGGGCCACAAGAGAGCTTAGTCATTTATCTAGCCCTGCAATGCCCATTGTTTCTCTACACCAAGAGAACTTCTTAGAGCTCACAGATTTTGTCAATGCATCTGCATTATTCTTCAAAGTGTCCACCTTTACCATCAACACATTTTTGTCTTCTATCATATCCCTCACAAAGTGATAGTTAACATCAATGTGCTTTGTCTTTGAATGATATGCAGGGTTCTTTGCCAAGAAAATTGCACTTTGGCTATCACGGTCTATCCTTATATCTTCCTATACTAACCCCATACTTGAACACAATCTCTACAACCAAACTGCTTCCTTGCCTGCATGAGTGGTTGACATGTATTCTACCTCTGTAGTTGATAGTTCCACTACAGATTGTTTCTTACTCATCCACCTGACTACACCTCCAAATAGGTTAAACACATACCCATTTGTAGACCTTCTCTGATCCAGATATCCATCCTAGTTTGCATCAACAAAGCCACGAATATCCAACACTCTGTCGAATCATGGTCTTCCTTGGTAGCACAAACCATAATCACTAGTGCCACACAAATACCTAAAGACCTGTTTCACTACTGTCCAATGCTCCTCTCCTAGTTTTGACATAAACCTGCTCAATACTCCCACTACATGTGTAATTTCTGGTCTAGTACAGACCATTGCATACATTAGGCTACTGAATACACTTGCATATTGAACATGGGACATGTCATCTTCCTCTTCTTGTGTCTTGGGACACTGTTCAATAGATAACCTCACACCTACAAGAATAAGAACCTTCACCGATTTACTATCCTACATATTGAACCTTTGCAGTATTGTCTTGACATACTTCCTCTGGTTTAACGAGAGCTTCCTCTTTTCCCGATCTCTTTTAATTTCCATGCCCAAAATATAGTTTGCAGCACCAAGATCTTTCATGTCGAATTTGGAGGACAATTGGGTCTTCAAATCTTGGATAATTTCTTTGTCATTTCCAACCAGCAACATATCATCCACTTATAAGACTAGATAAATAACACCGTCACCAATTAATTTAAAATACACACAGTGATCTGCTTTGCTTCTGGTGAACCCAAGTCCCCATATAAATGTATCAAATTTCTGATACCACATCCTTGGTGACTATTTTAATCCATACAGAGACTTCTTTAACTTGCATACCAGTTCTTTCTTACCCTTCACCGCAAAGCCTTCAGGTTGCTTCATGTAGATTTCCTCTTCCAGATCCCTGTGAAGAAATGTTGTCTTCACATCCATCTGTTCTACCTCAAATTCAAAAGCAGTAGTAACAGACAAAAGTAATCCAATAGAAGTTACCTTGTCAACAGGAGAAAAAATATCACCAAAATCAATTCTCGGCACCTGGGAATAACCTTTTGCTACCAACCGAGCTTTGTATTTCTCCACTTTTCCTTCTGTATTTGTCTTCTTTTTGAAAACCCATTTGCTGCCAATGGGTTTCCTTCGAGCTAGCAACTCCACCAGATCCCAAGCATCATTTTTGTGTAAAGATGCCATTTCATCAACCATGGCCTCTTTTAAGAGTTTTCCATCCTCTGAATCCACTGCTTCCTTCACAGTTCTAGGATCATCATTAGTAACATACAAAGAGAAATTTGAATAGAAAGCAGATGGACTATAACTTTTTGGCTGCCTTCTTTCTCGAACTGATCTTCTCACAGTCGGTGTTTGTGGCTCTTCATCTTCTGATTCCTCCTCTACTGTAGAGTCTGATTCTTCCTCCTTTAGCTCAAACTCTATCTTCTCAGGTTCCTTTGGTTGGACTTCATGTTTAATAACATCTTTCACCTCTCTGAACACCACAACTTCGCTGTACACAAACTTCCTTGTTATTGGGTTCCAAAGCTTATAACCCTTTAAACCATCCTTATACCCAATAAAGGTGCACTTTTTAGATTTACTATCCAACTTGGTTCATTTCTCCGTTGGAACATGTACATATGCATCACATCCAAATACCCTTAGATGTGAAAGAGAGGGTTTCTTACCAGTCCATACCTCTTGTGGAGTCTTATTCTCCAATGCTGATGAAGGTGACCTGTTGACCAGGTAACATGCAGTATCCACCGCCTCTGCCCAGAATTCCTGTCCTAACCCAGCACCATTGAGCATGCTTCTTGCCATTTCCATCAACGTCTTGTTCATTCTTTCTATAACTCCATTTTGCTGAGGTGTATATGGAATAGTCTTTTGTCGTGATATACCACACTTCTTACAGAGTTCTTTGAATTCCTTACTGCAAAACTCTCCACCATTATCTGTCCTTAGCACCTTTATCTTCTTCTTTGTCTGATTTTCCACGAGAGCCTTAAATTCTTTAAACTTGTCAAAGACTTCAGATTTATTCTTAAGGAAATATATCCATGTATTTCTTGAGAAGTCATCTATAAATGATACATAGTACACAGACTTACCCAGTGATGGAAGCTTCACAGGTCCAAACACATCACTGTGCACAAGCTCTAATATCTCTTTTGCCCTCTTACCACCAAAGGGGAAACACACATGATTCTGGTTCTCATATACACAATTTTCATAGAAATCAAAATCCAGAGAGCTACTACTCATACCTTCTACCATACCTTTACCATGAAGTATTTGAAGGCCCTTCTCTCCAATATGTTTGAACCTTTGATGCCACAACATGGTCTTCTCTCCAGAGGCCACTAGATTTTCAGCTCCACTTTCAGGAACTACAAAACTGTTGCACCCATCAACAACAGTGCTACCTTGTAGCTTGTACAGAGTTCCAATCCGAACTCTCTGCATCAATACCAGTGCTCCCGAACCATCTTGCAGGTATCTTTCTCGAACACTGTCCTTACACCTGCATCATCCAGCTTGCTGATAGAAATCGGATTTCTAGCCAATGTAGGAATATGTAGAACACCCAAAAGTGTTCTAAACCTTCCACCTTGCAACTTCAACTTTACTTTTCCGCGACCAACGATTCTAGCCTTCCTATCATCCCCCAAGAAGACATCACCACCATCGTATTTCTCATACTCGCATAACCACTCTCTATGGGGAGTGAAGTGAAATGATGCACCTGAGTCAATCAACCATGCCTCATGATCTACATGTGTACTTGAAGAAGCCAAGTACACATCCCCACCTTCATCTGAGGTGGTTTTCACCTCTATAGAAGGAGCATCATCAGATCCCTTTCCTTTATTAGGAGCTTTAGATTTATAGTCCCTTTCGAAGTGCCCTTCCTTTCCGCATTTCCAGCACACCACCTTCACAGGTTTTCCTGGAGATTTAGATCTCCCTCTAAATTTAGATCTCCCACTCAATAACTTATTTTTGTTTCTGTTCTGAGACCGTCCTCGTACAGACAAGGCATCACCATTCTGGCTCTCCATATTTTTCCGTCTCATCTCCTCCGTCAGCAAGGATGAGACTATTTCATCAAACTGCAAGGCAGTTGCAATGCTACCTATTGCAATAACCAGACAATCCCATGAATCTGGTAGAGAACACAACAAACTGATGCACTTATCTTCATCTGAAATTTTAATATCAACAGATGCTAACAGACTTACCACAGTATTAAATGCATTCAGTTGCTTTGTCACCAAGTCTCCATCTTTCATCCTCAGGTTATACAACTTTTTCTGCAGGAACAGTTTATTCACCAGAGACTTAGATTGGTACAAAGTCCCTAACTTGTCCCACAAAGCCTTCGTTGTAGCCTCCCCTGATACATTCAACAATACTGAATCTGAGACACATAATCGTATTGTGCTCTTTGCCTTCCGATCCAACTTCTTCCATTCTTCATCTGACACTCCTATTGGTTTAGTACCTGGATCTACCACGATCCACTAATATTTATCCACAAATAGATCCTCCATATTGAGTTTCGACAACTCAAAACTCTGACCATTAAATTTCTCGATTTCTATCTTTCCACTGCTCGCCATGTTCTTTCACCAACAGAATCGATCTTGCAGATCTCCCACTGAACAGGGTCTACCACAGGCCTGAGCGAAACCCCTCAGCAACAAAGGCATTCTCTTGAAGCCAATACAACTCTAATACCAAATGCAGGTTTTAACCCTGTACAGAAATTACTTGCATACGAATTCTAAAACACAGAAAATAAACAATGCGTGAGCATAACACATAAAACACATATACACAAGTATTTTCCCCTAGATCCCAAAACCGGGACTACCAGCTTGATTTTTCATTATGTTCCTTTCAATGTTACAATACATATTTATACATGCTAAAACATCCAATAACATGGACTGAAAACCATCGCGTCCAAAAAACATGTGCGAAAATCATGCACAAAACCATAAGTGGGTCCGCCCAACCTAACATAGGGTCCAAAACCAAAATTTTCTGGGGCGCTACCCCGGACCCTAAAATGTTGGGTTATGAGTATCCCTCAAACCCCCTGTGACCTCCTCTCCTCTAACCCTCAATTAACTATGTGGGCTAGTTGTGGAAAAAATATAACACAACCCAACAAAAGTGTTTACCTATCAAAAACTATTATGATCATTAATATACACCATATTAATATGGTTTACCACATTAAAACTCACTTTCACTCATAGAATAAAAAAATACATTTTCTATTTTTTTTTAAATTTACCCATGTAAATAAAAATAATAAGTAAATCCATAATTTTTATATTATTTTACCCATAAATATGAAAGTAATTAATTTATTAATTCAAATAAAAATAATTCAATCAAATTTATTTTTATTAGTTAGCTTAAAAAATTATTATTATTAGATTAATTTCTCGTAATAAAGGTCACTTACCACGTTTTAACCTTTTTCCTTCTAAATATTCCTTCTAAATAATAATAGTCTTGATCTAACCTAATATTCCTTGTTTATTACTTGGACCCTATCTAAAAGCTATTTTCTTGAAAATATGATAGATTTTCTCCTTTATGTCACCATGATTATCTTAACCCTCAACGTTATAATCGATTTTTCTTTGAACTCTTTTCTTGCCAGCACAAGAGAAAGAAAAACATCAATTGCTCACACGCGTTGAAGGTGAACGACATATTATCAAATGATCTTTCCATAAGTGTCATTTAATAAAAGATTTCCTCACGTAATGTAGTTTCATTATCTTGTTTATGTTATTGTTCTCATTATTTTTTTATGGTTTTATTCTTGAGTAGTATAGTAAAATGAAGAAAATCCATTTAAACCGTGGTTTATTAATCAATTTTAATTTTTATAATCACTCAGAAATATTTTTTTCTAACACTTGATATCGAAAGGAGACCACAATAGTATTTTCATTTGCAGTAGTCGTAGCTATTATGATCATTGGACATTAACCATTGTTATTATAATTGAAATTGTCCATATTAGTCACCTTACTCTTTGGATAGGAAGATGTGGAATGAGCCCTTAACCATCTCTTGATCATGAAAATATTATTTATATTATTATTCTTGTTGTCAATTTTTCACGAGAGTCGGATGTTGTAATCATGGAATAGGGGTTCATTAAAGTTGTGACCATATGGCCATGAAAATTGAAGCTACGAATGGTGTTATTATTAAGAAAAGATTCAAATTTGATGTTTATTGACTTTTAAAATTGGTCAAAGCTTAATGGTTAATGAGTACAAGTCATTTGGAAGTACTATTTAGAAATTGCTAATTTATAGATATGCTAATTCTTTAGTTAGCCCACTAATATCCTAATTTTTAGTTGTATAAATTCAATTCATAGATAGAATAAATATTTTTGTTGTTAGAAAAACTCATCTATAGGTATGTGATCAAGATGTATTCACTCTGTTATTTTTCTGAGATACTATGTGTAGCATTCAACAAACAAAAACTCGTCTTAAACATATTGGGAATAGATCATTGTAATGATTTCAAGAACACAAGAACACATCTTTATAGGGATCATGGAATCTTGAAGAAGAGGGAAATGAATCCCCATATTGGGTAGTGAAGGACAAACAATAAGGGAATAAATTCATTATAGTAGTTACAAAAGCCAACTCTAACACTAATTCTTATAGAATGGAACGTCATAGTGGATAAATAATATTAAAAACTAGTATTCAATTGTGTATAGATATACTTTCTTTTAAATGGAATATCCATTTTTATATAGACATACAAGAGAAAATTACCACATTTTGCTTGTTTCCATTTTTATTTCAATATATATCATAGTTAACTGTTCAATTATTAGCTAACTTATATTTATTAACATAATTTGAGTTCTTGTTATCCACATGGATTTATATTTATTCAAAAATCAATAGGAATGCCTCATATCATCAACATTATATGGCATATTAATATATCATATCAAATATTGAATCGAGAAATATTGAAGAGGAGGAATCCTTGTAACAAGTTATGTTTTTTGATGTTTAATTTTACAAATGATGTTGTGTGATTAACAAGATACAAAGAGTTTCAGAAAAACATCTTGATACTATGAAAAATTTAGTATTTACTCTACAATAAATGTTTATATAAAAAGAATCACGTTAGAATAATGGTAATAACAAATAGTGTGAGGCATATAAATATAACCTAAATATTTAATAGCAATAATTTGGAAATAATTTATTCTTATAACTATTTAGTCCTTCAATTTGATTGTAGTTATAATTAATACTCTTAGGTGGACAAACTAGTTTAGACTTTTCCAAATAAATCCTATAAAAAAATTAGAACTCTTTACCTTATATCATTAGAAGAAAAATGTATGTCTGTTTATAAGGAGATGCATCATCTCAATTCTTTACTTACAATACCAAAATAAATCATACAAATACAATCAAATATGGCATACCAAAAACAAGAGTAAGTACAATCGACAAAAAAAATGAAATATGAAATTTGAAAAAGAAAATTTGTGACATGGATTATAAGTCATGCAAAACTTGCTAGACAAAAAAAATACGAAAAATATAATATAAATATATGACAAAAGTATAGCGAAAAAACTAAATTTTATCACTTTTACATTTATTCATTAACTTCAACTTACCTATAAACAGTAATAGCTTTGAGGTAAAATAAAGTAAAATAATTTTTATTTGATAAATTCTCCCAACCTATTTATTAAAAAATAAAAAATACATAAGTTATATATATCAAATAAAATAAAATAAAATGAAACGTATCTAAATACCATTAGATGCAAACATCTTTAAAATAAAGATACGTTAAAATTTCATTTATAAAAATCTCTAATCAATATTAAAAAAAAGTTCCTATCACGTATCAATACAAATAAAAAAATATCAAATGATGTCGAAGTCTGCTGTGCCATTTCAATTTAAATATGACGTCTGATTCACTGACATGATTCTAAATATTAAAATAAATCTTTAAACCGTTGCTGTCCGGGTATTATATAACAGTTCCCACTGCAGCTCATATCCCGACATATGTGGGCATCCTGTGTTGCAGGGATTTGATTATAAACTTTTGCTGCGGTTTTTCTTGGGATGGGCCCGTGGGATAAGGTGGTTTCCGAAATAATGCCAACAACCGAGTTAGGATCAGAGTACTCAATCTACTGGCGTTCTCTTCGTAAAATTATACTCTTGCTCTTACTCTTGTGGCGTTCTGTTCTTGAAATTTAGAAGAGCCTGATAAACCGGTATCGGCACACGCGTATTACTAGGATATTTGCTGGGAAGGCAATTTAAATATTGAATTTTATAATTTAGTTTAGCTTCCATGAGTCTACATGGATCAAATCCTTTGTAAATGTGTTTTTGGTGTATAGAATTTGAGGAAAAGCTTGTATTTTCAGTGATTTGATTTCTCTCAAGGTGTTAGATATATCTAAGCTAGTTCAATTTAAGCCCAACGATGTCATATTGTTAGATTATCATTATCATGTATATGTTTGACATAAACTTCAAAATTCAGATTATGTTTTCTTACCATGACCATTTCATTCTCTTCTTTAATTTTGTGTGTTCCTTGAATTGTTTGTACATGTGTGTTTGGATACTTTGAGTTATTTGTGTGCTTATGTGTTTGGATTTGGATAGTAACGTTTGTGAATGTTACATTTGTTGTGTTATATTTTTATACGTGTATTTAACTGTCCATTAGTAATTAGTTGGTGTGCTATAATTTTATGGGTATGTAACTGTTTATTAGTAATTAGTTGGTGATGAAGAAGGGAGACAATCTTATCAATAATTTGCAAGAGGATTGATATTGCATATGTATTTCATTTAATTTTAGATATCACAACTTTTGACAGGGAATTAATTCTAAATAGTGTTCCTCCAAATATTACAAAATATATCTTGAAGAGTAGTTTTAATAATTTACTATGTCAAGATTACTCCTGAAATAATTTGTTTCTTTGTTTATATTTGAAATAATTTATTTCCTTCAAAGATATTTTGATATTTTAATGTATTTTTGAATTTTTTTAATGAGTGACCAGATTTTTAGAATCTTTACATTATTTGTTTCTCCAAACAATTATCACAACTCCTTCAAGAATCTTTTGATTTGTTTTGATGTTTATAAATATACATTTTCCTCTTATAAATATTTTGAATACATGGTTGTACGCAATTACTCTATTAGTAATTTTAAATATATTTGAATATTTGTAATTGTATATTAGTAATTAGTTGGTGACGAAGAAGTGAGACGATCTTTTCAAGCATTAATTTGTACTTTGAAAGATGATTGATTCTGCACATTTTTTTTTCATTTTAATTCTAGGTATCACAACTTTTGACATCTAATTATTTCATAATAGTGTCACTCTAACTATTACTAAATATGTCTTCAAAAATAATTTTTTTAATAATCTACATCCTCAAGGTTAACAACATCTAATGCAAACAATCAAATAGGATTGAAAAACAACATCTACATTGAATTCAATGCATCTCAAGCAAGAAAACAAATGAGACTAGAAATCAACATCTACAGTGAAATCAATCCATCTAGTGCAAGCAATCAAATAGAATTAGAAATCTACATTTACATTGAAATCCATGCATATAGTGCAAAAAAACAAATAGGATTAGAAATCTAAATCTACACTGAAATCCATGCATCTGGTGCAAGCAATGAAATAGGATTAGAAATCCACATCTACAGTGAAATCAATGCATCTAGTGAAAGAAATCAAATGTACTTAGAAACCAACATCCACGCTCAAAATCAGTGCATATAGTGCAAGAAATTAGATAGAATTAGAAATCATCATCTACATTGAAATCAATGCATCCAGTGCAATAAATATTCTTCCCTCTCTCCCATCTAATAGTGAAAAATATTTTTAATAATTTACAGTGTCGAGATTAACAACATCTAATTCATCTAATGCAAGAAATTAAATAGGAATAGAAAATGACATCTACATTGAAATCAATGCATATAATGCAAGCAATCAAATAAGATTAGAAACAAATATCTACACTGAAATCAATACATCTAGTGCAAGCAATCAAATATAATTAGAAATCAACATCTACACTAAAATCAATACATTTAGCACAAACAATCCATTAAGATTAGGAATCACCATCTAAGCTTAAATCAATGCATCTAGAGCAAGAAATCAAATACGAAAAATCAACAACTAAATTAAAATCAATGCATCTCGTGCAAGCAATCAAATATAATTAGAAATCAATATCTACAGTGAAATCAATACATCTAGTTGTGCAAGCAATAAAATAAGATTAGAAATCATCATCTACACTAAACTCAATCCATATAGTACAATAAATATTCTTCCCTCTCTTCCCCTTCCATCTATATCTATATATATCTCCATCGCTCCTTCTTTGCTTCTCTATTTCAACCGCCCAAACACATGCACGCACTCTCTCTCCATATCTATCTATTTCTCCCTCGCTCCCTCTATCTCTCTCTTCTTACCTCTCCTCACCTCCCATCTATATCTCTATCTACCTTTGCCTCTCCTTTGTCCCTCTATATCACCCCCAAAACATACACACTCTTTCTTCATATCTATATATTTCTCCCTCCCTCTTCCTCTCCCTCTCTGTTCCCCTTCACTCTCTCTCCCCCATCTATCTCTCTTCCCTTCTAATCCTCTCTCTCCCTCTGGCTATATCTCCCTTTTCACTCCATTTGTCTCTCTCTATGTATTTCTTCTTACCTCCCTCTCTTTTTCCCTCCAACTCTATCTCTCTCTCCCTCCCTCTCTCCTTCTCTCTCTCTTCCTTCTTCTCTCTCACCTCCCTATGTCTCTCCCCCCGCTCTCTTCACCCTCCAACAAAGTCACTATCTCCTTCCCTCTCTCCTTCTCTTATATCTTCCTTTCATCTCTCCTTCTCTACCTCACCCCAAAATATACACACACTCTCTCTGTCTCTAGTCTCTCTATCTTTCCACCTCTATCACTTTATGTCATTCTTCCCTCCATATATATATATATATATATATATATATATATATATATATATATATAAATAATTGAATATCATATTAAATTGAATATTGTATTAATACAAAGTTATTAAATTTAACAATATTAATATTAGATTTAATAATGTTTTTAATGGCATGATAACAAAAATTATAATAAAACTACATCAAATTAATATTTTCAAATATTGGAACTTTGATGTGAAAATATTTACATCTTTAAAGACTTTAATATATCCATAGGATATGGTTTTTCGTTTTAAAAATTCATTTTACAAATATTTAATCAAAATAAATATTAAAAGATTTCGGAGCAAGAATTTGGTCTTTGTGTTGAATTAACCTTTTTTCCTTTGATTTAAGAGATGTTATTAGCTTTAGTAAATTTTAGTAAAGATGTTTAATATTTTACCTATTTTGGAATTTTAATGTGGTAAAAATTGTTGCTAAAACTAAATTTATGATCCATTCAAATTCAAGTATATGATAAATGAACTATTAAATACATGAGATAATTTATTATCCATTCAAATTATATATAATAATATATAGCTATATTTTTATAATTAAACTTAGTTCATTAAAAAATTAATATATAATGTAAAATTCAAACTAATGTTTCCACTTACATCAATAAAAAAATATTTTTACATACTTATACAACTTAACTTAAACATTGAATTTCACCATTTATATAATATTTTATAACAAAATAACAGCGAGTTGATATTTTCATGGTAAGGAGCTTGTACATCAGGCAAAAATGTAGAGGTGAACAATGATAAGGGACGGACAGATATAACAACTCTATTCTTGCGTGTTATAAATATGTATTTTAAATATTAAGTAATAATATTTGAGAAATTTGTAACATATTTATTTAAAAAATAAAGTTTGTAACACAGTGATGAATAGCTTGTCACTTGGTAGGTCTCACTTCCATTGACGGGATATCCAGCCCGTGGACCATTAAGAATACTTACTCAGTCATCAGAACTATATTATGAAGGCGTGTATTTATGACATGGTAGAGCGAGTAACCTGCGCCTTTGCATGGTACATAGTAAGATTTTTAATGTGGAAACTCATCATACTAAAAATATATCACTCCAAGATTCTTTATGCTCGGCTTGTCTCTTTCTATTTGCAACGTGGCTTCATTAGATCTAATATATGGTTGGAAGAGTTGCAAGAAATTGCTCGTCATAATCTTGATGGCGGGGAAAGATATAAAACTCCATTCTATAAGTTTTTGGCTGAGTCATTTATGTCCATGCATACAACAAAATTGGGTGCTAGTGTTTAGATATGGTACCATTATGCATTACTTCTGAAAGGGCGGTATCGTTTCATGTTTTGGAGAAGGATGATGTTATAAAAGTCCGCTCTTACCCGTGATTCCTAAATCATAGCATGGTAAGGCTAAAACCCGGTCTTCACTACAACAGAAAAGGAAAATAGCACTTAAACTGGCGCCATAAATTTAGTGTATTTCAGTTTGCAGGAGAGTTGGCAATTACTACCCAAAAAAAAATCACTAAGAATTACACTAAAATTTGCTAGGAATTACACTAATATTCCCAAGGAATTACACTAAAACTAGCTCCACACATAACTCAAAAAATAGTGGTGGTAATAGTGCCAATTTTAGCATTACATTGAGCACAAGGATTTGTTTCCAATTTGGGTTCTTGTTTGGCTTCTAGTTTTACATTTAATTTTGCTTCGTATTTTGTTTCTAGTGTGGCTTCCAATTTTGTTTCTCATTTAGTTTTCATTGTTGTTTTTTTTCTTTTTTTTCCAAACACCACGAATAGCACTAGGAGTAGCGCCAATTTTAGTTCCAGGAATAACATAACATTTAGTGCTAGGATTTGCTTTTAGTTTGGCTTCTCATTTGTCTTCCAATTTTGCTTCTTGTTTTCTTCTAATATTGGTTTTTGTTTTGTTTCCCTTTTTGCTTCCCATTTTGGTTCTAGTGTGGCTTCCAATTTTGCTTTCAACTTCACTTCCTTTGTTGCTTCTTTTTTGTACTTCCAAAAATTATTATTGTTTTGCATAGAGTTAAATTAATATGTTTTATTTAAACTTAATTAATTAAATATATTATGTCTCTTAAATAATTTATATGATTATACAAGTAGTCATTTGAATGCATTTGAAATATTTTATAGGATAATATTTATAATAAAAAATTAGGAAACATATATCCATACAAATAAAAAGCATCATTATACTGATTAAATCTCCATCAAAATAGAATCTACAACATCGAGTATATATAAAATAACAAGATAATTATTGTAATGTGATCATCATCTACAATTAAAATAAATGAGTCAAATATGTGTAATTTAAGTGAATTTGATAACATCCATCATGAGCAATAAATCAAAACCATCATATGTAATAAATATGCATACAAATAATCAACCACTTTCAATATATGAAAATTCACTAACCAATATTAATAATATCGTTATCATATATAACTAAAACAAGCAAAATTTACATATACTTATATATCAATAACATTTGAAAATGATACATGTCCAACACTTGACATAAGTCAAAATAATACATCATGTACAAATGATATAAATAAAAATAATAAATTATGTAAGACAAAATGATAGAAGTCATTATTATATGTCATGTCCAAATGATATAAGTCAAAATGATACGTGTCAAAAAGATACAACTCAATAATATGACACTCAAGGCTGTGAAAATGATTCATATGATAGTAACCATGAAAATCGACAACATAACAATATAAAAAAATGGATCCATGACACAATCTATATGATCATGAATTATACTGGATGCTACACACAACTATCCCATTATCATCGTCACCATTGTGATCATCATCATCATGAGCATCATCTTCGTCATCATTATCGACGTCGACCTCGTTGTCATCTATATATTTGTTGTCATTAGCGTCATTTGTCATCTTAGCATCAAACCCAACGTGATGGATTTATGTGAGGAGGATCATTCACATCTTTTGAAAGATCCTTATTCTATAAAAAAAACATTTAGAATGAAAATTTATTATTTATTTCATACAGTAATTATTTTCTCTATTATATATCTAATATTACAACCTATGAAATGAAACGATAATCATATTACATCATATCAAAGTGCACATACAATAATAGAAATTCAAATAAGTTACAATTAAGATGTCATTCCAATAAATATTTCACAAGATCTAATGGTAGAACAATCAGAGGTTAGAGGCACGATGAATAATGCTTATTTAGATATATGATTATCAAGTTGATAGGTGAACCAAGAAACAAACATCAATACAAAGCATGTGAATGAATTTTGTTGGATATTAGAAAAAAAAATGAGAGTACTTGAAACTTGTAAAGCATAACACTAAATCAATTGTTCAAACTTATATGACTTTCATTTCAAATATAAAAACTAAAAACACTTATGAAATTCCATAAGAAAAACATCACTAGGAAATTTAATTAATAACCATTAGTAAAAGAATCTTTGATATAAGAGTTCAAATACTTCTAACTTGAAATCTCTATTAATTTCAAAATGGAGTCAAATACAACACACGTCTTTTTCTTCAAAAAGCAACCCTTCCCTTTAATTTTTCATATAATTTATACAAAAATTATATAAGATCTAATATCCATAATATATGGAATGTTTTAATTATAAAATACTAAAAATACATACATATCTTGATGATTTTAAATTAAACGTGAAAAATACGTTTGCAAGGAACAAGTGATGTGTGCACACTTTGAAACATAATCCATGGTGGAAAAAAGTAGGTTTGTAGGTATAGAATTTGCTGAAGATATGGATCTAAACTTGTTACTCACAATCTGGAACAAAATTTGGGAAAACCCGTTTATAGCCCCAACATCCTAATTTGATATTGACTCGTTTACTCAAAATAACAATTTTCTTATTTTCTTTTGATATATGTCTTGAATTTACCCTATCTTTCCACGATATAGCCTTTAGAAATTTTTGAAAAAATATATATCCTTATCATTGCCATAATTGTGTTTTCAAGGAGTACAATTGAGGCGATGACAAAATATCTAGGTATAAGCTATGAAAATCAAAACAATGAACGTGCTACTAAAATATGCCGTAGCACTATCAAAAACAAAATCAAAGATCAACACTGCCTTTTCGATGCTCATTTTATAAGGCATAGAGTTTTGGCATCAAGAAAAATTAAAGATGGAGCAACAAAAATAGTAGGGGATTGTCAAGAGATTGAGGAGGTGAGGATTTGGCCACAAGTTGCCCATGGTTTTGAAGGCAATTCTAGAAGTGTTACAAATTACCCAAATAACTACAAAAGATGAGTGAGGACACTTGCGAATGAGTGTATTCCATGCATGACAGCGTTAGAGTAAATCATACTCAAGTCATCCCTACTATATCTTTATATAAACCATGTTTCCATAAACTTATGACACACTCTTCTTTTGTTAGAGGGAGGACACTTGCGAATGAGTGTATTCCATGCATGACAGCGTTAGAGTAAATCATACTCAAGTCATCCCTACTATATCTTTATATAAACCATGTTTCCATAAACTTATGACACACTCTTCTCTTTTGTTAGAGGGATTTACCATGGATCATTACACAACCTTAGAGACCCCTTTTAAGGAAACGTTCCCACTAAACTAGGCCAAGTTTATGCGCACACCTAACAACATCATTCGACAAATGCAAAGATAAATACTTTATTAAATTTGTTTTTAGGTGAAATGTATTGAAGCCAAAGGTTTTTTTCAATATGGTCTAAGAATGTTGGAATGTCCTACAACAATTCAAAATATAACAAATATGATAATTTTTACTTAGACCTTTTATTATCAAGCTAGTAGTCAAGAAAATAGAACAAACCATTATAACAAAACACCACAATGAGTTATGTGCAACTTTAGCAAAAATGGTGAAAATATTTGAATCTCATAACATTAGAGCAAGAAATGAATTCCACAAAAAATTAACTTTAGATCAAATATAAAGACATAAAATCCATGAAATTTCACAAAACCAAAAACATAACTAAAGAAACAAACTAATAAACACCACAAAAGGAATCTCTGACATGAAAGATTTAATACTCCATCCGTGAAAATCTTATTAATCTAAAAAATAAAACATACACAATATAAGTCTGTTTTAAAAAAAAACCAACTCTTGGTTCTCCATTTTCCACAACTTTATAGAAGTTTGCAAAATCCATAGTTTTTGGGACGTTTTAATTACAAAATACTATATGTAGATATATTTAATATATTAAAACTAAAACTAAAAATACATTTGCAAGAAAAAATTGATGTGGTAATAATTCATGACAACAAAAAGTGACCTTGTAGCTACGAAGTCGGCTAAATATGTAGATCAAAACATGTCATTGTTAATCTGCAGCAAAATTTAGATAATTCCCCATTTCTTGCTGCAAAATATTTCTTTTATGTTGACTAATCCACTCAAACTGGAAATTTCCCTATGATCTATATTTTATCCTGATCAAGATAGTGCTTGTTGTGCATTAGATATTCTCCAAAAATATTTTTACAAAATCCATATCCTTATCACTTTAAAAACTATGTTTGTAGGGAGTACGATTCAGGTATTGACACAATATCTGGGTTTATATGTTACCAAAATAAAAACAGTGAAATTAATGTTGAAACATTTGGTAGCACTGTCAAAAATAGATCAAAGGTTACCATTGCTAAAACATTTGACCGTGCTATCAAAAACATATAAAAAATCAATGTTGTTAGAACATTTAAAAAATTTATCTTTGGGATACTTATTTGAGGTTTTAATGCTACATCTAACATAAGGTCCACATTGCTTATTTCAATTTTTCTTTCCTTTCTACTTTTCGTCACCTTGGGGAAATGATTTTCTATTTTACTTTGTTTCTGGGTATTATTTTTCTTAGAGGAACTTGAAGCTTCCTCATTGTTGATTAGAAAATCATTCATAGGTATGTCATCAATATCAATGACTTGCTCTTTCAAAGTGTGTTTTTGCTGCAATTTAGAGTTGAGCATAAGCTTATTTATGGGCCTTGTATGGGGTCTTATCATCCCATACATCTAAGCTAGGGTAACCTCTTTCTCCTGTTCTCGTTTTTCTAAATTGATATTTTAATTCCTCTGTCTCACTAAGTTTAACCCATGTGCCCCTTTCTTGTTTATTACTGTTAGGTGTATCAGTAGGGTAATCTTTTGGCACCTCTCGAAATTGTTCTTGAGTGGAACATGAAGTTTTTTTCTCAATAACCCTCCTACTCCTTCTTACATACACTTTTCTTTCCATCGAAGTAGAAACAAGGTCTTTTGTTTATTTACCTAATGAAGCTTCTCTCCTGCTTCTAGTAAGGACAAATGAAACTATTTTCTTTGGAGCTTTATGGTTTTGGATAGGGTTCTTAGACTTTATCTTTTTCTTACCCTTGATTGATTTTTGTTTAGTAGCAATTGATTCAACAAACCCTCCCTATAATAAGAAATGGCCAAAAGTTCTTCCTATCTTGATTAGATGACTAACAAATATTATTTTAATCAAACCATTATGAAAAATGCAATGGCGGGGAGAATTGGGCTTTTCTCTAATTTTGCAGACATTTTCATAAGACTTTATTTTCTCTGCAACAAACACCCTCTAAAATTTTGTCTATAGTTGAATTTCGGATCTTACCATAGATCTTGCGATCATTTGTTCCATGGTCTATGTTCAATTGATAAGTGTCAAAGGCACCTTCTCACATGCTCACTTTACAACAAGTTCATGAGAATGCTCTTTTATGTAAGCTTGAATAGGCATGACACATGTCCATCAAGACAATGCCTATGAAATGTTCAACCTGTGTCGACAATCAGTGTCCACACTCATCGAGAGTCTCTCACTTTTGGTTCCAATTGTTCTTCTATTTGAGTGATTTCCCAATTGTCGCTCTTGCACACCTTCACTTTTGTAAGTGTCGTTTTCATGTTTTTAAATGTCTCTTTTACTTTTTTTCACTATAAAATTTGTCATTTTCATGTTTTCTTCATTCTAACATGTGTTTCTTTCAATCTTGTCCACATTTTGCAAGTGTCGTTTGCACTTTCCTCTTATTGTTGTAAATGTCATATTTTTGCATGGTAGGCATCACATATCAAACAAATGTAGTTTTTGTTTCTTTCAAGGACTAACTGTGGTGATAATGAGTCATTCTTATCATGTAGACATGTATCAAACTCATTCCCAAATTTTCAAGCACTGTCACACATGTGTCGACACCGTCATCGCAAAGTGTACCTTTAGTGTTGCACTTGGGGAAAGTTGTTGCAATGTCGTCGCATTAAGGGTATTATGTTTTTCATTTTTTTATGAGTGATGAATGTTCCTGTCAGGTTCCTATAATACTAATGTAGTCCCCATATTGTTATTATTGTGCCCCATAGAATCCCACTATTGTTATTTTTCTGCCCTTACATTATTATTGTTATATAGGCTATGATTATATTGTGACCTCTTAGACGCCTATATATAGAAAGGAGGTTTTCTCATTTGAATCATCCATGAATTATTCATTTATGTAATGTAAAGGAGGTTTCCCCCTTGAAAAAGATAATTTTTAGTTCATTGATCTATATATTTGTGAGATGGTTGCATAACATTTGGTATCAGAGTTTTGGATTCTAGGGTTTCGCTGCTTCAAACAGGTCATCGTGGCATTTTTGCTATAACATTTTTCTACAAAGCTTGAGAAGTTGAAATCATGGAGTCAAAACCTTGTTGAACTTCTATTGGGATGGGGTCCCCCAGGGTTAAGTTTTGCTAATTCTTAAGTCAAATTTTGATAAGATATTGTAAAGTCTATGCCTTTTTGATGAGCAAGCGCGACTAGCACAGGTTTTTAAGAGTGAAAGGGGCTTTTATGTAAGTCAAACCCCCTTATTTTGTAAAGGGATGAATCATATTAAGCTTTTCCCATGTCTCACGGACCACGGTAATGTAATGTAAACACTATAAAAAGGATTCATTAGGAAGTTAAGTAAAGGATTTAATTCAATGTCATGATGGATGCTTAGTTTGTGAACTGTTCTTTTGTATTTGGGTGAAGGGGAAGGCTCCTGCTGCTGTGTGTGCAAAGACCTTGGTAAGTACACAGTTGAGTGTGCGAGGCCCTGCAGTTGTGTACGCATGGTATGAAAGTAATACCCTTAATACAACGACATTTCCTTGGGTGAGACTGCATCCCCCAATACTACCTCAGGTGAGCCTGTAGCCTACACTAAGTGGATTGTTTCTGAAAGGGCTAGTAGTGTAAGATTTTGTTGGTTAGTGCTACTAACTCTGAACCTGGTTCCAAGCCCCCTCAAGCCAACAAATGTGTTTACTTATTTCAGATCTTATCTCACTATATTTTTTAGAGATATGATCTAAGAATGTTAGGGTTTTTACAGGCTCCAGAATTCCATCTCAAACAAAGCCGAAGGTCGAAACCGTGACATGTGGCATTCCATACAAGTTCTCTCTACTGAACCAGTATATAATAAGGTCATCATGGGAAATTGAGCATAACTCTTTCTTGAAGAAACCAATCTTGGTCTAACTTGTTGAGTTGGAGAGAAGACTTAGAGTGCTACTACAAAACAAATTTCAGATCTTGAAGATTAGAAATTATAGAGATACAATAGCTGTAATATCTAGCTCCTAAAAAGTGAGAAAAAGTTTCACATTTTTTAAATTTTGCATAACATTTGTTTAAGAAATTAGTTTGAAGTGATTCAAAGGGAATAATGAAGCATATTGTTGGGTCACCAAGATGTTTTTTTATAGGGAATCTTAAACCCTACATTAGTTGTCAACCCGAGGTAAGTCTTTTTATCTCAAGAGTGCCAGCATAGTATGTGCAGTGAATCTAGAGGTTAATGATAAATTGTTGCAATCACTAAAGGCTAACTCTTCAATTTAGTCTTGTCAAGTGCTTCAAAATTCTTCTTTAACCCTTGATGTTCATGCAGAGGGACCACCTTTTCCTTGTGTTGAGCCAGTTCTTGGTGAACCATTAGTAGCTCATTTTGTAATTTTCTGATGACGACCTCTCTTACCATAGGGGTGTAAAGGGGTTTTAATCCATTTGGGCCTCTACATCCTGGGTCTCTGCAGGGTCAGTTTGCATAGCAGCTTTAGCTTCTTATTAAATTATACAATCAACTTGAACATCTTCTTTAACATCTCTTTGGACAATAATGTCCATAGTGTGGTGGTCCGTTTGAGTTCCCCGTGAAAAGATATAGGGCTCCTCAGTTTGCATGCATGGAAATGTCTTCAATCATAGTTGGCTTAGTCTGGGTTTCTTTTGGACAAACCTCAAGAAACTATGTCTGAGTCTCAACATTGCTCGTAGAACATTGCTCTGTTTGCGTTCCTACAATTTCCATTTCCACTTTCAATTTCCTGGTTCTGGTTGCTTCTTTTAACCAATATTTCAGCTACCTGATTACTTGCTTCTATTTTCTGTACTTCCTGAGCATCTTTCTAAGCTTAGCTCTGTAGGGTTTCTCTACTCTAGGGCCTTTGTCTGAAGCTGTGTTATCCTCTACTTCCTGTATAGGCTGTACTATGTCATCATCGGGGATGTTCCCAATTGGAACTGTGTTTTCTGGTGGAATTTCTCCTTCCAACTCATAATTATTATGTATTTCGTTTTCAGGAGATCCCAATGCAATGGTATCTTCTGAACAATTATCATTATCGTGGTCTTCTCCTTGGTAGGCCTCGTCTGAAGGGAACTTCAAAAATGGAGTATCACTTGGTTGATTGACATATTTCAAGTTCTCATCTTCATGGTTTCCTTCTGCTAGGGGGTCCACTGGATCGGTGCCTACTATTTGAGTTTTCTTTATATTGGCTTCTCCTTCATGATCCTCGGCTTTGAGGTGTATTTCCATAGCAAGAATTGACTCCCTTTGTTCCTCCATGGCATCAGTGAATGACTAGGTTTTGTCATGACCGGGACTGTCAGTAGGGGCTGACCGGTGAGGGGTAAAATTCTGTTTTTCAATGTTCCCTGGCTACTCCCTACCTTCGGTAAACACTCCCATGCTTCCCAAAACCCTAGCCACTTCCTCCTCATAGTCTTGCAAAAGAGGGTCTTGCAGACTAAGAGGAGGTGTGCAGGATGGTCCGACTTCCTCTCCTTGAATTGGGATGTGTCGCTAGGATTTTACTCGCATAGAGCGCCTATGATTAGCTAATTCTAGGGGTGCAGAGGGACTCTTTCTCTTTAATATTCTCTTTGGGCCTGGGGTTCTTGGCCCTTGCTGCTCTGTTTCCACATTTTCTAGGGGTGGAGCCAAGGTAGGATTTATGATACTGTCCCATGTTAATTTTTTCTGTGCCAATCTATTTGTGATAATTAACTTAATTAACCCATGATGGCTGACTACACTATGTGGGTCCTTGGCTGTCCTTACCCGTCGGGCAACATCGTGTAATAGGGAATTTAGATAAAATGGTAAATTAACATAAATTCGCTTTAAAATGGGTAGAAGTTTGAGTTGTCGGGGCTTTACCACATCATGTCGATCGTCGCAGGTGATATATCTTTGGATGATGACTGCAAGTTCTTGCCATAGTTGCTGCAACACCAAAGGATGAATTCCTTTCGTTGTTCATACCAGCCACTCACCTGGGTCCTGGAATGCTTTAGTTATGCTATATAAAGGACACGTTTATCTACCCTTTTCGCCCATTCTACTGGAAGTCTGGTGACTTGAGCTAGGTCTTATTTAGAAACCATAATGCTTATTCCTTTGACCACTGTACTACCATTCTGCAGATTTTGCAGAAATTCCATCATTAGCCCTTCATTGAATGCATGCAATTTGTTTAAATACTGTAGCCAGCTAGCACGTTCAATGAGTTCACAAGCTTGATCCAACACCATTAGTTCTGGGAGTTCACTTTGGATTGCTCTTCCAACCATAGCTACTACACTTGAGGCTAGTTCTTCTATATACAATTGTGTTTTACCCTTGTAATGAAAAATAGCAACAATGTATATTACAACAATTATCAAGGGAATGATGCTGGTTGGATAATTATTTCGTTTTTAGTTTAGTCATTCATCCTGTCAGCCATACTTAATGTAGAATCATAAGTTCGCATGCCCACCATAATGGTTTCCATCCTTCATCCAATTAGAATTACCTGCTAATTATTACACATTCATGCTCATCAGGTAGTTCGTACTCCGGAGGTAATATGAATGATTGTCACATAGTTATCCATAACTTGGATACGTGTCATGCATATGTAGGCCATCCCCCCTCTGATGAGAAAAGGGAGTCCACATCCTTTCAGCACGCAGAAAACAAGCAAATAGAATAATGCGAAATAAATGTCAGCAATCAATTTACAAACACATCACACAAATCAATAAATCATTTAATAAATATTTGTTGTCAGACGTGAATTGGACAAGCAAATAAAAACAAAAATTTTAAGTCATTATGTCAAAGATGTTTACCGTGAGAAGAATTAATCACATCAACACAATCATTGGTATATGTTTAATGACTGTCATTTAATGTTCGGATGTATGGAATATAATAAATATAGATTAAATCCAACATGCTATTCGTCTTGTAAAAGTGCTACCAAATGGAAATTCTCAATAGAAATAAAGTCATATGTGATAAGAGGTAGATGTCATATGGCAATATAAGATGATATTCCAATACCACAAGTAGAGCCACTACTGCCAGCAAGCATTGCCTCAGCAAGGTTGCTTTTCAACCCTCCCAGATGAGCCAGAGTCCTTCTTACAATTAATTTTTCCTTCTTTTGTTACAAAGAGACCACTATGCTCACATAGTGACCAAATAGCCATAGTGCCACTCATCAGGGTGTAACAAAGTGATCAGGTTGGCTCATGATGAGACTCCCTATTCTTCTAACATATTAATTATCAAGAAGGTCATTGCCTTGGTTTGGTAGCCAAATTCGAATGTCACCTGTTACATCCTTATGACCATGGTATGCTGGCTCGTGATGAGACCCCCTATCCTCTTTAGACAATGTTTTAAGCATCTTGTTATTTTAATTTTATTTTGGAATTCTTCTTGTAGAAAAAGGGAGGCTCATTTGCTCCTTAAGAGTCATGGATGGTGTAAGAAGTAAAAATATGCCAATGAAAGTGTTATACTCTTATCCCCTTATCATTATATCAATGAGTTTGATACATTTAGGAGTATAAACATAAGCCAGCATGGATTAAGGATAATGGATTATTTCATGATGTGTCCAAAAGAAAAGATATTTAGACAGTCATTGTAAAGATACACCGTATTAGCTTATGCATAAAGATAACCAACAAAAGGCTTTTAAAAGTCATAATGATATCGTTATTACCATTTTTCTTTAGAAGAGGCATAAATCAATGCAAATGGTGCTTATTTGCAATACAAAAGAAGAAGAAAATGACATAATGATCAAGAGAAAAATAAAAAATATTCACAATTTAGCTTCTTAAAATGTGTTGTTCAATCGATTGAACGACAATCATTCAATCGTTTGATCGACAAAATCAAAATAGAAAATGAAAAGTGTTGTTCAATTGATTGAACAACAATCATTCAATCATTTGCACAACAAAATCAATCAAAAACAAAAAAAGTGTTGTTCAATCAATTGAACGGCAGTCGTTCAATTGTTCGAACGACGAAATCAAAATAAAAACAAAATGTGTTGTTCAATCAATTGAACGACAGTCGTTCAATTGTTTGAACAATGAAAACAAATTATGTTGTTCAATCAATTGAATGATAGTTGTTCAATGGTTTGAACAACGAAAAACAAATAAAAACAAATTGTGTTGTTCAATCAATTAAATGATGGCTATTCAATGGTTTAAACAACGAAAAACCAATGAAAACAAATTGTGTTGTTCAATCAATTGAACAACAGTTTTTCAATGGTTTGAACAACGAAAAACAAATGAAAACAAATTGTGCGGTTTAATCAATTGAACGACATCTGTTCAATGGTTTGAACAACGAAAAACAAATAAAAACAAATTGTTATGTTCAATAAATTGAACGAAAGTTGTTCAATGGTTTGAACACCAAAAAACAAAAAGAAAATTATGTTGTTCAATCAATTGAACGACAACCATTCAATTGTTTGGGCAGCGAAAACAAATAAGAAAAAATGTGTTGTTCAATTAATTGAACGGAAAACATTCAATAATTTGAACAAGGAAAACAAATAAAAAGAAAATTGTGTTGTTCAATCAATTGAATGACAAATGGTCAATTGTTTGAACATCGAGAGAAAAGAAAATGTGTTGTTCAATGAATTAAACGGAAAACATTCAATTGTTTGAAAAACAGAAGACAAAAAGAACGAAATGGGTTGTTCAATCAATTGAAAGTTAGACGTTCCAGTGTTTAAACAATGAAAACAAAGAACAAATTATGTTGTTCAATGAATTGAACAACAAACATTCAATTGTTTGAACAACGGAAAACAAAAGGAAAGTGTGATGTTCAATCAATTGAACGGAAAACGTTTGATTGTTTGAGCAATGAAATACAAAAAAAGAAAATGTATTGTTCAATCAATTGAACGACAAACGTTCGATTGTTTGAACAACAAAAAGCAAAAAATAAAATGTGTTGTTCAATCAATTGAACGACAAACATTCAATTATTTGAACAACGAAATACGAAAAAGAAAAATATGGTGTTAAATCAATTGAACGACAAACATTCAATTGTTTGAATAACGAAATACAATACATGGCAAATGTGTTGTTCAATCAATTAAACGGAAAATGTTCAATTGTTTGAACAACAAAAGAACAAAGAAGAGGAAAATGAAACTTCCTAAAAAAAAATCATATTTACATGGTGATGCCTACAAAGGTATATACATTATTTACAATTTCTCGAGCAATTTCAATTTTTTAAAGGAAAAGATGCTTGGCTATCATTCCTTGCAGCTAGAATTTGCATGGAGGGGTCCTCGCATACCTATTCGCAGAAAGACTCCTTGATAAGCGGTTGATGATAGAGGCGCACTCGATGTCCGTTTACCTTAAAGGAATGACTGTATTTGTCTATGGTAGTCAAGGTAAGAGTACCATTATTATGTACTTCTTGAATATCATCAACATTATATGGCATATTAATATATCATATCAAATATTGAATCAAGGAATATTTAGGAGGAGGAATCCTTGTAGCAAGTTATGTTTTTTTGATGTTGAATTTTACAAATGATGTTGTGTGATTAACAAGATACAAAGAGCTTCAAAAAAACATCTTGATACTATGAAAAAATTTAGTATTTACTCTACGATAAATGTTCAATAAAAAGAATCACATTAGAATAATGGTAATAAAATTTAGCGCGAGGCATATAAATACAACCTAAATATTTAATAGCGATAAATTGAAAATAATTTATTCTTATAACTATTTAATCCTTCAATTCAATTGTGGTTATAATTAATACTCTTAAGTGGACAAACTAGTTTAGACCTTTCCAAATAAATCCTATGAAAATATTAGAACACTTTACCTTATAACATTAGAAGAAACATGTATGTTTATTTATAAGGAGATGCATCATCTCAATTATTTACCTATAATACCAAAATAAATCATACAAATACAATCAAATATGGCATATAAAAAACAAAAGTAGGTACAATGAGAAATGATATGGCATATAAAAAACAAAAGTAGGTAGAATGAGAAATGAAATATGAAATTTGAGAAAAAAAAATTGTGACATGGTTTATAAGTCATTCAAAACTTGGTAGCAAAACAAAAAAAACAATACAAAAAATATGACATGAATATGTGACAAAAATAGAGTAAAAAAATAAATTTTATCACTTTCACTTTATCCATCAACTTAAACTTACCTCTAAACAATAACTAATTACACAAACAATAATAACTTTAAAATAAAATAATTTTTATTTGATAAATTCTCATAACCTATTTATTAAAAATAAAAAAACATAAGTTATATATATAGAATTAGCTAATAACCCACTTAAAAAAACCTACATTACTATTTTACAATATTACATACAACTAAGTCTAACTGAATTCCTCATACTTCACAAATTACCATAATTTGCCATTTTATTTAAAAATTCATATCAACAAATAATTGAGTTGAAATTTGATGTCAATGAAATTAAATTTCTACCAATAACATAAAAATAGTCCAATACATTTCTTCACAGTAACTTAAATTCCTATATTAAACTTATTATACCAATTTTCAAATCCCAATATCCAAGTAATCTCCAAAATGAAATGAAATGCATCTAAATACCATTACAAACAAACATCTTTAAAATAAAAATACGTTAAAATTTCATTTATAATTTGATTTATAAAAATCTAGGTTCCTATCATGTATCAATATAAATAAAAATATATCAGATGATGTCGAAGTCTGCTCTGACATCAATTTAAATATGATGTCTGATTCACTGACATGATTCTAAATATTAAAATAAATCTTTAAACCGTTGCTGTCCGGGTATTATATAACAGTTCCATATGTGGGCATCCTGTGTCGCAGGGATTTGATTATAAACTTTTGCTGCGGTTTTTCTTGGGATGGGCCCGTGGGATGAGGTGGTGTCCGAAATAATGCCAACATACTATACTCTTGTGGCGTTCTCTTCGTAAAATTATACTCTTGCTCTTACTCTTGTGGCGTTCTGTTCTTAAAATTTAGAAGAGCCTGATAAACCGGTATCGGCACACACGTATTACTAGGATATTTTGTGTGAAGACAATTTAAATATTGAATTTTACAATTTAGATGAGCTTACATGAGTCCACACAGATAATCTTTCTAATCTTTCTAGATGTAAATGTTTTTTTGGTGTATAGAATTTGAGGAAAAATTTGCATTTTGAGTTGATTGATTGATTTCTCTCAAAGTGTTAGATATATGTAAGCTAGTTCAAGTTGAGCCCAACAATGTCATATTTTTAGATTATCATTATTATGTATATGTTTGACATAAACTTCAAAATTCACATTATGTTTTCTTACCATGACCATATCATTCTCTTCATTAATTTTGTGTGTGTTCCTTGAATTGTTTGTACATGTGCTTGGATACTTTGAGTGATTTGTGTTCTTATGTGTTTGGATTTGGATAGTAATGTTTGAGAATGTTACATTTGTTGTGTTATATTTTTATATGTGTATATAGTTGTTTATTAGTAATTAGTTGGTGTGTTATAATTTTATGTGTATGTAATTGTTTATTAGTAATTAGTTGGTGATGAAGAAGGGAGACAATCTTATCCATAATTTGCACGAAGATTGATATTGCACATGTATTTCATTTAATTTTAGGTATCACAACTTTTGACAACTAATTAATTCTAAATATTGTTCCTCCAAATATTACACAATATATCTTGAAGTGTAGTTTTAATAATTTACTATGTCAAGATTACTCCCGAAATAATTTGTTTCTTTGTTTATATTTGAAATAATTTATTTTCTTCAAGAATATTTTGACATTTTAATGTATTTTTGATTTTTTTTTAATGAGTGGCCAGATTTATAGAATCTTCACATTATTTGTTTCTCCAAACAATTATCACAACTCCTTCAAGAATATTTTGATTTGTTTTGATGTTTATAAATATACATTTTCCTCTTATAAATATTTTGAATACATTGTTGTATGCAATTACTCTATTAGTAATTTTAAATATATTTTGAATATTTGTAATTGTATATTAGTAATTAATTGGTGATGAACAAGGGAGACGATCTTTTCAAGCATTAATTTGCACTTTGAAAGATGATTGATTCTACACGTTTTTTTTTCATTTTAATTCTAGGTATCACAACTTTTGACATCTAATTATTTCTTAATAGTGTCACTATAACTATTACTAAATATATCTTCAAAAATAATTCTTTTAGTAATCTACATCCTCAAGGTTAAAAACATCTAATGCAAACAATCAAATAGGATTGAAAAACAACACCTACATTGAATTCAATGCATCTCATGCAAGAAAACAAATGAGACTAGAAATCAACATCTACAGTGAAGTCAATCCATGTAGTGCAAGCAATCAAATAGAATTAGAAATCCACATCTACATTGAAATCCATGCATCTAGTGAAAGAAAACAAATAGGATTAGAAATCTAAATCCACACTGAAATCCATGCATCTAGTGCAAGCAATGAAATATTATTAGAAATCCACATCTACAGTGAAATCAATGCATCTAGTGCAAGCAATTAGGTAGAATTAGAAATCATCATCTACACTGAAATCAATGCATCCAGTGCAATAAATATTCTTCCCTCTCTCCCATCTAACCGTGAAAAATATTTTTAATAATTTATAGTCTCAAGATTAACAACATCTAATCCATCTAATGCAAGCAATCAAATAGGATTAGAAAATGACATCTACTTTGAAATCAATGCATATAATGCAAGCAATCAAATAAGACTAGAAACAAATATCTACACTAAAATCAATACATCTAGTGCAAGCAATCAAATATAATTAGAAATCATCTACACTAAAACTAATACATCTAGCGCAAAAAATCCAATAAGGTTAGGAATCACCATCTAAGATTAAATCAATGCATATAGAGTAAGCAATCAAATAGGAGAAGTCAACATCTAAATTGAAATCAATCCATCTAGTGCAAGAAATCTAATATAATTAGAAATCAACATCGACACTGAAATCAATGCATCTAGCTATGCGAGCAATAAAATGGGATTAGAAATCATAATCTACACTAAAATCAATGCATATAGTACAAGAAATATTCTTCCCTCTCTTCCCCATCCATATATATCTATATATATCTCCATCGCTCCTTATTTTCCTCTCTATCTCACCCCCCCAAACACATGAACACACTCTCTCTCCATATCTATCTCTCTCCCTCACTCTCTCTATCTCTCTCTTCTGGCCTCTCTTCACCTCCCATCTATATCTCTATCTCCCTTTGCCTCTCCTTTGTCCCTCTATATCACCCCCAAAACATACACACTCCTTCTCCATATCTATATATTTCTCCCTCCATTTTACTCTCCCTCTCTATTCCCCTTCACTCTCTCTCCCCCATCTATCTCTCTTCCTTCCTAATCTCCTCTATCCCTCTCGCTTTATCTCCCTTATCGCTCCATCTTTCTCTCTCTATGTATTTCTTCTTACCTCCCTCTCTCTTTCCCTCCAACTCCATCTCTCTCTCCCTCCCTCTCTCCTTCTCTCTCTCTTCCTTCCTCTCTCTCCCTTTCTCTCTCACCTCCCTATATCTCTCCCCCCCCTCTCTCTTCACCCTCCCCTCTCTCCTTCTCTCTCCTTCTCTTATCCCTTCCTTTCATCTCTCATTCTCTATCTCTCTACCTCACCCCAAAATATACACTCTCTCTGTCTCTCCCTTGTCAATCCCTCTATCTTTCCACCTCTATCACTTTATGTCTTCGTTCTTCCCTCGATATATATATATAGATATATATAAAAAACAAATTGAATATTGTATTAATAAAAGGTTATTAAATTTAATAATATTAATATTAGATTTAATAATGCTTTTAATGGTATGGTAACAAAAATTATAATAAAACTACATCAAATTAATATTTTTAAATATTGGAACTTTGATGTGGAAATATTTACATCTTTAAAGACTTTAATATATCCATAGGATATGGTTTTTCGCTTTAAAAATACATTTTACAAATATTTAATCAAAATAAATATTAAAATGTTTTGGAGCAAGATTTTGGATTCTTTGTGTTGAATTAACCTTTTTCCTTTGGTTTAAGAGATGTTACTAGCTTTAGTAAATTTTAGTAAAGATGTTTAATATTTTACCTAATTTGGAATTTTAATGTGGTAAAAATTGTTGTTAAAGCTAAATTTATGATCCATTCAAATTCAGGTATATGATAAATGAACTTTAAAATGCATGAAATAATCTATTATCCATTTAGATTATATATAACAATATATAGCTATATTTTGATAATTAAGCTTAGTCCATTAAAAAATTATATATAATTTAAGATGAAAACTAATGTTTCGGCTGACATTAGTAAAAAATATTTTTATTCTTTTTTGAAGATGTGACATACTTATACAACTTAAACATTGAATCTCACAATTTATATAATATTCTATAACAAAATAGTTGTGAGTTGATATTTTCAGGGTAGGGAGCTTGTACATCAAGCAAACATGTTGAGGTGAACAATGATAAGGGATGGACTGATATAACAACTCTATTCTTGTGTGTTATAAATATGTATTTTAAATATTAAGTAATAAAATTTGAGAAATTTGTAACATATTTATTTAAAAAACAAAGTTTGTAACACAGTGATGAATAGCTTGTCTCTTGGTAGGTCTCACTTCCATTGACGGGATATCCAGCCAGTGGACTATTAGGAATACTTACTCAGTCATCAAAACTATATTATGAAAGCGTGTATTTATGACATGGTAGAGCCAATATCCTCCGCTACTAACAAGCCTTTGAATGGTACATAAGGAGATTTTTAATGTGGAAACTAATCATACTAAAAATATATCACTCCAATATTCTTTAGAAGGTGGACCAACCTTACAATACTTTATGCTTGGCTTGTCTCTCTCCATTTGCTATGTGGCTTCATTAGATTTAATATATGGTTGGAAGAATTGCAAGAAATTGCTTGTCATAACCTCTTTGTAGCAGTGTAGTAAGGGGAGAAAGATCATATCATCTCAAGGGAAAAATATCTCGATGGCGGGGAAAGATATAAAACTCTACAAAACTCCATTCTATAAGTTTTTTGCTGAGTCATTTATGTTCATGCATACAACAAAATTGGGTGCTAGTGTTTAGATATGGTACCATTATCCATTACTTCTCAAAAGGTGGTATCGTTTCATTTTTTGGACAAGGATGATGTTATAAAAGTCCGCCATTCCCCATGATTTCTAAATCATAGCATGTTAGGGCTTAAACCCAGTCTTCACTACAATAGAAAAGGAAAATAACACTTAAACTAGTGCCATAATTTAGTGTGTTGGGCATGGAATCCCCCCACAGCATGTTTTGGGGCTCAAAGCCCAAGTTTTTGAGTAATATTGTTAAAAATACTCCACGAATTTCTGGCGTGGAGCGTAAATTATATGTTAGAGTCATAGGGTTGTCCGCCCTAAGTTTTCAATGTAGTGTTAGCCTAACCATGGTTCGCAGACTATGGGATTGTATCAATAGAGTGACGCTCTAAGCTGTAAAGAAAAATTAGAGATACATAGAGGAATGAATGTAGTCTAGAAGGTAGCAAGAATAGAGTAAAGGTCTAAGTGTGTTGGGTCATAGTAGTAGGAAGATGCTCTGCAGCTGAGTGCGTAGAGGCCTAGTAGAGTCCGCAGTTGAGTGCACGGACCCTTGCAGCTAAGTGTGCAGGGCAGAGGTGAGTCTATAGCCAAGGAAGAAGAATAATAAAGAGATGTTTGATTCCAAATCTTGTGTATCTGTTTTGAGTTATTATATGGTTGATATCTTTTGCAATTATACTGTTTTATTTATCGCGTGCACTGGTATGAATGGTGAACACTGTTAAGTATAAATAAACACATGCAGATAAGCTAAGTGATCAACTAATATCAGGTTAATAGTAAGGGATCAGGGAATAACTCAGATCGAGCCCCGAGTAGGGCTGCGCGAAGGCAACATCACAGGCTGCGAGGTACAGATAAGTCTGCATAGAAATGTGCGCGCAGGGTCAAACCACGAACCACTGAAAATCATCAGACATCTCTAGGGTGTGGAAACCAGGTTCTAGCACCCTCCCATACTACTTTGGGTGAGACCTCAGTCCGCGCTCCGCGGATTGTTGTCGAAAGGGCCAGTAGTACAGGGATTTGTTTTGCTAAATCACCTATGAACCTGGGTCAGGCCCCGACAAGCCAACAAATGATTCCATTGCCAGGACCGGGATCTGCATAAGGGATGTTTGATGTCGTGTTACTGGAATCCAACCAAGAAGGAAATTGAAGGGTGGTTGGACAAGAAGATTCATGAGTTCGTGGCATAAGAAAATAGGAATCCGCGAGTATCTAAGGAACAGTGGTTGGAGAGCTACTTATATACAGAAATCCATGAAATTTTCTTTGCATCCTTTCCTTCTGAGCTGTGTGAGTGGATTGTGAAGCTAGTAGACAGTCAGGGAAGGTGTAGGCTCGAAAAAGCAATTGTGTGGAGTCTAGAATTGTTCACAGACTAGAAGCGTTAGGAGATAAGATCGCGTGAGATATGGGCCATTGGCTCGATCTCATTATAGGAGGATTTATCACTGAGTTTGTGGTAGATACAACCATTGGCTACAGTGAGGCGGAACGATGCTTTCTCAAAGGACCGCGAGGTAAGTATATTAAATCTTTGAATACTTGGATTAAGTTGATATTGTGTGAAAAGAGGGTTATGCAAATAAATTAATGTTTGGGACTATGCAAAGTGGGAAGATCTACAAAAACAGAAGTAGTGAAGATTTAGAAACTAGTCCCTTAATTTCACTCTCATGGGAAAGTGAGGAAGAGCTCGCAAAAGTTTCTCTGAGAAGTGCAATCAGTCTAATAAGGCAGTGAATTCTGCGCTTACCACCTCCACCTACACAGCCACCTGTCTCACCCTCTTCACGTCCATTTCCACGCACCCCACCTCCGCCACCACCACAATTCAGTATGGCGAGTGTGATCAAACTGCCAGTATTCAGAGGAGTAGGGAATGAAGATCCGAACCAATTCTGGTTCATAGTAAGGGCAGTATGGGAAGCATAGGGAGTCATGGATGACAATATAAAGAAGGCTACATTGGTAAGTGCATTGCAGGATCTCGCATTAACATGGTACATTAAGCATTCTAATGACCATCCGAAAGTAGGAATCACAGAAGTCTAGGCCACACTGAACAAGGAATTTAGCATGCAAAAGTTGGAGACACAAACAATTATCAGGTTTAAGGAGATTACGACGCTCCTGGGTGAGATCCCCCGGGATCTGGACCAGAGGCTGAAGAGTATGATTTGTGAAGCCAACATGACATTAATGGATGGACAACACCACGCCTCATTTAAGGACAATGCCGTAACAGCAAAAGCTTTCGACCCAGGCAGAAGTCTTCGAGATGGAAATGAGATTGCGTGAGACCCCTATACAAGATCCTGTTTTGGGAGTCCAACAAATCCACACGCAACTACAAAATTTGTGTCTGGAAATGAAAAGTTTGAAACAGGACAGGACACCTCGGCCAGAGGTGTGCGAGGAGGTATAATGCATAAAATGTGAAGGCCAGGGGCATGACAAGGACCACTGTCTAGTTTTCACGAATTACTTTGCGGGAGGAGGGCCGATGCCATTAAGACTTGAGGGACAAGCAGGACCAAGCGCGATGCCTGCACTATGGTGTGAGATTTGTTAGATAAGAGGAAACATACTATAGATAATTGTCATCTATTGCAGAAGTATACGCAGATATCCCAGCAATTGTTTTGTAATTTCTGCAGGTTAGTAGGCCATTATGAACACACCTGCAAAAGCTATGACCTAATGATGGATTGAACTCTTGCCCACAAGGTACAGACCGAAACGCGAGCCCTCGATCTAAATGTAGGAATGGCGTGCACTGGATTTTAGGGGTGCAAATAAGGTCAAAGAGGAATGGGACCAAGAAGGGGTCACGGACAACTAATTTGTTACAGTTGTGGAGGGCTAGGACATTATGCCCGTGATTGTACAAATCCGTCGAGGACATCATGTTTATATCATACTCAGTCTAATCATGAGGTAGAAGACTGCCCTACATTGATAGCGAAGCTGCATGAAAAAGGGGTATTCCAGCCTCCTCCGACTTAGAATTTTCAAATGATGAGGTCTGAGCCCCACGAAGAAGACCCGAATGTAAACATAGTGTTCAGAAGTGGTATCACCACTGGCGATGATAAATGTAAGCAGTCAAAAGAAAGTGCCTGGGTTCGCAAGGCTCCTACAAAGGAACAGAAATTTGATTTAGAACGTGTGAAGGAGACATTCATGGAAGCTAAGAAGAGCTTCACGGAGGCCTCCACTTCAAGTAGTAAGGATCAACTAGAACTAGGGATGGATCCTTCATACACAATAGAAAGGTAGTAAAAGGACTACTGGAACTTATCACTAGATGCGTGGGGTCAGGAGAACCACGCGTGGTTCGGAAAATTGGAAAGAATGCATTGCGCACAGGGAGGGAAATGAGATTGACTACGCAAATTGGCAGCTATGAAATGGATCAGGTAATCCTGGATCTTAGATTAGATGCAAATGTACTGCCAAAACAAACTTGGGAATGCATGGGCAGACCCACACTATAATGGTCTCCTATTCAATTATAAATGGAGAACCAGTAGAAGATCCTCCCCCTCGGAAGATTGTAAGGGGTAATGGTGGATATTGAATGTGTGAGCATGTTGGCATATTTCAAAGTGATAGAGATTTTCGACGACAGAAATCCCTATCCCACACTACTAGGAATAGACTGGGCCACCAATATGAACAGAGTCATAAATATGAAGAAACAAAAAATGATTTTTTTGAAAAAGTCATTACGCGTAGTAGTACCGCTAGATCCAGTCGAAGGAGCATGATACACTAAACCAGTGCGCGATGATGATAGTGATGACAATCTTGATTGCATCTACAAGATAACTGCATGAGAACAAGATTGGGTGAACCCAACTGCAGATGGTAGGATTTCGTGGGAGTGTGAAAGCTCCTGCACTTCGTATTCAGACAAAGAGATAGAGTGATGGTAGAATCGGCTACATGAAGTAACAATGCTTAATTGTAACATGATGGTTAGATCACTGCGCTGCATGACAATGGAGGTAAGGGATCTGCCTGTGTGTGATAGGTTAACAGCGGTGGATGAATTCCTGGACAAATTTGAAAGTGCAGTGCCAGAACAACAATGGTTCGATGCTCTGAAATGGGAACTATGTGCGATGCCCGAAAGGTGGTGGAGTACACATGAGGGAAGTTTTGAGGACTGGCTCGGACACAAGAAGATGATGCACCTACTATTTGGAAAACCCTAGCTAAGGATGAGAGATGGTTACAAGGGGCAAAAAAACTTACGCGCCCACTTTTCCCAATGGGTACAAACATATGACATGTAGCCCGCACAAGAGCACTCCACTCCCAAAATAGAGAATCAGAACAAAATTCATTAGCAGGAAAGGCAAAGTGCGCCAAGGATTATCCATTGAGAAGCATTGAACAGGGTGTGCGAAGTGTTGAACAGGGTTGACAGGTGAGATGCACTGACTGGGACTTGCGTGTACCAGCAGTTCGATGGGCCTATGGGACCATATGCAAAACCATGACCGCGAAAACAATTCCAAGGAGGCGGACTAAAGTAAGGACCGCAATCTCTAAGGAGCATGTGAAGATGAATCCACATGAAATAGAATCCATAGGTGTGATAGTGCATGAAGCCTAGGACAAGGAAATAACACAGCTACGTGAAGAAAACACATAAGACTTCAGGAAGTCATTCAGCAAGGGACCTTAGTGTGATGCAGGAAAGTGTTCCCTCTATGGACAGAGGCAACCAAGGGACCAGAGGCTTGATGGAGACAGCATGGATCAAATGGAATGAGGCTAAATGGTGACCCAAAACCCCAGAAGGCCAAATGACGATGTAGGGATATCCCAACCTGACAAGAAGAAAAAGTGTCGATGTTTAAGAGTGACTAGCTACCACAGGTAACCAATGACAATTTCGAAATTTTCCCCCACCATTGCTGGCGAGTACCCAAATTATTTTTGAAAACAAGCTTGAAGGGGATAGCATATGCTTGCACTATAAGTTCGACCTTCGGTCGAATCCAACCTATTAATAATTTAACGAGCCCCAGGGAGGAGAAGCTTGAGTCTTGTCATGTTGATGAGTCCAATGTCATCAGGGTTTAACAAGTCTGACATAGGTAAAACTTGGAGTCTTTTTCATGTTTAGGGACTTTGAAAAAGACATGGAAAAGAAAATTCCAGGGGGTCCTTTTTCGTAGATTTGTGTCTCTCGAGCCTGAAAAAGTATAAAACAATGCTCGAAAGAACTACTTTACCATTACAATCAAGGAGTACTTTTCATGATTAGTGACCTCGACCTGAAAAAGTAGAAAAGTGATCAAAACCACATCATTTCATAACCAATAACGAACCCGAAATGACAAAAGCTCAGCAATATTTTCGTGTTTATACGGTTGGAAAAGAGTTGAAAGCAAACCTCCATTTTTATTCTCTTTAACAAGTCGAAAAGGGAAATATACTCGGCAATTTTTTCATATTTTACGAGTCAGAAAAGAGCTTAAAGGAGACTCATCCTGGAGGAACGAGTGGTATAAAGGGTAGCAACTAGTTCCGGAAATGGTGGAACTACTCAAAACATGTAATGGTCAATAGGCCGGCTAATAAAACCACTCATCACTTCGGTTCCTCAGGAAAGGAAAAACAACCAAGTGAAAGCATATGATCAGCCAAAGAGATGGTGGCGATGGAATGAAACAACCAAGGCTCATCTAGCATATTTTAGTAGATAAAAACGACAATCACGAGATGTAAATCAGGTATGGGTTTGTTTTTACACAAGCTTGAACCATGGAGAACTCTACTTGGATTTGGTTTCATGTTTACACAAGCTTGAAATGAGAAACTATGCTTGTTATAAGTTCGCATGCCCCCAGCATAATGATGCAAATTGAGGTACATGCCCCCCAAACTTCATTGCATTCAATGAGGTGGATCGAATGAAGCTTCATTTTCGAGGATCTTGGAAAGACTCAACTCGGATTTTACGAGATATTAATCAAAGAATCGATTTGGAAAGGGAGTTGTTTCATATTTTAATGAGGTTGAAATAGTAAAAGAACTATCCTCATAACCCTTGTTTCAATTTTTGATGAGCTTGACACAAGATCAGGAACTATGCTCGAGACTCCTTGTTTCATTTTTTAATAAGGTTGACACAAGATCAAAACTATCCTTAGGACTCCTGTTCATGGGCCATATGAGAACATGGCTCTGAAGAGGTCTTCGCAGGATGGAAGAAATGCACTTTGGGAGGAATACATGTCATGATGCACCAATGACAGATCGGGTTCCAAGGCACCCAGTACATGTTGTACGAGACCATCTACATAATCATCAGTAGAGGTGGAGATAGAATGCGTAGCCACATAATTGACCTATGGCAAGGAAGGTACTGCTTGCGAGCAAGAACCGATGGGAGATGATGGTGGTAGAGGAGGCATCGGGTGACTAAATAATGACAATTGATCAATATTCACCATTCTTCCATCGTGTGGAAAAAAAACCACAGGGAAAAGTGAAGAAACAAGAGCTCCCATGGCATAAACATAGTCACATCCAAGGAGAAGACTGAAATCTAAAGCACCTTGGAAAACCATTATGTCTATATAGATGGTTTTCCCCCCAAAGTAACAAGAAGCTTTGGGAGGATCCCTAAAGGTTGACAAGTTCCTCCGTCGAACGCCAATAGATCCTGTGTGACTCGCACAAGCTGTGGGGAGCCCAAAGCTTTCCAAGTAGTGGAAGGCATAACACTGATAGATGCACCCTCATCCAAGACAGTGTCAGGTACTACCTTATCATAGGCATGTATTGTAATATGGAAAGGCACATAGGATGGAAGGCGAAAAGTAGTCAAGTGACTCCAGTTGAAGGAAACGACTGAACTACTTAGTGGGGGTATCATACGATTACCCCCATGCTCAACAGGAACCAAAGAAGGACTCTCTGAATCACCTGGGATAGGAGAGTCGTTCTCAGACTCAAGAGAATATGACGAGACGAGAAGAACATGAGTATGATGCTCTTCTAAAACAAAGTGATCGACAGGTGGTGAACCCAAGTCGACACTCTCCCCGATCAATGGTTGGTCAAGAACAGGCTGAGTACAACCTAGTTCAGGAAGAGAAGGTTGGACAAGAGAAGAATTTAAGTTAATCTTTTTGTCAACCGGGAGAGGGTTTGAAGAGAGCCTCTGCTAAGCAATTGGAAGTGGAGGCGAAGAATCTGTAAGACTTTCCAAAATGGCAGAAGCTTTATCCATGAGCGGACAAAGGTGAAGGGGATGGTTGCCTTCACATAGCCTACAGGGGAATTGAATCTTCCCTTTCTTCTTACCATTGTCAATTGATAGGGTAGCATCACCATGAGCTTCAGAGGATGATGAGGGATGAGCCAGATTGTGGGACCATACTTCTAAGATCTTAGGAATGCCAGGACAATCACGAAGAAGATGGTCACCCTTGCACAATTTACAAGGAAACTTAACCTTCTGGAGAGGAGCAGAAGGTGTTATGACCTAAGCTGTACTTGGAGCAATAGTTGCACAGGTGGCCTCATGCTTATTAGACTTCTTCTTCTTCATCATCTTCTTCTTATTCTTCTTAGTCTCTTGGTTACTAGATGTGAAACTTTCACCAGGCGAAGGAGGAGAGGAGGAGGAAGAAACAGGGGAAGAAGGCATAGGCTCAACCTTGGAATCATCGTGTCGTGGTTCAGACGAAGAAGATGGTGGAATAAGAGTCATGACACTCGGGACCACCGAGGTTGAAAGAAACCACATGGGTAAACCAATGGTTAACCCAGGAAAAGACAATGTTTCCATATATGGAGCACCGACATTTCCAAATGAAGGAAACGGACCAGGGTTTCCATATGGGGGAAGACCTTGGTTGGTAGACTCAGGGAATGTTGCCATCAGGAAGAAGCCTGAAAAGGAATCGAACTGTAATGAAGGACTCTAACTGTTACCAAGAATATTTCGTGGGCAGTAAATTTTATGACACAGGAACAAAACTTGGCCCTTTGATCTTTAAAGAGTCAAGAAAAGGACAAAAAGATGACTCTAGTCGCCTTCGAGGTTTAATCAGCCTAAAAGGACAAGTGCTCAGATGGACCTTTTCTTTTAGGGAGTCCAAAAATGAACGAAAGTGACTACTCTGGAGAACTAGGTAAAAGGTTTACCAAACAACCCGTAAAATTGCATATACACCTTGGGAGTCATACGAAAACCAAGGACTTTCCGTATGGCAGTCAATCTTCCCAAATGTTGTGTTCGGTGTGTTACAGTTTTCAAGGCGACAGACACGGATTCCTAAGGATATAGGATGATAACCTAGTGGGGTCTCCCAACATATACTCGATGGTACATGGGAGCACAATTCCGTACTAGACCGCTATTGAGTCACAGAAGGAGGAATGATGCAACCTTGAGCGAAAACAATAGTGACTAGGTTTAACGACACTGGAGCACGTCTCTAGCCTAGACCTTTAAATAGTGTGCGTTATGTTACAATGCGTTGTTAAGTTTATTCAGTTCATTTTAAGGCTGATCTTGAATTATGTTCTAGTTTTCAATCCCTACCGTATGTATACAACAAAACCTAGGATGCAGCTAAAATGAGCGAAATATCCTTTCACTTCAATGAACACCTACCTACAGGAGGGTAGAGAGACCATTCCCAAACCAAGAAAACCAAGACAAGCGAATGAAAACACTAAGAAACACAATGCATCAATACACTAATCACACGATGCATCAATACTACTAATGAAAGATTTAAAATTCGCTTTCCAATTTCTCAAACATCAAAATTCGTAATGCAAATGTAATTTCACTTTCGTATGCTAAATGAATGCAAAATTTTGATTACTTTTTTTATTTTTTTTGAATTTAAAGAGAAAAACAAGCAAGTGTGAACTGATCGATCCAAACAATTGTGATCTATGCTTAGTAGTGAAGAAGTCGAATCAACATAAAAAATTGGTTCAATAATTGTTACACAGTAATTTGTCACCATCCCTGTTACTCCTCTTGTCGTACCTTGGAGCACTCATCCCGGGAGTTATAAGAAGTGACAAAGTCTAAAAACACTTGCATTATGTTCCCCTGAGTATGTACTTCATGTTCCCTGGAGACACCTTCTACAGATTATCCCTGAAAAGTGCTCTTTTTCCATTGGCGCAGGTCCACAGTATCTTACCAGCGCCAATCATGGAGATCCTCAAAAGAGGGCGCGACCATTGGCGCTCTGTCTTAGAGCAGCAGTCGCGCCAACCAAGTTTGGTCATGCTTTTTGCCTTAACGCATGTCCGACTATTGTTTCCTTCATTACATGGAGCTTTTTGAGGATAAAAAATCAGTCTTATGTCGAGCTCTATCCTATCTCCATCTTTAATGGCTTTTGGGGATAATGTTAATCCACAATAGGTGTCCCGGTTCATCGTATCCTCCCCCCTTCTTCATCTATATAAGCTTGTCCTTATGCATTTGACAAGCTGGTGATAGTCGTTAGTCATGGAGTGCTAGTTGTTGAGTTTTTGAGTTCTTGGAGGAATGCTAGTTGTGATTATCATGAGTGATAGTGAAGCATAGAGAGGTTATGCTGCCGGAGAGGAGGTACATTGCAAGACACATATAGTTGCTCGCCCAGCCACAGGAGAGGTTCAACATCAGAACCTTGGTTGTAACTTTTCTTGTCTATTATTCATTAATGAACGACTGTTATTATAGTTCCAATCTCATTGTCTATTATAGTGATGTGTGATTTATTTCCTTTCTGACTGAAATATAGTTGTGCCTTGGTGGATTTTATGCTGGTATCTGTTTCTTCCTTTGCATGTGCAGGTGTCCGTTTATGATCTGCTGGAGCGAGGGAGCGGGAATATCAACTCTGCTTCGACTACAGCGTTGGATTCCAGGTTGGTCTTTTTAATTCACCTTTAATGTACAACTAGGAACTCACATGGCAGCGTGGTTTGATTGTGGCTAGTTCTGTTTTAGACTAGTGGGATCGCCTCTGTCCGCAGAGGGGATTTACCTATCCAACAATTTGGCGACTCCGCTGGGGAGAAGCTATTTGGAATTTGTCTTGCATGTTAATTTTCTTCTGCTTGCTTGAGTGAATGAGCTTCCTGAGTCAGTTTTGAGTTTATTCTTTACTGTTTGACCCATCTGAGCACTGTCAACCCGACCTAAGGTCGTATTATTTATTTTTCTAGCCGGCAAGCTTAATTGGCGTGGTTATTACTCTGACAGTCGCCCCAGTTGGTGCATGTTGCTCAAAAGCAACTCGCGCCAATCCTGTGGTAGAGCAAGTTGCAGGCTGACAGTCGCGCCAGCCCTGTAAATTTTGCCTGTGTGTGGGTGGAAAGCTCTTTCAGTCTCTTTTTATATCTCTTACAGCCTCTGGAAGTGTGTTGAACCTCTGCTTGACTGGTCTTAGCCTTTATCCTTCAGTTGTTTGCTTATTTCTATTGATTTTCGTCTCAGCCCTAGAACATCTAGTGACTTTGCATGTCTAGCCTTCTGTGGGAAGTTTTGATCTCTTGATTATCCAGTCAACTTGTTGGTTGTGTTCTGCACCTATCCAGTGATTTGTTAAAGCTTGATCTTCTATACTCTGAGTGATTCACTTCTAACCTCTTTGGATTTCACTTGACTTCATTCGAACTTAGATTACATGGTTCAGTGAAAGTCTTTGTGTTTTTCCTTGCTTGCATAGTTCATTTTGGTGTTTCAGAATTGGTTCTATTTCATTGAGTGAACTTGGATTGTGCATATCTCTTAAAATTTATTTAAATGCATCATGCCATCTTAAAGGAAAGAAAAACAAAAAATCTTTTGCATCATATTAGTTAGCCTTTATTGTTATTTGTTGCTATTAAAAAGAAAAAGAAAAAATTTCATTTCTTGTTATTAGCTGCATTAGGATCTTTGTTGTTTGTTGAGTGATCATTTCGTTTGTGTAAAGATCTCAACCCTACTGTAGATAGAATTCATCGAATGAAATGGTATAGTTTTGGCGTGTAGTTTGCATTCAAGAAGTTTTTGAGATATCACATACGGTAGGACCAAAAAACTGAAACATAATTGAAGATAAACTTTAAAATAAACTCAATGAACATAACAACGCATTGGAACATAACGCAAATACTCTAGAGGTCTAGGTTAGAGACGTGTTCCGGCGTCTTTAAACCTGGTAGTTTATCGTCGAGTGGTTGGGTGATTCCTCCACAGTGAAACGATAGGTGCCAATACGGACTGAGCTCCCACGTACCGTCGCGTATATACGGGAGACCCCACTAGGCTATTATCCTTTATCCATAGGAAGCCGAGTCTGCCTCCTTACAAGCCGTAATGCACTGAACACAGCATTCGGGAAGATTGACTGCAGTACGGGAAGTCCTTGGTTTTCATCTGATTGCCGAGGTGTATAAGCAGTTTTACGGATTGTTTGGTAAACATTTTTTCCTAGAGTCTCCAGAGTAGTCACTTTTGATCCTTTTCGGACTCCTTAAACGAAAAGGTGCCTGTAAGCGTCTTGTCACTTCATGCTCATTAAATATTCGAAGGAGACTAGAGTCATCTTTTATCCTTTTCTCGACTCTTAAAAAATGAAAAGGTTAAGTTCAGTGTCTTAAAATTTATTGGCCACGATAACATCTGCCCAATTAGATTTTGTTTGCGTTAGCTTGAGTAGAATTATTTCTCGTTCAATGGCAGCCTTCCCGGCGCCCACCGGCCAAGGTGTTCCTCCTGATGGGAACCCTCATCCATTTCCTTCTGTTGGAAATGTCGGTGTTCAGTATATCGCAACATTGTCTTTGCCTGGGTTGACCATTGGTTTACCCGTATGGTTGTTTTCAAACTCGGTGGTCTCAAGTGTGATAACTCCTGTTCCGCCACCACCTCCTCCACCCGAACAAGACCATGTTGATTCTAAGGTGGACCCCTTCCCTTCTTCGCCCATTGCTGCATCCTCATCTTCTACTTCGCCTGGTGAAACCTTGGATTCCAGTAACCAGGTGGCTAAGAAGAAGAAGAAGAAGACCAAAAAGAAGAAGTCTCCTAAGGGAAAGGTCGCATCTACCACGAAAATATCTGAAGTGGAACCACCTTCTGCTCCTCCGCGGAAGGCTAAGTCTCCTTGTCGATTATGCAAGGAGGACCATTTTCTTTCTGATTGTCCTGGTATTCCCAGGATCCTAGATATATGGTCCCTTGACCCGACTCACCCCTTGTCGTCGCAAATCGACGATACCTTGTCAGTTGGTAAGAGAAAAGGGAAGGTTCGTTTCCCTTGTCGACTTTGTGAAGGTAATCATCTCCTTCGCCTTTTGTTGGTTAGGTAAATCCCCTCTGCGGACAGAGGCGATCCCACTAGCCTAAAACAGAACTAGCCACAATCAAACCACGCTGCTACGCAAGTTCCTAGTTATGCATCAAAGGTGAATTAAGAAGACCAACCTGGAGTCCAACGCTATGATTGAAGCAGAGTTGATATTCCCACTCCCTCAATCTAGCAGATCATAAACGAACACCTGCACATGCAAAGGAAGAGACAGATACCAACATAAAATCTACCAAGGCACAACTATATTTCATTCTGAAAGGAAATAAATCAACACATCACCATAATAGACAATGAGATTGGAACTATAATAGCAGTCGCTCATTAATTAATAATAAACAGGAAAAGTTACAACCATGGTTCTGACGTTGAACCTCTCCTGGCTGGGCGAGTAACTATATGTGTCTTGCAATGCATCTCCTCTCCGGCAGCATAACCTCTCTAGCATTCACTAGCATTCCTCCAAGAACTCAACAACTCAACATCTAACACTCCATGACTAACGACTATCACTACTATCACTAGCTTGTCAAATGCATAAGGACAAGCTTATATAGATGAAGAAGGGAGGAGGATACGATGAACCGGGACACCTATTGTGGATTAACATTATCCCCAAAAGCCATTAAAGATGGAGATAGGATAAAACTCGACAAAAGACTGATTTTTTATCCTCAAAAAGCTCCATGTAATGAAGGAAACAACAGTCGGACGTGCGTTAAGGCAAAAAGCATGACCAAACATGGTTGGCGCGACTGCTGCTCTAAGACAGAGCGCCAATGGTCGCGCCCTCTTTTGAGGATCTCCATGATTGGCGCGGGTAAGATACTGTGGACCTGCGCCAATGGAAAAAGAGCATTTTTCAGGGATAATCTGTAGAAGGTGTCTTCAGGGAACATGAAGTAAATACTCAGGGGAACATAATGCAAGTGTTTTTAGACTTTGTCACTTCTTATAACTCCCGGGATGAGTCCTCCAAGGTACGACAAGAGGAGTAACAGGGATGGTGACAAATTACTGTGTAACAGATGCCCCCTAAAGCATGAAGTCCGAGAGGTGGAGAGGGGTGAAATGCTTTACAAGAACACACAAGAACACATATAGTTACTACCGCCGAGGATCTGTATTAAGAGACATGACTGATAGTTCAATTACATGATGTACGTGGTATGGTCGCAGCCATCCATAAGAGTGTACATAAATAATCTAGATCCATAGTATGGACGCAGCCATCTGGTTAGGATCAATGAATTGACTCAGGTATGGTCGCAGCCATCCAGTGAATGAGTCAAGTATCAAGAATCACGCCTGGATTACAACAGACACAATCCAGGGTCTTGCGCTCCATCTCGACCCGAAAAAGAGTACAAGTTCAAGCATGTGAATATATGAGCTGAAGTCGAACATGCATGAACATCGTCTGATTACCAGTCAATAGTGGAAACTGTTAACAGACGCGAGAGGTACCACCAATAATGACAATGGTCCTCAAGGTACTATAGGTACAATCTATGGCGCGTGAATTAATGATCTGAATTCGAACGCCCGTAGAATCATTCGATCAGAGGCCAATGATGAAAACCTCACGTCGAACACGAAGAACCTGCCATTGAGGCATGCAGGCTCCAAGGTACCGGAAAGGAGTCTCTAGATCAACTTCCTGGATAATGAGTTGAAGTCGACAGGAAATGACCTTGATCGAAGGTGGGCCATAATATTTCCCACATCATCGACACGAGACAGAGAGATAATGTTGTGAATCAAGATTGTGCGAACTATCAGAGGGAGGTTGTTTCTTTGTAGAGGTCAACTTCTCTTGAACATATCGGCGGCACATTAATGGAATCGACAGTATTTGACATCAATGTATCAAAGGTCATAATGACGAGGCAATGAGTGGATGAGAGGTCAAATAAGGTACCCAAGTCCATGGAAGCAAGTGAAAGATATGAGATGAGATATCCCCACCCCGGACACGAAAGCAGAAAAGTGCCATGTTCAAGAGCGACATACTGCCGTCACGGTAATAATTATGGTTCAAAAATTTTCTTTTCCCCCCGCCATTTCTGGCGAGTACCCCAGTTATTTTTAACAAGCTTGATGGGGATAGCATATGCTTGTGTTGTGACAAAATCCGATGTCATTAAGTTTTAACGAGTCTGACAAAGGAAGAACTCGGCGTCTTTTCATGTTTAGAGAGTTTGAAAAGACAGCAGAAAAGGAAACTCCAGGGATGTCCTTTTTCGTAAAGTTGTGTCTCTCGGGCCCGAAAAAGTATAAAATAATACCCGAAAGAACCGCCCGATCATTACGATCGAGGAGTACTTTTCATAATTAGTGATTTCGACCTGAAAAAGTAAAAAAGTGGTCAAAACCACGTCGTTTCGTAACCATTAACGAGTTTGGAACGACAAAAACCCAGTAATCTTTTTATGTTTTAACGGTCGACAAAAAGAACTTAAAACGACCGCCCCTTATTAACATTTAACGAGTCAAGAGGAGCGACTCGACCATCTTTTCCTCTTTAAATGGTCAGAAAAGAGCTGAAAGCGGACCTCCATTTTTATTTTCTTTAACGAGTCAAAAAGGAAAAATACTCGGCAATCTTTTCATATTTTACGAGTCAGAAAAGAGCGTAAAGGCGACTCGTCCTGAAGGAACAGGTGGTATAAAGGGTAGCGACTGGTTCCAGTAATGGTGGAACTTTCTTGAAACATGTAAAGGTTAAGAGTCTGGCTAATAAAACCACTCATCGCTGCGGTTCCTCAGGAAAGGAGAAACAACCAAGTGAAAGCATATGATCGGCCAAAGAGATGGTGGCGATGGAATGAAACAACCAAGGCTCATCTAGCAGAATTTAGCAGATAAAAGGCAATCACGGGATGTAAATCAGGTATGGGTTCATTTTTACACAAGCTTGAACCATGGAGAACTTTGCTTGTTAATTTTTTTTTTGTTGCATGCCCCAAAACCACGTCGTTTCGTAACCATTAACGAGTTTGGAACGACAAAAACCCGGTAATCTTTTTATGTTTTAACGGTCGACAAAAAGAACTTAAAACGACCGCCCCTTATTAACATTTAACGAGTCAAGAGGAGCGACTCGGCCATCTTTTCCCCTTTAAATGGTCAGAAAAGAGCTGAAAGCAGACCTCCATTTTTATTTTCTTTAACGAGTCAAAAAGGAAAAATACTCGGCAATCTTTTCATATTTTACGAGTCAGAAAAGAGCGTAAAGGCGACTTGTCCTGAAGGAACGAGTGGTATAAAGGGTAGCGACTGGTTCCGGTAATGGTGGAACTTGCTCGAAACATGTAAAGGTTAAGAGGCTGGCTAATAAAACCACTCATCGCTGTGGTTCCTCAGGAAAGGAGAAACAACCAAGTGAAAGCATATGATCGGCCAAAGAGATGGTGGCGATGGAATGAAACAACAAAGGCTCATCTAGCAGAATTTAGCAGATAAAAGGCAATCACGGGATGTAAATCAGGTATGGGTTCATTTTTACACAAGCTTGAACCATGGAGAACTTTGCTTGTTAAATTTTTTTTTTGTTGCATGCCCCCAGCATGATAATGCAAAATCGAGGTACATGCCCCCCAAGCTTCATGGCATTCACGGAGTGGATGGAATGAAGGTTTACTTGGAAAGACTCGATTTAGAAGGAGGATGCATGCCCCCCCACCAGGCCTCAGTCACGCACCCGGGTCAGCTGTCGTCATCAGAATGACGGGGTGGATGCTGGGGCATTTCCTGTGGAAATAAGACCATTTAGGAATGGTAGATGACTATATGTGAAGTGTGAACCGGGGAATGAAAGTTGGTCTATGACTTTGATCGTTCTTCCTTCATGCGGAAAACACATCACTCTGAAGAGTGAGGACACAATAGCACGTATGCGATAAATATAGTCTCGTCTGTTAACACCCAGGTTGTTCCCTATGACTCCCAAGGGAATACGGCCGGGGTAACCACTAACCAATCTTTGGATCACTATATCTAGCCAAACTGTGATCAGAGAGGGCTCTCTCTTTATGATTTGTCTCTATTATGATGATGTTTTTAGGCTAGCTATTATGCTCAGGTTTTGGTTTATGTTTTTGGTTGAAGGATTTCTTTCAAGTCTTATGATATAATGTTTAGAGAGTGAAATACCATTGGGCAATGGAGTCTGGAGTTGTAAAATGATTTGATATGCTGGATTGGTGGTGTTCAAACTGCAGGGCCTATTGTGTATTCTAGACAAACAAAATTAGCTTAAATGGTGATGTATGTCAACCAACATAAAGCAATTAAGGATTTTCTATTAAGTTGGTGAGGTGAAAGTGAGGACACTGCACAAGAGCAAAACTTGAATTCCTGTGACAAAGGCCACGGTGGAAGGTGTATTCTAAAAGTGCAGCAATTAAGAATTACACTTATCTAGATTACAGCTGAAGAAAACATTCATAAACAACACAGATTGAACTCAGGGTACTCAGAGAATAAATCCTGAAAGTTATTCTTTTTCCTTGTTGCTTAGTATTGAAAATCAGATAACATATATGAATTTTAACAAAACAACTAATTGACAGATAGAGTTACAGAGACTTATTGTATGGTGAAATACACAGGAATCCAGCAGTTATCAACAGACACCAGAACGCATTCAACAGCTCAGAAATCCGAGAAATTCCATCACTTTCTTTATTAAACTTCTGAAAGGATTACAGCATAAGAATTTCTTTTTGGAGAAATCAACAACAACCCTTGCAAGCTCATGCGAAGGGGGCTTTATAGGAAAGTGTATACAAAATATCTCAGGCATTGAGTCATCTGAGAGAGAAAATATCTTCATAAATTTGTTCAAAAAATAGAGAAGAAGTTATTGTAGCTTTGAATGCAGCATAAATGCTCTTTATGTCTGTCAGAGGGTAATTTGACCTTTGGAGGTCATCGAGTCGGTTGCAACGCTTAGCTTTAATGCTGATAACTGCGCCTTTATTTCTTGTTGCGCTGTATTCTCTCGGATCTGCCACCTGTAGTCTTCTATTTCTGCTTTGTTGGCCGATCCATCTGCTGAGTTGGCCCAGCCTTAATCCGCTGTGCATGCTGATTTTGTTAAACTTTGCTTGGCATGATAACTGATATTTTAAGAAACAAAATTGTTAAGCGACTCCCTGTTTACAAAATCTTTTGTATTGCGCTTGTCCACCATTCTTGCGTAGGGAGTTGATGCCTGAGAATAGCATCCATTGTCTCCTCTGCCTCTGTGTACTTGAAGAAATTGGGAGTCACCCCAAACAGGTGATTGATCTCATTCATTATAAAAAACAGATTCTCGACTCTGTCGTAAAGAGACTGTCCTGTGGCTGGCCCTGTTTCCTCTGAGGTGCTGGGCTTATCACTGATCTGGTTAGTGGCAAATGTATTGACCCTTTTAGCATATTGGTCATGTGTGAACAATCTCCCTGCGCTGTTCAGTAAGCCAGGGAGTCCTCTGCTTTCTAACACTTGGAACTTTTCTAAAAATTTGTTCACCTCAGTCTGCATGTCCTGGGTTCTTTTTTCCAGTGTCTGTACCAGATTTCTAAGAGTAAGAACCCTCTTGATCAGTTGGACAGTATCAGTCCGGTTTGTAATTCCCATGATGGCTAACTGAGAACTTGTTTTATGATTAAGTACATTGATCATTCTAGTGGCCACTTCAGGCATATTTCTCAATTGAGTTCTTGCTCTGTGAATCTCCCTCTGTGCCTTTGGGATAAGCTCCAACTGCTCATGGATTGTCTCAATATATGGCCACTGCTCATTGATAGATCGACCAATGTTAGCCCATAGTACTATTTTCAGTTCTGCCACCACTTTATCTAACTTGAGCTCATTCTCTAGCTCTTTTATTTTGTTTTTGAGGGCTTTCACCTCCCTGTCCTTCTCTGCCATAGTTTGTTTGGATTTATCATATCTATCATTGATCTTAGCCAAAGATTCTTTGGCTGAGTTGAGCTCCAACATTTGAGCTTCCAGGACTTGGATTTTGTTCTTCAGCTTTTGCATATCTAGGCTTTGGGCCTGCTCTGTAGTTGTTGGCGCTGCTGAAGTAGATGTTGCTGTTTGTTCGGTTTGCTGAGGAGGAGGGGCAGTGATAGGAGCAGTTTCCTCAAGATTGATGATCTGAGGAGGAGGCTGAGAGGTCTGACCCTCTTCTCTTTGTTTTAATGCTGCTTGCAATGCTGCCTTTGCAGCCTCTGATTCTCCTAGTTTGTCTTGTGCTTGAATAAGCTGTTTATAAATGGAGATCAACAAATCTGTGGTGTCCTTCTCCTGCCTTTGTTGGGCTACCTCATCTGTCTGAGGGTGCATGGTGGCAGGGAGTTTGATTTTCTTCCTCATGGCAGCCATGTCAGCATCCCTCAACTTCAAAATCTCCTGTATCCCTGAAATATCTTTGGGATCATGCCCAATTTCAATGATTATGTCTTCCAGGGACCTTATTCGGTTGTCCTTTGCCTGGGATGATGCCTTCTCCAATTCCAGTTGAGAGGCTGTGGCATTGAGGCTGCTCTTTAGCTTATAATTTTCCAATGTTTCATCTGCTAAGGAGGCATACACCATCTCACCAGTCTGTTTATGCAGTTCAATTTTGTCCATTGGGTGTATGTCTTTGGCCATGACCTCCAGGTTGGTCCTGAGGTAATCTGAGGCAGATTGGGGATGCAGCGCTGTGGGCATAAAATGACTCATGATCATTTTTCCTTCACCTACATCAAAGGCAGACATAAGCCTTTGCTGATTGGTAGGAGCCATGTTTAGTAGGTGATTGTACAGCTGTATTTTGATAGGATCATTCCTCCTTTTAATGTCTATAAATTGTTGTTTGATGCTTACTTGTCCCTCTTTTTGTTGACTGGAGGAGCTGACCTCCCCTCCCATGGTCCTGTCCTGTTCCTGCTGGAAGGAACTTGCTGAAGCTTCTCTGCTGGGTGGGCCCATGCCCAATGCCTGTCTTATTGCTATGTCCTCCTCTGAAAAATCATTTAATCTCTGCCTTTTCTCTCCCTGGTCGATAGATGAAGTGAGGGGAGTTTCTCTATCCCTTTTTCTAAAAACAAATGTATCCTCCTTTTGAGGGGTTTGGAGGACCGAGGTGTCAAAGGTAGTCTCTTGCCTTGTAGGCACCGTTCTTTCAGTGGTCTTAGGAGTTTCCACTGTTTCTTTTTGCTGGGCAGGCTGCTCCTGCCTTTGTTCTTCTTGATGTTGCTGCCCTTGCTGTTCTGACTGTTCTTGCTGTCCTTGCTGTTCTGACTATTCTTGCTGTTGTTGCTCTTGTTTATCTGTCTGTTCTGTCTCCATTTCTTGATGTGTCTGCTCTGTTTTCATTTCTTTTTCTTTTCCTCTACTGGATATATTCTCAGTGGCCTTGGTGGTTTGCTGCTTGGCAGTTGAGGAGGATTCAGCTGCTCCCGTTTGTGTACTTGGAAGTGTGAATACCTGTGGACAAAGCTCAAGGTCAGCCAACTTCTTTAGATTCCTTAGTGCCCTTTTGTTCAGCTCTTCTTGTGACAAGGGTTCTTCTAAGGTCCCTCTCCTCCATTTGTCTTGGTTTGCATATTTTTCAATGTGGGGGATGCTATGGTGATCATAGGCAGATAACTTATATTTGAGCCTCCTCGTGGATATGACATGATTAGGGTCATAGGGTACCCATATGAAACTGGTTTGCAGGCCAAGGGCCTCAAGCATTCCCTCTGCTTCCCTCCATCCTTGCTCCCTTTCATTATAAATAAAATGGCCAAGTTGTCTTTTGACCTTCAACTGTGCCTTTTTGCCCTTTCCTGAAAAATGAAGCACATCAACTCTGCCAAATTGCCTAAAGTACTCTAGGGAAAATAGCCTCATAGGCACATACTTGGGTAATTTGAAAGGAGGTAGATCACACCCATATATCCTGATGACAGTGTGGTTTTGGTAGAAGTACCAATCCCCAATGCTATAAGATTTAGACAGCTGAAGAATTCTCTGCATGTCATCGGTGAGTCTCGGAGGAGGTGAGCTCATCAGCATCGCCATAGTTGGATGGATGAACAGATCCATGAATTCACAGTAAGTGTATGGAGACTCAGGTCTAATGTGGAAGACAGATGACCAGTAGACCACTGATATGGGATTGCCTTGGGCATCCATTCTTTTGATTGAAAAGTGAAACTTGTCATGTTGATGGTACAAGATCAAATGGTAAATGTAGGAGGTGTATCTGAATACCCTATCTCTCCTTAAATTCATCAATTGCTCATGAATCTTGTCTGATATGGAGGTGGCGTAGTCATAGCAGATTGGTGACTTGCTAGGAGCAAACATAAGCATCAATACCAGCACAGTTGCATCAATATGCTCGATTGAACTATATCCCAAGATGGGAGAAATCATATCTGCAATGTCTCTGCCCAGCTCATTGAGGTATACATGAAGAATTGGAGGGCCCATTACAATGTTAGTTTTGATGTATAATTGATTGAATTTGACAATTTGAGCATCTGAGAGTTTATCCCCTTGTTTTATCAGATTTATCAGTGATAAAGGAACCAACTTCTTTTGAGGGTTGAAGCAAAGCATGTCTCTGATAGCTTGAGGGGTAACATAGAACAGTACTGCACCAGATGGGTCAACAACATCTCTCTGAGAAACATCATATTGTTCAGCACAGAGGTGGATTAGTTCAGGGAACTGGTTGACCTGAGGGAGCTTAAAAATAGGGAGGAAAGAGTCCCATAAGCCCAGTATATCTGTCCCATTTTCATGCTTGGCTTTTAATTCATTCAACAGATGAATGTGGAATTTGCTGCTCATAAGCTTCTCTTCTGCAATTTGGTAATCCATATCTGCCAAGGCTTGCCATTTCAAATTATTTTGAGGGGCATTCAGAGGTTGAACATTGAGCACTATGGGAGCCACAGGGGGATCCATGGTTCTTTTTAGGATTCTGTTCTTTAAGGGTTGGTGTTACTATGCAGAGTAACACAAAAGGAGCTTCTTCTGAGGAAAATGGGAATTAATGAGGACAAAGAGTGAATGGGAAGGTTGCAGCAATTGCAATATTGCTGTTGAACAAAATAGAACAGTAGCAGAACTGAGCAGAGTTGCTTTGTGGTGACTTTGTTTCTTGCAGGTAGCTGGTTCACGATTGCGCGAACCAACGAGGAATTTCCACTAAATTTGCCCAATGTGGCCTCCTAAACGTGTAATGGCAGCACTGGTTTGGTATGAATGCTAGTACAGTGGAGTTTTAATGGTGAAATTGGCGTTTTAAGGTCTGCTCACAGGCTATACCCGGAATTCACGGAAAAATGGACTTGCAGAGTGAAAATGGAGAATACCTGGTGAATTTCGTCGGCTTAATGTTGCTAATGCGCGAGTGATGGACGCTCTGGCGGTCTCGGAATTTCCTCAGCAGGCTGGTGCAAGTTTTATACGTAAATTGCATGCAGAACAAACAGTGCAGCTTTTGCCAAAAATAGCAAAAAACGCGAAATTTTTGGTCTAAATATGGATTTTGGCGATTTTGGCGCGTTTTTGTGCTGATGTCAGCATGACGTCATAGGCGGGGTCAGGGTCGGATGACGTCAGCATGACGTCATCAGGCCAGGTGGCGGGCTCTGATTGGTCCACGGGGATGGTGAGGTGGCAGGATAGGTCAGCTAATGGTTGAGCGGGAGGTTGTCGTGACGGCATAAGTGGCAGTGACGGTGGAATGGCGAGGCGCTGACGTAATGCGAATGGAATGGGGAAACCGGAAACCAGAGGTGGTTTCATATCGCACCGCTTATAGTACGGTGGCGGTAAGTGTCAGTTGTACCTCCAATGAGCCGTGGAGGGGACGCGTGGCTACCGCATGACGTAGCCAATAATACGGTCGTCGGAAGATATCGCCCGGACAGAGGATGTGCTCCGATGCAGTAATGGCCGTCAGATCTGGGGGGCATGATTAGACGGCTATCGGAGGGTTGATGTGATAGGGGGATAGGGCGGGTAACTAACGGTCGTCGGAAAAGGTCCGATGCCTTGAGAGCCGTTGGATCTTCAATTCTTTGATCGGACGGTCGTCGGGAGGACAAAGGGATCGACAGGTAAGGGGAGGGGCGGGGATTATTTTAATAATTATTCTGGGGATCTGTGCATGGGCGGAAAACTTTGGTATAGTGGGTTTTCGTGAATTTTCTGTGGAAATGCGCCCGCCCTTTGGACTTTAGGTAAAAGGGAAAAAGTGGGTTTTCCATGTTTTTAGCCATTTGAAGCGGGTAAGGGTATAAACAAGGCTTTTTTAGGAGGTTTTATGTGTAAATGGGGTTTAAAAGTGGGAAAATGGATTTGTGAAAGGGAAAGGGGTTTTGGGCTTAGGTTTATCAAGATGACCAGGTGTCATTTGATCCCTGACACAGGACTTATTGGCTATAATACCAAGGGGTGGGTATTTATACAAAATTTGGGGTTTATACACCATGGTGTTAATACTAGTAGGGGAAAAGGTAATATGAGGGATTTACATAGTAGAGTTAGGGTTAATATGGATAGAGAGTGAATGAGGGGGAAAAATACTAAGTGTATTTGAAGCTTGCTTAGTTGAGAGAGTAGATCAAAATGAAAAGAATTTTTAGACAAGAAATGTGGCTTCTAAGGATAAAAATTCAATCACATTACCACAAGTACTTCCATGAATGTTAACTCCAAGGGGATGTTAGTAAATGACATGAAAGGGGGAAGTGGGAGGTTAGACATGCTTCTTTGCTTTTCTTCTCTTATCTTGATCATCCAATCTGAAATGGATACCATTTCTGCAACCTCATCTACTTACCCAACTACTTTGCCTAGCATTTTTTGTTTCTTCTTGGAGGGTGCATTTAGGCTTGCAAACCCTTACTTGCCTTTTCTTTTCTTTGGCTTTTTCTTTTGTCTTTCTGTCTATTTCTACCCTTATTGCTTCCAAGGTCCCAGATTAAGCAGTTGGGAACCTTAACTTCTCTACCTGAGCTACTTGTCTGCCAAGATTAAACAGTTTGGACAGACTTCTTTCTCTAATCTACAACTGAAAATTGAAAGCATGGCATGATCCAGATTAAACTGTTGGATCATCCATCAAAATTTGAACCAAGGCCATCAAAATTAAAACAAGGAGAAGCTCTTTACACACCTTGTTTCTTCTAGGAAATATGGGATCTTTGTGTAGTCAAAGCAGAGCATATTTGGACTTTCCCTTGTCAATCATGAAATATGAAACCTATTGGTATAGGTATCCAACAGTGGCTCCACATGGGGATGGTTTTTCACTTGAAAGACCAAGAACAGCAGGTCAGATTGCCTTGGCCCTTGACATGTTTTATCCCAAACTTGAAGTGTGCTGCTTTGAAATGCCAAAATTGTGTGCTTATCTTCTTGGTGGACCTCTGATTCTATGTGTCTTCTGCTAATAGTCAATAATCTTCAAAAACTGCATTTTTACAATCTAAACAGAAAATAATATATACATCTGAATATATACAAGGGAACCTTAGGCTGCACTTATGGGTGATATTCAAAATAGTGCTTCAGCATCCTGCCATTCACAGGACCTTCATCCAAATCAGTTTCATTGAGACTCTTAAGGAAGTAAGTGTTGTTTCCTTGTACTGCTTGGACAGCAAATGGTCCTCTCCAAAGGGAATCAAATTTTCCATGTTTTCCCTTCTCCTCTCTTCTTGCATCCCACTTGAGGACTTTGTCTCCCACACTGAAATCTTCTGCCTTAGTTCTTTTATCAAAGGCCTTCTTTAATTTCTCTTGTAGAACTTGAACTCTGCTGAAAACTTGGTCTCTAGTCTGCTGCAAACAAATTATCTGATTGATCCTTCTTTGCATGTCATTTGGTTCAGCTTGGTTTTCTTGAAGAAGCTTCATAACAGGCACTCCTATTGATGAAGGAAATTTGGCCTCTAGTCCATAAACCAACTCATATGGGCTGGTCCCAATTGATCTTTTGGTTGTTAGTCTATCTGCCCATAAGGCATTGACTAGTTTCTTATGCCAATTCTTCTTATTTTCTTCCAACACCTTTTTTATGATGTTCACTAGGCTCTTGTTTGATGATTCAGCTAGGCCATTTCCTTGGGGATAGTATGCAGTGGAATGGCCCAAAGTAATGTGAAATTTGTGGCAGAAATTCACCATTTTCTTGGATCTGAAAGCAGCAGCATTGTCTGTTATTATTTTATCAGGACAGCCAAATCTAGCCAATATATTGTTCTCCAAAAACTGAATGATTATTGAGTCATTTGCTTGTCTGCATGGGGCAGCTTCAATCCATTTGGTGAAGTAGTCTGTGGCTGTCAAAATCCATCTATGTTGGCCTGAAGATGAGGGATGAATTTCCCCAATGAAATCCAGTCCCCATTGTTGAAAAGGTCTTTCTGTTGCAATAGGCCTTAAAGGAAGTGGCAGCAGTTGTCTCTTTCCCTCAAACACTTGGCATTTATGACATGATGTGATAAATTTCTTGACATCAGAGAACATGGTGGGCCAGTAGTATCCAGCCCTCAGTATTTTGTCCACAGTGGACTTCCAGTACAAGTGTCCACCACAGTCTCCTGCATGAAACTCTTGCATGATATTGTTAGTTTCATTTTCAATTAAACAGTGCAGCAATATCCCTTCATGGTTTTTCCAAAGAAAATTGCCATCCATCACACAAAATCTTGATGTTTTCATTTTTAAGAATCTACACTTAGTTTTGGATAGTCCTGGGGGAGCACACAGGTTTTGTAACACATAACAGATATCAGTATACCAGGGGGATTGTTGAAAGGCTTCATTGATCTTTGGAGTCGCCAGCTCTGTTTCACTGTCCAACTGATTGATGTCTAAGGCTTGAAAATTTGTTTCAGTCATTAATTTGGCCAAGCCTTGCCCTTTTATTAGTTTTGTAGGTTTTATTTCAATGTCAAATTCCAAAATGCTGGCAATCCATTTTCCTCTTCTGCCTTCTAAATTTTCTTGGGTGAGAATGTCTTTGACAATAGGACTTGGCACATATGCTTTGACATGGGAATAAAGGATATAAATCCTAAAGTCCTTGATAGCTTTGACCAAAGCATAAGCTTGCTTTTCCATGATTTGATACTTCAAAGGTGCATCTCTGAGAGCTTTGCTAAAGAAAGCAATTGGCTTCTCATTTCCTTGGTCATCCTTTTGTAACAAAACAGCAGCAATAGTATGTTGGGAAGCAAAAGAGAAAATGATAAACTCTCTGTCAAACTGAGGATTGGTTAGAACTGGGGTCTGGGTAAGGGCCAATTTTATACCTTCAAATGCTTGATTGGCTTCAACAGTCCACTTCACCTTTGAATCCTTTTTCAGCATGTTGTTTAATAATCTGATTAGCTCTGCTAAGTTTGGGATAAACCTTCTCAAGAAGTTGATTTTTCCCAAGAATCCTTGTAATTCTTTGACATTTCTTGGGTGAGGCATTTGCAGGATAGCTTGTATCCTATCTGGGTCAATTCTAATGCCATCCTTTGAGATGATGTGTCCTAGGAGCTTGCCTTCTTCTAAACCGAAGAGGGACTTCTTAGGATTCAAGGAGATTCCATATTTTCTGCATTTTAGGAAGATCTGTCTCAAATGTTTCAGATGTTCTTGGTCAGATTTTGAAAAAGGTGTTAGGTCATCTAGATAAATGACTAAAAAGTCATGAATTTCCTTAGAAAAGGCAATATCCATTGCCCTTTGAAATGTTGCCCCTGCATTTTTCAATCCAAAAGGCATCTTTACATATTTGAAGGTTCCCCATGGGGTTGTAAATGCTGTTTTGTCCTGATCATCAGGGTGAACTAAGATCTGGTTGAAGCCTGAGAACCCATCCAGTAATGAGATCCTTGAGGCCCCTACCACTCTTTGAAGAATATGATCCATCTTGGGTAAGGGGTAGTTGTCTTTTAAGGATACTTGGTTTAGATTCCTTAAGTCCACACACAGCCTAATCTCACCTGTCTTCTTTCTTGTAGGGACTAAGTTGGAAATCCATTCAGAAAATCTGATTGGTGCTATGATGCCTGCTTTGAACATTTTATGTACCTCTTGCTCCATTGCTGGGAGAAGCATAGGATTGATTCTCCTCAGTTTTTGCTTGAAGGGCTTTTGATCAGGTTTGAGAGGGATAGTATGCTGGATAACAGAGGTGTCATAGGACTTTAGGTCCTCATAACTCCATGCAAAGACATCCTGGAACTCTTTAAAGAGGTCAATGTATTTAGGCTTTTGATCAGGAGGCAAAGAAGCAGATAATTTAATTATCTTAGGTTTGTCAATTGTACCTATGTTGCATTCTTCAATGGCTGCATTCAGGGGCTGCATTTTTGGTTTTCTGGGAATATCATTTGAATCAAAGATGTCCTCCAGGGGAGTTAGGCCTGCTGGTAGAAAATTGTCTTTCAGCTCTATGATTTCAGTTTCAGCATTGGACATTCCCTCTTCCCAGTCAACTTGTTGAATTTGCTGGATGTTTTCTATATTGAAAATGGTTGGATTCAGCATTTGCTTTGCAGTCCTAGGTGATATTGGATGATCAGTCTGTTGAAACTGTATTTGTGATGGACTTGCTCCATCAAGTATTTGTGATTGACTTGCTGTCTCAAGTATTTGTGATTGACTTGCTGTCTCAAGTATTTGTGATTGACTTGCTGTCTCATTGTCAATATTTAATCCTGCAAATTCTTGCTGCAGAGTTAAAAACCGGTTTATTTGCTTGTCATTCTCAAATACTTGCCAATCATTGATGTTGTTTGGTATGGAGGGTCTGTGTTTTACTTCAGCTGTGAAACAATGGTGGGGCTCAAAGGGCAGCTTGCAGGTACTTGCAAAGGTGGCTAAACTATGAGCATGTAGATTTTGGGTTCTGGGAATTTTAGTAATTTGGAATTCAGAGAAAAAGTTTAGTACCTCAGCAACAGCAGCTCTATAAGTCCTTAGTCTTTTGTCATTAGTGACAAAGTTTCCTTTCACTTGTTGGATAACTAAATCTGAATCACCCATGATTGAAACCCTGGCAGCTTGTAAGAATTTTACTAACTTGAGGCCTAGTAAAAGAGCTTCGTATTCTGCCATGTTATTGGTGCATCTAAAGTTTAATCTATAAGCTCTGCCTTCTGCATAGCTGTTTTCTTTGTTGTGTATCCAAACTCCAGCTCCTGCCCCTAATTTGTTGACTGAGCCATCAAATTCAAGGAACCATGAGATGTCTTGTTGGGGAGGAGGTCTAATGATCTGTTCATGGGATGGCAATGTAAGCAGAAGTTGTGGTTTCTTCTCTAGCTTCTCTTCTAGGACAGTTTCATCATTTGATTGAAAATTTTTGACCACCCGAGCAAGGGCAGTGTCTAGTGTTTGATTGATTGATGTTTTATGGGTGGTACTTCCTTGATTAGTGTTTTCTTCTTGTATGAGTGTTTTAGTCCCAATATCATTGTTTGAGAGACTTGCGCTGTTATTGAAGAGAATGAATGAGTCTATGTCTGAATGGACAGCATATATAGGAAAGTTTTGAGGCTTTTCTTCACTGCTGACCATGTATTTTATGAGTGTTTCTCTGTACAGTCTTTTTGGTTGCCCAAAAACAGAGATGGTGGCATATGACATATCTAATTGCAGGGAACCTTGGAGTTTAGCTCCCCATGATCTTGATAACAGCATCCCATATTTAGGTGGGATATCAGCAACCACAACATCCATTAGAATGGTTTTGTTAGGGTATTGAACCAGAGACACACATAAATCTTTTATTAGACCTAAACACTTGACCTGGCTGGAGTCAAAGGAAAACAGGTCCTTGTATGGTCTTGTTATATCCAAATTCAATATTTCCATGACTGCTTTTGGCATGAGGTTGTGGGAGGCACCTGAATCAAACATTGCATTGTGCAGTATTTTGTCATGAATATGCAAGCTGACATAAAAAGGTAATATCCCTGTGACTATTGTTTTTCCATCCACTTCTGGACCAAACAATAATTCTGGAGTGTCATCTAACACATTGACATCATCTTTGCCATTAGTGAGCTGAAGGGATTTCTTGATCTGTTGCTTATAGATGTCATGCTTGGCTAGTTCTGAGAGGGGAATTGCTATCTTTAGCTTGCCAATCTCTGTACCTAGGTCAAAAGGTTTTTCAGATTGGGTTTTGGAGTTATGGATAACAGTCCTTTCTTTGTTCATTAAATCTTCTTGTTGGTTTTCATCTTGACTTTGAGACCTGCCCCTTTCACACATGTCTTGAGGAGTAATATTTAAATCAGGGTGAGAGGATGGAGTTGCCATAGGCTGCTGTAGTGGTGGCAATCGTTCAGTGACCTCTTCAACCACTACTTCTTCTGTAGGCGAGTTTGTTTTGTCATTAGGTTCTGTGACTATGGTTCCTTTAGGCTGTTGTTTATCCTTTATCTTTTCAGGCTGATTTACATTCACAGTCCTACTCCTTAGCTTGTACTGTTTATGGACTTCATAGACAACAGTATCATAGCCTTGTTTAAAGTCAAAGGATTCTCCTGATTTAGTTTGGAATATTTTGATTTCATCATCCTCATGATCCTCTTGTGTTAAGAAAACTTGGCTTTTACCATCTAGACCCATTAGATTAATCTCAGGATCTTCATTGAGTTCATTAGATGTGGAAGTTTCTGCATAATTTTCTTGGAAAGGGGGTCTTATGTCTTGGTCAGCATTTGTCTTACCCATGTTTGGGTTTTGAGTTCTCCTAAAATTTGGATTCCTAGGAGGGTTGCTTTGTGGTGCTTCCCATGATGACTTTCTTTCAACCGATTCCACTCTTTCACCCAATCTCTTCATGCTATTTAGTATTGCATCCAACTTTTGATCAAAGCCCGAGGGTTCTTCTTTGAAGGCAGTCCTTTTTTCCAACCTTGCCCTGTTTCTTTTGGCAATTAGGTTAGCTTCCACTGTGACAGCAACCCTTTGGGCTTCTGCAAGGGTTGGAGGATCTCTTTCCTTCAACTGATAGGCCATATCAGGGTCAAAACCATCAGGGAATTTATATAGGGCTAAATCAGGAGGAGGCCTTAAGTTCTGTGGGATAGCATTATATACATTGTTAAACCTTGCACAATACTCCAAAACTGTCTCTTGGGGACCTCTCTTAATAGTGTCATATTCCCCAAGTATGTGGAGAGGATCTTTCTTCTTCTCCCATCTGTTAGTAAAAGCTTGGTAAAGCTCATCAGGAGTTGTGATGGAGTTTGCATTCAGGGATCTAAACCAAGTTCTAACATCCCCAGTTAAACTTTGAACAAAAATTCTCATTCTGACACTGTCATCATCTATTTCATAGGTCTCAAAGTGGTCTTGCATCTTCTTAGCATGCTGAACAGCTGTCAGGGGGCCGTTGGAGTCAAAATATGAGATTTTGGTTTGGTAGTCTTGGGGTAAAGCTGCAGCATTAGCTGGTATCTGCAGAGGTGCATACCTGTTAGCCATATTTACAGGATTTAGAGGGTTGACAGGAACAAACGGGATAACAGGGATCACTGGTATAACAGGGTTAATGGGAGGAGTAGCTAATGGGATATTGGTTAAAGGAGTATGTGCAGTGGATGAAGATGTGAGAGGAGGACTTTGAGATGTTGATGGTGAACTAGGGGAACTAGGGGTGGACCGAAAAAGAACTTTGCATGGGGTGGGGATGAGGCTAGGATGATCAGAAATTGCAGTTAGATCAGCAGGCTTCTCCTGCTTTTGCTGCCTCTTACTGTTTCTATGAATGGTATTTGGATTATCAACAATGATGGGTGGATTAGGGTCAGGATTTGCCCTAGTGTGTCTTGGATTTTTCTTAGGAGCCAGCTTCTAACTGTTTTTTAGGATTTTGTAAGAGATTTTCTTTCTTTATATCTGAAAGGACTGGATGAAGACTTTGGAATGGCTATATATTCTCAGAGCTAAGATGAAGATTCCCAAAACAGCTCTTCCCTAAAACTGTCAATGTTATACAGAAACAGATTAAGGCCTCTTGACTTATTTCAGGCTTGATAGTAGCTTATGGAAGATATATAGTAATTAAAAACCTCAAGCAGATCCCCAGTGGAGTCGCCAATTATGTTAACACCCAGGTTGTTCCCTATGACTCCCAAGGGAATATGGCCGGGGTAACCACTAACCAATCTTTGGATCACTGTTTCTAGCCAAACTGTGATCAGAGAGGGCTCTCTCTTTATGATTTGTCTCTATTGTGATGATGTTTTTAGGCTAGCTATTATGCTCAGGTTTTGGTTTATGTTTTTGGTTGAAGGATTTCTTTCAAGTCTTATGATATAGTGTTTAGATAGTGAAATACCATTGGGCAATGGAGTCTGGAGTTGTGAAATGATTTGATATGCTGGATTGGTGGTGTTCAAACTGCAGGGCCTATTGTGTATTCTAGACAAACAAAATTAGCTTAAATGGTGATGTATGTCAACCAACAGAAAGCAATTAAGAATTTTCTATTAAGTTGGTGAGGTGAAAGTGAGCACACTGCACAGGAGCAAAACTTGAATTCCTGTAACAAAGGCCACGGTGAAAGGTGTATTCTGAAAGTGCAGCAATTAAGAATTACACTTATCTAGACTACAGCTGAAGAAAACATTCATAAACAACACAGATTGAACTCAGGGTATTCAGAGAATAAATCCTGAAAGTTATTCTTTTTCCTTGTTGCTTAGTATAGAAAATCAGATAACATATATGAATTTTAACAAAACAACTAATTGACAGAGAGAAGTTACAGAGACTTATTGTATGGTGAAATACACAGGAATCCAGCAGTCATCAACAGACACCGAAACGCATTCAACAGCTCAGAAATCCAAGAAATTCCATCACTTTCTTTATTAAACTTCTGAAAGGATTACAGCATAAGAATTTCTTTTGGAGAAATCAACAACAACCCTTGCAATCTCATGCGAAGGGGGCTTTATAGGAAAGCGTATACAAAATATCTCAGGCATTGAGTCATCTGAGAGAGAAAATATCTTCATAAATTTGTTCAAAAAGTAGAGAAGAAGTTATTGTAGCTTTGAATGCAGCATAAATGCTCTTTATGTCTGTCAGAGGGTAATTTGACCTTTGGAGGTCATCGAGTCGGTTGCAACGCTTAGCTTTAATACTGATAACTGTGCCTTTATTTCTTGCTGCGCTGTATTCTCTCGGCTCTGCCACCTGTAGTCTTCTATTTCTGCTTTGTTGGCCGATCCATCTGCTGAGTTGGCCTAGCCTTAATCTGCTGTGCATGCTGATTTTGTTAAACTTTGCTTGGCATGATAACTGATATTTTAAGAAACAAAATTGTTAAGCGACTCCCTGTTTACAAAATCTTCTGTATTGCGCTTGTCCACCATTCTTGCGTAGGGAGTTGATGCCTGAGAATAGCATCCATTGTCTCCTCTGCCTCTGTGTACTTGAAGAAATTGGGAGTCACCCCAATCAGGTGATTGATCTCATTCATTATAAAAAACAGATTCTCAACTCTGTCGTAAAGAGACTATCCTGTGGCTGGCCCTGTTTCCTCTGAGGTGCTGGGCTTATCACTGATCTAGTTAGTGGCAAATGTATTGACCCTTTTAGCATATTGGTCATGTGTGAACGATCTCCCTGCGCTGTTCAGTAAGCCAGGGAGTCCTCTGATTTCTAACACTTGGAACTTTTCTAAAAATTTGTTCACCTCAGTCTGCATGTCCTGGGTTCTTCTTTCCAGTGTCTGTACCAGATTTCTAAGAGTAAGAACCCTCTTGATCAGTTGGACAGTATCAGTCCGGTTTGTAATTCCCATGATGGCTAACTGAGAACTTGTTTTATGATTAATTACATTGATCATTCTAGTGGCCACTTCAGGCATATTGCTCAATTGAGTTCTTGCTCTGTGAATCTCCCTCTGTGCCTTTGGGATAAGCTCCAGCTGCTCATGGATTGTCTCAATATATGGCCACTGCTCATTGATAGATCGACCAATGTTAGCCCATAGTACTATTTTCAGTTCTGCCACCACTTTATCTAACTTGAGCTCATTCTCTAGCTCTTTTATTTTGTTTTTGAGGGCTTTCACCTCCCTGTCCTTCTTTGCCACAGTTTGTTTGGATTTATCATATCTATCATTGATCTTAGCCAAAGATTCTTTGGCTGAGTTGAGCTCCAACATTTGAGCTTCCAGGACTTGGATTTCGTTCTTCAGCTTTTGCATATCTAGGCTTTGGGCCTGCTTTGTAGTTGTTGGCGCTGTTGAAGTAGATGTTGCTGTTTGTTCGGTTTGCTGAGGAGGAGGGGCAGTGATAGGAGCAGTTTCCTCAAGATTGATGATCTGAGGAGGAGGCTGAGAGGTCTGACCCTCTTCTCTTTGTTTTAATGCTGCTTGCAATGCTGCCTTTGCAGCCTATGATTCTCCTAGTTTGTCTTGTGCTTGAATAAGCTGTTTATAAATGGAGATCAACAAATCTGTGGTGTCCTTCTCCTGCCTTTGTTGGGCTACCTCATCTGTCTGAGGGTGCATGGTGGCAGGGAGTTTGATTTTCTTCCTCATGGCAGCCATGTCAGCATCCCTCAACTTCAAAATCTCCTGTATCCCTGAAATATCTTTGGGATCATGCCCAATTTCAATGATTATGTCTTCCAGAGACCTTATTCTGTTGTCCTTTGCCTGGGATGATGCCTTCTCCAATTCCAGTTGAGAGGCTGTGGCATTGAGGCTGCTCTTTAGCTTATAATTTTCCAATGTTTCATCTGCTAAGGAGGCATACACCATCTCACCAGTCTGTTTATGCAGTTCAATTTTGTCCATTGGGTGTATGTCTTTGGCCATGACCTCCAGGTTGGTCCTGAGGTAATCTGAGGCAGATTGGGGATGCAGAGCTGTGGGCATAAAATGACTCATGATCATTTTGCCTTCACCTACATCAAAGGCAGACATAAGTCTTTGCTGATTGGTAGGAGCCATGTTTAGTAGGTGATTGTACAGCTGTATTTTGATAGGATCATTCCTCCTTTTAATGTCTATAAATTGCTGTTTGATGCTTACTTGTCCCTCTTTTTGTTGACTGGAGGAGCTGACCTCCCCTCCCATGGTCCTGTCCTGTTCCTGCTGGAAGGAACTTGCTGAAGCTTCTCTGCTGGGTGGGCCCATGCCCAATGCCTGTCTTATTGCTATGTCCTCCTCTGAAAAATCATTTAATCTCTGCCTTTTCTCTCCCTGGTCGATAGATGAAGTGAGGGGAGTTTCTCTATCCCTTTTTTTAAAAACAAATGTATCCTCCTTTTGAGGGGTTTGGAGGACCGAGGTGTCAAAGGTAGTCTCTTGCCTTGTAGGCACCGTTCTTTCAGTGGTCTTAGGAGTTTCCACTGTTTCTTTTTGCTGGGAAGGCTGCTCCTGCCTTTGTTCTTCTTGATGTTGCTGCCCTTGCTGTTCTGACTGTTCTTGCTGTCCTTGCTGTTCTGACTGTTCTTGCTGTTGTTGCTCTTGTTTATCTGTTTGCTCTGTCTCCATTTCTTGATGTGTCTGCTCTGTCTCCATCTCCTTTTCTTTGCCTCTGCTGGATATATTCTCAGTGGCCTTGGTGGTTTGCTGCTTGGCAGTTGAGGAGGATTCAGCTGCTCCCGTTTGTGTACTTGGAAGTGTGAATACCTGTGGACAAAGCTCAAGGTCAGCCAACTTCTTTAGATTCCTTAGTGCCCTTTTGTTCAGCTCTTCTTGTGACAAGGGTTCTTCTAAGGTCCCTCTCCTCCATTTGTCTTGGTTTGCATATTTTTCAATGTGGGGGATGCTATGGTGATCATAGGCAGATAACTTATATTTGAGCCTCCTCGTGGATATGAAATGATTAGGGTCATAGGGTACCCATATGAAACTGGTTTGCAGGCCAAGGGCCTCAAGCATTCCCTCTGCTTCCCTCCATCCTTGCTCCCTCTCATTATAAATAAAATGGCCAAGTTGGCTTTTGACCTTCAACTGTGCCTTTTTGCCCTTTCCTGAAAAATGAAGCACATCAACTCTGCCAAATTGCCTAAAGTACTCTAGGGCAAATAGCCTCATAGGCACATACTTGGGTAATTTGAAAGGAGGTAGATCACACCCATATATCCTGATGACAGTGTGGTTTTGGTAGAAGTACCAATCCCCAATGCTATAAGATTTAGACAACTGAAGAATTCTCTGCATGTCATCGGTGAGTCTCGGAGGAGGTGAGCTCATCAGCATCGCCATAGTTGGATGGATGAACAGATCCATGAATTCACAGTAAGTGTATGGAGACTCAGGTCTAATGTGGAAGACAGATGACCAGTAGACCACTGATCTGGGATTGCCTTGGGCATCCATTCTTTTGATTGAAAAGTGAAACTTGTCATGTTGATGGTACAAGATCAAATGGTAAATGTAGGAGGTGTATCTGAATACCCTATCTCTCCTTAAATTCATCAATTTCTCATGAATCTTGTCTGATATGTAGGTGGCGTAGTCATAGCAGATTGGTGACTTGCCAGGAGCAAACATAAGCATCAATACCAGCACAGTTGCATCAATATGCTCGATTGAACTATATTCCAAGATGGGAGAAATCATATCTGCAAGGTCTCTGCCCAGCTCATTGAGGTATACATGAAGAATTGGAGGGCCCATTACAATGTTAGTTTTGATGTATAATTGATTGAATTTGACAATTTGAGCATCTGAGAGTTTATCCCCTTATTTTATCAGATTTATCAGTGATAAAGGAACCAACTTCTTTTTGAGGGTTGAAGCAAAGCATGTCTCTGATAGCTTGAGGGGTAACATAGAACAGTACTGCACCAGATGGGTCAACAACAGCTCTCTGAGAAACATCATATTGTTCAGCACAGAGGTGGATTAGTTCAGGGAACTGGTTGACCTGAGGGAGCTTAAAAATAGGGAGGAAAGAGTCCCATAAGCCCAGTATATCTGTCCCATTTTCATGCTTGGCTTTTAATTCATTCAACAGATGAATGTGGAATTTGCTGCTCATAAGCTTCTCTTCTGCAATTTGGTAATCCATATCTGCCAAGGCTTGCCATTTCAAATTCTTTTGAGGGGCATTCAGAGGTTGAACATTTAGCACTATGGGAGCCATAGGGGGATCCATGGTTCTTTTTAGGATTCTGTTCTTTAAGGGCTGGTGTTACTATGCAGAGTAACACAAAAGGAGCTTCTTCTGAGGAAAATGGGAATTAATGAGGACACAGAGTGAATGGGAAGGTTGCAGCAATTGCAATACTACTGTTGAACAAAATAGAACAGTAGTAGAACTGAGCAGAGTTGCTTTGTGGTGACTTTGTTTCTTGCAGGTAGCTGGTTCACGATTGCGCGAACCAACGAGGAATTTCCACTAAATTTGCCCAATGTGGCGTCCTAAACGTGTAATGGCAGCACTGGTTTGGTATGAATGCTAGTACAGTGGAGTTTTAATGGTGAAATTGGCGTATTAAGGTCTGCTCACAGGCTATACCCGGAATTCACGGAAAAATGGACTTGCAGCGTGAAAATGGAGAATACCTGGTGAATTTCGTCGGCTTAATGTTGCTAATGCGTGAGTGATGGACGCTCTCGTGGTCTCGGAATTTCCTCAGCAGGCTGGCGCAAGTTTTATACGTAAATCACATGCAAAACAAACAGTGCAGCTTTTGCCAAAAATAGCAAAAAACGCGAAATTTTCAGTCTAAATATGGATTTTGGCGTGTTTTTGTGCTGACGTCAGCATGACGTCATAGGCGGGGTCAGGGTCGGATGAGGTCAGCATGACGTCATCAGGCCAGGTGGCAGGCTCTGATTGGGCCACGGGGATGGTGAGGTGGCAGGATAGGTCAGCCAATGGTTGAGCGGGAGGTTGTCGTGACGGCATAAGTGGCAGTGACGTGGGGTGACGGTGGAATGACGTGGTGCTGAGGTAATGCGAATGGAATGGGGAAACCGGAAACCGGAGGTGGTTTCATATCGCACCGCTTACAGTACGGTGGCGGTAAGTGTCAGTTGTACCTCCGATGAGCCGTGGAGGGGACGCGTGGCTACCGCATGACGTAGCCAATAATACGGCCGTCGGAAGATATCGCCCGGACAGAGGATGTGCTCCGATGCAGTAATGGCCGTCAGATCTGGGGGGCATGATCGGACGGCTATCGGAGGGTTGATGTGATAGGGGGATAGGGCGGGTAACTAACGGTCGTCGAAAAAGGTCCGATGCCTTGAGAGCCGTTGGATCTTCAATTCTTTGATCGGACGGTCGTCGGGAGGACAAAGGGATCGACAGGTAAGGGGAGGGGCGACGATTATTTTAATAATTATTCTGGGGATCTGTGCATGGGCGGAAAGCTTTGGTATAGTGGGTTTTCGTGAATTTTCTGTGGAAATGCGCCCGCCCTTTGGACTTTAGGTAAAAGGGAAAAAGTGGGTTTTCCATGTTTTTAGCCATTTGAAGCGGGTAAGGGTACAAACAAGGCTTTTTTAGGAGGTTTTATGTGTAAATGGGGTTTAAACGTGGGAAAATGGATTTGTGAAAGGGAAAGGGGTTTTGGGCTTAGGTTTATCAAGATGACCAGGTGTCATTTGATCCCTGACAGAGGACTTATTGGCTATAATACCAAGGGGTGGGTATTTATACAAAATTTGGGGTTTATACACCATGGTGTTAATACTAGTAGGGGAAAAGGTGATATGAGGGATTTACATAGTAGAGTTAGGGTTAATATGGATAGAGAGTGAATGAGGGGGAAAGATACTAAGTGTATTTGAAGCTTGCTTAGTTGAGAGAGTAGATCAAAATGAAAAGAATTTTTAGACAAGAAATGTGGCTTCTAAGGATAAAAATTCAATCACATTACCACAAGTACTTCCATGAATGTTAACTCCAAGGGGATGTTAGTAAATGACATGAAAGGGGGAAGTGGGAGGTTAGACATGCTTCTTTGCTTTTCTTCTCTTATCTTGATCATCCAATCTGAAATGGATACCATTTCTGCAACCCCATCTACTTACCCAACTACTTTGCCTAGCATTTTTTGTTTCTTCTTGGAGGGTGCATTTAGGCTTGCAAACCCTTACTTGCCTTTTCTTTTCTTTGGCTTTTTCTTTTGTCTTTCTGTCTATTTCTACCCTTATTGCTTCCAAGGTCCCAGATTAAGCAGTTGGGAACCTTAACTTCTCTACCTGAGCTACTTGTCTGCCAAGATTAAACAGTTTGGACAGACTTCTTTCTCTAATCTACAACTGAAAATTGAAAGCATGGCATGATCCAGATTAAACTGTTGGATCATCCATCAAAATTCGAAATAAGGCCATCAAAATTAAAACAAGGAGAAGCTTTTTACACACCTTGTTTCTTCTAGGAAATATGGGATCTTTGTGTAGTCAAAGCAGAGCATATTTGGAATTTCCCTTGTCAATCATGAAATACGAAACCTATTGGTATAGGTATCCAACATCGTCCAAGGAGTAAATTGTAATATAACGGACCTTGGACTACCATGACGCCCATTTGAACAGTCTTCCCTTCTAATGTGATAGGTACGTTGGGAAGAATTCCTAAAGGTCGAGTGATTTCTCGATGGAAACCTGTAAGGTTTCTCATCTCAGGCAGAAGAAGTGGGGAACCAAGTGCTTCCCAAGCTGTTGAAGAAAGGATACTCACAGGAGATCCCTCATCAATAACTGTACCGGCCATAACCATGCGGTATACTTGGACTATAATTCGAAATGGTATGGAGGCTGGTAACCGAGGATTGACTAGTTGATCCCAATTGAAGGAAACAATTAGGTTGCTTGGAGGTGGGACTGGATAGACAGCTGGATATGATTCAGATGGACTTTCTTCCTGGTGCGAAGGAATGAGAGGGATGCTCACTTGATCATTAGAGTCTATGTTGATGAATAGAATTTGGACGGTGGGATCTTCATTCTTTGCAGTGATAACATCATTTGAGGAGGTAACTTCTGAAGGCAAAACCGGGTCACTTGTAATCTGGACCTTTTGACTTTTGTCTGGTTAGGATTCAGATGTAAGATCATCTAAGGCTGGAACTTCTGAAAGCAAAACCGGGTCACTTGTAAGCTGGACCTTTTGACTTTTGTCTGGTTTAGATTCAGGTGTAAGATCATCTAAGGATGGAACTTCTGTAGGCAAAACCGGGTCACTTGTAATCTAGACCTTTTGAAAGACCGGGTCAACTGTAATCTGGAACTGTGGACTTTCGTTTGGTTTGGACTCAGGTGGTTCATCTTTGATGATAGAGTGGTGCGTAGATGATGAATGTAAATCAACACTCGTTCCGACCAGGGACTGGTCTGGAGCAGGCGGAGCACAGGTAGGTTCAGGAAGAGAAGGCTGGACCAAAGAGGAATCATGCTTGAACACTTGGTTAGTGGAGAGATGATCCGTAGTTGCAAAAAGACGCTGATATCCAGCGGGTAGTTGGGGTAAGGGAGCCGACAGACTTGCCAAAAGACGGGAGGCTTCATCCATAAGTGGACAAAGGCGAAGGAGATGATTACCTTCACAAAGTCGACAAGGGAAACGAACCTTCCCTTTTCTCTTACCAACTGACAAGGTATCGTCGATTTGCGACGACAAGGGGTGAGTCGGGTCACGGGACCATATATCTAGGATCCTGGGAATACCAGGACAATCAGAAAGAAAATGGTCCTCCTTGCATAATCGACAAGGAGACTTAGCCTTCCACGGAGGAGCAGAAGGTGGTTCCACTTCAGATATTTTCATGGTAGATGCGACCTTTCCCTTAGGAGACTTCTTCTTTTTGGTCTTCTTCTTCTTCTTCTTAGGCACCTGGTTACTAAAATCCAAGGTTTCACCAGGCGAAGATGAAGATGGGGACACAGCAATGGGCAAAGAAGGGAAGGGGTCCACCTTAGAATCAACATGGTGTTGTTCAGGTGGAGGAGGTGGTGGCATAACAGGAGTCATCACACTTGAGACCACCGAGTTTGAAAACAACCATACGGGTAAACCAATGGTCAACCCAGGCAAAGACAATGTTGCGATATACTAAACACCGACATTTCCAACAGAAGGAAATGGACGAGGGATCCCATCAGGAGGAACACCTTGGCCGGTGGGCGCCAAGAAGGCTGCCATTGAACGAGAAATAATCCTACTCAAGCTAACGCAAACAAAATCTAATTGGGTAGATGTTATCGTGGCCAATAAATTTTAAGACACTGAACTTAACCTTTTCATTTTTTAAGAGTCGAGAAAAGGATAAAAGATGACTCTAGTCTCCTTCGAATATTTAATGAGCATGAAGTGACAAGACGCTCACAGGCACCTTTTCGTTTAAGGAGTCCGAAAAGGATCAAAAGTGACTGCTTTGGAATTCTAGGTAGAGGGTGTGCCAAACTTTTCGCAAAACCACAGAATACTTTTTAGGGTACGGGTGGTCAATCTTCGTGAATGCTGTGTTCACTACATTGCGAATCGTAGGGCGGCTGACACGGCTTCCTATGGATAAAGGCTTTATTCCTATATGGGTCTCCCAATATATACGCGACGGTACGTGGGAGCACAGTCCGTATTGGCACCTATCGTTTCACCGTGGAGGAATCACCCAACCACTCGACGATAAACTACCAGGTTTAAAGACGTCAGAACACGTCTCTAACCTAGACCTCTAGAGTATTTGCGTTATGTTCCAATGCGTTGTTATGTTCATTGAGTTTATTTTAAAGTTTATCTTCGATTATGTTTCAGTTTTTGGTCCTACCGTATGTGATATCTCAAAAACTTCTTAAATGCAAACTATATGCCAAAATTATATCATTTTGATTCGATGAATTCTATCTACAAGAGGGTTGAGATCTTTATAAACGAAATGATCACTCAACAAACAACAAAGATCCTAATGCAGCTAATAACAAGAAATGAAATTTTTCCTTTTCTTTTTAATAGCAACAAACAACAAAAAATGCTAACTAATATGATGCAAAAGATTTTTTGTTTTTCTTTCCTTTAAGATGGCATGATGCATTTAAACAAGTTTTAAGAGATATGCACAATCCAAGTTCACTCAATGAAATAGAACCAATTCTGAAACACCAAAATGAACCATGCAAGCAAGGAAAAAACACAAAGACTTTCATTGAACCATGTAATCTAAGTTCGAATGAAGTCAAGTGAAATCCAAAGAGGCTAGAAGTGAAGCACTCAGAGTATAGAAGATCAAGCTTTAACAAATCACTGGATAGGTGCAGAATACAACCAACAAGCTGACTGGATAATCAAGAGACCGAAACTTCCCACAGAAGGCTAGACATGCAAAGTCACTAGATGTCCTAGGGCTGAGACGAAAATCAATAGAAATAAGCAAACAGCTGAAGGATAAAGGCTAAGACCAGTCAAGCAGAGGTTCAACACACTTCCAGAGGCTGTAAGAGGTATAAAAAGAGACTGAAAGAGCTTTCCACCCACACACAGGCAAAATTTACAGGGCTGGCGCGACTGTTAGCCTACAACTTGCGCTACCACAGGATTGGCGCGAGTTGCTTTTGAGCAACATGCGCCAACTAGCACGACTGTCAGAGTAATAACCGCGCCAATTAAGCTTGCCGGCTAGAAAAATAAATGATACGACCTCAGGTCGGGTTGACAGTGCTCAGATGGGTCAAACAGTAAAGAATAAACTCAAAACTGACTCAGGAAGCTCATTCACTCAAGCAAGCAGAAGAAAATTAACATGCAAGACAAATTCCAAATAGCTTCTCCCCAGTGGAGTCGCCAAATTGTTGGTTAGGTAAATCCCCTCTGCGGACAGAGGCGATCCCACTAGCCTAAAACAGAACTAGCCACAATCAAACCATGCTGCTACGCAAGTTCCTAGTTATGCATCAAAGGTGAATTAAGAAGACCAACCTGGAGTCCAACGCTATGATTGAAGCAGAGTTGATATTCCCACTCCCTCACTCCAGCAGATCATAAACGAACACCTGCACATGCAAAGGAAGAGACAGATACCAACATAAAATCTACCAAGGCACAACTACATTTCAGTCAGAAAGGAAATAAATCAACACATCACCATAATAGACAATGAGATTGGAACTATAATAGCAGTCGCTCATTAATTAATAATAAACAGGAAAAGTTACAACCATGGTTCTGACGTTGAACCTCTCCTGGCTGGGCGAGTAACTATATGTGTCTTGCAATGCATCTCCTCTCCGGCAGCATAACCTCTCTAGCATTCACTAGCATTCCTCCAAGAACTCAACAACTCAACATCTAACACTCCATGACTAACGACTATCACTACTATCACTAGCTTGTCAAATGCATAAGGACAAGCTTATATAGATGAAGAAGGGAGGAGGATACGATGAACCGGGACACCTATTGTGGATTAACATTATCCCCAAAAGCCATTAAAGATGGAGATAGGATAGAACTCGACAAAAGATTGATTTTTTATCCTCAAAAAGCTCCATGTAATGAAGGAAACAACAGTCGGACGTGCATTAAGGCAAAAAGCATGACCAAACTTGGTTGGCGCGACTGCTGCTCTAAGACAGAGCACCAATGGTCGCGCCCTCTTTTGAGGATCTCCATGATTGGCGCGGGTAAGATACTATGGACCTGCGCCAATGGAAAAATATCATTTTTCAGGGATAATCTGTAGAAGGTGTCTTCAGGGAACATGAAGTAAATACTCAGGGGAACATAATGCAAGTGTTTTTAGACTTTGTCACTTCTTATAACTCCCGGGATGAGTCCTCCAAGGTACGATAAGACGAGTAACAGGGATGGTGACAAATTACTGTGTAACACCTTTTTCCACTTATGAATGAAGCCTCCCATCTTTTGGAAAGTCTGTCGGCTCCCTTACCCCAACTACCCGCTGGATATTAGCGTCTTTTTGCAACTGCAGATCATCTCTCCACTAACCAAGTGATCAAACATGATTCCTCTTTGGTCTAGCCCTCTCTTCCTGAACCTACCTGTGCTCCGCCTGCTCCAGACCAGTCCCTGGTCGGAACGAGTGTTGATTTACATTCATCATCTACGCACCACTCTATCATCAAAGATGAACCACCTGAGTCCAAACCAAACGAAAGTCCACAGTTCCAGATTACAGTTGACCCGGTCTTTCAAAAGGTCCAGCTTACAAGTGACCCGGTTTTGCCTACAGAAGTTCCATCCTTAGATGATCTTACGCCTGAATCTAAACCAGACAAAAGTCAAAAGGTCCAGCTTACAAGTGACCCGGTTTTGCCTTCAGAAGTTCCAGCCTTAGATGATCTTACATCTGAATCCAAACCAGACAAAAGTCAAAAGGTCCAGCTTACAAGTGACCCGGTTTTTCCTTCAGAAGTTACCTCCTCAGATGATGTTATCACTGCAAAGAATGAAGATCCCACCGTCCAAATTCTATTCATCAACATAGACTCTAATGATCAAGTGAGCATCCCTCTCATTCCTTCGCACCAGGAAGAAAGTCCATCAGAATCATATCCGGTTGTCTATCCAGTCCCACCTCCAAGCAACCTAGTTGTTTCCTTCAATTGGGATCAACTAGTCAATCCTCGGTTACCAGCCTCCATACCATTTCGAATTATAGTCCAAGTATACCGTATGGTTATGGCCGGTACAATTATTGATGAGGGATCTCCTGTGAGTATCCTTTCTTCAACAGCTTGGGAAGCTCTTGGTTCCCCACTACTTTTGCCTGAGATGAGAAACCTTACAGGTTTCTATCGAGAAACCACTTGACCTTTAGGAATTCTTCCCAATGTACCCATCACATTAGAAGGGAAGACCATTCAAATGGGCGTCATGGTAGTCCAAGGTCCGTTAGATTACAATTTACTCCTTGGACGAGACTATATTTATCGCATACGTGCAATTGTGTCCTCACTCTTTAGAGTGATGTGTTTTCCGCATGAAGGAAGGACGATCAAAGTCGTAGACCAACTTTCATTCCCCGGTTCACACTTCACATATAGTCATCTACCATTCCTAAATGGTCTTATTTCCACAGGAAATGCCCCAGCATCTACTCCGTCATTCTGATGACGGCAGCTGGCCCGGGGGGGCATGCATCCTCCTTCAAAATCGAGTCTTTCCAAGTAAACCTTTATTCCATCCACTCTGTGAATGCCATGAAGCTTTGGGGGCATGTACCTCGATTTGTATGATCATGCTGGGGGCATGCGACAAAAAAAATTTAACAAGCAAAGTTCTCCATGGTTCAAGCTTGTGTAAAAATGAACGCATACCTGATTTACATCCCGTGATTTCCTTTTATCTGCTAAATTCTGCTAGATGAGCCTTGGTTGTTTCATTCCATCGCCACCATCTCTTTGGCCGATCATATGCTTTCACTTGGTTGTTTCTCCTTTCCTGAGGAACTGCAGCGATGAGTGGTTTTATTAGCCAGCCTCTTAACCTTTACATGTTTTGAGCAAGTTCCACCATTACCGGAACCAGTCGCTACCCTTTATACCACTCGTTCCTTCAGGACGAGTCACCTTTATGCTCTTTTCTGACTCGTAAAATATGAAAAGATTGCCGAGTATTTTTCCTTTTTGACTCGTTAAAGAAAATAAAAATGGAGGTCTGCTTTTAGCTCTTTTCTGACCATTTAAAGAGGAAAAGATTGCCGAGTCGCTCCTCTTGACTCGTTAAATGGTAATAAGGGGCGGTCGTTTTAAGTTCTTTTTGTCGACCGTTAAAACATAAAAAGATTACCTGGTTTTTGTCATTCCAAACTCGTTAATGGTTACAAAACGACGTGGTTTTGACCGCTTTTTTACTTTTTCAGGTCGAAATCACTAATTATGAAAAGTACTCCTCGATCATAATGATCGGGCGGTTCTTTCCAGTATTATTTTATACTTTTTCGGGCCCGAGAGACACAACTTTACGAAAAAGGACATCCCTGGAGTTTCCTTTTCTGCTGTCTTTTCAAACTCTCTAAACATGAAAAGACGCCGAGTTATTCCTTTGTCAGACTCATTAAAACTTAATGACATCGGATTTTGTCACAACACAAGCATATGCTATCCCCATCAAGCTTGTTAAAAATAACTGGGGTACTCGCCAGAAATGGCGGGGGGAAAAGAAAATTTTTGAACCATAATTATTACCGTGACGGCAGTATGTCGCTCTTGAACATGGCACTTTTCTGCTTTCGTGTCCGGGGTGGGGATATCTCATCTCATATCTTTCACTTGCTTCCATGGACTTGGGTACCTTATTTGACCTCTCATCCACTCATTGCCTCGTCATCATGACCTTTGATACATTGATGTCGAATACTGCCAATTCCATTAATGTGCCGCCGATATGTTCAAGAGAAGTTGACCTCTGCAAAGAAACAACATCCCTCTGATAGTTCGCACAATCTTGATTCACAACATTATCTCTCTGTCTCATGTCGATGATGTGGGAAACATTATGGCCCACCTTCGATCAAGGTCACTTCCTGTCGACTTCAACTCATTATCCAGGAAGTTGATCTAGAGACTCCTTTCCGGTGCCTTGGAGCCTGCATGCCTCAATGGCAGGTTCTTCGTGTTCGACGTGAGGTTTTCATCATTGGCCTCCGATCGAATGATTCTACGGGCGTTCGACTTCAGATCATTAATTCACGCGCCGTAGATTGTACCAATAGTACCTTGAGGACCATTGTCATTATTGGTGGTACCTCTCGCGTCTGTTAACAGTTTCCACTATTGACTGGTAATCAGACGATGTTCATGCATGTTCGACTTCAGCTCATATATTCACATGCTTGAACTTGTACTCTTTTTCGGGTCGAGATGGAGCGCAAGACCCTGGATTGTGTCTGTTATAATCCAGGCGTGATTCTTGATACTTGACTCATTCACTGGATGGCTGTGACCATACCTGAGTCAATTCATTGATCCTAACCAGATGGCTGCGTCCATACTATGGATCTAGATTATTTATGTACTCTCTTATGGATGGCTGCGACCATACCACGTACATCATGTAATTGAACTATCAGTCATGTCTGTTAACACAGATCCTCGGCGGCAGTAACTATATGTGTTCTTATGTGTTCTTGTGTGTTCTTGTAAAGCATTTCACCCCTCTCCACCTCTCGGACTTCATGCTTTAGGGGGCATCTGTTACACAATAATTCATCACCATCCCTGTTACTCCTCTTGTCGTACCTTGGAGGACTCATCCCGGGAGTTATAAGAAGTGACAAAGTCTAAAAACACTTGCATTATGTTCCCCTGAGTATGTACTTCATGTTCCCTGGAGACACCTTCTACAGATTATCCCTGAAAAGTGCTCTTTTTCCATTGGCGCAGGTCCACAGTATCTTACCAGCGCCAATCATGGAGATCCTCAAAAGAGGGCGCGACCATTGGCGCTCTGTCTTAGAGCAGCAGTCGCGCCAACCAAGTTTGGTCATGCTTTTTGCCTTAACGCACGTCTGACTGTTGTTTCCTTCATTACATGGAGCTTTTTGAGGATAAAAAATTAGTCTTATGTCGAGCTCTATCCTATCTCCATCTTTAATGGCTTTTGGGGATAATGTTAATCCACAATAGGTGTCCCGGTTCATCATATCCTCCTCCGTTCTTCATCTATATAAGCTTGTCCTTATGCATTTGACATGCTGGTGATAGTCATTAGTGATGGAGTGCTAGTTGTTGAGTTTTTGAGTTCTTGGAGGAATGCTAGTTGTGATTATCATGAGTGATAGTGAAGCATAGAGAGGTTATGCTGCCGGAGAGGAGGTACATTACAAGACACATATAGTTGCTCGCCCAGCCACAGGAGAGGTTCAACATCAGAACCTTGGTTGTAACTTTTCCTGTCTATTATTCATTAATGAACGACTGTTATTATAGTTCCAATCTCATTGTCTATTATAGTGATGTGTGATTTATTTCCTTTCTGACTGAAATATAGTTGTGCCTTGGTGGATTTTATGCTGGTATCTGTTTCTTCCTTTGCATGTGCAGGTGTCCGTTTATGATCTGCTGGAGCGAGGGAGCGGGAATATCAACTTTTCTTCGACTACAGCATTGGATTCCAGGTTGGTCTTTTTAATTCACCTTTAATGTACAACTAGGAACTTGCGTGGCAGCGTGGTTTGATTGTGGCTAGTTATGTTTTATACTAGTGGGATCACCTCTGTCCGCAGAGGGGATTTACCTATCCAACAATAATCGACACTAAAAGTCAACCAGCAAAAAAACAAGCAGCGAAAAAGCCTCAAGTGAATCACAGGACGGTTTTGGTGAACCTTGAACAGACAAGTAACCCAAGAAAACGGTTTCTCAATGAAATTTCTAAAGGGCTAGGTCAGAAGGTCTAAAAACACAATACTCACTCAATGAAATCAAAGAGACAGTACCCTAACCAAAAGCAATTAAAACAAGCCAATGAGAGACAAGAAGCAAAAGGGGATAAACAAGATTGATGAATTCAAGAGGTGAATTTGTAAAAAAAACTTTACAGGAATCGTCGCAAGTGTTACACTGACAACTAGAGACAAGTCGCTAGTGATACACTGACAACTAGAGACCATCGCAAATGTTACACTGACAACTAGAGACGAGTCACTAGTGTTACACTGACAACTAGAGACAGTCGCTAAAGTACACCTATTTTTCGTGACGGTCCAATTTCAAGAGTTGTCACGGGAATTAAACTAGCAACCTGAGATCATCATGTGTACAAAGCTATAACATCCATGACATCGGCACGATTTTTAGGCTATCTTCAGCAACAATCTTAAAAAAAAAGACAGATGAACAAGAAAATCCCAAACAAAAACCAGTTAATCCTTCAATCTATAGAGGGATTTCCCAGATCAACCCAGGTAACCCAAAAGACTGATAGTTTATACCTATAATTCAAAAGGCACCAAATCAAAACCAAAACAAGAGCAAACAAAAGAAGAAAACTACAAAGGAGTCCCCAGTGGAGTCACTAACTTGTGATGCAGGAAAGTGTTCCCTCTGCGGATAGAGGCAACCCCTCTAGCCCTAGAGTGGGACTAGTCACAACAAAGACAAATCAACAGTTGATTTCCTTAAACAGTCATTGTTGGAGGCCTACCTCCACCGATGGTCGATGAAGTTCCATTGCGCTGCTCCAACTTCTGCTTCCTTCTCCTCAATGAGCAATCAACCTGAAACAATGCAAAGGAAACACAACAAAGCACGTAACCGGAAAACAACAATGATCTATTTACTCACAAAGTCAAGAAGTCATGAGCTATCAAGTAAATTACATACAAGATATAGGAAATCATCATTGATTGTATTAATAAAGAAATAAGAGTAAGCTTATGACCGAATCTTGACGTTGCAAGCCTTCTCAGAGAGTCCAACTAGTGTGTTTCTTCAAGCATTCGCTCTCAAAGATGGGTCTCCCAAATAGCAATGTCTCTCTCTCACTCATAAGCTTTAACACAAAGTTAAGGACACTCCACAACCTTCCACAAGCTATCAACAATCTCACACTTATCACACCCACACCAGCTATCTATCAAACTCAAAAGCAACAACAGCACTGCTCAACCAAAAGAACTAGCAACTAAGGAACTAGAAAATCATAGCAATGGTGAGTGATTTTATAGGAGAAGGAGTCTCCATGAAATGAGGGAGAGGGAGCTTATCCTCAAGGGAGGTTGCACAAGAGGTGGAACCACCATTCCAGAGGTGGAAAGGCGACCCAAACTGACCCAAAAACTAGCTCTAGAAACATCCAGAAGGCTGACTATTTGAACTAATTCGCCAAATCTGGATTGTCGCGGGTCATGAACTAGGGACTAGCGATGACATCGGAACAACACAGTGCATGACAGAGAATCATCGTGGATTTTGAGGGTTTACTAGCGACAATGCAGAAACTTAGTCAAAAAGGGTCAATCTTCAGGATTAGAGAGCATTTTCTTAATCTTCTTACACTGGTGGGAAGATATGAACATGTTTATTTGACACATGACACAGTAGAAGGACTAAGATGAGGATAGTGACAAATTACTGTGTAACACTTAGACTTCATGAACTTGAAAAGGATCGGGTACGACTAAATAAGAAAAGCATTTTGATGGACGGAGAGGTTAAGAGGTTGGAAAATGAGATCAAGGGAGCATGTCTCATCGATAAACCAAGGATGGCAAGGCAAGGTGCAGGTGATCATACTAATGAATTAGAAGACTATCGCCGAGAATTAATTAGTCTACTACTGTGGCTAGGACTGTATATCACCAAACACAGTAACTAGGGGAGCGCACTACAAATAGTAGAGCGCGTGGCACCGATCACCACGATGAAAAGTGAGGATTTTCCGCGGACTATACTAGAGGGCAAGATAGAGCCTCGCATAGGTGGTGCAACCACCTGACTAGCCATAGGAAGAAAAGTATTAGCACTCTAGGCAGCTGAAAGGGAGTGCAAGAATATAAACTATTATGCATGGAAGCTGCACACTCTGACAAGTGCATGCAGGAACAACCTGTCACAAGGTTTGCACCCATGCATGGAGGGATGCGCTGCCACATGGGTGGGATGGGAAGTGACCATTGGTGTCACTATTCATGATAGGATGTCCGATTCGAGGAGAAACGGGGCGGGCAGTGGGCATTTAAGACAAGAGTTATGGGCCAGATTTCGGAAAATCTACCTCCAAGAAAGGCCCAGAATTGGGGGGAATGGTCGAATTCAAATTCAAAAGGTGCTATAAAACTTCAAGGGCTAGCCAACAGAGAAAACTTGGTCAATTGGGAGTTGAGCGGTTGAAAAAAGCGCGGAGTGTTGAGAGCCGAGCGAGAATAGAGCCTTTAAGTTCGCAAAAGACCGCATACAATGCAGAAATGATGACGACCACTAAGGATGGGTTGGGAATTGAAGAAGGAACCACCAGCGAGGCCACGTAGACCCTGATGGTCCATGATGTTCGCAACGGCACTGGGGCTGTGATAGAAATCCCTAAATCACCCCAGACGTCGAGGCCGAAGAAAGATAAGTAAGCAATGGGACTAGTACGCATGTTCCCGACGAATCCTTGGCACAGTAAGTTATCAATGAAAGAAAAAGGCAAGGCAGTCACCAATGAAACAGATGAAGAGGAATAGGAGTTGCAGTCTCTGATTTGCACAGTAGAGGAAGAAGAATACATAAAGGAAGGCATCCAACCAATGCACCTCACAGCGAAATTGCTCGAGTATGTCCCTTCGCAGAAGGGAAAGCCAAAGTATCAAAGGATCTAGATGCAATGAAGAGTGGACTCTAGACCATGCTCCTCCCTGATGGAGTTACCTTTGAGGGTCCGCTTCTAGGACACGTGCCCACCGTGAAATTTGAAGATTGGGACCCCACACTTAGAAATGGTGAACCTGATGAAACAGAACACGGAGGGCCTGGTAATAACGTTAGAGCTGCGAAAATGACTGCACGGTGTGGAAAAGGATGGGTTGATTCATTTGCTATGGATACCACATTTCCACCGCATGCCCATCACCATTTTCATCATCAGGCAGTTGCTTTGCCTAGTGCATGATGGGTAGTTATGGCTGGAGGAGCCTATTCCCATCATGGCAGATCTCATCCACCAAATTTCTCAGCTTCCCTGTAAGGGAAAGGACCCCATGACAATCGCAGGGAAAAGCAGCGACTTGGCTCTTGCAGAGGCCATGAAGAAAAAATATAAGCTCGAGAAGAAAAAGAGAGGTTACGCTATCACCAGTATCAAGGATAAAGGGGTGTGTGTAGCCACCCAACTCCTGGCCGGTAAAGCAATGAGAAAATGCCGCGATGATGAAATACCAATGTTGGTAGTTGCACTAGCCAAACAATGTGCAGAAGGGGTCCAGTTCCACTGGGCCAAGTTCCTCTATGAAGAGTTTTTTCTCAACTTCCAGGAGGCCCAAGAACAGGGTAAGACCTTCCACTATGCGTGGTTTCTCTTATCCATCTTGTTGGTAGTAGGAGAACTGCCGGAGGATAGCCTGTTCTCGAGAATTGACTGAGAGTTACCAGAGGTCGTGAAGTATGCTTCGCTTTGGGCCACCAAGGACGCGAAATGGATTCACGATACCAAGATTTTTTGGGTGCTCATGGAGGCAAGCATCTGAATGTGGATTAATAGGAGGCTGAGCCTATCCCCCATGGTGCACAATAGTCTGTAGAGTTTTGCAGATTTCAAGGCGGACATGCACAATATCTACATTAGAGTGTGAAAATATCTGGTGCAGCAGTGGACAAAGCTCCCATTCATAGCCACTGACGATGCGATCTTTACAGTGTTAGAGAAATGGCTTCCTGAGTGGCGCACTATGGATCTGGTAGAGTTGGAGAAGACAACAACACAAAAAAGGAAGGATGATGCCAAGCTACGTGTGACCCAACTGGCTGAGAAATGGTGCAACGAAAGAGTGGCAGCCGAGGTCAGGCCAGCCCATGAAGTAGCACAGGCAGCCGCAAAGCAGAATAAGGTCGCCGAAGCAGTAGCAACAGCGTAGGCAACAGAGGCCGCAATAGTGTACGCAAAGGAGGGCCAAGCAGTGTCTTCAGGGCAGGAAGCAAAGGACACAGAACTTGCAGAAAAGAGTGTGGACCTAGGAACCACCTCTACATAGCTAAAGCAGCTACACATTGCAAAACGAATGGGCCCATGAATGAAGGTCAAGGTCTTGAAGCTATCCATCGACCTGATCACCTTAACTGAAGGTGATCTCCATGACATCGGCGAGATGGTTCGCTATGTCACTAGTGAAGCGCTTCAAGACTTTACAATGGAGCAGCAAACTATGTTGGGGGCCCTAAGGACGCAACTGCAGGAGTTACAGGTACGACCCCCATAGGAGGGTACCTTTTCTACCCATGTTGCAGCAGGAACATCAGCAACAGAACAGATTCTCTGCGCGAAGATGGCCAATACGATAACATTGCCAGAGGGAGTGCTAGTCTCAGAGAGCACAATGGATCAGGTGATGCTTAATACAATGAAAGGCCTTGGCCTTAACTTGGTTTCCCTTGCCCGTGACACACTTTATTAGCTGAAGGATGGGATAACAGTAGAACTCCGCGCCAGAGAGAGTTGCGCAATCCATGTTCTGAGTGAGCAGAAGATTAATATAGAACAGCTTAGCCTGTAGAACGACGAGTTGGTGTCGCAGAATCGGCAGTTGGTACAAACAGTTGACGATGCTTGTTGGTGCATCCCAGAGGTGTCCATTGTAACGGACCTACCAATAGAAGTGTTGAACCATTGTTTGGCAGGTGGATTCCATAACGCGGGCGGGGAAATAACAGGAGTGCAGCTAGAGCTGAATCTATAGATTGCTAAGATGCGGTTGAAGGCGCAACCTTCCACTCCCCCAGAGGTCAGAGAACAGTGCACCAATGCTATTGCAGTAGGGATGGAAGAGATTGGAGGTGTAATCCACGACTATACCAACATGTTGGAGCAGGTGTTGGAGGTCCTCACTACATTGCAAGAGGACCCCAACATTCAGTGGCTGGAGACTGAGGCACGTGAACTCCAGCAACAATATGACAACATTAGGGGGACTGCATAGACATTAGTCCTTACTCAGCGGCTTGCAAGGATGTAGTAGGCAAAGGCTTTAAAAGAGCAGGTGGACGTGGAACGCCACAAAGAAGCAGTTCTAAAAGTGCGTGTCCAGTTGTGGATTGATGAAGGCTTCATAGTCATGATAGATATTGAAGGAAATCTTTTGCCAATTCAAGGAATTCATGCATAGATGCAACACAACACACCAGAAACAGAGGGTTCAGAAGCAAGAATGCAGCAGGCTCAGCAAGTAGCAGCTCATTGCGCTGTCAACATTCAGGTCGTTCGGGACCAACTGGAGGGACTCTGCGCCAAGATCGCCGCACCGACAGAGTGACTTGAGGATGAGTCATGATGTTTGTGTTGGGGTCCTGTTGGGCATGGAATCCCCAAAAAATGTGTTTTGGGGCTCAAAGCCAACTTTTGGAGCATTATTGTTGAAAAAACTCCGCGAATTGCGAGTGCAAAATTATATGTTAGAGTCATAGGGTTGTCTAGCCTAAGTTTTGAATGTAGTGTCAGCCTACCCATGGTCCATGGACCATGGGATTGTATAAATAGAGCGAGGCTCTAAGTTGTAAAGAAAAATTGGAGATACATAGAGGAACGAATGGAGTCAAGAAAATAGCGAGCATAGAGTAAAGGTCTAAGTGGGTTTGGTTGTAGTAGTAGGAAGAGGCTCTACAACTGAGTGCACAGAGGCCTAGTAGAGTCCGCAGATGAGTGCACGGACCCCTGCAGCTGAGTGCGCACGGTGGAGGTGAGTCTATAACCAAGGAAGAATAATAATAAAGAGATGTTTGATTCCAAATCTTGTGTATATGTTTTGAGTTATTATATGGTTGATATCTTTTGCAATTATACTATTTTATTTATCGTGCGCAATGATATGAATTTTGAAAACTGTTAAGTATAACTAAACACATGTAGATAAGCTAAGCGATCAACTAATATCGGGTTAATAGTAAAGGATTGGGGACTAACGCAGATCGAGCCCCGAGTAGGGTTGCATTAAGGCAGCATCACAGGTTGCAAGGTACTGATAGGTGCACGTAGCGACGTGCACGTAGGGTCAAATCGTGGACCAACAAAAATCATCAGACATCTCTACGGTGCGGAAACCAGGTTCTGGCACCCTCCCATACTACTTCGTTTGAGACCTCAGTCCACGCTCCGCAGACTATTGCCGAAAGGGCCAGTAGTACCAGGATTTGTTTGGCTAAATCACCTCTAAACCTGGGTCAGGCCCCTACAAGCCAACATAGTGTATTTTAGTTTATAAATTGGGAAAAATCTAGAATTTTTATCATAGCATGAGATTTAGCATTGGAAATTACTACAAAATAAATTCACTAGGAATTACACTAAAATTCACCAGGAATTACACTAAAACTAACTCCACACATAACTCTAAAAATAGTGTTGGGAGTAGTGTCCGAAAAAAAGAGCGCCCTGAATAGTGCCAATTCTAGCACTACATTTAGCACAAGGATTTGCTTCCAATTTGACTTCTTATTTGGCATCTAGTTTTACATTTATTTTGGCTTCACATTTTTCTTCTAGTGTGGATTCTAATTTTTCTTCCAATTTAGTTTTCATTGTTGTTTTTTTTCTTTTTCTTTCAAACAAGCGAAATTTACATATACTTGTATATCAATAACATTTGAAAATGATACATGTCCAACACTTGACATAAGTCAAAATAATACATCATGTACAAATGATATAAATAAAAATGATAAATTATGTAAGAAAAAATGATAGAAGTCATTATTATATGTCATGTCCAAATGTTATAATTAAAAATGATACGTCTCAAAAAGATACAACTCAATAATATGATACTTGAGGTAGTGAAAATGATACATATGATAGTAACCATGAAAATTGACAACATAACAATATTAAAAAAAGATCCATGACACAATCTATATGATCATGAATTAGACTGGATGCTACCCACAACTAGCCCATCATCATCGTCACCATTGTGATCATTATCATCATGATCATCATCATCATCATCATTATCGACATCGACATCGTTGTCATCTATATATGTGTTTTCATTAGCATCATCTGTCATCTGAGCATCAAACCCAATGTGATCTGGATTTACGTGATGAGGATCATTCACATCTTTTGGAAGATCCTTATTCTATAAAAAAAAACACTTAGAATGAAAATTTATTATTTATTTCATGAAATAATTATTTTATCTATTATATATCTAATATTACAACATATGGAATGAAATGATAATCATATTACATCATAGCAAAGTGCACATACAGTAATAGAAATTCAAATAAGTTATAATTAAGATGTCATTCCAATGAATATTTCAAGATATAATGACAGAACAATCAGAGCTTAGAGGTACGATGAATAACACTTATTTAGATATATGATTATCAAGTTGATAGTTGAAGAAAGAAACAAACATCAATACAAAGCATGTGAATGAATTTTGTTGGATATTAGAAGAAAAAGTGAGAGTACTTGAAACTTGTAAAGGATAGCACTAAATGAATTCTGCAAACTTAAATGACTTCGGTTTCAAATTTAAAGACTAAAAACACTTATGGAATTTCATAGGAAAAGCATCACTAAAATTAATTAATAAGCATTAGTAAAATAATCTTTGATATAAGAGTTCAAATACTTCTACCTTGAAATCTCTATTAATCTCAAATTGGAGTCAAATACAACACACGTCTTTTTCTTCAGAAACCAACCCTTCCCTTAATTTTTCATATAATTTATACAAAAATTACATAAGATGTAATATCCATAATATATGGAATGTTTTAATTATAAAATACTAAAAATACATACATATCTTGATGATTTTAAATTAAACCTAAAAAATATGTTTGCAAGGAACAAGTGATGCATGCACACTTTGAAACATAATCCATGGTAGAAAAAATTAGGTTTGTAGGTATAGAAACTTTTGAAGATGTGGATCTAAACTTGTCAGTCACAATGTGGAACAAAATTTGGGAAACCCCCATTTATAGCCCCAACATCCTAATTTGATATTGATTGGTTTACTCAAAATGACAATTTTCTTTTGGTATCTACCTTGAATTTACCCTATCCTTCCAGGATAATGCTCACTGACTAAATATAGCCTTTAAAAAGTTTTGAAAAAATATATATCCTTATCGTTGTCATAATTGTGTTTTCAAGGAGTACAATTAAGGCGATGACAAATTATCTAGGTATACGCTATGAAAATCAAAACAATTAACGTGCTACTAAATAAGTCGTAGTACTACCAAAAACAAAATCAAAGATCAACACTGCCTTTTCGGTGCTCAAGTTATAAGGCATAGAGTTTTGGCATCAAGAAAAATTAAAGATGGAGCAAAAAAAATAGTATAGGATTGTTGAGAGATTGAAGACGTGAAGAGTTGGCCACAAGTTGCCCATGATTTTGAAGGCAATTCTAGAAGTGTTACAAATTACCCAAATAATTGCAAAAGGTGAGTGAGGACACTTGTGAATGAGTGTATGCCATGCATTGTAGCATTAGAGTAAATCATACTCAAGTCATTCCTACTATATATTTATATAAACCATGTTTCCCTAAACTTATGACACACTCTTATTTTGTTAGAGTGATTTACCATGGATCATTCCACAACCTTGGAGACCCCTTTTAAGGAAACGTTGTCATTAAACTAGGCCAAGTTTATGCCGATACCTATACTGGAACAACATCATTCCAAAAATGCAAGGATCAATACTTTTATAAATATGTTTCTAGGTGAAATTGTATTGAAGTCAAAGGTTTTTTTAAATACGGTCTGAGAATGTTGGAAAGTCCTACAACAACTCAAAAGATAACAAAGATGATAATTTTTACTTAGACCTTTTGTTATCAAGCTAGTAGTCAAGAAAATAGAACAAACCATTATAAAAAAACATCACAATGAGTTATGTGCAACTTTAGCAAAAATGGTGAAAATATTTGAATCTCATAACATTAGAGCATCTCAATAGAAATGAATTCCACAAACAATAATTTCAAATCAAATATGAACACATAAATCCATGAAATTTCACACACTAAAGAAACATAACTAAAGAAACGAACTAATAAACACCACAAAAGGAATCTCTGACATGAAAGATTTAATACTCCATCCTTGTGTTAGTGTCGGTATCTTCATCCCTCCATCAAAGATCAAATTCTCTTGTTGCATTGCATATTAGGTGTCTCGCTCAGTCAGCCGCATTCCATTAGGAGCATGGATCATCTAACGGTAGTGGCTTGTTGTACATTTTCCCTCATGTCCTTTACCTACTGGCTCATTTCCACTCATCAAGATCATCTGCAATCACCTTTTGTCTTTAAATTTGTAAGAGTCATTTCTGGGGTTTCAATTTCATTAGGTCTAGGGTTTCATCAAAAAGGTCTTCAAAATATCCAATAACAATCAACAGGCACATGAGGAGGCTGAATACAGTTCCAGTATCAATAAATTTCACTCGGAAATGTATTTTACCTCAAAACAGGGTTTTGAGGAAAAACAAAGTATTTTAGGTTTTATTTGTATAAATTAATGTATTTTCAATTATTTCATATGTACATCACTTTAGTGGAAACCCTGGTCAGCTTGCCAAGCTTTAGTAGCTCCATCCCTTGTAAGGAAAACAAAGATCAAGTCATTCAGTTCATCAAAAGGCTCAAATGAAGCAAACTGCTCAAAAAACAGAGGTGAAAAATAAAGTCACATTGCAAACATTATAAGAGTGGGTTTTTAATAAAAATTAAAAATCTCCTTGTATATAACTCATTTTCTCAATTCAAAAGCTCATTTTCATTCAAAGAACAAGGTTGAGAAAAGTGAAGGCTTGTTTGAGGAAAGGAAGTGGAACTGGAGAAAAACTGTCTAAATTTGTGGGCGTAGTGCACTGGGTGAGTGGCGTGGTGCATACAAGGGGCGTAGTGCATAGAATCACTTTCCTCGTTGTTTATTTGAATTGGCACAATGCATACAGGAGGCGCGGTGCATAGAGCTTCCAAGCCCGATTCTCTCAAAAACGCCCTCAAATTGCCAAAATCGCTCAACTTTCCTAGTGTGCAAGTAAGTCAAGATCGTTTCCTTGCTAATGAAGGAGTTTTTGTAAAGTTTATGGTGGTTGTGTAAAAGAAAAATCAAACCCTACTTCCTTGTCATTTCTCAAAATATTGCCTAGGGTTTGTACTTGTCATTTTGCTGCCAAGTTTATTCTTCCACTCCTTCATTTTTTCACTTCTCCACTCATTTTCTCAGCTTATCCACCCATTCCCCAACTCCCATATTCAGTCATTCTTATCCCCAATTCCCATTTTCCCAAATCCTAACTACAAATCCCTAAACCCTAATTGTTGTCCATAAAATGACATATTTTCCCTAATCCCCTATTTCCCAAACAAAATCATGTCCTACCATTCCTAAAACCCCTCATACTCTCTTCCCTCCACAGTCCCTTATATATTTTTTCCCTTGGTGGCAGAAAATCAAACAACACCATAAATCTCCTACTACTCATAAAGAAAACACACCCACTAACAAAAATGGAGTCTGATCCTTCATATGACCGTGAGGAAGAGACACACAGTGACTCTCCTACAGAGGTACATGCACTAAGGAGACCTCATAAGGGTGGCAAACATATACGAGAGGAACCTGCCACACTTGCCAAGCTGCAGGCCTACCCTCTTGCTATTACATGCTTCCAACACCAATCTTGCTATCAGTTCTGTGAGATGGTTTCTAGTGTCCAGTATCATCATGAGTTGGCCTGGTTGTTCGTGCTTCATTTACATAATGGTCAAGCCACTCTAGCTAGTGTAACATTCAATTTAACACCAGAGTCTATTTCTCTAGCGACCGACATTCCTAATGTCAAAGAGTAGTGGAATAAAAGGCAGTTGATTGACAGGGAACACTGTGAACCATACATCAAGCCCGGTTATTTGAGACAACTCAACAGATTTTTTCCCTTTCGGTACCTGAAATATTCACATGCTCCTTTAATGAAACTGATAATGAAGTATTTCAACTGCGAGGGCCGGTTTCTCGCCTATATGCCTATCATATCAAGTTGTTGATGCACTTTACCAGGGTGAGGATGATGAATCTCCCCTACTTCATGTGCCAAAACATTGAGAAGATGACCACCCTAGTACAACAAAAGACTCCTCAGCAGTAGTTCAACAGTATATACCATTTTGCTCTCATCAAAATTGTGGTCATGCATCAGCTTGGTTTGCAGGGCATCCTATGGGAGGATTTCATTTATCATGAGTTCTTCATAGATCCTTAGGTACCTCCAGAGACATTTCATGATACAGGTGGACCTTCCCATCAGCAGGAGGGTCATGAGACACAAACCGCTAGTGTGCCGGTGTTTGTCACCTATAAGAAGGGCACTAAACGGTTGTTTGCAGTAGCAAAGCGAGTATTATCTCCACCCGGGGTGGAAGGGGTATTGCTTCCTTCATTAGCACAGTAGGTTCAGGACAAGGGAAAGAGGCCATTACATGATGAGGGGCCTTCAAGTGAGCAGGAGACTGATTTCATTCTCATTCATGATGATGACATGGATTTGGGCCCACAAAGCTCAAAGCGCAAGGAAGTCATCCAAGAGAAACAGGCAGACATAAATGCTTTGTCCCTCAACTTGGAAAGAGCCGAGTGGATAATAAAGTACTTGGAGCAAAAAAATAAGCAGCTTGAGGATCAACAAGAGATTATGGAGTTGCAAAACATACGAGAAAACTACAAAGTTGCCAAAAGAAGGAAGGTGAAGCTCACATCACTTGAGCAAGAAATCAATGCTGATCGAGAGTCATGGCTTGAAAGAGCTAATATCCACTTACAGAGGAAGTTGGAGAAAGCCATCAATGAGAAGAATACATTGAGAAACATGGCATATCATTATTTTTCAAGGAATATGGTGTGCCAAGCTAGAATCAGGAGCTTGAACAAAAAATTGAAGAAGAGATCGAGGCGGCAAAAAGCACAAGATAAACTTCAGATCTTGGCTGAGGCTTCCTTGACCCAACACAGAACTTGATGGAGAGCACTCAGCCCAATTTTCAAAAAAAATGGGACACTTTTTGCATTTTTGAAATTTTTGGGCTAAAACATAGAAATTTCTGCACTATGCGTCGTGCCACCTTGCGCTCGCTTTTGATGGGAGCCTCCAAATGAAAAAAACTCAGCATTTTTGGATTTCACATGAAAAAATATGCTAGCTTACCAATGGTCGAGAAATTTTGATAGGTTTTGGGTCCTCAAAAGGGTCATAAACACTCAAAAAATGACCATACTGCCCCTATTTTGACACACAAGAAGAAGTGTTGGGAGAACTTCGTTTTGGAGGGTAAATGGAGGCTAAATTCAAAAATTCCACTTGGGTTGGAAAGTATACAGGCCGAAATTTCCGACAAGTACACTTGGAGAAAATTTGGACACCAGGAAGGCCTCCAAAAGTCGCTGCAAATAGGCACTACGCATAGGGAAATCAGTGCGGCGCATAGGGGAAATTTTGCCCAGTTTGACCAAGTATACTCTGTTTTTCGCCTAGTTCCTTGACAGTTTGACTTTTCTATTTCTTAATGTTAAACTTATGATGTAATTTAATGTAAACTGATTGATGCTGATGTAATTATGACTAATTTGTACTCATGGAGGTAGATTCATCCATAAAAAATTAGCTTGCAACTGAATGAATCAGTTCCCTAGTTTTTAGAGGCATGTTGTTCCACTGCCTAATTTGTAGTTTTCAGTTTAAAATTAGTTGGAACAGCTCCTAAACTCATGAGCTTGACCCTTGGAGGCTAGGATGAGTTTTTTTTGGCCTATATCTTATGTTTTTTCAGTTATTAGCATGGTTGGACTTTTGGGAAAGCTTGGAGCTTATTGTATACTCATTTCAGCAGTTTTGGCTAAGGAATATACCAGTGGTTTGTAGCACTCTATGGGATTCATGTGGCATGTTGCTTTGATATTGTGTTTCCTTCTGTAAAATTAAGTTTATATGTGTTTTATGTATGCCATTATCTCTCTTTCTTCTTCTTAACTAAAACAAACAAGGATAAAAGGTAGAATCCATTGAAATTGCAGTGCTCTACCTAGGGTTTGTTTAGTTATTGATGTTTTCAGCTATTTGAAGAGGATCCTTGAGGTTTTCTTGCCCTCTCCAACTCCTCTCCTGTCTAAATCTCTCCATTTCATTCAATTTTAAGTATCAAATCACTTCTCTACCTTGCCCCATTGAGACCTCTGCAAAACTAAGCCTCATTCCCAAGACCCAAAAACTTCCTTTCGATTTGAGCCAACAAAACGTCATCAAATTTCATCAAGCCTTTGTGCATAAATACCTAGCCTAAATCAGTCTCCATTCAAGTCATCTCAAGCCTCATTGATCATTTTTGCTGCGATTGACAGGAGAGAGCCCTCTCCCGACCTAGTATGGCTAGCTAGCAGGTTAAGCTTGGTTTGATGTTACCCTGGATCCTACCTTTCTTAGCCTGAGTTAGATTTAGGTCCTAACACCTTGAAAATATTATTAGTCCAAAAAATAAAACATACACAATATAAGTCTGTTTAAAAAAAAAAACCAACCCTTGGTTCTTCATTTTCCACAACTTTATAGAAGTTTGCAAAATCCATAGTTTTTAGGACGTTTTAATTACAAAGTACTGAATATTTATGTATATATATTTAATCTATTAAAACTAAAACTAAAGATACATTTGCAAGGAAAAACTAATGCATTAATTATTCATGACAACAAAAAGGGGCCCTGTAGCTACAAAGTCAGCTAAATATGTAGATCGAAATAGGTCACTGATAATCTGTAGCAAAATATAGATAATCCCCTGTTTCTTACATCAAAATATTTCTTTTATGTTGACTGATCCACTCAAAATGGAAATTTCCGTATGATCTCTATTTTATCCTCATCAAGATAGTGCTTGTTGTGCATTAGATATTCTCCAAAAAGTTTTTTACAAATCCATATCCTTATCACCTTCAAAACTATGTTTGTAGGGAGTACGATTAAGGTGTTGACACAATATCTGGGTGTATATGTTGCCAAAATAAAAAATAGTGAAATTAATGTTGAAACATTTGGTCTCACTATCAAAAACAGATCAAAGCTGACCACTGCTAAAACATTTTACAGTGCTATGAAAAACATATAAAAAATGAACGTTGTTAGAAAATTTAAAAAAATTATCTTTGGGATACTTATTTGAGTTTTTTCTTGCTACATATAACATAAGGTCCACATTTCTTGTTTCAATGTTTTTTTGTCTTTCTACTTTTCTTCACCTTAGGGAAATTATTTTCTATTTTACTATGTTTCTGGGTATTCTTTTTCTTAGAGGAACTTGAAGCTTCCTCGTTGTTGATTAGAAAATCATTCATAGGTATATCATCAATATCAATGACTTTCTCTTTCAATGTTGGATTTTGTTGCAATTTAGAGTTGAGCATAATCTTATTTATGAGCCTTGTATGGGGTCTTATCATCCAATACATCTAAGCTAGGGTAACCTCTTTCTTCTCTTCTTGTTTTCCTAAATTGGATGATTGGGATTGATCTTTTAATTCCTCTGTCTCACTAAGTTTAACCCCTGCACCCCTTTCTTGTTTATTACTGCTAGGCGTATTAGTAGGGTAATATTTTGGCACCTCTAGAAATTGTTATTCAGTGGAAGCTGAAGTTTTTTTCTCAATAACCCTCTGACTCCTTACATACACTTTTGTTTCCATAGGAGTAGAAACAAGGTCTTATGTTTGTTTACCCAATGAAGCTTCTCTCCTGCTTCTAGTAAGGACAAAGGAAACTATTTTCTTTGGAGCTTTATGGTTTTGGATAGGGTTCTTAGCCTTTCCTTGTTTCTTACCTTGATCAATTTTTGTTTGGTAGCAATTGATTCAACAAACCCTCCCTAGAATAAGAAATCGCCCAAAGTTCTTCGTATATTGCTTAGATGATTAACAAATATTATTTTAATCAAACCATTATGAAAAAAGCAATGGCGGGGAGAATTCAGATTTTCTATAATTTTGCAGACATTTTCATAAGACTTTATTGTCGTTGCAACAAACACCCTCCAAAATTTTGTCTATAGTTGAATTTTGGATCCTACCATAGATCTTGCGATCGTTTGTTCCATAGTCCATGTTCGATTGATAAGTGTTAAAGGCACCTTCTCACATGCTCACTCTACAACAAGTTCATGAGAACACTCTTTTATGTAAGCTTGAATAGGCATGACACAAGTCCATCAAGACAATGACTATGAAATGTTCAACCTGTGTTGACAATCAGTGTCCACACTCATTGAGAGTCTCTCACTTTTGGTTCCAATTGTTCTTCTATATCAGTGAGTTATCCCAATTGTCGCTCTTGCACACCTTTGCTTTCGTAAGTGTCGCTTTCATGTTTATGAATGTCTCTTTTACTTGTTTTCACTATAAAAATTGTCATTTTGATGTTTTCTTCATTCTAACATGTGTTTCTTTCAATGTTTTCCACATTTTGCAAGTGTCGCTTGCACTTTCCTCTTACTGTCGCAAATGTCATATTTTTGCATGGTAGGCATCATACATCAAATAAGTGTAGTTTTTGTTTGTTTTAAGGACTAATCGTGGTGATAAAGAGTTGTTCTTATCATGTAGACATGTATCAAACTCATTCCCAAATTTTCAACCACTGTCGTACATGTGTTGACGCCGTCGTCGTAAAGTGTACCTTTAGTGTCGCACTTGGGGAAAGTTTTCGCAATGTCGTTGCATTAAGGGTATTATGTTTTTAATTTTTTATGAGTGATGAATGTTCCTGTTAGGTCCCTATAATACTAATGTATTCCCCATAGTGTTATTATTGTGCCCCATAGAATCCCACTATTGTTATTTTTGTGCCCTTACATTATTACTTTTATGTAGGATATGATTATATTGTGGCCCCTTAGACTCCTATATAGAAAGGAGGTTTTGTCATCTCAATCATACAAGAATTATTTATTTATGTAATGTAAATGAGGTTTCCCCCTCGAAAAAGATAATTTTTAGTTCATTGATATATCTATTTGTGATATGGTTTCATAACATTTGGTATCATAGTTTTGGACTTTAGGGTTTCTCTGCTTCAAACAGGTCATCGTGGAATTTTTTCTATAATGTTTTTTCTACGAAGCTTTAGAAGCTGAAATTGAAACCGTGTGTAGTCGAAACCTTGTTGAACTTCTATTCGGATGGGGTCCACTAGGGTTAATTTTTTTCTATTTTTTAAGTCAAATTTTGATAAGATATTGTAAATTCTCTACCTTTTGACAAGCGAGTGTGACTAGCACAGTTTTTAAGAGTAAAATGGGCTTTTAGTTAAGTCAAAGACCTTATTTTGTAAAGGGATGAGTGGTATTAAGCTCTACCCATGGTTCACGGACCATGGTAATGTAATGTAAATACTATTAAAAGGATTCTTTAGGAATTTAAGTAAAGGATGTAATTTCAATGTCATGATTGATGCTTAATTTATGAAATGTTCTTTTGTATTTGGGTGAAGGGGAAGGCTCCTGCTATTATGGGCACAGAGACCTTGGTAAGTCCGCAACTGAGTGTGCGGGCCCCTAAAGCTATGTGTGCATGGTTTGAAAGTAATACCCTTAATACAATGACATTTCCTCAGGTGAGACCAAATCCCCCAATGCTACCTCGAGTGAGACTGTAGCCTATGCTAAGAAAGTTGTTGCCTAAAGGGCCAGTAGTGTAGGGTTTTGTTGGTTAGTAATGTTAAGTCTAAACCTAGTTCCAAGCCCCCTCTAGCCAACAAATTAGATTACTAATTGCATATCTTCTCTCACTATATTTTCAGAGATATAATCTGAGGAAGTTAGGGTTTTTACAGGCTCCATAAATCCATCTCAAACAAAGCCAAAGGTCAAAATAGTAACGCGTGGCACTTCATACAAGTTTTCTCCACTGAACTAGTATATAATGAGGTCTTCGTGGTAAATTGGGCATAACTCTTTCTTGAAGAAACCAATCTTGGTATAACTTGTTGAGTTGGAGAGAAGACTCAGAGTGCTACTACAGAACAAAATTTCAAATCTTGAAGATTATAAATTATAGAGATACAAAAGCTAGAATATCTAGATCCTAAAAAGTAAGAAAAAGTTCTGTATTTTTTAAATTTTGCATAACGTTTGTTTAAGAAATTAATTTGAAGTGATTCAAAGGGAATAATGAAGCATATACATCATTGTTTCATTTCAAAATTCCTCAAAACAAAAAAATGGACACACCTAGTAAGAAACCAAAAAGCTCCTCTATGACACATGAAGAAGTGGAAGAAATGCAACATGATATATCAAATTTTCAAGATCAAATGCAAAAAAATTCACTTTCAGAAAGAGTAACCAAAAATGAAATGGAAGCTAAGATGGATGGTTTGAATAATAGTTTAAAATAAGGCATCGAAGGTTTGAAGGATGGCATAGAAGCAAAAATGAAAGGCAACATGGAAGATTTGAACAATGGTTTAAAAGTAGACATGGAAGGTTTGAAGGAAGGTTTGACAAATTTGCTACAAGAAATGTTTCCTAATAGTGAAAAGGTACTAGATGAAACCCATGGTGGCAACAAAAGAAATGTTAATCATGATTTCATAGACTCTAATGTTGGATTGAAGATCCATCTAATTCCAAAGATCGATATGAGGAAGTTTGATGGCAAGGATTCGGTAACATGGATACTACAGATGGAGAAATATTTTGATCTCCATAATTTGCAACACACACAAAAGATACACATTGTAATTGTTGTTTTTTGTGTAGCTTGGGAGGTACTTCAAGCCCTAGTGTTCGAGGGTTGGAGGTAAAAGCACCACAAGTCGTCTTGTGGGCTTGAGGTCCAAGCTTAGGGGTTTTTCACCCATCGTGATTTTGGCCAAAACCATGATGAAGATATGACATGTGATGGATGAGGATGAGAGAACTCAGTGATACGATTCCAATTCAATGAGAATCATCTGAATCCGAATTGTCATTAAAGAGAAATGAATTTTTAAAGTTCGTTGATTAATTATTGGTTACAAAGTCATGTAGGCTTGGTGTAAACACAGTCCAACAGAAGGGTCTCTTAATCAATTCATTGTGCTCTTGTATATGTATAAATACAAGGTGTCTTAGAGTTTTTTAGATCATCCATTGGTGTGACATTCCTCCAAGGAAGAGCTCTGAAATTCGAACTCCCTAGCTACACCAAGAGAGGGTCAAGATAGGGTGGAGACAAGTCTACTTGGAGGCCAAGATGTAGCATATGAGAGGATTGTTTGCAAGGATGATTTATGGATTTTCTTAGGGTTGTTTGAGGGCTATCCAAGTTGTTGTTCAAGGGCTGAGTTTCTGGGTAGTAAAGGCCACAGAGATAGAAGGCCAAAGAGCTAGAGGGACAAAACACTAAAGAAATAGATGTGTTTGGGCATGTGTAGGGACTGTCTCATGATTTATTATTGTAGTTCTAGGCCACATGCCTTAGCACATAGAAAGAGCTACGTAGAGGGCAGTCAAGGTGGATTAGCCCCTCAAGAAGACAACGTGGACAAGGAATAGGCTTCCCAAGGAATGTTGCAACCCTTTGAGGGTTGGTTTGTGGACTATCAGAAGGGTTTAGGGCTACAGCATGTGCCCTAACCAGGGATGTCACAAAGGAATAAGAAAACATCAATTCAAGTGTTTTGGAGGGGTGTTCCATCCTAGTTAGGATCATATTTGGATCATTTAAGGGTAGCATGTGGAAGTCAAGGAGGAGGGGTAGATCTGGTGATTAGATCCCCCTTCACTAGTGACAGATTCCACAGTGATTGAGCAGCAGACTTACAATATAATATCATTGTGCATTGGGTCAAAGTGTTGACCATTACCTTGTTCAATTTGTGGGATTCTCGTAGGAGGCCTTAAGAGTTGTGTGGAGGATCCCACGTGGATAGTTAGTAGTCGTACCAAGAAGTAAGGGGATATTAGGCACATCAAATCAGAAGGAAAGAGGGAAGCAGCAAGGTGTGTTGCATATGGACCCGTGTATGATGGATTGATGGTGTCCTAAGTGAGGACAGATTGATGTGCCCAAATTTTTGCAATAGCTCCTTTATTGCAGAAGAAAATGGATGATTGGAGAATTTTGTGGACAACCATGTGTAAGGGTCTCCCACATGTGGGGATTCCTTAACTAGGTGTAGATAATAAAACATGGACTTGGTATCTCATGGACTTTTGGAGGTCAATGTGAGAGAAGACCAAGTGCGGATTTGATTGGGAACTTATGGTCTACTAGAGGAAAATGTGATAGTGTCCAAGTTGGATCCCGGTGAGCAACACCTTGATGGACAAAGGTAGTTCCAAGAGAGGCAATCGTTGAGCTCAAGGGTTGATGAACTAGAGGAGCAGTTGTGGAGCCCGAGACTTCTGTGTGCAGAAGGAATTCTACAACAGATGATGGGCAGACCTCCTAGCCCATGTTCATTTTGGGAAATTGACATCTTGTCGTGATAGGTGGTAGCCCTTTGTGCCCTATGTTAGTCTTCATCAATACAACACATAAAGACAATAGTGGGTTGAAGTCCCTAAGTAGCTGAGGAGTAGTAGTGGGCAGTTGAAAGTTGTTCACAAGTGGAACTGTGAACAAATTGACAGAAGTTTCAATGCGTTGTGGCCTTGATGAACTAAGGCACAACTAGAGAGAAGGTTGTCTATGTTATGTGCATGTGTGATTTATTCCTTTATACTTCCACTGTGCTAAGTAGTTTATGGTTGAGATTCTTGGTTTGGTAGCATCAGTGATTTTAAGCCTCTAACCAAGACCTAAGGTCATGGAAATTCAACATGGTATCAGCATGTATCTGAGCTACTTTGAGGGACAGTGAATCAGAGTGTGAATAATGAAGAAACTCAAAGGGAGTTGTCTGTGTCTAGATCATGGAGTAGAGGGTTCAGATGGAGACATGGAGATGCGGTCTCGATAGACTACATGATGAGATGGGATGCGAGTTTGGGTGGATTGGTGGTGAACCTGGTGCACTTCAGTATGTTGTGTGGTGGTTTGTAGATCATGGACTTCCTATGTCTTGTCATGGATGATTGGGACATCTCGAGGGTTTATTTGGCATGGACGAGATCAGGTTGATCGATATGGCTTCATGTGATGGACTATAGGTTGGCAGCACAGATTCTTCATTGGATCGTGATGTTGCATATCCAAGATTAGTGGGATTTGCATGAATCGTATTTGATCTAGGAGGATGAGTGCTTGTACGACTGAGCCAGTGGAGATCATGTAGGCTCAAAGGGAGTCTAGCATTAGAGGGAGTAACCCTATGGAGGTTTAGGATCTTTAGGTTCAAATATGATGAGGGAGAGGCACTACCAAGATTGTCAGATTCATTCTACAGAGTATGTTACAGTGATGGATGCTAGATGGGCTAGTGTCTCCAAATGATGATAGCTACCTCTTAGTCTAGGAATTACCTCCCTTGCTAATAGGGAGTGTTGATTTTTGTATAGCTTGGGAGGTACTGGAAGCCCTAGTGTTCGAGGGTTGGAGGTCAATGCGCCACAAGTAGGCTTGTGGGCTTGAGGTCCAAGCTTGGGGGTTTTTCACCCATCGTGATTTGGGCCAAAAGCCCTTATAAAGATATGAAATGTGATGGATGAGGATGATAGTGCTTAGTGATACGATTCCAACACAATGAGAATCATCTAAATCAGAGTTGTCATTAGAGAGAAATGAATTTTTCACCCCCCCTCTTCGCAGCCATTGATCTGCCGTGTTCAGATCTAACAGTCTCCGTTGTTTCTTCACGCGAGTTAAACATCATTCACTTCCCTGCCCGTTGTTTCTTCATGCGCGTTAAACGTCGTTCACTTCCCCACTGTTGACTGCGTTCATCGGGAAATCTAACGATTGACGCTCCCCTGATCGCGCGACTTGTGCACACGTTAACTCGCGGGGGTGGTGGTTTTCGTCTGCCACACGTCGTGATCTTATTGGATCACGAGGGGTTATATGGATACAGCCGAGCCCCGGTAAGCGGTGCGGGGAAACCACCTGCCACCCAAAACTGCCTGTCCCCTGGTCGTTAACCTCCGAATGACTTTTGCTCCCAATCACCGTCGGATTTGCTGCATCCATATCCGATGGCCCTTGTTGATCCATCCACATCACCTCCCGATAGCCTACATAAAGTGATCACCACAGTTAATCTGTGTGATTCGATGGCTGAGATTGGTTCTTTTGTTTGGTCCACTCCTACCATACTACCTGTATCACTCCTGATTGCTCTCTACTGCCGGAAAAGGACGAAGCCAATAGCTACCTGTACCCTGTGGATTAAAGCTTCAACTACCTACATTCAAGAGCATTATGGCTAAAGAAGGAAATAGGACAACCTTGAGTAGTTGACGTAATTATTAGTTATGGAGCTTGTATCAGTCGGTACTGCATCTTCCCGAGAAGGACCACAGTATGCTAGAGAATGTCTAAATCATCCTTTAAAGCAGGCAGAGTGTAGCAGAGCCCCATATCTGAGAATTAATGTAGTTGTTGGTCCATCATGACCTCTCCTTGTATAGCATAGAAAAATGTTTTTATAATCAACCTCTATATGTATCCAGAAGATAGAAGGTTGAAGGTTGATTAATGTTATTTTGATAAAGGCTTCAACTTCTGGTCTTCATTTTCAGCTAATGCAAGCTTCTTTTGCTGTCAATTGCTCATTTCCCACTTCTTCTTTGTTCCAGGCTATGCCTGTCATTCATTTTTCATTTTCTCTTGAAGTTTGGCATTAGAGGGGCTGTCATCCCACCTCTGTGTTAGAATCTAGTTGGTATTATTGAATGTGTATGCAGGTTTCTATTGTTTTAATGCTAGAAAGCTGTCATCCTCTCTGTACATTAAGAAATAGATTTACAAACCTTTTCACTGGTTGCAGCTGGCCATCATAGAGTCCTGTGCATCTGCTGGTGTGATCAATATTCTCCATCATCACATTTTCCTTAAAAAAGTGAGTAATTGGTGGTCCAAAGCCTTGTATTCTGGGTGCGTTCACCCATGTCTAGGGTCAAGCATAGTAGAAGTGGTTATCTAGCTTGAATATGCAACATTTCTTTCATTCATCCACCATTTTCAAACATTTTTGTTGTGTTTGTAATGATCCCGAGCATCTCTAATATACAACCTAGGAGAGTTTCTTGGGGTGATAACATTAATTGGCACCATTGCTGGGGAGAGGAGAATTGAAGCTCAACTTCCCTGGGAGAATGAAACAGTTCTAGATTCTGATGATACACAAGGTCTGGGCACATAATTTGGTTGTAATCATCTATCTGGTGACTCTATTGGAGACATACCAACCTTTAGCGACTCCACATTGCAGTTCTGGTGCAGTTGGTGAGGCATGTTTGGAGATATATTCAAAAACCATCGGCTGAACTAGTGCTTGATCCTAAGAAAATTGTTCAGCAGAAGAAAATATCGTAGTAAGGAGCACTAGGATTAGGTAAGCCTTAAAAATTCCATGTATCTCTGCTAGTGAAAGTCACCTTTAGAGATTCATTAAGCTCCTTAGTTATTCATTTCACTTTTGGACCTCAGTTCAAAAAAGCATCCATGGTTTCCATCATATTCCTCTATTTCTATCATTCTTTTCATTGATTGATATCACTTAGTCTACCAGTATTCTTCCACTTAGCTTAGTCATGGTAGGCTAGCAAGCTCTTACAAAGATAGAAAGAATAGTTGCTGCTAGGTATGGACCCTTGGTCTTTCCTGTCGCATTAAATTCCATGCCTGCAGGAGATTATCAAGAATTTATGCCAAAGTTTACTGGTGCAGAAGGAGTAACAGCTGAAGAGCATTTAGAGGCTTCCTTTTATAGCTTTGCTGATAACCTGGATATCAATGAAGAGGATGTCTGGATGATGGTTTTTGTCCAAAGCCTAGATGGGGAAGCTAGAAAATGGTTCAGAGAATTACCCCCTAGGTCTATTGCAGACATTGAGGCATTAGATGATGCTTTCCTAAAACACTGGGGAAATAATAATGATCTGCTCTTTTATCATGATGAATTTGGGAACTTGCAGAGAGAAGATGGTGAGTTGTCGTCTAATTTCAACATCAGATTCAATCATATGTACAACATAATGCCATCTGAAGTAAATCCCACCCCTGCTTCTGCCATGCTCACTTATGCTAATGCCTTCAATTCTTAGTTCTGCTTGTTGTTAAGAGAAAGGAGATGTGCTTCTTTGGCTGATATGCAAGATGCAGCCTTTGAAGTAGAAGCAAATATTATTGCTGCAAAGAGACTTGAAGGTGGTGTTGAAAGGAGAAGACAGGAAGGTGAATCCTCATCATCCTTAGAACCTAAGATAGATGAATTAGCTAGGATGATTGAATTTTTGGCCTCTGAAGTTTCCAAGTTAAAAGTTGAGCAGTATTTTAAGGAAGCAGGAGCTCCTTGTTCCATTTCTCTTCCAACTCCAAATCCATATAAAGGAGCACATGAGCATTTGCAGATTTTGAAAAGATATAATATTAGAAATGAAGACAAAGGGGTGAGGCCCCTTTTACAAAATATAGTCATGGAAGAAGTGCAGCATGAGGAGGAGGTCCATGTTTTTGAAGGTGCTCCTTTCCTAACAAGGGCTGCTTATGAGCAAGGATAATTTTAGGGGCGAATGTTCGCCCTTTGGCGAAATTAAGCGGTTTTAAATTTTTAGTGGGCAAATATTTTGTATCGTAGTACATTTTTACAAATCACCTCAAATAGCCCACCTTATTTTAAGGGAGAGGGTAAAAAAGTTAAATTTAACCATTGAAATTAGGACTTACAACCTTCCATTCGCCCATTTTCAAGAATAGGTTTTATTTAAGTGAATCCATTCGCCCATTTTCAAGAATGGGTTTTATTTAAGTGAATCCTATGGGCCAAATACCATATTTATAAAAGGGGTATAGTAAATTAATAAAAATATAAATAAATGAGAGGTATGGTAAATAAATAAAACATTTTTTATCTTTACTCCATAAGTCACCTTATATACATGTAAGGGTGTAAACAAATAAAAATATAAGTAAAGTGGAGTGTGGTAAATAAATAAAACGTCTTTTTATACTTACTCAAAAGGTATGGTAAATAAATAAAAATATAAATAAACTAGACATATCGTAAATAAATAAAACCTCTTTTTATATTTAGTCCATAACCCTCGTTCTATTTATGAAGGCTCAAGGAAGAGGTTTTATTTAAGTGAATCCTATAGGCCAAATACCATATTTGTAAAAGAGGTATGGTAAATTAATAAAAATATAAATAAACGAGAGGTATGGTAAACAAATAAAATATTTTTTTATATTTACTCCATAAGTCACCTTATATTTACGAACACTCAAAAAATGGGTTATATTTAGGTGAAACCTATGGCCAAAATACTATGGGACAAATACCATGGACTAGATTGTTATTAATACCATGAAAAAAACCATTATTAACCCTAATATTAGAATTAATAAAAATAAAAATTGCACATGGTATTGACCCATGGTATTCACCAAAATGGCACATGGTATTGACCCATGGTATTCACTTGGAATGTAGCCTTTTTAAATGGGGGAATTAAACCAGCATGTAGCCAATGCTACGATTCACTAGGACTTTACAAAGTTTTATTATTTAGTGAAAGACTCGCCAAGATCTTACAAGATTTTATAATTGAGTAAAATATTCGCCATGCCTGGTGAGAGATTCGCCAAAAAATTATATATACATATTATATTATTGATAAAATCGCCTTCCGTGTTTCCTATATACCATGGAGATTCGCCATTTATTATATTTATAAATTTAGGGGGGTTCTTAAAATTTTCCCTGCTTATGAGAAAGCATTATCCAGACCAGTTTGTTGTAGCTGCAGAACAACAAGCTGATTAGCAGAAGTAGTCAGTAGCAGGTCCCACCATCCTCGAAGAGTCTGAGCCTGAAGCTAGCCCAACTTCCAGTGACTATGCAGATCTGCAAATTAGCCAGCCTGCTATCATCCCCTGCCCGGTGATCAATAAGGGAGAAGAAAGCTCCCCATCATCTTTTGTCCCTCTGTCTGCTCAAATGATAATCCCCCAAGGTTGCCCCTGGAACAGTAAGGCAGAACAAAATTCAATGCTCAAGGCTGAAACTGATCATCTCAGTCTTGATATTTTGATGCCTACTCAGATGGCCCCCACACAGATTGAAAAGGCAGCCTATCAAATGACAGAGAAAGAGGATGTACAGTTGTGGGACTCCTCCTTGGATGAGGATTGTTCAAAGAAAGATTCAGGAGCAGATAATGTTTCTGTGTCTCCTACACATGAACATATTGGTACACCATTCATATTTATTATGCAGGCCACAGGTGACAAAGATAAGTACACAACAACAGTGGTTATTCAGCAGGTGTATAGAAGCTCACATAAAGAACATCCAAGGAGGAGAATACACAAAAGCGAGGTGAAATTTGATCCATATTTACCTATTAAGGTTAAATTTCCTAAATTTTTTGAGGTGGAGGATCAAATAAACCCTATTTTGCAGCTCTATGATGAAGGGGCCGAGAGCAGGAGAAACAATTTTGAGGGCCTATCAGTTAGCCAATTTTTGAGTAACTATGTTTATTCTATTACAGGTTTTAGTGTAGACCTAGTTTAACTCCATGCCCAATGGATACTAGGCAAATGTTTTTAAGTTGGTTTTGTGTGAAGGAATTGGTCTGCAGGTTCTTGAGACCTCACAGGGAGGATCTCATCCCCATAAGGAGCCAGTGTTAGCTCTGCTACAAATTTGAACAGTTGAGGGTCAAAGACAGCTTTGCCATGTTGCAGTATGCATAAAGGGTGCTTGCAGTAGTCGTTCTCCTCCTTCTCCTTCGGTTTCTTCACACCCTTTTAACCTCCACTGTCTCTGTTTCTTCTATAAAAATCTTCATTCAGCGCCTTTCCCCATTCCCATGCTTAATTCCTTTTACCCCGTCATTTCTGTTTTCTCCTGTAAAACTTCTTCATTCCTGTTTAAACCCCTGAAACTAGGGAAATCCCTTGTTTAGCTCCTAAGCACAAAGCGCAAGTCTTCCATAAGATCTGACCATATAACCATGGTTCTTTCCCCCCCCCTTTGTAGCTGTTGATCTGCCACGCTCAGATCTAACAGTCTCTATTGTTTCTTCATGTGCATTAAACATCTTTCAATTCTCTGCCGTTGATCGCGTTCATCGTGAAATCTAACGGTTGACACTCCCCCTGATCGCGAGACTTGGGCACACACTAACTCGCGGGGGTAGCAGTTTTCGTCCACCACGCATCGTGATCTTATTGGATCATGAGGGGTTATACGGATACCGCTGAGCCCCAGTAGGCAGTGTGGGCAAACCACCTGCCACTCAAAATCGCCTGTCCCCCAGCCGTTAACCTTCATGCGACTTCTGATCCCGATCACCGTCGGATCTGTCATGTCCAGATCCGATGGCCCTTGTTGCTCCATCCATGTCACCTCCCAATATCCTGCATAAAGTGATCTCCATTGTTAATCTGTGTGATCCGATAGCTGAGATTGGTTGTTCTGTTTTGTCCACTCCCGCCATACTGCCTATATCACTCTTGACAGCTCTCTGCTGCAAAAAAAGGATGAAGCCAATAGCTACTTGTACCCTGCGGATTAAAGCTTCAACTACCCGCATTCAGGAGCATTATGGCCAAAGCAGGAAACATGAAAGCCTCGTGCAGTTAACGCAGTTATTAGTTATGGATCTTTTATTAGTCAGTACTCCATCTTCCCGAGAAGGACCACAGAATGCCAGGGAATGTCTAAATCATCCATTAAAGTAGGCAGAGGGTAGCAGAGCCCCATATGTGAAAATTAATGCGGTTGTTGGTCCATCATGACCTCTCCTCATATAGCATAGTAGAATGTTTTTGTAATCAACCTCTATATATATCTAGAAGACAAAAGGTTGAGGATTGATGAATGTTATTTTGATATAGGCTTCAACTTTTGGAGACTATAACTATTGTGAGACCTGCAACTTCTGTCAATTTCTCATTTTCCACTTCTTCTTTGTTCCAGGTTGTGCCTGTCATGCATTTTTCATTTTATCTTGATGTTTAGCATTAGAGGGGCTGTCATCCCACCTCTGTGTTAGAATCTAGTTGGTATTATTAAATGTGTATGCAGGTTTCTGTTGTTTTAATGCCAAAGAGCTATCATCATGTCTGTGCATTAAGAAATAGATTTACAGACCTTTTAACTGGTTGCAACTGGCCATCACAGAGTCCTGTGCATCTGCTGGTATGATTAATATTCTCCATCATCACATTTTCCTTAAAACTGTGAGTAATTGGTGATCTAAAGCCTTGTAGTCTGGGGGTGTTCACCCATGTCTGGGGTCAAGCATAGTAGTGTTGGTTATCTGGCTTGAATATGCAACATTTCTTTCATTCATCCACCATTTTCCAACATTTTTGTTGAGTTTGTAATGTTCCTGAGCATCTCTTATATACAACCTAAGAGAGTTTCTTGGGGTGATAACAGTTCCCAAGAACATTGTAAGTATAGATGGGTCCATGTCTAGATCCAATCTATCTTTGCTTTCTGAAGTGGAGGCATCAACGAAGCTCTTCTTAGCTTCCATGAATCTTTCCTTAGCATGCTCCAAATGAAATTTCGCTTCTTTCGTTGGAGCCTTGCGAACCCAAGTACTATATTCAAGCAATTTGCCTTTATCATCTCCCGTCGTGATTCCACTTCGGAGAACAATGTTCACATTTGGGTCTTCCTCGTGCGGCCAAAACCTCATCATCTACAGGTTCTGAGTTGGGGGAGGTGGTAGTGATCCCTTGTTGCATATCATAGCTATCAACATAGTGAAATATTTCGTCTCATGATCAAACAAGGTACAATACAGACACAATGGATGTGTTGGGTTCGTACAATCACGAGCATAATGTCCTGTCCCTCTGCAATTGTAGCATATTAGCTATCTACAATCCCTTCCAGGTCCCCCTCCACCTCAGCGTCATCCGTGCCCCTAAAATCCTATTCGTGCCACTCCTACATTCAAGTCTAGGGGCCGCATTTCAGCCTGAACTCTATAGGTGGGAGTTCTATCCATCATTAGCTCATAGCTTCTACAAGTGCACTCATTGTGCCCAAATGATATACAAAAATTATAGAACAACTGTTGTGAATTCTGTGTGTACTTCTATAACAAGGGGCAACTGTCCATACCATGCTTTCCTCCTATTTAACAATTGGCACACCATAAAGAAGGTGTCACACTAGGTCCTACTTGTGCTTCTAGCCTTAAAGGCATTGGTCCTCCTCCCACGAGGTAATTCACAAACATAGGGTAGTGGTCCTTATCATGACCCTGACCCTTGCATTTTACGCACCACACCTCTTCATGCATTTCTGGTAGGGTTGTCGTGTCGTGTTTTAGACTCTGCATCTCAAGCCATAAGTTTTTCAACTGTGCATGGATCTGCTAAACTCCCAAGTTAGGATCTTGCATTGGGGTTTCATGTAGCCTCATCGTGATCTCCAAGGCCTCTTCCCGAGTTGTTAACATCTGTTGTGACAACATGTTCCTCAAATGCAGCATTAGCGATGCTACAAACCATTCACGGTGTTGTCCATCCATCAAAGTCATATTAGCTTCGCGAATCATACACTTCAGTGTCTAATCTAGCTCCCAAGGAGTCTCGCCTGGTAGCATTGTGACCTCTTTGAATCCAATGATCAACTGCGCTTCTGATTTTTGCCTACTAAATTGTCTGTTTAACAAAATTTGGATATCTGCGATTCCCACATTTGGATTTTCATTAGAATGCTTACTATACCAGGTCGGCGTGTGATCCTACAGAGTGTTGACCAACATCGCTTTCTTTATATTATCATCTATAACTCCTGGTGGTTCCCATACGGCTCTTATCACAAACCGAAACTGGTCTGGATCTTCATTTCCTACTCCCTTGAACATAGGCAAATTTATCGTGCTTTCCATATTGACTTGCGGTGGTGGCGGAGGTGGTACGGGCAAAGATGGAGGTGAAGGTAGTGAAACAGGTGGTGTTGTGGGTGACATAATCCTTTACCTTATCAAAATGATCGTACTTCATGGTGAGACCATCACGAGCTCTTCCTCGTCCCTCCGCGGAGGTGAAATCAAAGGGCTATTCTCTTGTCCCTTAATTCCTTCATTTCTGTATGTTTTTCCACTTCATGTAGCTTCAGACATCAAGGTAATTTCATAACCATCTTTTCACACAATAGCATGTTAATCCAAGTACTCAGTGACTTTATGTACTTACCTCGCGGTCCTTTGAGAAAGCATCGCTCTGCCTCGCCATAGCTGACTGAATTATCTACCGCTAACTTAGTAATGAATCCTCCTATAATTCAATCGAGCCAGTGATCAACAGCGCGCGTGATCTTATCCTCTGATGCTTCCAATCTGTGCACCAACTTTGGGGTCCACATAATAGGATTGTCAAGTTTCCACCTTCCTTGACTATCTGCTAGCTTTGGGATCCACTCGCACAACTCAGTAGGGAAATATGCGGAAAATATTTCATGGATCTCTATGTACAAGTAGCAATCTAACCACTCTTCTTTTGTTAGTCACAGATTCCCATTCTCCTGCGCTGCGAACTCGTAAGTTCTTCTGTCCAACCAACCTTCAATTTCCTTCTTAGTTGGTTCCAATGATACGACATCAAACATCTCTATGCAGATTCTGGTCCCGGCAACAAAACCATTTGTTGGATTGAGGGGGCTTGACCCAGGTTCAGAGCTATTTAGCCAAACAAATTTGTACACTACTGACCCTTTCAGCAACAACCCGCAGAGCGTAGACTTAGGACTCACCCGAAGCAGTATGGGGGGATGCTGGAACCAAGTTTCTGCACCGTTGAGATGTCTGAGGGGTCGGTTTATTCCAAATGTTAATACCTTCATGGAGGTCACTTCGTGCACTATCCTGACCTGCGAGGCCTTTGCGATCTATTATAATCACCTTCACATAGCCCTCACCAGGGCCTAGGGTGACTTCACGCTACCTTAGCAGTGATCTGTACTACTTCTCCAAGTTATACTGCAGATCTTACTTATCTTCTTATAACAGTTAGTTATATTCGCGTAAATAGATACTTAATCTTATATTCACTTTATCAACACATTCATATAAGTTTGCGCATCATATAAACAATAGAGATGCAATTTATATTTGATACATTCAATGCACAAAATAGGAAAAAGATACGCAGAAATGATGTAAAACTTCTCTTTATTACTTATCCAAAGGTTACAGACTCGAGTCGCCCTACGCACTCAGCTGTAAGGGTCCGCACACTCAGCTACGGACTACTAGGCCTCTGTGCACTTAGCTACAGAGCCTTCCCCTACTCTACAACCCCAAGACTTGACTCTACACTTAGATAAGACTCAATTATCCATCTATTACTTTCACATTGCTTACTTTGGTGATTTACGACTTAGAGCCTCGCTCTATTTATACAATCCCATGGTCCACGGACCATGGGTAGATTTCTAAAGCTGACATTACATTACAAAAATAAGGGCGGACAACCCTATGACTCATTTACAATCTTTGTGGTCTGCACCCACAAAACGCAGAGTCTTTACATTTGATTTAGTCAAAATCTGGGCTTTAATCCCTAAAACTTTCCTTGGGGGATCCCGCACCCAACAATGCCAAAGCCATTAATTGTAGATCTCCTAGCTTGGCGTTAGGGTCCCATACATTCATGTCTATGAGGGCCATGTTGTGCAAATAAAACTCAGCCATTTTGGCCTTATCTTCTAGTGTACTTTGATCAGAAAGATCAATAAAATTCCTATAGTCCTGAAATGGCATGGTGCCTCTTTGTGCTAGGGTCTTAATATGAAACTGCAACCATTGTTCTTTGAGGTATAGAGCATAGGATTTAGCTGGAATCCTACATTGTATTTCTTCTAAAGAGAGATTGGCCATACATGCCAATTGATTCTCTCTTTCCTACAGCTGTCCCCTCAGCGATGCATTTTTTGTCTCTGGTTTATTTCTCATTATAGCTTCTCTATCCCTCAAGCCACTTAGCTCTCTACCCATCTCCTTGAGTTTCTCTTCCATGTGCCCAATTTATTCCACCCCCTTTGATTTGGTGATCAGCATCCATCGATGAGTTCTGGCCCTCTCCTTCTCAAGCTCGAAGAAAAGTGGGATGTAAAATTGTTGAGGTATGACCCTGCCTCCTTCAATAAACTGGTAATAGGAGTCCAGGTTAGGTTGGAGGATGGGTTCCTTTATATTTAGGTCCTCTTCTTTAGTTTCTTGTTGTTCCCCTACCTTCCTCTTCAATTTTTGTGCCTCCTGTAGATTCACCAGAGTTTCTAGTAGGAATGTTTTTACTTCCTGTACATTTTGTTGTGGATCTTGTAGGATTACCTTTCCCTTGGAGGAAGTTGATCTAGTAGTATGCCTCCTCACATAGGTGATAGGGACTTAGGGGAGGCATTTTGTCTTTTTATGTAGGTGAGTCTTCAATCACAACAGGAATTTTGGTTGATGTTTGGGGCTTTCCCTGTCTTATTCTTGTGCTCTTTCTTGTCCTAAAATATAACGGGCACGGAGCGCGAAGTGTACAATTGAGTCATAGGGTTGTCTGCCCTAAACATTGTATTGTAAATTAGTGTAAAAAGGGCCTAAACATTGCATTGTAAATTAGTGTAAAGATAGTTAATGATAGATTGTAGTGAAGGAATGGTTCAAGCTTAAAGTAGTATTCTAAGTGTCTTGGGTTGTAGTAGTAGGAAGAGGCTCTGCAGCTGAGTGTGCAGAGGCCTAGTAGAGTTCACAACTGTGTGCACAGGGTGGAGTCGAGTCTGTAATCGGGACAGAAAGCTAATAAAAATAATTTTATCCTAATTCTGTGTAATTTTTGTGCATTATCTTCTTTACGTTTAAATTCATTTATGTATCGCGCGCACTAATATGATTATTGAATGTGTTGTAATAACCATAAATCTCACACACACAATTAAGTAATCGTTTAACTAGCAAGAAACTTGGGTATTATACAGGTTGCGCCCCGAGTAGGGTTGCGTGAAGGATGCACTGCAGGTCATGAAGGGGTCGCAAGTTCGTGCATCCATAGGTTAGACTGTGGACCCCCAGAGACCCATCAAACATCACAAGGGTGCAAAACCCTAGTTCTATCACCATCCCATACTACTTCAGATGAGACCTCAATCCATGCTCCATGGACTATTGCCGAAAGGGCCAGTAGTAATGGGATTTTCTTGGCTAAATCACCTCTAAACTCGGGTCAGGCAGCAAATTATTGTGGAAGTGTTGTGTCGATGAAGTACCAGCGCCTGTGGTTACACTGGCCGAATAGTGCACGAAGAGGATCTAGTTCAACTGGGCTGAGTTCCTCTGTGAGGAATTTTTGACAAACTACAAAGAGGCCCAAGAGGAGGGTAAGACCTTCCATTATGCATGGTTTCTCTTATCCATCTTTGTTGGTAGCGGGAAAACTATCGGAATATAGCTAGTTCTTGAATATTGACCAGGAGCTACCTGAGGCCGCAAAGTATGCTTCTCTCTGGACCACTAAGGATGCGAAGTGGATTCACACAATCATGGTTTTTTGGGTGCTGATGGAGGTGAGCATATGGATGTGGATCAATAGAAGAACACGGTTGTCTCCCATAGTGTACACCACCCTGCAGAGCTTTGCAGAGTTTAAAGTAGACATGTACAACATTTATGTCCAAGCGTGGAAGGATCTGACGAGGGAATGGATGAAGCTCCCATTCATTGCTACTAACAACGCCATCTTCACAGCGTTGGAAACATTGCCTCCGGAGTGGCGCACCCCAAAATTGGCAGGAATGGAAAGGGCCATAGCTCAACGAAGGAAAAAATAGCTGGCCGAAAAGAGGCATCAGGAAAAAGTAGCAGTAGAGGTAGCTGCATAGCAGAAAACAGTTGATTCAGCAACAATAGCACAGACAACAAAAACAACAACAACACCAACAGAAGGGGCCAAGGTGAGCCATGAGATGTCCACAGGGTAAGGGGTTGAGGACATAGACCTGGCCGAAGAATGGGAAGACCCAGAAACCAACTCGCAATAGTTGAAACGGTTGTGCATCCCCAAGGGACAGGTCCCCAGAAAGAAAGTTAAGGCATCGAAGATGTCCATCGACCTGATCACGTTTACAGAAAGTGTTCTTTTTGACATCGGCGAAATGGTTCGTGATGTCACTAAGAGCATAGTTACAGGAACACTAAGAGCATAGTTATAGGAACTACAGGTGCAACCCCCATAAACAAGAATGATGGCCCCATATATCACAGTAGGTACATCAGAGGCAGAACAGATGTTGTGTGCCCAAATGACCAACACTTTCGTGTTCCCCGAGTGCACGTTAGCCATAGCGAATGAAGTTGACTGAGCTATGGTGGGTAGGATTAAAATACTAGGCTTAAACTTGGCTGCCCTCTCGCAAGAAAACCTATACCAATTGCAGGATGGGGTCACAGCCAAGCTGTACGCTAGAGAAGGTCGCACACTACAAGTATTAAGTGAACAAAAGATCAATATGGAACAGCTCAGTCGGCAGCATGATGAACTAGTTGCACAGACTCAAGGACTAGAGAAGGTGGTAGACAATGCTTGTAGAAACATCTCAGAATTGGCCCTCCCAGTAGATCTGCCCGTAGTGAAGCAGATCCACCAATTGGCGACTTGATTCCACAAGGCAAAGGAGGAATCAACGAGGGTACAACTGGACCTCAACCTTCAGATTGCCGAGCTGTGATTAAAGGTGTAGTCTTCTATGCCCTCGGAAGTTAGTGAACAGTGCATTGGTTGTATTCAAAAAGGGTTGGAAGAAATAGGACAGGTAGTACAAAACTGCACCGCTATGTTGGAAGAATCCTTCGTAGTCCTCACTTCATTACAGGAGGACCCCAACATACAGCTCCTAGAAATGGAGGCATGAGAGCTTCAAGTGCAGTATGATAGTGTGCACAAAACAACACAAATAGTTGTCCTAACCCAACGACTTACGAAGCTACAATAGGCAAAGGCATTGAAGGAATAGGTGGATGCCACGGGGAAGAAAGAGACAATCCTTAAAGCGCTTGTCCAGCCTTGGATTGATGAGGCCTTCCTCATCACTGTATACATCAAAGGAAATCTTGCAAAGATGAAGGAGATGCATGCCTTAAGATAGGGATTTGCCCCTGACAGTGAGACTTCTACCAAAAGAGTGGAGTAGATCCAACAAATTGCAGAAAAGTGCGCCGCGGACCTCTAGACAGTGCACCAGTAGAGTGACTTGGGACGAGTCACGATGATTGTGTTCAGGGCATGTTGGGCATCAAATCCCCCCCACACTAGGTTTTGGGGCTCAAATCCCAAGTTTTGGTCAAAGATGTTGTAAAACTCCGTGAATTTTAGGTGTGGAGTGCGAAGTGTACAATTGAGTCATAGGGTTGTCTGCCCTAAACATTGTATTGTAAATTAGTGCAAAGTCAGCCTACCCATGGTCCATAGACCATGGGATTATATAGATAGATCAAAGCTCTAAGTTGTAAAGATAGTTAACGATAGAGTGTAGCGAAGGAATGGTTCAAGCTTAGAGTAGAATTCTAAGTGTCTTGGGTTGTAGTAGTAGGAAGAGGCTCTGCATCTAAGTGCACAGAGGCCTAATAGAGTCCATAACTTAGTGTGCAAACCCCTGTAACTAAGTGCATAGGGAAAAGTCGAGTCTATAATCAGGACAGAAAGCTAATAAATAGAAGTTTATCCTAATCCTGTATAATTGATGTGCATTATCTTCTTTATGTTTATATTCGTTTATGTATTGCGCACAATGATATGATTGTTGAATATGTTAATGCTTGAAATTTCACCTCAGGCTGAGAAAGGTAAACTTCAAGGCAACATCAAACCACTTAGCCTCGTAGCTAGCCCTATGGGGCAGGAGAGGGCTCTCTCCGGTCTATCTCAGTAAATATCTTCAACGGGTGAGATAACCAATGAGGAAACACTGATTTTAGGCTAGTAAACTGATAAAAAGGTTTGATTTGGGATTTTTAGGGTTTTGGTGGAAAATTGGGGAAAGGCAATTTTGGGTGCGGGGATTGGACACAGTTTTCACAGGGGGGTCTTTGGGGCAAGGTAGGAGACTGTATTGATGCCTTTGAAAGATTTGGATGGATGAGAATGACTGGTGAGGAGCTAAGGAGAGCAAGTAATCACCTTGAATTCTCCTTAAACAGCTGAAAACATTGATATTAAGCAAACTTAAAGGCAGAGCATAGCAACCATGAATTCTACCTTAACACTTCATTTGCCTAATTTGCAGAAGAAAAAGTAAGAAGATGATTCACATAACAAACTTACAAGTACAAAGAGAAACACACCATCAATACATGTAACCACAGGAATCCCAAAAAGGACTGCAAAACCTTGGTATTTCTTCCTTTGCCAAAAATGCAGAGATACAATGAGTAATACAATAGAAGCTTTCTCCCTCAAGAGTCCAACCATGAAAATGACAAAGAAAGTACATAATATAGGAAATATAACATCTTTCCTTGCCTCTAGGGGTTGAGCTCACTATCCTAGGAGCTGTTTCAACCAATTCCAAACTGAGCACTAAAATCTAGGCAGTCAAAACAACTTGCCTCTATAAGCTAGGAAACCAATTCATTCATTAAATTTTTGCCTATTTCATGAATGAATCTTCTAGAAGAGATAAATAAGTGTCAAAGTATCATAAAATTACATCATTTACAACAAGGAGGATTAAAATCCACTCCAAAAATTCAAATCCAGTCAAAACTGTGTTTTGCTGAGCTGTAGGTGCATTTCCGTGAAAATTGCCCAACGCGTAGCGCCCTGATTCTGAATGCATAGCGCGCCTTTGGAGCAACTTTTGAAGCACTTCCAGCTGTCCAAATGAGGCAAAAGTGGGCTTTTTGGAGAGGTCTGGATGTCTACTTTCCCACCCAAGTGAAATGTCTGAATTTGGTGTCCATTTGCCCCTCTAAACTTTCAATCTCCCAAGACTACTTCCTGTGTGTCAAAAAAGTGGCAGAAAGTCATTTTTTGCATGTTTTTTGACCTTCTGGAGGCTCAAAACTTGGTGAAATTTCTTGGAAATTTCTGAGCAAGTGTATTTTTGCATGACAAATCCAAAAATGCTGAGTTTTCCTGAAATGGAGTTGCCCATCTTAAGGGTCGCGCGCGGCGCGCTACACGTTGGGGAGGAAAACTTGTGTTTGGCACAAAAAATTCACAATTAACAAAATTTTCTCCAAATTTCTTGAAATTTGGGTTGGGAGTCTCCAATCAAGTACCATGCTCAGTCAAAGAGGCTTTGGACAAAATTTGGAGTGGATCGGTCCTTTTCCATCGTTTTAGTGCCTTGGCCAACCTCCTTGGATCTGGTGATTGTATTTTTGACATTTCTCTAAAACCATGACACCTGTGCAAAAAGTGAAGGAGGTTTTTCTTCTTTGGAATGGGTTGGACAAAAACCTCTCTCAGTTTTCCAAAATTCATCTTTGATTTCTCTGAAACATCTTTTGAGTGAAATTTATCCCGATGTGTGAAACAAGGAATTTTGTCGAAATGAAACGAAATGAAGGGGATAAGAGGCTTCTAAATTCTTGGGGAAATTTTTGGAAGTAGGGAGGGATGTTAGGAAGTAGGGGAAAGTGGAATCTCAAAGATCGAGTGAGGGGAAGGGGTCCAAAAGGGCAAAACACAGGTCCAACCTAGAAAATTGCCAGGTTGTAGCTAGAAACTAGGGTTTGTGCGAAAATGAGGAATTTGGGGAATCTCAGTGATGGGAAGCATTTGGTAAGGTACTTTAAGGATAGGGGAAGGTGTATGAACATCAGGAAACAAGTTTTGCCGATGATTTGACCGTCCAAGAGAAATTGCCTTCAAAACCCTAGGAGAGAAAAATGACCTTACCTAGGCGCAACTGAAGCATGAACAAGGTGTAAAATGACTCATTAGACACTGAGATGATAATGAAAACCCTATGAATGATGATAGACTCAGCTGAATAGTGACATAGATTGGCATTTGGGCAATTTTGAAAAGAGTGAGAGCAAACCCTAGACCTAATGCCTAGTGACCAAATTTTGCTTGAAGACTCGCTGAAATGACAAAATTTGACCTTGACACTTCAAAATCACTTTGTAAGAGCACGTTTGATCACTAGAGGAAGGCTGGAAAGACTGACACTAACATTGGCTCCAATGGGGATGGTAGCTCCTTGGAGGTGCCAAGAACCACAGATCTCTGTAAGAGCTAGACAGTGCCTTCATCCATTGGGCAATGGAGTCATTATTTGACAAACAATACAAGACATTGACTCATTTATTGACTGAAACCTGACTCAAGCCGACACAATTATGAAACCTACATGACTGAAAACTGACTCACAAATGACTCATGACTGACTTAACTAAAACAAGAACTTACAAAGCTTATTGAAGGGCAGCAGTCCATCAAGATTTGAAATCATGATGACAACCACCTGTGTTTCTTACAAGACAATATACCATCAAACTATATCAAAATGGCAATGCAACCAATCAAGAAGATGGCTTCTTGACTGATTCTTCCTATCAGAACTTCTGGTCAACAGTACAAACCTATCACTGGGTATCCAAAAACATAGTTGACCATGGCTGCAACAAAACACTGTAATAAACATTTTCACTGCTGGCTGCAACAAACTTTCTAGAGGATCGTGAAAAACATGAAGATTTGCCACTGCCACCTCCTGCTGAAAGAACAAGGTGTCTTTTGCTTCAAATTTTGATCTGCCTTCATCATGTGCTTAAGTAAAAGTATGCTCATAAGCTTCAAAAAACTCCGAACAAATGGATGAGCAGATCTCTTCTTGGAAAAACATTTCAGCACATGAAACATATGCAAGATCTGAAAGGTAGTCCTGTATGCTCTGATCTTCTTTAGTCTGACAATATGGTAGGTCATCTTCAAATTATATGACAGTCGGATTATCATCTTTGTGAAGGAAAAGACAGTCATATTTTTCAACAGAGGAAGAAGTTTTCCCAACACTTTCCTGACTATGTGTGCCCTGCAAATCTGCTGGAGCTTGAGCTGTAACAAGACCTTTCAAGAGCTGATCTATCTCCTCTTCAGACAAAGGAGACAATGCCTTTTATTTGCTTCTGCTTAAACAGTAATTATCTTCATATGACAGGGCACTCAGACTATCATTTATAACTGAGTTATTGAAAGGAGATTCATCACTTACTTGCACAAAGATCTCACCCTGTTGTTCATGAACTGACTGGATTGCTTCTTCATGAAGGCCGTGTTCTAATGATGGACTAACAGTATGAATTACTATGTCTTCTGCATTCCAAATGATTTCAACAGAACCTGGAGTAGCTAACTGGACATTATCACAATCTACAATCAACACTGGACTTACTTGCATGTTACTGTCTTCTGTGGGTAGATCTGAAATGTCATTCTCCCTTTCATCATCTTCAGCCATATTATCTTCAACTTGCTGATCTTGATTCTGCTGCAAAATGTCCTGATCATCTTGATGGGTATCCACTAGGTTCTCTTTATGTTGCTGAAATGGATTTTCGTAAAGGGCCTCGATGATTTCAACATCCATAAAATTATCATCTTCATAATATTTCTCAAGGCTTTCAATAAAAGTAGAAGCATGTTTGCAACAGTCATGAACCAAATTTAATGATGGATAAGATGCTTGATATTTTTCAATGAACAAGGCATGAAAATCCTTTAAATAGTAAATACAGGCCTGTGGCAAATTTTCATACCAGGATTGAGCTGCACCTTCCAGAGTGGCCAAGAATATCTTCATCAAGCAATCTTCAGGAAAATCCACCTTCAACTTGCGAATATGCATATGAAATCTAACTAGATGTAAAGCAGCATCCTTCTTACCATCATCATTAAATGTAGGCAAATTCCTTGACCAATCTACCTTCGGAATTTTATTTGGAAAACCAGGGATGTGATCTTGGCTCAGGGGAGCGTATCTTCTTGCAATCCGATCCATCTTGAAAAGCTCAAAGCTACTAATCTTCCTGCAGTGAAGTCACCATGAAGCATTGATCTCTAGAGCTTTCAGTGAAGGAGTCGCTAGTGAATGATTTCAGCCTTGTTAGTGTGTGATTGTTGTCCACTATCAACAATCAGATCTGAACTTGATACATGTACTGGGGTAAAATGCAAATGAAGTGCTGTATTCACAAGCTCACGGAGATGGACTGAAGCAACGTTTATCTACTTCCGCTTATGCAAAGAAAAAGCGTTTCGAAGGCTACCTGGCATAACTTCAGGCTCCGTCTAAGACTTATGAAACAAACACATCAACCCACAAACAAGTTGGTTCTCCCCATTATGGTCGCCAATATGTTAGCGCTTGAAATTTCACCTCAGGCTGAGAAAGGTAAACTTCAAGGCAACATCAAACCACTTAGCCTCGTAGCTAGCCCTACGGGGCAGGAGAGGGCTCTCTCCGGTCTATCTCAGTAAATATCTTCAACGGGAGAGATAACCAATGAGGAAACATTGATTTTAGGCTAGTAAACTGATAAAAAGGTTTCATTTGAGATTTTTAGGGTTTTGGTGGAAAATTGGGGAAAGGAAATTTTGGGTGCGGGGATTGGACACAGTTTTCGCAGGGGGTTCTTTGGGGCAAGGTAGGAGACTGTATTGATGCCTTTGAAAGATTTGGATGGATGAGAATGACTGGTGAGGAGCTAAGGAGAGCAAGCAGTCACCTTGAATTCTCCTTAAACAGCTGAAAACATTGATATTAAGCAAACTTAAAGGGAGAGCATAGCAACCATGAATTCTACCTTAACACTTCATTTGCCTAATTTGCAGAAGAAAAAGTAAGAATATGATTCACATAAAAAACTTACAAGTACAAAGAGAAACACACCATCAATACGTGTAACCACAGGAATCCCAAAAAGGACTGCAAAACCTTGGTATTTCTTCCTTTGCCAAAAATGCAGAGATACAATGAGTAATAAAATAGAGGCTTTCTCCCTCAAGAGTCCAACCATGAAAATGACCAAGAAAGTACATAATATAGGAAATCTAACATCTTTCCTTGCCTCTAGGGGTCGATCTCACTATCCTAGGAGTTGTTTCAACCAATTCCAAACTGAGCACTAAAATCTAGGCAGCCAAAACAACTTGCCTCTATAAGCTAGGAAACCAATTCATTCATTAAATTTTTGCCTATTTCATGAATAAATCTTCTAGAAGAGATAAATAAGTGTCATAGTATCATAAAATTACATCATTTACAACAAGGAGGATCAAAATCCACTCCAAAAAGTCAAATCCAGTCAAAACTGCGTTTTGCTGAGCTGTAGGTGCATTTCTGTGAAAATTGCCCAACGCGTAGCGCCCTGATTCTGAACGCATAACGCGCCTTTTGAGCAACTTTTGAGGCACTTCCAGGTTTCCAAATGAGGCAAAAGTGGGCTTGTTGGAGCGGTCTAGACGTCTACTTTCCAACCCAAGTGGAATTTCTGAATTTGGTGTCCATTTTCCCCTCAAAAATTTCAATCTCCCAAGACTGCTTCCTGTGTGTCAAAAAAGTGGCGGAAAGTCATTTTTTGCATGTTTTTTGACCTTCTGGAGGCTCAAAACTTGGTGAAATTTCTTGGAAATTGCTGAGCAAGTGTATTTTTGCATGAAAAATCCAAAAATGCTGAGTTTTCCTGAAATGGAGTTGCCCATCTTAAGGGTCGTGTGTGGCGCGCTACGCGTTGGGGAGGAAAACCTGTGTTTGGCACAAAAAATTCACAATTGACAAAATTTTCTCCAAATTTCTTGAAATTTGGGCTGGGAGTCCCCAATCAAATACCATGCTCATTCAAAGAGGCTTTGGCCAAAATTTGGAGTGGATCGGGCCTTTTCCGTCGTTTTAGTGCCTTGGCCAACCTCCTTAGATCTGGCGATTGTATTTTTGACATTTCTCTAAAACCATGACACCTGTGCAAAAGTGAAGGAGGTTTTTCTTCTTTGGCATGTTTTGGACAAAAAAATCTCTCAGTTTTCCAAAATTCATCTTTGATTTCTCTGAAACATCTTTTGAGTGAAATTTATCCCGATGTGTGAAACAAGGAATTTTGTCGAAATGAAATGAAATGAAGGGGATAAGAGGCTTATAAATTCTTGGGGAAATTTTTGGAAGTAGGGAGGGATGTTAGGAAGTAGAGGAAAGTGGAATCTCAGAGATCGAGTGAGGGGAAGGGGTCCAAAAGGGCAAAACACAGGCTCAACCTAGAAAATTGCCAAGTTGTAGCTAGAAACTAGGGTTTGTGCGAAAATGAGGAATTTGGGGAATCTCAGTGATGGGAAGCATTTGGTAAGGTACTTTAAGGATAGGGGAAGGTGTATGAACATCAGGAAACAAGTTTTGCCGATGATTTGACCGTCCAAGAGAAATTGCCTTCAAAACCCTAGGAGAGGGAAATGACCTTACCTAGGCGCAACTGAAGCATGAACAAGGTGTAAAATGACTCATTAGACACTGAGATGATAATGAAAACCCTATGAATGATGATAGACTCAGCTGAATAGTGACATAGATTGGCATTTGTGCAATTTTGAAAAGAGTGAGAGCAAACCCTAGACCTAATGCCTAGTGACCAAATTTTGCTTGAAGACTCACTGAAATGACAAAATTTTACCTTGACACTTCAAAATCACTTTGTAAGAGCACGTTTGATCACTGGAGGAAGGCTGGAAAGACTGACACTAACATTGGCTCCAATGGGGATGGTAGCTCCTTGGAGGTGCCAAGAACCACAGATCTCTGTAAGAGCTAGACAGTGCCTTCACCCATTGGGCGATGGAGTCATTATTTGACAAACAATACAAGACTTTGACTCATTTATTGACTGAAACCTGACTCAAGCCGACACAATTATGAAACCTACATGACTGAAAACTGACTCACAAATGACTCATGACTGACTTAACTAAAACAATAACTTACAAAGCTTATTGAAGGGCAGTAGTCCATCAAGATTTGAAATCATGATGACAACCACCTGTGTTTCTTACAAGACAATATACCATCAAACTATATCAAAATGGCAATGCAACCAATCAAGAAGATGGCTTCTTGACTGATTCTTCCTATCAGAACTTCTGGTCAACAGTACAAACCTATCACTGGGCATCCAAAAACATAGTTGACCATGGCTACAACAAAACACTGTAATAAACATTTTCACTGCTGGCTGCAACAAACTTTCTAGAGGATCTTGAAAAACATGAAGATTTGCCACTGCCACCTCCTGCTGAAAGAACAAGGTGTCTTTTGATTCAAATTTTGATCTGCCTTCATCATGTGCTTCAGTAAAAGTATGCTCATAAGCTTCAAAACACTCCGAACAAATGGATGAGCAGATCTCTTCTTGGAAAAATATTTCGGCACATGAAACATATGAAGAATCTGAAAGGTAATCCTGTATTCTCTGATCTTCTTTAGTCTGACAATATGGTAGGTCATCTTCAAATGATATGACAATTGGATTATCATCTTTGTGAAGGAAAAGACAGTCATCTTTTTCAACAGAGGAAGAAGTTTTCCCAACACTTTCCTGACTATGTGTGCCCTGCAAATCTGCTGTAGCTTGAGCTGTAACAAGACCTTTCAAGAGCTGATCTATCTCCTCTTTAGACAAAGGAGACAATGCCTTTTGTTTTCTTCTGCTTAAACAGTAATTATCTTCATATGACAGGGCACTCAGACTATCATTTATTACTGAGTTATTGAAAGGAGATTCATCACTTACTTGCACAAAGATCTCACCTTGTTGTTCATGAACTGACTGGATTGATTCTTCATGAAGGCCGTGTTCTAATGATGGACTAACAGTATGAATTACTGTGTCTTCTGCATTCCAAATGATTTCAACAGAACCTGGAGTAGCTGACTGGACATTATCACAATCTACAATCAACACTGGACTTACTTGCATGTTGCTGTCTTCTATGGGCAGATCTGAATTGTCATTCTCCCTTTCATCATCTTCAGCCATATTATCTTCAACCTGCTGATCTTGATTCTGCTGCAAAATGTCCTGATCATCTTGATGGGTATCCACTAGGTTCTCTTTATGTTTCTGAAATGGATTTTCGTAAAGGGCCTCCAAGATTTCAACATCCATAAAATTATCATCTTCATAATATTTCTCACGGCTTTCAATAAAAGTAGAAGCATGTTTGCAACAGTCATGAACCAAATTTAATGATGGATAATATGCTTGATATCTTTCAATGAACAAGGCATGAAAATCCTTTAAACAGTAAATACAGGCCTGCGGCAAATTTTCATACCAGGATTGAGCTGCACCTTCTAGAGTAGCCAAGAATATCTTCATCAAGCAATCTTCAGAAAAATCCACCTTCAACTTGCGAATATGCATATGAAATCTAACTAGATGTAAAGCAGCATCCTTCTTACCATCATCATTAAATGTAGGCAAATTCCTTGACCAATCTACCTTCGGAATTTTATTTGGAAAACCAGGGATGTAATCTCGGCTCAGGGGAGCGTATCTTCTTGCAATTCGATCCATCTTGAAAAGCTCAAAGCTACTAATCTTCTTGCAGTGAAGTCACCATGAAGCATTGATATCTGGAGCTTTCAGTGAAGGAGTCGCTAGTGAATGATTTCAGCCTTGTCAGTGTCTGATCGTTGTCCACTATCAACAATCAGATCTGAACTTGATACATGTACTGGGGTAAAATGCAAATGAAGTGCTGTATTCACAAGCTCACGGAGATGGACTGAAGCAGCGTTTATCTACTTCCGCTTATGCAAAGCAAAAGCGTTTCGAAGGCTACCTGGCATAACTTCAGGCTCCGTCTAAGACTTATGAAACAAACACATCAACCCACAAACAAGTTTGTTCTCCCCAGTATGGTCGCCAATATGTTAGCGCTTGAAATTTCACCTCAGGCTGAGAAAGGTAAACTTCAAGGCAACATCAAACCACTTAGCCTCGTAGCTAGCCCTACGGGACAGGAGAGGGCTCTCTCCTGTCTATCTCAGTAAATATCTTCAACGGGTGAGATAACCAATGAGGAAACACTGATTTTAGGCTAGTAAACTGATAAAAAGGTTTGATTTGGGATTTTTAGGGTTTTGGTGGAAAATTGGGGAAAGGCAATTTTGGGTGCGGGGATTGGACATAGTTTTCGCAGGGGGTTCTTTGGGGCAAGGTAGGAGACTGTATTGATGCCTTTGAAAGATTTGGATGGATGAGAATGATTGGTGAGGAGCTAAGGAGAGCAAGCAATCACCTTGAATTCTCCTTAAACAGCTGAAAACATTGATATTAAGCAAACTTAAAGGTAGAGCATAGCAACCATGAATTCTACCTTAACACTTCATTTGCCTAATTTGCAGAAGAAAAAGTAAGAATATGATTCACATAACAAACTTACAAGTACAAAGAGAAACACACCATCAATACATGTAAGCACAGGAATCCCAAAAAGGACTGCAAAACCCTGGTCTTTCTTCCTTTGCCAAAAATGCAGAGATACAATGAGTAATACAATAGAAGCTTTCTCCCTCAAGAGTCCAACCATGAAAATGACCAAGAAAGTAAATAATATAGGCAATCTAACATCTTTCCTTGCCTCTAGGGGTCGAGCTCACTATCCTAGGAGCTGTTTCAACCAATTCCAAACTGAGCACTAAAATCTAGGCAGTCAAAACAACTTGCCTCTATAAGCTAGGAAACCAATTCATTCATTAAATTTTTGCCTATTTCATGAATGAATCTTCTAGAAGAGATAAATAAGTGTCAAAGTATCATAAAATTACATCATTTACAACAAGGAGGATCAAAATCCACTCCAAAAAGTCAAATCTAGTCAAAACTGCGTTTTGCTGAGCTGTAGGTGCATTTCTGTGAAAATTGCCCAACGCGTAGCGCCCTGATTCTGAACGCGTAGCACGCCTTTGGAGCAACGTTTGAGGCACTTCCAAGTGTCCAAATGAGGAAAAAGTGGGATTTTTAGAGAGGCCTGGATGTGTACTTTCCAACCCAAGTGGAATTTCGGAATTTGGTGTCCATTTTCCCCTCCACACTTTCAATCTCCCAAGACTGCTTCCTGTGTGTCAAAAAAGTGGCAGAAAGTCATTTTTTGCATGTTTTTTGACCTTCTGGATGCTCAAAACTTGGTGAAATTTCTTGGCAATTGCTGAGCAAGTGTATTTTTGAATGACAAATCCAAAAATGCTGAGTTTTCCTGAAATGGAGTTGCCCATCTTAAGGGTCACGCGCGGCGCCCTACGCGTTGGGGAGGAAACCTATGTTTGGCACAAAAAATTCACAATTGACAAAATTTTCTCCAAATTTCTTGAAATTTGGTCTGGGAGTCCCCAATAAAATACCATGCTCAGTCAAAGAGGCTTTGGCCAAAATTTGGAGTGGATTGGGCCTTTTCCGTCGTTTTAGTGCCTTGGCCAACCTCCTTAGATCTGGCGATTGTATTTTTGATATTTCTCTAAAACCATGACACCTGTGCAAAAGTGAAGGAGGTTTTTCTTCTTTGGCATGTTGTGGACAAAAACTTCTCTCAGTTTTCCAAAATTCATCTTTGATTTCTCTGAAACATCTTTTGAGTGAAATTTATCCCGATGTGTGAAACAAGGAATTTTGTCGAAATGAAACGAAATGAAGGGGATAAGAGGCTTCTAAATTCTTGGGGAAATTTTTGGAAGTAGGGAGGGATGTTAGGAAGTAGGGGAAAGTGGAATCTCAGAGATCGAGTGAGGGGAAGGGGTCCAAAAGGGCAAAACACAGGCCCAACCTAGAAAATTGCCAAGTTGTAGCTAGAAACTAGGGTTTGTGCGAAAATGAGGAATTTGGGGAATCTCAGTGATGGGAAGCATTTGGTAAGGTACTTTAAGGATAGGGGAAGGTGTATGAACATCAGGAAACAAGTTTTGCTGATGATTTGACCGTCCAAGAGAAATTGCCTACAAAACCCTAGGAGAGGGAAATGACCTTACCTAGGCGCAACTGAAGCATGAACAAGGTGTAAAATGACTCATTAGACACTGAGATGATAATGAAAACCCTATGAATGATGATAGACTCAGCTGAATAGTGACATAGATTGGCATTTGGGAAATTTTGAAAAGAGTGAGAGCAAACCCTAGACCTAATGCCTAGTGACCAAATTTTGCTTGAAGACTCACTGAAATGACAAAGTTTTACCTTGACACTTCAAAATCACTTTGTAAGAGCACGTTTGATCACTGGAGGAAGGCTGGAAAGACTGACACTAACAGAATATACTGTAATAACCCTAAATCACACACACACAAGTTAAGTAATTGTTTAACCAACAAGGAACTTGGGTATTATACAAGTCGTGCCCCGAGTAGGGCTGTGCGAAAGACACACTGCAGGTCACAAAGGGATCGCAAGTGCATGCAACGACAAGTTAGATGGTGGACCCTCAGAGACCCATCAGACATCCCAAGGGTGTGGAAACCTAGTTCTAGCACCCTCCCATACTACTTCAGGTGAGACCTCAGTCCGCGCTCTGCGGACTGTTGCCGAAAGGGCTAGTAGTACCAGGATTTTCTTGGCTAAATCACCTCTGGACCTGGGTCAAGCCCCACTAAGCCAACAAGTCTATGATTGATTGAAGCAGGAAGTATGGTATGATAAGCCTTTGGTGAGGGGGTGTTTCTCCTCCAAATCTTAATTCTTCAAGGATCCACAGATTCCCCCTAAAGCATGAAGGCTAAGAGAGTGGGAGGGGTGAAATCATTTACAAATTCATAACCAAACAGAACATCCTCATGGAGACCTTGCAAACACAAGTAAAACTGATATCTCTGATACATCAGTACATAGTGAAAGAAAGTACATGCTTATAAGGCATGGGCGTAGCCATCCAGAAGATAAACATAAATGGTCTGTGGTATGGACACAACTATCCAATCAAAAAGACCACAAAAAAGACTCAGGTATGGTCATAGCCATCCAATCAAAAGATTCATGTATGAATCAATCCACGCAACCTGGACTTGTCTAATCTGAGCCCAAGGTCTTGAATCCCAACCTGATCAGGGTACAAACTCTAATATGTGAATAAATGTGCTAAAGTCGAGCATACTATAAAATCACTTGATTACTGGCCAGTGATGTAAATCGTTAACAAGGGCAAGAAAGACCACCAGTAATGTCAATGGTTCTTAGGGAACTGCTAGTACAATCCACAAAGTGTGATGAATGATCTGAATTCGAACACTTGCAAAATCACTCGATCAAAGACTAATTATGAAAGCTTGTCGTTGAATGCGAAGAACTTGCCATTGAGGCATGCAAGCTCTAAGGTACAAGAAAAGAGTCTCTAGATCAACTTCCTAGATAGTGAGCTGAGGTCGACAGGAAGCGATCAGTCAAAGGAGGGCCATAATGTTTCCCACATCATCGACACGAGACAAAGGAACAAGATGAATTTGGATGAGATAAAGTATCTGGGGAAGGTGTGTAAGGCTACAAATTGTAGAAGGATTAAGCTATTGAACATATCGGTGACACGACTCTGGAATTTGGCAGCATTTTGGTACCAAGGGATCAAAGGTCATGATGATGCAGCAAGGATCAGATGAAATGAGGCAAAATGAATAGCCCAAAACCCAAAATGCCAATGATAGAATGAGGATATCCCAACTAAACACGAAGCAGAAAGAGTGTCGATGTCCAAAAATGACAAGCTATCGTAACAACCAATAAAACGTTTCCAATTTTCCCCACCATTTCTAGCAAGTACCCCAATTATTTTTGAAATACAAGCTTGAAGGGGATAGCATATGCTTGTAATGTAAGTTCGTCCTTCGGAAAAATCTGACCTAGTAATTTTTAACAAGCCCTAGGAAGGAGAAGCTCAGTCTCTTCATGGTGATAAGTCTAATGTCGTTAGGGTTTAACGAGTCCGACATAGGTAAAACTCAAAGTATTTTTCATGTTCAGAGAGTTTGAAAAAGACAAGGAAAAGAAAACTCCAAAGGTCTCTTTTCATAAATTTGTCCCTCAAATCTGAAAAGGTAGAAAACAATATCCAAGGGAACCTATTGACCATGATAGATCAACGTATACCATTTTTGTAAGTAATCTATCCCAGCCTGTAAAAGGGGTAAACTTATACTAGGTAGATGATGCTTCACAGCCTTTAACGAGTTCAAAGCGACAAGAGCTCGACAATCGTTTCATATTGAAAAGGGTCGGAAAAGAGCTTGAAAGCAGACCTCCCATTTTTATTCTCTTTTACGAGTCAAAAGGGAAAAGTACTCAGCAATCTTTTCATTTTTTACAAGTCAGAAAAGAGCTTAAAGGTGACTTGTCCTCGAGGAACTAGTGGTATAAAGGGTAGCAACTGGTTCCAACAATGGTGGAACTGCTCAAAACATGTAATGGTCAAGAGGTTGGCTAATAAAACCACTCATCATTGCAGTCCCTCACGAAAAGAAAAACAACCAAGTGAAATCATATGATCGGCCAAAGAGATGGTGGCGATTGAATAAAACAACCAAGGCTTGTCTAGAAGAAATCAGCTGATTAAAATGGCAATCACAAGATGTAAATGGGTTCATTTTTACACAAGCTTGAACCATGCAGAACTCCGCTTGGATTTGGCTTCATGTTTACACAAGCTTGAAAAAAAAAACTATGCTTGCACTATAAGTTTGCATGCCCCCAACATAATGACTCAAACTGAGGTACATGCCCCCTAAGCTTCATTTCATTCAGCTAAGTGGATGGAATGAAGGTTCAATTTTGAGATCTTGGAAAGACTCAACTAGGATTTTACGATATCTTAATCAAAGACTCGATTTGGAAAAAGTAGTTGTTTCATTTTTTAATGAGGTTGACACAATACAAGGAACCATCCTCATACTCTTTGGTTCATTTGTTAACAAGGTTGACATAGGAAGAAACTATCCTCTAACCCTTGGTTTCATTTTAAAATGAGGTTGACACAAGAAAAGGAACTCTCCTCATACTCCTTAGGTTCATTTTTTAACGAGGTTGACATAAGACAAGGAACTCTCCTCATACTCCTTGTTTCATTTTTTAATGAGGTTGACACAAGACAAGGAACTCTCTTCATGAACTACTCATGGACCATAAGAGAACATGGCTCCCAATAGGTCTTCACTAAATGGAAGGACCATCCTTCGGGAAAGTACATGTCATTTGGTACCAATGACAGATCAGGTTCCAATGCTCCCAGTACATAACATACTATACCATCTATCTGATCATCAGCAAATGTGGAGATGGAACGGGTAGCCACATAATTGACCTATGGTGGGGAAGGTATTGCTTGTAAAATGAGCCGATAGGGGATGATGGTTGCAAAGGAGATGCCTGGTGACCAATGAATGACAATTGATCAATAGTCACAATTCTTCCTTCGTGCAGAAAACAAACCACATGGAAAATCGAAGAAACAAGGGCTCCCATGACATAAACTAAGTCATGTCCAAGGAGAAGATTGAAATCTAAAGGACCTTGGACTACCATCACGTCTATATAGACAGTCTTTCCTCCCAAAGTAATAGCGAACTTCAGAAGGATCCCTAAGGGTTGACCGGTTCCTCCGTTGAAAGCCAACAAATTCTAGGTGACAGGCACAAGCTATGCGGAGCCGAAAGCTTGCCAAGTAGTAGAAGACATGATGCTAACAGACACACCTTCATCTAATAAAGTTCCAGGGACTACCATATTATAGGCTTGTACTGTGATCTGGAAAGGCACATAAGATGGGAGGCATAAAAAAGTCAAGTGACTCCAATCGAAAGAAACAACAGAACTACTTGGTGGGGGTATCATATGACTGCCCCCATGCTTTGCAAGAATAGAAGAAGGACTCTCATGAACAGCTGGGATGGGAGGGTCACTCTTTGATTCATGAGAATTTGAGGAGACGAGAAGAACATGAGTAGTATGATCACCAGACTCTTCAGGGATAGAGTGAGCAACTGGTGGTGAGACCAAGTCGACTCTCTCTCCGACCAATGGTTGGTCAGGAACAAACACAAAAGGGTCAGGATTAGGAAGAGCATGGTGGGAAAAAGATGAAACCAAGTCAATCTCTTTACCAACGAGGGGAGGGTTAGAAAAAAGCCTTTGATAGCAAACATGAAGTTGGTTTTGAGGAGCTGTAAGGTTTTCCAAAACCTGGGAAGCTTTATCCATAAAGGGACAAAGGTGAAGAAGATGCTCTCCTTCACATAAACTACAGGGAAATCTAATCTTCCCTTTTTTCTTACCATTGCTAGCCAAGAGTGTAGCATTGACATGATCTCCAGAGGTTGATAGGGAGGGTCGATCGAGATTTTGAGACCATACCTCTAAGACTCTGGGAATGCTAGGATAGTCTCGGAGGAAATGGTCACCCTTACACAACCTGCAAAGGAACTTAACCTTCCGTGGAGGATCAGAGGGTTTGCCGATAGGAGGTGAATTTGAAGTAATAGCCGTACGGTCGGCCCCTTGCTTAACTAACTTCCTCTTCTTATTCTTCTTCTTCTTCCTCTTAACCTCCTGGTTACTAGATTTTAAACTTTCACCAAGCGAGGTAGAAGAGGAAGGCAAAGAAATAGGTGAAGAAAGTGAGGGGTCAACCTTAGAATCATCATGCCATGATTCGAATGAAGGAGATGGCGGAGCATGAGTTGAGACACTTGGGATCATTGAGGTTGAAAATAACCAGACATGTAAACCAATGGTTCACACAGGGAGGGAAAACGTTGTCATATAAGGGGCATCAGCATTTCCAAAGGAAGGAAAAGGACCAAGATTCTCTTCCAAGGGGAACCCTTGACTGGTAGACTTCGGAAATATTGCCATGGGAATCGAATCTAAAGAATTACTAAGGAATTCAACTATCACCAGGAATATTTGTGGGAAATTAATTTTAGAATACTAAAAAAAAACATTTTCTTTTCATTTTTTAAGAGTCGAGAAAAGGACAAAAGGTGACTCTCTCGCTTTCGATTGGAAACGAGCTCAAAAGGAGAAGTTCTCAGATGATCATTTTACCTTTAAAGAGTAAAAAAGAAATGAAATTGACTACTCTACAACTCTAGGCAAAAGGTTAACCATACAATCGTGAACTGCACGATACCTACCGATGAACCAAGAAGTATGAGTAGGGAATCTCCCTGAATGTTGTGTTTAGTGTATCACGTATGCCAGGCGGCCGACTCGGCTTCCTATGGATAAGAGGATTACAACCTAGTGGGGTTTCCCATCATATACGCGATGGTACAGGGAGCACAAGTCCATACTAGCACTTATTGAATCACAAAAGGAGGAATCACCCAACCTTAGTGAAAACAACAAACACTAGGCTTAATGATGCCAGAACATGTCTCTAACCTAGACCTCTAGATATAAGTGTTATGTTTCAATTCTTCCTCACATTAATTCAATAGATTTTAATAGTTTATCTTGAATTAGATCATAGTTTCATGGCCCCATTGAATGTATCTTCAAAAAATCCTAGAATGCAACTAAATGAGAAAAGAAACCATTCCTTTTCAATGAACAACTAACTAAAGAAAAGCGAGAATTTCATTTCAAAACAAAGCAAAGAAACAAGCAAGCAAATGCAAGAATGGTACTTTTCATCAGTTCTCAAGCAAACCAATCAAGAGGAGAGCTTCTATATTTCATTAACTTTCAAGAAATCTAATTAAGAAAATGAAAAATATATCCTTTCTTTTCAATGTCTAAATGTCAAGAATTTACTAATGCAAAAGATTGTTATCATTTCCTAATGCAAAACGAATGCAATATTTTTATTTTTCAAATAAATGATAAGCAACCAAATCCAAAACTCAAAAAAATTCTAGTTTAATCCATTTCCAAATGAAATCATTCAATAAGTGAAGAGAAACATTCCACTCAGAAACTAATCAAAGACTCAAATCCAAGAATATGTTTCTTTTTGAAAAACTGGAAAGTTGTCTCACTGACTGGGAAGCAATGTTATCTATACCAAGTGAAGGAGGGAAACCACATGAACAAGACATGAAATTTTGGTAACTGAACGTCACATACCCATAAGGAAGATGACAAACAGTGAATAGGAAGAAGCCTCAAACAAAGTCAGAGATTATACCAAGCAGAGTATAAAAATCCTAATGAATAATCGACCAAAGCAAACCAATCATTCAAGAAACCCTAAGGTAATTAGGTTGCATGAATCAAGAGAAAATATTTCCAATATTTGAAACCCAGATGAAAATCCTAACAACCAACACTTCTAATACAATAAAGAGGAAAAAAACAAGCTCAAAGGATAAAACACACTGGCCAATCAACCAACAAGCTTCAATATTGAAACTTACAGGAATTGTCGCAAGTATTAAATTAAAAACATGCACCGACAACAAATCCTTGCACCCCTATAACTAAGCACTTTCCAATGTTGTCGCGAAAGTACACCAGTTAGCTGCACCGAGCCAACTTTCGGACTCGTCATGACTGTTACACAATTTAATCACGTCGGGCAATAAAAAGCGCAACGCAAAAGACAGCGAAGACATGACTACTTTGTGACTGTCAGAAAATGAATAGCGACAACCTCAGATCAAAGGCAAAAAAAAAGCTGGGCTGACGGAAGGCCAGATTTCTCACTCATGAGAGTGGGAAGACTATAGGAGTAGTCTAACAACTTCCAAAATATTTCATGCTACCCAAGAAATAAGGGAGACAATAAGAAAACAAAACCAATCAACACAAAAGACAAAAGACAAGATCCCTAGTATGGTCATCAACTTGTGACACATGCAAGTTCCCTCTGCGGAGAGAGGCAACCCCTCTAGCCCTAGAGTGGGTCTAGTCACCACAAAGACAATACCAAAGAAAATTTCCTTATAAATTTGGTGTTATGAAGACCTATCTTTAGTTCGTCATTCAATGAAGTCCTCATTGTGTTGCTCTATCTCTTGTTCTTCTAGTCACTTATAACTAAAAACAACATGTAGAGAAACACCACAAATGTAGTAGAAAATGACCAAACAATATACTTGAAGAGTCAGGGACCCTCAAGCTATCGACATACAATTCAACATATGATATAGGAAACAAGCTATTGATTTTTATTAATATAAATCAAAGTAAAACTTACAACTGAGCCTTGACGTCATAAGTCTCCTCGAAGGGTCCCATTGGCATGTCTTCGTAAGCATTCACATGTGAATTATTTCCCAAGGGAACAAATAACTCTCTATTTAGTTCAAAAGATTGATGCTAGAAAGTTCTCAAACCAACTCTACTCAAACATCTCTCATGCCAAAATACATGTGAGGCTACTTCCACATTCCAATAACACTCTCTACCTCTACTCCTCTCTTAGAAACCTGAAGCTACCAAATTACATCTAACTATCATCAAGTTACATCCAAGCTAGCTGATCTCATTCATGGAGGAGAGATTTATGGGAGGGAGAGGTTCCATAAGAGATGTGAGGAAGAGTTTATCTCTTAGGGAGGTTGCACAAAAGGTGGAACAACTATCCCAAAGGAGAGAGGTGAGCTCATCTGACTTAACAAGCAGCCCTAGGACCGCCCATGTGTTTCCAGGAAAGCTAGTGTCTTTTTGATCTGCTAGTCTCACTAAGATGGGTAGATATCTTAGAAAAAAACAATCAAAGTAACTTGTGATTTCCTTTATGTATGATAGATAAGAGAGAAGCATAGAGCACCAACCTGAATCTTTCGCTTGGCTCCTTGCTTGTTTCCTCTCTCCCTTGATAGAGCTTGCCACTCCTTTCTTACTTGTCCCACTTTAGAGAACGCCTATAGAGGCAAAGCAAAAAAACACCATCAAAGCATAGAGATCTATAATACCATAAACAATGCAAAATCGGAAATACATTAACCATACAATTGCATTCACAAATAGCAAGATTCACAAATACACAAGTATATGTAGGAAAAATCAAATAAATTTATTGATAGTAGAAGAGACGATTACAACCCAGCTGTCTGATCCAACATCATCCTCCCAGCATGAAATCCCTCTTCACCTCATGAAAAGCAAGATCACCCAACAATACAATGTCTCAAAGAGAAACCAACAGCACTTCCTTACAAATTACAAAATTCCAGCCTTCAGATCTCTCAGATGAGGGATCCATTTATAGATATTTGCAAGGGCGAGTCAACTTTTGGGTTTTTGATTACTGTCATCTCAGTGGTAGTTCTTGGTTACACTTGGAGATTTCATGATTTCTTACTCATCCTTGAGTGAATTCAGAGAGGTAAGTGTCATATGAGAAGTTTCTAGAATATTCCCTGGGTTTCCACTTAGCAAACTATCTCTTCCATTTGTCTACTCTCACCCATCGCACCCCACAGAAGGCTCTTTCAGTATGCATCACACTTGGCTAGTGTAGCAGCCAGTATGCATCACACCCTAAGTATGGAGCAGTTTGTATGGTTCAGTTTTGGCCAGTTCTGAGTAGTTTTTCAGGTATAACTTTTGGGAAATGATGTAATCAGTTGACCAAGATCCTTTAGGGTGTGAAACAACACTTTTAGGGGTTTAAGAGCCCTTGGTTTATTGACATATGTGATTGGGGTTGCAGTGCCAAAATATGTCTATAACACCATGAAGCAGTTTCATCTTGAAGCTTCGTCGAATTGTTGAAAAACTTGCCAAAAGTAGATCTTCGCAGCTGAAACATAGGGAAAAAGCGCTGACTTCACTAGAGCTAGTGCAAGCTTGACCATCTGCGCAGGTAGGACAACTTCTAACCCGCAACGACCCATAAACTTAGGTAAAAAGGGGTTTTCTTTAGGGATAACAAACTAAGACATTCTTCTTGAGATCACAAGGAAGGTATTGACACATAATTAGCAATATGACACAGAATAGATGTCAGTAATATGGAATGGCAGTATCTGGGATCAGCGAATGTAGAGTCGGTGAAAAATTACTGTGTAACATACCCTCTGAATTTTTTGAAAATCCCCATCCAATTATGTCTTGTGAAGATTTCAAGCACTTGGGGGTGTTGTTGAATTCTCATACTGTTGGTGGGATCTCTCCTATTAAACCCTCATGTCATCTTGCTGGTGAAGTTTGAGGAGAAAATGAGAGGGTTGAAACAATTTCTCAAATGCAGAACTAAAACAGAGATGAATGTGTATCTAATTCCCTTACATAGTTGCTAAATTCACCCAAACTTAGAGGATTTCTGGTTCATTTACTTGAAAAGAGAGATGTAGTTATAGAGCCTACCTTCTCTACCAATCCTGTAGACAGTCTCTCTGTATCCTATAGGAATTCCTGTGCATGATCCTGTAGGAATTCATATGCAATCTTGTAGGAATTCCTGTGTAGTGAAACGATGGAGCTTTGGTTCTAGTGGGTTGCTTGGTATGAGAGCAGCCTGAGTGAGTGAGTTTCGAGGAATTGAAATGCATGAATGCATGGGAATGGTGTTTTTATTTCCTCTTATGGTGATTCGGGTGAGGTGGTGTGCTAGAAGAAAAGGTACGTTTCCATTTTTGGACCATTGGTCCCCACTAAAACCTCATCATTTCCCACTCCTCGTAATCAACTCCCACCTTATGGATCTGTAGTTTTAACCAGTTTTCGTCCTACTCCTTCTCTGTCTTGGAGTTCATTGTAGCCACATGTGAGCAGACACTTCATTGTGCATGTGTTGACTGAATGAAGGTGGCCAAGTTAATTGGCCACCTTTTCACTTATAAACCAAGTATCTCGTAACCCTTACAATTTGTTACTAGATGATGCATATGAGAGAGCGAGCAGGATACTTACCTATGGTTCCAACGATATGCTGCAATTGTCGAAGACTAGAGGTGTTGCTGTGTGTATTTGCTACATGATATTTTTCTTCCTCCTCTTGTTGTCTGCTAATGGCTTCTTTGTTTTTGCAGGTACCTATGGTTGAAGATATGATGCTACTGCTTTGGAGCTCCTAGATCATCATGTTGCAGGCTTGTTGCTAGTGTAATTAGTATGTGGGATAGGTTGCTACACGATTTCGTACATGATGTCCTATAGCTACTTGTCTCTCAGGAACTCTTTGATTGTGAGGATGGTGACATGGATGGAAATGATGAGTGGGAGTGTGCAGATAAAGGAATATTCAGGTGATGCTATTTATTCCTCTTTGTTTCCCTTTTTTCAAAGACTGGGAAAACATACTCTTGAAACTGATTTTTTTTATGGTGAGTGCAGGGATGATGATGGTGGACAAGGTGCAGTGATAGATGATGAATAGGGTGAATTTTAGGGGCCTATCAAGTACATCATTTGCCTTCGTACTGCTTCCTATAGGATTTCTGGGTCACTGTGATTCCTACAGGATCATCCGGTAGGTTTTAAGGGGATCCTGTAGGAATACAAGGGATCTTGTAGAAAACAAAGTCTTTTTATAAATTGAAGCAATGGAGTGAGAAAATAATAAAAATGATGGAGGGATGCATGGTAAGGAGTAAAAAAATAAATATGTGAGTGGTAGGGGTCTTTCTTGCCCACCTACAAATGGAAATTTCATGATTAAAATTTTTTATTTTTTATTTTGAAAAACAACTAGGCTACCTCTGAGAGGTTTTCACCCTAGCTGTTTGCCCTGGGTGCCTCAAGAAAGGTTTTCACCCAGGGATCTTCCTTATTCTCTTTTTCTTTTCCTTTTTTTCTTTTATTTTTGACACCACTGAGCTGCCTCAAGAGGTTTTCAATTTAATGATGGGACTCAGGTGCCTCACGGAGGTTTTCACTTGAGTCCTTATTCTTTTTTATTTTTTCTCAGTGATTTGATTAGGGAGGAGCTAGAACTTGCTCCACTATTGTCATTGTTTTATTGATATCATCAATGAACTCTTGTTTTGATAAAGGTCTCTTGAAAATTTTCAATCAATGTCCATTAACAAGAAAAGGAATGGCTTCTTCATCTATGGTTCTGATTGGCATTGAACCATTATCATGGCATATTTCCACAACATAAGGTCCGAGTCATCTTCTCCTTAACTTTCTCTTGAAGTCTTTATACCTAGAATCATATAACAATGCCCAATCACCTTCCTGAAATTGTTTCTCTTTGATATTTTTATCATGCCAGATCATCCTCTGAAGTTGATCTACCTCTGTATGTAGGAGGGCCTGCATTTTGAATTCATCCAAACCATTCAACTGGAACAATCTCTCTTTCTCTGCATTGCTAAGATCCAGATCTAGTTGGTTTTCCATCCTTAATATGTTATATTCAAATACAATGGATAGAAAGGCCTTTTTCCCATAAACTAGCTCATAGGGTGTCAATCCAGTGGTGGTCTTCCATGAGGTATTATAGGCCCAGGTGGCCTCAACTAGTCTTTCTTCCCATTCCTTCCTGCTGCTACTCACCACTTTGGTCAAGATGTCCTCCAGTGCTCTGTTGGTCACCTCCACTTGCCCATTAGCTTGTGGATGATAGGGAGTGGAGGTTGTATGCTTGATCTTGTGATGGCTGAGCAAGTATTCAATCATGTTGGAGGTAAACTGGCTACCTTGGTCTGTGACCAGCTCCCTAGGGTACCCAAATTTGTAGAATACATTCTCCCTTAGGAACTCAGTCACCTTCTCTTCTATTGTTGCCTTAATTAGTGCACACAATAATGTATTGTTTTTTATTTGAAGGAGGGCCAATATGCCCAATAAAGTCCATGCCCACTTGTCAAATGGCTCGAAAGTCACTTGAGGCTACAGAGGAATCTCATCTCTTGGAGTAGGCCTTCCCATCATCTGGCACCGATCACTCTGACTAGTGTATTTTTTTACATCCTGATGAAGAATGGGCCAAAAATACACTGCTTGTAACACTTTGAACGTTATCCTCTTTGTTGAAAAGTGACCTCCACAAGGCCCATCATGACAAGTCAGAAGGATTTCAAAGACTTTCTCCTCCCTGACACACCTTCTCAAGATATGATTTGGTCCACGTTTGAAAAGATTTCCCCCAATCCAAGTGAAGGGGGTGCTTTTCCTGACTATATTGCTATTTTATTTGGAGGACAAGTTTGGTGGGCAATGTGTTGATACCAAATAGTTTTCTATATCAGCAAACCATGAAGGAGAAATTAAATAACAAATAAGTTCTCATCTGGTAACTGGTCATCCACCATTCCTTCTTCACCTGCAGGCAAATTTACTTTAGACAAAAATTCTACAACAACATTTTCGTTACCAGGCTTATCAACAATGGTAAGCTCAAACTACTGTAATAAAAGTAACCATATTATAATTCGAGTATTCACATCTATTTTATTCATTAAATATTTGATTGCAACATGGTCAATATGCACAAATGTCTGATAGCCTGTAATATAATTCCTGAATTTGTTTAATGAATGCACAACAGCCAGGAGTTTGTTTTCAGTCATTGTATAATTTAGTTCATCCTTTGATAAATTCTTACTAATAAAATATATAGCATAAGGTAGTTTTTCATCTATCTGACCTAGGGCTGCTCCTATGGCTTTGTGTGAGGCATCAACATGAATATGAAAGGGGAGGGCCAAATTTGGGACTCGGATAACCAGTGCAATGGTTAACTTATCCTTTAGGATGTCCAAGGCCTCTTGATATATTTTTGACCATATAAACTCAGAGTCTTTGGCCAACAAACCAAATAAATGAGAGGCCAACTTGCTAAATTCCATTATGAACCTTCGGTAGTATCCAGCTAACCCTAGGAAACTTTTGACATCTCTCTGCTTTTGAGGAGGTGGGACCCTTTAGATGATAGCTATTTTGTTTGGGTCCACCTGCAGTCCTTTGCTGAGATATTGGATGACATAGCATGGTCCCTGTAGTCATTAAGAATTCACATTTTTGAAGACTAAGAGACACATTTATTTCAATGCATTTGTGCGGTACTTTGCCTAGGTTAGACAGGGCTTCTTGAAAATCATAGCCATAAGGTGTAAAATCATCCATATAAATCTCCACCACATCATGGAATAATTCGACCAAAATATTCAAGACTGCTCTCTGGAAAGTGGCAAGAGCATTGCATAGGCCAAAATGAAGGGCCCTATAGGAAAAGGTACCCCAAGGACAAGTGAATGTGGTATTATCCTTGTCTTTTGGGCCGATCTAGATTTGGTTGTACCCATTGAATCCATCTAGGAAAGATAAAAAACTTTTCCCTGCCAGGCCATGTAGCACTTGTTCAATGAAGGGTAGAGGAAAATTATCCTTCTTTGTGGCTTTGTTAAACTCCCTGTAATTGACACAAATTCTCCACTTGCCATTTTCCTTGGGAACTAACACAAAAGGAGAGACCCACTCACTGTCGAAGATAGGGTAAATGAATCCTACATCTAGTATTTTTTGCAGTTCTTCTTTGACTATATCTTTAAGAGCTAGATTCATCCTCATTTGTGGTTGTTGGACCGACTTGCAACCTTCTTTGATGTATATGTGGTGGGTACACACTGAGGGGTGTACTCCCTTCATTTCTTTGTAAGTTCAAGTGAAGGCTTCTATATTTTCCTTTAACATGTTGCATAACTTCTCTTCTTGGAGAGAAGAAAGAGATGGATTGATCTTCAAGGTTCTCACCGGGCCGAATTCTATGGTTTTGACATGGAGTGGGTTGGAATCAGCCAATAATAAGTCAATTGGATGATTGTTCTGGGTTTCCTTTACTGCTTCTTCTAAGGGTAATGAACCGAGAGTTTGACTTTGGAGTAGGTGTTCAATCAAGTCATCCTCATCCTGCTATCCTCCTCCCATGGTTGTTTCTAAAGCATAAAGTTGGCGAAATAAACTTTAACTTCTTCCTCCTCCTCCAACGATAAAGGTGAGTCATGCTCTAGAGAAGGTTGAGCAGGAGGGTATAGGACTAACTACTTGGACATATGCCCATTCTTGATGGTCATATTCTCAGCTCTGTAGCTAATGTAAGCATCGGTGGAGGCTAACCATGTCCTCCCAAGGATGAGAGGATAACTAGTAAGCTTAGCCTTAGGCTGGAGAACTAGGAAATCTATAGGGTACTCTCAAGAGTCAATGGAGACCATCACATCCTCCACAATTCCCTCAGGGGTTACTGTGGAACGGTCTGTAAGTTGTAGAACTATTTTGGTCTTCCTTAATGAACCTTGGAGGTTGAGCTTGAGCATGGTTTCCTTGGTCATCACATTAATGGTAGCCCCAAGATCAGTCAGAGTGTGTGGGACAATGGTGCCATTGATGTGCACATCTACTACAAGGCTTCCAGGGTCCAAATATTTTGGACAGATTACCTTCCCCAGCATTAAGTTAGACAACTTCCCAATGACATTAATGGCAGGGGCATCCATTTTTTTCCTCCCTAGATGCATGAAGCACTTCTCCTTAATCAAATTATTATAAATAGGAACATCTTTTATTACCTGGAGAAGTGGGATCTTTACACATAGATTTTTCAATTCTCCCAAAAGTTCAGTTTCTTCTCGGTTAGGCTGGAGTGGTTGGGTTAATCTCTTAGGAAAGGGTGGATCTACTTTAAATTTTCTTTCCAGTATTTCTTCCTCAACATCCCTAGGTGGAGGTGGATGTTGGTTATCTGGGAGAGCTCTCCCACATCTCAGGTTAATCTCCTGGATTTCCACAACATAAGCTGGATATGATGTCTCTCCGCTGTATACTTGTTGAGCCTGCCTATTGTTTGGGTTTGGATTTGGCTGGGCAGGCATCTGGGGTTTCTTGGGTGGAGCAAAGTGTGGGAGTTGTGGTTGGGTAGGTGGTGGAGGCAATAGAGCTGGAGCAATGTTTTATTGCGTCCTCCACCCCTAGAGTGGTGTATTCAACTGAGGTTGTGGCGGAGCATAAGGTTGAAATGACTGGTTGGCTGGTTGGGAGTGATACTGAGATGCATAGGACCAAGGAGGGGGTGTAAACCAGGAAGGATGAGTAGGGGGTCCCCAAGAAGGTATGGTTATGGTTTGCTTGGGGTTGTAATATGCATGGGACAACGCTTGCATGCCCTGCTGGTATGGTCTGGGCTATGAGGTCTCCTTTGGTTAATGTAGCAAAGCTGCTAAGTGACCCCTTCATCTCCTTGATATACAACTTTGAGTCTAGGTAAAGAAGGGCACTTGTCTGTGGAGTGGTTTTCTTCACAGACCGAGAAAATTTCAATAGAGTTCAACGGACATTCATTCCTAGGGTGCCTCCTGGTGCATATAGGACAAAAAATGGCCAAGGCTCTCTCTACTTCCTCCTGCTTCCTCTTAATGTTCATGATGTCCATTTGCAAGGCAAGGGTTTGGAACATCTCTCTTTTGAAATCTTCCAGCATGCTTCCAATTTCACCCTTGATGGATGAGTTGGAAGATGATGTACTGGCCATAGCGTGACTACCCCTACCCTTTTTCCTAGCTGTGCTAGAATGGTTTCTAAAGATAGTCTTGATATCCTCATAGGGTAATTGGTAGATATATCCTCATGCTAACAAATGCAAGGTATCTAGAAGATCTTCTATTACTCCCCTAAGCAAGACTAGCTTTAGTGACTCAGGGTTAAGTGTGTACCAAGCTCTTTTGTAACTAAGCTTGAATCTTTCTTTGTAATCCTCTAAGGATTTATCATTGCCTATGGTTATCCTGAAAATTTCTTCTTTAGTATCCTTTGAGGATTGCTAGGAGGCTTTTGGTGACTTCCTAGAGTTTTTCCATCAATTTGGCCTCAAAATAGGTCGTTTTAGGAAAACCTATAGGATGTACTAGAAACCTACAGGATGATCCTTTAGGAATTACAAGAAACCTACAAGACACAATTGAGAGATAAATGTGAGGTTTTTTAGGTGATGGGAGGCTTAGGAAAGGTTTGTTATGGGTGGAATGGAGTGTTATAAGTTCTAGGATCACTCAGGAGTCAATGTCCAAGATGATAGATGACTAGATTCTCTCAATGTGTTTGGGATAATTTCAATGAAAAATGATGAAACACTAGTGAAGGTGATGGTGAAAACAAGGGATGGATAGGGTGAAGGAAGAGGAAGGTGGGTGCTACCTATGAAGTCTTAGTCTCCTCCTGAAGCACTTGCTCTGCATAAAACATGTGTGTCTTCCAAAAAGCTATGCAACAAGATACATTTTCATAAACGAGAAAAGTAGAACTAATGAATCAACTGCCTATCCAATGCATGAATAAAGTTGTTGAAAGGAATGAAAGCATGAGTGATATCTACTACAGAAATAGAGATGAGAAAGATGACAATGAAATCTACCTTGCTAAACTAAAGACAACAAACTCCAAAGCTCATAAAAGAACTAGAAATCTATGTTTTTGGGGCTTCTTAAGGGTCCCTTCCTCAAGTCATGGTTCCAGAGGGAGGAAGTGAGATGGAGACACCTGCTAAAAATCTTGTGGTGATCCTTTTTCTCCTTTCTAACCTACTACTTGAAATAAGGCACAAATGGAAGAAAACTATTAAACTACCAATCTAATCTACACTACTTGTAATGAAAATGCATCTAAAAAGAAAATTAACAATGAAGCTATGAATCTACACTAATCATACATGTACAATAAAGAGGAGCCTTGTCTACTAGGGTTGGGCCCTAATCCAAGCGCTTCAACCCTCTGAGTTAACTCGGTGCTGGCTCAAAACAAAACTTATTCTTATTACCAAAACATCAAATTACATCAATAGAACTATCACAAGTTTTGCAGCTCGAAAATAGAGTAGAGTTTTACAATCAAAAATCCAAATCCTACTGAGTTCCTAGGCCTCTCTACTTATACATTAGAAGTCCCCAACAACTTCCTTCAAATTAGGGAGGCTTGGCTCCCAAAATCGAGATAAACCAGTGCTTTGCCTCTCACTTGTTCGGCTGCCTTCTAGTCCTCATGATTTGGTTGTTTTCACTCTAAGATGATGTGATGAATGGTGGAATATTTGAATGGAGGAGTATTAAATGAGAGGATTTACCTCCTATAATCCCTCTCCCTTGTCCCATTTGAGTGTTGACCTTTTTCTTTGCCAAAATTCCTTGATTTTCTACTTTAATCCTACATTCAATGCATATTAGACCACAAAGCATAATATCCAACTCTAACTCACCTCATAAACAAAATATAATAAAAAGCATGTAATAAGTTATGAGAAACGTTGGTTTGACTAGGCTAGGAGGTGAATTAAGGCTCATATAATTACCCAATGATGAGGCTCATCAGCTACGGTAGTTACGCTCATCATGACCCACCGATTGACAGAAGTTGCAGAAGAGTTGTTGCAGTGTCTGTACAAATTTCTGTAGCAGGTGACAAATGTCTATCACATGTTTTCCAACTACCTGACAGATAGCACACCATAGTGAATTCCCTATACTTGTCCCTACTTGAGATTCTAACCTCAAGGGCATCATTCCTCCTGCTGCAACATAATTCGCGAAGATTGGGCACTGATCTTTGTCATGCCCCTAACTTTTGGATTTCAAGCACCAAACTTCTTTGCACACCTCTGACTAAACTGCTATATCCTTCTTCAAACTTTCTAGGAAAAGGTTCTGCAACTATGCATAAATCTACTGAACTCCAAAGTTAGCATCTTGTATCGGTGTCTCATGTAATCTCATCGCAATCTCCAGGGCTTTTGCTTGGGTCCCAATATTTTGTTATGATAAAGCAACCATTAGATGAGGCAAGAGCAAAGCCACAAACCATTCGCAGTGCTGCCCATCAGTAAGATTCATGTTGGATTCATGGATCATGCACTTCAATCTCTGATCCATATCTCGGGGTGCTTCAGTAGGCTTCATCATGATCTCCTTGAATCCAACTATTGATTGTGATTTAGACTTAGACCTCCTGAACTCCTTATTCAACGCGGTCTGAATATCTGTTAATGAAGCCATCAGGCTATAGTGTAGTACTTAATGTACCATGTCAGTGCACATTTCTGTAAAGAAGTGACCAATGTTTATTTCTTCATCTGACCATCTGTTATACCCTGAGCTTCCCATATGACCTTTGCAACGACCCAAAACTGGTCTGGGTCCTCATTTCCCGAACCCTTGAAAACATGCAACTTTACTACATTCACCATATTCAACAGTGGTGGAGGTGGTGGTAGTGTGGGCGAAGGTGTATGCTGTGGAGGTGAATGCGGAGGTGGGGTGGGTGGATGGGGTATTTGCAGGAACCCTTGTCTTATTAAATGAACAACACTTTATGGTGAAGCCTATGTTGTTTCCTCATCGTCACTCAGAGGAGATTCGATTAGAAGGCTATATTGAGGGCCTGTTCTCCCTCCATCCCTGAATATCTTTCCACTTCACATAGCTCCAAAGATCAAGGTAACTACATAACTACTTTTCTCACAAGAGCATCTTAATCCACGTATTTAAATACCTTAAATACTTACCTCATGGTCCCTTGAAGAAACAGGGCTCTACTTTGTTGTAACTAACTGAAGTATCGACCGCAAACTCTGTCGAGAATCCTCCTATCATACGATCAAGCCAGTGATCGACACCGCGTGTGATCTTATCCTTCGTGGCTTCAAATCTCCACACTAAATCTGGGGTCCACACTATCAGACCATCAAGCCTCCACCTTCCTTGGCCATCTGTCAATTTAGCAATCCACTCATATAATTCAGTGAGGAAGGAACAAAAGAAGATTTCATGTATCTCTGTGTACAGTTATCTGTCCAACCATTGTTCTTTCGTCAATCATGGATTTATTTTTCTTGCGCCATGAATTCATGGATCTTCCTATCCAACCAGTCTTCAATTTGCTTCTTAGTTAAATTCCAGTGATGTGACATCACACATCTCTTTATGCAAATCCCACTCCCACCAACAGAACCAATTTTTGGCTCAGTGGGCCCTATCCCAGATTTAGCGTTAATTTAGCCAAACAAATCCATACACTACTGGCCCTTTCAGCATCAATCTATGGAGCACAGACTGAAGTCTCACCCAAGGTAGTATGGGAGCATGTTGTAACCAATTTTCCGCACCCATAGATGGTAGTGATGTTGTTTTATGCCCTAACTATGCCTTCACATAGATCAATAAGCCTTTTAGGGCTTATCGATAAACTTCTCTCAATCGGCCTCTAGACCTTCGCGAAGGTCTACGACTATCATTTTCAGATCCTAACTAGGCGAATCAACAAATTACATGCTTCTAAACTACTACTACTTTTGTATTTACCCAGATCAGCTTAAGTATCTGATAACTTCAATATGCATTAATATGTTCTAGACGTAAACATATATTATTACTTGCGTACAGATTCACACATCAATATAGCATTAAATCATGAAACCATTATTTAGCATAACATAACCACATTTATTCATAACATAAGTAAATATATCAACACATATGTTTCCAAAGTAATCTTCTTTATCAGTACTTCAGATCTTCTTACAAACTCTAACAACCTTGCGCACTCAGCTGCAGGGGTCCTCATCTACAAACTTCTACCCTAGGCCTCTACACACATATCTGCAGAGCCTTTCCTCTATTTTGAGGCCCTTCATTCTTTTCGCTAATTACACATTACATTCATCATTATCCAACTTCAAAAACTACGTTAGACTCTTCTAAGACTCTCCTTTTTATACAATCCCATGGTCCGCGAACCATGGGTAGATCTTCTAAATCCGACACAAATTACATAAAATAAGGGTTAAAACCCTTTATGACACTTTACATCTATGTGCTTTGTGACCACAAATTGCACAGAATTTACACTTTACATACAAAAACTTGGTCTTTCTACCCCAAAACTTGGGCTTTTGACCCCAAAATTGACCCTAGGGGACCTTGTTCCAACACTCTTTTTTCTTCTAATTGTTGTGGTGTCAACCTTGTAGGGTGTGGAAGGCTAGTAGAAGCAACATTTCCATCTTTGTAGTTGTGAGTGGTAGGCTTCCTTGTTTCAATAAGTTTTCTTTTAACTTTTCTTGCCTACCTGAATTCCTTTTCCAATGAATCAGGTTCCCAAAGGTGAACCTCATGTTGGATGTTATTTTTATGAAACCAGCTCACAAAAAGATAGAAAATATAGTTGAACGCCTTAGAATTAAGCCTCTTCGAGGGGGAAACCTCCTTTACATTACACAAATGAACAATTCTTGGATGATTCAAATGACAAAACCTCCTTTCTATATATAGGAGTCTAAGGAGTCACAATATAACCCAACTGACCTAACAATAATAATATAAAGCCACAAAAATAACAATAAAGGGATTTTATGGGGCACAGTAATAATAGTATGGGGACAATAGGGGCACAACAATATTAATAAGGGATACAACTATAATAGCAATGGGGTAATCACTAGTATTATAGGGACCTAACATGCCCCTCTCCTTCAAAAAAGTGTTGTCCTCAATGATTGAGTAGTTCTAGATGCTTCTATATAAAATTCTCATCATCCCATGTGGAATATTCAGTGGATAAGTTCTTTCACTTGATGAGATACTCCGAAATTGATCGATTTCGTGGCCGTCAAGTTCTTGTTTCTGTGACTGCTTCTGGTTCCAATATAATTTTTCCTTCCTCGTCAAGTTCTGGCAATCTTGTTTGAACTAGGAGCTTGTCGTCTATAACCTTCTTTAAACATGAAACATGGAAAGCTAGGTGCACTTGAGAAGCTATAGGAAGCTCCAATTTGTATGCCATAGTACCAATCTTTTGCAACACCTTGTATGGACCATAATACTTTGGTGATAATTTATTATCCTTCTGTTGAGGGCCCGGAAATCGGGTCAACAACAAGGGGGATACCCACCCGGTCCGGAACTTGGTTGGCAGCTCCTTTTCCGTTTGGTATAGCGGGTCCGACTGGGGATAATGGGACCAGTTTCCCAATCTAGGGGGTGTGTGTGTGTGTAGAGTTTGATGATGCTGATCTAGAAGTAATTTAAGCTAATTTAATTCTAACTTCTAAACTGACTCTATGCTATTGTAATCTAACAAAAACAACACATCTAATCTACGCTAACCCGGGGTAGATTTCCTCTATTATGCGATCTAAAAAGATTTCGAATGATAACTGGTAATAAAGATCATTCAGCTATCATAAGAATAGAAATCAATTAAGATAAACCATTCTGCATAGAAAGTTAGGAAAAACAGTTTGTGAACAGCATATCGCATAATAAGTTATTCATATGTCAAGCACAAAAAAATGACTCCACTGTACAGAAGTGCCAAATGGTAACCCACACATCATACATTAACATATAAACAACTAAAACTGCATATTACTCTAAGAATATAAGCAGAAATTGGTTAAGAGATAAAAGTACCATTTATGACTGATTTCACTCATAAACTTCAAGCAATAACGATTTATCTCTACTTGTTCTAATATCTACTAAGAGTACAGAAGTGCAACATCAGTAGCAGACATTAAAATGCAAACATAAATAAATCTCGATCCATCCATTCATCAAAAACCCCCTCCGAGGGTGCAAAAGTGCATGTTCTGAGGACAAGTGTTTTGACAAATTTCCGGACCCTTCTCTCCAAATGCCATGAGAAGGGTTAAATAATACTAACTAATTAATCTTAATTACACAAATTTAGGAAAAGGCTTCAAATGACCGCCCTTTTACTAAAACAAATTTATTTATAAAAATTGAATCTAATTTCTAACCGTTTCTGTACCTTCTCCTTTGTGCTGTAAGCAATGCAACATTCGCCTGGAAAGAGTCGGCTGGTTGTATTTTCCTTTCGTTCGAGCGATAAAAGTAGAAATAACAAGAGCTGGCACCTCTTTCTGACAAACTAGAAGATATTTTCGAAAATCTTCCTCTGGCTGGGTGTATTCGCTGTGTGTATACTTAGTATAACCCAGATTTCTTACAAACTAATTGTGTTGTTGCTATTTCGGTTTCCGGCCGTGCGAATGACTCAATGAGTTAGGGATTTCCGATTCCTGAACAATCTTCTGTATTGAAAAATGCTTCTGTTCTTTGTTCCAGGATTTTCTGGAGCGTCCTCCCCTCTTTAGCGTTTTTCTTTTTGCTTTACCCAGTCTGAGCTTCAGGATCTTTTGTAAACATGCTGCTTTTGTGCGCCTTTGACTCTGAGTCTTGGATATACTATTTTTCATCAGTGTCTGTTGAGTGATACTCTGGAATCCACGGACCCTGCTGCATGCGGCATCCACTTGCGAAGGCATCTCCTCTCTGTTCTCCGAGTATTGGCGCTTTCCCTTTTCCTTAGATGTTTCCTGCATATTGATTTATATAGTTGATGCCTTACAGTTTACGCAAAGGAAAAGAGAAATGACGAAAAGATTGACATGAAAGCTTTAAGTTATAATGAATGCATAATCATGACACTCATATGACTTGACTCTTCGAAAAAACGCGACACAATCATTCTTGGATACTCAGGCATATAATCATTAATTTCCCTTAAGGTGCGCGCTCAATTTTGGGTTTACAGACTATGTCGAGGAAATCTTCCGATGAGTGGTTTCTGCGATTCGCATCGCAGTATCGAGGATTGCGATGTCAAGAAGTGTCGTCGCAGGAATTAATAGTCTCATTCATCACAGATCGCAGATCGCAGGATTGCAGATCGCAGATCGCAAGATCGCGTTTTATCATTCAATCACTGTGTGCTGCTTATGCGATGTTGCGATATGCGACGTCGCATATCATCCGTCGGCGATTCCTTAAGTTTCTTATTTAAGGGCGCTTTCAATATATGCGATGCGATGAATTTCGCGTCACTTCTTCGCAGCTTATTTATGCGCATAGGAAATGCTTCACTCTCTCTTCGCAATGCGATCTAGCTTTAGGGAGTTAAAAATACAAAAAATTTTGATAAAAATATTTTTGGGATTTTTTGTTAGGGTCCCCTTTGCTTGTGTTATTGCTAATATCAAACAAAGAGGGGGGTTGTTGGTGACCACAACAATGGAGATTCACTGTGAAGAACCAGTTATCTCTGCTTTTCTATTGAATTTCCACTTCTGAAACAGAAAAATTTTCATAATGCCTAAATTTTGTTATGACGGAAAGAGTACATTATTCCTTATCCTGTCAATGATACTTTGTCTCAACCTTTTCATATTCCAATTGTATACTTCCTCAGGCTTAGTTCTTGCATTCATACCAGACACTACTCAGTCTTTTTAAAGATAAAATAAGGTCTTCTCTGCGTACTGGTTTTTTAAAATATGCTCATTTGTCGTAGGTAGAGCCTCTGCTGCCCGCAAGCGTCCATAGCCTCGACAGGGTTACCATGTTATCCAGCAATGATCATTTTTCTTGCTTGAGGTTATTTACAACATTTCAGAGAAAAATCCTTTTTGACACTTTTTCCTTTTTTATTCTCTAAAGAACAATGTCTTGGTTTGGTGGCCAAATTATGACACAGTCATTCACTTGATTTACACTTTTGTTGAACAATCTGGCTCGTGATGAGACCCCTTGTCTTTTGATTGCAACAATCTTGAGTCGTTGCCCTGTTTTGATAGACAGTATTGGCAAAGTCAGCAAGTTATAATATCTGTGATCATGATAAGCCGACTCGTGATGAGACCTCTTATTCTTTGAGATATAGTGTTTTCTCGGATTGTTTCTCTGAATGCTGCGGCTTCCTTTAGCAGGGAGGAAGTCATTGTTTTTCCTTAAGAAAGCTCTGGACGACAATAATAGAGTTTGAAAATAGCAGCTTTACAGAGAATATTTATTTTATTATTGATAATACCTTTCATTGTGCTGACATAAAACAATTTTTTACCAAAGGTTGCTTTCATCAAAGTTTTTGAGGTTGAAACTAACATCATATTTAGGCTAAAGTTAACTCTATTTGTCAATAATAAAAATCAGATTTTTCGAAAAGTTTTGCTACTTGTACAAGCGAAATCAAAATTTGACAGATAATTGGTGTGCTCTTTCATGAATCCTTTTTGATGATCATCTACAACCGTTTTATTTATAAGAAAGAGAAAATTCTATTCTATGACCTACTATACTATCCTACAAAAATAGAAGATGATCTTCTATGGAAAATACATTTAAGAATCCGTCCATTCACAGGCAAAGAATCTCTTCTACCTGCCAAATCCTGCAACACAAACGTCGATGGGCCTATGACTTCTACAATCTGAAAAGGACCAAGCCACAGCTTCTGAAATTTCGTATGTTTGCCCTTTTCTTCATGAGCCTTATCCCATTTTAGAACTAAATCTCCCATCTGAAAGATTTTTCTGGTCATTATGCTTGAGTCAAAAGAGGATTTTATTAGCGCTTGGTGTGAGCATGGGTTTTTTTGCTTCGTTCTCTTCTCGTCGTTCTTGTCTAGTTTGATTTGATTATTTCCATTTGTCTCAATTGTAAGGAGGAAATAGATACTTCATCGATGTATTGTACTAAAGACAAAGAGGGAATGACTAAGTGAGTTGGAAGAACCACTTCTTTCCCATAAACTAAATTAAAGGGAGAAGTGCCGATTGAAGCTTTCTTCGTAATTCTATCTGCCCATAAAGCATTTACCAGCGCTTTGTGCCAATTCTTTTGGTTTTGGTTGACTGTTCTTTTAATAATCCTGATTAGGTTTTTGTTTGTTGATTCAGCCAACCCATTACCTTGCGGATAGTAGTTGGCAGAATACTTCAGTTTGAACCCTCTTTTAAGTGCAAACTCAATCATTGTATTTCCAGAAAAGTATGATGCATTATCAAACATTAAGGCCGTTGGCAATCCAAACCTAGTGATGATAAATTGATCTATGAATTCAATAATGTTTTCAGAATTAGCTGTCTTGAGAGGAACTGCTTCTACCCATTTAGTAAAATAATCTGTTACCGTGAGGATATACCTATGCTGCTTAGAAGAGTGAGGAACGATCTCACCTATTATGTCCAAGCCCCATTGGCTGAATGGTTGCTCGATGTTAACCGGCTGTAGTGGCATGGACGATTTCTTTTGTTTCCCTGCAGCAGTCTGGCAGATTTGGCATTTCCTTACATAATTGTATGAGTCTTTGAACAACGTGGGCCAATAATATCCTGCGCATAAGATTTGATGTGTAGTAGATTCTCCAGCATAGTGTCCACCTGCTGGTCCATCGTGGAGCTCCTGCAAAACCTTTTCGGCTTCAATTTTCTCAAGACACCTAAGAAGCACAGAATCGTAATTCCTTTTAAATAGAACATCATTTATGAGCTGGTATTGTTTAGCTTTCAATCTCAGAGCTCTTTTCTTGGTGTGGTCCAGGTGTGATGGAGCATACCCGTTCTTAAGATAATAAATGATGTCAGCATATAATGATTCTGCATCGTTTAGGCTTACCTCATATGTATGTACCTCTTCAGATGAGTTCTCAGGAATTTGCAATGCTCCAGCTAACATTTTGTAGAAGCCCTGGCCTCTTGCAATGTTTGCTGGCTTGATCTCAAGATCGTATTCTTGTAAGGCGGTAATCCAATTTGCTCTCTTTTCGCCCACATCCCTCTGTATCAGAAGGTTTCTTACCGCTGGAAATGGTACTACGACTTTGGTATGGGCTTTAAGTAGGAAAGGTCTGAAGTATTTGATTGCTTTGAAAACAGCATATGCCTGTTTCTCCACGTCTAAATAATTGAGTTCAGCACCTTGTAAGTTCGAGCTAAAAAATGCGATTGGAGCTTCCGCCTTCTCTTGATTTGCTTGAGTTAAAATCGCGGCATAAGATTTCTCTGAGGCAAATGTGTATAAGATAAAAGATTCTGAAAAATTTGGGGTCGCTAAAGATGGAGCGTTGATGATAGCTTGTTTGATCAAGTTGAATGCTTCATGCTCATCTTGACCCCATTTAAAATTTGAATTCTTTTTTATCATATTTTGTAAGGGAGAAATAATACGTGAAAAATCTGGGACAAATCTTTTTACAAAATTGATTTGACCAAGGAAAGATTGCATGGCCTTTTTGTTATGGGGCATGGATATTTCGGAAATTTCTTTGATTCTGTCAGGTTCAATGTGAATACCAGATTTTGACACTATGAATCCTAGCAATTTCCCTTCACTTAATGCGAAAAAATATTTCTTTGGGTTAAGTGAAATCCCATACCTTAAACATCTTTGAAAGATTTGTTTCAAGTCTTTGAGATGGTCACTTCGCTTCTTGGAGTACACTGTTATATCATCCAGGTAAATCACTACTGATTTATTGACTAAACTTTTAAACGCGATGCCCATGGCTCTCTGAAAGGTAGCGCCGGCATTGATCAGACCAAATGGCATCTTCCGATACGCGTTTGTGCCCCATTTAGTTCGGAATGTGGTTTTTAACTGATCATCGGGATGTACCAGCACTTGATTGTATCCTAAAAATCCATCCAGAAAAGACATTAATTCTGAGCCTGCTACTGCCTGTAATATTTGCTCCATAGGTGGGAGGGGAAAATTGTCTTTTTGACAGGCTTTGTTGAGATTATGAAAATCAATACAGATCCTAATATCTCCGTTTTTCTTTCTAACGGGCACCATATTGGATACCCATTTGGAATGTCTGACGGGGAAAATTATTCTGGCTCTCAACAGCTTATTTAGCTCAGTCTTTATCTGATTTTCTAAGTTGGGGTGGATTTTTCTGAGTTTCTGCTGGACAGGTTTTTCATTGTCAATCATAGGGATAGTGTGTTGAATGATAGAAGTGTCATATGTCTTCAGCTCATCGTAATTCCAGGCAAAACCGTTTTTGTATTGTCTCAGAAGATGGATATATGCTGATTTTTCTTCAGGGGCTAGGTCGTGGCCTAGATTAACGTTTTGTGGCTTCTCATCGGTTCCTAGGTTCACTAATTCATAGTTCAGAGTCGAACTGTAGAGTTTAGAATTGGCAGACCTTTTAAACCTACTTTTTAAATGATATAAGTCTTCTAACTTAACCACCAATTTAGGTATAGCATTATCAGTGCTATTTTGTTGTATTTGGTGATCATGATGGTCTTCGTCAATTATTTGGTTTGAGTAGGATCCTTCAGAAGTGAGGAAATTTACAATGTCAGGATCATCGTTGAATACTCTCCAGTTGGTGATGTTGTCAGGGATGGATGGTCTAAAGATTAATTCTATTGAGAATCTATCTGGACTAAAATCTTCGGAGGGAATAAGTCTAGAGGCTACGTTAGCTAATAGGTCTGCGCTCGCATTTTGGAGTCTTGGGATTGACGCAATATTGAATGCTATGAAATGTGCAGTTAGATCTTGTACTAAAGATTGATAGTGCTTCAAATGACTTGACAGGCAATGTATGGTGTTACGTACCTGTTTGACGACAATCTCAGAATCTCCAAAAACTTGAAGATACTTAACGTTCAACCCGATTGCTTTGTATAGGCCTTGCACCAAGGCCTCGTATTCCGCTGTATTGTTTGTGCAATCGAACTCAAGTCTGCACGTAAGCATGGTCTTATTTCCGTCTGGGCTAATCAGAACGCATCCTGCTCCTGCTCCCTCATTAGATTTAGAGCCATCAAAATATAATTTCCAAAACAAAGATGTATTTACAGGGTTATCTAAAAATTTAACACACTTTGAATTATCGGTTTGGGAAAAATTTTCAACTTGGGACAAAACTGAATTTTCTAAGGTGAAATATGAGCATTGAAATTGCCGAGGAAAGAATCTACCGAGTAATTTCCTATGATACTCCTGTTGTATGCTATTGCTTCATTCTCTCCGTCCAATTCCGTCACTATGTACTTTTGGTGCAACTCTCGTTCAACCTTTATTTGATTCGGTTTACCATTGTAGGGTAACCACATGTGCGACCAGTCGGTTGAGAAATATCCGTGGAGTTTTTCGGACCAATCCCTGCTAAGAATCAAACCATAGAATTCAGGGATATCAGCTACTAGAATGTCGATAACCAGGCATACCTTCAGGTTAGACGACAATCTTATGGTCACCTGATTAAGTTCACCAGTCACTTCGACTTGAGATCGATCAAGTTGAACTATGCGCACTGCGGATTTTTGTGGTTGAACATTCAATTTGGCACATATTGATCTGGGTAAAATATTCGTTGAAGCACCAGAATCAACCAAGCAATTGTGCACGTTTTTATTGAAAATTTCATAAGTGAGAAGAAAAGGAGGAGTATGAGATCTTGATCTTCCTCCAATCAAGGCGATGTCATTTGGATCAATATTATTGATCGTGTTGGTTGGAGGTCTTCCCATGTTGTGGGAAGCTACAGCTGTAGGTAAAGATGTAGTAGGCACGGCATGTAATTCTTTCATCATTATTTTCTGTTGATGTTTCAATTTGCTCAACTCGTAAAGAGTGATATTAGCCCTAGTCTTTTTCATGTCATCGATAATGCTATACTCCATTTCATCCGACACTATCAGTGTTCTTGATGGAGGTGCTTGATCTGATTGGACTGGGATAAATTGGGTCGCTCTAGCGGTTGTTTTCTTTGTTGCAACCTTATCTTTTGTTGCAGGGCTTGCGCCCTTCTGTTTAGGGGTAGTTTGGGGAGGATCAAGTTGATTTTTGCTTCGTGTGCTAACCGGAAATGCTTCTTGATCTTCTTCTTGTGGGAGGATGAAATCCCACATTCCTTGTAGTTCCACAACTTCTTCATCATCGGTCTGCCCTTCAGTGGTATTCTCTTCTTCTTCTTCTTCTTCAGATTTGACGTTTGAGACAGCATTGGGTGGTTTCACATCCATGGGAGGATTTCTTTTAAAAGCTCTGTAGGGCTTTTTTGAAGAAGTTTCTGCTACTTGTTTTCTTATGTCAATCATCTCATTGGACATGGCCTTTAACACTTTTTGTAATCCTTCCATATCGAAAGGATCTTTCGTTTGTTTCTTCTTGGTGTCTTCTTTGAAAGAGATTTTCTTAGATTTGCGTTCCTCTATTGCAGATCTCTTTTCTAGGGCTACTACACATTTTTCTACCGCTAACGCCTCTGTCAAGTTTTCAACTAAGGTCATCTTGTTTGCCCTATCTACGAAGATAGCCAAGTTTGATGGTAAGGCCGTGATATACCATTCACATCTTACTTCCTCGTTGGGTTGAGAAGCAGCGGGAATTTTGTTGAGGATCTTATTGAGCCGTAAATTGAAATCTTTAATGGGTTTTTTCTCTAGCCTCAGCTTTAAGATTGGATAGGTCATTAATCAATGTCGCTATTGATCTGTCATCACCGAAATTGGTAAGGAATTGACTTTGAAAAATGCCCCAACTTGTGATAGACCCGCAAGGTAATGAAAAGTACCATGACCCGATTGTTCCTTGCATTGTATAGGGAAAAAGCCGGACAACAGCATCCTCGTTGGTAACTCCATTGAGATTAACAGAAAGCATGAAATTATTGATATGCTCTTCAGCTAGCATGCCTGTTTCTGGATTTAATTTAGGTAGCCATTTCTCAGGATGGGCTGGTATTGGACTCAGGGGTGGAGGCATTAAAACCGCCCCAGGATTGTTCCATGGAGACTGGGCCATCGTTGAGCTGCTAATTAATGAAAGTGTAGAGGATGGTACCTGATGCTGAGAAGATGAAGATATTATGATCTTTGATGATTGAAGAGGAACGGTTGTGGAAGATGGATGAGTGATCTGGGATGAAGATGTGGGTGGTTGACTTCGCGGTGAGGGAGTTGAAATGGACGAAGTAGATGAAAGAGTCTCATAGTCAGACTCTGGTGGTGTTTTCCTTGCTCTTTTCCTAGTGGGGAGAGGAAGTTCAGTTGGCTGGATGCCAAACTTTTCACTTTTCAATCTGGTCAGGGGATGAGTAGGATTGTACTATGAAGTCACGCTGCTTGGAGATTTATCAGACCTCTGATTAAAAATAGAGAATCCCTGGAGTTTACGAATCAGAGTTTGAATTTCAGGAGGTTCAATGATAAGTTGGTCTAAAATATTAGGGTATGTAGCAGCAGTGGATACTCGAGCAACTTCTAACTCCGGGTTTAACCGTACTGGAGAAGTCGGGGGAGTTGATGAGGGTGATTTACTCTCAGAATGGTATTTAGATTTTGATTTAGGTTCCATTCATAGTTCGTGCCCTCCTTCTAGCGCCAAATATGTTGAGGGCCCAGAAATCGGGTCAACAACAAGGGGGATACCCACCCGGTCCGAAACTTGGTTGGCAGCTCCTTTTCCGTTTGGTATAGCGGGTCCGACTGGGGATAATGGGACCAGTTTCCCCTCTAGGGTGTGTGTGTGTGTGTGTGTAGAGTTTGATGATGCTGATCTAGAAGTAATTTAAGCTAATTTAATTCTAACTTCTAAACTGACTCTATGCTATTGTAATCTAACAAAAACAACACATCTAATCTACGCTAACCAACGGTAGATTTCCTCTATTATGCGATCTAAAAAGATTTCGAATGATAACTGGTAATAAAGATCATTCAGGTATCATAAGAATAGAAATCAATTAAGATAAACCATTCTGCATAAAAAGTTAGGCAAAACAGTTGTGAACAGCATATCGCATAATAAGTTATTCATATGTCAAGCACAAATAAATGACTCCATCGTACAGAAGTGCCAAATGGTAACCCACACATTCATACATTAACATATAAACAACTAAAACTGCATATTACTCTAAGAATATAAGCAGAAATTGGTCAAGAGATAAAAGTACCATTTATGACTGATTTCACTCATAAACTTCAAGCAATAACGATTTATCTCTACTTGTTCTAATATCTACTAAGAGTACAGAAGTGCAACATCAGTAGCAGACATTAAAATGCAAACATAAATAAATCTCGATCCATCCATTCATCAAAAACCCCCTCCGAGGGTGCAAAAGTGCATGTTCTAAGGACAAGTTTTTTGACAAATTTCCGGACCCTTCTCCAAATGCCATGAGAAGGGTTAAATACTACTAACTAATTAATCTTAATTACGCAAATTTAGGAAACGGCTTCAAATGACCGCCCTTTTACTAAAACAAATTTATTTCTAAAAATTGAATCTAATTTCTAACCGTTTCTGTATCTTCTCGTTCGTGCTGTAAGCAATGCAACGTTCGCCTGGAAAGAGTCGGCTGGTTGTCTTTTCCTTTCGTTCGAGCGATAAAAGTAGAAATAACAAGAGCTGGCACCTCTTTCTGACAAACTAGAAGATATTTTCGAAAATATTCCTCTGGCTGGGTGTATTCGCTGTGTGTATACTTAGTATAACCCAGATTTCTTACAAACTGATTGTGTTGTTGCTATTTCGGTTTCCGGCCGTGCGAATGACTCAATGAGTTAGGGATTTCGTTGCCTGAACAATCTTCTGTATTGAAAATTGCTTCCGTTCTTTGTTCTAGGCTTATCTGGAGCGTCCTCCCTCTTTAGCGTTTTTCTTTTTTCTTTACCCAGTCTGAGCTTCAGGATCTTTTGTAAACATGCTGCTTTTGTGCGCCTTTGACTCTGAGTCTTGGATAGTCTATTTTCATCAGTGTCTGTTGAGTGATACTCTGGAATCCGCGGTCCTGCTGCATGCGGCATCCATTTGCGAAGGCATCTCCTCTCTGTTCTCCGAGTATTGGCACTTTCCCCTTTTCCTTAGATGTTTCCTGCATATTGATTTATATTACTTGTTGCCTTACAATTTACGCAAAGGAAAAGAGAAATGACGAAAAGATTGATATGAAAGGTTTAAGTTATAATGAATGCATAATCATGACACTCATAATGACTTGACTCTTCGAAAAACGCGACACAATCATTCTTGGATACTCAGGCGTACAATCATTAATTTCCCTTAAGGTGCGCACTCAATTTTGGGTTTACAGACTATGTCGAGGAAATCTTGCGATGAGTGGTTTCTGCGATTCGCATGGCAATATCGAGGATTGCGATGTCAAGAAGTGTCGTCGCAGGAATTGATAGTCTCATTCATCGCAGATCGCAGATCGCAGGATCGCAGGTCACAAGATCGTAGATCACGAGATCGCAGATCGCAAGATCGCGTTTTATCATTCAATCACTGTGTGCTGCTTATGCGATGTTGCGATATGCGACGTCACATATCGGCCATCGGCGATTCCTTAAGTTTCTTATTTAAGGGCGCTTTCAATATATGCGATGCAATGAATTTTGCTTCGCTTCTTCGCCGCTTATTTATGCGCATAGGAAATGCTTCACTCTCTCTTCGCGATGTGATCTAGCTTTAGGGAGTTAAAATACAAAAATTTTGATAAAAATATTTTTTGGATTTTTTGTTAAGGGTCCCCCTTTGCTTGGTGTTATTGTTAATATCAAACAAATAGGGGGGTTGTTGGTGACCACAACACCTTCTTAGCTTGCTTGAGGGACATTTTTTTATATGGTTGTAGCCATAGGAATACCCAATCACCTACATCAAAACTTCTTTCACTGTGATGTTGATCTACCTGTTGTTTCATTCTGTTTTATGACAACACGAGGTTATCCTTTAACAGTTGGAGGACTTGTTGTTGATGTTTGATATGATGTTCCACTGCTTGAACCATAGAATTTTCTCTTAAATATGATGTGATAGATGGTGGCTGATATCCATAAAGTGCCATAAATGGGGTTATTTTTGTTGCTGTATGGAAGGAAGTATTATACCATCATTCAGCCAAAGGCAACCATTTGACCCATCATGTCTGTTTGTTAGATACAAATTAATGAAGATATTCTTCCAAACATTTTTTAACTATCTCAGTTTTCCCATCAGATTGAGGATGATAAGATGAGCTATGAGCTAACTGAGTACCAAGACAAGAAAATAATTTTGTCTAGAAATTTCCAGTGAAAATGGGATCTCTGTCACTTACAATAATCTTTGGATTTCCATGTAGCTTTTGAATTGTTTCCATAAATGCAGTAGAAACTGTACTAGCTTTAAATGGATGTGATAATGCACAAAAGTGTGCATACTTGGTAAGTCTGTCAACTACCACCATGATGACACTCTTTCCCTTAGATTTGGGTAAACCTGTGATAAAATCCATTGAAACCTCCTCCCAACGTTGGCTTGGAATGGATAATGGCTGTAATAGACCCGAGATCTTAATTGTTTCAACTTTATTTTGTTGGAAAACCAAACATTCCGCCACAAAATTTTGAATATCTGATTTAAGGCCATCCCAAAAAAATTCCTTCTTGACCCTGTGGTAAGTTTTTAAAAATCCTGATGCCCTCCTAAGGGAGAAGTGTGCAATTCCATAAGAATCTTTTGTTTGAGTTGGTAATTCTTATAGAGGTATAAGCGATCCTTGTACCATAACGAATCATTTTGCCAGCTAAATGTATCAGATATATTGGAATCTTGTTGTAACTTTCGAATAAGTGCCCACACTTCTTCATCCTTCTTCCATTCCTCCCTTGCTTCGTTTATCCAATCTGGTTGGATAATAGAAACAACACACAACAATGCTTCCACATCCTCATCCTTTCTTGAGAGTGCATCTACCACCACATTTTGCTTCCCTTTTTTGTAAATGATTTCAAAGTCATAACCCAACATCTGTGTGACCAGATTTTGTTGCTCTTCAAAGGATAATCTTTGTTCTAAAAAGTATCTAAGGCTATCATGATCCGTTTTTACCTTGAAGTGTCTTCCCATTAGGTAGGATCACCATTTCTTAAGTGCATGTAGTATTGCCAACATTTCCTTCTCATAAATAGCTTTGTGTAAAAACTTTCCCTTGATTGGATGACTTTCAAAAGAAATGGGTCTTTCATCTTGCATTAAAACAGCACCAATTCCATTTCCTGAAGCATCACATTCCACAATAAAGGTTTTTGTGAAGTCCGATGTAGCTAAGACCGGTGCTTGGCATGTTTCCTCTTTAAGATGTTTGAAGGCCTTTGCTGCTTCTGGAGTCCATGAAAATGCATCTTTCTTCAATAATGTTGTTAGAGGTGCTACTATTTTCTCATAATTCTTAACAAACTTGCGATAATACCCTGTTAACTTGAGAAATCCTCGTAAATGATTTATGGATGTGGGGATTTTCCATTCCTTAATGGCTTTAATTTTTCTAGGGTCTACCTTAACTCCTTCATGAGATGCAATATGACCCAGATATTCCACCTCTTGTACTCCAAAGAAACATTTGGATCTTTTTGCATATAATTATTTCTCCTCCAATAGCTGTAGCACCCTGTCAACATGTTCAACATGATCCTTCCAAGACTTCCTGTAGATTAGTATATCATCAAAAAATACTAACACAAATTTTCTATGGAAGGGTTTGAAAATGGAAATCATCAGACCTTGAAATGTAGAAGGTGCATTGGTAAGGCCAAAAGGCATGACCAAAAATTCATAATGACCCTCATGAGTTCTAAATTTTGTTTTCAGAATGTCTTCAGTCTTGATTCTGATGTGATGATATCCTGAACGAAGATCCAACTTGGTTCAAAGTAAATTGATCCATGCAATTCATCCAGTAATTCATTAATGACAGGAATGGGAAACTTATCTTTAATAGTGAGCTTGTTGAGCTCCCTATAATCCAGACACATGCACCATGATACATCCTTCTTGTGCACCAATACTACTAGAGCAGAGAAAGAACTTTGACTAGATTGAATTATACCAACCTCTTGCATTTCTGCAACCATACGTTCAATTTCACTCTTTTGGGCATAGGGATATCTGTATGGCCTGATGTTTGGAGGAACACTTCCTGGAATCAGATGAATAGCATGATCATGATCATGAATAGGTGGGAGACCTTTGGGAGTCTCAAATACCTTGGAATGATTGTCCAAGAATTTTTGGAGATCTATAGAAATAGATGATTTCGATGTGGAACCATCTAGCAAACATAATTATGCAATTACACCTCTTTGTTCTGTTTTTAGAAGCTTTGTCATACCGTTAGAGCTGATTATATTTCATGGTTTCCCTGCAATACCCTTTAATTCAACTTCCTTTCCTTCCATAGAAAATTTCATGAAAATTTCTCGAAAATTAAAAGCTAGTGTACCCAAGGATTGTAGCCATTGGACTCCTAGTACAACATCAACACCTCCCATTGGAATGGAAATCATTGGGCTAGTCAATACATATTCTCCCATGGTTAGCTTGATATTATGGCACTTTCTAGAGAAGTTTATTGTTCCTCCGTTTGCAACCATCACTTGACACTCTGGTGCTGGATATAGGAAGCAATTCAATTCTTTTTCTACCTTACAATGAACAAAATTGTGGGTACTTCCTGAATCAATCAACACTATTACCTTTTTCTTCTTGATTTGTCCGTCTATCTTGATGGTTTGAGGAGTGGTAATTCCAGCCAATGCATTACAAGATATGGTCGTATTAATTTCTTCTTTATCTAGGCTTTGTTCCTGGAGTATATCCTCTTCTTTTTACCTTTCCTGATCCTTTTCTTCTTCCCCTTCACAATCTATGTAGAATAATTTCTTCTTAGCACACTTATGACCTGTAGTGTATTTGCTACCACAACTGTAACAAAGCCCTTTTGCTCTTTTTTCTTCCAATTGTTGTGGTGTCAACCTTATATCTTGTGGAATACTAAAGGTAACAACACTTCCATCTTTATGTTTGTGAGTGGTATGCTTCCTACTTGCCATAATTTTGCTTTCCATATTTCTTGCTAACCTAAATGCCTTCTCTAATGAATCAGGTTCCCAAAGGCGAACATCATGTTGGATTTATCCTTTAAAGTCCCTATGAACACATCAATCCTATGATCCTCTAGAATATTTTTTACCCTTATGTTCAATTTTTGGAACTCCTCAATGTGCTCCATTATTGAACCCTTTTGTTTGAGACTTATCAATTGGCTAAAAAAAGTGTTGCTTTTTGTATCCTCATAATGTGTTGTCAATTCTTCCATAAAAATTGCCCAAGTGATAATTTGTTTATGAAAGCAAAGCCATTGATACCATACAAACTGATTTGGTTGCAAATATAAAGTTGCAATACATACCTTTTGTGTGTTTTGCACATTATTGAGATCAAAAAATTGCTCCATCTGTAATATCCATGTTGCGGGATCCCTGCCATCAAACTTCCTCATATCGATTTTTGGAATATGGTGGGTCTTCGATCCAACATTAGAGTCTATGAAATAATTATTAACATTTCTTTTTTTCCCATCATGAGTTTCCTTTACTACCCTTTCACCATTAGTAAGCATTTCTTGTAGAAACTTTGTCAAATCTGTCTTCAAATCGGTCTTCAAATCTTCCATGCCTGTCTTTAAACAATCCATCTTAGCTTCTACACCTTTCTTTAAACCATCCATCTTAGCTTCTACATATTTCTTTAAACCATCCATCTTAGATTATGTTACATTTTGTGCAAGTGACACTTGTTGCACTTGGTCTCGTAATTTTGATATATCATGTTGCATTTCTTCCTCTTCTTCATGAGTCATGCTAGAGATTTCAGGTTTCTTACTAGTTGTTTGAATTTTCTTTCCTTAGGGCATCAATTACCAATGATAATGCTTTACTATGCCCTTTCAATTCCTTCAAACTAATTTTTCAAACCAAGCTTATGAACAAATTTAAAAAAAACTACACACCTTTTTTCACTTTGAGGAGCTTGATATCGAATCTGATGTATCTTTGTAATTTCAGATCATCCAGTTCTGAAATTACGATTTGTGGTAGCCCTCTATGTCCTCTTTCCAATGCCACCAGTCTGATCCAAATTGGATTCTCCCAGGAATAGTTATGCCAAATCTCCCACGGTGACCTGATTATAGACTAGTTCCGTAGAGTGAACTTGTACGATGTGCCACGAGTCACCGTTTTGACCTTTGGCTCTGAAAAATATATACAAGAAACTACAGTCCATCCTCTTTCTATACCTTCTTACAAAATTTCAATCTGATGCTCAGAGGGAAAGTTATGACGATTTTCCCCAAGTCACCTATTTGGAATGTAATTCAGGAGTCTGCAAAAAGACCAACTTCCTCAGATCATATCTCCGCAAATATAGTGCAAAAAGCTTTGAAATTCAGACCCAAGGCTTAGTACAATTTTTTCTCAAATGGGTTCTTTTTATCTTTTGAAACGTCACATAAAAAAATTTATAGTGAAAATTCCATGATGACCTATTTGGAGTAGCAAAACCCTAGAATCCAAAGCTCTGATACAAAATGTTATGAAACCAACTCACAAAAAGATAGAAAAGATAGTTGAACGCTTTAGAATTCAACCTCTTCTAGGGGGAAACCTCCTTTACATTACACAAATGAACAATTCTTGGATGATTCAAATGACAAAACCTCCTTTCTATATATAGGAGTCTAAGGAGTCACAATATAACCTAGTCGACCTAACAATAATAATATAAAGTGACAAAAATAATAATAGAGGGATTCTATGGGGCACAGTAATAACAATATGGGGAAAATAGGGGCACAACAATATTAATAAGGGATACAACTACAATAGTAATGGAGTAATCACTAGTATTATAGGGACCTAACAGTTATCCATTAAAGTCCCTATGAATACATCAATCCTATGCTCCTTTAGAATATCATTTACCCTTATATTCAATTTTTGGAAGTCCTCAATGTGCTCCACCATTGAACCCTTTTGTTTGAGATTTATCAATTGGCTAGATAAGGTGTTTCTCTTTGTATCCTCATAATGTGTTATCACTTTCTGCGCAAAAATTTACCAAGTGACAAGTGATTTACTAGAACAAAGCCATCGATACCATGCAAACTGATTGGGTTCTAAATATAAAGTTGCTATTGAATTTCCACAGCCTTGTGTCTAGGTTAGAGTCTTAAAATCACTAATGATACCAAACCAAGAATCTCAAACATAAAATAATTTTCATAATGGAAATATAAGGAAGTAAATCACACATGCACAAAACCTAGACAACTTTTTAATTTTTCAACCCAGCTTTGTTATATTAACATATAATACAATAATCTAGGTCTCTAGTACTAGGGATAATGCCCTACATACATCCACCAGTAAAAGATACAAAATTGGGACATGGTGTTAGTCCATTGACATCCAATCTATCCTCAATAATATACTCTAAAAATTGGGCTGTTACATGATCTTTCAGCTCCTCTCAGTCATATTTTGTACCTACCTAGTCCTTCAGCTCCCGATCTGTAGCTCTTGCCTCTATCAATGCTCCAAGTCCATCTAGTCACTAAATCACGATTGTCAATCTTCTCTCTAGTTGTTCCTTATTCCATCAAGTCCACAACACATTGAGACTTCTATCGATTTGTTCACTACTCACCTTGTGAATAACTCTCAACTTCCCACTGTTGTTCCTCAACTACCCAAGGACCTCAACCCATTATACTCTTCATGCACTACATTGATGATGAAAAACATAGGGCATGAAGGGTTGCCACCTATCACTAGAAGATGTCCATGTCCCATAACGAACATAGGCTAGGAGGATTTCCCATCATCTATTATAGAAGTCCTTCTCCACACACAATTCTTGGGCTCCAAAATTTCTCCTCTGGTTTGCCAACTATTGAACTCAACAACTGCCTCTCTCACAACTACCTTTGTCCATCAAGGTGTTGCTCACTGGGCTCCAACTTGGACACTGTCACGTTTTCCTTCAGTAGACCATAAGTTCCCAATCACATCCACACTTGGTCTTCTCCCATGCTTCCCTCCAATAGTCCATGAGAGACCATGTCTATGCTGTATCATCCGCACCTAGGTAGAGAAGGCCCACACTTGGGAGAACCTTACACATGGCTTGTCATAGATGTCTCCAATCCACCCTTTTATTGTATAATAGAGATGCTATTGGACAAATATGGGCACATCAATGTGTCCTTGTGTAGGACACCATCAATCCACGAGTCCATCTGTAACACACCTTGCTTCTGTCCTCTTGCACTTCCGATCTATGTGACTGCTGTCACCTTGGCTACTTGGTAGGCCTCCCAACTATCCACATGGGATCCTCCAAACAAATCCTAAGGCCTCCTACAAGCAACCCACAAACTGACCGAGGGAATGGTCAACACTTTGACTTAATGCACAACAATCTTTTGTTGCAAGTCTGTTGCTCAATCCCTATGGAATTTGTCACTAATGTAGGGCGTCTGATCACTATATTTGTCCCTCCACGTTGAATTCCATAGGCTACCCTTAATTGATCCAAATCTATTCCTAAACTAGGATCTAACACCCCTCCAAAACACTGTTGAACTGTTGACACCTAATGTTCATGATTGGGGGAATTTTGTGTAAATAAATAAATTGGGAATGTGAACAATCATCGAGAGATGAATTGAAAAATCACTCCTATTGTATATAACAATGACCTACCTTTGGAATAATAGACGAATCAGTTGTTTGTTCTGTGGAGTTACTGCCTGGCCTGACATGGTATCAGAGCCAGCTCCTTTTTTAACTATTATGCTCCTGTAACTCCTCTGTCCTGGCCTCTTCCTCTGCTTTATTCCCCTCAAACCTAAAATAACCTACCTCTGCCAGCACTGTACATCTGTCCATACTGTCATTTCCTATTTTAGCGCTGAGGCATGATGGTGCCACTGCAGAGATACGCCACCATCAATGAAGATCCAGCTTCCGGTATGCACATGGTTCGAAGTTGAATGGTATGCATATGGTTTTTGAATATTAGTGATGTTGAATGAATGCATTATGTTCAAAGTTGAATGCGTTGTTTATTGAATGAGTTTGTATCAGGAATTGTATATGGTATTGAACTGGCTTTGTATATGCCTGTGCGTTTACACCATTTGGTATATGCCTGTGCATTTGAACTGCGGTTTAATTGAATGGTAATACACCGCTTTTGTATATGGAATTAAAATGCGGTTTTATTGGATGGGCACGAGTTTATACTGAGTAATGCCCAATACCTTCAACCAGTTTCCTAGTGATTTAAGTGGGTTGAGTTGCATCTATTGAAGCTTGTATATCTGAATCTATATGGCTGGTTTTATCTCTATGTGTGACTGATATTTTTGGCTGCTCTCTAAATGAGGCTCCAGGTTCCTCTATTCTCATTAATCGCTGTGTATTTATAAATTAAATTGAAGAGAGAACTGCTTTGAATGCGTTGTTGTTTAGTAGAAGTATGGGTTGGTTGATTGTTTGATAGAGCCGTAATCTAACCGAGCCTCCATACCAAATTGGGTCAAGTAAAAATAATTGTTGAACCTCTCTTCTTCCCCAAGCTGAACACCAACAATTTAATTACTGACTAGTGGCCAAGTTCCAAGAAAATTTTGCTACCACAGTGTTAATGGATCAACGAAAACCGAAATTATTGTTATACACAGGAGTAAAGAAATTCTTCGGTGAGTGAGTTTATTTGAGCTGTCAAAAGGGACAAATTATGCTAGCTAGCCTAAAATTTCACTATGCCTGGAGTTCACAAGTGTAAAGAGAAAATTTCATCAATTGAATTCTTTGTGGGAGTGTATTTGTCCACTTGGTCGAGTTTCTCGCTTTACAAGGAGTCGAATTACCATTTCTTATTGTTGACCGCATTACTTGCTTGTTGGGTACACGCTGAAGTTTGTGGGTTACAAATCCCCGACGAGAGGCCTGTTATATCAGAGTTGGCATATGGTAATAACGCTGTCCCATAACATTTTATTGATTTATATATATGGAATATGAACTAAGTTTATAGTATGGTCCAATTATATGTTGGATATATTATATGAGGATGTTTTTATAAACATTGGAGGGATTTGAAGAAAACATAGTGCATAAAGTATTTGAAATCTTTTTTCCCTTTTGAGTACAATTTCACTGTATATCAACAGAAGTATTTTTTTATAGAATGCATTCAATCATCTCTATGGTAGGAATAGTTCTCACTGGTAAGGAGAACTATCCTGAATGGTCCTAGAATATAAAACACACCCTCATCTTCAATGAGCTGTGGAAAGGAGTGTGTGTCAGAGAAGGAGACAATGACCCTGTACAACCTACCTCAGACAAAGAGCTCGTCATTTGGGAAAACAAGAACAGAAAAGCCTATGCATTAATCGTAGCATCTGTAAATGAAGAGGTGAGTCTTCATATTTCATCATATTCAACTGCCTTTGAAGCCTTACAAAAGCTGAAAGAACTCTATGACTCACATTCTGCACTTGAAGTTGTTCAGCTCATGATTAAAGTCTTCACTCTTGAACTGAAAAATAATGATCCTCTTGCTCTTGCATTTGAAGTAAAGTCTATAATGCATGATAACAAATCCACTAAGGTTGAGCTGGATATCCCTCTTATTTCCTTTCTCAAGGCACTCTATCCTACTTACTCCAATTATCTTGAGTCTTTACAAGCAAATGGAAATCTTAAAGATATAACCTTTGACTCTCTTGTGAAAAATTTTGCTGAAAGAGAGAAAGCCTTTAGAAAGAACACAACCCCTCAATCTTCTAAAGAGACCGTGTGCCTTGCTCATAAAGAAAAGCATCCTGCTCAAGATTCTACAAGAGGAAGAGGTGGACGAAGAGGAAGAGGAAGATATTTCAAAGGCAGGGGGGCAGACATTCTCAAGGAGAAAAGGCAGACTTACACTGCATTCACTGCAAAAGAAATGGATCACATGATGCCTCTACATGCAAGCTACCATGGGACAAAATTGAGCAGAAAAGAAACCAACAAAAAGGTAAAACTGATGCTACAGACAAAGGTAAAGCACCTGAATCCGCTCACTATATTGAGGCACAATGTAACATTAGAGTAAATGAAGATTTGTTTAATGCTTCACTTGCTTCTTTAAAAAATGATTGGTTGCTTGATTCAGGAGCAACCTATCACATGACTCATAGAAAAGATTTTTTTGAAGATTTCACTGATAATGTTGATGGAGCAGTATACTTTGCAGATCAGTCAAAAATCAAGCCATCAGGGCTTGGCACAATCAAGCTTAAACTGCCTGGTCTTCCAGACTTTCTTCTGGATCATGTTCTATATCTCCCACAGCTCAAGAGAAACTTGATGTCCTTGGTCCACATCTGCCAGCAAGGTCACTCCATTCATATGTTTGATGGCAAGCTTGAGGTAAGAAAAGCTTCTGACCACTCACTTGTCATGAGGGGAATAGAAGAAGAAAGGCTTCTCAAACTGCAAGGAACCTCTGCTCATGCACAACATTTCTCATATATTTCTCATCATGAAGAAGGCACACTTCCATCAAGTTTATTATGGCATGCTAGATTTGGACATTTAAACTATGACAATCTCCGCTTATTGAAGAAAAATGGTGTTGCTGGTTTGCCTACAATTCTTAGGGAACATAAGTAATGTGATGCTTTCATTCTAGGAAAGCATAGAAAATAGCCTTTTCATGATTCACATTCAAGAGCACATAGGAAGCTTGAACTCATTCATTCAGATTTATGTGGTCCAATGTTTGTTCCTTCTACAAATGGAAATAAATATATCATGACATTTATTGATGATTACACCAGAATGTGTTGGGTTTATTTATTGAAGAACAAATCTGATGCCTTTCAAACATTCAAGAATTTTCATAAATGGATTGAAAATGATGCACAATCTCATATTGGGTCTATTCAAACTAATAATGGAAAAGAATATACATCAAATGAATTTGAAAACTATCTTCGCCAACATGGGATCAAACATCAAACAATTGTGCCTTATAATCCCCAACAGAATGGTGTAGCTGAAAGAATGAATAGAACAATCTTGAATATGGTACGATCCATGATTTTCTTCAAAAATGTAAAGATAATGTTTTGGGCTGATGATATTCTATGTGCTGCATATATAAAGAATAGATGTCCATCTAATTCTATAAGAAACAAGACTCCTTATGAATTATGGTATGGACATGTTCCTTCGGTAAAACATGTCAGGATCTTTGGTTCCACCTGCTATGCTTTGATACCAAAGGTACATAGAAACAAACTTGGTGCTAGAAGTCGTAAGTGTATCTTCCTAGGGTATTCAAACACCTCCAAAGCATACCGCCTCTATGATGAAGTAAATAAAAAATTTGTTGTATCCAGAGATATAATTTTTCTTGAATCATCCAAATCTGACAATGTTGTTGAGAGGCAACTTGATCGCTTGGATAGATTCGCAAAAATGAAATAATTTCAAGAATTTGATAATCAGATTCCACATCTTGAAGGGGGGATTCCTATACTAGATCGACATGTGGAATCTTCTTCTGAAGAACACTCTCCCCCGACTGAAACTCCAACAACAGATGATGCTTTAATTGATGTAACTGATAGAATTGGGAGACTCAATCTTGATTCAGTCCCAACTCGATCAACAAAGCAGCCTGGACCATCTCAAAAAGGTCCCCCAAAGTGGCTGACAAAGACACTTGAAAGTGTTCATCCTGATGAAATTGGAAAAATAGGAACCAGAAATTCAAACCAACAAAATGGAGGTGATGTAGATGACTCTAATTCACCTGCTGATATGGATGTTTCTTATCATTGTGAATTGAACTTGTCTACAGATTTTGAACCAACTTCCTTTAAAGAAGCTACTTCTCATGATTAATGGAAAGAAGTAATGCAAAAGGAGTATGATTCCCTCATAAAGAACGACACTTGGAAGCTGGTTGATCCTCCATTTGGAACCAAACCAATTGGCTGCAAGTGGGTCTACAAGAAAAAGTACAAAGTTGATGGCTCACTTGACAAGCACAAATCTAGGCTTGTGGAAAAAGGTTTTGCACAGAAGGAAGGGGTCGATTATGAGGAAAATTTTTCCCCCACAACAAAATGGGCCACCATCCAGACACTCTTTGCACTAGCAGCTCAGAACGGTTGGAAAGTCCATCAAATGGATGTAAAAACTGCATTCTTGAATGGAGATCTAAAAGAGAATGTTTTTTTGTCCTAGCCTGAAGGATTTGCTGTGAAAGGACATGAACATAAAGTATGAAAACTTGTGAAGTCCTTATATGGCCTCAAACAAGCATGGCGAGCCTGGTATGAAAAACTAACTGAGCATCTTTTGAAACTCAACTTCAATCATTTTGATCTTGATGATGCAACTTTATTTGTCAAGAAAGTTGGAAAAACAGTTGTATATCTTGTGGTATATGTAGATGATCTTTTAATGACAGGGAAAAATGAAAGCTACATTGCATCAATAAAGAAGGAATTGGGGAAAAGTTTTGAAATGACTGATTTGGGCTATGTTCATTACTATCTTGGCATTGAAGTAACCCAACATCCAAAGTCCATATTTCTTTCTCAAAAAAAATACATTGGAGATTTGTTGAACAGGTTTGGCATGACAGAGTGCAATCCTCTTACTACTCCAATGGAACAAAACTTAAAGCTCACATCTATTGAAGGAAAGGAATTTGAGGTTGCAACAAAGTATAGACAACTTGTACGAAGTCTCATCTAACTCACTACTACCAGACTAGACATTTAATTTGTTGTTGGAATCCTCTCAAGGTTTATGCAAAAGCCTTGTGAGGGACATTGGTCTACTGCAAAAAAGGTTCTAAGGTACTTGAAGGGAACTCAAGACCTTGGAATCAAGTATACACAGGTGGACGACTTTAGCTTGATTGGATAATCTGATTCAAACTTCGATGGAGACAAAGAAACTGTGGTATCTACTTCAGGATATGCTATGAGTCTTGGATTAGGAGTTGTCTCCTGGAGATCACGCAAACAATCAGTTCAAGAAGATTCCACAACAGAAGCAGAATACGTGGCAGCAGTTGAAGCAATGAAAGAAATTGTGTGGCTTAGGAAAATTCTTGAAGATTTGCAGGTAAAACAAGTACAATCAACTCCACTCATGATTGACAACACCTCTGCAATAAAGATGGCCAAGAACCCAAAGTTCCATGATCGAACAAAGCATATCAATACTAAATATCATCTAATTCGACATCATGTTGAGGCCAAAACAATCCATCTTCGTCATTGTTCCACAAATGAGCAAATTGCAGACATCTTCACCAAAGCACTGGAAGGGAAAATCTTGAACGATTCAGAATGATGCTTGGACTCACCAACATCCCTTCAGATTAAGGGGGGAATGTTGACACCTAATCTTCATGATTAGGGGAATTTTGTGTAAATAAATAAATTGGGAATGTGAACAGTCATCGGGATATGAACTGAACAATCACTCCTATTGTATATAACAATGACCTACCTATGGAATAACAGACGAATCAGTTGTTTGTTTTGTGGAGTTACCGCCTAGCCTAACATGAACTGATATTTTCTTTTGTGTCTATGACAGCCCTAGTTAGGGCACATGATACAAAGCTAAAGACTTATGACAGTCTAAAAACTAACCCTCAAAGGGCTGCAACATTCCTCAGGAAGCCTCCTCCTTGTCCAAACTACGTTCTTGAGGGGCTAGTCCACCTTGAGAACCCTCTACATAACTCTTGATGTGTGCTAAGGCCTTCGACCTAGCACTACAAAACTAAATCATGAGAAAATTCCTACACATGCCCAAAAACACCTATTTCTTCAGCATTTTGTCCCTTTAGCACTTCGGCCTTCTAGCTCTTCGGCCTTCATTTCCCAGAAACTCGTCCCTTGAATATCAACTCAGACTTGTCTTTATATCCCTCAAAAAACCCTAAGAAAATCTGCAAATCAGCCCTGCAAACAATTCTCTTCTATGCTGTTTCTTGGCCTCCAAATAGACTTGTCTCTATCCTATCTTAACCCTCTCTTGTTGAGGCTAGGGCATCCTAATTTTAGAGATCTTCCTTGGAGGAAACTTACACCAATGGATGATATAAAGCACTCCAATACACCTTGTATTTATACACATACAAGGGAACAAAGAATTGATGAAGAGGCCCTTCTATTGGATTGTGTTTACACCAAGCCAAAATGACTTGGTAACCAATAATTAATTAGCCAACTTCAAGTGCCATGGTTATATGGTTAGATATTATGGAAGACTTTCACTTTGCGCTTAGGGGCTAAACAGGGGCTTTGCCTGGTTTCCGGGGTTTAAATAGGAATGAAGAAGTTTTACAGGAGAAAAAAAAAATTACGGGGTAAAAGGAATTAAGCAGGGGAATAGGGAAAGGTGCTAAATGAATATTTTTATAGAAGAAATAGAGACAATGGAGGTTAAGAGGGTGTGAAGAAACCGAAGGAGAAGGAGGAGAACGACTGCTGCAAGCACCCTTTAAGCATACTGCAACATGGCAAAGCTATCTTTGACCCTCAACTGTTCAAATTTGTAGCAGAGCTAATAGGAACATGCATGAAGCTATTGCGTGCAGTAAGGCTGTAAAAGGATAGTAGGAACTCATTAACAAATATGTTGGGACTGCACCAGGAGAATCGCGCATAGTCCGGAAGATTGAAAAACACAAGACTAGGACAGGGAGAGAAATGAGGCTAACCACACAGATTGGAAAATATGATATGGACCAAGTAATTCTGGATTTAGGATTGGATGTGAATGTTCTGCTGAAGTAAATATGGGAGCGCATGGGGAGGCCTATGCTGCAATGGTCCCCTATCCAGCTGCGAATGGTGAAATAGCAAAGGATAATACCTATGGGGAGATTGTAGGGAATCACCGTGTATATTAAAGGAGCGAGCGCGTTAGCAGACTTGGAAGTGATATAGATTGTTAATGACAACAATCCCTACCGTGCTCTTTTAGAAATTGATTGGGCCACTGACATGAACAGGTTGATTAATGTAAAGAAGCGCAAGATGATTTTTGAGAAGAAGACTCTACACATAGTTATACCCTTGGACCCTGCGGAAGGATCACACTACACAGAGCTGGTGTGCGACTATGAAAGTGACGATGATTTGGACTGCATCTACAAAATAACTGTGTGAGAGTAAGATTGGGTAAATCCCACCATGGATGGATGAATATCATGGGAGCGCAAAAGCTCCTGCATTTTAGATTCAGATGAGGAGATAGAACGATGGCAGAACTGGTTACACAAGGTAACCACACTGAACTGTAATATGATGAGAAGATTTCTACGCTGTGTATCGACATAAGTGAGGGATCTGCCTACTTATGATGGGGAGGTAGATACTTTCCTAGATATGTTTGAAAGGGAGGTTCCAGAAAAGCAACATTTCTAGGCCTTGAATTAGGTACTGCGTGCTATGCCCACAAGGCGGTGGGGTACACACAAAGCGACCTTTGAGGACTGGCACGAATGCAGGTGAATGATGTGCACGTGGTTTGGGAAGCCTAAGATGTGACTAGCAGACAATTATGATGGATAGGATGATCCACGCAGACACCTAGCCAAATGGATGAAGGTCTGTGGAGAAAATCCACAACCTGAGTGTGTGCACCTGTTCTGTCATACCCTAGATGTTATACCCATGAATTGGTATATAGAGACGGAGCTCCACCATGGGACAAGTGAATGGGATATCCTGCGCAAAGGGTTCATGGTGACCTTCAATTTTGAGGATAGATGGTGGGTCAGCGTTGATGAAGCACTAAAAGAGGATAACACAACTATCTTTAGAATACCACGGGAGACGGTAGAACCAATTCAGCCTGAATGGGCTACTCAGCTGAGCTGCACGCTGGAATGTTATAATGTCATTGTTGAAGAAGAAGATTAAGATCCATGGAAAAAAACATTCCAGAAATAGAAGGCCATCATGAGGTTCAAGGACCACAGATTGAGAACCCTGACATCACCGCACCAATAAAGACGAAGTGGGTGAACATTTGTATGGAGGCCAAACCTAAGTTTGCAACACTCGACAACTATTGGGATGACGCGATGGTGGATAAGGTCATTGAGTTACTTGAAGAGTAACAGGACTTATTTGTAGGTTTTAACCCCGTATAGAAATTACCTGCATATGAATTCTAAAACACAGAAAATAAAAAATGTGAGATGATAACACATAAAACACATATACACAGAGATTTTCCCCTGGATCCCAAAATCATGACTACGAGCTTGACTTTTCATTATGTTCCTTTCAATGTTACAATACATATTTATACATGACAAAGCATCCAATACGATGGACCGAAAACCATCGTGTCCATAAAACATGTGCGAAAATCATGCACAAAACCACAGGTGGGTCTGCCCAACCTAACATAAGGTCAAAAACCAAAATTTTCTTGGGCGCTGCCCCAGACCCCAAAAAGTGGGGTTACGGGTGCCCTTGAAACCCCCTATCAACTATGTGGAAATAATATAACACAACCCAACATTCTCCCACTTGTTTTTTTCTTTCTACAGGGGGCCACAAGAGAGCTTAGTCATTTTCCCAGCCCTGAAATGCCCATTGTCTCTTTACACCAAGAGAAATTCTCAGAGCTCGTCGATTTTGTCAATGCATCTATAGCATTCTTCAAATTGTCCACCTTTACCAGTAACACCTTTTTGTCTTTTATCATATCCCTCACAAAGTGATACTCAACATCAATGTGCTTTGTCTTTGAATGATATGTGTTACAGGGAAAAGTGTCTATATAGAACTGCTCTATCCCACTAAGGTGTGACAGCTGCCTTAGAAACAAACATAGAAAAGATACTTTCGTTTTTCCTTTATGAATTATAGATAGAGAGGAACAGAAAGACCAACCTCTATCTTGCACTAATCTCCTAATTTGATTCCTCTCTTCTTTGATAGTCTTTAGCTATCTGCTCCCTTGCACGCCCAGCTTCACAAAGTACCTATAAGATCACAGTAGCATAGCACTATACAAAGACATGGATCTATAATCATAAACAATCTAGGATCAAATGTAAATTGACCATACAAATGTAGCAAACATCAATGACACAAGAGCATGGAGGAAAACATGAATAGCTTTTATTGATAAACAAGAAAGAGCCAAGAGGAGTTACAACTAGTTGTTCTGACCCAGCTTCAACCTCTTAGCAAGGAAGCCCCTCTTCACCTCAAACAAAGCTTAGATCACCCAACAATCTGATGTTTGTCTCAAGAAACCAACAACAATTCCTTACAATATGCAAAATTCTAGCCTCTGGATCTCTGGGATGAGGGATCCATATATAGATATCTGTAATGGAGATGAGTCAGCTTATGATTTGATTACTGTCTTCCCTCTGATAGTTCTTGCTTCCACTTGGAGATTGATGATCTCTTACTCATCCTTGGTCGAATTCATAGAGGCAAGTGTCACAGGAGAATATTCTGGAAGCTTCCATTGCCTCTCCACCTCGCGGAATGACACTGTCATTTGTCATTTCTCCCCCATCGCACCCCATAGAAGGGATTTTTGAAATGCAACGCACCCAAACAGTGTATTTAGGTGAGATGCAACGCACTTGGCCAGTGGAGCAGCTGAAATGATCCTGTTTTGACCAATTTTGAGCAGTTTTTCATGGAGAACTTCTGGGAGAAGTTGTAATCTGTTGATCTTGGCTTAGAACAACACTTTTAGGGACTTAGGAGCCCTTGGTTTATGGACATTTCATGCTTGGGGTTGAAGTGCCCAAAAATGTCTATAACAGTTGCCCCCTAAAGCATGAGGTCGTTAATATTTTGATGTCGGGTGAAATGCTTTATTATGAGGATCTAAAGTTCTTTCAAGCTGGGAGGAGACCTATAATAAGATACAATACAATACATTATCTTCATAATATTTTCATGATCTAGCTGAGGCGGGCATTCCCATGCTCAGCTCTATAAATTCATTTTCATGTACATAGGACAGATAATCGTCTGAGTGTAGACTGATGATTCTGATAGAGCCATCATCCTTTTGATTAGATGATTATCTGTGCAGCAATGATGTACATTTGATGTCTTTATTTCCCTGAATATATATCACAACCCGGATGGATGAAACTAGATCCGGGGTCTTCAATCTCGTTCGATCTTCACTCGAAGTACAAGTCGATCGATGTGAAATCTGTTCTGGAGTCGAACATGGAAAGACATCGCCTGATTACCAGCCAATGATGTAAGCCATTAACAGGCGCGAGAGGAATCACTGATAATGATAATGACCCTCAAGGTACTGCAGTACAATTCACGTGGTGTGAATAAAGGACTTGGTGTCGAACACCACGCAAAATCTTTCGGTCGAAGGCCATTGATGTAAACCTGTCGCCGAAAGTGAGAAACTTGCCATTGAGGCATGCAAGCTTCAAAGTACTGAATGGGGTGTTCCTAGATCAACTTCTTGGATAATGAGCTGATGTCGACAAGAAGTGATCCGTCACAGGAGGGCCTTAATGAATCCCACATCAATGACACGGAATGGAGCAAATGATTTTAATGGAGGTGAAAACGATCTGGTGATATAAGGTTCAGGGTGGCGTCATGAAAGAATGGAGTATAAATGTATGGTAGTGGGTGAGACACGGGTGAATTCTCTGAATGACTTCTCTTGAACATATCGGCGACACTGATGTGATGGATTGGTAGCATTAACCCCAAATTTGGATGGTATGATGGGACCATGGTGATGTGACCGGTGAATGAAACAATTCAACCCGACTCAGACGCGGAGTGGAAGTGTCATGTTCAAGAGAGACTTGCTACCAACAAAGTTTCTTCAAGTTTTCTTCCCAATTTTCCCCAGTCATTGCTGACTAGTACCTCTTTATTTTTGTCAAGCTTGAGGAGGATAACATATGCTTGTTCTATAATTTTCCCTTCGGGCAAACCCATCGCTATGTTTTAACGAGCCTAGCGATAGTGAAACTTGTTCTCGTCTATAGACAAGTTTGTCGCTATTAAACTTTTAACGAGTTTAACGATAAAGATAACTCGGTCCTTTTCAATTTTAGAGAGTCTGAAAAGGAACTCCAAAATTCTTTTTTTGTCATCTAATCCTTTAAGTTCGAAAAAGTATAAAACAATACAGAAGGGATGAATTTTCGATACTTTTAACGAGCCGAAACAAACAAGCGCTCGATCTTTTTGTGTAATAATCTCTCAGGTCCAAAAAGATTAAAATTTAGAGGAGAGATAGCACTTCCGGTCACTTTAACAAGCTGGAGAGGCCAATGGCTCGGCAATATTTTCATATTTTACGAGTCAGTTGAAAAGAGCTTAAAGGAGACTCATCTTTTGAGGAATGAGTGATAAAATGGATAGCAACTGATTCAAGGTAATGTTTGGAATTTTCCAATCACGAAAGTGTTACAAGGATGGCTAGTGAAATCACTCTTCACAGTTGTTCCTCATAATGGGTAAACAATAAAATGGAGGTGAATGACCGGCCAGTGCAAAAGTGGAGGTGATGGTGCAAACACGACCAAGGCTTTAATGGCTGAAGTACTACATTCACGATGGTTATTTACCGGTGAATAGTTCATTTTTTAATGAGCTTAAACGCGGGGGGAAACATTTTCTCATGTCTTATGTTTATTTTTTAACGGGCTTGAACTATGTGCTAAAACTGCTCGATTGAATGGTATCTTTTTGAATTTACCATAAATAGCTTTGTTCTTTCAAAGATTGTACTGTATTTTCAAATGCTTCATCAAACTAGTCAGAAATGAACAATATATGCTTGAAAAACGAGTTAGAACACTAATATTTTACTTTGAACTATGTAAAAAGTAATGAAAAAGTGTTTTTACCTCTCATTTTACCATTTCATTTGAACTTTGGTTTGCTGGAGCTTTGGAGGTGCTTTTCCCCCTTTGATTTTCATCAGTTGATTTCACGAGATTCTGTGGACGATTCTCGACGCCGTCTGGACCATGTAGGAGCTAAACTTGAGCTCTTTCATTTCATGTTTTCCATTTTACATTCTGAGCTTGATTCTTGGTTTTTCTGAGCCTCTGGGGTTTGAAAAACTTGTTCTGCCTTTAGCGCACCCTCTGTGTATCGAAAGGTGCATTGGATGTTGGCCTGTCTAATGGCCATCGGACATGCAATGCGCCCAGAGCACTACTGTAGGTGTGATGGGCACAGAGAAGGAATTTTATGCACAGTTTTTGATGGAAATTTTGCCTGTTTCTTACCAAAATCAGAATCTAACTCTTCTCTTGTTTGTTTTTCAGATATCTTTGGAGTAAGATTACCATTACATGGTAAGAACATGAGCATGAAGAAGAGGACATGCTTTCCCTACATGATTCGGTTACAGTAAACGCACTGCGGAACTGTGGCTTGCTGAAGTTTTTCCGCATTTCTAGCATGAGACAACAGATCAACTTACCGCAGTATTTGCTCGAAGCTTGGGATCCTACCAACCAGGTGTTCCAGATCAGGGGCAAATCTATCCCCTTGACTATAGTAGACATCTATTTCTTGACTGGCTTGTCGAGGTGGGGTGCCCCCATCTCTTTATCAGGTTCGGCCCAAGGAGGTGAATCTGTGAGAGATTATGTTCGCCGGTATTGCAGAGAGAGATCTCAGCTGAGTAAAGACGACAAGATCATCATCCGTGATGTCACTGACAGGTCCCTCAGGACTATTCTGTTTACCTTTGGTTGGATGGCTGGTGGTGTGGCTCTTCATGTAGCCAACCAATCTTATATGTAGTATGCCTTGGAATGCCTCCAACTGAAGGTGTTCAACTTGTGCGACGCAGTACTTCTTGTGATGAAAGAACAGTTGTCCAAGGTAAAGAGTGGGAGGTTGAAGAACTTTGGGTATGGTTCTATTTTGACCGCCTTTGCCTTGGAAAAGATACCACTGATGCAGCCGCAGTATATTGCACTCGATTTACCTTCACCTACTGAACCACGTATGCAGAGATGGGTTGACCATATGTATAGGCACGCTGGTCAGTCTCAGATTTCATTTTCTGATACCTTCTTTAGGTGGTTCGATCATCAGGAGATGGTTTATTCCGAGTATCCATATGCTGGCATGGACTTCTGGGGTGATCCAGATTTAGTACTGTCGGATGGTGAACAGTGGGGCGCCATTGGTAAATTCTTTGACCATATTCTTGTTTATTGTTTTTCATTTATAATGTCCTTGTGCTTTATTCTATCAAGACTTTAATCAAACTCATGTGTACATGCATATGTCGGTCATGTTGGGCCAGTAGCATGCCTGAGAGTGCCAGATGCCGCCCCAGCAGGAGAGGCTGTTGGAAGGGCTATCCTTCGCGACCTTGATGTGGCTGAGACTCTCACAACATTACAGGAGCAGGTTGAGGGCCTCACTCTTGGTATTCTAGATGTGAGGACTGACGAGCTACCTTTGAGGTTACAGCGGCATATTACTGGTGTGCCAAGATGATGGACTCGTCTCTTACGCATGATCGCACAGGCTGTGACTTGTTATCATGAGCATCATTAGACTAGGGTGCCCCCTATCATTTTGAGTATTTTGGTCATTTGACCAATTTTGTCTTGGTTACAGAACATTATGTGTAAACCATAAACAGTTATATATATTTTTGATTTTTGGAGTTTTATTTTGGTTAAGTTACATGATCTAAATGCAAACATTGATGGTATGTTTCTTTTTATAAATGTTGCAAATGTCTATCTAACACATAATTTGCCAATGAGTCAGTTATGTGTTTAAGTTTCTAGAAATATGTTGATATTGAATAAAATCAAATTGTCTTTCCAAAATCTTAACCCTTAGGAACATGTGATAAATAGCTGGATTTCGGACAGAATAGATACCAGTGAGTTGTAGTATTACGAGTTGTGAGTCTAGCCTAACAATCAGTCGGCGTATACCATGTGTGATGGCATCAGAGAGAAGTTATATCAACGCGCTATATTCAACGATGTTATTTGTTGATCGACCAATACATACCCCTCTGAAACTTACTAACTCGCCGCTTGGATCAAAAATGGCCCAGGCTGCGGAAGATAGGTTCCACGAACTACGACTCGCTCCATCGGCATATCCAACACATGACTCCAATAGGTTTGACGTCTGCAAAAAATGTAAAAAGTGGATTACTTGACCAAAATAAACACTTTAGCGAAAACAAAAACATAACAAAAGCATACAGGTTACCATTACACATAGTAACGCTTGAGGTACAACCCGTTATGAGGTTGCGCCAGTGGAATTCCGTCATAATCCATTAACTCGTAGGCTCCTTTTGCTAACACCCGCTTAACAATATAGGGGCCCATCCATAAAGACTTAACTTTACCTGCTCCCAATTTATCGGATTCTTGGTCATAAAGCAAGACTAAGTCACCTTCTGAGAAGACACGGGGTTTGACATTTTTGTCGAACTATGCTTTGACTCATTTCTTATGGGCTTCATTAGCCAAAGCGGCATCACGACGAGTTTCATCCAATTGGATTAGTTCCATGAAACGAGCTTCTTCTTCTGAAGTTCCGGGGAGGAGATCAATTGCGAGTTTGAGGGATGAGATTTCTCACTGGATTGGTAAGACTGCTTCCAGGCTGTATACCAGTTGGAAAGGTGTAAACCCGGTTGCATTCCTTACCGATGTTTGGTAAGCCCACAAAGCTGAGTACAGGATTAGGTGTCATCTTCTTTTGTGAACTCCAATCATCCTTTGCAGCATGCGTTTCAGGACCTTGTTGATTGCTTCAACTTGTCCGTTGGCTTGCGGGTAATATGGAGTAGAGCTATCGTGAGACAACCCTAGTTTGGCAGCTAATTCAACCATCATGTGATTGCAAAAATGCAATCCATGATCTGTGACTATATCTTGTGGTACGCCGAATCTGGCGACTACATGATTGAAAAAGAAGAGGGCAGCTATTTCACCAGTATTATCTAATGTAGGCATTGCCTCGGCCCATTTGGTAAAATAGTCAACTGCAAATATGATATACCCATGCCCCCCGGTCGAGGTGGGGTTACATGTCATGAAATAAATGTCCCATTTGGCGAATGGCTCAATAACAACTATTGGCTGCAGAGGTGCGGGTGCTCTTTTGGTTTTGCTATCGAAAATTTGACAAGCATGGCAACTTCTGACTGCGGTTATGCAATCTTTGAACATTGTTGGCCAGAAGTATCTTGCTCGTAAGATTTTTTGCGTTGTAGCATAACCGGATTGATGCCCCCCCACACGCGCCTGAATGGCAATCATTCAGGACTTTTTCGGCCTCCTCATGGGTGAGGCACCTTCTCAGAACTGTATCGATACCGCGACGGTAAAGTGTATCACCAACGATCATGTAGTCTTTTGCTTGGTATCGAATACGTTTTTGTTCAGAGCGAGAGGTATTTGGTCTATATTTTTGGGTTTGGAGATAAATGATTATATCCCCATACCACTGATTGCTTGAAGATATCAGAAACAAACTTTCAACCACGATTGTTTCATCGTTGGACGGCGATGGGAGATCGCATAATAATTCTGCGAAAACCAGAGCTTTCTTTGACTTGGATTTTACAAATTCCAGATCAAACTCTTGTAGGATTGCTATCCATTTTGAATATTTGCCCCCCAGAAACTGTCGGGACAATATATAAGTCATGGGGTTGCAATCTGACAGAATGGTAGTTTTTCGAAAGAGGACATAGTGTCGAAATTTCTGTATCGCTTGAACAGCTGCGAGCGCTAGCTTTTCAACATAAGAATATTTTCTTTCTGTATCATTTAAGTTTTTACTTAAATAATATATAGGATGTTCAATTCTGTTGACTTCTTGAACTAAAACCATTGCGATGGTCATATCCGCTGCAGCCAGATACAGGTTAAAATCTTTTTGATAATCAGGAGCATACATTATTGATGCTTTCATTAGGGATTCTTTTAAAGCATCAAAGGAAGCTTGCGCAACCTGATCCCAGGCAAAGGGTACTCCCTTTTTCAAAAGACGCGTATAACCTTTAGCAAGTTTGGCGTAATTTGGAATGAACCTCCTCAGAAAGTTTGCTTTCCCTTGGAGTTTCTGAATCTGAAGGAAATTCGAAGGTGGAGGCAAATTTATGATTGCCTGGACCTTACATGGGTCGAGATGAATCTCGTCCTTTGAGACTACAAAGCCAAGCAAATGACCAGAACTGACGCAAAATACACATTTGTGTGGATTGTGTTGTATCTTGTAGTGTCGGAAACGTAGAAATATCACTCTTAAATGCTGCGGGTGATCAGTCTGCTTTCGCGAATGAGCCGGAAGGTCATCGAGGTATGGTTGAACGATGTTTTTGATGTCATGGAAGGCATAATTCATTTCCCTCTGAAACGTCGCCCCTATGTTCTTTAAACCAAAGGGTAATTTTCGATATGTGAATGTGCCCCATGGACAAATAAATGCAGTCTTTGACTGGTCCTGTGGGTGGATATTTATTTGATTATACCCAAAAAATCCATCCATGAATGAAAAGATTTCACATCCGGTGCATTCATCAATTATCTGGTCGATGAAGGGTGTAGGGTAGTTGTCTTTTGGACAAGCTTGATTTACATCCCTATAATCGATGCACACTCTAATTGTTCCTTGTTTTTTCATAACAGGGACAATATTCGATACCCAATTGGTTAGAGGAACCGGGTAAATGAAACCAGCATGGAGAAGTTTCTCAACTTCTGCCTTAATGGCAACGGCTTTCTTGGGGTGCACCTGCCGTAGCCATTGTCGTACTGGTTTGACATCTGGATACATCTTAATTTCGTGTTCAACGATACTCGAGTCAATGCCTGGAATTTCACTATATGACCAAGCAAAGACATCTCTGAATTCGCGAAAAAGAGCGTCACATATTTCCAGTTCTGAAGGAGAACAACATTTGCCAACATAAATATTCTCTACAACATCTGTTTTGGTTGAGATATTTATGGCGATAGTCTCTTCAATGTTGGACAAGTTTGGCTCGGAATCCACCGTGTTTACAGTATTTGATAGAAAATCAAAAATTGAAGGATGATAAAGGTCATTGGGGGTATCTTCTCCACAATCCGGAAGAAGGGAATGATGGTGGGAATCATTCCATGGTGCTTCTTCAATTACCATTGATTGAACAGTTCCTTCGTCGGTGACATGCACTCGCGACCAAGGATTTAAAGAGGTACCATGTTCTTTAGACCTATCTATCCAAACACTTGATGAGCGTTGATTTGGGTTTGCCATCCAGGCTAGGAACATTGATTGCTACAATATTTTTGTTGGGCTTGGGGGCAAAACCATTGCATGATCCATGTCAATATCATTTTATGAGATCTTTTTAGAAGATATCATATTGCAGGTTCCTACCGACGCTACTTCCACCAGATTGATTGGAGGTGGAAGGGCGAAAGTTCCCATTAATATAGGGTCTTTTAGTAGGCCTATTCCGATATTTTGAAGCGAATGGGGGCTTCCATGGATCATAGGAATGCTTCCTGTAACTTGAGAACCATTGGGGAGGAAGTTTTGTTGATCAACGATTGTAATCCCTCCTTGAAAGGGAAATGCAATCTTCCTAAAATAGGTTGACACAACAGCAGCCATAGCACATATCCATGGTCTTCCTAGTAGGATGTTGTAATCAAGATTTCCGTCGATTACTTCAACATCTATTTCTACTGTTTTCCCTCCTAGTTCAACTTTCAAGTTACTTAGAATACCATATGGGGTATATGTCCTTCCGTCGAATGCTTTTAATGTTGTCGAAGATCGCGACAAGGTTGGAGATCCTAAAGTTTTCCAGCAAGTCATCGACATAATGCATGCAGATGTCCCCTCATCAATAATTGTTCGATGAACAGTTTTGTTGAGGGTTTTCACTTGAACAAGGAAAGCTAGTTGAGCTGGTAATTGAGGATCTTATCCTTTATGATCGAAGGATACAAGATTGGAATCCTTTGGGTCTATCCCACCAATGGCTAATAATAAAGCCTGCTTTTGGGATGGGCAATTTTGTAGTACTTCAAGAGTCGACATAGCGGATGGCGATTGGGCCAAATCTTCCACTATATTATAATGATGTGCCACATTAGCACGGGTATTAAACGTCGATTTGTGTATTACTCCCTTCAGCGGTTTTATTGTCAATTCAGGAATGATGGGCGGTGCAACTTCTGTCGAAGTAGTTGTCGAACTACTAGGTTGATCTTTATCCTTGTTGTTCGACAGCTGTGGATTCCCATAATCTTTGTTCCTTGTCGATATCAAAGCATCATTTTGCTATTTTGAAAACAACAACATTAGCACTTGAGACGGGGAAGCATTTCCACTTTCAACCAGATTTGTTCCTGGATTTGGAAACGGATCAGTTAACACTGCGGAGGTTTTTGAATTCTTGAAGAATTTTTTAAGCTCCGCTCTATGTGGACAATTTGTGGTCCAATGATCCTCATCGCATATAAAGCATGGATTTTTTGGTTTCCTATCTCCAGGAGGGTTTGCAGAAGATTTTTTAGGTGATGATTCTTCCTGTTTCTTCTTCTTCCCTTTGCCTTTCTTCTTGCCCCCTGGTTGTTTGGTTTATTTGCCTTTATCTGTCGATACGACATTTACTTTCGAGGCAAGAAGTTCATATTTTGCATTTTGACCTGAAATATTACGGGTCTTTTTGGATGTAACCTTTGTCGATTTCGTGTCTGTTGTGCCAATAATGCCATCGCCGGCATGAGAGTCATTGTTTGGTTTAGGAGGAGGAGGAACTGAGAATTCCGGTCTAGGGGCGTCAGGTATCTTATCGTAGAGCGTGCCGAACTGAGTGTAAATCAAGTCCAAATATCACGCATGAGAGATAACTTGCTCTTCTGTTACGACTCCTCCCTTTGCCACATCTTTTGTGATGGAAGGTAGCAATGACTTGATAAACCATTCAACTAAGAGTTGATTGGGAACATACGTTTTTACCATTCTACGACGACGTCGCCACTCATGTATATGATCAGATATGTGAGTGGCCATCATCTGTTTGAAGTTGGTAAGGAGTTTTGTTCCCATTTCGTACCTGATTGGTAATTGAAAATGGGTTAAAAAGGTTGTGGCTAAGGTACTGAAATTGTCGAATGAAGCTCTAGGCAATTCGATGTACCATTTTTCCGTTGGACCAGTTAACGTCCTCTGAAAAAGGCGAAGCCTTATCAAATCATCATTTAGGGTGTTTGATGAACACCACAGATGAAAGGTCATCACATGATTCGATGGATCTTCACCCGAATTTCCATTAAATTTAGGAATATCTGATGGAAGTTTATGCAGAATCGCTGGCCACCAAGGGGCGTAAGCGATTGGATCGTTTGTTAACCAATTTAAATAAGGTAACTCTAAAGTTTCCACAAAGGGTAACTGCTGATTCAGGTTAGGTGAAGCATACCCAGGATAAGATGGGATTGCCTGAGAAGTTGGTCTTTGCATACCAGCATAATGCATTTGATGCTGGTAACTTTGGTGGGCATGACCATTGTAAAATGGTTGATTTTGACTGTTTTGAATATACGACTACCCACTATTTGCAAAGATTTGTTGCTTAGAACCTTGGTATACTTGTTGGAATTGCGGTTGTTGGTATTGTACTAGCCATGGTTGTGAAGCCATGTGTTGTTGCCCGATACTAACAGTTTGAACAAGATGAGGGGTAATTGTACCCATTTGAACTTGTGTCGTTCCACCAGTCGGTGATTGTGGTCGAGTCGCAGGGTCAAGGGGCTGTTGCATCACAACCTGAGAAACTTGAGGTTGACATACAACAGGGAGTGCTTGAACTTGCGACACCGTCACAATAGCTGGCGGTGTTGGTATATTTGACATAGGTAAGCATTGTTGCATCGAGTATACAACTCTTGGTTGTTGAGGTAGTATCGGTACCCAACCACTAGAGGTAATTCCAACATAACCCGAATTTTGTTGTGAACTCCCATATGGTTGTCCTCCCTGAGGGGATAATGAAAGGGCATACTGCCCCCCATACGGTGGTAATCCAGAACTCAAGGGAATGGTTTGCCCTTGAGGGCCGGACTGCCCAAATTGACCTCCAAATGGATCAATTTGTTGAGACTCAACATAAGATTTTCCGGATATTATTCCGGCTGAACAAGCAGGAACAGACCATACTATCGAAATGGCCCCTGAGTGGGCTCCTTCTAGCGGTTGAGAGCTAGTTGGGACAGATGGTATACCGGCGAACATTGTTGGAGTGATAGCAGGGAGTTCTGTCGTCGCTATGTCAGACGACACAGTCCTAGATGTTGACGGTTGTTCAGACATTTCTAGTCTATCCAAAAGATTACCTAGCGATTCTATAGGAGCTTCCACTGGCGGTAGACTAACTTCTGATGAAGAAGGATATAGAGTGATCCTGACTCCAAATTGCGATGGAGTACTAGTTGGAGGATCTTCCACAATCTCTTCTATGGTAATCAGACCAGGTGGAAGGGGGAGACCGTCAGGTCTGTAGAATATTTCTGGTGCCGAAGAAGGTATGGAATCGACAGCGACAGATGTTTGAGGAGCAAGACTCTTTGAACCGGTTGTAAATGGAACTGGTTCAGTAACACAAGTGTTTACTCTCAGACTAGAATTAGTACTACTGTCCTTCTGTGGCTGCTGAACTTCTTCTATAGAGGCAGGGATTCCAGAAATGTTTGGAGTAACCGGAGTCTCTGATGTTGTTGGAACACTTGTTCTAACTTTAACAGGAGATTTGGAACCGGTTAAATGAGTTCGCTTTGTCCGTACTATCTTCGATTCTGGAGACAAAGACGATTGACTCGTAAGCCTCCGCGAACGACGGGGTTTCAATTGACTTTCTTCCACGATTGCGGATTACTCGATCAACTAAAATAAAGGGGAAGTATGTTTCTGAATTAAATGAATTTTAGTTGCTTTGACACAACTTGTTTTTTCAATTTTTAAGAGTCGAGAAAAAACAAAAGATGACTCTAGTCTCCTTCGATTTTTAATGAGCCTGAAGTGACAAGTGCTCAGATGGACCTTTTTTGTTAAGGAGTGTGAAAAGGAACAAAAGGGACTGCTCTGGAAATCTAGGTAGAGGGATTACCAAACCAATCGCAAAACTGCAGAATACTTTTTACGGTACGGCAGTCAATCTTCCCGAATGCTGTGTTCAGTGCATTGCGATCGATAGGGCGGCAGACACGACTTTCTATGGATAAAAGATTAAGCCTATTGGGGTCTCCCAAAATATACTCGACGGTACGTGGGAGCACAAGTTCGTACTGGCACTTATCGCCTCAAAGTGGAGGAATCACCCAACCATCAGTGAGAAGAACAGTTACCAGGCTTTACGACGCCGGAATATGTCTCTAGCCTAGACTTCTAAATGTTGTGCGTTAAGTTCCAAAGCATTGTTAGATTCATTGAATTTATTTTATAGTTGATCTTGTTTATGAAGTTTGCCTTTTAGGTTCACTGCGAGATGTAGATGTAATTCCTAAAATGCAATCTAAGATGATAAACAAACTTTTTATCTTCTTTGTGCAATGAAAATCCTAGCTACTAAGGAAAGAAAGACAAAATCTTTTCACAAAGAGCAAAGAGCACACTCTAAATGCAATTTCCTAAATCAATCCAATCAGACTGTCTATATGCAAATGCACATGCATGTATTTGTTTTCGACTTTCTTAGTATATGAATGCTAAAAAGAAAGTTGATGCACAAACCTGAATTTCTTTTCAAGCGACAAATATCAACAAGTTTCTTTTCGAAATAAAAAATGGAGATGATCACAACACCTTACGATTTTGAAATGAATACTTGTTCTTGACACTAGAAAATTACAAATTCAGACCAAAAAAAAATAGTAACAGGATAATCGACCATCAACAGCAATCAAACTCTTTCCTACGATCGAAATCGACACTTGCGACAGTTTCAAATCAAAGGACGACAATACGATTATGCTACTTTTGCAAAGGAGAACTGAAAATGACTCAACAAACACACAAAAACATTTACAGTTCTTTTGTACAAAGGAGGCGGAATAACAGCAAGGAAAAGGGGTTTCAAACAGACATATACTGATCACAGGCAGCAAAATTCAGGAATAGAACTAGAAAGAATGAATCACAGAAACCAAAACTGCACAGAACCTAGTCTGATCAGCGCACCTGTAACACAGAGAATTTGAAATGCAGCGCACCTTGTCCACTCGGGAAGTGCGTTGAAGTTCAGATTCTTTAAACAGTACCTGCACTGGGCCAGAAACGAGATTCTGTTTGGGTTCCGGGTCACAGTTTGCAGTTCAGTTCTTAGGTTTTGGCCGAGCAAAAAGAAATCAGTAATGCAACAATAAGGGGTAGATCTAAGGAGGATCTAAGAGCTATCACAAGGGCAATCAGATAGTTTGTGAATCAGTTGTTTAAATCATAAACAGATCCAGTAGATGGATTGAAGTAGCATTTATCTACTTTGCATTTGTTATGGCAAATGCAGTTCGAATGCTACCTGTAAGTTTATGAAACAGACAACAAAGAATGATAAACAAACAAACTAATTCCTCCCCAGTGGAGTCACCATTTTGTTACAGGGAAAAGTGTCTATATAGAACTGCTCTATCCCACTAAGGTGTGACAGCTGCCTTAGAAACAAACAGAGAAAAGCTACTTTCGTTTTTCCTTTATGAATTATAGATAGAGAGGAACAGAAAGACCAACCTCTGTCTTGCGCTAATCTCCTGATTTGATTCCTCTCTTCTTTGATAGTCTTTAGCTATCTGCTCCCTTCCATGCCCAGCTTCACAAAGGACCTGTAATATCGCAGTAGCATAGCACTATACAAAGACATGGATCTATAATCATAAACAATCTAGGATCAGATGTAAATTGACCATACAAATGTAGCAAACATCAATGACACAAGAGCATGGAGGAAAACTTGAATAGCTTTTATTGATAAACAAGAAAGAGCCAAGAGGAGTTACAACTAGTTGTTCTGACCCAGCATCAACCTCTCAGCAAGGAAGCCCCTCTTCACCTCAAAGAAAGCTTAGATCACCCAACAATTTGATGTTTGTCTAAGAAACCAACAGCAATTCCTTACAATATGCAAAATTCTAGCCTCTGGATCTCTGGGATGAGGGATCCATATATAGATATCTGTAATGGAGATGAGTCAGCTTATGGTTTGATTAGTGTCTTCCCTCTAATATTTCTTGCTTCCACTTAGAGATTGATTATCTCTTACTCATCCTTGGTCGAATTCAGAGAGGCAAGTGTCACAGGAGAAGATTCTGGAAGCTTCCATTGCCTCTCCACCTCGTGGAATGACACTGCCATTTGTCATTTCTTGCCCATCGCACCCCATAGAAGGGATTTTTGAAATGCAACGCACCCACATAGTGTATTTAGGTGAGATGCAACACACTTGGCCAATGGAGCAGCTAAAATGATCCTGTTTTGACCAATTCTGAGCAGTTTTTCATGGAGAACTTCTGGGAGAAGCTGTAATCTGTTGACCTTGTTCCTTTAGGGGTTAGAACAACACTTTTAGGGACTTAGGAGCCCTTGGTTTATGGACATTTCATGCTTGGGGTTGTAGTGCCCAAAAATGTGTATAACAATATGCAGGGTTCTTTGCCAAGAAAATTACACTTTGGTTGTCACAGTCTATCCTTATGGCTTCCTATACTAACCCCATACTTGAACACAATCTCTGCAACCAAGCTACTTCCTTGCTTGCATGAGTGGCTGCCATGTATTCTGCCTCTGTAGTTGATAGTGCCACTACAGATTTTTCTTACTCATCCAATTGACTGCACCTCCAAATAGGTTAAACACATACCCACTTGTAGAACTTCTCTGATCCAGATCACCAGCCTAGTCTAGATCAACAAAGCCATGAATATCCAACACTCTATCCAATCCTAGTCTTCCTTGGTAGCATAGACCATAATCACTAGTGCCATCAAAATACCTGAAAACCTACTTCACTGTTTTCCAATGCTCCTTTCCTGGTTTTGAAATAAACCTGCTCAATACTCCCACTGCATGTGCAATGTCTGGTCTAGTACAACCAATTGCATACATCAGGCTACCAACTGTACTTGCATATGCAACACGAGACATGTACTCTTCCTCTTCTTGTGTCTTAGGACATTGTTTGGCAGATAACCTCACACCTACAGGAATAGGAACCTTCACCGGTTTACTATCCTGCATATTAAACCTCTGCAGTATTGTCTCGACATACTTTCTCTAGTTTAACCAAAGATTCCTCTTTTCCCGATCTCTTTTACTTTCCATGCCCAAAATATAGTTTGCAGCACTAAGATCTTTCATGTCAAATTTTGAGGACAATTGGGTCCTCAAATCCTGGATAATTTCTTTGTCATTTCCAACCAGCAACATATCATCCACATACAAGACCAGATAAATAACACGGTCACCAATTAATTTAAAATACACACAATGATCTGCTTTGCTTCTGGTGAAGACAAGTTCCCATATAAATGTATCAAATTTCTGATACCACATCCTTGGTGACTGTTTTAACCCATACAGAGACATCTTTAACTTGCATACCAGTTATTTCTTACCCTTCGCTGCAAAGCCTTCAGGTTTCTTCATGTAGATTTCCTCTTCTAGATCCCCATGAAGAAATGTTGTCTTCACATCCATCTGTTCTACCTCAAAATTGAAAGCAATAGGAACAGATAAAAGTAATCTAATAGAAGTTACCTTGGCAACTGGAGAAAAAATATCAACAAAGTCAATTCCCGGCACCTGGGAATAACCTTTTGCTACCAACCGAGCTTTGTATTTCTCCATTTTTCCTTCTACATTTGTCTTCTTTTTGAACACCCATTTGCTGATGTTGGGCTTCAATATTGCAGCAATGATGCTACAACTCCTGGGACTCCCTTCTTTACTTTTATCAACCCGGTAGTTCGTAACAAACTTGGAAGCGACGGTGCTATATGCACAAGTACTAGCTCTTGCTACAGGCTGTCACTTGATCAGCTGCTACAAGTCCACTAGGAGCTTAAGCCAACCTCTATGAGCTCTTAGAAGAAGCTTTTAACTATGATAGACGAAATATAACTCAAAGGAGGCTAACCTACTTGCAGAAAGAAGTTAAAATCTGAAAGTAAATGCAAACCCTAGCAAACCCTAGTTTTACCAACTAACCCTACTGGTGCAAGAAAAGAGATGAAAGTTGCAGAAATGGATTGTTAGATGATCCAAAAATACAATTTTATCATAGGTTATAAAATTAGAATAAAATAATTATTAATTTAAGATATTAAATTAATAATTATTATTCTAGAATGTTTAATTATTTAATGGAGACTTTTAGAATTAGCATATTTTTGTAACTAGATATGACTCTCTAAATGTGGCGTATCTTAGGCTCTATTTTAGGAGATTAGTTAGCTAGTTGGTTTGAATAGCATTTATTGTAAATTGACACTTTTTATTTAATAAGTGATCCATAATTAGAGGTAGTTAGGACATGGAGCTTATATATAGCTCATTGCAAGAGTGTTTGTGTTGTTCGGGTGTAAACTCTTGCAAAATCAATTATGTAATTATTTTTTCTGATTAATAAAATTATGTGTCTAAGGACACTTCTGTCATTATTGTGGTATCAGAGCTCCAGTAATGCTACAGCTGATGTGAAGAGGAGATTCCAGCTCTACAAGCACATGGAAAACTCCATTAATTTGGTCAGTTAATATTTGGTATCTAGTTTTTTTTTTCCAAAAAAAAAAAAAAGGGCATTAAAATTCATCTGTAAATTACCGTGTTGCATTTAGCCGGGCAAAATATATACAAACACAAGAAACAAAATGGGTCATATCAAATCCTCAAAACGCATCGATGCAATAGCATATGCTTTCATTATATTCAAGTTTTTTCTTTTATATTCATTTGTCTCTACCAGCAGAATTTAGGAACTTTGCTGTAGGTTGGGCCAAAAAGTTGGGCTTCTCATCGTCCATCATAATAACCGTGACTTTATCCTCCACATCTTAATTTGGTAACATTTTTTTTATCTGGACTGTCAACTAATCATTTACGAGTGTTTCCATCGTTATGATGAGATGACTTCCTGAAGGAGCATACCAGAATGATCAACGCAATGGCTATCAAAGTGAGCATGGCAGCGATTCCATAAAAAACATAAGAAATAGGCGATCTCAATTTAAATCCGTGTAATTCGCGATGGAACTAACTTCCATCATCGGCACTCCTTCGTCCTCCATATCCATGCTTCTTCTCAATTGACAATTCCAACATGGAATGTGTTATATATAACTTTGGAGACGCGTTTCTAACTTGGCTAGTGCGAGTTTGAAGCGGCTCATACAATTTTATCAGTAATCCAGCATATACTTGCCACTCTTTATGACAAGCGCCAATCTGTTGTTGATATTCTCATGAGTTTTTTTTTAGTTTTCTTTGCGGCCATGATTTCTATAGCCCTCATCCCACATCTTGATTGCAATCTCCTCCTCACCCACCTCGACCTTCTCAGCCCACTGCATTTCTCAACTCTCACACACCCTTATATCAGTGGCAATCTGAGCTTGAAACATGCGGAGATCTAGAATGCAGAAAGCCGGAGGTATGGGTTTGGACAGGGCCTTGGCTGGTGCCGTTTGAGTAGGCTGAGAGGCCTTTTTTTAGCCAACGGTTTCTCCTGAGGAATGAAGACGAGCTGCGATCCATCGCCATTGTTGTTATCGCCGAGCAGATCAAACGGATTGGAAGTTTCCATTGCCAACGTAAAGCCAACACAGCCAGCCATCGTGAGAGCCATCCAACCAGCATGAGAGCCAACCAGCCAGCACAGTCAGCCAGTGTGAGAGCTAGCCAGCCAGCATCAACGAGTCAAGAATTACCCTGAAGGACAAGTAAAAAAAAAATCTAGCGTTTGATAGTGTTTGTTTTTAAGTAATTTTAAAGGTGAATCCGAAAAGTGAAAAGTTTTTTTTGGAGAGATAAGGCATATTTTATTTTGGAGAGATATGGTGAGTTTTTGTATTTTGGGAATTTATTGATTGTAAAAATTATTTTTGGAGTAATAAGGCGATATTATCTTTAATTTTTCTTTGGAGAGATAAGTATGATATTGTAGCTCAAAGTAATTTTACTTTGAGGGGGGGTAATTTCTTTTTTACCATATTGTGCAAAAGCACCATTGTAAAAAGTCAAATTTTGAAAGTTGCCTTGTAAAAATTTGAGAAATTGACTAGAGCCAAGTGCAAAGCTCAGTCAATTTTCTCCTATTTTGACGACTATTCGAGGGTCAAGGCCAAGCCCCGATAGATCGCGTTTTTTTTGCGTGGTGTGTTGTGTTGACTATCTTGTCATTTTTGTTCTGATTCTTGGTGCGACGCTTCAATGCTAAAATTTCTAAGTTGATTAATTTGTTTTCTGATTCCGACAAACTTGAAGGAACCAAATCTTATAAAACATGGCATCGTCTCATCGAAAGCACACTCATTTACAATGAATTATGGCAAGGAATATGTGATGGAGATGTTAAGCCGAATAAACCCACAGATGCAGTTGCACTAGCAAAATGGGAAATCAAAAATGCTAAAGCCTTAGCTCTTATTAAATCTTCTGTGAATGATGAAATGTATGTCCATATAGAAAATGCTTTAGATGCATGGACTGCTTTGAAAACTTTTAAAGACCTCTTTGATACTCAACCTGAATCAAAGAAAGTCGATCTACAATTAAAATTGTTGCAACAAAAATTAACTGAAGGCGGTGATGTTCTTGAATATATCTCAAGACTTAAGAATATCAGGCAAGAAATTATTAATGTTGGTTTTCCCGCAATTGACGATAGATTTATGGTCACAATTGTAATTGATGGGCTTCCTTCTTCCTATACGCATTTTTTGGAGACTCTACAAGTAACTGGGAAATTAGAGAAATTAAAGTTTGATGAACTCTGTGAAATGTTAACTCAACATGACAAAACTTTTGGGAAGAAGAAGAAAGTTGGTGAACATGTTTTTCTCACAGAGGCCAACACTAGTAAGTCATCAGCCGATAGTTCTCGAGGCAGAGGCAGATGGAATCAAAATCAAGCAGCACATAATCGAGGTCGAAGCCAAAGCATAGGAAATAATTTTAACAGAGGAGGAAGAAATAATTTTCAAGGTAGAGAAAACAACCAAGGAAGAGGCAATTTTCAAGGAAAAGGATATAATAATCAAGGTAGAGGACAATCTCAAAATAGAAGTCAGACTAGAGGCAGAGGACAATCTACAGGAAGAGGAAGAGACTTAAGTCAAATTGTGTGTCGAAGATGTAACAAAGTTGGCCATTATGCTGAAGATTGTCGAACATCACTTAATAAAATTCCCAAGTTTCAGCAGCATTCAGAACAATTTGCAAATGATCAGGATGAAGATAACTCAGAATATGCTTTTACTTCCTCACCAGCATCACAACTTTCATCCCATCTTAGAAGTGACTATGAAGATGCCTGGATCTTGGATTCCGGGGCAACTCAACACATGACTTGTCGACGTGATTTTTTTTGGAATTTTCAAGATTGCCAACTTAATTCCATTTTTCTTGCTGATGATACAAAACATACTCCTTATGGAAAAGGAGTAGTAAAAGTTTTTCTCCCTGGCATTGGAGAAAAAATGATTTCCAATGTATGGTATGTACCCAGTTTCAAGAAAAAATTTCTCTCTTTAGTCACGATTCGACAAGAAGGACATCAGGTGATTATGGAAGATGGTCTAGTGAAGATTAATTCAGTGAAACAGAACTTGAAAACAGTCATGACAAGTTATGAATATGGAAAACTATTACGGATGAAAGGGATAGTTATTCCAAGCCATTCTGATTTTGCAGGGGCAGTGACTACATGTATTTCACCTATAAGACTATGGCATGTAAGATATGGAAATTTGAATTTTGAGAGTCTTTCTCAATTGCAGAAACAAGGAATGGTTAAAGGACTTCCCACATTCAAAAGGGAAAATGCAAAATGTGAAGCTTGCATTTATGGCAAACAAAATCGAGAAAGTTTTCCAACACGTTCATGGCGTGCAAATAGGCGGCTACAACTAGTTCACAGTGATGTTTGTGGTCCACTACAAACTTCATTTGGTGGTTGCAAATATTTCTTACTATTCATTGATGATTTCAGCAGAATGACTTGGGTTTACTTCTTGAAGAACAAGTCAGAAGCATTTGATAAGTTTAAAAATTTTCGCCAACTAGTTGAAAATGAAGTCAAAGAAAAGATAGGTACTCTCAGGACAGATAATGGGGGAGAATTCACTTCAAATGAATTCAAAACTTATTGCAGTGAAAATGGCATCAGACGACATCTTACTAATGTTTACACTCCACAGCAAAATGGAGTAGTCAAAAGAATGAATCGCACTTTATTAGGAATGGCGAGATGCATGTTAACTTTCAAGAGGTTAAGTCCAACATATTGGGCAGAAGCAATCCATACAGCTGTCTACTTAAGAAACGGATCTCCAACTACTTCTTTAGACGGAATCACACCTTATGAAGCTTGGTTTGGTTTCAAACCTCAAGTTAAACATATTAGAGTTTTTGGGTCGGTGTGTTATGCCTTAGTTCTGAAATAAAAACGAACTAAGCTTGACTCAAGAAGTTTAAAATGAACAATGATTGGCTATTATGATGAGAAGAAAGGGTATCATCTTTTGACCAATGGAAAATTCATTGTGAGCAGGGATGTCATTTTTGATGAAACAGAGAGTAAGAGTGCTGAAGAAATTGAAAATCTTCTTCACAAGTTAGAAACTAAGGGAAGTAAAAGAAATGGAAAAATGCAAAGTCAACCAACTTCACCAAATTGGTATGAACTTGATTTTCCTTCCTCTGAAGATGAGTCATCCAGTCCATCTACATCAACAACATCATTTGGGTCTTCTAGCAGTTCATCCACATCTCCAAGCAGTAGCAGTTCTTCTGACAATGATTCTCCACATTCTTCACCTGAACGACGAACATCAGTTTATATTAATCCTCTTTACAATGATGGAGACTTTACAAAAGCACAAACAAGTGAGCACCAACTACCAAAATGGGCAGTTCAACTTTTGAAAGATGTAAATCCTGATGAGCAGAATAACACAGGCACACGAAGGGCACACAGAAATGAAGGCAATTTTGCCTTGATAGCAAATGATTTTACTGAACCTTCCACATACAAAGAAGCAGTAAAACATAAAGAATGGCAACAGGCTATGGTTGAAGAATATCAAGCAGCAATTGATAACAACACTTGGAAACTTGTTGATTGTCTAGCAAATGTTAAACCCATAGGATGTAAATGGGTTTACAGAATTAAGTATAATCAGAAGGGTGAACTTAAAAAGTATAAAGCACGACTTGTCGCAAAGGGTTTTGCGCAGTAGGAAGGCATTGATTATGAAGAAACTTTTGCTCCAACAGCTAAATGTAACACCATCCAATTAACACTTGCATTGGCCGTCAAAAATGATGGAAAGTTCATCAAATGGATGTGAAAAGTGCTTTTCTCAATGGGGATTTACAGAAGGAAGTGTATATGACCCAACCACCAGGTTTTGAAGTTGAAGGACAAGAAAATAAAGTCTGCAAATTGATCAAGGCTTTATATGGATTAAAACAAGCTCCCCGAGCTTGGTATGCAAAGATGGATGAATACCTTAAGAAAGTTGGTTTTCAATGAAGTGAATCTAATGATACTTTGTATGTGCGACAACAGGGAAAATATCTGGTAATTCTTGTTATGTATGTAGATGATTTGATCATTAATGGCAACCATGATGATCATATTGCACAGGTGAAAAAGGAATTACATGCAGGTTTTAAGATGACAGATTTGGGATTACTTCACTACTATCTTGGAGTTGAAGTCTTCCAACGTCCACATCATATTTTCATTTCTCAGAATAAGTATGCAACGGAGGTTCTTTAGCAATTTGGCATGCAAGATTGCAAGCCCGTTCTCACCCCCATCGAGCAAAACTTGAAACTTTCAAAATTTGAAGGGGGGGAAAAGGTGGACAGTACAACTTACAGACAGTTGATTGGCAGCTTGATTTATTTGACAAATACTCGTCCTGATCTACCTTATGTAGTCAGTATTCTTTCACGTTTTATGCAGGAACCACGAGACAACCATTGGAATGCAGCCAAAAGAGTTCTTCGATATATCCAAGGAACAAAAGATTTTGGTCTTCTTTACACAAAGACTAAAAATTTTGTACTTGGTGGATATTCTGATGCCAACTTTGCTGGGAGTATTGATGATCGAGCATCAACATCAGGTTATTTAATGAACATGGGATCAGCAGCAGTATCTTGGAGTTGTAAGAAACAAGCTACAGTGACCGCTTCTTCAAAAGAAGCAGAGTACATTTCCGCATGGGAAGCAGCATGTGAAATTGTTTGGTTGCGCCGAATTTTGCAGGACTTGGGCATTTCTCAGGCAGAAGCTACATCGTTATTCATTGACAGCCAGTCAGCCATCAAACTTGCCAAGAACCCAATTTTTCATTCAAAGACAAAGCATGTGGACACCAAGTATCATCATATCAGATCTCTCATTGCCAAAGATCTCCTCAAGCCAGTTTATTGTCCTTCCGAAGATAAGATCTCCGACATTTTCATGAAACCGCTTCGCCGAATAAAATTTACTAAGTTCAGGGATGAACTTGGTATCTGTTGTAATGTATCTTTGGATCATAAGGGGGAATGTTAGATGATCCAAAAATACAATTTTATCATAGGTTATAAAATTAGAATAAAATAATTATTAATTTAAGATATTAAATTAATAACTATTATTCTAGAATGTTTAATTATTTAATGGAGACTATTAGAATTAGCATATTGTTGTAACTAGATATGACTCTCCAAATGTGTCGTATCTTAGGCTCTATTTTAGGAGATTAGTTAGCTAGTTGGTTTGAATAGCATTTATTGTAAATGGACACTTGTTATTTAATAAGTGATCCATAATTAGAGGTAGTTAGGACATGGAGCTTATATATAGCTCATTGCAAGAGTGTTTGTGTTGTTCGGGTGTAAACTCTTGCAAAATCAATTATGTAATTATTTTTTCTGATTAATAAAATTATGTATCTGAGGACACTTCTGCCATTATGGATGTGATTGAATCTTGGAAAGGTGAGATGCATGTGACTAAGCTACTTCTGAAGGAAAATATGGAAAACACATCTTTTTGTATTTTTGAGTAATTTTGCAGAATTATTATGCATGTGCTTTAACTATTTTTAATTGTGTGGGGGTTTATTGGTGAAAGGAAATATAGTGGGAATTTGTAGGAGGTTGGGAAGGTGAGAAGAGGGTCTAAGGGGTCCCTAGCACCCTTCCAAAGAGTTTCACAGTAATCAGATCTCAAGAATATGCTCACATGATCTTCTACAGGAAGTTTGCAGGGGTTCTACAGGATGTTCTACAAGAAGAGCCGAGAGGGGATCTTTGAGGGTTGATGGAGGAAAAGTGGTGGGAAAGTGGAAATGGAGGATGGTTAAGGATGTGAAGAGGTTTAGGACCTGGTAAATGAGGCTAAGGATTGACGAAGATGGTTGGATTTGTTCAAGGATGGAGGGAGCAATGTTGCACAAAAATGTAGAAATTAGGTCAAATTGGAAAAGTTTGGAAAATGAAGGGAAGGAATTCGGAATTTGGGATTGGAGTAGATTGTGTGATGAAGGAAGGATAGGTAGGGATGTATTACAGGTGATCTGCACACTATCTCTCAAAATTGATCAAAGAAAGACTAGAAAAATCAGAGATCTATCTACTTTGACCTAATCTGACCTAAAAACTAGAAACATGGTGAACAACAAGTTATGAATAGGAAATCATGCAAGATAACTATGGAAACTAAGCAAGAACAGATTCTAAACATGCAAGTACATGTGGCATCAACTTTCCTAACTAAAAATCTAACACTATCAATTGCATGAAGAGGAAAAAATAGTGTTTTTGTGGTAGCAAGTATGTCTTGGTCTCAGCTCATGGTCCCAAGGAGGGAGAGACGAGATCAGGGATTGCTTGGTGGAATTTTTGTAGATCTTTTCTGTTATCAAACTGCCAAATCAACCTAAAGCATGAAAAGCTATTTTAATCGTCAAAATCAACCTAAGTAACAAAGCAAGATCTTAACCTAAATAGCAGAAATTATTCTATGAATGCAAAGAAAACACATAATAGTACACAAAGGAGGTACTGGCACTTGGGTTGGGCCCAACCCCAAGAGCTATAGCCTCCTAAGAAAATCTCAAAGCTGGTGCAAAGTGAAATTTATCTCCATCACTAAAAAAATAACCATGTCACAAAAATGTTTACAGCAAAAGCTCGAAAATGAGCTGAAAGGCAGAGCAGCACCAAAGTGCGAAAAAAAATTGTTCAAGAGCTAAACTACCAAGGCTTGAAGCCTTCCTACTTATGCACCATGAGGACCTCCAACAACCCTCCTTAACTTGAGGGGCTTGGCTACTCAAAACTGCAAGTAATCAACCACTTCACAAAAGCTGCTCAGCTGCCCTTGGAAATCATCTTTGGTGGTCTGCTGAACTCCGAGCTGATTGTAGAGAACTTGAGGAAGGGGCCATTTAGTGCAGGAGACACCCTTCCTACTAATCCTCAGCGTTGTCCCCTCGTATTTGGCTGTCAACTGGCTCATAAATGCTTGACCTTGGTCCAAAAGATGTCCAAAAATCTCCAATAAGCACGTATTAGACTTCATGGTCAAGTGACTATTCTCATTCATTCAATTAACATAAATATACTCAGAAGAATGCATAAACTATGAAGAATGGTGGATTAATCAAGAATAATAGGAAAAATGATCCCAATAAGTTACCCATTTTTTGGGATCATCATCATCCCCTGCTAAATGTGTTGCTCATCCTCTGAGCAACTAATCCAGCTCATCATCTTTGATTTCTTTGACTACCTCTCTAACATCCGAGGCTTCCGAGGTGATGTCCTCTTCTTGGTCATGAAATCCTGCTTTTCTCTCTACTTCCTCCCATTGCCTGTGCTCTTCTTCTTCTTTGACCCCTTCCAACAATCCCAAAAGCAATGGAGGACTAAACTTCAGGCCGATCCAGTTGGCCTGTAGAGTTTTCATTGACTGTTTATAAAGTGGTACCCTTGCCAAGGCCTCCCTCATCCTTGTTGGGGAGTGGTACTCTCTGATTTTTAGACTCTGGGACAATGTGTTCCATCTCCTTGTGCAAGCATGAATGTAGTTATCACCCAACAATCTCTCCATGTCCTCAAAGTGGGCAATGGCCTGAGCTTGCTTTTCAATGTAGTCCGGGAGAACCTGCGGGTTGTTGGCAAGGTGTTGATGGGCATACAGTAAAGCTGAGGGATCTTCTGGTTTTCCTCTGATCATGAGTGGCTCACTTAGCTCCCTGTTCATAACATTCCGAATCTTTGTTGCCCTCTTTTCCTCATGGTTTAACCACGAGGCCATGGCCATGAGTTGCACATCTCCCAATGTAGCATTAGGGTCCTACAGATTTATGTTTGGAAGGGCCAAGTTGTGCAAATAGAATTTTGATAACTTGGCCTTATCTTTTGCTGAGCTACTGTCACATAAGTCCATAAACTGATGGCAATTCTGAAATGGAGTGGTGCCCCTCTGGGCCAAGGTGTTAATTTGAAATTGCAACCATTGATATTTAATATATAAGGCATATGACTTAGCAGGTTTCCTACATTGTAAGGCTTATATTGCCCAGCTGGCCATGCAGGCCATCTGGGCGTCTTTTTCTTGCAACCGTTGTTTTAAACCCTGTATCTTTTCTACCGCCCGAGACTCCTATTCTTATAGCATTTTTGTGAGCATCTCCACATTGGCTTGTAACTCTACCTCCTTTTGTTGTTTCTCAGTTGTGTCTTTGGTTACTGGAGGTCCTTCTTGCTGTTGTTGCCCTCCCAAAATCGGCAGCCTACCTTCCTTGTGGACTTCCTGTACTTGCAACTATTTTTCAGCAGCTCATTCTCCTCCTGCAACTGGGCTCTTTTGCAGATTTCTACATGTCTGACCATGGCCAGTTCTCCTCTTAATTATTCTAACTTCTCCTCCATGTGGCCTATGTCCTCAATCCCCTTAGATTTGGCAATTTTCATCCATGTGCGTGTTCTGATCCTCTCTTGTTCCAATGCAAAGAAAAGTGGCACAACAAATTTCTGTGGAATGTTTTCCCACCCTCTAAGAGGTTGTTTTATGAGCCGAAGCTAGGCTGAGGGATTGGTTCCAGTATCTCCTCAGTCTTTTCCTCTCCCTATGATGGTTTGGATGCCTTTTCCTCCAATTTCTTGGTCTCCTTTAACTTAGCTAGAGTTTCCTGTAGAGATGTATTTGAGTCCATCATCCGAATTCTCTCTCTCTCGTTGGAGGTTTTTGGGCTTCCTCATTCATAGGTGATAGATATCTTTGATGGAGACTCTTCTTTTGGTTTAGTTGTTGTGTCCTCAATGGAAATTGGCTCCTTTGACTATGGCGGGGGTCTGCTCACTTTGAACCTTCTGCTTCTCCTTGCTTTAAAGTACATGGAAGGTTGCCTCTTTCTCTTCCCTTTTTGTTTTGGAGGTGTGCTTAAGGCAGCAAGCACAACTGCTTCCTCCCTTGCCAATATCTCAGGTGATTTCTCCTCCTGCTGTCCTTTTTCCTTGCTTCCTGTAGAAAGCCTTGTGTCAGTTGTTTTTGTCTGTGTTGCTGAGATCTCAGGGCATGTCTTTTCCTTTTGTTTCTGTGTGCCTGCTTTGGCTATGGCAGCCTTCATTTGGGCTTTTTCTGCCTTCTCTGTTCTACTCTGCTTCCTCTTTTCCCTTGGTATTTTTTCTGTTGTTTCTTCCTCTGTTTTAGGCTCAGTATTCTTTCTGTTCTTTCTGTGCTTTAATTTCCTGTGTTCCTTCATCATTATTTTTCTCACCTTCTTCAGTGTGTTCTCCCTCCTCACTATTGGATGGGGTGATGTTTTCGGCCAAAGTTATAATATTGTCATCCCTGGACATGTTTATGAAGATTTCCCAAGATATTGGGATAGTGTAGGTGTGAAAAGCATCTTCCACCAATAGTTTTATGAGCCCATGATGGGCCAACTGATTTGGGATCCCTTCATTTAACTTTGTACCACATTCAATTAGTGACTGAAGAAGGAAATAGGGGATGCTCAGTTTCTTGGCTGGAGGCAAGTCAATCCCATGCCTTAGTTCACACAATGACCTGAAATGATATCCATAGATGATGCTAAACCTCCCTTCACATGTAATATACTTCATAATTTGAAAACTAACTTCACTCGAGAGAGGAGGCAAGCTGGTTCTTCTAAGCTCGTTTTTATCTTCTACAGGATGCTAATTGGGCAATTTTTTTTTTTCTTAGCAACTTGGCTCAATGACCTCTCTTCTTTGCTCCAAAGGAGTGCCATTGGTAGACCAATAACTCGACTGATGAGCTCAGGGGTGATTTCTAGGGTCAAACCCCTAAAACTAACTATGGCATGTGTTTTTGAATGTGGTCTTAGGGACATTAAAAACACATCATTTATCTCCTCATCATGACTCTGAATTTTGTCAAAGAAGGATATCCAATTTTCTCGGGTGAAAAGGTCCACCACCTCAGGATGCTTGTGTAGCTTGCTAGAGTCCAAGAGTTCTTTCCTTATGAATCCTCCTGACATGGTGACAGTGCTCTTTTTATGTTTTAATCAGAAAAGGAAATGCTCAAGCAACCAAACAGTTAATCTGAAATAGAGGATAGCTGAATTTGGTTTCCCCTGAACTCAAGAAGGGATTTCTCATGTGTTCAATATCAACTAGCAATAATTCCCTTGTTTTAAGACCACTGTCACCTAGAACTCGACTATCTGTTTATGAAAGGAAGAATTTTTTTTTTACAGACAGAGCATAAGGATCAGGTTCTCGTCTTAGCACACACATACATATGCAAATTCAATTTTTTTTACACACAGGTTGGCCTCTACGACTGTATATATCTTCCTTACAGGAGAATTTAGAAAGAAAACTTGGAGGAGATTTTTGATGTAGAGAAATTGGGAAACCTAGTGCAATATACAGGCAAAAGTTTTACTTCCAATACACAGTCAGACTTTTCCTATGATTTTTCAATCTGATGACGTTCAATTCACCACCTTGCACAAAAACATCATGCATAGAGGAGTTTTTTCGAGCCTACCTCGTTTGGAGCTCCAAATTCAACGAAAATCCTAGGTTTTCCTTCTTTGTAAAGTTGTTCTGCCTTTCCTGTAGAACCCTTCCTATAGAATGCCTCGGTTCCTGTAGAATGACACTGTGCTTCTGAGCGAGCCCGATATGTGGGAGATTTTCGAACACAGGCAAAAAAACTGGTTGAGGACGACTAGTTAACTGTTTTTGGAAGCGGTGGATGTGTACTCCAGTCGAGGACATTGTGAGTGCAGAGTGAACCGAAGGTGGTCCATGTGTCAGCCAGGCATCTTTTAACTACGACATGATTCATGGTGAGGGGATGAGGTGGTTGGACCGGACCATTGGTTTGATGTCACAGCCATAATGTTTCTGCGTGTTTCTGACCGCCATCACCTCCTCTCTGCCATTATCCGCCGCCACCACTATTAGTCTCGGCGATTTCTCCCTGGATGGACACTCCACACGTGCTGGTTGCACATCTCCTTGGCAATTTTGAATGTAATGGGGCTCATTTGGTTCCCACGAGGATATGTAACTGGCCAAGGGTGGCCAGTTGACTAGCCATTGATTCCACTCAATCCAAACCATTCCCATAGGCATGAAACTTTTTAAAATATGATTTATGCAATTGAAAAATGAGTTTAGGCACTTACCTACATGGTGACGGCCGCGTTATGCAGATTTCAGGTTTTGGAACCCATTTCTTCGTTTGTTGTTGCTGCATGCATGGGTTTTGGAACCCATTCCTTCGTTTGTTGTTGTTGCATGCAAACTGCATGCTTGGCTTCAGATGTTGCTAATATTCTTACATTCACGAAGAGCTCTTTGCATCTCTCTTTTGCCACTCTTGGTTGTCCCTGTCTCTATAGTATGACTTCCGGAGGGATCAGCTGCTACAGGATTCCTGTAGGATGTCTTGTAGCCACTTCTCCTCCTAGAATGCAAGCTTGAATGAGTAGGGATATACTATTGACAAGGATTTCGGCTGATGAGGAGTTGAGATGGAGATTGACAGGTATGGTGAGTGAGAAACTGCTGTTTAATTTGTCAATAAAATTTTTTGCTGGCAGTATGAAGAAAACATGGTTTTCTGTCTGTGACTGTGGAGGAACAAATAAAAGAAATGGGTGCAATGGAGGTGGAAAGAGATGGAAGAGGATGACATATGGCAATGGATAGAAATAGGGATGTTTGTAGGTCTCATAGGCAGATTCCCACCCTTCGGATTCTCTTCTGAGATCAATTCTGGCTTCTCTGTAGGTTCTACAGGATCTTCCTGTAGAAGACACAGAACTTCCTGTAGAAAATCTTAACCCAGATGAGATCAAATCTTAGGAAAGGGTAGTGGTCATGGAGGAATTAATTGTGAGGGATGCGTGTAGCCTGGTGCTAAATTCTATCCTTGTTTTGTGTGATCCTCCTAACCTACAATGTCCTTCCTGCAACCTGCAATTCTTCAACAGAAGTCAGGTTTATTTTTCCGTGTTTTTTCTTTCTTTTTTCTCTTTTTTTTTTTTGTTTTTTTTTGTTTTTGTTTTGTTTTTTGTTTTTTTTTTTAGATAGCCGGGGCACCTCCAGGAGGTTTTCACCCTCATTGCCCACCCTGGGTGCCTCCCAGAGGTTTTCACTCAAGGATCTTTTATTCTTTTCCTGTTTTTTTTTTTTTGGTGCTCAAAATGTGGGTGGGGTGGAGACAGGTGCCTGCTCCACTACTAGCACTGATTTATCCAGAGTTTCAATGAACTCCTGCTTAGAAAGGGGCTTCCTGTAGATCTTTAATCGATGCCCATTGACGAGCATGGGGATGGCTTCTTCATCAATTGTCCTAATAAGGACTGAACCATTGTCGTTACATTTCTCCACTGTATATGGTCCCAACCATCTTGTCCTCAGCTTCCCTTTGAAATCCTTGTATCTTGGATCATATAACAACACCCAATCTCCTAGCTGAAATTGCTTCTCTTTAAGGTGCCGGTCATGCCATATTTTCCTTTAGAGTTGGACCACCTCTGAGTGGAGGAGAGCCTGCATTCTTTTTTCATCTAGTGTATTCAGCTGAAGTAGTCTTTCCTGTTGTGCATGGCTGGGATCTAGGTCTAGCTGAGCTGCCAACCTCAATGTGTTGGATTCAAATTCTATGGACAACAGAGCCTTCTTCCTGTAGACCAGCTCATAATGTGTGAAAGCTATTGTAGTTTTCCAGGTAGAGTTGCAGGCCCAGGTGGCCTCAACCAAGTGATCTACCGAATCTTTTCTGTTTTTGCTCACCACTTTATTCAAGATCTCTTCCAAAGCCCTGTTAGTGACTTCCACCTACCCATTTGATTACGAATGATAAGGGGTGGAAGTTATGTGCTTAATATTGTGATGAGAAAGTAGGTCTTCAATCAGGTTAGAGGTAAACTGGCTTCCTTGATCTGTGACTATTTCTCTTGGGTAGCCAAACTTATAGAAGATATTTCTCTCAAAAACTCGGCCACTTTTTCTTCTATTGCTTCCTTGATTGCCTTTGCTTCTACCCACTTTGTTAGGTAGTCCGTGCACACAATGATGTAAGACTTTTGTTTTGAAGGAGGGTTGATAGGACTCACAAAGTCCATGCCCCACTTCTCAAATGGCTCAAAAGTCACTTGAGGTTGGAGGGGCATTTCATCCCTTGGAGTCGGTTTCCCAATCCTTTGGCATCAGTCGCATTGGCTGATGTATCTTATGACATGTTGATGAAGAGTGGGCCAATAGTACTCTGCCTGTAGAATTTTGAAAGCAGTTCTTTTTGCTGCAAAGTGACCTCCATAGGGTCCATCATGATAGGTTAGGAGGATGTCAAAAACATCCTCCTCCCTGACACAACGCCTCAAAATCTGATCTGGGTCAAGTTTGAACAGTTTAGCCCCAATCCAAGTAAATGGGGCACTTTTTCTCACGATCTTACTCTTCTCTTTTGAGGATAGGTGTGGCAGGAATTGTGATGAAACCAAGTAATTTGCTATTTTAGAAAACCATGGAGAGAGTACTGAAATAGCAAACAGGTGTTCATCTAGCAGTTGATCATCCACCACCCCTTCTTCACCTGCAGGCAAATCTAGTCTAGACAGAAAATCAGCAACAACATTTCCCTTACCTGGCTTATCAATAATGGTCAAATCAAATTGCTGCAATAAAAGTAACAATCTAATGATACGATCATTTACATCATATTTATTCATCAAATACCTAATTGCAGCATGATCAGTGTGTACGAATGTTTGATAACCGGTGATGTAGTGCCTGAACTTGTTTAGGGAATGGACTACAACTAGGAGCTCTTTCTTGGTTACAGTATAGTTTAATTTTGCCTTGGACAGGTTTTTATTAACAAAATATATGGCATATGGTAGCTTCTCTTCAACTTGTCCTAAGGTTGCCCCTATGGCTTTGTTCGAGGCATCTATGTGGATGTGGAAAGGTAGGGCCCAGTTTGGACCTCTCAAGATTGGGGTAGTTACCATCTTATCTTTCAACACATCCAGAGCTTCTTAACAATTATCAGTCCATATAAACTCGACATCTTTTCCCAAAAGACCAAACAATTGAGAGGATAGCTTACTGAAATCTTTAATGAACCTTATATAATATCCCGCTAAGCTTTAAAAACTCTGAAAATATCTTACCTTTTGAGGAGGTGGAACCCTTTGGATGATAGCAATGTTGTTGGGATCCACCTATAAGCCTTGTTGAGAAATTGTATGACCTAGCACAGTCCCTTCAGTCATCAGGAATTCACATTTCTCAGGACTGAGGGATAGGTTGATCTCAATACACTTGGTTAAAACTTTTCCCAGGTTAGTCAATGCTTCTTGGAAGTTGGATCCATAAGGAGTAAATTCATTCATATAGATTTCCACTGAATCATGAACCAGCTCAACAAATATGCTCAGTACTACTCCCTGGAAAGTGGCAGGAGCATTTCATAATCCAAAGGGAAGGACCCAGTAGGCAAAGGTACCCCATGGACAAGTGAAAGTGGTCTTATCTTGGTCTTCCAGGCTGATTTGGATCTGATTATACCCGCTAAACCCATTTAGGAAGGAAAAGAACTTCTTCCCTGCCAGGCCATCTAACACTTGATCTATGAAAGGCAAAGGGAAATGGTACTTCTTGGTAGCTTTGTTAAGTTCTCGATAATCTACACAGATTCTCCACTTCCCGTTTTTCTTGGGAACAAGCACCAGAGGAGAAACCCACTCGCTGTCAGAGATGGGGTAGATGAATCCTGCATCCAACAACTTTTGTAATTCTTCTTTGACAATGTCCTTAAGGGTTGGATTGATTCTCCTCTGAGGCTGCCTGATTGGTTTACAATCCTCTTTAATGTAAATGTGATGGGTACAGACTGAAGTGTGGACTCCTTTCATCTCCTTATAGCTCCAAGAAAAAGCATCCAAATGGCGGTTCAATAAGCTACACAGCTCCTTCTCTTGAGAGGGAGATAGGGATGAGTTGATCTTCAAGGTTCTTTCAGGGCCAAATTCCACATTCTTAACTCAGGAAGAGGTTGGATCAGCCACACAGAGATCCACTAAGGCACTGGCTTGGGTGTCTCCTACCAACTCTTCTAATGGCATCACAGTGGGAGGTGGATTTTGAATTAAATTCTCAATAAGGTCATCCTTGGTTTGAGGACCTCCACTGGTGGCTTCCACGGTGCACACTGGTGTAGAGGAGACTTCATCCTTATCTTCCTCATCCAACTAGAGAGGTATGTCATGTTCAAGCAAAGGCTAGGCAGGAGGATATAGGACTAGTTGTTTGGACATTGGCCCATTCTTAATGGTCATGCTCCCAGCTCGACAACTGATGTAAGCATCCACAGTAGCTAACCAAGGCCTTCCCAAAATGAGGGGCTATCCAGTGAGTTTTTCCTTTGGCTGAAGGACCCAAAAGTCCGCAGGGTACTCCCAAGAATCAACAGAGACTAGGACATCTTCCACAATCCCTTTGGGAGTCACGGTGGAGCGATCTTCTAACTGCAGTACTGTTGAGGTCTTTCGTAGGGAACCCTGAAGGTTAAGTTTGAGCATAGTCTCCCTAGTTATCACATTAATGGTAGCCCTTAGATCAATCAGGGTGTGGGGGATTATGATGCCATTGATGTGGACATCCACTACAGGACTTCCAGGGTCCAAATATATTGGACATATTACTTATCCCAACATTAGGTCAGACAGTTGTCCTATGACATTAATAGTTGGGGCATCTCTCTTGTGCCTACCTGGGTGCCTGAAACACTTCTCTTTGATCAATTTGTTGTAGATTGGTACATCTTTGATGGCCTGGAGAAGTGGTATTTTTACACACAGCTGTTTAAGTTCTCATAGAAGTTTAGTCTCTTCTGGGTTTGGTTGTGTGTTTCCAGTTAGTCTCTCAGGAAAGGGTGGAATGGCTTTGGGTTCACTTTCCTGTTCTTCTGATTCATCCTCCTTAGGAGGAGGTTGGCTATCTGGGAGTACCTTCCTAGATCGTAGGTTGATCTCCTGAATCTCCAAAACGTAGGTAGGGCATGTTATCTCTCCAGTATATACCTGCTGGGCCTGTCTGTTATTGGGCTTTGGGTTTGGTTGAGCAAGCATCTCGAGTTGTCTTGGAGGGGCAGGAGGTAATGGTTGTGGTTGAGCAGGTGGTGGAGGAAAAATGGCGAGAGGAGAGTTGTACTGGGGCCTCCACCCCTGTTGTGGTGCATTCCACTGAGGTTGTGGCTGAACATGAGAATGAAACGAATGAACAGGAGGTTGAGTATGGTATTGAGATGGATATGACCAAGGAGTGGGTGTAGACCAGGAAGGATGAGCAGGGGGACCCCAAGAAGGTATGTGAGTGGATTGGTTGGGTTGTAATAAGTTTGGGATGTCCCTTGCATCCTCTGCTGGTAAGGTCTGGATCCATGTGGCCTCCTTTGGTTGAGGAAGTAGAGTGGTTCGGTGGATCCTTCAGCCCCTTGGTACATAGCTTTAAGTCTAGGTAAGGCTGGGCACTCGTTTGTAGGGTGGTCGTCCTCACAAATGAAACATACCTCTACTGAGTGCAATGGGCACTCGTTATTAGGATGCTTCCTTGTGCATCTGGGACAAAATATGGCCAAAGCCCTCTCAGCTTCTTCTTTCTTCTGTTGGATTCGGAAAGTATCCAGTTGCATGGCACTGGTCTGACTCACCTCACTTTTAAGGTCTTCCATCTGATTTATAAACTCATGTCTAGAGAAGGAGGAACTAGCTGAAAGTGGATTCCCCTACCTCTTTTCCGGGTTTCCCTAGAATGGTTTCTAAACACAGTCTTTATGTCATCATAAGGTAGTTGGTAGATGTCTCCTCTAGCTAGAAAATGGAGGGTATCTACAAGGTCTTCAGGGACTCCTTGGATTAGAACCAGCTTCAGAGATGTGTGGTCAAGTGTGCACCTGGCCCTTTTATAACTGAGTTGGAACCTTTCTTCATAGTCTTCCAAAGACTCATCACTTCCCATGGTCATTCGAAAGATTTCTCCTTTCGTCTCCTTTGACCTACAGTAATCCCGATATTTGTTGTTAAAGGCTTGCTACATCTAAGCCCAAGTTGTGATACTATTTCCAGGTAGCCCCATGAACCAATGTAGTGTTGCATCCTTGAGGGTAGAGGGAAAGAGTTTCAACTTTTTCTCGTCTTCTGCATAGTCATAAGTTCTATAAAGGACAACAAACTCAAACAAGAAGGTATCAGGGTCTTCAGTGGTCAATCCATGGAAGTGAGGTAAGGTTGAAGGACTTATGTTTTTCATTTTTGTGTCCCCATTTGTCTCTCGGATTGGAAAGGCACCTTCTATTCTCTCCTCATTCCCTATACCATTCATGTGTTCAGCCATGGTCTCAGGAGGAACGTTTTCTTGCTCTTCTTCTGTTATAGGATCTTTGTATATCTCTGGAGGTTCACCTATTGTTATAGACATTTTTGTGCCTTACAGTTATAAGCATCAAATGTCCATAATCTAAGGGATCCAAAGTCCCTAAACATGTTGTTCCTACCCCTAGAGGAACAAGGCTAACAAACCACAGCAATTCACAGAAGTTCTCCACCAGAAAACTGCTCAAAAACAAGTCAATTCAGGATCAATTCAATGGCTCCACTAGCTGTCTGCGCTGAAATGCAAAGTCAACACTGGCTACCTACACTGCAACGCAGGCAGAAGCACTACCAAGGTGTGATGAGCGAGAGTTGACAAATGGCAAGTTCATTCCAAGAGGTGTCAAGACCCAGGAAGCTTCCAGAATCTTCCTCAATGACACTTGCCTCAGTGAATTCGACTAGTGATGAGTAAGAGGTTCCCAATATCCAAGTGGAAGCAAGAACCTCCAAGTGGAATCAAGAACTGATAGAGGGAGAGGACACTAGTCAGATCTCAAGCTGACTCATCCTCTCTCCAAACATCTATATATGGATCTCTCCTCCATGAGATCTAGAGGCTGGAATTTTGTTATTGCAAAGAATTGATGTTGGTTTGAGATTGGAATCATTGGGTGCTTAATGCTTTGAAGGGGGTGAAGATAGGAATTCCATTTGCTGGGAAGGAGATGCTGGATTGGAGCCCTCTGGGTTGTATCTCTTCCTGAACCTTGTTATTCATCAATAAATCTATCTTGGTTTCTCCTATATACTGATGTATCTTTGATGTATGGTTGCATTAGTATGTTTAGTTTATTTCTAATCCTGAACTAGTTGTGAATATGAATCTATGTCTTTGTGTAGTGTTCTCTTCTTGTGATCTTGCAGAGACCTGTTGAAGCTAGGCGAGCGAGAAGGCAAGTAGCTGGGAACTCTCAAAGAGAAGGGAAACTAGATCGAGGGACAAATGGAAGACACCGGTTATTCCATCCATCTCTCTTCATTCTTAATTCATAAAGGAAGAATACTAGAATAGCTGTCTCTGTTTGTCGCTAAGGCACTGTCACACCTTAGGTGGATAGGATCGTCCTGCATAGGCATTTTTCCCCACAACACCTATAAGTTCTTTTGGATCACTACCACCAAAGAAGAGAGAAGGGTGAGTGAGTGATGTGGTGGGGGTGTTGGGTAAGAATTTTCTTGTATTGTCTTTATTCCTACGAGGCATGAAATGAAATATTTTTGGTTGATTTTTTTTTTTTTTTCTGCTTGTACTTGCAAAACTAAAATAGATTGAACTGCAACTAACCCAAATCTATCTTGCTGAAATGAAAATGCAGAATTGAAATGAAAGCAGGAAAGGACTAATCTATGTTGCTGAAATGAAATTGCAGAAATGAAATACTAATCTACGCTTGCAGAATTGAAATGTTAATCTATGCTTGCAGAATTGAAATTGTGGAATTGAAATTATAATCTATGAAAGCAGGAAATATCTAATCTACACTTGTTGAAATGAAATGAAATCAGGAAATGTTTAATCTACTTTTGCGGAAAGAAAATTGCAGAATGGAAATGAAACAACTACTCTACTCTTGCTGAAATAAACTACTTAGCAGAATGTTGTAGTAGAAAATAAAAGAAAAGCAGCAATCACCAATACTCTGACGCTTCCTCGGCAATGGCACCAAAAAGATGGTGGGCTCCAGTATTGCAACAATGATGCTGTAACTCATGGGACTCCCTACTTTACTTTTATCAACCCGGTAGTTCGTAACAAACTTGGAAGCGACGGTGCTGTATGCACAAGTACTAGCTCTTGCCGCAAGCTGTCACTTGATTAGCTGGTACAAGTCCATTAGGAGATTAAGCCAACCTCTATGAGCTCTTAGAAGAAGCTTTTAACTATGATGGATGAAAGCTAACTCAAAGGAGGCTAATCTACTTGCAGAAATAAGCTGAAAGTTGAAAGGAAATGCAAACCCTAACAAACCCTAGTTTTACCGACTAATCCTACTGGTGCAAGAAAAGAGACGAAAGTTGCAGAAATGGATGAAATTAACTCTTGGAAAGGTGAGATGCATGTGACTAAGATACTTCTTAAGGAAGATATAGAAAACACATCTTTTTGTATTTTTGAGTAATTTTGCAGAATTATTATGCATGTGCTTGTCTATTTTTAATTGTGCAGAGGTTTATTGGTGAAAGGAAATGGAGTGGGAATTTGAAAGAGGTTGACAAGGTGAGAAGAGGGCCTAAGGGGTCCCTAGCACCCTTCTAGATAGTTTCACAGTGATTAGATCTCGAGAAACTGCTCAGTGATCTTCTATAGGAAGTCTGCAGGGGTTCTACAGGATGTTCTATAGGAAGAGCCGAGAGAGAATTTTTGAGGGTTGATGGAGGAAAAGCAGTGGGAAAGTGGAAATGGAGGATGGATGAGGATTTGAAGAGGTCTAGGACCTGGTAAATGAGGCTAAGGAGTGATGAAGATGGTTGGATTTGTTCCAGGATGGAGGGAGCAATGTTGCACAAAAATGTAGAAATTAGGTCAAATTGGAAAAGTGTGGCAAATGAAGGGAAGGAATCTAGAATTTCGGGTGGGAGAAGGTTGTATGATGAAGGAAGGATAGGGAGGGATGTATTACAGGTGATCTTCACACTATCTCTCAAAACTAATCAAACAAAGACTAGAAAAATCAGGGATCTATCTACTTTGACCTAATCTGACCTAAAAACCAGAAACATGATGAACAAAAAGTTATGAACAGGAAATCATGCAAGATAACTATGGAAACTAAGTAAGAAAAGATTCTAAACATGCAAGTACAACTGGTATCAACTTTCCTAACTAAAAATATAACACTAGCAATTGCATGAAGAGGCAAAAGCAATGTTTTTGTGGCAGCAAGTATGTCTTGGTCTCAGCGCATGGTCCCAAGGAGGGAGAGATGAGATCAGGGATTGCTTGGTGGCCTTTTTGCAGATCTTTTCTGTTATCAAAGTTTCATATCAACTTGAAGCATGAAAAGCTATTTTAATCATCAAAAGAAACCTAAGTAACAAAGCAAGATCTTAACCTAAATAGTAGAAATTATTCTATGAATGCAAAGAGAACACATAATAGTACACAAAGGAGGTATTGGCACTTCTGTTGGGCCCAACCCCAAGAGCTACAACCTCCTAAGAAAAGCTCAGAGCTGGTGCAAAGTGAAATTTATCTCCATTACTCAAAAAATAACCATGTCACAAAAATGTTTTTAGCAAAAGCTCGAAAATGAGCTGAAAGGCAGAGCAGCACCAAAGTGCGAAAAACAGCTGTTCAAGAGCTAAACTATCAAGGCTTAAAGCCTTCCTACTTATGCACCACAAGGACCACCAAAAACCCTCCTTAAATTTAGGGGCTTGGCTGCTCAAAACTACAAGTAATCAACCACTTCACAAAAGCTGCTCGGCTACCCTTGGAAATCATCTTTGGTGGGCTGCTGAACTCCGAGCTGATGGTGGAGAACTCAAGGAAGGGGCCATTTAGTGTAGGAGACACCCTTCCTACTAATCCTCAGCCTTGTCCCCTCATATTTGGCTGTCAACTGGCTCATAAATGCTTGACCTTCGTCCAAAAGATGTCCAAAAATCTGCAATAAGCACGTATTAGACTTCATGGTCAAGTGACTATTCTCATTCATTCAGTTAACATAAATATACTCAAAAGCATGCATAAACTATGAAGAATGGTGGATTAATCAAGAATAGTAGGCAAAACGAGCCCAATAAGTTATGCATTTTTGGGGCTCATCAGCTACCAATGGGTTTCCTTCGAACCGACAACTCCACCAGATCCCAAGCCTCATTTTTGTGCAAAGATGCCATTTCACAAACCATGGCCTCTTTCTAGAGCTTTCCATCCTCTAAATCTACTTTTTCCTTCATAGTTCTGGGATCATCGTCAGTAATAGATAAAGAAAATTTTGAATAGAAAGCAAATGGACTATACCTTTCAGGTTGCCTTCTTTCTCGAACTGATCTTCTCACAGCTGAAGTTTGTGGCTCTTCATCTTCTGATTCCTCCTCTGTTGTAGAGTTTGATTCTTCCTCCTTGAGCTCAAACTCTATCTTTTCAGGTTCCTTTCATTGGAATTCATGTTCAATAACATATTTGACCTCTCTGAACACCACATCTCAGTTGTACACAACCTTTCATGTGACTGGGTTCCAAAGCTTATAACCCTTTAAACCATCCTTATACCCAGTAAAGATGCACTTTTCAGATTTACTATCCAACTTGGTTTGTTTCTCCTTTGGAACATGTACATATGCATCACATCCAAATACCCTCAGATGTGAAAGAGAGGGTTTCTTACCAGTCCATACCTCTTGTGGAGTCTTATCCTCCAACATTGATGAATGTGACCTATTGACCAAGTAACATGTAGTATCGACCGCCTCTGCCTAGAATTCCTATCCTAACCTAGCACCATTGAGCATGCTTCTTGCCCTTTCCATCAATGTCTTATTCATTCTTTCTGCAACTCCATTTTGCTGAGGTGTATATGGAGTAGTCTTCTGCCATGCTATACCACACTTCTTAAAGAATTCTTCAAATTCCTTACTGCAAAACTCTCCACCGTTATCTGTCCTCAGCACCTTTATCTTCTTCTCTATCTGGTTTTCCACCAGAGCCTTAAATTCTTTAAACCTGTCAAAGACTTTAGATTTCTTTTTAAGGAAATATATCCATGTATTCCTTGAGAAGTCATCTATAAATGATACATAGTACACAAACTTACCCAGTGATGGAACCTTCACAAGTCCAAACACATCACTGTGCATAAGTTCTAAAATCTGTTTCACCCTCTTACTACCAGAGGGGAAACTCACATGATTCTACTTCCCATATACACAATTTTCACAGAAATAAAAATCCAAAGAGATTTTACTCATACCTTCTACCATACCTTTACCATGAAGTATCTGAAGGCCGTTTTCTCCAAAATGTCCAAGCCTTTGATGTCACAACATGGTCTTTTCTCCATAGACCACTAGATTTTCTGCTCCACTTTCAGGAACCATAGAACTATTGCACCCATAAATAACAATGCTACCTTGCAACTTGTACAGAGTTCCAATCCGAACTCCCCACATCAATACCAGTGCTCCCTGAACCATCTTGCAAGTATCCTTCTTGAACATTGTTTTTACACCTGCATGATCAAGATTGCTAACAGAAATCAGATTTCTATCTAATGCAGGAATATGTAGAACACCTAGAAGCGTTCTAACCCTTCCACCTTGCAACTTCAACTTTACTTTTCCACAACCAACGATTCTAGACTTCCTGTCATCCCGCAAGAAGATATCACCACCATCATATTTCTCATACTCACAGAACCGCTCTCTATGGGGATTGAACTGAAAGGATGCACCTGACTCAATCAACCATGCCTCATGATCTACATGTGTACATGAAGAAGCCAAGTACACCTCCCCACCTTCATCTGAGGTGGTTTTTGCCTCTATAGAATGAGCCTCATTAGATCCCTTTCCTTTGTCAAGAGCTTTAGATTTATAGCCCCTTTTGTAGTGCCCTTCCCTTCCACATTTCCAACACACCACCTTTACAGGTTTTCCTGGAGATTTAGATCTCCCACTCAATGTCGTATTTTTGTTTCTGTTCTGGGTCCGCCCTCGTACAGACAAAGCATCACCATTTTGGCTCTCCATATTTTTCCGTCTCATCTCCTCTGTCAGCAAGGATGAGACTATTTCATCAAAATGCAAGGTAGTTGCATTGCTACCTATTGCAATAACCAAACTATCCCATGAATCTGGTAGATAACACAACAAACTGATGCACTTATCTTCATCTGAAATTCTAATATCAACATATGCTAACTGAATCACCACAGTATTAAATGCATTTAGATGCTTTGTCACTGAGTATCCATCTTTCATCCTTAGGTTATACAGCTTTTTCCATAGGAACAGTTTATTCACTAGAGACTTAGATTGGTACAAAGTCCCTGACTTATCCCACAAAGCCTTCACCATAGCTTTCCCTAATAGATTCAGTAATACTGAATCTAAGACACACAATCATATTGTGCTCTTTGCCTTCCAATTCAGCTTCTTCAACTCTTCATCGGACACTCCCATTGGTTTAGTACCCAGATCTACCACGATCCACTAGTATTTATCCACCAACGGATCCTCCATCTTGAGTTTCCACAACTCAAAACTCTGACCATTAAATTTCTTGATCTCTATCTTTGCACTGCTCACCATCTTCTTTCACCACCAGAATTGATCTCGCAGATCTCCCACCGAATAGGGTCTACCACAGGCCCGAGAAAAAACCCTCAGCAACAAAGATGTCCCCTTGAAGCCAAAACAACTCTGATACCAAATGTAGGTTTTAACCCCGTACAGAAATTACCTGCATACAAATTCTAAAACACATAAAATAAAAAATGTGAGAGCATAACACATAAAACACATATACATAGAGATTTTCCCCTGGATCCCAAAACCAGGACTACTAGCTTGATTTTTCATTATATTCCTTTCAATGTTACAATACATATTTTTACATGCCGAAGCATCCAATACCATGGACCAAAAACCATCGCGCCCAATACCATGGACTGAAAACCATCATGTCCAATACCATGGACCAAAAACCATCGCGTCCAAAAAACATGTGCGAAAACCATGCACAAAACCGTAGGTAGGTCCACCCAACCTAACGTAGGGTCCACAACCAAAATTTTCCAGGGCGCTGCCCTAGATCCCATAAAGTGGGGTTATGGGTGCCCTTCAAACCCCTTGTTAACTACGTGGAAAGAATATAACACAACCCAACATTATTCCTAACTAAGTTTATAGATTTAAAGGGAATCATCAGAGATTTAAGAACGATGATGAACACGTTAAAACCCGACGCAAAGCCAGTTAAGTAGAGGCCTTACCACTTAAATTTGAAATACAAGGATAAGGTCGACGTAGAGCTATACAAAATTCTCATAGCAAGAATCATTGAGCCGGTGGAAGAATCTGATTGGGTAAGCCCAATGGTGGTGCAGGAAAAGAAGTAGAAGGACGAGATAAGAATATGCATGGATCTCATAATATTGAATGACACTTGTGTGCATGATCCATTCCCAACTCCATTCACAGATGAGGTGTTGGATAGTGTTGGTGGGCAAGAAGCATATTCTTTCACTGATAGGTTTTCAAGGTACCACTAGATCAAAATCACGAGGGAATATAAGAGAAAGAAAACCTTCACGACTGAGTGGGGCTGCTTTCAATACACTGTCACGCCATTTTGGTTGAAGAATGCGCCAACCATCTTTTCATGCGTGGTTGTTGCAGCATTTAAGGAATATATATTCACATGTTCTTGAAAGTTTATTTTGATGATTGGACTGTACTCGGGCTAGTTAAGTACCATATAGCAAGCTTACGCTTGATGTTGGATACCTGCTATTAGTGTTAGTCTTGACAACCTTCCTCCAGTGATCAAACATGCTCTTACAAAGTTATTTTAATGTGTCAAGGTCAAATTTTGTCACTTCAGTGAGTCTTCAAGCAAAATTTGGTCACTAGCCATTGGGTCTAGGGTTTGATTTTACCCTTGCTAAAGTTGTCCAAATGTCAGTCCATGTCACAGTTCAGCTGAGTGTACCATCATTCAGAGAGTTTTCATTATCATGTCAAGTCCCACTGGGTCATTTTACACCTTGTTAATGCTTTAGTTGTGCCTAGGTAAGGTCATTTCCCTCTCCTAGGGTTTTGAAGGCAATTTCTCTTCAACAACCAAATCATCGACAAAACTTGTATTCGGATGTTCATACACCTTCCCCTATCCTTAAAGTACCTTATCAATCACTTCCCATCACTGATATCCCCCAAATTCCTCATTTTCACACAAACCCTAGTTTCTTGCTACAACCTGGCAATTTTCTAGGTTAGACCTGTGTTTTTCCTTTTTTCACCCCTTCCCCTCACTCAATTTTAGATATTCCACTTTCCCATACTTCCTAACATCCCTCCCTACTTCCCAAAATTTCCTGAAGAATTTAGAAGCTCCCTATCCCCTTCATTTCGCTTCATTTCGACAAATCCCTTGTTCCACACATCGGGGTAGGTTTCACTCAAATGATGTTTCTGAGCAATCAAAGATGACTTTATGAACATTTAGAGATTTTTTTATCCATAATAGGCCACAAAAGAAAAACCTCCTTCACTTTTTACACAGGTGTCATGGTTTTAGATAAATGTCAAAAATACAATTGCCTCAGGAGAATTGATGCACCTCTGAAGTGACCTTGGAAAACTCAAGATTTCTCCTAGCTAAGTTGGCCAAATGACTTTCTTGGTGAGTCAAATGATAACTAGACACAAGTATCTTTCCAATGAGCTATCATGAGCTCAATTTGGAAATGAGGAAGGCATTCAAAAGTTGACTGTAACAGCACTCTGCCTTGAGGCAGCCTCACTGGGCACATTTTGGACAGTCTTTGGAAATTTGATTTTTGATAGGGAAAATGAACTCCTCATTGAAAAATTATGACTGGGTTGGAAAGTAGGCTGAATGACCTTTCCAACGAGATATCTTGTGCCCAATTTTGACATCGGTACGGCCTCCAAAAGACACCTGGAAAAGAGCGCGACGCACAGAGGGAGTGCGGCGCACTGGGAGAGATTTTCCAGTGTAAAATTTACACTGGCGCAACGCACACAGAAAGCGCGGCGCACAGGGAAAAAAGGGCCTCAAATTGTGCAAAATTGCCTCAAATTTCTTGTGAAGCCCATCAAATTGCAAGGTAGGCTCCATAAACTCACTTGTGCATCAAATTTGATAGAGATATAATGGTTTATTGCCTGTGATTGAATGAAAAAAGTTTCATAAAGCAAACACAAGAAGACATCAAAGAAAGATTGTTCTGCTAGGGTTTTTGCTACAATGTTGTTTTTGCCAAGGTTATTCTTCCTATCCTACCCCTACTCCTTATTCCCCTATGTCATTGTCCCCATAATCATTACCCTAACATTACCAAGATCATACTCCCTTTCCCCTCCTCCTATTGCTCAATAAACACAAACCCTACCTTACAAACCATAAAACCCTACCTTGCTAAAAACCCAAACCATACCCTATCAAAATACCCCAAAAACCCCTGTATATCCCTAAACAAAATTCTCCTATAAACCCCTATTCCCATTATATTATCCCCATCCTAATGCTCCCTATTAAATTGTCCCCTTGGTGGCAGATTGTCAAAGAAACTTCTAGCTTCATTTAAATCAAAGGGCAGCCCAAATTCAACTTTTAAAACAACAGTCATGGCATCCGAGGTTTCATCAAAATGTGAGGAGGAGACCCACAGTGACACAGCTTCAAGAGAACAGGTCCACCAGAGAAATCAATGAAAATAGGGAGTTTTGGCTTGACAAAGTAAATTTCCATTTAAACAATCTTCTTAAGAAGGCCAAAAGAGATAACAAATTTCAAAGACGCATGGCTACTCATTGCTACACAAGGAATCAGGTCTCCAAAGTCAAAATCAATCAGTTGAAGAAAATACTCCAGGAAACCATAATTAGGAAAAAAGAAAAGGTTAAGTTTGGATTTGCTTGCTGATGCTCCCCTCAGAGCAATACAGGACAAGGACAAGAAACCTATGCATGATGAGGGGCCATCAGGAGAACAGGAGGCCGATTTCATCCTCATTCAGGATGATGATCCAGATGTGGAGAGGGCCAAATGGATCATCAAGTATTTGGAGCAGAGAAACAAGCAGCCTGAGGACTAGCATGAGCTCATGGAGCTGCAAAACATCCATGAAGACCAGCAAGCTGCCCAAAGAAGCCTAAATGAGAAGACAACTATTCAGCAGGAGATAGAGGCTAATTTAGAGGTTTGGCTCGAGAGGATCAACATCCACTTATAGAAGCTGTTGACAAAATCACACAAGGATAGGGACATGCTCAGGAAAATGAAAAAGCACTATTGGGCACGAAACAAGGTTTGCAAGGCACGAATAAGGAATTTGAAGGAAAACCTAAGGAAGGCATCAAAAAGGACGAAATGGGAAAAGGAGAAAGATAGAATTAGAATCTTGGCTGAGGCTTCCTTGGCTCAATATGTCACCCATAAGGAAACTCTAGCCAAAATTTCAGCAAATTTGAGGAAGTTTTGGTCAAATTTTGATTTTTTGGACAAAAAACAAGAAATTTCTCCCTGTGTGCCGCGCCACTAGCGCAATGCTAAAATTATAGGGCTCCAATGGAGAAACCACTTGTGTATTTGGATTTAGCATCAAAAATTTCTGCTACTGGTGTTGAGGAAAGAAATTTTGGCAAGGTATGAGTCTCCAAAAGGTCAAAAAACACCCAAAAATGGCCTCTCTGCCACTTTTTTGACACACAGGAAGTAGTCTTGGGAGAATGAATATTTGGAGGGGAAAATGAGCACTAAATTCAAAAATTCTAGTGGGGTTAGAAAGTAGACAGGACAGGCTTTCCAACAAGCCCACTTGGGAACATTTTGGACACCTACAAGTGCCCCAAAACAGGCTCCAAAGTGGCACGATGCACAGAGAATTTGGCATGGCGCACAGAGGAAAAAACTGCCAATTTGCTCCCGTTTCGCGAAATTTCGGGTCACGACTTCTCCAAGTGGGCCCAGTCATCTACACTTCGGTTTTTTGGCACCAAAGGTGGCCTTTAAAGAGTTTTATCTGCAGATGGGCATCTATCCAATTGGCAAAAGAATGCAAAGGGTCACCACAGCCAAATGTCATGCTTGAGAGCGCTGCACCTGTAGCTGATGGTTGGCTCTCCATCTCCTTTTCGAAATGATTTGAGTAACTTCCCAACCCTTGGGTGTTCCATCTCTTCTCTACACTTTCTATATATTGTATGCAATTTATTTGCAAAGGGTTGGCTGGTTTGTAACTTCTAGGAGACTGTGGGAAAGAAACTTTGTTTCTGCACTGTGTATTTTTGACAGAGAATTAATGAAAGGAAGTGGCTCTGTTTCATGAGATTCTTGTGGTCGTGAGTGTAGAAAATGTGTTCTTATGTTCCATATGTATATTTTTATGTTTCATATTTCATTTCATGCTTCATTTCAGTGAAATTTTCTAAGTGAAATTAGGTAGAATTCAATTTATATTGCTCTGCCTGTGGGAAAATTTCATGTGCAGTGTCACTCTTCTGTTGAAAAGGATTCATGCGACCATGCCCTTTTCACTCTCTTCAACAATCTTTCCATTCCGCGTTACTTTAAGCCAAAATTGTTGCGCTTGCCACCTACCTTTCCTCATGAAATAATATGTGCCTTCATATTCGATTCTCTGTTCTTTGCTGAGCGCTAGTCCCATATATATCCCAGAAGCTCGGTCACTTCATAAAATCTTTTCTAAAATCCCTTTTCACTTACTATCCCAAGGTAAATATTGCAATGTAAGTCATCTCAAACCATTTTGCCTATCCATTCGCTGAGCGTGACTCGGAGAGAGCCCTCTCTTGCTCTGGTAGGGCTAGCTACCAGACTGAGCGTGGTTTGTGGTTACCCTAATTTTTGCCTTCTTTCAGCCTAAGGTAGATTTAGGTGCTAACATAGTGGCGACCATACTGGGGACGAAATGGTTTACTTGTAGATTGTTTTTCCCTAGTACATATCTCAAGTTCAGAGCTGATTGTTGATGGTGAACAACGATCAGACATAAGATGACGGCTGAAATCATTCACCTGGTGACTCCATTCACTGAAGAATCCATGCAATCAGTCCTTCATGGTGACTCCACTGTAGAGGGATCAGTAGCCTTGAGATTTCTTAAGATGGATCATATTGCAAGAAGATACGCTCCCATGAGCCGAGATCACATCCCAGGTTTTCCAAATAAAATTCCCAAAGTAGATTGGTCAAAGAATTTGCATGTGTTCATAAATGTGGAAGGTAATGACGCTGCTCTTCATCTGGTGAAATTTCACATTCACGTGCATAAATTAAAGATCGATTTTCCTGAAGACTGTTTGATGAAAATGTTTATGGCTACTCTCGAAGAAGAATCTCGATCTTGGTATGAAATTTTTCCACCTGCTTCCATTTATTGTCTAAGGGATTTTCATTCAATATTCTTTGAGAAGTATAAAGAATCTTATCGATCATTAAATCTAGTTCATGACTGTTGCAAACATGCTTCTACTTTTATTGAAAGCCTTGAAAAATATTATGAAGATGATACTTTCATGGATGATGAGATCATGGAAGCCCTGTATGAAAATCCCTTTCAGCAGCATAAGGACGATCATGAAAATTTGCAGCATGATCAAAATTGTAGTACCGTGGAAGATGAAAGAATTTTGCATCTTGACAGTCAACATGAATTATATGAAATAGATCAGCAGGTTGAAGAGTTCCATATGGTTGAAGTTGATGAAAGAAAAAGTGTCAGTTCAGATCTGTCAATAGAAGAAGATGGCATGCAAGTAAGTTCGGTTCTAATTTCAGAATGTGATAATGTCAGGACAGCTATTTCAGTTCCAGATTCAGACTGTGATGACCAAGAATGCCTAGTATGGAATCCTATGAAAGAGAACTCTGTTGCTGAAATCATCTGGGATGAAGAAGACAAAGTTTTGGATCCAAATGTTCTCAGTTCATTCATATTCTTTCTGATTTGTCCTGATGATGGACCCCCTTTGGGGTTTGAAACGTTGGCAGAATGAACTAGAAACTGTGGATAATCCGGATCATGAAACTACATAATACAACCTTCATGAGGAGGTAATCGAGTCAGTGTATGAAAAACAAGATCAGACCTTCATTCAATACATTCACACCACAGAGGATCAAAACATTCAGGATTTACATTCAAATTCCTCTTCATATGTTTCATGTGTTGAAATGTTTTTCCAAGAAGATATCTGCTCATCTACATGTTCAGAGTTTTTTGAAGCCCAGGAGCCTAGTTTTACTGAAGCACATGATGAAGGAAGATCAAAATTTGAAGCAAAGGACACCTTGTTTCTTTAGCAGGAAGAAAATCTTCATGTTCTTCAGGATCCAATGGCAGATTTACTGCAGTCACCTGTGAAGGTGATTATTGCAGTATTCGGTGATGAAGGAGATCAGGGTCAATTAGTTTTTGGATGCCCAGTTACAAGTATCTATTGTTGACCAGAAGATCTAATTAGGAGAATCAATCAAGGAGGCATATACTTGATTGGTTACATTGGAAGACACATTACACATGATTGTACATATTGAATTAGTACACAGGTCGCTGTCATCTTGATTTCAAACCCTCGAATCTTGATGGACTGCTGCCATTGAACAAGCTTTGTAAATACTTGTTTTAGTTAAGTCAGTCATGAGTCATTTCCTTTTGCATCGAGTCAAGTTTTTCAGTCATTTCAGTTCGCATTGAGTCAGTTTCAGTCAAGTTCCAGTCAATAAATTGAGTCATGTTGGTTTGTCAGAATAATGGACTCCATAGCCCAATGGACGAAGGCACTATCTGCTCACCCAAAGATCTGCAGTTCTTCGCACCTCCAAGGAGCTGCCATCCCTATTGGAGCCAATGTTAGTGTCAGTCTTTACAGCCTTCCTCCAGTGATCAAACATTCTCTTACAAAGGATTTTAATGTGTCAAGGTCAAATTTTGTCATTTCAGTGAGTCTTCAAGCAAAATTTTGTCACTAGGCATTGGGTCTAGGGTTTGATTTTACCCTTGTCAAAGTTGTCCAAATGTCGGTCCATGTCACAATTCAGCTGAGTGTACCATCATTCAGAGAGTTTTCATTATCATGTCAAGTCCCACTGGGTCATTTTACACCTTGTTCATGCTTCAGTTGCGCCCAGGTAAGGTCATTTCCCTCTTCTAGGGTTTTGAAGGCAATTTCTCTTGGACAGCCAAATCATCGGCAAAACTTGTATATGGATGTTCATACACCTTCCCCTATCCTCAAAGTACCTTATCAAACACTTCCTATCACTCAGATCCCCCAAATTCCTCATTTTCGCACAAACCCTAGTTTCTTGCTACAACTTGGCAATTTTCTAGGTTGGACCTGTGTTTTGCCTTTTTGGACCCCTTCCCCTCACTCAATTTTAGAGATTCCACTTTCCCCTACTTCCTAACATCCCTCCCTACTTCCCAAAATTTCCTGAAGAATTTAGAAGCTCCCTATCCCCTTCATTTCGCTTCATTTCGACAAATCCCTTGTTCCACACATCGGGGTAGGTTTCACTCAAATGATTTTTCTGAGCAATCAAAGATGAATTTATGAAAACTGAGAGAGGTTTTTGTCCAAAACAGGCCAAGGAAGAAAAAAATCCTTCACTTTTTACATAGGTGTCATGGTTTTAGAGAAATGTCAAAAATACAATTGCCTTAGGAGAATTGATGTACCTCTGAAGTGACCTTGGGAAAATCAAGTTTTCTCCTAGGTAAGTTGGCAAAATGACTTTCTTGATGAGTCAAATGATAACTACACACAAATATATTTCCAATGAGCTATCATGAGCTCAATTTGGAATTGAGGAAGGCATTCAAAAGTTGACTGTAACAACACTCTACCTTGAGGCAGCCTCATTGGGCACATTTTTACCAGTCTTGGGAGATTTGAGTTTTTATAGGGAAAATCTACTCCAAATTGAGAGCTTCTGGTGGGATTGGAAAGTAGACTCAAAGACCTTTCCAACGAGCTATCTTACACCCAACTTGGACATAGGGAAGGCCTCAAAACGTCACCTGGAAAAGAGCGCGACGCACAGAGGGAGCGCGGCGCATTGGGAGAGATTTTCCAGTGTAAAATTTACATTGGCGCGACGCACATAGAGAGCGCGGCGCATAGAGGAAAAAGGGCCTGAAATTGTGCCAAATTGCCTCAAATTTCTTGTGAAGCTCATCAAATTGCAAGGTAGGCTCCATAAACTCACCTATGCATCAAATTTGATAGAGATGTGATGGTTTATTGCCTGTGATTGAATGCAAAAAGTTTCATAATGCAAACACAAGAAGACGTCAAAGAAAGACTGTTCTGCTAGGGTTTTTGCTACAATGTTGTTGCTGCCAAGGTTATTCTTCCTACCCTACCCATGCTCCTTGTTCCCCTATGCCATTTTCCCCATAATCATTACCCTAACATTACCAAGATCATACTCCCTTTCCCCTCCTCCTATTGCTCAATTAACACAAACCCTACCTTACAAACCCTAAAACCCTACTTTGCTAAAAACCCAAACCCTACCCTATCGAAATACCCCAAAAAACCCTATATATCCCTAAAAAAAATTCTCCTATAAACCCCTATTCCAATTATATTATCCCCATCCTAATACTCCCTATTAAATTGTCCCCTTGGTGGCAGATTGTCAAAGCAACTTCTAGCTTCATTTAAATCAAAGGGCAGCCCAAATTCAACTTTTAAAACAGCAGTCATGGCATCCGAGGTTTCATCAGAATATGAGGAGGAGACCCATAGTGACACAGCTTCAGGAGAACAGGTCCACCAGAGAAATCAATGAAAATAGGGAGTTTTGGCTTGACAAAGTAAATTTCCATTTAAACAATCTTCTTAAGAAGGCCAAAAGAGATAACAAATTTCAAAGACGCATGGCTACTCATTGCTACACAAGGAATCAGGTCTCCAAAGTCAAAAGCAATCAGTTGAAGAAAATACTCCAGGAAACCCTAATTAGGAAAAAAGAGAAGGTTAAGTTTGGATTTGCTTGCTGATGCTCCCCTCAGAGCAATACAGGACAAGGACAAGAAACCTATGCATGATAAGGGGCCATCAGGTGAACAGGAGGTCGATTTCATCCTCATTCAGGATGATGATGCAGATGTGGAGAGGGCCAAATGGATCATCAAGTATTTGGAGTAGAGAAATAAGCAGCCTAAGGACTAGCATGAGCTCATGGAGCTGCAAAACATCCGTGAAGACCAGCAAGTTGCCCAAAGAAGCCTAAATGAGAAGACACCTATTCAGCAGGAGATAGAGGCTAATTTAGAGGTTTGGCTCGAGAGGATCCACATCCACTTATAGAAGTTGTCGACAAAATCACACAAGGACAGGGACATGCTCAGGAACATGAAAAACCACTATTGGGCACGAAACAAGGTTTGCAAGGCACGAATAAGGAATTTGAAGGCAAACCTAAGGAAGGCATCAAAAAGGGAAAAATGGGCAAAGGAGAAAGATAGAATTAGAATCTTGTTTGAGGCTTCCCTAGCTCAGCATGGCACCCCATAAGGAACCTCTAGCCCAAATTTCAGCAAATTTGGGGAAGTTTTGGTCAAATTTTGATTTTTTGGACAAAAAACAGGAAATTTCTCCCTATGCGCCGCGCCACTGGCACGACGCTAAAATTCGATGGATCCAATGGAGAATCCACTTGCATATTTGGATTCAGCATCAAAAATTACAACTACTGGTGTTTGGGAAAGAAATTTTGGCAAGGTATGAGTCTCCAAAAGGTCCAAAAACACCCAAAAATGGCCTCTCTACCACTTTTTTGACACACGGGAAGCAGTCTTGGGAGAATGAATATTTGGAGGGGAAAATGAGCACCAAATTCAAAACGTCTAGTGGGGTTAGAAAGTAGACAGGATAGGATTTCCAACAAGCCCACTTGGGCACATTTTGAACACCTGCAAGTGCCCCAAAACAGGCTCCAAAGTGGCGCGACGCACAGAGGAAAAAACTACCAATTTGCTCCTGTTTCGCGAAATTTCGGGTCGCGACTTCTCCAAGTGGGCTCGGTCATCTACACTTCGGTTTTTTGGCACCAAAGGCAGCCTTTACAGAGTTTTCTCTCTATATGGGCATCTATCCAAGTGGTAAAATAATGCAAAGGGTCACCACAGCTAAATGTCATGCTTGAGAGCGCTACACCTGTAGCTGATGGTTGGCTCTCCATCTCCTTTTCGAAATGATTTGAGTAACTTCCCAACCCCTAGGCATTCCATCTCTTCTCTACATTTTCTATATATTGTATGCAAGTTATTTGTAAAGGGTTGGCTAGCTTGTAACTTCTGGGAGATTGTGGGAAAGAAACTTTGTTTCTGCACTGTGTATTTTTGACAGAGAATTAATGAAATGAAACGGCTCTGTTTCATGATATTCTTGTGGTCGTGAGTGTAGAAAATGTGTTCTTATGTTCCATATGTATCTTGTTATATTTCATATTTCATTTCATGCTTCATTTCAGTGAAATTTTCTAAGTGAGATTAGGTAGAATTCAATTTATATTGCTCTGCCTGTGGGAAAATTTCATGTGCAGTGTTACTCTTCTGTTGAAAAGGATTCATGTGACCATGCCCTTTTCACTCTCTTCAGCAATATTTCCATTCCGCGTTACTTTAAGCCAAAATTGCTGTGCTTACCACCTACCTTGCCTCACGGAATAATCTATGCCTTCATATTTGACTCTCTATTCTTTGCTGAGTGTCAGTCCCATATACATCCTAGAAGCTCGGTCACTTCATAAAATCTTTTTGAAAATCTCTTTTCACTTACTATCGTAAGGTAAATATTGCATTGTAAGTCATCTCAGACCATTTTGCCTATCCATACGCTGAGCGTGACTCAGAGAGAGCCCTCTCTTGCTCTAGTAGGGCTAGCTACTAGACTGAGCGTGGTTTGTGGTTACCCTAATTTTTGCCTTCTTTTAGCCTAAGTCATATTTAGGTGCTAACACCTGCCAAAGATACCAAATCGCTCTTAACCTCAAGAAGTGTATCTTCCTTGTTCTTTCAAGAACCTGTTGGGACATGTGGTTTGTAGACAAGGACTGATGGTAGATCCTATGAAGATTGTGGTGATTCTAAATTTGGAAGCATCGCAAAGTGTCAAATAGTTGCACGCTACCTTGGGACATACGGGGTACTACAGGCAGTTCATCAAAATCTATACCCAGATTACCGCGCCAATGGAAAATCTATTGAAAAAAGATGTCACGTTCTATTGGAACGATGACTGTAAGAAAATCCTAGATGTATTGAAATAAAATACGGTCACTACGTGGATCCTGGTCTTCACAAACTGGGACAAGGAGTTTCATGTCCATGTTGACGCACCGTGTATAGCGTTGGGAGAGGTACTAACACAAGATGGTGGAGAGGGCTTGGACCACCCTATCGCGTTCGTGATTTGTAGATTGTCTAAAGCAGAAAAGAACTATTCCACCACTAAATGCAGGGGACTGGCTATGGTGTATGCACTCCAGAAATATCAACACTACTTTCTAGGGCGACACTTGAAAATGTATGCAGATCATTCCGCGCTGAAATACTTGGTCAATAAGCTTGTGTTGGGGGGCGCATATGCAGATGGATTTTATTGTTTCAATAATATGATTTTGAAGTTGTTGTGAAACCTGGATGATTAAACACATGATTGGATCACCTATCGTGGATTGAGACAGGAGAGGAACCTACTAATCTAGAGGAAGGATTACCTGATGCACAACACTTTTCTCTGCGCGTAGCAGTTGGACATTTTGAAGATATAATCCACTTCGTTACGATTGGAACTACGCCAAAAGAGTACTCCATCCAACAGAAGAAGGAACTAATGGTGTGCGCGACAGATTTCTCTGTCAGTGCGGGGCACCTATATAATATGGTCAATGATGAGATACTGCAAAGGTATGTACATGAATTTGAAAGAAGCCATTTCCTCGTGGACATGCATCGGGGCATTGTAGGAGGACATTATGCAAGGAGAGTGACCATGCAGAAGATTCTTCATGCATGTTTGTGGTGCCCGACCCTTCATCAGGATTCAAAAGCACATTTCAAGGCCTATGATGTATGCCAAAGAACAAGTAAACCATCACGGATGGACGAGATGCCTTTGAATCCACAAATGACATTGCAACCCTTTGAAAAGTGGGCAATCGACTTTGTAGGACCTATCAAAACTCGAGGAAAAACAGGCATGAGATATATTATCACTGCGATAGAGTACCTGACTCGTTGGGCAGAAGCACAACTGGTAAAATATTGCATGGCCGCCACAGCCATGGAGTTTCTGTTTGAACACATATTGACATGATTTGGATGTTCGAAGATCTTGATGAGCGACCGCAATATACATTTCCTAAATGAGACGATCAGCGTGCTGACAAAAGAGTTTCAGGTGTATTATTAGAAAATCACACCATATAACCCACAAGCCAATGGGACAGTACAAGCATTTAACAAAGTACTAGAGATTGCACTGACCAAAGTATGCAATGCACAACGAAGTGATTGGGACCTGCGCGTAACTGTAGCCTTATGGGCTTATAGGATGACATGCAAGAAACTGATGGGACAGACACCTTTCCAGTTGATCTATGGAGTGGGAGTTGTAATGTTGATGGAATACATCGTACCTAGTTTGTACATAGCAATTCTCATAACTATGATGGACCGTAGAGCCTTGGAGGAAAGACTCACACAGTTGGAGGAACTTGAGGAAGAACGATTTCTGGTTGGATTTCACCAACAAGTACAAAAGCAGTGTGAAAAGGCCTCACACAATCGACATATTAAGTTGCGCACCTTCAAGGTGAACAATTTGGTGTTACTATATGATAGTAAGTTTGATAAATTCCCAAGAAAATTTAGAATGCATTGGCTAGCACTATATGTTATTAAGGAAGTCACAGATGGAGGCGCGATGCAGGTGGTAAAGTTAAATGGAGAACCTTTCCCAAGAAGAGTGAATGGCATCCAGTTGAAGCCATAGACGGGTGGCTCGACTATCTGACTAGCCCACCAAAGCACAATCTTAGTGCTCCAGGTAGCTGAAAGGAGGTGTGGGACTATAAACAGAAGCAGGGAATGCAATATTAGATACAAGGAAGTAGTTCAGATACAACAGTCACTGAATAATGCGTGCAAGAGGTACAACAGGCAGCTTCTCAGTGCAATATTGATCTTGCAACAATTTGCACAGAGTTGGGAGGTCTCCATGCTAAGATATCTACACTGACAGAGTGACTTGAGGGCGAGTCATGATGTTTATGTTGGGGACCTGGTGGGTGTGGGATCCCCCAAGGAAAGTTTTGGGGCTTAGAGCCCAGATTTTGACTAAATCCAATGTAATGACTCCACATTTTTTGGGTGTGGAGCGCAAAGATTGTAAATGAGTCATAGGGTTGTCCACCCTCATTTTTGTAATGTAATGTTGGCTTTAGAAATCTACCCATGGTCCGCAGACCATGGGATTTTATAAATAGAGTGAGGCTCTAAGTTGTAAATCACTGAAGTAAGCGAAGTGAAAGTAATAGATGGAGAATTGAGTCTTATTTAAGTGTAGAGTCGAATCTTTGGGTCATAGAGTAGGAGAAGGCTTTGTAGCTAAGTACGAAGAGGCATAGTAGTGTGCAGTTGAGTGTGCGGACCCTTGCAGCTAAGTGTGGGGGCGAGTCAAGTCTATAGCCTTTGGAGAAGTAATAAAGAGAAGTTTTACATCATTTCTATGTATTTTTTTTCTATTTTGTGCATTGAATGTATCGGATATAAATTTCATTTCTATTGTTTATATGATGTGTGAAATTATATGAATGTGTTGATAAAGTGAATATAAGATTAAGTATCTGTTTACGCAAAGATAACTAAATGTTATAAGAAGATAAGTAAGATCTATGATATAACTTGGGGAAGTAGTGTAGATCATTGCTAGGGCAGTGTGAAGTCACCTCGGCCCTTGGTGAGGGCTACTCAAACATGATTATAACAAATCGCATAGGCCTCGCAGGTCAGGGTAGTGCGCGAAGCGACCTGCACGAAGGTATTCACAGTTGGACTAAATTGACCACTCAGACATCTCATGTTAGGGTCCCACCCTAACCCCCTTATTTATGTAATGGGATCGAGCCATAGTCAAGAGTCAATAAAGCCCATATTAATAATTATAAGTGGTTAACCCGCAATTAATGACGGGACCACAATTAGTTGCAAATGGGCCGTATTATTAGATAGATGGTATTAATAAAACCCATGGTATTGATCCTTGGTATTGCATGTATGGGTCATATATAAAGGATAGAGACTCCCTATGAGGAGCATTGTGTCTTATTTTTGTATCGAGCTCTGCTCTATTAGAGGTTTCCCCCTCAAAGAGGCCAGTGAACATTGCTTTCTGAATAATAAAATATTTTCTGTTGTCTCTCACTATTCGATGTTCTGGGTATCTTTTTCGCATATTCTGTATTTGGGTATCTTTTTGCAGGTTAAGAGCATAATATCTCAAGGGTGCAGAAACTTGGTTCTAGCATCCCCCCATACTGCTTCAGGTGAGACCTTAGTCCGTGCTCTGTGGGTTGTTGCTGAAAGGGCCAGTAGTGTAGGGATTTGTTTATCTAAATAACTCTGAAACTAGGTCAGGCACCCTGAAACCAACATGCATCATGGATGAACCATGAAGAGTCAAGAGCTGGAGAGATGAAAAGGATATTGGCAAGAGAGAAAACTGAACCTCTTCTGATCATAGCTAAAGAATCAAATCCCATGGCCCTCATCAGTACCCATAATTTGATTACAAATGATCCTCAGCTAGCACCTAGACATCTTGTTGCCCAATAGCAATCAAATTAACATTTTGAGGACATGTTTAGGTTGCTAGGAGATGATAGTATACATTCTTTCTGGAGGAGATGGAACACACTGCCATATATCTTAAAGATAAGAGAATATCACTCTCCTCAAAGGTTAAGAGAGGCACTCAACAGGACACATATGTATAAGCAATCTATGCAATGGATGAAGGTCATTTGGATAGGCCTAAAACTATGTCCACCACTACTCTTAGGGATGCTAGAAGGTAGAAAAGAAGAAGAAGTAAAGAGGCAGAGGGATGTTGGGCATGAGATCCCCCAAGGGAAGTTTTGCAGCTAAAAGCCCAGATTTTGGCTAAAAAGTGTAAATTTGATGTAAAGACTCCTCATTTTGTGGGCGCGGAGCGCGAAGTTGTAAATGAGTCATAGGGTTGTTCTCCCTCAGTTTTTTAATGTAATGTCGGCTTTAAAGATCTACCCATGGTGTGCGGACCATGGGATTATATAAAAGAGTGAGGCTCTAAGTAACAGTCTTTTTCATTTCTTCCAGATACTTAGTATCATTTTGCACTTTTTGCAATTCTAGATTTTCAAATTTCTTAAGTAGCTTCTAGTTTTCCTGCTTTTGGATTGACAATTGTTGTTCTAATCTATCTGGGTCAGTTGTTGTTGATGTAGACTCAATGGCTGTAGATGAGGAACTAGGTTCTGTACCTACAACTTCTATTGGGACGGTTGTAATGGGCAACATGGCAAATTTTGTTGTTTCCTTCTCCTTCAGTAGCTCTTGAATATGTTCTTCCATCTTCTTTAACTATATATTCTGCTCAATAATAAGCTTGAGCATATCCTCCTTTTGATGTCCAGTTTTTGCCATATCCTTGGTTAGAGGATCCTTTGTTGAAGGCGAATTCAACTGTTTCTTCAATGCAATAATGTCTGCATCTTTCTTCTTAAGAAGTAGTTATGTAGCTTTTACATCTTTGGGATCATGTCCCACTTTAATCACAAAATCCTCTAGTGATTTTATCTTATTGTATTTAGCAAGAAAGTAGATATTTTATAACTTATGGTTGCGGTTATCATAGTAGAAAGCAACATCTCACTAGTTTTCCTATGCATGTGAATTTGGTCAATTGGATGGATTTGACTAGTGTCAAATGAAAACACGGTCTTCTTGTAATCAGATGGTGATTTAGGGAATGTAATTTGGGCTTGTAAGAAAGCCATTTGAATCTTTCCCTTTTCACTATCAAAAGTAGAAAGGAACCTATGTTGGGAGGTTGAAGTTTTCTTCCAGAAATGAGTGTACACATTGGCCTTTAATGTCTCATTTTTATGCTTAATTTCTAGGAACCTTGAAAATATGTTTGAATCATCCGAAGTGCTCATTCCTATTGACTGAATAATTTCTAGAGGTTCTCTGGCAGGTGAAGTTCTAGGAGGAGTAGTTGAAGCACTAACTATGGGAGGGGTGTTTGAAGTACTAACTCTTGCTGATTAAGACACTTTTGGATTTGAAAGATCAATAATCACTGGTGGAGTCTCTTGTACTAATGTGATCACGCTGATTTTAGGTTTCTTTTGTTGAAAAATGAATCCTTTCAGAACATCTTCAATGGATGAAGTTTATTCTCTAAGCCTCTTCTGTTGCTTACTTTGAGCAACTGGAGTCTGATAAATGGGAGTAGACACAACTTGCTCATCTGCTTCTTGAAGAGTCCCATCAACCCATTTTTCTTGATTCATAAATTTCTCAATTTCTGGCCTTGGAGTATGCTTGTACAGAGTCATCTTGAAACTAAACCTTAAGGAAGAAATCATGCCAAAAGGATCATAGGACCAGGTGAAACTAGGTTCGAAATTCATCTTCTTCAATAATGCATCTGCCTCAGCACTAGTTGATTTGGTGTTGCAAATAAATGGCCCTATCTGTGCTTTGAGCTTGAACCGAGACTTTCTTTTACCTGATACAAAATGTAGCTCATCCATTTGAATCATCTTCCTGATATGTTCTAGAGAAAATATTCTCAAAGGAACATATTTAGGAAACTTGCATGGTGCAAGTTCATAGCCATATATTCCTATTTCAGTGTAGTTCTGGTATATATACCAATCACCAATTTTGGTTTGTTCACTTAAGTGTAGATTCCTTTTAATTTCATTCCTAATTCTAGACTCTATCAGACTGTTAACGATTTTTACCACTGGATGTAAAAAAGCATCCACAAATTATGCAAACGATAAGGTGGTAGAAGTTTCTCTGAACATTTCTATCTAGTGAATCACTAGTTGATTCACTCCTTGTTCATCCTACTTGCTGAGTTTAATTAGTAACTGATAACCTTGTTGAAAAAGAAGCATGTGAAGAATTACAGAGCTATAATTGAACACTCTCTGCATAGTGAAGTTCATGAATTGCTCATGTATATTATCAACCAACAATCAGTTGTAATTATACATGAAAGCTGGTTGTTGGTCTTTATTGAAAATGGATAGGAAAACAAGCATTACTTCATCAATGGATTGGTCATCAAGGTATCGTAATAGATAGGAGAGAAGGGAAATGCAATGTCTAGAGGCTTCAAGAAACATGGCAGATGAATAAGGTGGATTTTTTTTTGTCAATTCTACATCCTCATGCAAAAATATTTTGAATATTTGGGCTCTCTTTGGGAAATTTAACTTATGGTGTAGATCCATAAGTGTTGCTGGTTAGAATTGAGTCAAGGAGTCAGTTTAAGCAACTAAGAACATTTCATTTCTAGTTTGAGCAGAAATGGTTATCAGAATGTCTCCATTCTGAGCCATGGTTGCCCTTTTCACAAGGTCATACTTGGCTTGACACCAGGTAATAAGATCAGGGAATTCATGTGTCTTTGGAAAATTGTAAAAAGGCAACAGGGACTCCCAAACCTTAATTGGATCTTGATGGTCAAGATAATTCTACTTAAACCACAAGTGTAGTTCATAAAAATTGAACTCACACATGGCTTTTGCAACTTTGAATAGTGAATTGACAATTGGGATATGGTAAAGGTTAGGCTTGGTCAAGGTAACAATACTCTTCTCTATGGTCTACTTCTTGGATTTTTATTTTGGGGCCTTGGCGGCAGACATGAAGCAAAATGATTATAAATGATAGACTGAGCAAAAGGAAAGAATTTTTTCAACATTGTAAGCCTGCAAACAATTTGAGAATAATCAAAAGAAAATGACAAAAGGGGTGGTTTCATTTTATTTACAAGGCACGTGAATGAGTAACGATTTTGTTGATAAACGTAGTATCTTTAAATGCAAGGGAGTGGGACTACAACGGATGGATACAATGGTATGTTGAATGGGGGGGACAAGCGTGTAAAGAGGTAACATATGAGAGGAATAAGAAATGGATAGATGAGGTGTCAGGTCGGGATTAGTGGAGGGATAAATACTTTTTAGCGTGCTGAAATATCCATTGGTAGAGAAAACCATGAGTGGTTTGTGGTGGGGGAGGGAGTAGGGAGTTGTTTGTGGTTTTATGCAGTGGGGGCATGGAGTTGTTTGTGGTTTTGTGCCTTGGGGTGTGGAGAGAGATGTGAGGGCGACACGTAAGGTCGAGGAGTCCTCCATTAAACCGCTTTTCTAACCACCCCCATTGTGTTAATGTGAAACAGTGTTGGGGGCTGCAAAATCTCTCCCCGTCATTGATCTGGGCGGGGAGTAGATCAATCGTTGGATCATGCACCTTTGTTATTATAATGCGACAAGACTTTTTGTCATTTATTGTTGGGGTCAAATCAAGCTTGCACATTATAATATAATTGAAATGTAAAAATTTATAATCAAACAATTAATCATGATTAAGGAACTAATTATATATTAACATAATTTGACATTTTCTAATGTGGCACATTTTTACTAGCAGCCTTTGCATTTATAAAAATATGAAGTGAAGCCTTTCTTCTAATTTTGCTTCCCTAACATTTTTATTTCTTTTGCCTTCTTTGTTTAGGGAAACTAACACCTATCATTTTATTGATATGGATGCCCATAAAACATTAAATTGGCCTAACATTTTAACTTTTCTTTCTTTTGCATCCATATCCTAACTTAACATTTAAAAATTATTTTTGACTAATATACTAACTTATCAAAACCAAATTATGTTGCAACAAATTCTTCAAAACAACCTTCATTATGCTTAAATATTCTATTACAGACTCTTCCAACCCTACGCACATAACCATAGGGGCTCGCACACTCAGTTGCAAACTTACCAAGGTCTCCACACACACAACTATAGGAGCCTTCCCCTTCGCCCAAGTATAGAATATTCAATACAGACCCAAAGCTTGCCTATCTATGCTCTTCGCTCTCTCCTTATGACTTCTTTTTATATGATACTACATTACAATACCATCATCCATGAACCATGGGCGGGTCACAATACATCTTAACTATTAACAAACTAAGGGGCTTTGACCTTCCTAAAGCCCCTTTGAATCCTATCGACCTGCATGCTCTGCTCCTTAAAATGTGGAGACTTTACAATATTCAAAACTTTTCCAAAATTTAACCCTAGGGGATCGTGTCCCTGTTAGGATATTCCGACACATAGGAAATAGTTAAGTACAACTTGGTCTAGTATAGAGTTAGGTATAGAGTTAGGTAAAGTGTGTTTCTTTACCTTGTACATTTTGTAACTTACAATCCGACGGTCACGATATGCAGTGATCTGACGTTTCATACTCTCCTCGGTATTACCGACACTTGATCCATGGCTTAACACCTGATTGGTCCATGATCTCTATTTAAAGAGCATGGAGGGTCATTTGTAGGGTAATCCGTCTATGAGAGAAGCATATGTAAATTTTCATTCTTTGATTAATAAATTGCCTGAAGTGGCCGCGTTGGCTCAGGCCGTGGTCTGTTTCCCTTTTTGAGGGTTTTAACCACATCAAAATACTGGTGTATTGATCTGTGATCTGTTTGTGAGCGATGTCCTTTGGTGTTCTGTCTGAGGAACTTACCCTGTAAATTCCTACATGGTATCAGAGCTATTTGAGGGTTGCGTCCATTGGTGATCCAAATCTGAAGCCGATAGAACTGCATCTGACTATTGTTTCCTATATCCACTATTTCTGACTAATTTCTGGCCAAGAGGACTGCTCTGTTGTGTTGGGAGCATCTGTTCCAATGAGGAACCCCTTTCGTTTCACGCGAAAAGGTTTCTGGTAGCCCTAGCTACGTCATTTTTAGGATCTGGAGGTATACAATGTTTATTTGCAGTTTACAGTTCTTTTCTCTCTGTTTATCTCGGTTTTCGGTTTATTTAGCCATTTTTATTCCTGGATATATACCTTTCATTTCTGCATATGCTCTTTAACCTGCGACTCTGTGCGATCTGGGAAAATCAGAAACAGAAAGGAAGGATTTTTCTCATGCGTATGCTCTTTACTGCTGCGCCTTAGTGTGATCTCAGAAAATCAGAAGCATTGAGGAAAATATTTAGTTTCTGGCAAAAGGTAACTTCGAGCAGCAAGGTTCGTTTTTGAAAATATTTAGTTTCTGGCTAAAGCTAACTTCGAGCCGTAAGGTTCATTTTTTTGTATGCCCGTGTTGGGTTTTGTGTTTTTTGTTTTGTAGGGAAAAAGAGCTTTCTCAAAGCAAGCACGCAACCCAAAGCATCAACCCTCTCTCTCTCTCTCTCTCTCTCTCATTTCCGTACATTCCCGCTCTTCGTCGGCGACTTCGTCAATTTTTTTTTCAAAAAGCCATAACTTCTTCATCCGGAAGCCGTTTTTAGAACAATTTTTTTTGAAACGGCCTAATTTTTTGAGATCTTTCCATTGGTACACTTAGTTTCAGCATCTACAGCTTCAGTTTCTGTTAAAAATGGAAAGTCCATGCCAAGTCATTCTTGATAGCACTAACTACTTCCAATGGTGGTCATACATTGTGGATTTACTTAGAAGTAAAGGTCTTTACAGAATAGCCACAGGCCAAGAGACCAAACCGAAAGATGAAGATAAGGCAGCTAAATGGGAAAATAGGCAAGACCAATCACGTGGGTTGATAGGGATGTCTATTTCTCCAGATCTTAGATTCCATATTGCAGAAATTGATACTCCTGATGAAGCACTGCAACAAATTACTAAAGTCTTTGGAATTAAAAATGAACTTAAAGCCCATCAACTTGAAAATGAATTGCTTACATTGGACCCCAATAATTTTTCTTGCATTGAAGATTTTTTGTCCAAGTTCAAGACCCTTAGACTTCTCTTAGAAGGTGTTAAGGTTAAGAAAGAAGATAGTAGCCTTATCTACTCTATTCTTACTAAGTTGGGACCAGCCTATTCTGTGTTTGTTTCCACCTTCCATTCTACAAGAGAAGCCTTCATTTCTCAAGGAAAAACCTACAAGTCCCCTTCCTTTGATTCCTTTTGTGATTCTTTAATAAGAGAACAAGAAAAACTCTTACACCTTGGTCTTCTTCATCTTGGAAACTCTTCTAAGAAAGCATTAGCCACCCAGCAGCAACCAAATCCAAAGAATCCTAAGAAGTTGTATCCTAAAAAGAATGGTCCTAAACCAAACAAGGGTCCTAAGCAATTTCAACCTCAAAATGAAAAATCATTTCAACAAAATGATAAGACAAATAAAAACAAAGGGAAGAAGACTGATAGACATTGCAACTTTTGTAATCAAGATGGCCACTTAGAATCCAAATGCTTTAAGAAGATGGAAGCCTTGGAAGCAGCAATGAAGAAGCATAACATCCATTTGGAGCAATCTTCAACTTCAACTTCATCTTCAGGAATGGCACTTTCTGCATGTGGATGTCAAGCATCTCGGTCTGGCTATGCACTAAATGTATCTTCTTCTTCTCATTCTCATGAGTGGCTCATTGATTCTGGAGATTCTTATCACATGGCCAAAAACAAAGCCATGTTTTCTTCTTTAAATGATTGTAACACCAAAAATATATATGTTGGTGATGATAGATCTCTTAGTGTTGTAGGGACTGGAACTGTTCATCTAGACAATGGTCAGTTTAATGATGTATTATGTGTTCCAACCTTATCCTGCAACCTTCTATCTATATATCAGATAATCCATTCAGGTGAAGGTAAAATCGTTGAATTTTCACCTCACGATGTTGTAAGGACCTAAGAGATCCTAGATAGATTTTAGCTATTGCCATTGCTGATGATTCTACAAGGTTGTATAAGTTTCACAACTTTGGGTCATCAAATCTTCCCTCAGTATTTGTTGCTCATAATGATGAAGTGAGCAAACTTTGGCATGAGCGATTTGGTCACTTAAACTATCGCTCTCTTCAGAATTTATGTAAAGAAAATATGGTGACAGGTCTTCCAATGGTATCTTGCAGAGATGGTGTTTGTTCCGGATGTGTACTCGGAAAACATCATCAGGACAGTTTTGAAAAACGTGCCTCTTGGCACGCCTCAGCCCCTTTACAGCTCATGCATGGTGATTTATGTGGTCCACTTCCAGTTGCTTCATTCTTTGGCTACAAGTATTTCTTAACTTTCATTGATGATTTCTCCAGACGCACTTGGGTATACTTCTTAAAACTCAAGAGTGAAGTATTTAACATGTTCTTGGCCTTTAAGGCCTTTGTTGAAAAACAATCTGGACATCAAATTCTTAAGCTAAGATCTGATAATGGTGGAGAATATGTTAAAAACACATTCATCAACTTTTGCACTGAGAATGGAATTCAAATGCAACATACTGTTCCATATACTCCACAACAAAATGGTGTAGCTGAAAGGAAGAATCGCACCTTAAAAGAAATGGCTAATTGTATGCTTCAATCTAAAGGACTTAGTCTTAATTATTGGGCAGAAGCAATTAACTGTGCAAATTACATAATAAATCACACTCCTACTAAGGTTTTAAATAATATCACTCCAGAAGAAGCATGGAGCTCAATCAAACCAGATGTAAGTCACTTTCGTGTTTTTGGAAGTGAAGCATGGGCCCATATTCTAGATGAGAAACATAAAGCTTTAGAACCTAAGAGTGAAAAATGTATTTTTGTTGGATATTCTGAAGATGTCAAAGGATATAGAGTTATTCCACTTAAGTCCAAAAATGTTATCATTAGAAGAGATGTAAAGTTTGCTGAAAATATATCAGCTTGCGAGCCTAGTTCGGCAGATGTGCCACCTCTCCCTATCTCTTCTACTTTTGAAAATATTTCTTCTTCATATGATGAAAGCGAGGATGAAAATCCTCCCCCACCTTCTCAGGATCCTCCTTCAGCTCCTCAGCTTCCAAAATGGGTCCGTGCTACTCGGGATGTAGCAGGTGATCTTGTCGGTGATCCTACAGATCAGCGACGTACACGTTCTCAGTTCGAGAGAGCCTCTTCTTTACTGGCTCAAGCTTCAGTGAATTATGATCTTGACACCTTTGCAGAAACTTCAGGCCATCCAGATTAGGAAGCAGCTATGAATGAAGAATATCATTCATTATTGGCAAATGATACATGGGATCTTGTTCCTCTACCAAAGGGACGAAAACTTGTTAGATGCAAATGGGTTTACAGAACGAAGTATGGACCAGATGAGAAAGTTGATAAACATAAAGATCGTCTTGTTGCTAAGGGTTTTTCACAAGTTGAAGGCATTGACTATACTGAAACCTTCTCCCCTGTTGCCAAAATGAACTCTATCCGCCTTGTTCTTTCCCTTGTTGCCTCTTTCAAATGGGAAGTCCATCAGATGGATGTTAAATCCACCTTCTTGCATGGGGACTTGCATGAAGAAATATATATGGAACAACCTATTGGCTTTATACAAACAGACACCCGCCTTGTATGTTGGCTTAAGAAATCCCTTTATGGTCTCAAGCAAGCTCCTCGAGCTTGGTATGCCAAAATGGATAACTTTCTTTTAGAATCTGGCTTCTCTAGGTGTCATTTTGACAATACTATCTACACCAAGAAAGTGGGAAAGTCTCTTATCATTCTTATTCTCTATGTTGATGATCTTATCCTGACTGGTAGTGATCCAAACCTTATAAACCATGTGAAGTCAAGCCTTAAAAGGAATTTTGAAATGACAGACTTAGGACACTTACATTATTTTCTCGGTCTTCAAGTCTTGCAATCCAAGGAAGGTATTTCGCTTTCTCCGTCCAAGTATGCCTGTGATATTCTATGCCATTTTCACATGGAAGACTGTAAGCCAACCCCTTCTCCATTTCAATCTGGAGTCAAGCTTTCTGTCACTTGTACTTCTCCTGAAGTTGATGCTACCTTATACCATCAACTTGTAGGAAAACTTTTGTATCTAACCCATTGTTACACAAAAATATCGTCACCATGATTATTTGCAGTCAGTATGGGTCTATCATCACTTGTACTGTCCTCCTAGGCAAGTCTCAGACCTCAGCTCTTCAAGTCAAGCTTTGAAAATAAGAGAAAGACATTAAAAATCAATGAAACTCTGGTTCCGCACTTTCTCTCATTGTTACCTGCGGTCCCGCACCTTCTGTTTACAAAAATTGCGGACCTACCTACTCTGTCCCTAAAGGTGTGGGTGCGGACCCCTGTGAAAGTCAAAAAGGCGCAAGTTTATTCTAAAAAACTCACTTTTGGTTAATTCTAGATGATTCTAGAAGGAATTTTGACGTGGATTTGCCGCTCTTAGGTGGTTCATGCATCCCAAAAGAGAAAGAGCTAATCCCTTGATGAGAGGAGCTATCCCTTTGAAGGAGGGCTTTATCCCTTTGAAGGAGGACCTAGTAACTTCCCTCCATTGCACTATAAATTCAGGCATTGGGCTGGTTGCTAAGGAGGTTAGAAGCTGAAGATTTTTTAGGGTAAATGCTGGTGAAATTAAGACTTCCTAGTTGAGATTAAGAGGAGAGATCACATACCTTTTTGGCTTCATTTGGAAGTGAGTGAAACTTGTCAAAGTAGAGGAGACTTCTTGATGGACCCTAGGAGGAGCTTGTACATCGTCAAGGCACAGGTTGTAAAGTTCTTCTTCTTTTGAATTAATACAATCAAACTCATTTTTCTCAACAAGTATCTCATGTTATTTGTTTCATGAACTCCTTGACTTTCATGTTAAATATGTTTTATGATATTGGCTTTTCACGTGCTATTTAATTTGTTTGCTTGTTTGTGTTTGTAGATTCGCGACAAAGGAGCTCATTTGGATCGAATGAGCGAGGGCATCCACAAACTTGCGTTGGACCTAAGGTAGGCCCTAAAATACTTGTTTGCCTTTGATTATAAAAGCATATTTGGAGAAAGATAATGTCTGGTTGGTTTTCTTGTCATTAGGTCTTCTTTAGATTCTAGGAAGGTCTATCTTGTCTGCAAGATCGACTTATTCCGTGTGACAAAATGGCGACTTGATTTTTTCCTTGTTTTTACTTTGACCTGACAAACTGTGTTTTTGTTTCTATTTTTGACTTGTTGTGTGTAAAATTGGGTAGATTTTGTAGATCCAAGGTTATTTTTCATTTTTCATAGCTTTGGGAGAGGACCGCACCCTAGCCTTTTGACACAGTGCGTACCTATCCGCACCTTTGCTTTTAGCACATAGCAGGATCGCACCTGTGTTAAACTGTGGACTTGTGGACCCTGTCAAAATTTTGAAAAACCTAAGATTTCCTCTGTTAGTCAGCTTAGTTTTTATTTAGAAGTTATTATCTACTGCCCAGACCTACATATAGCTTGTCAGAAGCTTTCCTTAGGTTGATTTCATTAGTGTTAGGGTTTTAGGTGAAATTCCTAGGAGTTTTGCTTGTTGGGCTCGTTTTTCATTTTGGTCTTGTAGTGGCTCTGAGCTTAGAAGCTGTAGGGACCTCAGATCACCTTGGTGTCTACCAGCCTTCTTATGAGTCTGACCATTTATGAAATCTCCCCTTATTGAGGAATCTGCTTTGTGTTTTCTCTTTACAAAACTTCGAAAAGCTTGTGTTTAAAAGTTTGGATTTTCATTTTTAAAAAGAAAACAAAATTGGTTGTTCTTGACTGATTTGTGATTCTGCATAAATTGGTCCTTAGCTTACATCTAGCTAAGTAAAACATCCTTAAAAAAGACATCTTGTAGGCTTTGACTTCAAATAGGTTTTTATAGTTTATAGATCTCAAAGTTAGTTCTTTGCATAGTTTTGAGTGTTTTATAAAAAATAAAAAAATCTCTTTTGGAAAAAAGTTTGTTTTTTGTAGTGGTTGAGTGCTTTGAAACGAAAAAGGGAAATTTTTGTGAAATAACTAGTTGTCTCATTTTGAGTGCATTGGAAAGGACAAAAGCTCTTCTTTTAATTTGTTTGATTAAGAAAGATTTGTGTTTACAAATTATTTGCATTCTCAAACTCTTTCTTAGTTTAGAAGTTCATCGAAGAGAAAAGATTGTTTAAATCATCTTAGGTGCATTTTTAGTGATTTTGAGTCGAGTCTTCATACCAAGAGTTTCATCTCCGCACCTTTTGACTTAAACAAAAACCAATAAAAAATAACGCTTAAATTAAAATTCATCTAGTAACATTTTTATTTCTAGGGCTCTGATACACCAACTTAGCTTAGGCTAGTGTCTTGGAGTAGGAGAGTAATTAACTCTCCAAGACAGTAAAGACAAACAAGTAGCTGTATCTTGTGGTAGGGAAGAAATCCAATTGTTGCATTTATGCTATGGGAAAGCTCCTCTTAAAGGAGAAGCACGAGATCGTGTCCGAACCAGTGTGGGAATCAATCCTTCCTCATTGGGAACAACGCTAGATATTCACGTATTAAAAATGGTAAACCTCAGATTAACCATTGTCGAGGAGCTTGGGGTCACTTGTTGGTAAACCTTGGATTATGTCAAGGAACCTTCAAGGGGATTGAGCTTGCTACTCTGCCCTTGCGTGCGTATCGGATCGTAGACTGTTCCCCCAGGTATATTTGTTTCAGTTGGTAACCTTAGTGGCCATATTCTTTAGGATTCTTCCTGAGGTGACAGTGGTGGGAAGATCCCACTATACCTGGAGCAGACGTCGGCTAGACTCACTTGGATTTTATGGGGGGTTCTCTTCACTCGAGATGGTTAAGTGGAGGAACTTGTGCGAGTCTATTCTTTAAGCAGGTTGCCGGGGTAACTGTTCCAACCACCATTTTTGTATTGAACTCTGCGACATTGGATTTCATCACCAACTAGTGTTTTCAGTACGGAAATTTACTGTTTGTGTGTGTTTGATCTCCTAGATTCTTTAGGCGTGTGATTCAAATTTGTTTGGTTCTTTAGAGGCTTTAGGTGGTTTTCATTGAGATTTTACTTTGTTTGCATGTGAAGTAGTTAAAAGTTTTTAACCGTGGTTGAATTATCGAGGAAGTCCCGTAGACTTCGGGGCCAACCTCCTGAGTTTTCACCAAGCCAGCTTGAAGGCTTGAAAGTCCTCGTAACTCCTAGAGATAGTAGAGTTGGGTCACCTGAAGAAGGAGAGTCTTCTTCAATAGTACATCCTGATTTTCAGGTGTTAGTAGCAGATTATAATCCATAGTCAGTGTCTGTTTCCGAATTTACTGGTAGCTTTTCATCTACTAGTGATATAGGTGAGGAACCTGAAATATCCGAGATTGAAAGTGAATTTGCTGCTACTCCAACATTGGGGTTTGCTTCTCCAGCTTCTAGTGGTCCTGGTTCACCTAGGGTAGAAAGAGTAATCACCCAAGATCTTCCTTCTGGACTTATAGCTATTGAAGAACTTGCTACTTCGAAAGAAGAAGTAGGAATCCCTATCCCTGAAAATCAACCTGTTATTGAGCTAAGGGAGCGTGAATCAATTTTTTACAGTCCACCTAGGAGCAGTACTTGGTATCTTTCTTTGACTAATTTCTTAGACAACCTAGGGTTAAGTTTTTCACCACCTCGCATTCCTTATCACCCAACACCTAGAGGTCATTATCCTCTGTTAAATATGTCAAGATAGTCGTCCATGTTTACTCAATCGCCCGAATCCTTATTGTATGGCGGTCCTTCTGTTCCCTCTGGGTATCAGTCACTTTCTGGTACTTTTTCAGGAGCATCTCCTCAACCCATTGAGCAAGGGTTATTAACTGGAAGTAATGGTACTAATACGTTGAGCGTAGAAGACATTCTCATGATGTCAGGTTCTATTCCCAATCGTCAACCTCAAGGTGGCCAGTTACTGCCTGGGGGGCAACCTCAAGGTACCCAATTTGCGTCTGGGGGGCAACCTCAAGGACAATACATACCTACGGGACAATATGTTCCTCAAGGTCAGCCCCAGACTCAATATGTACCCCAAGATCAACCCCAATATCAATTTATACTTTAAGGTCAACCCCAGTATCAGTATGTGCCTCAAGGGTATCAACCCCAAGGTCAGTACTCGAACCAAGGTTTCCAACCACCCTCCGGTCAAACGTATGTTCAAGGAACGGGAAATGTACCTTTAAATTATCAATCCTACCCTCAACCCGGTTATCGTCCTCAATATTCTCAACCTGTTATGGGTCCGTACCCCGGAATGAATATAGTGTGGGATCCATCGCAAACTCAAGAGGTGTTGCAGCCAAATGTACAGTTGTCATCTCAAACTGGAAAACCCTTAGTTTCTGGTACACCCCAGCAACCAGTCCAGTCTAACATTCAAACTTCTGTACCTTCGGTATTTTCTCAACCTGGGCCTAGTACGCCTTGTACTCCGCCTCAAACGACTGCTACAACTGCCGCAAAATTTGTTCAATCTACCCCACCTACTTCCAGAGTATCGACAGCTCCGGTTTCTATTGTTCTTGTATCTACTCCTTAGACATCTGTACCACCATCTGGATCTACGATTCAAACTTCGATTCAGATGCCGGTAGGACAACCTGGTTCAAGTACGGTTGTCACAAGTCAACCACAATTTACTTATCAACCGTACCAGGGATAGTACCAATTCGGTCCTACTGTGCAACAGCCAGTCTATCAGTATCAACCGTACCCTGGGTACACTTATCAACAACCTCAACAACCCCAGTACGTCCGGTTAATCCTGGTTTTCCGGGAGGATACAATATCCCAAATGCAATTCCTATTCCAAGTTATCCTGGATATCCTCCTCTTGGGGATGGTCTCATGACCCAGATTTTTAGGGACCCTAATCGTCAGTTACCATTTATCGCAACTTTGGACTTACCTGACTTGTCGCGCCTAACGAACAATCCCATTAATTATCTTCCGTTTTCACCGCCAATGCCGAATAAGTTTCCTAGTGACATTCCTAAGTTTGAAGGTAAATCAGGAGAGGACCCGTCGAACCATGTGATGACTTACCACCTCTGGTGTGCATCTAACTCCATTTCAGATGATTCAATCCGTCTTAGACTTTTCCAACGCACTCTAATTGGTCTCGTGCCCAAGTGGTACATTGAGTTACCACGAGGCACTTTTATTAATTTTAGTCAGTTAGCTACCTCATTTTTAACTCATTTTTAGTTGCCAGTCCAATATGACAATGGCACGGAATTGTTAACTTCGTTAAAACAATCGACCTCCACTTACATTTCAGATCATATTCATGAGTGGAGACGTCGACGGCGTTTAGTGAAGGTTTTTATTCCGGATCAGATCTTGGCTGAGTGGTTTGTAAAATCTTTGTTGCCAAAGATCACTGAAGATGTAGCTAAAGCCAGAGTTGTTACTGAGGAGCAAGTAATTTCTCAAGCACAGTACCTTGACTTGGTCTATACTCAGTCAGGTACATTACACGAGAAAATCCCTGATCTTCCCAAGAAAAATCAAATCGTTGCAGCTCCTTCGGGATCTCATGCCGCTGATGGTATGATTGGTACGGTTAACACTAAAAGTAAGAAGAACTCTTCCAAGAATTCTTTTCCTATCATAACCTTGCCTGATTCCCCAACAGGAGATTCTTCTGCATAGATTTCCGCCGATATTCATGTTGTAGAGTCATCTGCAGCCAAATCAAAATCCGGTGGGAAGAAGAAAGGAAAGAAGAAGAATAAAACGGACAAGAATTCAAAGGAGAAACCTGAAAAATCGAAATCCAATGACGAAAATCGCAAACCTCATTATCCTTGTCTCGTTTGTGACGATGAACATTTTACAAGGGACTGCCCTCATCGTGCAGAGGTTGCGAAGATTTTCAAAGGTTCCCAAACTCCTGCTATTTTGAAAGATCCTTTTCCAGCTCAAGACAGTAAGATGATAGGTTCTTCCTGGAGTGCCAATGAAGAACCCATACTGATGATGTCCCATGTTAGGATTGTGACTCAATCGCAAGATTATGGTAGTAAAAGTCCTGTTGATGGTAAAGAAGCAGAATCTTCTCATTCTAGTCCATCAACCTCAGCTCCCGGTTCCGATCCACTACAGATCGAGAAACCTAATCCAGACTTGGTAATCAAACCGCCCGCCAAGGGTATACTTCGAAAGTCAGCTTTCAATCCACATGCGAGAGCGGCTCAGAACTATAACATTGTTTAGGATTTGGCTGTTTCACCCTCAGCAATGTCGGCTTTGGAGGTGCTGCAATCATGCCCAGCACAACGTAAATTACTTTTGTCGGCTATAGGAGCTGTTGATGTTCAGGAATCGAACCTAATAATTTTCGATCTAGAAAATAGTACACCACGCTTACCTCATCAAATGGCTTTCAAAATTCCAGTGATAGTAAAAAATAGGCCAATTCATTGGATTGTAATTGATGAGGGAGCTTCAACGTGTATTATGTCGATACAGTGTTAGAGATCGCTTGGTTATCCTTCGCTAAATCAATCCCCAATGATTCTAAAGGCCTTTGATGGCCGTGGGTTTCATCCTTTTGGCATTCTACAGGATTTGCCTATAGGGGTTGAAGGAAAAACCGTTAATCTAGATGTGGAGGTGGTTGATGCCCCTCTAGATTACAACCTTCTCTTGGGTCGAAGTTGGTCTTACGCTATGACATCGGTCGTTTCATCGGTCTTTCGGGTTGTAAAGTTTCCTCATAATGGAAAGATCATAACAATAGACCAGCTGGCTTACTTTTCATCTGACCCAGCCTCTTCTGAAAGTATTCAGCATGTCGGTAAAACGACTATCTCGTATAAGGATGTTGGAGTAGGACTAGTTAAAGATGCCGGTTTACTGGGAACTTTTCCTTTTCCTCTGATTAATGCATCGTCTTCATTTGCAACCATTCATATGATTACGTCAGACACCATTGTTTATGATGATCCTTGGATCATTCCTTCTGAATCTGAGATAGACTCATTTGGTGATGTCATGCCTTTGAGTCCATATGAAATTGCGTATGAGGCCGTGCAATCGTTTACCAACCCATCTTCAACCAAAAATGACTTCATGAATGTGGTCCGTGAGGAATCAATTTTCACATCAAGCTCGGATTTAATCACATTTTTTGAACTTGTTCACTCTAATGAGCAAATTCGTGAAATCCTATGTGTAGATGATTTACCATGGGAAGATCTCCATCACAGATATTCGTTTTTACCCGAGAATGATCGTTTTGAAAATTATTTCTCATCAATTTTTACGACTGAATATGTCAAGGAACCTCAGAATCCAATGAAACATCCCGATTCAGAGTTAAATTTGGGAAACATCTCTCGAACTATTCCTATTGACATTTCGGTTAAGCCTGGAATTGTTGAGAACATTCATATAGGTTCCTCGTGTACAGATGACGAAATTCAAATATATAAGGCCCTATTTCAAGAATTCCGCGACGTGTTTGCCTGGTCCTATGAGGAAATGCCAGGAATTGATCCTATGATTGTTGTTCATGAGATCAAGACTTACCCGGATGCTAAACCCGTCTGGCAACGTTTGCGTCAGATTCACCCAAGAAAAGCTGCTGCAATTAAAGTAGAAGTTAAAAAATTACTCAAAGCAGGTTTCATTTATCCGATCCTGTTAATGGATTGGGTATCGAATATTGTTCCGATTAACAAAAAGCAGAGAACAATAAGAATATGTATGGATTATAGGGACATCAATCGAGCCTGTCCAAAGGACAATTACCCAACTCCCTATATTGATCAAATCATTGATGATTGTGCCGACAGCGAAATATTCTCCTTCATGGATGGTTTTTCTGGATACAATCAGATCAATATTCTACCTACCGATCAACCAAAAACGGCTTTCATTTGTCCATGGGGGACATTTGCTTATTGCAAATTACCTTTTGGGCTTAAGAATTCTGGAGAAACTTTTCAAAGGGCCATGTCTTATGCGTTTCATGACATCAAGCACATTGTGCAACCCTATCTCGATGACTTGCCTGCTCATTCATTACATCGAGCCGATCACCTAGTCCTTTTACGAGCAACCTTTATGAGGTGTAGGCATTATCAGATTCGGTTGAACCCACACAAATGTGTCTTCTATATAGAAAGGGGTCGATTGTTGGGGTTTGTAGTTTCGAAAGCTGGCATTCGCGTCAATCCCTCGAAGGTCGAAGCTATTGTCAAATTGCCCCCCCCCCTTCGAGTCTTCGCCAACTCCAAAGTTTGCAAGGGAAAGAAAACTTCTTACAACGATTCATTCCTAACTACGCCGAGGTTACAAAGGGTTTTACCCAGTTGTTGAAATAGAATACTCCATTCTATTGGGACGAGATAGCTCAGAAATATTTTGATGCACTCAAACACGTGTTGACCCATGCACCGTTATTGCATCCTCCCAACTACAACCAGGATTACTTTTTGTATCTCGCCACCTCTCATTCCACCATTGGAATGGTCTTAGTTCAAGAAGATGAATTCGGAACTGAGCATATGATATATTACCTTAGTTGAACCTTAAATCCAACTGAGCTAAAATACTCACATGTGGAGAAATTGGCATTGGGAGCTGTTCAAGCTGTCCAACGTTTTCGTCACTACATTTTACTACGTAAAACTACCGTAATTTCGGATTGCAACCCTATGATATAAATTTTGACCAAGCAATTGCTAGGGGGCAAGTACTCTAAATGGATTGTTATCCTGCAGGAGTTCGACTTGGAATTTGAGAAATCTAAGTCTAAGAAATCTTTAGTCTTTGCAGAGTTAATGTGTGATTTCCCGCGTACTGATACAGAAACTGTGGCGGAGGAGCCCATTGCGGACGAATACTTGTTTCTAATCAGTACTTTAGATCCGTGGTAGGCCAGAAATATTAAGGTCATAACGTCGAAAAATACGATTCCAGTCCCAACAATACAGGATTATTGGAGATACTCTTTATCGCCATGGGGCGGACTCTATTTTTCGACATTGCTTAACTCACGAGGAAGCTAAAAGGGTTTTAAATGACTGTCACTCTGGAGCATGTGGTGGTCTTATGTCTGGGTATGCGACAACCCAAAAGAGATTGCGTGTTGGCTACTTCTAGCCGTCCTTGTTTAAAGATTGTATTACTGCGGTCCGAAAATGCCACAACTGCCAAATTTTCGATCGAAAGATGCGCACTCCACCTACTCCTCTCCACCCTATAATTGTTGTTGTTCCTTTTGCCAAATGGGGTATCGATTTTATTACATGTAACCCTCACTCGGCCCGGGGGCATGCGTATATCATCCTTGCGGTATATTATTTTACCAAGTGGGCTGAGGCGATGCCTACATTTGAGGCAGATGGCAAGACAGCTACAATTTTCGTGTTCAATCATATAACTGCTAGGTTTGGTGTCCCACAAGTGATAATCACTAATCATGGGCGTCATTTTCGAAATGTTATGATGACCAAACTGACAGGCCAGCTTGGTTTGCATCACGATAGTTCAACCCCTTATTATCCACAAGCTAATGGACTGGTTGAATCCATCAACAACGTTTTAGTGATCATGATCTGACGAATCATTGGAATTCATCGGTCGAATTGGCATAACATGCTATTTTCAGCGCTTTGGGCATATCGTACTTCAGTAAAAACATCAACAAGGTTCACTCCTTTCCAACTAGTCTATGGTCTGGAAGCTGTGTTACCCATTGAATGTGAAATCCCGTCACTGCAAATGGCCATCGAGTTACTTCTAGCCACTTCTGAAGAGGAAAAGCGTTTTTTATACTTGGCACAATTAGATGAGAATCGACGTGATGCTGCATTGGCAATCGAGACTCACGCAAAACATATGAAAGCTCAGTATGATCGAAATGCGACCCCTCAAAATTTTTCGGAAGGAGATCTAGTCTTAGTTTACAATCAAGCTAATGATAAATTAGGTGCTGGAAAATTCGTTCCTATGTGGCATGGTCCCTATGTTGTCAAGTGAAAGCTAGCAAAAGGGGCCTATGAATTGGTAGACTTTGACGGGGACTCTTTGGGTAAACCCAGAAATGGTCTTTACTTGAAGAGGTATTATGCTTAAGGAATGGGTATGGAGATTTTTTAGTTAGGATAACTTTTCTTTCCAACTAGTGTGTTTTAGTTTAAAAAGTGTGCTTAGCTTAAAGAGCGTTTTTTCGTCATTATTCCTGCTTATCTTGGTTTTACTCTTGATATTGCAGATGTCGATGCCTCTCCAAACATACATTGGTTTCGCTGATGGTGCTTGTCGTAATACACGGAACATTTCTTCCGCAGCTTGGGTTATCTATTCGCCCTCTGAAGAGTTAGTATCTATGCATGGGGTAAGCCTCGGTCAAACAACAAACAACATTGCCGAGTATAGTGTAGTGATTGAGTTATTATCTGAATCTATTTCATTTGGGATTTGGAGTTTGATAGTGAGGTTAGATTCTGAACTCATTGTATTACAGCTTAATAGAGTGTATGCCATTAGAAATCCAGTATTATTAAGATTATTTTTTAGAGTGCGTCTCTTGGAACGTGAATTTGATTATATTGAATATCAGCATATTCCAAGATCTTTAAATACATTAGCAGATGCAATTGCTTCTCGAATGTTAAGTAGACATTTGCAATAATCATACATGTAAATTCAAAACCATTCCATAACATGATTTACAAGATAAGCCAGTAATAGTGATATATATATATATATATATATAGGAGTGTGTCAAAAAATACATCGTCCTCGATCATAGGTTGAAAAACACCTTATGATCGGCAAAAATGATAAGTACAAAAAACAAAAATGTCATATGTGCCCACAATAGGCGATCATCCTATCACTGGTGATGATCTCGATAAGAAACCACTGCACGGGCCACCTTGCAAAGGAACCTCTTAAAAGGTCCTGGGACCCCAATCACATAGCACTGAAGTCGACGAGGAATGTCATCTATAGTGGTCTTTGGAATATCTCCTGTCAAGTGCTCGAGATGACCCTCCAACTCGGCCAAAACCTCTGTTGATTCATCCTGTGGGGTTGGCGCGGCTGCAACTGGTTGTTTCCTCTTGTAAGTCTGGAGAGCGGCTGGTCGCTGTGGACCCACATCTACATTTGAAACTTTTTCTATCAGTTTTGGGACGATGGAAAAATAATAAAAATAATTAAATAGGAAAATGTTGAAAATGATTTTACCTGAGTCATCCCACTGCTCTCCTGGTGGAAGAGCCATGTCTGGGTCACCACGAAAATCTACCCTAGCATAAGGGAAGTCCTGAATAGAAAAGACCTAGTTTTCCAACCATTGGAAATACTCAGGTTTGAATCGAGCAACCTCTGTCCTCTCATCCGGGTGACGGGCCATAACTGCGACCCATCGCATTAGTTTGGGCTCTCGAGGAAGCCCAGCTCCAACAGTAAGGTGCTGCGGGATCAACATGGGAACCCTCTCCAGACCAAAACTCACAACCAAAGCCCCATAACCAAAGGTTTTTAGTTGTCTGTTCTTGGCCCTGGTCAGTTGGCCTTTCACATTGGCCAACACAACATCGCATTAGTTGGAGATGGTGCCTCGAAAGCAATCAACTGCCATACGCATCTGGGATCCGGTGGCAATATGTAATGCGGCACTCCCACAAAGTCTGGTGACAGTAAACACGATCACCATGAGTTCAGGATGGGATATGGTTTTTATGTCTATCCCTTTGTCTCTAGCCTGGCTATTGCAGAACTCTAGCCGGAGGCTATCGACAGACTGGCCACCTAGCCTAGCCCCAAACAGAGTCAAGTCTTCGCCTCTCTTAGGCAAACCAGTCAAGAAATATATGTCCGCCGGATCGATTTCGAGCTAGTGGCCACCAATGAAGAAGCACTGGTCCTGTATGCTCCATCTGTCAACCAACCACTGTAAGAAATCCACCTGAGCCCTCATGCCAGGAATGGCCCAAAATTTGTACAAGTTGCACGCCTTCAAAGCATCAAGTCAAGGTTGATGGTTCCATGCGGCGCATCCACGTCCTCATGCTCTTGTTCACGCCAATCTAGCTTGATGTACTCTCTGCATCAAGTAAAAATATAAATTAAAATGCTAGAAATTATTTTGTTTGGTCCAATTTTAAGAAATTTTGGGTTAAAAACCCTTGCGGCGGGGACCGCACCCTCCGGGTTAGACACAGTGCGTGGGACCACACCTTGTCTACATGGAAGGTGCGGACCCCTGACTTTTTCCCAATGGAGAAAAATTCAGGGTCCGCAGGCCAGCAGTGGTACACCTGCGGGCCCCCACGCGCGGGTTTTAAGCCTAAAAACCCTCCAAAAAATAAAATGAAAGACTAAAACAAGAAATGAAACGGTTAAAAATGAAGAGTAGGATGATGTGGATTACCTGGAGAAGACGGTGTTCGATTCCAATGGTTGGATTTTCCGCAATCTTCACGGGAATTTTTCTGAACAAAAGCACTATTTTCTCACCCAAAACTCAAACGGTAAAAATGAATTGACAAAGGCCCTTTTTATAAGTTTTTTGAGTAAATAAATTGCAAATTTGTTTATGTTTCACTTTGGAAAGGTATTTTTGCGACATTTTTATCCATTTCAAATAAGTATGAGTAATGTTTGCGTTTTGTTCAGGATAACAGATTATTCAGGCGAAATCTATCATTTTCAACAAAAAACATTTAGAGTCATCTTTAAGCTCTTTTCTGACTCCTAAAACATGAAAAGATCGTCGAGTTTTTATTTTAAACTCATTAAAACAGAATTAAAAGACGATCCACTTACAACTCTTTTCTGACTGTAAAACATGAAAAGATTGCCTGATTTTTGTCGTTTCAAATTCGATATTGGTTATAAAACGACGTGTCATTGATCGCTTTTTTAATTTTTCGGGTCAAGGGCACTAATGACGAAAAGTACTCCTTGGTCGTAAAAGATCAAGCGGTTCTCTCAAGTATTATTTTATACTTTTTCGGGCTTGGGAGACACAAATTTACGAAAAAGGTCAACCTTGGAGTTTTCTTAAGTTTTTTCAGACTCTCTAAAATTGAAAAACGCTGAGTTTCTCCTATACTGGACTTGTTAAAATTTCACAGTAAAGGACCTGTTCAATTACAAACAGGAACGAACCACTCCTTCTTATGGTTCGAATTTAAACAAAGTTGGACTCATCTGAAGGATGAGCTTATAATCAAGCAAATGCTATCCTCCTCAAGCTTGTAAAAAATAAAGAGGTACTTGCCAGAAATGGTGGGGGAAAGAGAGGAAAATGAGCCTGTTTGTCATACTTTGTAACCACTCTTGAACACGACACTTTTATTCACCTGGGTTGGGAAATCCTTTGCCTAACTGTTGATCAAACCACATTGAAAATCTTCAGCTGGTTTCTAGGTATTAACTTTGGGTCAATTGTCACCAAGCCATCTGTCGTGTCGTTATGCGTTCAAGAGGTCACTGCCAATAAGCCATTCATCTGCAAAATATCTGTCATCCATCTTGACCATCCCTGAGTAAGTCCTTGCAACTAAATTTCTTCAACTTGATCTATGATTTCGTGTTGTGGGCTTGCCTGCGACGGATCGCTTTCTATCGACTTCATCTCATTATCTAGAAAGATGATCTAGAAATCGTCAGTACCTTGAGATCTGCATGCCTTAATGCTAGGTTTCTCGCCTTTGACGACAGGTTGCATCATTGACCTTCGATCAAAGGATTCTGTTATATGTTCGACATCAACACATTTATTCACATTTCATGGATTGTACTGGGTACTTTGAGAGCCATTGACATCATTGGTGGTTTCTCTCACACTTGTTAACAGTTTACATCATTGACTGGTAATCAAGTGGTTTCTACCATGTTCGATATCAACACATTCATTCGCATGGATAGAATCGTACTATTTCGGGAAGTAGAAATGAAGACCCTGGATGTAGTTTTCACAATCCAGGTTGTGAGGAATTTTGTATTCATTATATAGTGGACTATTCATAAACAGATGGCTGCGTCCATACTGTGTCCACATGAGTCTATACTTGTGATGTATTACAAGATCATTCCTGTATTAGAGCAGTAGTTAGTTTTCTAAGTTAGTTTTGATCTGAGTATGGGAATGCCGACCTCAGCGATGATGTGATCTCATATATATATCTTGCATTGAATGTTTTTACAGGTTCCAACCGGGCTCTCCACAAGATGATCCTCAAAATGATAAAGTACTTCACTCTTCCTAAATGATAAATGAAATCCTCATCTACTATAGACTTCACACTTTAGGGGGCAATCTGTTACAAAAAAATATCGTCACCATGATTATTTGCAGTCAGTATGGGTCTATCATCACTTGTACTATCCTCCTAGGCAAGTCTCAGACCTCAGCTCTTCAAGTCAAGCTTTGAAAATAAGAGAAAGACATTAAAAATCAATGAAACTCTAGTTCCACACTTTCTCTCATTGTTACATGCGGTCCCGCACCTTCTGTTTACAAAAACGGCGGACCTGCCCGCTCTGTCCCTAAAGGTGTGGGTACGGACCCCTGTGAAAGTCAAAAAGGCGCAAGTTTATTCTAAAAAACTCACTTTGGGTTAATTCTAGATGATTCTAGAAGGAATTTTGATGTGGATTTGCCGCTCTTAGGTGGTTCATGTATCCCAAAAGAGAAGGATCTAATCCCTTGATGAGAGGAGCTCTCCCTTTGAAGGAGGGCTTTATCCCTTTGAAGGAGGACCTAGTAACTTCCCTCCATTGCACTATAAATTCAGGCATTGGGCTGGTTGCTAAGGAGGTTAGAAGCTGAAGGTTTTTGAGGGTAAATGTTGGTGATATTAAGACTTCCTAGTTGAGCTTAAGAGGAGAGATCACATACCTTTTTGGCTTCATTGGGAAGTGAGTGAAACTTGTCAAAGTAGAGGAGACTTCTTGCTAGACCCTGGGAGGAGCTTGTACAGCGTCAAGGCACAGGTTGCAAAGTTCTTCTTCTTTTGAATTAATACAATCAAACTCATTTTTCTCAACAAGTATCTCATGTTATTTATTTCATGAACTCCTTGACTTTCATGTTAAATATGTTTTATGATATTGGCTTTTCAGGTGCTATTTAATTTGTTTGCTTGTTTGTGTTTGCAGATTCGTGACAAAGGAGCTCATTTGGATCGAAGGAGTGAGGGCATCCACAAACTTGCGTTGGAACTAAGTTAGGCCCCAAAACACTTGTTTGCCTTTGATTATAAAAGCATAGTTAGAGAAAGATAGTGTCTGGTTGGTTTGCTTGTCATTAGGTCTTCTTTAGATTCTAGGAAGGTCTATCTTGTCCGCAAGATCGACTTATTCCGTGGGACACCCATACTCGTCATGAACTTTCCTTCGTTGTTGGCCTTGTTGCTTGGTTTATGCAAAACCCACGTGAAAGTCATTGGAAAGCAGCTAAAAGAATACTTCGCTATGTTTGAGGTACAATTCAGTTTGCGATTCATTACAGTGTCGAAGCAGCTCCTCTATTGGTTGGTTTCACTGATTCTGATTGGGCTGGTGACCCTGATGATCAAAAGTCTACTGCAGGCTATGTGTTCACTCTTGGTTTAGGACCTATTACATGGGCTTGCAAGAAACAAGGTGTTGTTTCTCTTTCTTCAGCAGAAGCAGAGTATCGTGGTGCCATAGAAGCTAGTAAGGAAGCCTTGTGGCTTCAACAGATCCTGTCAGAGTTTGGCTTTCAACAACAGCATCTGACTACACTTTGGTGTGATAATCAAAGTGCCATTCAGCTATGCAAAGATCCAGTCCAACATCAGCATAGAAAACACATTGAACTACACATGCACTTCATCAGAAATCTCATTTATGACCATGTTCTTGAAGTGCAATATTGTTCAATAGATGATCAAGTTGCAGACATCTTTACAAAGGCTCTCACACAGGCGAAGTTCACTAAACTTCGATTTATGGTTGGAGTTCAGGAAGTTGTCACTAAGGGGGGATAGGCTCTAGTGCCTCCTTCTCCTATTGTGTCATATTTGTAAATCCTTCAATCCTATCCCAAGTTGTTCTTAAGGGGGGATGTTAGGATATTCCGACACATAGGAGATAGTTAAGTACAACTTGGTCTAGTATAGAGTTAGGTATAGAGTTAGGTAAAGTGTGTTTCTTTACCTTGTACATTTTGTAACTTACAATCTGACGGTCACGATATGTATTGATCCGACGGTTCATTCTCTCCTCGATGTTACCGACACTTGATCCGTGGCTTAACACCCGGTTGGTCCATGATCTCTATTTAAAGATCATGGAGGGTCATTTGTAGGGTAATCCGTCTATGAGAGAAGAATATGTAAATTTTCATTCTTCGATTAATAAATTGCCTGAAGTGGCCGCGTTGGCTCAAGTCGTGGACTGTTTTCCTCTTTGAGGGTTTTAACCACGTCAAAATACTGGTGTATTGATCTGTGATCTGTTTGTGAGCGGTGTCCTTTTGTGTTCTGTCTGAGGAACTTACCCTGTAAATTCCTACAGTCCCAACATGAATATATTTTACAAAATTTGAATTTAAGTGTAATTTGTATAAGTCTCAATAGCAAAGAGAACACACCTAAAAATAAAATATCTAAGGGTAATCAGCAAGAAGCTAGGGAACATAACCTTGTCTAGTAGATGCAACTAGCTAGTGATGAAACCCAGCATCAAAGGGCCATAAGAGAGAGTTGGTCAAATGTACAATTATGATTACTCTTGAGCTTTGTTCTAATGTTAATAAGAAGGGGCCAAGAAATCTCATGAATAAAAGTACCCTCTCGCCAAACCAAAGTCGAAGTAGGTTCATTTGTTTAGATACCAGGGAAACCGACCATAGTCACCTTGTGTTTGTCCCTAAAAGGTATGGCCACTAAAGTTACCTACAAATCACAGACACCACTGGGGAAGGACACCTGAGACCCCTACTCAACTCCGATACCCCTGAGGGGATACCCATTACACAGAATACCCATCGAAATGAAATCGAAGGCATGATAGCTTCTCTTACACTCTAATGTTGTCTCATACTTAACTCCCTTATAAGAGGAGCAGTCCAAGATGATGTGAGTGCAACCGGATTTTACTCTCATTAATGACACTAATCTCAGTTTCGAAGTCTTGGACAATTTACTCACAACAACCTATCTAAAGACTCTAGTTTAAACTAATATGTGTGTATGCTAGAAAAAAAATTGTTGATTGATTTTATTACGTGATTGATTTTATGTGAACTTGATTAAGGTCTTCGGAGTGGGTGTTGATGTATGGAGTTTAGTGAGACTCTGGCTCAAACCATGTAAGATAAATTCTTTTCAATTTCCATTTAATGAATAAGTGTTCTTACAAGGAGAGAGTAACTATACACCATTTTAGAAACCACAAGTATAAATGCAGTCCTAAAACATGCAAAGATAGGCAGACATGCAATGATCTTACAACAAACCCAATATAACAGAAAAAAACCAGCTAAAAAAATGATCGAAAGTTAAACAAATTCCATTTTTTTAATTTTAAAATCAAATGAAAATCAAGCTATCCTTTAGAAAGAAAAAATGAACATGCCTGTAATCAATCAAAAAGAAATTCACAAGTGCAAATCCCAAGAGCATACCATAACCAAGGTTGGAAAACACTAGAATCCATAGAATTAGGTAGATGTGAGGTATTTGAGTTGATAATGAATTTATCTAAGGCATACAGTGCATTGGTAGCAGGCACTATGTAGGAATCAGGACAATTTTATAATGCTCTATAAGGTAGTATAAAGGTGTGTTACAAAATTTTAACTTGGAAAAAATGGAAGTTGAAGGTCTGAACAATAGTACTGATTTGAAAGTTCATAGAGTGACCAAAATCCAAATCGGGACGCATAGAAATAAGTGGACAGAGATATAGATCTAAGGACTAGGAGATCAAAGCCAGGAACTAGGAACGTCCCCAGTGGAGTCTCCAATTCTGCTATAGGGAATAATGCATGGGTGGTGGTCGAAAAACCCTATCAGGTTTCCTGAAAACTGAGGCAGACATAATTAAGGGACCTGATTTGAATGAGATACATGCAAACATAACTATGATAACCTAGCAATTGACAAAGAAATGGTGAAGGGTTACCTAATTGTCCTTAGAACAAACTTGCTGGAGTTTTCAGTGTGGAGGAGGAAGGGTCTTGAACCAGATCTCAAATCAAAACCTATGCAGAAGAAGGATACCAAGTGACTTTCATAACATATGAAATTTTAGTGATCCAATACATCAACATATAAAGTTAGCATGCATCAATGATAAACATCAGTCTCCCCATTGAATCAACATATACAAAAAGAAGGTATCAATAGCATGACATAGATAGAACAAGAGAAGATCTATATTATCAGTTGTGAGAAGAATGATTACAACCATGATTGTTATATCAATTTTTCCCTTAGCTCCTAGCTCCTCTCTTTCTCTCTCTCAACAAAATCTCGACAACATAACAATGCACAAATTCTGATCCTGATTCCCAAGGCCTAGCCTCCAATATATAGGAGAGGGAAGGTCGAGCTTTTACCAATTTCTTCACCAGTTATATTTTGGGAAAAATCCAAAAGGTTGAAGGATGTTCCCTTTGCTTTACTACTCTTTCCTTGTTTGATTTCCTCAGTTAGGATAGGTAATTTCTGAATCATTGGATAGAGTCAACCTTCTCCAACTATTTCCGAGACAAGCTTGAGTGAATCCTAGAGTGTGAGTGAGTTAACACATGGATTTGCCTTCGTGATGTGATGAAAGTGAGGATATGCAACCTTATTGGCAAAACAGAGTGCTAGAGCCTAGGTTAACACATTTTGCATGATTCTAGCTCGTGTCAGCACTCTCTCTCTCAGTTTTTGGGGTGCATTACCATGGGAAATGGGTCTATAAGCCAAGGTTTCTTTCATTTCAAGTTTGTCCTTCTCCTGTGAGCTGATGAGGAGGTTTTTTCCTGTATAACAGAAACTCTGAATGCACTACACCGAGACTAATGTCCTCGCTATGCTTCATTCACTTGCTATGTGGGAGGGGATTTAATGCTCCTCGGCGATTGGTTGTCACATCATTTGTCACCCCCATCGAGTAAGAAATTTTAATAAATTAAATGAATAAATAACATCTAATTTAATAAAAAAATATCTCTATTTGTAGTGGAGAAAATAATAAATGAAATAAATATAGAAAGTTGTTTATCACTAATATTGATATGACATGAAAATATGATACTTGAAATTATTCTACTGGGATTTCACAGAAGTTGTCCCTCACTACGATGTAAGTGGTCCTTATATTTTAGTGGGACAACTTCCTATCATTTTATTGTTGTTGTTGGTATGTTATATTAATAATTAAAATTCTATAAAAATGATTGACAAAGCTATGAAGGCTTATATGGTGTCTCTTAAAAATAGAGTAACATTTAATTGGCTTTGAAATTTAGAAAATTTTAAAAAACCAATGTTAGAAAAATTGAAAAATCTTGAACGACCATCAGAATATGTTTATTTCTGTTAATAGTGGTTTTCATTCTCAACCTCTCTTCATGAAGCTTCAACCTGAGACATGGTAGAGACTAAACCTCACTACACTGGGTAGTTCATTAATAATATTCATTATTAATTAATAATAAAATATCCACACACATAGCACAACTTTTCAAATGAGAAAGTAGTAAATATTCATAAATACATACATCATTATATCTTAAGAAAGTTACATTAAAATTTTAAATTTATTTCTTAATCAAATTTTTAAAATATATATTTTTATTTTTAAAAATAAATCTGGTATAAATAAATAAAACTAATAAGGGCACTTGGAGTATGTCCTAAAATTGCTTCTGCGCTGGTTTTCCTCATACATAAGGAAACAAGTTAACAACCCAAGACCCAGAGGCATCTCATAGGAGTGAAAGCCTCCCCCTTATGGACCACCAATAGATTATTCCATGTGGGGTGTTTTTTCCTTGAATAATTGTGATGAATCTACCTGCATTGACAAAAAGAAATTGTTGTCTTAACTACTGATTTGACAACTGAATTACCATAAATTTTCCCATAGTATTAAAAAAACAAAATTAATAAAAATTAAAAAGCAAATCTCTTACTATTTTTACTTTGGCGCCAACCCTGCAATACATTTCTTTTCTTATTAAATGTTATAAACATTATCATGAGTAAGATGTTTTCTTATTAAATTTTACAAGCACTATCATGATTAAGATGTTTTAATACGTTTTGTTTCTTATTAAAAATTATTAACAATTCTACATCACGAGTAAGCTGTTTTGAATCTTGCATGACTTTGGATGCCTGATAGGATGTTGGGGTCGGTGGATGATGGATTCTGGTTGGTCACCTTACTATAAGTTTTATGATTAGCACCTTAAAAAGGAGCAATTTGGAATTTTTTTTAGTGTCTGGAGCAATTTAATTGACAAGTATTTATCAAGTGATAAAAAAATTGAGATTCAAATTTCTCAAACTTACATGTATCTCTGAAAAGCACATACCTAAGTCACTATACTAAAAATCATATTGATAGGGATCGAAGAATCACTTATGTTACTTTGTGTTATTAATTCTTTTCATGCCACTGTACTATGAGGGAATCGATTTGAGAGAGAGACTGGTTGTTTGGAATCTGTCTAGAATATCTTTGTCAAACTGGAGCAGAGAATATATTGGTATTAGAGCAGAAAGAAAGCGAGCAGCAATAATCATTCGCAGAAATCGAAGAAACTGAAATAGCCCAACAGCGACTTTTGGAGGTTCTACGTCATATCAGGAATTTCTTCGATGACTGTCACATGGAAATGGCGTGGCAATCTCGGCCAACCCACAGAGGACTGCACAACCGACCATGTATTCGTGCGTTAATTATTAGTATCCTTACTAAACCCATATACCAATGCCTTCCATGGTTATATATAAAATGTATATATCCATGGCATTGCCTGTCGCCCGCCATAAGTTAGTTTGTATATACAAAAATTATATTCTTATATTCTTGTCTGTCTGTCTGTGTGTAGAGCAGACAAGCTCAGCTTTTCTGTCAACCTCAGAAGCATAGCAGGATGACAAAACATGTTTGATGTATATGCCTCAAACCAAGCATTTAGAGATGTGATGTGTGGTGTCTCAATACTTTTAAGAATCCTGATGTTACTTGGACCCAACTTAGTGTGAAAATTCACCCATGTTCTGTTGTAGGTTCATGGAGCAAATTCACGGGTGGTCCAATCTACTAAACACAATGCCTAATCTACTTTTATCAATGTCGAGTAGGACATTAACTTTCCAAAAAGAGAGAGTTCCAAGGTATCATACCACCGTTCTTGTGGTCCAGGACAAGTTAATTGTGACCTGAACTCATGAGTTTAAACTGAGAGAAGGACATTAACTTAAAAAATAAAACTTTCAAGCTATCAGACCTCCTTTACAGCCAGACTTCTTGTGGTCCAGGACAGCTTAATTGTGACTTGAACTTATGAGTTTAAAATGAGAGGAGGACATTAACTTTAACGAAGTGTTTCAAATTATCAGATCACCTTTACAGCTAGCCTTCTTGATGTGGTCCAGAACATGTTCATTGTGACTTAAGCTTATGAGTTTAATCTGATTACAGAGAGTAGTTAGTGGAGGGTTCAGGTACAAAGTCAATAAATAATTTTATATTTAAATTTTCAACAATTAATTTCATTAGATATATAACATCCTGAACATTTTTGTACACTATTCATTACTTGTATTACCTACTTCCAAAAGCTAAATACTTGAACATCCACCTTCAAAAGTATAAGTTGTTGATATGCGAGAGCTTTTTATTGAACTTTACTCTTCAATTAGTCCATTCAAATAATCATTCAATGTCTCATTCGGCTCAAACATGAAGTATTATATGAGTTGCTCACCTATCATATGGAAAAAGAAATGATGTTCACAAGAATATTGTGATATATGTGTCTTTAATTGGATGGTGTTATGGCTTTTATTTGGTGATGAGAACAATGCTTACCAAAATAGGAGATGATGTCACTTCATGATCCTCTACTTTATTGGTTAGGGCATGATCTACTCATTGAAAGTGTACCATTGCCTATGGTCAAGTTCTAGGTGATTGTCCTAGGTATTATTCCACTTTCCCTCAATACAAAATACTCTACACTTCTTCCCTTCATCCCCATTCCATTCATGGACAAGGAGTTTCCCCCTTCATGGAACACTTCTAAAGGGTCATTATTAAAGAGGACTATGTGTAATCAAATGGAAAAAACATAATAAAACATAACTTGAATGAATGCCTACACATGCCTATAGAATACTTAAAAAGAAAAAAAGGTGAAGAGAAAAAATAACTTGAAAATAAAGCTTGATTCAAGGTCACCTCATTATGAGGTTCTCTCATTGTCCCTCACTTGGCTCGGGAATATTTAAATTGAAAGGAAACTTCGATGAATTAAAGACTCAAATAAATGAACAAGGGGGAGATTAAATGATGCTAAGGAATGAAAACTCAATCATTCAACATGCCTCTTGAAAATTTGTTGAAAAGGAGCTCTACCACTAATGGCTAACATAGAAATAATGATAGAAGGAATATGTATTAATTGGACTTGAGGGTCATATCATGAAAGATACACTCCTCCTTTCTTGTCCATAATATTCACAAATTTAGCATGCCTTAGCTATCCTCCTCAAAAGCATGGCATGTCTTAAGAACCAATTATATGTATATGGATTTATTGTTTTCTCACATTGCATGTTTACAGAAACTAATAAATTAATCTTATTTATGTTGTGTTTGGAGGGGCTATTAGGTTTTCATTAACTAACAACCCATGAAGTGTCCCATGCCAATGTTCTATATGAAGGTGAGATTGTTCTATTGCAATTAAGAATTCCACATTAGCCATCTACCAATATGTTGATAGTGTTGGACCAGCCAACATTCAAGGGTTCTCCTTGATATGAAGTCCCAACTAGACCTCACAGTATTTGGGATAGGAGCCCCATCTGGAATATGACCCGATTGTCATTTACTTAAATATCTGCCCTCGATTTAGCTTTCAAGAAGAGAGAGAATCACACATGTGTCTTTGAAAATCAAGAAAGTGTGTCTGGTGAATATTCAATTGTAAGTGCATCAAGGTTCTTCTACCGTAGGGGGGGGGGAAGAAAGTGAGCCTCTGGGAGAGACATAATATTACCAGCCTAATAAAGACACATACACGCATGATAATGTTTAGTCAAACATCCAACAAAATAGTCTACACAAATGTGACAAATGGTATAACCATTACAACACATTCTCAATAGAATAAGCACTAAAATAACTGAAATAGTTCAACTACCTCAATACTCATGAAAAAAAAACATGAACCATGAACACTCAAAAAATAGTCTTACAAACATCTGTAATCCATGTATGAAAATGGGTTGACCATCAATGCTTCAAATATTAAGTAAAAGTCCCAAGATTCATGAATACAACTAACATCACTTGCTCAAATAGTGGAGCATTGGAGCCACTACTTGCTCCCCAAAAGTACTAACGTATCTCTCTTATGCCTTATGGGAGAAGGTGGGGTTTAAATTCCTTTACATGATAAATGAGGATCTATTTATAACTTGACAAGTGACCTTTCATGTCCTCATGACTCTTGACTTTCTTACTTCTGGTGACCTTTGGACTTCTACAACCTTTGAAGTTCGATATGAGTTTTGGTATTACATGTCCTTTGGACTTCTGTGACTCTTGAGTTCACATATGACTCTTGGAATTCTACTTTTTTGTCTTATACAATCATTTACAATGAAAATATTTGTCTTCCACATCATCATATGATGAAACTAGATAGGTCACTATTATGGATGACTGGGGCATGACAACGACATATCACATGGATCTCCTTTAGTTGACACACGGTTTGCATTATGTCTATTTTTTTTTAATTATCATCTTCTTATGGTGCTTACACCCTCCCAAGGGTCTTCAAGCTTTGGATACTACATGGTGCTTTGATAATCAAGTTTCAGGTGTGTCCTTGGCTCTTCTTATGCTTCCTTTGTTCATCCTCTTTGCTCGGTCTTCATTGTGTCTACTTTCCATGAGGTTCCTGGAGTACTTGTTTCTGCAATTACTCATTAAGAGAAACTATTAGTATGAAAATATAGTACTCTACAATGTTTCATGCATATTATATTTTTCATGCCCTTTCGATGCACTTAAAATGGTGAACGAAGCTTCAGGGCACAAGGGCACACCCTGAAAGGACGAAGGATGGAGGAGGAATGTGCTCATGAACACTAAAGAAGAAGGTGATTTGGGTAGGGCGCATGTCACAAGTATAAAGGGTGAAGGGGAAGGCTTCGGGTTTCCCAAGTCTGTTATACGCGGAAGGGATAGAGGGAGGGTGCAGGGCGAAATCCTGAAGGATGAAGGTTGAGGCTTCATACCTTCAAGGTGCGCTCATGCACCCTCAAGAAGTGCGCAGGGCACATTCTTGAAGGCTTCATGACTTGAGGATGCAATAGTGTGCTCAAGTCAACTCAGGTGGTTGCAGGGCACATAAAGGAAGGTTGAAGGGCTAAGCTTTACGATTTTGGTATGCGTTCAAGGAGGGCACACTTCTTTGATTCGAGGGAGTGTGTTCAAGGAATAGTTGGTAAATTTAAGGGCGCAATTCGAGATAGGGAAGGAGCTTCATGATTTTGGAGTGCACCCAACTCTCAAGGAGGGCATGTACACTTCTGAACAATGAAGGATCACACATCAAGGATTTGGTGTGCACACATGCACTCTTGGTCTTAATGAGCTCATTTGGAACTCAAATTCATCTAAGTCTAGATGAGTGATCAACGAGTGGCCAAGATTTGTTCTAGACACAAAACCACATGCAACACATACTAACTCATCAAGAAAAATTAGGCAAACTTATCCAACAATAAATATACATAAAAAAAACACTTTATGCATGTTCCCAAACTATAAACAGTGAAGTGTGTGTGATTGCAACCCAAAAGTTTTGTTTTAAAACAAAAAAGGTGTTGTGACCATGAAATGGATATAAGGATATTCAAATCAATGCGATAAACCATAAGAACACTCAAGAAGACTGAAAACATGAATAGACACAAAATGACACTTGACAAACAAGGAAACACTTGATACGATAATGAGGTAGGCTCCAAAATTTAAATGTACCAAAATTTTGGAGGGTGTTATAGCAGAGACAACACTTGATCATCATTGAAAATGCATAAGCTAGTGGCATTATTAGGTAGGGATGGTTTATATAGAATTTCAATAGAGAAACCATTTTTTAATGGCAACATCCTAGTAGCAGCATTTGCTAATGTATATGTTGATTCGTTCCTGACTCTTGGAACAAAACAATATTGAAATCTTTAAAGTTATTTATCAAATTTCGTAACTCATGTTGGTAGTTTCTGAGATGAGGTGAAACACAGTGTATAGTATCTCAAACTTAGTGAGTCACTACCTCCAAGTAACCGATTTCCTTCAGAAACTCTACCTTTAGGTTTATGGCTTTCTTCAATCCAGGTATGAGTGCTTCATATTCTACAGTGTTATCAATGCACTTGAACTCTAGACAGCATGAAATTACATGTTTCTTGTTTTCCAAGTCTATCAAGACACAACCAGCTCCAGAACCATCCTGTGTCTTAGAACCATCAATATAAAGAGTCCAAAATTTACAAGCTACTAAGATATTTCCTATACAATTTCTACTATTATTGCTAGTAATACTACATACATGTATATTACATAAGTCATTTGCAGTAGCTGAAGAGCAAGGAAGGAGCTCCAGCTATGTATTTGATGGAATCAAAGATGACTATGTGAGATAGCACCCAAGAACCGTTTCCAAAAAGAAATTACTGAAAATTACATCAGCGAAAGCAACCGACTCATTTTTCCCTTTGAAGGATGTGACCATGTATTTCATGTAAGGTTATATCTCTAATGAGATCTGATTTCTCTTGCCCTTGTACAAATGCTACAGATGAGACCAGTTAGTTGAAAAATACCCTTGTAAGTTTCTCAAGCAGTCTCTACTAAGGAGTAAACCATATGCTTCCAGTATGTCCACAACTATGATATCTATACATTGGTGAGCTCAATCCTCTTTAGATAATATGATAAACACATTTCTAGATTCACCAATAGCCTGGACCAAAGGTATGTCCAACTATATAATTTGTGCCTCCATTTTGTTGCATTTGGAATTTATTTTCTTTGCAACATGCAATGGAATTTCTTTTATGGATGCACCAAAATCCACTAGATGATTGTGATCATTATAATTGAAAATTTCGAAATTCAATAGAAATAGAGGGAAAAGAGTATTATATTCTAATTTTGTTGTGTTAGTAACTGAATCTAACGGACCATAAGACTAACCGAATACCTTTTGGCAAGAAGAAGCATTACCTTTCTACAATAGTTGATCGAGGGCTCAGAAAAGTAGTTCCCATCGGCATGCTATTCTTGTGAGGTCGAATATTGAAATATTTGCACATGATTTCTTCATATCCTATACTATGATGTAGTAAACTGCAATGGGCATTTCTGAAGAGTCTGGAGGAGTGACTATGTTTGGCACTTCCATAATGATGGTCTTACTTTTACTATTGGCAGAAGTACTCTTTTTTGTGGTTGTAGTTCCAAACTTGTTCAGAGCTTGGCTAACGAGTGGAGTGAGTTTTCTTAACAAATGTTCCTTCAAATTTTGCCTCATCGACTCTTGTTCAGGAATAGGCCCTTGAATTCTCAACTTATATCGAATATTTTTCTTCTAAGTTGATGCCTCATTCGGTGGTGGTTCTTCAATATTTTTCTTCTTAGCATTGAAAACATAACCAAAAGTATTAATTGTGTGTCTGACACTTGCAGTCTCTTTAGTGGCCTCATATTCTTCCTCTTATTTTGTTTGTTCAGTCTTCTAATCTAAAAGTACATATTCAATTATATGTGAAACCAGAGAAATCATGTTGTGGTTCCATGGTGGGCACGTCTTTTCTGAATGACATTCTTTATGAAAATAATAATATTTGTCCATGCACATGTTCTCGACATTCAACGTGACATTCGTGATCTATGCAAACTTAAATAAATAACTATTTTTATTTTTGTTGTTATTGAACTTCTTAAGGAAGTTAATCTTCAAGGCCTTGCTCCTGAGAGTGGTCTTGCTTGTCCTTTGCTTCAGTCCTGCCAATTCATTAGATATTCTTGATAGTACAAGTCAAGCTTTCTAGATCAGTAGCCTCTTTATCTTTGGTCTTATTTGAAGAGGCCTAAGACCTTTTACCTATGTCCTTGGAGTCCTTGGATGATTCATCATCAACAATGACTCTGATTGCATGAAAGTCCTTATAAAATATAATGGCTTCTTCAAAATTGTAAACCAAACTTTCTCTCATTATTCTCTTTACAAATTGTGAAATGCACATTGGCAAGGTAGAAGTATAGTAATCAATTGTTATGGAGGCATGAAGTTTCATATACAGGAGGGATTGGTTCCATATCTAATTGAACGTCTGAATAAATTCGTTCACCCTCCTTTCTTCCACCAATTTTTAGGTTCCCTAACTCTTTTAATAACATGGTTAGGGTCTTGTCATTGGTGAAATGTTTCAAGAACAACTTCTTAAACCCCCTCCAAATCTGAATTGAATTCGCAGGAAGACTATGATACTGAGCAACCTCTTTACCATCTAAGGTATAAGGAAAAATTTTGCATGCAACATCATTATAAGATATGTCAAGTGTTTGCAGGTGTAGGTAGAAATTATCTTGATGGTCTTTTGCTTTGAGTGCTTTGTCAGCGTCATATTTTGTTAACAACATTTTTGGGTCTACAGGAATCTTATGTAAAATGCCTGAAAGGGTAGGTGGACCCTGATTCATCCAATCTAGACCTTGATCTACCACGTCTTCGTTTATATCCTCCTCCTCTTCTTCAGAACATGAGGGGTCTTCTTCCTCTACTTCACGTATGCCTAACCTCTAGAAATTATCTTCTGAAAGCACAATGTTGTCTCTGTCACCCGTGTTAAAATATGGAGTATACTCTGGTTTTTTTATATTTTTTGCATATTTCACCAACTCTTCGAGAGTAGCGAAAACCAAATATTCTAATATAGAAACCACCATCCCAGTGGAATTTTTTATATTCTTCTTTAGAAAATAAGGAAGATTTTGTGCTCTAGAAATCAAATTGATAACCTTTGTAAACTTGCGGTTTATGGGTCAAATTTCCTAGATGTGCTCGTAAGGAATCTCAAGACTTTGTTTATGGTTGGGCTTAGAAGATTTTTCTGTTTCAGGAATATGAGCCGAAGAAGTGCTAGGAAAGTTTCTTCCTTTTCAAAGGAAGTATGATGTGTATGGGGGATTTATCAACCATAAAAATCTAACATCCCTATTTCTAGCACCATAAATGTTGACATTGGTGGACTAACCAAAATTCAAGGGGTCTCCGTGATATGCAGTCCCAACTAGACCTCACACCATTTGGGATAGGAGCCCCATCCAAAATATGACCTCACTGTCGTTTACTTAAAGATATACCTTGGCTTTAGTTGTCAACAAGAGAGAGAATCACACATGGGATTTTTAAAAGCAAGTAAGTATGCCTCATGAATGTTCAGTTGTATGTGCATCAAGGTTCTTCTACCACAGGGGTGGAGAAAGTGAGCCTATAGGATAAAGGTAATAGTATCACCCTAATAAAGACACACACATAAAAGTATTTCATCTAACATCCAGCAGAATAGTCCACATGAATGCGACAAATGTTACAATGATTACAACACATTCTCAATAGAATAAGAAAATAACAGAAATAGTTCAACTACCTTAGTATTGGTGAAAGCAAAATGAACCATGAAAATTCACAGAATAGTGTTACAAACATGCATAATCACTGTGTTAGTGTTTATGAATCACTAGTGATCAAATGTACTCTTTCCATATGGTTGATAGGGTCATTAGGTCAAATTGTTATATTTTCAAATAAATTTTCAAATAAAATTTGATCATTGGTCAGTGTCTATGTCTTATTAAAACCCCCTCCATGCTCATGGTCATAAAATGTTGTCATGGTCTTGTCATCACTCCTTGTGATAGGTCATCAAAAAGTGTCTTGGTCATCATTGAAGGTCATCATATCACTACAAGGTTTCAAAGGTCTTTAATCATGGTTTTAGGTATTCATTTGGTGTCATTATTAGGTCATATCATCATTGTCATTTAGGAGTCATGTCACCACCAAAGTCATCATGGGAGTTAGTAATTAGGGAAACTATTCAAAATATTCCAAAAATTACATTTCACTCTTCATGAAGGTGTAACGTTTCCTAATAAAGTTACAAAGTTGCAGTACGCTACCTTATCACATTATTTCTCAAACGACATGTCATTTCACTCCATGACCAAAGCAAAAAATTGACTTTTCAACAAATAAAAATAGCATTCAAGAATTCAAGCACATCATTTTATCTTCCTAGAGATCTCATCCACCCTTGAACTTCATTTCAACATTCATAGCCTTCATCATTCCATCCTCAAGCCCTAAACAACTAGCACGTTGTGTTTCTACCTCGGCACACTGCACTTCTACTAGCTCACTATGTTTTTAGTTTTTGGAAACTAAAGGAGAAAATAAAGGGTCAAGTCAGCATTCTACTATTTCAATACACTCAAATCAAGTAAGTATAACTTTTCATCAACTCTCATTCTGTGAATTTTCTTCAGCAAATGGTGAAATCCCTCTCCTAGGGTTTTCGCTGTGTTTTTTTGTCTTTCCTTAGTGTTTGCTTCAGTCCAGTATGAAAAATCCTAGTTTTCTTTCCCTGATACCTTTATACATACTTCATGCACCTTCCCCAATCATTTCTGACATTCACCGCCCTCATTTCCTTTGTTTTTCCTAAAACCCTAGCCTGCATTATGTTTTTGCAAATTGTTGGGCTACGACTGTGTTTTTTGAGGTTTCTTCATCTTCCCCTCACACATTTCAATGGATTCCACTTCCCTATCCTCCCTAACAACTACCACTACCCCGTAGAAATTTCCCACAAATTTCCCTAATACCTATCCTGTCCATTCCCTTCCCTAAATCTATTTCTCCCTTTTCCGTTGTTTTCATAATTCTACCCTACCCTTTCCTCCTACCAATGTTAGGGTCTCTATCATGCAAACAAACACCATGGAAGTGAGAAGAAGAAGTACAATAAGGGGGGTCATGTCTCTAGATCTCAGCCATCGAATATGAAAGGGATCAATGTTTCATCATTCATCAAGAAATCATTTGAAGATGTTGGATGCCTAGGGTTTTGTGAAAGAATACAAGAGGTGCGTTGCCTTACTAAGTTGACCAGCCTCTCTGCCACCAATTTTAGGAGGGATAAGACCACAATAGTAGGGATTGACTTCATCATATCAACAGATCCCATAGTCTCATCCACAAGTATCCCTAACCAAGGAGACATTTGGTTTAATGGGATGGATTTCGACATTGAAAACTACAAAGAATTCTTGAAGCCACATTACAAAGATGCTCCCTCTCACATCTTTCCTTTCAAGCAATTTTTGGATATATATGCTCCTTTGATGAAGGTGATAATGAAATATTTTATTTGTGAAGGGAGATTTTCTAGATTGTATCAGTATCACCTAACGCTCCTGATGCATTTCACTACCATCAAACCACTGAACTTGCCTCATTACTTATTCAGAAGCTTAGTCAATATGACTGAGAAAGTAAAAAGAAAAGGGAAACATCACGAAGCAAGTTTGTTTCATCATGGTTTGGTAAAATTCATTGTTCTTCATAAAATTTCACAGGTTAGTATATCATGGGAGACATTCATGCAATCAATTGTCTTTATGCCTACCACTAGTCAAACTACCAATCAAAGCACTCCATCAGCATCTTCAAGGTCACAGTGGGTTCGCTCATCCAGTATGTTTTTAGTTACAAAGAAACCTAGGGAAAATATCACATGGACCTACAAGAAGGTGAAAGATTGGTTTTTTCCCCTGAGATCACTAAAGAGGTGTCTACACCTAGAACTCTAACTACATCACAAACTAGATAATTACCTAAGGAAACTACAGTTTAGCGAGTTGAAGGAGAATGGAGGAGTTAGGTAGTCATGTAAATGACTCACCCTTGTAGTAATATGAGGAGGAGATGCCTCATGAGAAATATATGTTTGACCATGGAGATAGATCAAATGTAGAAATTATCAAGGAGCAGCAAGAACAAATACAAGAACTAAAAGATGACCTTGCCAAAAAAAACTACATGGTGGCCTTCTTCAAACAAGAAAACAGAATTTTGAAGGTGAGATTGATGCAGCATAGTACTTCACAAGGCCCTCCATCATCAAGGTAGGCAAAGGACAAAGGTAAAATAATGATTGGTTTAGAAGAGCAGGTTGAAGACAAGGAGCCATCTTGTTCATTAGTACATAAGGACCCTGTTGACCCTATAGCTGCAAGCATTGGTAAGGATCAGGAATATTTTCTTGATATGGTCAATGAGAACTTGGAGAATCTCTTAAGGAAGGAAAATAGAGCTACAAATCTTTAGAGAAACATGGGTGGACATTACTACACCAAGAACTGGATTTATGAAATTAGGGTTAGGAAACTGAAAGTGAGACTTAAGAAAACTCTAATCAAGCTAAAGAAGAGGAATAACTTGGATTTGATTCCTGATGCATCTCTAGTTTTCTAGGACATTACTAAAAGATGCTAAGAATGAAGTAGAAAATTTTGAGCAATTTTGGTCATTTTTTGAATTTTTGTAAATTATGGCAATTTAATTGCACAGAAGAGGAGCGTAGCCACGCTGCACTTTTTACGAGGGCATCTAAATTATGAATGGATTACATGTTTGGATAGTTTTTTACCTCTACTTTACAAATATGTATTTGGTTATCCTTCTCAACTCACATTTTTTGAGGAAACCTAAAAAATGGGTCAATTTTCATGTTTCTGCCACCTTTCTAGACCCCACCCTGTGCTTATGGAGCAGCCTTGGAGCTTTGATGTTTTAGTGTCATGGAGGTGTATTTTCGTAGGATTAAAGGTTCATTGGTCTTATAGAAATCCAAGGATATATTCACCAACCTTCATTTCATCTTAACGATGCATAAACTTTACCAAAAAGGGATCTACAAAGGCACGTTGTGCATCTGCTAATCCATGTTGCGCTTCTATCCAAAAGTCAAATTTCAAAGTTTTCTGAGTCAAAGTCACTTTCACATGATGTTATTTGTCTTCCTAGGTGTTTTTAGGATGTAATTGAATGTAATAATGATGGTTAAATTTATCTCATGTAATTTTTATAGTCATTAAAGCTTTTAAAGTCAACTAAATTAGTCTAAACAGGGAGTTGGTTTCTAACCTCCCTAATTTTAGGGATGGTTAGAGATTTTGATCTACATACTTCCTATGATGATGGATTCGACCCTTGAGAGGTGGAAATTAGTTTTTCATCTATATGTAGCTTTTTTCCAATCAAATCAAGGTTTGGACATTTGGGAGTGAGAGGCTCGGATCTAGTGTACACTTTTGAGGAATAATACAAGCAGTTGCAATTATTATCTTGGGTGGTATGATTTTGTGACAATGTTTTCCTATGTTTTATCATGAAATTGAATATATTTATCCTTATTACCATATATATGCTTTCTTGTGATCATCTCATAGGTGTTTAACAAAATTGATAAGTCTTATGCTTTGTTCTAATGAGATTTTCATGTTATGTGTACTTTCTTTTGATAAATGAATTCATAATTTTATTCTCATTTTGATCCCTCCATATTCCAACCCTATACCACAATGAAAACTCCAATATGTCATTGATCATACCTACCTTGCCCCATTTTATCCATGCAACTGATCTTTAGAGACCCTGACATAGCTCCTAGACCCATGACCCTGGTCTAGCAAACCCTAAAATCAAACCCTAGTGAGTTGAATATCTAGCCTAAGACCTATTTTCCTTCCCAGTAATTTTATTGGCTGTGAGATTCTTGAGAGATACCTCTCTAACTTGGTAGGGCTAGGTACCAAATCTAAATATTGGTTTGAGGTTACCTCTATCAGTCTCCTTTCCCAACCTTGGGACATTGAGGAGTGCTAACACATTGTATGAAAACACGTTGGCCATCAAGGCTTAAAATTATAAGTAAAAGTCCCAATATGCATGAATACAATGAAAATCACTTTCTCTAATAGTGGAGCATTGGAGCCACTACTTACTCCTAAAAAGTACTAACTTATCTATCTTATGCCTTATGGGAGAATCCAAGGTTAAAATTCCTTTACATGAGAAATGATGATCTATTTATAACTTGTGGGGTGACCTTTCATGTCCTCATGACTCTTGACTTTCTAAATTCTAGTGACCTTTAGACTTCTACAACCTTTGAATTTCTAAATGGCTTTTTGTATTACATGTCCTTTGGGCTTATGTGACTCTTGAGTTCACATACGACTCTTGGACTTCTACTCAATTTTATTATACAATTATTTAGGATGATAATATTTTTCTTCCACATCATCATATGATGAAACTAAACATGTCACTATTATGGATGACTATGGCATGAGAGTGACTGATGACATGGATCTACTTCAGTTGTGACATGGATGCCACTATGTCTATTTTTTTTATCAACATCTGCTCATGGTGCATCCACCCTCACAAGGGCCTTCAAGCTTTAGATTATTGATGGTAAGTTTATTCATGATGTTTTAGGTGTGTCCTTAGCTCTTCTTGTTCTTCCTTTCTTAATCCTCCTTACTTAGTATTTGTTGTGTGCGCTTGCCATGAAGTTCCTGGAGTGCATGTTTCTACAATCACTTGTGACGAGAAACTATCAGTTTGAAAATCTACTACTCTACTATGTTTCATGCATATTATATTATTCAAGCCCTTTTGGTGCACTTAAAATGGTGAACGCAGCTTCAAGGTGCAGGTTTACACCTTGAAAGGCTAAAGGATGGAAGAGGAGGAGCTTCAAGGATTCAAAATGCTCTCATGTTCCATAAAGAAGAAGGTAATCGAGGCAAGGTGCATGTTGCAAGTCTAAAGTGTGAAGGGGATGGCTTCGGGATTCTCAAGTGTGTTATGCACCCAAGGGAGAGAGGGAGTGTCCAAGGCATAACTACTAAGGTTGAAGACTAAGGCTTCATACCTTCGGAGTATGCTCATGTGCATAAGAATCCTTATGAAGGGAACATATCACAATCTTGAAGGATGAAGGCTAATGTTTCATCCCTTCAGAGTGTGACAGTGCACTCAATTCAGGTCAGGAGGGCACAGGGCACATAAGGGAAGTTTGAAGGGCTAAGCTTTGGGTCTTTGGGATGCACCCATGAGCTCAAGGAGGGGTGCACTTGTTCGAGTTGAAGGAGTGCACTCAAGGAAGACTTGGTAATTTGAGGGCACAATTTAGGACAAGGAAGGGGATTCATGATTTTGGTGTGTGCCTAGGTCTCAAGGAGGGTGCAAGGCTCACTTTTGAACAATTAAGGATCACCCATCAAGGCTTCAAAGTGTGCACATGTGCTCTTGTCATTATTGCGCTCATTTGGAACAAAAATTTGTCTTAGACTTGATGATTGATTGAGGGATGGAAAATATGATTTTTGGACACAAAACCATGTATGACACATACTAACTCATTAATAAAACTTATACAAATGTAACCAACAATGAATAAACATGAAAACACCACTTTATGCATATTCCTGAACTATAAACAGTGAAGTGTGTGCGACCGCAACCCAAAAGTGTCAGTTTACAACAACAAAATTGTTGTGACCGTGAAATGCATATAAGGATGTTCAAATCAATGTGATGACCCTTAAGAACACTCAAGAACACTAAAAACATATGAATCAACAGAATACAACACCTGGCGACCAAGGCGACACTTGATAAGATGGTGAGGTAGGCTCCAAAGTTCAAATGTAGAGAAATTTTAGAGGGTGTTGTAGCAACAACAACACAATAGACACCTTATGTCAACTCAACAATCATTAGTGAATATTGTTGAAGACATTTGGCAAGGTTCAAGATATTAATTGGATTCCAATTGCATATATTGTTGTTGATTCTTACAAAATGGAGCATTTTAAGGCCCGTTTGAAATTATTTTTAATTTAAACAATTTAATGGGGTGTTTTGATTATTATGTTGTAGAAAATTCCCTTGTTAATCATTAAGTGGGGCATTTTTGCGTTGTTGTAATGTCGCCCATGACTTGGGAAAGTGGTTGAATGATCCTAGTTTTGAGCCCACTTTTGTAACTCATTGTAAAGGATGAAGAAATTTGTTTTGTAGAGGGATTGTTACACAGTAATTTGTCACCATCCATGTTACTCCTCTTGTCGTACCTTGGAGGACTCATTCCGGGAGTTATAAGAAGTGACAAGGGCTAAAAACACTTGCATTATGTTCCCCTGAATATGTACTCCATGTTCCCTGAAGACACCTTCTGCAGATCATCCCTAAAAAGTGCTCTTTTTCCATTGGCGCAAGTCCACAGTATCCTACCCGCGCCAATGATGGAGATCCTCAAAAGAGGGCGCGACCATTGGCGCTCTATCTTAGAGCAACAGTCGCGCCAACCAAATTTAGTTGTGCTTTTTGCCTTAATGCACGTCCGACTGTTGTTTCCCTCATTACATGGAGCTTTTCTGAGGATAGAAAATCAGTTTTTTGTCGAGCTTTATCCATCTTTATGGCTTTTGCTAATTCCGCGAAAGGTGTCCCGGTTCATCGCATCCTCCTCCCTTCTCCATCTATATAAGCTTGTCATTATGCATTGGACAAGCTAGTGCTAGAGAGAGTGTTGGTGTTAGTGTTATGCTAGTGATTTAGTGATTGAGTGATAGTAGTGATGATTATTGGTCATGGAGTGTTAGATGTTGAGTTCTTGGAGGAATGCTAGTGAGTGCTAGAGAGGTTATGTTGCCAGAGAAGAGATGCATGTCAAGACACATATAGTTACTCGCCCAGCCAGGAGAAGGGTCGACGTCAGAACAATGGTTGTAACTTTTCCTGTTTATTAATTGATGAGCGACTGCTATTATAGTTCCAATCTCATTATCTATCATGGTGATATGTTGATTTATTTCCTTTCTGACTGAAATATAGTTGTGCCTTGGTAGTTTTTATGTTGGTATCTGTCTCTTCCTTTGCATGTGCAGGTATTCGTTATGATCTGTTGGAGCAAGGGAGCGAGGATATCAACTCTGCTTCAATCATAGCGTTGGACTCCAGGTTAGTCTTCTTGATTCACCTTTGATGCATAACTAGGAACTTGCGTAGCAGCGTGGTTTGTTTGTGGCTAGTTCTGTGATAGGCTAGTGGGATCGCCTCTGTCCGCAGAGGGGATTTACCTTACCAACAAATTGGTGACTCCGCGGGGGAGTAACTCTTTGATTTCTGTCTTGCATGTTAATTTTCTTCTGCTTGCTTGAGTGCATGAGCTTCCTGATGTTATAGACATTTTTGTGCCTCGCGTCAAGGAGCAGGAAATGTCGATAATTACAGGGATCCTCAGTCCCTAAACATGTTGTTCTTACCCCTAAAAGAACAAGGTCATCAATCAACAGCACTTCCAATCAGTTCTCCACCTGAAAACACTTCAAAACAGGCTTATTTTGGATCATGTCAGCTGCTTAACTGAGCATCTGCGCTGTATTGCAACTGTCCCACTCTGTACCTGCGCTGGAAGTCAAAAACAATGAAGGCTACTTGCGCTGGGCGAGATTGGCCAAGTGGCACAGTCATCCTGCAAGGTGTCAATTGCCCAGGAAGCTTCCAAAATGACACTTGGTTCATGAGATTCGCCCTGTGATGAGTAAGAGGTACTTGATCACCATGTGTAAGCAAGGATCTCCAAGTGGACACACGAACTGAAGATTAACTGAAGATGGAGAGGACACTAGTCAGCTATATGCCAGCCTCCAGCTGACTCATCCTTTCCTCTTCCCTCCTATATATAGAGCTCTTCTATGAGGTCTAGGGAGGCTGGAATTTTGTATAAGGAAGGAGGTGCTGTTGGTATACTGCCAGGATTATTGGGTGATTTTTTTACTAGAGGTGAAGAAGAGAGTTCTTGCTGCCGAGGAGGTGCTGCTGGATTGGGGCCAACATCATTGGTTGTAACTTCCTCTGGAACCCTGTTACTTTCTATCAATAAAGTTTGCATGTTCTTCTATATACTTGTTTTACATAGATGCTTTTGTGTTTACATGTATATTTGATGCAACCTAATCCATGCTTCAATTATGATTGCTTGTATCTCGTAGTTTGCTCCCTTTTGTTGTGCAGATTCTGTGTGTAGCTGGATCGGCTTGGAGAGTAAAGAGCTGGGAACGGGATACAAAGCGAGAAGGACAAGGATCGACTAAGCGCAAGACACCAGGTTGGTTGATCCTCTTTCTATTCTCTCTGTGCTTTCATAAAGATGAACATGAAAACTTTGTCATTCAGTTGTTGCTAAAGTCTGTCACCTTTAGAAAGGGTTAGTGTCATCCGCATCGGATACTTTTCCCCACAACAAACTGGCGACTCCACTGGGGAGATCCTAGTATCTTGTTGTTGTAGTATTTTGCTATTCATTTCTTGAAGAAAGGAGTACCGAATCGAAAAGCTTTTGACTCTATCAAAAGCGAAGTAGAGGGTTTTGCTACTCTTGCTCCTTTGCTGAGCAAATTCAAGATTTAAAGAGCTAATCTACAGATGAATCCTTACTCTTAGTGATAGATCTTTATCCTCTTGATCATCCCTTAGCCTGTACTTAACCCATAGCATTTTATTTCAGTCAAAACAGTACATTTTTGAGCTTTTTATGACCCGGAATTCTTAGCAGACGTAACTCTCGTAAGTCAGTGCAGGCTGTCCACAGGCAGTCTGCATTACAGCGCAGGTGCTCCCTTCGAGAACTGCGCTGAGAGTGAAACTGGCAGACCAGTGCCTGCGCTGGTCCAGTTGGCCTTAGTCTAGCTCAGCTCTTCCTTTGTGTCTTGGCCCTGTTTGCGCTTGTTTTTTGGCTGATTGCTTGCTGGTTATTGTATTTGCTGTAGACCTTATCTCCTTGACATTATTCCGCCTCAGTTGTGTGATGAAATTGTAAACGTTCTTTCAGTATTTCTTGTTTCAGTTACAATTTCCCATTGTGAAAAGCGAACCTAGTAGCTGTGGCCTCTTAGATTGCGATCTTATGAGTTAGTGTTATTACTGTTCATAGCTGTTTAAGTTGGTTTGTTTTCACTTTATGGTTTGAATTCATATATTTTTGGTGTAAAACAAGTACCTGTAAAGCGTCTTTTCATTTAGACAATACTTGTTTGTTTACGCTTCAAATTGAATTCGAAAGTCATACAACAGTTTTCCTTTTGTTAAGCATCAACATTAAAGGAAAAGAAAAGAAATACATGCATCTTGCATTTGCATTTTGATAAGTTTGGGTGTCTGATCTAGGAGAAAGTGCATTAGTTTGTGCTTGGTGCTCTGTGTGGAAAGATATTGTTTTTTCTCTCCCCTCAGTAGTTAGGATTTTCAAAGCTAAAAAGATTGTGAAAGCTTGCTTATCATTTTAGCTGCATTTAGGAATTTGTACCAATACATCTCGTGGTGATCCTGAAAGACAAACTGATAAACAAGATCAACTTAAAATATATTGAATGAATCTAAAAACGCATTGTAACATAACGCTCATAATAGAGGTCTAGGTAGAGACGTGTTCCGGCGTCGTTAAACGTAGTGACTGTCGATCTCTACGAAGGTGGGTGATTCCTCCTGAGGGACGATAGCACTAATACGGACTTGTGCTCCCGCGTACCGTCGCGTATATTGGGAGACCCCTATAGGCTTTTATCCTTTATCCTTAGGAAGCCGTGTCGACCGCCCTACTGATCGCGATGCAGTGAACACAGCATTCACGAAGATCGACCACCCGTACCGTAAAACGTATTCTGTGGTTTCGCGAAAGGTTTGGCACACCCTCTGCCTAGATCTCCAGAGCAGTTTCTTTTGGCTCTTTTCAAACTCTATAATTGAAAAGGTCCAACCGAGCATTTGTCACTTCGGGCTCGTTAATACATCGAAGGCGACTAGAGTCATCTTTAGCTTTTTCTCGACTCTTAAAACATGAAAAAGCAAAGTTGTGTCTAAAAGCGTCTAATAAAATTCATTCAATACGGAAACATAATTCCCCTTTTTGTATTTTAGTTGATCAAGTAATCCGCAATCGTGGAGGAAAGTCAATTAAAACCCCGTCGTTCAGGGAGGCTTGCAGGTCGACCATCTTTGTCTCCGGAACCGAAAGTAGTACGAGCAAAGCGATCTCGCTGGACCAGGTCAAAATCTCCTTTTAAAGTTAGAACGGAAGTTCCAACAACATCTGAGATTCTGGTCACTCCCAATATTTCTGGAATCCCTGCCTCTATTGAAGAAGTTCAACGGCAACAGAAGGACAATTGTATTGATCCTAGTCTGAAAACAAGTACTTGTTTAACTGAACCAGTTCCATTTGAAACCGGTCCACAGAGTCTTGTTGTTCAAACAACTGTCGCTGTCGAAACAACCCCTTCTTCGGCACCAGAAATCTATTACGGACCTGACGGTCTGCCTCTTCCTCCTGGTCTGATCGCAATAGAAGAAATCGTAGAGGACCAGCAAGCAAATACTCCAATTCATTTTGGAGTAGGTTCCACTTTTTTTCCTTCTGCATCAGAAGTTTGTCTATCGCCACAAGAAGTTCCTGAAGAATCGTTAGGAAGTTTATTGGATAGACTTAAAATGTCTGAACAACCGTCGACATCTAGAACTGTGCCAAACGACACGGCAACAGCAGAAGCTCCTGCTGTCATTCCAACGATGTTTGCCGGCATACCATCTGTCCCAACTAGTTCTCATCAACTAGAAGGAGTCCACCCAAGGACTATTATGACAACTTGGTCTGTTCCAGTTTGCTCTTCCGGTATAATACCCGGTAATTCTTATGTTGAAACTAGACAAATTGATCCCTTTGGGAATCATTTTGGGCCATCCAGTCCTCAAAGGCCATCTATACCCTTGAGCTCCGGATTGTTACCGTATGGGGGGCAATATGCCCTTTCACTTCCTCTTTCGGGAGGATACCCATATGGCAGTTTTCAACCACATTCAGGTTTGACTGAAGTAACGACGAGTGGTTGGGTACCTATGTTACCCCAACAACCAAGAGTTGTATATTCCATGCAACAATATGTACCTATGTCTAGTATCCCGACGACGCCAGCAATTGTAACCGTGTCGCAAGTTCAATCAATGCCTGTTGTATGTCAACCCCAAGTTGTAATGCAACAGCCTATTGACCCTGCAACGCAACCACAATCGCCAATTGTCGGGACGACACAGATACAAACGGGGACTATACCCCCGCATCTTGGTCCGTCGGTTAGTGTCGCACAGCAAAACATGGCTTCTCAACCATGGATGGTGCAATACCAACAACCTCAGTTTCAACAGGTGTACCAAGGATCTGAGCAACATATCTTTGCGAATAATGGGCAACCCTATATTCAGAACGGGTTAAATCAACCACTTTACAGTGGCCAAGCCCACCAACCATATCAGTCATATCAACATCAGTTGCATTATGCTGGTGTGCAAAGGCCTACTGCTCAGGCGATTCCATCGTATCCTGGGTACGCCTCGCCAAACCTGAATCAATAGTTGCCATTCGTGACAACCTTAGAATTACCAGATTTACATCGTTTGACGAACGATCCAATCGCCTATGCCCATTGGTGGCCAGCGATTCCTCACAAACTTCCTTCGGACATTCCTAAATTCAATGGAAATCCAGGCGAAGACCCGTCGAATCATGTGATGACATTCCATCTGTGGTGTTCGTCGAATACCTTGAATGATGATTCGATAAGGCTTCGTCTTTTCCAGAGGACATTGACTGGTCCGGTGGCCAAATGGTATATTGAATTACCTAGAGCCTCTTTCGACAATTTTAGCTCCCTAGCCACGACTTTCTTAACACACTTTCAGTTACCTATAAGGTACGAAACTGGAACAGAAATCTTGACCAATTTCAAGCAGACAACGGCCACACATATATCAGATCATATACATGAGTGGCGTCGTCATCGCAGAATGGTAAAAACCTATGTTCCAGATCAGCTATTAGCTGAGTGGTTTATAAAGTCGCTTCTGCCGGCAATAACAGAAGATGTGGCCAAGGGAGGTGTCGTAACAGAGGAGCAAGTTATTGCTCGTGCCCAGTATTTAGACTTAGTATATACTCAGTCTGGCACGCTCTATGACAAGATACCTGACGCCCCTAGAGCGGAATTTTCAATTCCTCCCCCTCCTGGATCAAATAGTGACTCTCATGCCGGCGATGGTGTGATTGGCACTGCAAAAGCAAAGTCAACACGGGATTCGTCTAAGAAAACCCGTAAGACTTCGAATCAAAATGCAAATGAAGAACTTCTTGCCTCGGAAGTAAATGCCGTGTCGGACGACAAGGGCAAACAACTGAAGCAACCAGGGGGCAAGAAGAAAAAGAAAGGGAAACCCCCTTCGGGGTGTCATATATGTGATGAAGATCATTGGACAGTAGATTGTCCATGCAAAGCTGAGCTTAAAAGATTCTTTAAGAGTCCGAAAACCTCAGCTGTGTTGACTGATCCGTTTCCTAATACTGGTCAAAATCTGGTTGCCAATCAAAATGCTTCCCGATCCCAAGTGCTTATGTTGTCCACCTCAAAGCAGCAGAATAATGCTTTGACAAGGGATAAAGGTTACCGGAATCCTCAGCGGTCGAATAACAAGGCTGATAAACAACCTAGTAGTTCGACAACAACTTTGAACGAAGTTGTGCCACCCATCGTTCCTAAGCCGATAATAAACTCGCCAAAGGGAGTAGTACACAAATCGACATTTAATCCTCGTGCCGAAATAGCACAGAATTATAATATAATAGAGGACCTGGCCCAATCGCCGTCCGCTATGTCGACACTTGAGGTACCGCAAAATTACCCCTCCAAAGAGGAAACTTTATTATCAGCAATAGGTGGGTTTGGCCCAGTGGATTCCAATCTTGTGGCCTTTGATCATAAAGGATATGACCCTAAGTTACCAGCTCAACTAGCTTTCCTTATTCAAGTGAAAGCCCTCAACAAAACTGTTCATCGAACAATTATTGATGAGGGGGCATCTACATGTCTTATGTCGATGAGTTGCTGGAAAAATTTAGGCTCACCACCCTTGTCAAAATCGTCGACGACATTAAAAGCATTTGATGGACGATCATATACTCCATACGGAATTCTAAGTAACTTGCAAGTCGAACTGGGGGGCAAAACAGTAGAAGTTGATGTTGAAGTAATCGACGGAAATCTTGATTACAACATCCTACTGGGAAGGCCTTGGATATATGCCATGGCCGCAGTTGTGTCGACCTACTTCAGGAGGATTGTATTTCCTTTTCAAGGAAAAATTACAATCGTCGACCAACAAACGTTTCTCCCCAACAGTTCTCAAGTTACGGGAAGCAGCACAATGATCCATGAGAGTAATCATTCACTTCAAAATATTGGAGTAGGTCTCCTAAAAGACCCAGCCTTAATGGGTACTTTTGCCCTACCGCCGGCAGGTGATCTGGCGGAAGTAGCCACAGTGGAAACCTACAATATGAAATCTTCTATATCCAACGGATTCGGAAGATTCCTAAATATTTTGTCAGCATGGATCGTCGCCCTAATGGAAATACTGTAAATACAGTGGGCTTCGAGGACGGTTCTTATCTCGTGTCAACCTCGTTAAAAAAGGAAACAAGTAGTCACGAGGATAGTTCTTTTTCTATGTCAACCTCATTAAAAAATGAAACAAATCCCCTTTTCAAAATTCAAAGGTAAACCTTCATTCCAATCACCAAGTTGAATGCAATGAAGCTTGGGGGGCACCCTCCTTTGACATGCGTTATTATGATGTTGGGGGCATGCAAAAGATCCGAGCAGTTTTAGCGTCATAGTTCATGCTCGTTAAAAAATAAACATAAGCTTTTGAGCAGTGTTTTGGCGCATTCAAGCTCTTTTAAAAATTAACCCAGTACTGGTAAATACCCTTTTGAGATCGTAAATTCATCAGCCATAAAAGCCTTGGTCGTGTTTGTGCACTGTCACCTCCACTTTTCATTTGGCCGATCATTCACTTCCATTTGTGTGTTTACCCATTTTGAGGAACATCTGCGAAGAGTGATGTCACTTAGCCATCCTTGTGACACTGCCGTGATTGGAAAATTCCAACCTGTACCTGGAATCTGTAGCTATCCCTGTTTATCACTCGTTCCTCAAAAGACGAGTCTTCTTTCAGCTCTTTTCACTGACTCGTAAAATATGAAAAGTTTGCCGAGTTTTGGCCTTCCAGCTCGTTAAAATGACCGGAACGCTATCCCTCCTCTAAATTTTAATCTTTTTGGACTTGAGGGATTATTGCACAAAAGGATCGAGCACTTGCCTGGTTCAGCTCGTTAAAAATACCGAACAACCATCCCTTCTGTATTGTTTTATACTTTTTCGGACTTAAGGGATTAGCTGACGAAAAAGGAATTATGGAGTTGACTTTCTGTACCTTTTTAGACTCTCTAAAAATGAAAAGGACTGAGTTTTCCTTGTCGTTAGACTCGTTAAAATAATTAAATAGCGACAAACTTGTCTTTAGACGAGAACGAGTTTCCCTATCGCTAGGCTCGTTAAATCTTAGCGATGGGCTTGCCCGAAGGGCAGGTTATAGAACAAGCATATGTTATCCTCCTCAAGCTTGACAAAAATAAAGAGGTACTGGTCAGAAATGACTGGGGAAAAATTGGGAGAACATCAAAGTTTAGAGGTAGCAAGTCACTCTTGAACATGACACTTTTTCCGTATCATATCGGGTTGGGTTGTCTCATTCACCGGTTTCATCACCGTGGTCCTCGCCACACCATCCATTCGGGGTAATGCTACCGATCCATCACATCAGTGTCGTTATATGTTCAAGAGGGGTCATTCAGAAAGTGTCAACCGTGTCCCATCCACTACCATACATTTTCCTTCATCCATTTCATGATCGCCACCCTGAATCATATGTCACAGTTTGTTTCACCTCCACTAAATCATTAGCTCCGTTCCGTGTCATTGATGTGGGATTCATCAAGGCCCTCCTTTGATGGATCACTTCTTGTCGACTTCAGCTCATTATCCAAGAAGTCGATCTAGGAACACCCCCATCAGTACTTTGAAGCTTGCATGCCTCAATGGCAAGTTTCTCACTTCCGGCGACAGGTATACATCAATGACCTTCGACCAGAAGATTTTGCGTGGCGTTCGACGCCAAGTCCTTTATTCACGCCACGTGAATTGTACTGCCGTACCTTGAGGGTCATCGTCATTATTGGTGATTCCTCTCGCGCTTGTTAACGGTTTTCATTATTGACCGGTAATCAAGCGATGTCTTTCCATGTTCGACTTCAGCGTAATTCTCACATGGATCGACTTGTACTTAGAGTGAAGATCGAACGAGTTTGAAGACCCCGGATCTAGTTTCATCCATCCGGGCTGCGATATATATTCAGGAAATATAAAAGCATTTGCCATGTACATCATTGCAGCAGATGATCATCCTCCTCAAAGGATGATAATTTTAGCGGAAGATTATCAGTCTGTCTTCAGACGATCGTCTGTCATATGTACCAAAATGTATTTATAGAAAGCTGAGCATGGGAATACCCGCCTCAGCTAGATCATGAGAATAATGATGAATGAAAGATAATGTATTGTATTGTATTGTATTACAGGGCACTCTCCTCAGCACTGAAACGAACTTCGGACCCTCTAGCTAAAGCATTTCACCCGATTAACGGCCTCATACTTTAGGGGGCAACTGTTATAGACATTTTTGTGCCTCGCGTCAAGGAGCAGGAAATGTCGATAATTACAGGGATCCTCAGTCCCTAAACATGTTGTTCTTACCCCTAAAAGAACAAGGTCATCAATCAACAACACTTCCAATCAGTTCTCCACCTGAAAACACTTCAAAACAGGCTTATTTTGGATCACGTCAGCTGCTTAACTGAGCATCTGCACTGTATTGCAACTGTCCCACTCTGTACCTGCGCTGGAAGTCAAAAACAATGAAGGCTACCTGCGCTGGGCGAGATTGGCCAAGTGGCACAGTCATCCTGCAAGGTGTCAATTGCCCAGGAAGCTTCCAAAATGACACTTGGTTCATGAGATTCGCCCTGTGATGAGTAAGAGGTACTTGATCACCATGTGTAAGCAAGGATCTCCAAGTGGACACACGAACTGAAGATTAACTGAAGATGGAGAGGACACTAGTCAGCTATATGCCAGCCTCCAGCTGACTCATCCTTTCCTCTTCCCTCCTATATATAGAGCTCTTCTATGAGGTCTAGGGAGGCTGGAATTTTGTATAAGGAAGGAGGTGCTGTTGGTATACTGCCAGGATTATTGGGTGATTGTTTTACTAGAGGTGAAGAAGAGATTTCTTGCTGCCGAGGAGGTGTTGCTGGATTGGGGCCAACATCATTGGTTGTAACTTCCTCTGGAACCCTGTTACTTTCTATCAATAAAGTTTGCATGTTCTTCTATATACTTGTTTTACATAGATGCTTTTGTGTTTACATGTATATTTGATGCAACCTAATCCATGCTTCAATTATGATTGCTTGTATCTCGTAGTTTGCTCCCTTTTGTTGTGCAGATTCTGTGTGTAGCTGGATCGGCTTGGAGAGTAAAGAGCTGGGAACGGGATACAAAGCGAGAAGGACAAGGATCGACTAAGCGCAAGACACCAGGTTGGTTGATCCTCTTTCTATTCTCTCTGTGCTTTCATAAAGATGAACATGAAAACTTTGTCATTCAGTTGTTGCTAAAGTCTGTCACCTTTAGAAAGGGTTAGTGTCATCCGCATCGGATACTTTTCCCCACAACACCTGAGTCAGTTCTGAGTTGATTCTTTACTGTTTGACCCATCTGAGCACTGTCAACCGGACCTGAGGTCGTATCATTTATCTTTTTAGTTGGCAAGCTTAATTGGCGCGGTTATTTCTCTGACAGTCATGCCAGTTGGCGCAAGTTGCTCAAAAGCAACTCGCGCCAATTCTGTGGTAGCGCAAGTTGCAGGCTTACAGTCGCGCCAGCTCTGTAAATTTTGCCTGTGTGTGGGTGGAAAGCTCATTCAGTCTCTTTATATATCTCTTTCAGCCTCTGGAACTGTGTTGAACCTCTGCTTGACTGGTTTTAGCCTGTATCCCTCAACTGTTTGCTTATTTCCAGTGACTTTGCATGTCCAGCCTTCTGTCGGAAGTTTCGGTCTCTTGATCATCCAGTCAGCTTGTTGATTGTTCTACACCTATCCAGTGCTTTGTTAAATCTTGATCTTCTATACTCTGAATACTTCACTTCTAGCCTCTTCGAAGTTCACTAGTTTTTGTGTTTTTCCTTGCTTGCATGGTTCATTTTGTGTTTTAGAATTGGTTCTATTTCATTGACTGAACTTGGATTGTGCATATCTCTTAGAATTTGTTTACATGCTTCATGCCATCTTAAAGGAAAGAAAAACAAAAAATCTCTTGCATTATAGTAGTTAGCATTTATTGTTATTTGTTGCTATTGAAAAGAAAAAAGACAAAATTTCGTTTCTTGTTATTAGCTGCATTAGGATCTTTGTTCTTTGTTGAAATGATCATTTCGTTTGTGAAAAAGATCTCAACCCTCCTGTAGATAGAATTCATCGAATCAAATGATTTAATTTCGGCATATAGTTTGCATGTAAGAAGTTTTCGAGATATCACATACGGTAGGACCAAAAAACTGAAACATAATCAAAGATAAACTTTAAAAGGAACTCAATGAACATAACAACGCATTGGAACATAACGCAAACACTCTAGAGGTCTAGGTTAGAGACGTGTTCCGGCGTCGTTAAACCTGGTAGATTATCGTCGAGTGGTTGGGTGATTCCTCCACGGTGAAACGGTAGCTGCCAATACGGACTGTGCTCCCACGTACCGTCGAGTATATATTGGGAGAACCCTATAGGAATAAAGCCTTTATCCATAGGAAGTCGTGTCAGCCGCACTACGATTCGCAATGCAGTGAACATAGCATTCACGAAGATCGACCACCCGTACCCTAAAAAGTATTCTGTGGTTTTGCGAAAAGTTTGGCACACCCTCTACCTAGAATTCCAGAGCAGTCACTTTTGATCCTTTTCGGACTCCCTAAACGAAAAGGTGCCTATGAGCGTCTTGTCACTTCGTGCTCATTAAATATTCGAAGGAGACTAGAGTCATCTTTTACCCTTTTCTCGACTCTTAAAAAATGAAAAGGTTAAGTTCAGTGTCTTAAAAATTATTGGCCATGATAACATCTACCCAATTAGATTTTGTTTGCGTTAGCTTGAGTAGGGTTATTCCTCGTTCAATGGCAGCCTTTCCGGTGCCCACCGGCCAAGGTGTTCCTCCTGATGGGTACCCTTGCCCATTTCCTTCTGTTGGAAATGTTGGTGTTCAGTATATCACAACTTTGTCTTTGCCTGGGTTGACCATTGGTTTACCCGTATGGTTGTTTTCAAACTCGGTGGTCTCGAGTGCGACAACTTCTGCTCCGAATGAACCCACCTCCTAGGTAATACCCACTTCGAATGTTACTTCCGAGGTCAATGCCGTCCAAACCACCATGGCAAACAAAGCCTCGAAAGCAAGGAAGAAAGGGAAACCGAAGAATAAGCCAGATCAACCCAAGCAGGAAGCCCCTAACCCTATGCCCGAGGATGGTGCCAAACACAAACCCAAGTATCCTTGTCTTATCTGTGATGAGGATCACTATACAAAGGACTGCCCCAGGCAGTCCGAAGTTAGTCGTTTGTTGAAAGGCACTACCGGGACTCCTGCGGTGCTTAAAGAACCCTTTCCCTCACAGCAAACTCAAAAAACTCAAATGGTGGCTGACCCATCTCAGCCTCCCTCTTCCTTTGGTTCTCAAGTGTTTATGGCTAGAACGATACCCATCAATATCAGTACTCAAACGAAAGATTACCCGCCATCTACCGGGAAGGAGCCTGAGATACCCTCTAGTGCTCCTCCGTTCAGTTCGGGTCCACGACCACCTCTTCCACCCGAACAACGTCTTGCTGATTCCAAGGTGGACCCTTCCCCTTCTTCGCCTACTGCTGTGTCCTCATCTTCTACTTCGCCTGGTGAACCTCTGGATTCAAGTAACCAGGTGGCTAAGAAGAAAAAGAAGAAGAAGACAAAGAAGAAGAAGACCCCTAAACCAGAGGTTAAAGGTATAACCCAAATCGAGCCACCTTGTGCTCCTCAGCGGAAGGTCAAATTTCCTTGTAAGTTATGCAAGGAAAACCATCTTCTCCGCAATTGTCCTGGTATTCCCAGGGTTTTAGAAGTATGGTCTCATGATCTGGACTGCCCTGCATCGTCCTCTGTCGATCATGGCGATGTTACCTTATCACCTGGAAACGGTAAGGGAAAAGAGAATATTCGAATCCCTTGTAAACTTTGTGAAGGCAATCATCCCCTTCACCTTTGTCCATTCATGGATAGAGCCTCTATTGTATTGGAAAGTCTTACAGCTCCCTCGACCCAACTTCCTACTGGTTATCAACGTCTTTCTGCAATTGCAGAACGTTCCCCTGCTGACAAAGAAATCAACCAAGATTCCTCTCTTGTCCAGCCTCCTCTTCCTGAATCTGGCTCTGCCAAGCCTGTTCCAGACCAACCATTGGTCGGAAAGAGCGTCGACTCGAGTTCACCACCCGCCGAAGAGCATCAAACTCATGTTCTTCTCATCTCCTCAGATTCTCCTACATCTGGAAATACCCCTACATCTGAGAGTCCTACTGCGCTCTCCCCCGAGCAGGGGGGCAATCATACGATTCCCCCACCAAGTAGTTCAGTCGCTTCCTTCGACTGGAGACGTTTGACTACCTTCTGCCTCCTGTCTCATGTGCCTTTTTGGGTCATGGTACACGCCTATGACAAGGCAATACCTGGCACTGTTTTGGATGAGGGTGCATCTGTTAGTCTTATGTCTGCTACTACTTGGCAAGCTTTGGGTTCCCCACAGCTTGTGCCCGTAGCATCGAATCTGACTTCTTTTGACGGAGGAACTAGCCAACCATTAGGGTTCCTTCCAAAGTTCCCTATTACTTTGGGAGGCAAGGCCGTCTATATAGACGTATCGGTTACCCAAGGTGCTTTCGATTTCAATCTTCTCCTTGGTCGTGACTATGTTTATGCCATGGGGGCCCTTATTTCTTCACTTTTCCGTGCGGTTTGCTTTCCACACAATGGACGAATTGTGACTATCGATCAATTATCGTTCGTTAGTCCACGGGTCCCCCCTGCGCAGTCATCATCCCCTCCTGGTGTTCATCCACCAGTTGAATCTGCCTCACCGCAGGTCCACTACGTGGCCACCTATCCCGTGCCTGTATCCAGCGATGCCACCGTCGTGCATAGTGTCCTGGGGGCATTGGGTCTTGACTTCTGAGATGTTGTCCTTCCACCGGGAGTGGCACTCTTGGAAGCCCCGACTTCCTGTTCATTATGATGAAGTTCGGGCAGAGCACAGTTCGTTTTCCTATGTCAAGCTCCTTAAAAAATGAAACTAGGTCTAGCCGAGCATAGTTCCTGATCTTGTGTCAAGCTCATTAAAAAATGAAATAAGGGTTATGAGGATAGTTCTTTTACTGTGTCAACCTCATTAAAAAATGAAACATCTCCTCCTTTCCAAATCGAGTCTTTTGATTAAGATCTCGTAAAATACAAGTCGAGTCTTTCACAGATCTCGAGAGTGAACCTTCATTCCATCCACTCCGTGAATGCCATGAAGCTTGGGGGGCATGTACCTCGATTTGCATTATCATGCTGGGGACATGCAAATTTATAACAAGCATAGTTTTTTCGTTTTAAGCTTGTGTAAACATGAAACCGAATCCAAGCAGGGTTCTCCATGGTTCAAGCTTGTGGAAAAAATGAACCCATACCTTATTTACATCCCGTGATTGCCTTTTATCTGCTAAATTCTGCTAGATGAGCCTTGGTTGTTTCATTCCATCGCCACCATCTCTTTGGCCGACCATATGCTTTCACCTGGTTGTTTATCCTTCCCTGAAGAACTGCAGCGATGAGTGGTTTTATTAGCCAACCTCTTAACCTTTACATGTTTCGAGCAAGTTCCACCATTACCAGAACCAGTTGCTACCCTTTATACCACTCGTTCCTTCAGGACGAGTCGCCTTTACGCTCTTTTATGACTCGTAAAATATGAAAAGATTGCCGAGTATTTTTCCTTTTTGACTCGTTAAAGAAAATAAAAATGGAGGTCCGCTTTCAGCTCTTTTCTGACCATTTAAAGAGGAAAAGATTGCCGAGTCGCTCCTCTTGACTCGTTAAATGTTAATAAGGGGCGGTCGTTTTAAGTTATTTTTGTCGACCGTTAAAACATAAAAAGATTACCGGGTTTTTGTCGTTTCAAACTCGTTAGTGGTTACGAAACGACGTGGTTTTGACCGCTTTTTTACTTTTTCAGGTCGAAGTCACTAATCATGAAAAGTACTCCTCGATCGTAATGATCGGGCGGTTCTTTCGGGTATTATTTTATGCTTTTTCGGACCCGAGAGACACAACTTTACGAAAAAGGACATCCCTGGAGTTTCCTTTTCTGCTGTCTTTTCAAACTCTCTAAACAAGAAAAGACGTCGAGTTCTTCCTTTGTCAGACTCGTTAAAACTTAATGACATCGGATTTTGTCACAACACAAGCATATGCTATCCCCATCAAGCTTGTTAAAAATAACTGGGGTACTCGCCAGAAATGGCGGGGGGGGGGAAAATAAATTTTTTTGAACCATAATTGTTACCGTAACGGCAGTATGTCTCTCTTGAACATGGCACTTTTTGCTTTCGTGTCCAGGGTGGGGATATTTCATCTCATATCTTTCACTTGCTTCCATGGATTTGGGTACCCTATTTGACCTCTCATTCACTCATTGCCTCGTCATAATGACCTTTGATACATTGATGTCAAATACTGCCAATTTCGTTAATGTGCCGCCGATATGTTCAAGAGAAGTTGACCTCTGCAAATAAACAACCTCCCTCTGATAGTTCGCACAATCTTGATTCACGACATTATCTCTCTGTCTCGTGTCGATGATGTGGGAAGCATTATGGCCCACCTTCGATCAAGGTCACTCCCTGTCGACTTCAGCTCATTATCCAGGAAGTTGACCTAGAGACTCCCTTCCAGTGCCTTGGAGCCTGCATGCCTCAATGGCAGGTTCTTCGTGTTCGACGTGAGGTTTTCATCATTGGCCTCCGATCGAATGATTCTACGGGTGTTCGACTTCAGCTCATTAATTCACATGCCGTAGATTGTACCTATAGTACCTTGAGGGCCATTGTCATTATTGGTGGTACCTCTCGCATCTGTTAACAGTTTCCATTATTTACTGGTAATCAGGCGATGTTCATGCATGTTCGACTTCAGCTCATATATTCACATGCTTGGACTTGTACTCTTGTTCGGGTCGAGATGGAGCGCAAGACCCTGGATTGTGTCTGTTATAATCCAGGCTTGATTCTTGGTACTTGACTCATTCACTGGATGGCTGCGACCATACCTGAGTCAGTTCATTGATCCTAACCAGATAGCTGCGTCCATACTATGGATCCAGATTATTTATGTACTCTCTTATGGATGGCTGCGACCATGCCACGTACATCATGTAATTGAACTATTAGTCATGTCTCTTAATACAGCTCCTCAGTGGTAGTAACAATATGTGCTCTTGTGTGCTCTTATGTGCGTTCTGGTAAAGCATTTCACCCCTCTCCACCTCTCGGACTTCATGCTTTAGGGGGCATCTGTTACACAGTAATTTGTCACCATCCCTGTTACTCCTCTTGTCGTACCTTGGAGGACTCATTCCGGGAGTTATAAGAAGTGACAAGGGCTAAAAACACTTGCATTATGTTCCCCTGAGTATGTACTCCATGTTCCCTGAAGACACCTTCTGCAGATCATCCCTAAAAAGTGCTCTTTTTCCATTGGCACAAGTCCACAGTATCCTACCTGCGCCAATGATGGAGATCCTCAAAAGAGGGCGCGACCATTGGCACTCTATCTTAGAGCAACAGTCGCGCCAACCAAATTTAGTCGTGCTTTTTGCCTTAATGCACGTCCGACTGTTGTTTCCTTCATTACATGGAGCTTTTCTGAGGATAGAAAATCAGTTTTTTGTCGAGCTTTATCCATCTTTATGGCTTTTGCTAATTCCGCGAAAGGTGTCCCGGTTCATCGCATCCTCCTCCCTTCTCCATCTATATAAGCTTGTCATTATGCATTGGACAAGCTAGTGCTAGAGAGAGTGTTGGTGTTAGTGTTATGCTAGTGATTTGGTGATTGAGTGATAGTAGTGATGATTATTGGTCATGGAGTGTTAGATGTTGAGTTCTTGGAGGAATGCTAGTGAGTGCTAGAGAGGTTATGCTGCCAGAGAAGAGATGCATGTCAAGACACATATAGTTACTCGCCCAGCCAGGAGAAGGGTCGACGTCAGAACAATGGTTGTAACTTTTCCTGTTTATTAATTGATGAGCGACTGCTATTATAGTTCCAATCTCATTATCTATCATGGTGATATGTTGATTTATTTCCTTTCTGACTGAAATATAGTTGTGCCTTGGTAGTTTTTATGTTGGTATCTGTCTCTTCCTTTGCATGTGCAGGTATTCGTTATGATCTGTTGGAGCAAGGGAGCGAGGATATCAACTCTGCTTCAATCATAGCGTTGGACTCCAGGTTAGTCTTCTTGATTCACCTTTGATGCATAACTAGGAACTTGCATAGCAATGTGGTTTGTTTGTGGCTAGTTCTGTGATAGGCTAGTGGGATCGCCTCTGTTCGCAGAGGGGATTTACCTTACCAACAGGGATCCTTCTTGATTTCAAGTTGTTGGAGACCAATGACAAACTAGCTCGAACAACCTTCTGAGTTGTACCTTCTCTTAAGCTTTATCTTTGGGATATTGTTCAAGGGATAAAAGAGGTTATTTTGAAAGTTGATTACTGAGAATAGGACTATGTTGAGGCCTAAGAAGGGCACCAAGCTCAAGTTGAAGGATATTAATAGTAGAAATCGCTTACCTTTCCTTCGATCATTGAATGTTTGCATCCTTTCCATTGAGGTAGGATGTCACAATGGATCTCACCTTCTAGCATCATAATCCTTTAAGGTCACCTTAATGTACTTGCAGATGATTTCTCATGGACCAATCCCATACCATTGTTGCATATTGCATCCCCTTTCTTCGTAATTGAGGTTGAGCACAAACTTTTTTTCTTTATTGAGTACAACAACTAGATTTGATAGAAAATTGTAACATAAATCTATATAATTAACCAAATCTAGGCTATATTCATTCATAATTTATATTACTCATGACAAAATGAACATTATGTTTCTTCACTATAAACCATTTCTAGAAATATATCCATATAGCTTCGCATTATAATTCATAAAATCCCAATCATCATATTTTAGGATTTTTAATCAATTATATATGAACATTCAAAATATGTAGACTTTAAAACAACCTTTAAAACATGTTTTTAGTGATTGAAGATTCAAAGAAAAAACTATAAGGAACCCATAGAAATCACTACAAATGATCCATAACAACTAATCTAATTCATATTTTAGGCCTACAAAATTGTTAGATTTGCATCAACCACCATAGGGTATCCATAACAATATGAGTGGGAATATGCAATAGATATGTGCTATAGTGATTCATGCATGGGTGGTTGTGGCTATAATACCCTCAAGGATCTTCCCGGGATCCTTGGTAGATAGATCATACTAGCTGTAGGTGGCACAAAGAAACATATACTTTCCATTTTAATGTATGATATTCAAAGCAGGAGGGAAGATATTACCTCATATATTGATGTAGTTTTGCTGGAGAACCCAATGTAGTGGAGTGGAAGACCTCTCTGCTAGCTCCTAGATCAACACCTACATATAAACAAGACAAGAAGTAATACTACAACAAATAACTCTAATAATCAAGACAATAATATATAAGGATATTAAATAATGTGCATCTAAGCTACTCATAAACTATGGCATTGCATCAACATGTAATTGTTAGCTTTGCTACAGTTCGCAGCATTTGATGGGCAAAAAGCAGGTTTGGCAGTGTCGGTCACAGGTTCAAGAGGTTTTGCAACAATGGGTTTCTTCTTCCCATTCATTCCCCTTATTCTCCTTCATTACCCCTTTTCCCTTTAATCCCCGGGCATTTTTATGTTTAATCTTAAAACCCCCATAGCCCTTTATAAATCGCATTAACTTATGTTTTTGTTAAAACACCGTGCATATAGTATAATTTATAACCCTCAGTTTTGATAGAGCCCAGGCTCGCAATTTTACTTGTTGCATCACGCATCGTGTCAACAATAAACCCGTGGAGTTATTGTGTGTTGTCTGATCATCCCGCTTCATCATCTAATGGCTATCGATTTCCTTGCTTCGCAGACCTACCCACCTGTTAGCTCCATGGAATGTGGTTTCCCACCCATCGCATCAGACACACAGCGCATTTTCGTTGTATCGCGCTCCCCCCGTACGAAAACTATTGTAGCACAAAAGTGGTGTGGGAAAACCACTTCCTTCCATTGTACCATTTCCCCCGCCCATTAACCATCACCTTCTTTTGCCACCCAATTGTCGTCGGATCTTCCCGACCGCGATCCAACAGCCCTCATTCACCCTGTTCATCCACCTCCCGATAGTTCGTTCTACCATGATCTATGCCATCCATTTCTCTAATCTAACGGATCGTATTCAAATTGTGCCCGCGTGCCTTCCCGTTGCCCTCCGTCAGCATATATTGATCATCCAAGCAATCCATCTGATGGCCAGTGTTTCATCTCAGCCCCTATTCGATTTCAAAGTATTTTGAGTGTATTCTTTAGTATTTTCGGGCCTGTTCTGCGTGCACAGAGGAGAAAGCAAGCCACCAACTCCCTGTACTCTGTGCGTTAAATTCTCAGCTACCTACATTCAACACAGCATAGCCAAGGACGAGGAAAATGATCCTTGAACAGGTCAATGACAGCAACAGTGATTGAAAATTATAAAGATAATATTTCAGCTGTTTAAAAAGTACATCAAAGGTAAAAAAGAACCATTTTTTTCATTTAATATAGTCAGAATGTAGCAGAGGACCCATATCTAATTGTGAATTCGTCTAGTAGTCAATTAAGACACCTCCACGGATACGTTAACAGAGATATTTTGTAAACATATTCTATATATACCCAGAAAAACGATGTAATCAGTTTGATGAGTGTTAGATGAATGTTATTGTGTTGTAAGCTTCAACTTCTGGAGACTGTAACTACTGTGACACCTGCAACATCTGGCCTTCATTTCCAACTAATACAAGCTTCTTTTGTTGTCATTTGTTCACTTTTCACTTCATCTATGTTCCAGGTTGTGCCTATTTTTCAATTTTTCATGTGTTGTGAATGTTTAGCATAAGAGGGGCTGTCATCCCACCTCCGTGTTAGAATTTAGCATGTATCATTCAATTTGCTTACGAGTTTCTGTTGCTTTAATACCAAAGAGTTGTCAAACTGTCTGTGTATTAGATTATAGATTTACAGACCTCCTAGCTGGTTGCAGTTGGCCATTACAGGGTCCTGTGTATCTACTGGTGTAGTCGGTCTTCTCCATCATCACATTTTGTTTAAACTATGAGTAATTGGTGGTTAAAAGCCTTGTATTTTGGGGGTGTTCACCCATGTCTAGGGTCAATCATAGTAGGAGTGGTTATCTGGCTTGAATATACAACATTTCTTTCATTCATCCATCATTTTATCCAGCATTTTGTTGAGTTTATAATGTTCCCTAGCATCATTGATATACAACCTAGGTGAGTTTCTTCGGGTGATAACATTAATTGGCGCCGTTGCCGAGGAGAGGAGAATTGAAGTGCAACTTCCCTGGGAGAATGACATAGCTTCAAGCCTTGATGACAGATAAGTTTTGAACACATATTTTGGTTGTAATCATCTGTCAGGCGACTCCATTGGAGGTAGACCACCCTTTGGAGACTCCACATTGAAGTTCTGGCTTAGTTTGTGAGAAATACTCGAAGAAATCCATAGAAGCTGCCAGCTGAACTAGTGCCTGAACCTGAGAAGACTGGTAAATCGAAGAAATCTACATAGAAAGGGGCATCAGGATCAGGTAAGCCTAAGAAATCTCATTCATCTCTGAAAGATACAGTTATTGCTGAAGATAAACAGATTGAGGATCTAGAAAACAACTCTGTTAATAAAGAAAAACCTTCAGAGATCAGTTCAGCCCCTTGTACAGTTAGTTCACCTTTGAACCTTAATCCAAATAAAGCAGCCCATTTAATCCAAAACATTCCTTTATCTCTTCCATCCATCACATTACTCCCTACCATTCAATCTGCTAGTATTCTTCCAAATAATCCAATCATGGTAGGACAACAAGCACCTACGAGGATTAAGAAAATTGTAGCTGCCAGATATGGACCATTGGTTTTTCCTGTCCCTTTAAATCCTATGCCTGTTGGAGAATATCAGAAATATATTCCCAAATTCACTGGAACAGAGGGAGTAACAGTAGAAGAACACCTTGAAGATTTTTTCAGTTATGCTGATAATTTAGATATAAGTGAAAATGATGTGTGGATGAGAGTTTTTGTCGAAAGCCTTGATGGAGAGGCTAGGAAGTGGTTTAGAGAATTGTCCCAAAGATCAATAATAGATATCAAGGCATTAGATGATGCATTTTTAAAGCAATGGGGAGATAAGAAGGACTTGTTGTATTATCACACAGATTTTGGTAATCTGAAAAGGGAAAATGGGGAATCAATACCTAATTTTAATAAAAGATTCAAACGAATGTATAGTAAGATTCCAGCTGAGGTCAAGCCTACTCCTACCTCTGCCAAACTCACTTATGCCAATTCTTTTGACTCAGATTTCTACCTGTTATTAAGAGAAAGGAGATGTGCTACGCTGGTAGACATGCAGGATGTGGCCCTGGAAGTAGAATCCAATATTATGGCTGGAGAGAAAATAAAGAGTCAAGCTGACAAAAGAAGATAGAGAAATCAGGTATCTACTTCTTCTGCATCATCTTCATAGCCTAAATTAGATAAAGTGACTAAGATGATAGAATCATTGGCTGCTGAAATTTCTAAGCTAAAGGTTGAGAAAAACTCAGGGAAAACAAGGCAGCAAAATACATTTGCTCCAAGAAACCCAAATCCGTTCAGAAGAGAAAATGAGTAGTTACAAATAATGTAGAGGGGTGAAGATTCAAAAGAAGATCAGAAGGTTAACGCTCCTTTTCAGAATGTAGTCATGGAGGAGGAACAATTTGAAGAGGATGAGGATGAAATTCACTGCATGGAAGATAAAGGCAGTGCTACATTTTTGACATTGGCTGAATATGAAGAATCATTGTTGCAAGAACAAAATAGTTAGGATTGGGACAGAGGAGTTGTTCTACAAACCGGTGACTAGCAGAGATATAATATGTGATTCAATGCAAAGAATGCTAGGGAAAATTATGCCCAAAGATATGTTGTCCAAACTAAAACACAAAATATAAAGCAGAGAAAGCCAGTAGCTGATCCAGGCATCCTCAAATCTCTAGTTCAAGAGGTAAAAAGTTCTGATAAATCATCTTCTTCTTTCAGCTTTGAGTCAGAAGTTCAGAAGTTGAAAATATATATGCCTCTAGTTGAGTTGGTGAAGAGTGAACTATTTAGAAAGCCTATCCTTGAAGCCCTTGAGCTAGAAATCAAACAAGCCTCCATAGATTCTGTTAATTTGCAAGATGACAAGCCGTCATTCTGCTTAGCCCTATGATTGAACCTGTTGATAATAATTCTCCATATTTTTATGTCTCATTGACCATTCATGATAAAATCCTTCACAATTGCCTACTGGACACAAGGGCTAGCCACATTCTAATGCCTAAAGTTGTCATGGAGGAGTTGGGCCTTGATATCACCAGACCCTATCATGATTTATTTTCTTTTGATTCAAGGAAGGTTAAATGCCTCGGATTGATTAAGGATCTGGCTATTACCTTAACTCAGCTACCCATGAAAAGTATGATGATGGATATTGTAGTGGCAAATGTCCCTCCTAAGTTTGGTATGTTGCTGTCCAGAGGGTGGATTAAGAGATTAGGTGGGACATTACAGAATGATCTATCTTATGCAACTATTACAATGTTTGGAGGAGAAAGCAGAAGGTTATATAGAGAAGCACAGTTGGCATATATCATCAGTGATGAGAAGAACCCTACAAATCATCCTATATATGCAGTGGACACCAATTTTGGAGCATGTATCCTCCAAATAGAAGAATCTCAGAAGGTCGTAATCCAGCTCAGGAAACCAACAGTTCAGGCCCAGAAAGAGAAAGGAAGTCAGATTTGGGAGATGTTGTTTGATGGAGCATGTTCCAGGGAGACTACAGGAGCAGGGGTGGTGCTAGTGTTTCCAGAGAAAGAAAGAATTCAGCTGTCTTTTAAGTTGGTTTTTAGGGTGACAAATAACATAACAGAATATGAAACATTGTTGTTGGGCCTCAATGTGGCAAAAGACAGAGGAATCAAGAGAATCAAGGTATTTGGAGATGTTGATTTAATTATACAGCAAGTAAATAAAACATTTCAAGAAAAGCACCTGTTATCACTCAGGTTGTCCCTGAAGGTTAAGAAAGGGATATGGCCGAGGTAACCACAAACCAACTTTGGACTACAGGTTCTAGCCAACCTGCAATCAGAGAGGGCTCTGTCTTTTAGATTTAGCTTTGTTTGAGAAAGATTTTAGGCTAGGTCTTGGGTCCAGAGGGTTTTTTGTTTTGATTTTCGGTGGGAAAATTAGCACTTTCAGGTAGAGAGGCACAGTATAGTCTGAATCTTTCAAACCATTGGGCATGGAGTTGAGGAGGGGAACTGCTGGTGCGTTTTCTGAATAACAGTGCGGGAACATGGAGCGAGATAGCTGAGGTCGAAGCAATCTTCAGGTTCAAAGGATGGAATGAATGCTAAAGAAAGAGAGGCAATTAAGAATCTCTCCAACAGATTAGCAAAGAGGCAACAGGGCACTACCTAGGGGCAGTTAAGAATCCCTAGATAATTGGCCAACGCAGGTGAATTGGGGTAAACATGAGCTGGAAGGAATTCAATGTTCATAACCAATTCTTTTAGAAGAAAACATCAAGAAACAACAGAAATTGAGCATAGAGAGTATTTAAACTAATTCTAGGCTATTCCTTTTTTCTGCTATTTAGATAATGGCAAACACATAAACAGAGATAAGAGGCACTTATTGCTTCAGGCTGCAGCGCAGGAATTCCATGTTCAACTCTTCAAAACATTCATCTACAGCAGACAGTTCGCTCTCCAAGCTTTAAGCAATCTTTGATTACAGAAAGTTCAGGTATACACAACGAGTCTCTAATGAAAATTCTCAATTAACCCACCCTTAAAACTATACAGAGGGTGGTATATATAGGGCAAAACTTTCTATCTACTGCTTTAATTACATCTTGACCTAATCAGGTCATAAAACATAATTTATTGACCTAACTCTATCTGGAATTAAATGCAAAAAATCCCTTGAGCGGCACTCAGGGTCGCCGTATCAGAAATAAGTGAATGATGTGGTCCTTGATGGCTTGCTATAGTGTACTCTGAAATAAATATGCATGGGTTCTTGCTCCTCGATGTCTGCCTGCATTTAAAGTTTAAGCTGTGATTTGAGTGCAGGAATGGGCTTTAGCTGCTTGATTTGACTTTCTAGGGGGCTCATTAATTCTTAGTTGCTTTGAGCCATTAAAATATCTTCGGCTGATACTCTTTGGCGCTTTTTCCTTCTCTGATACTCTTTGACAGAATCTGGACTGCTGATCTGATGTGCTGCAGGTCTAATCACTCATAAATGGTCACTGTTCGGCCTCTGCATCCTCTGAAATGGTCTTCTGCTCCTTTTGGTGTGCTCTGTGAAGAAAACGGATAATTTTTGCGCCTTTTCGGGCTTCCTGGGGCCGCATGGTGAGAAGATTCCTTAAATATTCCCTGAAGACTCTCCATTTCGGCCTAAAAATCCTGCGATGAACGATTTGCGCCTAGCACAAATCGCTCATCAAAACTGCCTCAAAATTGGATTCCGGGGCTCCGAAGTGCGACTTTCGCGCCTCTGCCCCCAAAAAAGTGTTGATGACGTGAGCATGACGTCAGCATTGTATGGTGGGTGACGTCAGCATGACATCAGCAAGGCGACGTGGCGGGATGACGTCAGCATGACGTCATCACATACGGACAATTACGTGGCAGGTATGGTGGCAGGGACATGCGGCAGTGACGTGACATGTGGCAGTGACGTGGCAGGAGGGTGACTCAACAGGTGACACAGGGTGTGACATGGGCATGTGACGTGGGCATGTGACATGACTGGGCAGGGCGGTAAGCGGTATGTGGCGCACCGCTTTTCGGGGATGGCGGTTTCGGAGGGAGGGGCTCCCCACAGCCCAGCGCTTGACGCATGGCGGGAGTACGAAGGTGATACCGCCCATCTCCCGGATGCTAAGGTTCGGGCGGTTCGGGGATGGGGCGGCCCGCCCACCGTTGATCTGCGGGGCTGTGGATCGGACGGCTGGCGGTGGACGTGAAGAGCGGCGGGTTTAGTGTGGGGTATATGCGGAGTATATTCGTTTTTTAATATTTGTGCGGGTGGGTTAAAAACTTTAGGAAAAGGGTTTATGTGGGTTTTACAGGCGCGGGCTTAATACTTATGCACAGAAACTTTGGGTTAGGGGCGGAATATGGTTTTTTTACAGTGTTAGGGTGAAATTTTACAAGGGGAAAGGTGAAAACATGGGTTTTTTGGGGGGTTTTTAGGGTTAAGGGAGAGGTTACTAGCTGACCAGATGTCAACTAGTTCCTTAATGACTCGGATGGGCTAAAAACAGCCCCAGATGGACTGTGATTTCCCGGACTTATAGAGAATATGGCTATATTGCCAGGGAGGGGTATTTACATAGGGGAGTTTATATACATGATTTTAATAGGGGGAGGGAAAAACTGATAGGGAGTTATATAATAAAGTTAAAAGTTAATATGGAGATGAAAAGAGGGCGCTAAGGTATGGGACCTTAGGCCATTTCGGGGAAAAGAAGGCTCACAAACACTAAGTGAGCAGTCCTTGAGTGAAGGAGATGTTCACCAAGGCACATGTCATGGAAATGATGAAACTGAGAGGCTCAAGCAGATCTTGACCTCCTGGGGATGTTAGTAAGTGACTTTGGGGTGATGAGAAGAAAGGGGAGGTTAGTGAATTCCAGCCTGAGTACCTCCAACTGAAAAACTGCCTTAAACCGAAAAATGGATTGCTTATCAAAATTGGAACACAGCAGTGGCACTTTAGACTAGCACACTCTTATGGACACTTCTTTGGCCATCTGTATCAAATATGGAGCATTGCAGCATGCATAGTACGACATATTTGGCATGTAAAAATGTCGATCATGAAAGATGATTAACCTGCTGCAGCAGGAGGCTAACAGTGGCTCCACTTGGGGATGGCTTTTCCTTGTGAAAAGCCAAGAACAGCAGGTCAGACTGCCTTGTATTCAATTGTTGCTGTGTTCTGCAAATTTCCCTTGGTTGGCTGCCTTATTGATCCTACGTACCTACCCTAACCAGTTTACTTGCTGGTTAGGTAAAATGAAACAACCAGTGCAACCATTTTAGCATTTGTAGAAGAAAACAAACTGCTTGACTGATAGTCGGTGAAATCAGAGACACTGCTTGGTTATGTGCTGTCACAATCCAGATTGTGACATATGAAGGTATTTGCTGAATGTTTTGGTCTTCATATAGAAAATTTGCTGCAGATTTTGAGTAGAGAAAATCCTCCATGTATTCGGAGCCCTGGAATCCAATTCTGAGGCAGTTTTGATGAGCGATTTGCGCCTACTGCAAATCGCTCATCGCAGGATTTTTAGGCCGAAATGGAGAGTCTTCATGGAATCTTTAAGGAATCTTCTCACCATGCGGCCCCAGGAAGCCCAAAAAGGCACAAAAATGATCCGTATTTCATACATTCCTAGAGCTCAAAATTAGCTTGCGGATTCCCTTGCAGTTTCAGCCAATATTTTTATACCTCCCACACCTCCCAAACTAGTTTATGAAGTGCAAATGAAGTACTGACCTTCCTTGCCTGACAATGTCCTGCATTGGAAATATTTTGAAGATGATAATGAGCTGAACAAGTTCCTTCAAGTCATTGATGAATTTTCAGAGATGCAAATTGACCAAGAAAATGAAGCTTTGTTAGAAAAACCCCAATCCCAGCTTAGAAATAAAATTGGTAAAGACAGCATTGTCCAGCTTCCTAGCAACCATATTCCTAAGGGCCTAATTCCCCTTGAAAGACTGTTTGACCAGAATGATGTGTCTTACAAAGCTACCCAAAAAGAAGACCAATCTGTAGTCTATAAGCATGATATAGGAAGTCTAAGTCAGCTGAAATATGTAAATCTATCCACTTAGTTGTCAGCTGATCAAAGTGCCGAATACTGCAATTTAATGAGGCAATTTGCTGATGTGTTTGCCTAGGAGTATAATGATCTGAAAACTTATGACAATAACATAATACAACATAAGATCCCTCTGGAGAAAGACACGGTTCCTTTCAAACAGAAGTTGAGACCAATCAATCCTATTCTTCTTCCATTGATTGAAAAAGAGATTAAAAAGTTGTTGGCTACCAAGCTCATAGTGCCTCTTAGATATTCTAAATGGGTAGCTAATTTGGTGGTCGTGAGGAAGAAGAGTGGTGAAATCAGACTGTGTGTTGATTTCAGAAATTTAAACAAATGTTCCAAGAAAGACAACTATCCTCTGCCCAAGATGGAGCATTTGTTGCAGAAGGTCTCAGGAGCTAAAATGATGTCGTTTTTGGATGGATTTGCAGGCTTCAATCAGTTTGTTGTGCACCCAAATGATCAAGAAAAAACTGCATTTACCACTCCTTGGGGCACTTTCATGTATGCCAAAATGCCTTTTGGATTGATGAATGCTGGAGCTACTTTTCAGAGAGCTATGGAAATAGCATTTGTGGGGGAGAAGGTTTAATTTGTCCTCATCTACCTTGATGATATAACAGTTTAATCCATCAGCCATCAAAGTCATTTGCAGCATTTAAAAAAAGTATTCTTGAAGTGCAGAAGGTTTGGAATCTTATTCAATCCCAAAAAATCTCAATTTGCTTTACATGAAGGCAAGTTGTTAGGGCACATTGTATATGTTGCAAGTGTTCAGATTGACCCAGAGAGAGTCAAAGCAATTCAGGCTTTGGCCGCCCCCAGGTCAAAGAAGGATATTCAATCTTTTCTGGGAAAAATTAATTATGTCAAGAGGTTTATTCCGAATTTTGCAGAATTGGTGAAGCGTGTAACCTCCATGTTGAAGAAAAGAGCAGAGATAAGATGGTCTGTAACAACAAGAAAATCATTTGAGTCAATTAAGAAATCTATAATGGAAGCTCCCACATTAATAAATCTTGACTACAGTAAGGAGTTTCATCTGTTTTAATTTACCTCTAAAGACACCATTGCAGATGTTGTATTGCAGCAAAATGAAGAAGGTTCAGAGCATCCGGTGGCATTTTTCAGCAAGAACTTGAGGGATGCTGAACTGAGGTATGATATTATCGAAAAGAAGGCATATCCTCTTATTAAATCCTTAAATGCTTTTAGAGTTTATATCTTGCATTCAAAAATAATTGCATATGTGCCTTCTGCTGCAATAAAAGATGTTTTAACACAACCTGATGATGATGGAAGAAGGGAAAAGTGGATTGCCAAAATGATAGTATTTAATATAGAGCAGAAGCCCACTAAGCTGGTCAAAGGTCAGGGTATTTCCAAGTTATTGGCTGAAGAAAATTGAAAGTCTTTAGATATTGATTTCTTGTGCACAATTGCAGCAGACAGTCAGTCAAATGAAGAGGAAAATGTGGCTGAAACCATGAAAGAACAGTCAATGGCTGAGAATCTAGGTTCATGTAACTGGTATGCTGAAATAATTAATTTTTTGCTGAAGCTAGAAATCCCTTCAGAATTTACTCAAAGTCAAGATAGAACTTTAAAGCTTAGAGCAACTAAGTATTGCATTATGAAAAATATGCTCTACTAGAGGGATCCATCTGGAATATTTTTAAGGTGTCTGGACAAAGGACAATCAAAGGAAGTCATGCAATAGTTTCATAATAGCATGTGTTGAGGGCATCATTATTGGAAAACCACAACCCACAAAATTCTCAGAGCTGGGTATTATTGGCCCACTTTATTTTCTGATGTATTTGCTTTTGTTAAATCTTGTGATAGGTGCCAAAGATTTGAAGGAAAATAGCAGTTGAAGTCCCTGCCCCTAAAACCAATTCAAGCAAGAGGGCCTTTTCAGCAGTGGGGTTTGGATTTCATTGGTGAAAGTAATCCACATTATAGTAGCCAGCATAGGTGGATATTAGTAGCTACTAATTATTTCACAAAGTGGATTGAAGCAGTCCCTACAAGGAAGGCTGATCATAATGTGGTCATAAAGTTTTTGACAGAGAATATCTTCAGCAGATTTGGTTGTCCACACAAATTAATCACAAATAATGCAGCAACATTCAGGGCCAAAGAGCTGGTGGAAATGTGTGATTCAATGGGGATTAAGCTTGTTCATTCCACCTCATATTACCCTCAAGGAAATGGTCTAGTAGAATCCTGTAATAAAAGGGTGATCAGGATAATTATAAAAACGCTGTTGGAGGACAATAAAAAGAATTGGGATTCAAAGCTCAAGTATGCACTGTGGGCTAACAGAGTGACCATAAAGAAGTCCACAGGGAGTTCTCCATTCAAATTGGTATATGGTACTAATGCTGTATTTCCAATCCAGTTAGCTCTCCCTGTGGGAAAATTCCTTCAAACAGAGCAGGATGAAGAGGATGATATGGCAAACAGAATCACTGATTTGACATAATTACATCATATCAGAGAACAGCTGGTTGAAAAGGCTGCAGTACATCAGAATAAAATCAAGGAAGCCTTTGACAAGAAGGCAAAATAAAATAATTTTCAGATTGGAGACTTGGTTTTGAAATGGGATGCACTGAAGGAAAAGAAAGGCAACCATGGGAAATTTGATGCTTTTTGGACAGGGCCTTTCATCATTTCACATGTTCAAGGGAACAACACCTTCATACTGAAGAGTATGGGAGGTGAAGCAGTTTTTGATGGCCCAGTTAATGGGCGGTTTTTGAAAGTTTATGTGGTTTAAGGCCTTTGGCCTTAAAGGTTGTAAGTAGTTTGTTTTTAGCCGTTTTGTGCAGGCAAAGTAGACTCCATGCCCAATGGAACACTAGGAATTTTGATTACTTTGCTTTCAGCTGGAAAGATAGTGGTCTGCAGGTTCTTGAGACCTCACAGGGAGGATCTCATCCCCAGAAGGAGATAGTGTCAGCTCTGCTACAGTTTGCAGCATCTGATGGGCAAAACGCAGGTTTGGCAGTGCTAGTCACATGTTCAAGAGGTTTTGCAGCAATGGGTTTGTTCTTCCCCTTCATTCCCATTATTCTCCTTCATTACCCCTTTTCCCTTTAATCCCCGGGAATTTTTATGTTTAATGTTAAAACCCCGATAGCCCTTTATAAATCGTATTAATTTTTTTTTTACAACACCGTGCATAAAATATAATTTTTAACCCTCAGTTTTGATAGAGCCCGGGCCCGCAATTTTACTTGTCGCATCACCCGTCATGTCAACAATAAACCTGTGCAGTTGTTGTGTGCCATCCGATCATCCTGCATCATCATCCAATGGTTATCGTTTTCCCCGCTTCGCAGACCTGTGCACCTGTTAGCTCCTGGGAAAGTGGTTTCCCACCCATCGCATCAGACACGCCGCGCATTTTCGTTGTATCGCGCTCCCCCTATACGAAAACTATCGTAGCACAAGATTAGTGTGGGAAAACCACTACCTGCCATCGTACCATTTCCATTGCCCATTAACCATCACCTTCCTTTTCCACACGATCGCCGTCGGATTTGCGCGACCGCGATCCGACGACCCTCATTCACCCTGTTCATCCGCCTCCCACTAGTTCGTTCTACCATGATCTCTGCCATCCATTTCTCTAATCTAATGGCTCATATTCAAATTGTACCCGTGTGCCTTCCCATTGCCCTCCGTCAGCATATCTTAATCATCCAAGCAATCCATCTAATGGCCAGTGTTTCATCTTGATCCCTGTTCGATTTCAAAGTATTTTGAGTGTATTCTTCAGTGTTTTCGGGCTTGTTTTGCGTGCACAGAGGACAAATCAAGCCACCAACTCTCTGTACTTTGTGCGTTAAATTCTCAGCTACCTACATTCAACACAGCACGACCAAGGACGAGGAGAATGATCCTCGAGCAGATCAATGACAGCAACAGTGATTGAAAATTATAAAGATAATATTTCAGCTGTTCAAAAAGTACATCAAAGTTCAAAAAGAGCCATTTTGTTCATTTAAAATAGTCAGAATGTAGCAGAGGACCCATATCTAATTGTGAATGTGGCTGGTAGTCAATTAAGACACCTCCACGCATACCCTAACAGATATATTTTGTAAATACATTCTATATATACCTAGAAAAACGATGTAATCAGTTTGATGAGTGTTAGATGAATGTTATTGTGTTGTAAGCTTCAAATTCTGGAGACTGTAACTACTGTGACACCTGCAGTGTCTGGTCTTGATTTCCAACTAATACAAGCTTCTTTTTCTCTCATTTGTTCACTTTTCACTTCTTCTATGTTCCAGGTTGTGCCTGTTTTTCAATTTTTCATGTGTTGTGAATGTTTAGCATCAAAGGGGTTGTCATCCCACCTCCGGGTTAGAATTTAGCATGTATCATTGAATTTTATTACAGGTTTTTGTTGCTTTAATACCAGAGATCTGTCATCCTATCTGTGTATTAGATTACAGATTTACAAACCTCCTAGCTGGTTGCAGCTGGCCATCACAGGGTCCTGTGCATCTGCTGGTGTAGTCAGTCTTCTCCATCATCACATTTTGTTTAAACTGTGAGTAATTGGTGGTTAAAATCCTTGTAGTTTGGGGGTGTTCACCATGTCGAGGGTCAATGATAGTAGGAGTGGTTATCTGGCTTGAATAGACAACATTTCGTTCATTCATCCATCATTTTATCCAACATTTTGTTGAGTTTATAATGTTCCCGAACATCACTGATATACAACCTAGGTGAGTTTCCTGGGGTGATAATAGTAACAAAACATAATATAAACCTCATAGAGTAGACAACACAACTACGGATCTATATTATTAATAGGAAATGATGATTACAACCATCTGGTGTATCAAGCTTCGCTTAATCCTCCATCTCCTTTCTCTCTCTCTTCTCAACCTCTTGGTAAACCACTATGTCTCATACAAAGTTTCAATAATAAGTTGGCAATCTTTCAACCTTTTTGACCTCTTTCACAATGCCCCAAGCCTCCACAATATAGAATGAGAGGCTAATCCTTGCCAACTCTCTCATGAGTTCCCTTTGTTAAAAGCTAGGATGTTTCCTTGCTTTATTTATCTTTCCCTTTCTATTAGAGTCTGTTACAAATAACAATATCCTTGACTAGGTCAAACATGGTTGTTTCCTGCTTTTCGGGTTGACATATGAGTAAAAATTGGGATATTATTCAGCCAACCCACTCCTTTGTGTGGGGTTCCTATACCGGGGCATAATTTTCACAAGAATTTTGGCAGCATTGACATTTTGAGATCTCCTGGGGCGCTTATTGGTCATCTAGCCCATCAGAATCAGGACGACAAGCTGAGCACGATGGTACTATTCAATTCTTACTAATTTTTTTTTTTTTTGGGCGGTCCCAAATCTCAAGAACATCTGATCGGTGCATGGTAGAAACTATAGCTCAAGCTATGGCCAATGAGAGGATTGACAAACTTGAACTAGCCTTTCAATCCATCCAAAGTCAACTTGACAGACTATCTACCCTAGTCTCAAAAGGCAAGGAGGAAGCCCACGAGGAGGCGTATAATGGCAATGGACACAGTGAGGGTGAGTCTAGCCACTCTCCTCACGTTTGGGGCACCCACCGACAATCCCGTCAGCGACCTCCCAAGTTGGATATGCATAAATTTGACGGTTCTCGCCCAGCAGCATGGATAGCACAAATGGAGCAGTATTTCAATCTGAATAACATCTTAGATATTGAGACTCAGCTTATGGTGGGGAGCATGTACTTGGACAATGAAAGGTGGCAATGGTGGGAATGTCATCAACGTTGCAATGGACCTTTTCTGGCTTGGACCAACTTCAAAAAAGCTCTTACAGACCACTTTGACCAGGAATCTTCTTTTTTGGTTCGTCTTACTAAGCTCCGACAGACTCGCACAGTGGATGAATATATTACAGCCTTTGAAGCCTTAGCATTCTGCACTAGGGGTCTCTCAGATGTGTTCTACATGGAATGTTTTATCAACGGTCTTAAAGAAGCCATAAAAGCCCAAGTCCTACTGCACCACCCTCCTACATGGACGGAGGCTTGCAAGGTAGCTCGTAACGTGGAACGTGCATTAGTAGCCCAGTACAGTCGCCCAAATTTCTCCGTTAAGGGTCGCCCCCCACAGGCTCACAACACGACTCAAACACTTAAGGTCCAAAAGGTGTCACCTGTAGAAATGGCCGAAAGAAGAAAGAAAGGATTATGTTACTACTGTGATGAAAAATACTCCGCAGGTCATAAATGCAAGGAGCCCAAAATTTTTCAAATTGATGTCACTGACTACTCCTCATCGGAGGAAGATCCACCACTTGAGGAACATGAGGCGGTAGAAGAGGACAACCAAAAGAACAATGTCCCTGACGAACCAGTTATTTCGCTGCATGCTTTGGCAGGGATTTCTTCACCTCAAACTCTCAAAATCAGAGGTTTTATTAAACATCGCCCAGTAGTAGTCTTGATTGATAGTGGAAGTACACATAATTTCATCCATCACAAAGTCACGAAAGCAGTGCATTGTTTTGTACAAGTAGTTTCTATCTTCCAAGTCCAAATTGCGGATGGGGGCACAATGAAATGTGAAGGCCACTGTGAAAATGTCAAACTTCAAATGAGGGATTATCAGTTGAAGACCCACATGTTTGCCATACATATGGGAGGGTTCGACATTTTCCTTGGCGCTGAATGGCTCCGCACTCTTGGGCCAGTCACAATGGATTTCCAGGAGTTGTATATGAGTTTTAAGCAGAAAAACTCCACACATACCCTCCGTGGACTCCAGGCGGGAGCTCCCTCTATCATCAGCTCGCATAGGATGGAAAAATTGCTAAAAAAAGGGCCATCATGGAGTTATAGCTCAATTTAATGCTATCTAGGCAATCGCAACCAAGTCTTTGTCGATTCATCCTGAGATGCAACAGATTTTAAATAACCATCTGCCGGTCTTTGACAAGCCTCATGAGCTTCCACCCTCGAGAGGGGAACATGATCATAGCATCACCTTGGTTCCAGGAGCCCAACCCCCAAATGTGTGCCCATACAGATATCTGTTCACCCAAAAGAATGAAACAAAAAAAATAATCAAGGAACTTTTGGAAGCAGGTGTCATTCGTCCCAGCATTAGTCCTTATTCATCACCGGTGATCATGGTGCTCAAGAAAGATGGGGAGTGGCGGATGTGTCCAGACTTCAGGGCCCTCAATAAGTTGACAGTCAAAGATAAAGTTCTCATCCCGGTGGTTGATGATTTGTTGGATGAACTCAATGGGGCTCAATTCTTCACTAAGCTGGATCTACGCTCAGGCTACCACCAAATTCGCATGAAGGAAGTCGACATTCCAAAGACTGCTTTCCGAACTCATGAAGGCCATTATGAGTTCCTAGTCATGCCATTCGGTCTTTGTAATGCCCCATCTACTTTTCAGAGCCTTATGAACCACCTTCTCAAACAGGAACTATTACCTTAAAATAGGTACTCGAGCCCAAAAACCCCAAAAAAACATGACAAAACAACCCAAAAATGAAAATTGTTTATTCCAAACGATGTTTTTTTAAGGGTAAATTTTCAACATTTTTTTAAATGGAAGTAAAAACCATTTTTTTTTTAAATGGATGAAAAAACACCCTTAAAAAAATTGTTTATTCTAGAAAAAAAAAAATCGGGTTACAATTTTGACATTTTTTAGCAATGGAGTTAAAGAGAAAATATCCAAACTTTGAAAAACTGTAAAATTCCAACAATTCTCAGACATGAATTTAAAGATAAAATATCATGTCTCGAATCCTGATAATTCCAACTATTTCCATCCATGTTAAAGATAAAATATCTTGACTCTAAAAAACTTTGAAATTGTAATTGTTTTCGACCATATCATTATAGATAAAAGATCATGACTTAGAAAAAGATTAAAATCTTGACAAATTTTCAACCATGCAATTAAAACCAAAGAATATGACAACAAAAAAATCACAAATTTTCAAAATATTTCAAGCATGACATTATGGAGAAATTTTATGACTAAAAAACCTTAAAAATGAACACCTGAATAAAAGAGTTATTATACCAAGAGTAATTTCTTTTAAATGTTAAATGTATATTGATTAAATGTTAAATTTATAGCGATTACATGTTAAATGCATAGCGAGTAATGTTAAATGTTAGATGTTAAATTTAAAAATCAACTATCAAATTGACACACAATGTAGGTGAGCTCAACCCATTGTAATGAAAACTTAAAGACCAACCATGAAATTAACACATTGTGGGGCACACTTATTCATTATGACGAAAATTTTTACATCAATTATTAAATTACACATAATGGGATCAGGTTGCTAAACAACTATCAACATGGACCCTACACACACACACACGAAAACAAAAAAAAGAAATATTGAAAAAAAAAAAGTAATAAGACATAAAAAACTATAAAATGTAAAAAAAATAAACCATACCATTTAAAAACTAAAATAAAATAAATAAAAAAGTACAAAAATAAAAATTACAAAAATTACAACAAAAAAAAATGAAAAATTACAAAAATAAAATGCAACATTAAAAATAAAATTAAAAGCTTAAAAAAAAAATAATTCCCTCACACACCCCAAGACCGAATCGGCTAGGGTGGCTAGGGGACAATTCATGACAAAAAATAAATTAAATATCATTAAATATAAAAAAAATAAAAATAAAAATAAATAAATAAATAAATAAAGATGTAACAAAAAAAATAGAATTAACTTGAAAAACTGAAATTTTTTAATAAAATAAATAATATATATATATATATATATATATATATATATATATATATATATATATATATATATATATATATAATTTAAGAAAAAAAACCATTTTTTTAACTTAAAAAAAAATTAAAAATAAAAACATCAATTAATAAAAAGGGTAGATAATTACCAAAAAAAATTAAATAAAAGAAAATAAAAATTAAAAATTAAAAATTTTAAAAAAATCAAAACAATTAAAAAAAATTAAAATTAAAAATAAAAATATTTAAATTAAAAAAATTATATATATATATATATTATAAAATTTAAATTATTAAAAAAAAAAATTAAAAAATCAAAATTAAAAAGAAAAAGATTAAAGGAAACAAAAAGTTAAAAAAATAAAATTAAATGATGATGATGATGATGGTGGTTAATGTCCACTGAGACCAAACTTTGGTCTATTGGACCTAAAGAAACAAATTATTTAGTTTGATTTAAGATTTTATTCCTATGCTCAAAAAGCTTGGAGAGAAGCCTCCCAAGCTTACTGTAATTTTGACAACATAAAAGGCTAGGAAGGTTAGTATTGCAACAAAGATTTTGAAATTGAGATGTAATGTGGTTGTACGTGGGGCACTCTAAGAGGAAGTGATTTTTATACTCGATGTTCATATTCTCACAAAGATGGCAGAACCTTTCCATCCATGATGTTTTAGGAACTGCCCAACGACCCGTTTCACTATGGAGCTCATGAGAGTTTGTTCTAATCTTGGCTATATTAATTTTCTTCTTTGAGCTAGTTAAAACAGAGAGATACTTTTGATATTCTAGGGTGGGGTTGATGACCTCCTTATAATATCTTAATTTTCTTTTAATTGTTAAATCTTTTTCACACAACATTTTTTTTTACTTTAAAAGTAACAATATTTTTAATGTTATTAATGTTTTGCATCAGGAGATAAGATCACGTGCATTGTGGACCATTGGCTCGATCAAATTATAGGAGGGTTTACCACCAAGTTCGAGGTACATACTACAGCAAGGTAGAACAACGCTTCCTCAAAGGACTATGAGGTAAGTACATTAAATCTTTGAACACTTGGATTAAAATGGTACTGTGTGAAAAGTGGGTTATGTGAATGAATTGATGTTTGGGGCTATGTGAAGTGGGAGGATCTACAAAAATGAAGGTAGTGAATAATTAGAGACTAGTCCCTTGATTTTACCTCCGCAAGAAAGCAAGGAAGAGCTCATAAAAGTTTCATCGAGAAGTCCGGTCAGTCTGATAAGGCAACAAATTTCGCACATACCACCCCCACCTACACCACCACCAGTTTCACCATCGTCACTCCCATCTTCTCCCACACCACCTTTCCCACCACCACAGTTCAATATGGCAAGTGCAATAAAGTTTCCAGTGTTCAAAGGACTAGGCAATGAAGATCCAGACCAATTCTGGTTTGTAGTAAAGGTTGTATGGGAAGTGCAAGGAGTCACGGATGATAATATCAAGAAGGCAACACTGGTTAGTGCCTTGCAGGATCACACACAGATGTGGTACATTAAGCATTCCAATGATAGTCCAAACACAGGGATTGCGGATATCCAAGCTGCATAAATAGGGAATTTAGCAGGCCAAAATTAGATACACAGTCGATTATTAGATTTAAGGAAATTGCAATGCTTCCAAGTGAGACCCCCTTGGAGTTGGATCAGAGACTGAAGTGTATGATTCGTGAAGCCATTATGACCTTGATGGATGGGCAACACCACGCATGGTTTGTAGCGTCGCTAATGCTGCCTCTAAGGAGCACGTTGTCACAACAGAAGCTATCAACTTAGGCCAAGGCTTTGGAGATCGTAATGAGACTACACGAGACATCAATACAAGACCCTAATTTAGGAGTCCAAAAGATCCACGCGCAGTTGAAAAACTTGTGTCTTGCGATGTAGAGCTTGAAACAAGATAGGATAGTTTTCCCAGAAGCACGCAAGGAGGTATGGTGCATAAAGTGAAAAGGCCAGGGACATGACAAGGACCATTGTCTAGTCTTTGTGAACTACCTGGCAGGAGGAGGGCCAATGCCATTAAGACAAGAGGCACAAGCAAGGTGGAGAGCGTCGCCTACATTATGGTGTGTGATTTATCAGATACGAGGAAAGCATGCTAAAGATAATTGCCATCTATTACAGAAGTATACACAGACATCGCATTAGTTGTTCTGTAATTTCTACAGGTCAATAGGCCATTATGAGCGTACCTGTAGAAGTTATGAATTGATGATGGATCGAACTCCTACCTACAGATTTTAGACCAAAATGCGAGCCCTCGATCAAAATGCAGGGATGGCGTGCATTGGGTTTCAGGGGTGCGAACGAGGTCGAGGTGGAATGGGACCAGGAAGGGGTCACGAACAACTAATTTGTTACAATTATGGAGGGCCAGGGCATTATGCTTGTGTTTGTACAAATCTGACGAGGGTATCATGTTTATATTGTACTCAGTTTGATCATGAGATATAGGACTACCCCACACTGATAGCAAGGTTGCATGATAAAGGAGCACTCGAGCCTCCCCCAACTCAGAACCTGCAAATGATGAGGTCTGAGCCACGTGAGGAGGACCTGAATGTAAACATTGTGCTATGAAGTAGTATCATGATAGGATATGACAAGGGCAAGCAGCCCGAAGAATGTGCTTGGGTTCGCAAGGCTCCAACAAAGGAACCAAAGTTTGATTTGGAGTGCGTGAAGGAGACATTCGTGGAAGCTAAGAAGAGCTTCACGGAGGCCTCCACTTCAGGTAGTAAAGACCAACTAGAACCAGAGATGGACCCGTCAATGCTCACTACCTTTATGGAGACATGCATGAAGCTGCTGCGCAACAAGAAAGTGGTGAAGGGGCTGAAAGAACTCATCACTAGATGTGTTGGACCTAGGGAACTGCATGTAGTCCGAAAGCTCAGAAAGCACACAAGACAAATAGGAAGGGAGATGAGATTGACTACGCAAATCGGGGAATATGAAATGGATCAAGTGATTTTGGATCTAGGATTAGACGCGAACGTTTAGCCAAAGTAGACATGGGAGCACATGGGCAGGCCTGCATTGCAATAGTCTCCTATTCAATTGAGAATGCTGAATGAGCAAAAGATCCTACCGATGGGAAGATTGAAAGGAATAATGGTAGACATCGAAGGTGCGAGCACGCTTGCAGATTTCTAAGTTATAGAGATTGTTGGTGACAAAAATCCCTATCCCATGATACTATGAATATATTGGGCCACTGATATGAATGGAGTAAGAAATCTAAAGAAGCAAAAAAATGATTTTTAAGAAAAGGTCACTACACATAGTGGTACCTCTAGAACTTGCGGAAGAATCGCGCTAAACAGAGCCGGTGCGTGACTGCGATAGCCACCAAGATCTAGATTATATCTACAAGATAACCACGTGAGAGCAGGATTGGGTAAATCCAACGGTGTATGGCAAGATTTTGTGGGAGTGCGAAAGCTCCTACACCTCAGATTCGGATGAGGAGATGGAAAGATGGTAGAATTGGTTACACGAGGTAACCATGCTTAACTGCAACATGATGATAAGATCACTACATTGTGTAGCAATAGAGGCAAGAGATCTGCCTATGTACGATGGAATGACTGTGGTAGATGATTTACTGAACAAATTTGAGAGATAAGTACTGGAACAACAACATTTCGACGCTCTGAAATGGGCACTGCGCACTACGCCCGCAAGGTGGTGGGGTATGCACCAACAAAATTTTGAGGACTGGCGAGAATGTAGAAGGATGATGCTCATATGGTTTGGAAAGCCTCAGATGCAGATAATAGACAAGTATGATGGACAGGATGACCCACGTATGCACCTCGCGGAATGGACCAAGGTCTATGAGGAAGAGCCACAACCTGAGTGGGTGCATCTGTTCTATCACACCATGGATATCATAACCATGAATTGGTATACTGAGATGGAGCTCCGCCATGGCACGAGCGAATGGGATATCTTGCACGAAGGATTCCTGTTAACCTTCACATTTGAGGATCATTGGTGGGATACAGTTGATGATGCGCTACAAGCAGTTAAAGAAATTATCTTCAAAATACCCCAGGAGCCAATGGAAGTGATTTAGCCAGAATGGGCGACCCAACTAAGCTGTGCACTAGAGTGTTGCAATGTAAATACTGAGGAGGACGATGAGGATCCATGGAAAATTAACATTCCAAAAACTGAAGGCTGTCACGAGGTTCGAGGACCATTGATTGAAGATCCTAGCATCATCACGCTACTAAAAAAAACAGGTAAACATTGGGATGGAGGCTGAACCAAAATATGCAATGCTCGATGATTATTGGGATGATGCCATGGTGGATAAGGTCACTGAGTTACTCCGCGAGTACCAAGACTTATTCCTGACCAAGATTACAAACTTAAAAGGGATCGTTGGTGAATTAGGGATGATGAAGATCACCCTGAAACCCAACGTGAAGCCGGTTAAGTAGAGGCCTTACCACTTGAATCTAAAGTATAAGGAAAAGGTTCGCGTAGAACTAGATAAAATGCTCGCTGCTGAAATTATTGAGCAGGTGGAAGAATCTGACTGGGTGAGCCCTATGGTAGTATAGGAGAAAAAACAGAAGGGCGAGATAAGAATATGCGTGGACCTCAAGAAGCTGAATGAAACTTGTGTACACGACCCATTCCTGACACCATTCACAGATGAAGTATTGGAAAATGTTGGTGGACAAGGAGCATACTATTTCATGGACGGGTTCTCAAGGTACCACCAGATCAAAATCGTGCCAGAATGGGGATGCTTTCAATACACCGTTATGCCATTTGGCTTGAAGAACATGCCAGCCATCTTTTCGCGCATCGTTGTTTCCACATTCAAAGAATACATCCACAAGTTCCTAGAGGTCTATCTAGATTATTGGACTGTCTTTGTATTGGTTAAGCACCAAATAGAAAGCTTATGCCTGATGCTCGATACTTGTCGACGACACCATTTTGCGCTGAACCTTAAGAAGTGCACATTCCTTGTTCCCTTTCGGAACCTATTGGGACATGTGGTCTACAAACAGGGACTAATGGTGGACCCTATGAAGATTGCAGTGATTCTAAATTTGGAAGCACTGCGAACTATTAAACAGCTGTGCGCTACCTTGGGACACACAGGGTACTACAAGAAGTTCATCGAAACCTATGCCCAAATCACCGCACTGATGGAGAAATTATTGAAAAAGGATGTCACATTTTGTTTGAATGATGATTTCATGAAGAGCCTGGATGTCCTAAAAGGGAAATTGGCCTCCAGTCCAATCCCATTCTTCCCACAAGAAGGTGGAAAAGGCTTGGATCACCCTATCACATTTGCAAGTCGTAGATTGTCAAAAGTTGAGAATAACTTTTCCACAACTAATCGTGAGGGGTTGGCGATGGTGTACGCGCTCCAAAAATACTGGCACTACTTGCTAGGAGAACATTTCAAAATGTATATAGACCATATCATGCTAAAGTACTTGGTCACTAAGCTTGTGTTGGGGGGGTGCATATGTAGGTGGCTCTTATTGTTCCAAGAATATGACTTTGAGGTTGTGGTAAAACCTGGACGCCTGAACGCATGATTAGATCACTTGTCATGTATTGAGATAGGCGAGGAACCTACTAGTTTGGAGGAAGGATTACCTAACACATAACTTTTTTTTGTACACATCACGGATGGGCACTTCAAAGATATAATCCACTTTCTGACAACAGGGACAGAGCGGAAGGAATACTCTGTCTAATAGAAGAAGGAATTGGTTGTGCACGCAGTGGACTTTTCTATCATCGCGGGGCACCTATATAAAATGGGAAATGATGAGATATTGTGAAGGTATGTACCTGAATTTACACGAAGTCAGATCCTCGCAGAAGCACATGGGGGTGTCGTAGGAGGACACTATGTAGGATGAACGATCACACAAAATATTCTTCGTGCAGGATTATGGTGGCCAACCCTTCACCAGGATTTGAAAGCACACTGTAAGGCCTACGATATATGTCAAAGGATTGGAAAACCATCACGGAGGGACGAGATGCCATTGAATACACAAATGACACTACAACCATTCGAGAAATGGGAAATTTACTTTTTGGGACCTATCAAACCTCAGGGAAAAACGGGCATGTGCTACATCATCATCGTGATGGAGTACCTGACACGATGGGCGAAAGCACAACCGGTCAAAGACTACAAATCCGCTACGACTGTGAAGTTTTTGTTTGAACATATGTTGACCCAATTTGGATGTTCGAAGATATTAATGAGTGATTGCAGTACACATTTCCTGAATGAAACCATCATCGTACTCATAGAAGAGTCCCAGGTGTATCATCAGAAAGGCACACCGTATCACCCACAAGCCAATGGGATAGTAGAAGCATTCAACAAAATACTGGAGACTACGCTAACCAAAGTGTGCAACGTGTAGTGAAATGATTAGGACCTACGTGTACCTGCAATACTATGGGATTATAGGACAATGTGTAAGAAACTGACGAGACAAACACCCTTTTGATTAGTTTATGGCGTGGAAGTTGTAATGTTGATGGAACATATCATACCTAGTCTTCACATAGTAGTGCTCACAGGAATGACAGACCACGAAGTAAGGCTCACGCAATTGGAAGAACTGGAGGAGGAATGGTTCTTGGCTAGTTTTCATCAGCAGGTACAAAAGAAGTGTGAAAAGGCCTGGCACGATCGCCATATTAAGTTGTGCACATTCAAGGTAAATGACTTAGTGCTGATGTATGATAGTAAGTTTGAATTTTTTTTGGGAAAATTCATAATGCATTGGTTGGGACCATACATGGTTAAGGAGGTCACAGACGGAGGCACGGTCCAATTAGTCAAACTAAATGGAGAACCCTTCCCAAGCGAAGTGAATGGAAGCCTCTTGAATCCTTACATGGGTGGGCCAACTATCTGACTAGCCGGGAGAAGCACAGTCTTCGCCCTCCAAGGAGCCGGACAAAGGCGCGAGACTATAAACATATACCTGTATAGATGTATGGAAACAGTTCAGACACAAAGGTCTTAGAATAGTGGATGCAGCAGATTTAGGAAGGAGCAGCTCAGTGCACTGCTGACCTCAGCACAGTTCGAGAACAGTTGGAGGGACTCTGTGCCAAGATCGTCGCACTGACAAAGTGACTCAAGGGTGAGTCACGATGTTTGTGTTGGGGTCCTGTTGGGCATGGAATCCCCCCAAGGCATGTTTTGAGGCTCAAAGCCCAAGTTTTGACCCAATATTGTAGTAAAGACTCCGCGAATTGTGGGCGCGGAGCACGAAATGTATGATAGAGTCACAGGGTTGTCCACCCTAGTTTTGTAATGTAATGTTAGCCTACCTATGGTCCGTGAACCATGGGATTGTATAAATAGAGCGAGGCTCTAAGTGTAAAAGATAACAAAGGAAGAAGGAAGAAAGAAGATAGAGTCTAAGTGACTAAGTGTGTCTTGGGTCGTAGAGTAGGAGAAGGCTCTGCAGCTGAGTGCGCAGAGGCCTAGTAGTCTGCAGCTGAGTGTGCAGAACCTTGTAGCTGAGTGCGCAGGGTGGAGTCAAGTCTATAACTGAATAAGAGATTAATAAAGAAAAGTTTTGTTACCAATTCATGTATATGTTCTTTGGTTAATGCATGGTTGATGTAAATCGCAAATATATTGTCTATTTACTGTGCACACCTATATGAATGGTTTTTGTTGATAATTATAACTTAAAGCACACAAGTAGGCTAAAATAATCAACTAACATTGGAACACTAGTAAGGAATTGGGTAATAGCAACGTTCGGCCCCCAAGTAGTGTTGCGCAAAGGCAGCATCTTAGGCTGCAAGGTAAGGGAAAGTGCGTGTACCTAGGTGTGAGCAGGGTCGAACCGCAGACCTCTTGAACTCATCAGACATCTCCAGGGTGTGGAAACCTGGTTCTAGCACCCTCCCATACTACTTAGAGTGAGACCTCAATCTTCTCTTCGCGGATTGTTGCCAAAAGCGCTAGTAGTTCCGAGATTTGTTTGTCTAAATCACCTCTGAAGCTGTGTCAAGCTCCAATAAGGAAACAAAATTAAAAAACAAAAAAAAAAAAAAAATTAAAAAAACAAAAAAAAAATTAAGAACATTACAAAAAATAAAAAATAAAAAATTAAAATTAAAAAATATTTTAATTTAAAATAAATAAAAAAGTTAAAAAAATATTAAAAAAAATTAAAAAATTATATTAAAAAAAAATGAACCCTCCCACCTCGCTCCACCCACCCCGCTCCCACTCCCCTCCACCTAACCCCAACTCCACTTTGCTCTGCCTCTGCTCCCCCACCCCAAAAGTCCTTCTCCCTTCCCTCTCCGTCTCCCACTCCAGCGCCCCCCCCCCCCAATCCCTTTCTCCTTCTTCACCCCTTGGCCCTACCCACCCAACCCTCCCCGCCTGCCCGAGCCCCTAGCCTATGGCCTCTTGGCCACTGGCTAGGGGCCCAGGTGGGTGGGGAGGACTAGGTGGAGAGGGTCAAGGGGTGAGAGAGAGAGGGGGGGGGGGGGGGGGGGGTGGGGGTGAGGGGAGGGAGTGGGAGGGGGGCCTGGGGGTGGGAGCAGGTGGGGCGAGAGGGGAGGAGGGTGAGAGGAGAAGGGAAGAAGGGAGCTAGGATGGGTCGGGGCGGGGAGCGGGGTGGGGTTCGGGGTGGGTGGAGGGGAGGGGCAGTAGGGTGGGGGAGCGAGGGGGTAGGGTTCATTTTGTTTTAATATTTTTTTAATTTCTTTTTAATTTTTTTTAATATATATATCTCTCTATCTCTCTCTCTCTCTCTCTATATATATATATATATATATATATATATATATATATATATATAGATATATCTATATATATATAGATATATATGAATGCTTTTAAATATAGCAATTCGACATGCTCCAGATTGTGCTAAATTGGACCTCGAATGATGTTGATATTAGTGTGCTTGTTGAAACTTGGGAGCACGGAGAATCTAAGGTCCCTAACATAGATGGATTTACATTATGGTCTACCTGGAATAAGTGATCCTCTGGTAGAATCATCACATCATGCTGACGTCACCCAACCAAAGCGCGCCAAAACTCGCCAAAACCAAATTTTTTGTCAAATTGGTGTGAAAAGGTCGTTTTCGTCCATTTGTGTTGGTTTTTTCTATGCGACGCGTTCATGCGATTTTCAACTGAAATACTTGTTTCATTGCACAGTCTGCCACCCAGCTAACTCCAGCTTGCAAACCAGTCTTCAAGCTCGGCCCACCACCTGCATTTTGCACAGAGCGCCCATTAAAGCAGGTATTCACTCAATTTCTTCCGAACCCTGTGTATTTCCAGTTTTTTCTTAGTTAAATCCGTGAAACCAAAAATTGTACAAATCTAGTCAACAACTCTTGAGAAATATACCATAACTATCCCTGTTTTTCACATTATTTCCACAAAACAACCTCTTTTATCCATTTTTCGTAGAAACTTGAGTTCCATAACTAAAAAATCAATGCGGCCCCTGAACCTCTGCATTTTAACCTCTGTTCTGCCCATTTTTTCCGAGAAATTCTTCAAAATGTAACTCCTTCTGCAAATTTACCCGTTTAGCTAAAGTTCAAGCTTATTTCGGCCTGCAATTCCCGCAGAAAGAACCCAAAAGCATTTTTTTACCTACTATTGCTGTGGAAACCCAAATTTCAAATTCAAAAATCACCAAAGATTGAAAAATGGAGGCTCCAGTGGCCCTCAATGTTGCTCCCCTTAATGCACCTCACAAGCAGCTGGAATGGTTGCCCTTAGCTGATAGGGAATTCCAAATACAAGACTTAATGGGTATCAAAGACCATCTACAAACATTTTGTGAAATTAGAAATAGCTACCTAAACAAGATTGATCTCTATGGCATATGGGAGTCCAATCTGCCCATATATTATCTTCCATCAGTTAATGTATTTCTAGATAGAATCCGTTTGTGTTGTGCTAACTATGAGCCTACTCAAAGAGCAGTCATGTCCCCAAATGGCACTGTCTTGTTCTATATCCCTCCTGACTCAATCAATGAGATGTTGCATTTCAAGCCTAATCAGCCTCTGGCTCCTCTGTCAATAAAATATTTGTTGGACCAACGCTCCAAACTATCCTCTACAGAAATAGGCCGAATTGCCAAGTTATTCATGAGCCCAGACTCCCAGCCCAGAGACTCACCTCCTTTTCCAAGTCTATTTCAATGAAGTTGGGAGAACTATTATTGATATGATATCCTATATTCTAGGTTTTAGAAAAAGTGAGTATGTGGATGAGACCATTTTAGCTCTGATGTCCATATTCATTCCAGGACACCCACATGCTATTAAATTTGACTTTGCTACCTTCATCAGCAACAAAATCCATGAACAATTCATGAGTATAAATAGAGAAGGGGTTTTCAAGTATAAAACATATATATATCATCTGTTCTTATACTATCAAACATATAGTTTTCAGTTCCCTGTCAAGAAATTGGATGCAAAAGGAGAAAGGAGATCTGTCATATTTTGGATAGGTCTCTTTTAAATTTCCTCAACACATTGGAGCAGGCACATCATCTGCTACAACTTCGCAACAACCTTCCCAAGAAAGTACTCCACCTGTAGGGACATCCAAAGGCAAATAAGTGCTGCATTCAGAGAAACAAGAAATGACAGATCAGCCAACTTCATCAAGGCAGCAAGGCCAAGGGAAAATTCATCCTGCCCAGACCAATGCACCAGAAATACCAGCAATACAGACTCCTCTCAATGAGGAGAAGGGTAGAAAAAGGGACCGGGAAGAGGCCACACCCATAAGTGGGAAAACAGAGAAGACAGAAGAAAAGAGACAAAAAGTGGATCCTCTACCTGAAGAGGAAGTTATAGAAGAGATCATTGAAAGTCCAAGAAGTGAAAGGGCAGCCATCACACAAACTTCCCCAGGGATAGAATCACTTACCAGTTCTCATGGACAGCAATTGGGAAAACAACCTTGTATGGAAATTTCATTAGCACGGCCTCAAAGCAAACAAAGCTCTGATATTAAAAGACCATTCATGGACATCAAACCACAAAATGAGCCAATAAGAATGTAGCTTTATGATCAGTTCCTCAAAATGAATCCTGCCAAATAGCAGAGATTGATGTCGGCATATGATATCAAGGAAGGGAAAATGATCTTGAGTCACTTCAAGCCCACTGTGCAGCAGCCACAGTCAACTGTAGATTATATTAGAACAAATCTGGAGACTCCTGCCAAAGATATTCACCCTTTGGACCAGGTTGAGCTGCACAAACAAACCAGTGAAATGGTTTATTCCACTTTAGCAGACAAAACCATACTAGCTCAACAATTGGAGAATTCATTAAACAACACATACGTCCAATTAGAGTTGGAAAAAGCATCCTCTCTAGCCAAGGACAACAGGATAAAGTCCTTGGAAGAAATCATCATTGAGATGGGACATCATCCCAAGGATCCTAAGGCAATAAAATCACTAATAAAGAAGAAGGAGGATGACATAGCTGCTCTCAAGAAGCAGTTAAAACTGCCAATTACTATGGATCCACAGACCACAAAGATAGTGAAAGAAAAAGAAGAAGAAGACATGATGGAGTTAATAAAAATGAATCAAAGGCTAAGTGAAACAGAGTAGGCTTTGGAGAAAGCATTGCAATAAAAACAGGGAGAGTTGGCCTCTCAGCCATCTCAAATAGCCCGAATAGCTACAACTGCTCCTCCTACAGCAACAACAACAGTCCCTCCCACTACCCTAGCATCGACAACAGGTACATCAGTCGTAGATACTTCAGCAGCAGCAACAACAACAGTACCAGATACCAGCATGAGCATGGAAAAGATGATAAAGGAAATAAAAGAATTAGAACTCCAAATGGCAGAGCTAAAGGAAGCCAAAGAAAAACTGGTCAAGTTAGAGGTAAGCTATGATAAATCTAAAATAACTATGTCTGGAAAAACAAGAGAGGTAAATGCCTTGGAAAATAAGGTAAAATCCTTGGAGAAAGATCTTACTCTTCATAAACCTCGTTCAGAAATCAAAACAATTTTGTGGACTAAAAATGGCCAGTCCATCACTAATCAATGGAGATGAATACAGAGTATCGATGAGCAAATCGAATTTGATAGAAATAGCCCAAGTGGAGATTCAAAAGGCTAGAGAATTATTGAGAAACATGCCCAAACAGGCCAATAGAATAATTCATTTTTTGAATACTCATACCAGAGAACAACTAGCAACTTTAGATATCAGGGACAGAGCAGGTACCATTTTGATAGTTAAAAAGGTGCTGAATATGAAGAAATTTATACAAAATCTAGAGAGGAAGTGTCAAGAAATGCAGATAGAAATAAATGATTTTACAGAAAATTTTATAGTCTTGCAGCAAAAGGGTCTACCCAGTTTGTTAACCAGCAATCAGAGGCTATTGACACATGAACAATATGCTCACATGGTGAATACATATGTTACCAATCAGATCACAGCATCATCAAGCACTTCAGAGGACATAGTACCTCCCTCTGGACAGAGCTTATATGACAAGTTGGAAAATTTGTTCTATATTTAGCATGAAATAACACATCCTTTTGAAGTCCAACCCAATTTCTACAGGTATACTGAAGCTAATGAAATATTGATAAAAATACAAAGACATTAGTTGCCAACAGACCAATGGTGGCAGAGAATGTTAGAGATTTTACCAATGTAGTTTTAGTTCTCTTTTTGATCATCTGCATTGAATCAAATGAAATGCATGTGCCACCTATCATAAAAATGAAAACAACAGATGAAGGAATTCACACTAAAATGCATTAAAGCGGAATCAGGCACAGATGAAAGGTCCGGGACAACAACGTAGGAACACGGAATAAAGAGACAACTACTAGCTGACTTTTTGAGTTAAAAAGTCAAACATATCAGACCACCTAAGGCAGCGAGTACAGCGGAAATTACTCCTACATTCATTGCGCTCTATTTTCAATGTCATTTACTCCTTCTATAGAGTAGGTGAAAGAAGTTATTGCTTGATATTTTCTCTATGAGATATTTTGTAACTCTTTTGTACAAATACCTCCCCAATCCAAGTATTAGGGGTTGGTGAATATCATTATGGACCTGTGCTGTAAATTTGAGAACTCTTCTGAATAAAGATTGCTGGAATGCTTTGCTGATGAACTCTCTGGTTATGGAATTGATGGCAGAAGCCCATGTTGCAGAATTCTCGGATTATCTCATGGATCAATAAGTCATTTTAACTCTTGTTCTATTTTATCTGTGTTTTATATATCATCTGTATCATGTACTAAATTGCAGGAAAAAAGAATAGCCTAGAATTTACTTTGCTGTAGTCTGTGTTCAATTCCTGTCATTCTTATGTTTTCTTTAGGCCTAGCATAGGCAGGAATTCTTGACTACTCCTGTCTCCCTGGTTCTTACACTCTGAATATAATTAAGGAATTCTTAACTACTCCTTGGTAATATTTATTCATTTTCCCTCTGTTAGCATAATGAAAGATCCTTAATTGCCTTTCATCCCTTGACTCCATTTAATCCTATTCGAGCTTGAAGATTGTTCCATGTTTAATTATCTTTCTCTGTAGTTTCTCCTTTGCCAAAGAAACCATACCCAAAATTTTATTTTCACTGACTCCATTAACCCAATGGTCTAAACTTCTCATACTTTGCAGCCCTGTTCCACTAAATGTCACCATCCAAAATTAAAACAAATACTTGTGCTTCATAACTAGCCTAACGTATAGCTAAACAAAGCTAAATCATAAAGAGAGAGCGCTCTCTGGTTGCAGATTTGGCTAGAATCTGCAGCTAAAAGATTGGTTAGTGGTTACCTCGGTCGTATTCCCTCTTCTCATATCTTTTGAGGAACAACCTGAGTGATAACATCATTGGCGACTCCACTGGGGACCTAAATGACTGTATTTGTTACTGCTATTTATTTCCTAAAGCTACAGATGGAGCCTGAAGTTAGCCAGGTAGCCTTTGAAACTATCTTTGTTGCGCAATTATAGGAGTAAATAAAAGCTGCTTCAGTCTATATCTAGTATAGCTTTAGGCTTTAAACAACTATCTCAAAAATTTGATCAGTTTCCTCTTATTTTGAAAAAAAATCTTCAGGAAAATTCAAGACCCTCATAATTTATAGTTTCCTAGAAAGATATTGTCAAAAGCAGTATTCTTCAAATACTTCCAGAAAATACCAAAAACAGATTTAGAAGCTGGCTCCAAAGAAGAAAACTCGTTACACTAGATCAAATCCAAATCCTAATCCTCCAGCTATTTTTGAAAATCCAAGCTTGATCTCTAAGAACCTTAGAAGACAAGAAATTCTAGCAAATTCTGCTGACTCAAACTCTGATACATTTCAGCAAAACCTTACCCAATCTCCTCCTGGAAAAGCAGTAGTCCTTTCTACTGTTGCTACCGCTTCTTCTAGTTCACCATCATCACTTCAAAGCACCTTTTCTACTCCTCCATCCACTCCCTTTATCTCGGTTGTTATCCCTGTGCTTCCAGCTGTCCCATTTATACCTGTAAATATGGCAAACCGATATGCTCCTCTGCAGTTGCCTGCAAATCCAGGGGCCATGCCTCAAGATTATCAAAGAAAAATCACCTATTTTGATGGTACTGGCTCCTATACAACACAATGACACACTAAGAAAATGATGGACTATTTTGAGAACTATGAAATTGATGATAATGATGTCAGGATGAAACTTTTTGTCCAAAGCTTAACTGGTGATGTAAGGACCTGGTTCAGGGCACTTGCTGTAAACACAATTGTTGATCCAGATGCCCTTTATCAAACCTTTTTGAACAGATGGGAAAAGAAGAAGGGCCCATTACACATCCTGTCAGAATATAAGAGTTTGAAAAGGGGACCACAAGAAACTGTCCAAGACTACTGTGCTAGATTCAATAACGTGTACAATGCTATCCCTCAAAACCTTAGACCTCCACCTGACTTAGCCTTGATAAAATTCCATGATGGATTTGAATCTTGATTCTGATATGGCGTATCAACTAAGGGAAAGAGATCCTCCAAGCTTAGAAAAAAATGTAGAGCATAGCTGTTAGTGTAGAGGCCAATCTAATCTCTAAAAGAGCTCGAGCTAGAGCTGAAAGAAGGACTCCCTTCAAAGAAGAGCCTTTTGCATTCGAGAAAAAACTAGATGCAATTGTCAAAGGAATGGATAGACTGGGTGATAGAGTGGAAACCATTGAAATGAAATCTTCTTGGGAGGGTCAACCAAGTAACACCATAAGAAATCCAAACTTTAGAGAAAATCAAAATCCTAACACCGAGAAGGTTGGTCCTGACCAGAACATCAGACCTTCATTCCAAGAAAACTATGTTGAAGCCTCAACCTCTAGTGAGCCGACTAAGGATGCTCAAATCAACCTAATGGGTCTAAACAATGAACAACAAATATTTTTAACACAAGATGACCAAGAAGCTCATAATTTCAACCAATTTCAAACAAATCCGGAGAATCATTTGATTTCAGAGAGGGGTATGATGCAGTTTTCTATGAGGTTCATAAACAATACAAATTGAGAAGTAGAATGGTAGATGTTCCTGAACCCAGCAAGCTGAAAGATACCAAGCAACCTAAAAAAGAAAAGGACAAAACTACCCTGACAGAACTCCCTGCTAAAACAGACCTCAACACAAAAGGACCCACAGTTGAGGACATATCAGACTTGTAGCCATCCACCTCCTTTCCTCCAAAAGAAAATGTAAACAGCTCTCCCGAAGGCAACTTTAAAACAGATTTAGTTCATAACAACACTCCTGATAGAGAAAAAACTACTGAAAACACAGCGGAAAAGGAAAACCTTGCTGCCCAGAATACAAAAATTTAAGTGGAAAAACCTTTCAACCTAGAAACAAAAATAGGCAAGTTAAAAATAGCCATTCCACTGTCCGAATTGGCTAAACATGAGGTTTACAAAGAACAAATCAGCAGGTCACTTCAAATATCAGAGAATAGAGATGCAGTGAATGTTTTAGATGACCAGCCAGAACTAATTTTTGGTCCTGAGGCAAATGGTAAAACAGTAGATTGAGGAGTCCCTCCATTCTATGTAAGCTTAAACATTCATGACAAAGTACTACATAATGCAATGTTTGATTCAGGAGCTTCCCATAATCTGATGCCTAATTCTGTGATGGAAAGATTGGACCTAGATATTACGAGGCCATACAAAGACTTGTTTTCATTTGATTCTAGCCAGGTCAGGTGTCTAGGCCTAATCAAAGATTTGTGTGTATCTTTAGTATAATACCCTGCCAAGACTATTTTAATGGATGTAGTGGTAGCTGATATCCCACCAAAGTATGGAATGCTTTTTTCCAGATCTTGGGGTGCAAAACTCCAAGGATCTTTACAGCTAGACATGTCCTATGCCACCATTTCAGTCTTTGGCCAGTCAAAGAGATTGTACCGAGAAACATTGATGAAATATGTGGCCAGCAGTCAAGAGAAACCCAAAAACTTCCCCATTTATTCGATGCATTCTGATATGGATTCGTTTATCTTATACAATGCTGAAATATGTTCCAAAACTGATCACAAGCTTCTAGAATCATCACAAGCAAGAAACATAAATGAAGAATCTACTGGTTAAGATGTAGAAATTTTTGAAATAATTGATATAATAGACACACAAGCCAAACCATATGAGTTACAAAATCCAAATCTTCCCACTGAGCAAGTTTTCAAAACTCCTAATGCTAGTTGCAATCAAGAAACCTTATGGTACTTAGAGTTTGATGGGTCAGTGAATAAATTAGGAGTAGGGGCAGGGATTTGGGTACACAATATGCAAAATGATCATGTTGAAGGACACACATATAGGCTAAATTTTAGATGTACAAACAATATGGCCGAATATGAGGCCCTTTTACTGGGACTCAAACTGATTAAACGCCTAGGGGCAACTAGAATTTCAATTCTAGGGAACTCAAATTTGATTTCAACAGATGAAGGGAAGCTTTGTTACAAACGATCTCAGGCTAAGGGCTTATAGAGGGGAAACAATTGAAATACTCAACACCTTCTTAGAATCTCAGCTAACCAAAATTCCGAGAAACCACAATTTACATGCTCACAGTTTCGCAACATTTGCCAGCACTTGTAAGCTGCCATTTGAGCCTAACCACCACTTAACTGCTGAAATTAAACATAGACCTGCTATTCCAGATAATGTTAAAAATTGGAAAGTATTTGATAGTGACACACAAATCAACAATTTCTTGACTTTGAAAGAGGAATTCTCAAGCACAAATATAGACACAAGCACCATTTGTGGAGAACAACAAATAGACAAAATTGAGAAAAATATATTAGTTGAAGCAGCAAATCACATTTTGCATCCAACAATCTTTAGGAGCAAAAACTTACAAGAGCTAAAACATATGGACCTTGATGAAATTGCTGAGGGAGAATATAAAGTAATTGAGTTGAACAATAATTTTTTGCCCACAGGCTTGGCTCCTTTGGAGGAAATTTTTGATTCAAATGATATACCAAGAAAGCCGAAAATGCAGCCTCTAAATGCAGAGATTGAGGACTACAATATAGGAACTGCACAAAATCCTAAGATGAAATATATTGAGTTGTTCAAAGAATTTCAAGATGTCTTTGCATGGAGCTATGAGGACCTCAAGTCCTATGATACTTCTATCATCCAACACACAATACCATCAAAAGAAAATCAAAAACCTTTTAAACAAAAACTTAGAAGGGTTAATCCAGTTCTCCTTCCTCTTATTGAGAAGGAAGTCAAAAGAATGTACCAAGCTGGAATAATTGCACCTATTAGATTCTCAAAATGGATTTCAAATCTAGTGCCCACTAGGAAGAAAACGGGAGAGATAATACTGTGTGTTGACTTAAGAAATCTGAATAAAGCTTCTCTCAAATACCATTACCCCTTACCCAAGATGGATCAAATTTTACAAAGGGTAGTGGGAGCTTCTAGGATTTCACTGTTAGATGGATTCTTAGGATTTAGCCAGATCTTAGTTTACCTGGATGATCAAGATAAAACTGCCTTTACAACACCTTGGGGAACCTTCAAATATGTAAAAATGCCTTTTGGACTTAAAAATGCAGGGGCCACATTTCAACGAGCAATGGACATAGCCTTTGCAAAAGAGATTCATGATTTTTTAGTCATATATCTTGATAACCTCACTGGTTTTTCCAAATCAGATCAAGAACATTTAGAACATCTAAGACAAGTGTTCCTAATTTGTAGAAAATATGGCATATCATTTAACCCAAAGAAATCATTGTTTGGCCTAGAATAAGGCAAACTCTTAGGTCACATAATATCGAAAGACGACATTAGAATTGACCCGGATAGAATACAAGCTATTCTCCAAGTGCCTCACCCAAGAAATATCAAAGAATTGCAAGCTTTCCTAGGAAATATCAATTTCCTAAGAAGATTCATACCCAACTTGGTTGAACTAATAAGATTGTTGAATAACATGCTGAAGAAAGATTCCAAAGTCAAATGGACAATAGAAGCTAAGCAAGCCTTTGAGGAAATCAAAATGGCTTTAACCAAAACACCAGTCCTCATAAGCCCAAAGTTTGATAGAGACTTCATAGTATTTTTCTTTGCATCTGAGCATACTATTGCTACTGTCCTATTACAAAAAGATGACCAAGGATGTGCGAAACCCATTGCTTTCTTCAGCAAAGCACTTAGAGATGCACCTTTAAAATATCAAATTATGGAGAAACAAGCTTATGCCCTTGTGAAAGATATCAAGGATTTGAGAGTTTATATCTTGTACTCTCATGTAATAGCTTATGTCCCAAATGTCGCGGTCAAAGACATTCTAACTCAAGAAGGAATTGAAGGAAACAGAGGAAAATGGATAGCTAACATTTTGGAATATGACATTGAAATTAAGCCAAAAAAATTGATAAAGGGACAAGGATTAGTGAAATTGATGACTGAAACCAATTTTCAGGCCCTTGACATCAATGAACTGGAGAACAAAAAGGAGATGACGAATCCACAGATCAATCAAGCCTTTTTACAATCACCTTGGTATTCTGATATAATTTATGTATTGTTAAACATGCAAGCTCCTCCAGGGTAATCCAGAACTAAAAAGAGATTCTTGAAAATGAAAGCTTCAAAGTTTTGTATTGTAGACAATGTCTTATTTTGGAAAAATCATGAAGGCATTTTACTAAATTTATTAACAAAGGATGAAACTAACAAAGTGCTGAAAGAGTTTCATGCAGGGGACTATGGTGGACATTTGTATTGGAAATCAACAGCTGATAAAATCCTAAGAGTTGGGTTTTATTGTCCTTCCTTGTTTGCTGATGTAAAGAAATTTGTAGTTTCTTGCCATAAATGTCAAATCTTTGAAGGCAAGAGAAAACTGTTACCTTTACCCCCAAAACCCATTTCCACTGAGAGACCATTTCAACGATGGGGTTTAAATTTCATTGGAGAAATTCACCCTCCCTCTTCTGGCCAGCATAAGTGGATTTTAACTGCCACAAATTACTTCACCAAATGGATAGAGGCCATCCCTTGTAGACAAGCCAATGACTCAATCATCATGCAATTCCTAGAAACCAATATCCTATCTAGAGTTGGCTGTCCGGAGAAGATTATAACAGATAATGTTGCTGCCTTTAAATCCAAAAGAATGATCATTTTTTGCCACAAGTACCACATTACCTTAGGCCACTCCATAGCCTATTACCCTCAAGGTAATGCTCTAGCTGAATCATCCAATAAGAGCTTGATCAACATCATAAAGAAAGTATTGGAGGAAAATAAGAAGAATTGGCACAAAAAGCTTATTAATGCACTGTGGGAAGACAAGTTAACTACAAAAAGATCTATTGGAACAAGCCCCTATGAGTTGGTTTATGGTATGGAGGTAGTATTCCTTTCATCCTTGGGAATCCCTGTGATAAAATTGCTGCAAGAAATACAGGTAGAACCCAATGATATTCAGAGAAGAATCAATCAAACAATTCATTTACAGCAGACCAGAGAAGAAGTGTATCATAGATCTCAGATACTACAAGAGAAACTAAAGAAGATTTTTGACAAAAGGACAAAGGCAGAGGATTTTTTCATAGGAGACAAAGTGCTGAAATGGGATTCGAGAAGGGAAGATAAAGGAAAACATGGAAAATTTGAGTTCCTATGGAAAAGACCTTTTGCTATTCAGGCTGTACAAGGAAACAACACTTACTTTTTGAGAAGTTTGGATGGTACAGAAGCAGAGGAGGGGCCAGTCAATGGTCAAATGCTCAAGCATTATTTTGATCCACTCGGTTAAGGTGTTAGGACTACATTTTGTAAATAATAGTGTCTATTTTCTGCACTTTATTATAGCGATAAGATAGGGAATAAGATGCAGTAAATTTTAAGGGAAAGCAAGGATCTATGTCACCTTTTTGTATTCCATTTTAAGTTTATCAGAAGAAGTGAAGAAGAAGACTTGGGAGCTATAAAAATGATGACAAATACTCATACAAACTGTCAGATATAGAGTTGTAATTGTTCAGACCAGCTTATGGGAAATGCATATATGTTACAGAGATACAATTTGTTTGCTTTCAGCAAAAGGAAATTTCAGATTACAACAAGAGTTGAATGTAAGGCTATCTGACCTGTTGTTCTTGGATTTTCATCTGGAAAAGCAATCCCCAAGTGGAGCCAGTGTTAGGTTCCTATACCAATAGGTGTCATATTTCATGATTTACTGTGGAAATGCCAAATATGATCATTCTTTCCATGCTGCAAAGATTCCATATTTTCAAAAAACCAAAAAATTTAAAAAATGTAAAGAGGGTATGCCCTAAAAGAAAAACCAAAGGGCAAAAAAAGAATGAATTGGTCAAGAAAGAAAGAAAATGAACCCCAAAGAAAAGACCAGGAAAGTGTGCTAGTCAAAATGCCACTATTGTCCTATTTTTTGCAAAGAAGTTTAAAATATGCGATCAGTGACTTTTTTCACACCTGATGGATAGCCCAACAGCTCAATCTTGGCCAGTCCATGTTTAAATTTCTTGTTTTAGCATTAGAGAATAAGCTCTGTTCAAACAGTTTAAGCTTGGCAGATCAATAGTTAGGTAGAGAAACAAGGGAACTCAACAGCGAAATCTGAGCCCTTGGAAGAGATAAGGGCAAACTTAGATAGGAGGAAAGCTGAAAGAAAACAAAAGAGAAAGGGTTTGCTAGTCAAAATGCACCCAATCAAAAGAGAAGAATTTTTTTTAGGTGTGTTAGGCTGGGTAGGCAGTTTTGAGGCTGCAGAAGCAGGTTGGTTAGTAGTGATGTCTATAAGAGGTAATTCATCTCTCATGAATATCATAAGTGCAATGGCAGTTGTTTGGTTACAATTCAGGTGGAGCATGACTAATTTCCCTTCTCATTTCCCCAAAAAAATCACTTACTAACCTCCCCACAAGGGCACTGAGATCAGCTCAGTGCACCTAGTTCACTTCATTTTATAGCAAAGACCAAGTGAAATTATAGTTTTACTTAAGAGAAAAAAGCCACATTTCTTGTGTAAAAATCTTTTTCTTCCTTTATACTAAGTTCTCCAAGTTCACCACCTAGATCCCTTTATCCCCTAAGCCTAAGTTTACCTTCAAACTTAGTGTTTTGTGTAAATTTACCTTTCATATTAAACATCCCTTTCATATTGACATTCTAACTCTATTATATAGCTCCCATATAAAGTTTTCCCCGCCCATACTATGTAAATACATAAAAAATCCCAAAACCTTAAATATCCCACTCCCGGCTACACTATAGGCCATATGTTATAATCCAATCTGAGTCAAAAGGCGTATCTGAAACCCTTGAAATAATCCATGGTCCGCTGCTTAAAAGGAATTAATCGACATTTGGTTGGTTAATTAACTTAACCCGCCCGACAACCCATAACAAATACACCCAAAAAACATTGAAAAGCGCTCAAATATTATGGCGGGTCTCGTAGCATAGCCTTCTACCTATTTTACATGCCACCAACCGTTGGATCCGATCCCCCAGATCAGACAGCCCACATGCATATCGCATGCCTTTATATGCCGAACGATAGTGTCGGGGGATGGGCAGTATTTTCGCCATACAGAGGACACGTGGTGGGTGCATGGGGTGATCACTGTGCCCCCCTCCAATACCACTATGGCCCAACAATGGTGCGGGGGCCAAAGCACTTACCGGCTATGCCCCTACCCCGCTGATGTCACTCTCTCCTCACCCTCTCGTCATTCAACATGTCACCACCACCCCGCCTCCGTATCATCCGCCGTGTCCGCCACGTCACTGCCAAGTCGGCCTCCGTACCCCCGCTATACGACAAAATCATCACGTCATGCTGATGTCACCCAACCAAAGCACGCCAAAACTCGCCAAAACCAAATTTTTTGTCAAATTGGCGTGAAAAAGGTCATTTTCGTCCATTTTTGTTGGTTTGTTCTATGCGATGCATCCATGCGATTTTCAATCGAAATACCTGTTTCACTGCATAGTCCGCCACCCAGCTAACTCTAGCCTGCAAACTAGTCTTCAAGCTTGGCCCACCACCTGCATTTTGCACAGAGTTCCCATTAAAGCAGGTATTCACTCAATTTCTTCCAAACCCTGTGTATCTCCAGTTTTCTCTAAGTTAAATCCATGAAACCAAAAATTGTACAAATCCAGTCGACAGCTCTTGAGAAATATACCATAACTATCCCTGTTTTTCACATTATTTACACAAAACAACCTCTTTTATCCATTTTTTCACAGAAAACCAGAGTTCCATAACTAAAAACACAGTTCTGCCCCGAACCTCTGCATTTTGACCTCTGTTCTGCCCATTTTTTCCGATAAATTCCTCAAAATGTAGCTCCCTCTGCAAATTTACCGGTTTAGCTAAAGTTCAAACTTATTTCGGCCTGCAATTCCTACAGAAAGAACCCAAAAGCACTGTTTTACCTACTATTGCTATGGAAACCCAAATTTAAAATTCAAAAATCACCAAATATTGAAAAATGGAGGCTCCAGTGGCCCTCAATGTTTCTCCCCTTAATGCACCTCACAAGCAGCTGGAATGGTTACCCTTAGCTGATAGGGACTTCCAAATACAAGACTTAATGGGTGTCAAAGACCATCTACAAACATTTTGCGAAATTAGAAACAACTACCTGAACAAGACTGATCTCTATGGCATATGGGAGTCCAATTTGCCCATATATTATCTTCCATCAGTTAATGTATTTCCAGATATAATCCATTTGTGCTGTGCTAACTATGAGCCTACCCAAAGAGCAGTCATGTCCCTAAATGGAACTGTCTTGTTCTATATCACTCCTGACTCAATCAATGAGATGTTTCATTTCAATCCTAATCAGCCTTTGGATCCTCTGTCAATAAAATATTTGTTGGACCAAGGCTCCAAACTATCCTCTGCAGAAATAGGCCGAATTTCCAAGTTATTCATGAGCCCAGAATCCCATCCTAGAGACTCACCTCCTTTTCACCATGTCTATTTCAATGAAGTTGGGAGAACTGTTATTGATATGATATCCTATATTCTAGGTTTTAGAACAAGTGAGTATGTGGATGAGACCATTTTAGCTCTGATGTCCATAATCATTCCAGGACACCCACTTGCTATTAAATTTGACTTTGCTACCTTCATCAGCAACAAAATCCATGAACAATTCATCAGTCTAAATAGAGAAGGGGTTTTCAAGTATACATCATATATATATCATCTGTTCTTATACTATCAAATAGATAGTTTTCAGTTCCCTGTCAAGAAATTGGATGCAAAAGGAGAAAGGAGATCTGTCATATTTTGGACCCCAGTCTTCCATATAGTCCACAATTCTCCTTATACTTATTGTGATTTCATTGATCTATTCATATATCCAGTCTCATCTTTGCTGATGAGAAGTCCCCCTCCTAGACTCTCAGCTAAAATGTAGAAGAAATTGCAGTTGTCTAAAAGCTATAAAATAGGTGATTGGTACTTTTACCAAAATCACACAGAGATCAGGATTTATGGCTGTGAATTGTGCCCCTACAAGCTGCCAAAGTATGTACCTATGAGACTGTTTGGCCTTGAATACTTTAGGTAATTTATTAGCTCAGATTTGAATCATTTTTATGCTGCCAAGAAAAAGGCTTAGCTGAAGCTAAGAAATCAACTAGGCCCCTTCATTATTAACAAAAAGGAAGGGTGGAAAGATGCTGAAAAGATATTATATGAGAAACTCAAACTAAAAAGGAGTTTTTGGTGGGTACCCTATGACCCAAAGGGATTTATTCATGATAGAAAGACAAAGAATAGGCTATCACGCTATGATCATTGTAGAATCCCTGATATAGAACAATATGCTAATCAAGATGAATGGGTAGAGGGCACATTGGTATAACAGATTAATGAGGAAGAGAAAATGGAGCAGGCAATGAAAAACCTTTAAAAAAATCTTGATCTGGACTCTTTTCGACAGGTCTCTTTCAAATTTCCTCTACACATTGGAGAGGGCACATCATCTGTTACAACTTCGCAACAACCTACCCAAGAAAGTACTCCACCTACAAGGACATACAAGGGAAAAGAAGTGCTGCATTCAGAGCAACAAGAAATGATAGATCAGCTAACTTCATCAAAGTAGCAAGGCCAAGGGAAAATTCCTCCTGCCCAGACCAATGCACCAGAAATACCAGCATTACAGACTCCTCTCAATGAGGAGAAGGGAAGAAAAAGGGACCGAGAAGAGGCCACACCCATAAGTGGGCAAACAGAGCAAACAGAAGCAAAGAGACAGAGAGTGGATCCTCTACCTGAAGATGAAGTTATAGAGGAGATCATTGAAAGTCCAAGAAGTGAAAGAGCAGCCAACCCACTAACTTCCCCAGGGATAGAATCACTTACCAGTTCTCATGGACAACAGTTGGGAAAACAACCTAGTATGGAAATTTCATCAGCACGGTCGCAAAGCAAACAAAGCTTTGATATTAAAAGACCATTCATGGACATCAAAGCACAAAATGAGGCAATAAGAATGCAACTTTACGATCAGTTCCTCAAAGTGACTCCTGCCAAACAGTAGACATTGATGTCGGCATATGATATCAAGGAAGGGAAAATGATCTTGAGTCACTTCAAGCCCACAGTGCAACAACCACAGTCAACTACCGATTATATTAGAACAAATCCGGAGGCTCTTGCCAAAGATATTCACCCTTTGGACTAGGTTGAGCTGCACAAACAAACCGGTGAAATGGTTTATTCCACTTTAGCAGACAAAGCCATACTAGATCAAGAATTGCAGAATTCATTAAAGAACACATCTGCCCAATTAGAGTTGGAAAAAGCATCCTCTCTGGCCAAGGACAATAGGATAAAGTCCTTGGAAGAAATCATCATTGAGCTGGGACATAATCGCAAGGATCCTAAAGCAATAAAAGCACTAATAAAGAAGAAGGAGGATGGCATAGCTACCCTCAAGAAGCAGTTAAAACTGCCAATTACTATGCATCCGCAGACCACAGAGATAGTGAAAGAAAAAGAAGAAGAAGACATGATGGAGTTGTTAATAAAAATGAATCAAAGGCCAAGTGAAATAGAGGAGGATTTGGAGAAATCATTGCAGGAAAAATAGGGAGAGTTGGCCTCTTAGCCATCCCAAACAACCCTAATAGCTACAACTACTCCTCCTACATCAACAACAACAGTCGCTCCCACTGCCCCATGATCGACAACAGGTACATCAGTCACAGATACTTCAGCAGCAACAACAACAACAGTACCAGATACCAGCATGAGCATCGAAAATATGATGAAGGAAATAAAAGAATTAGAACTCGAAATGGCAGAGCTAAAGGAAGCCAAAGAAAAAATGGCCAACTTAGAGGTAAGCTATGATAAATCTAAAATAACTATGGCTGAAAAAACATGAGAGGTAAAGGCCTTGGAAAATAAGGTAAAATCCTTGGAGAAAGATCTTACTCTTCATAAACCTCTATCAGAAATCAAAACAATTTTGTGGACTAAAATTTTCCAGTCCATCACTGATCAATGGAGATCAATACAGACTATCCATGAGCAAATCGAATTGATAGAAATAGCCCAAGTGGAGATTCGAAAGGCTAGAGCATTATTGAGAAACATGCCCGAATAGGCCAACAGACTAATTCATTTTTTGAATACTCATACCAGAGAACAACTAGCAGCTTTAGATATCAGGGACAGAACAGGTACCATTTTGACAGTTAAAAAGGTGTTGAATATGAAGAATTTTATACAAAATCTGGAGAGGAAGTGTCAAGAAATGCAGATAGAAATAAATGCTTTTACAGAAAAGTTTACGATCTTGCAGCAAAAGGGTCTACCCAATTTGTTAACCAGCAATCAGAGGCCGTTGATACATGAACAATATGCTCACAGCATGAATACATATGTTACCAATTAGATCACAACATCATCAAGCACTTCAGAGGACATAGTACCTCCCTCTGGACAGAGCTTATATGCCAAGTTGGAAAATCTATTCTATATTGAGCATGAAATAACACATCTTTTTGAAGTCTAGCCCAATTTCTACAGGTATACTGAAGCTGATGAAATATTGATAAAACTACAAAGACATCAGTTGCCAACAGACCAATGGTGGCAAAGCATGTTTATAGATTTTACCAATGTATTTTTAGTTCTCTTTTTGATCATCTGCATTGAATCAAATGCAATGCACATGCCACCTATAATAAAAATGAAAACAACAGAGGAATGAATTCACGCCAAAATGCATTAAAGTGGAATCATGCACAGATGAAAGGGCCGGGATAGCAATGTAGGAATGCGGAATAAAGAGAAAGCTACCAGCTAACTTGTTGAGTTAAAAATTCAAATATATCAGACCACCTAAGGCAGCCAGTACAACAGAAATTACTCCTACATTCATTGCGCTCTGTTTTCAATGTCATTTACTCCTTCTGTAGAGTAGGTGAATGAAGTTATTGCTTGGTATTTTCTCTATGAGATATTTTGTAACTCTTTTTGTACGAATACCTCCCCAATCCAAGTATTAGGGGTTGGTGAATATCATTCTGGACCTGCGCTGTAAATTTGAGAACTCTTCTGGATAAAGATTACTGGAATGCTTTGGTGATGAACCCTCTGGTTATGGAATCGATGGTAGAAGCCCATGTTACAAAATTCGCGGATTATCTCATGGATCAATAAGTCTTTTTATCTCTTGTTCTATTTTATTTGTGTTTTATATATCATCTAAATATCATGTTCTAAATTGCAGGAAAAAAGAATAGCCCAGAATTTACTTTGCTGTACTTTGTGTTCAATTCCTGTCATTCTTATGTTTTCTTTAGGACTAGCATAGGCAGGAACTCTTGACTACTCCTGTCTCCCTAGTTCTTACACTCTGAATATAATTAAGGAATTCTTAACTGCTCCTTGGTAATATTTATTCATTTTCCCTCTGTTAGCATAATGAAAGATCCTTAATTTCCTTTCATTCCTTGACACCATTTAATCCTATTCCAGCTTGAAGATTGCTCCATGTTTAATTATGTTTCTCTGTGGTTTCTCCTTTGCCAAAGAAACCATACCCAGAAGTTTTTTTTCACTGACTTCATTAACCCAATGGTCTGAACTTCTCATACTTTGCAGCCCTGTTCTATTGAATGTCACCATCCAAAATTAAAACAAATACTTATGCTTCATAACTAGCCTAATATATAGCTAAACAAATCTAAATCATAAAGAGAGAGCCCTCTCTAGTTGCAGATTTGGCTAGAATTTGCAGCTAAAAGATTGGTTAGTGGTTACCTCAGCTGTATTCCCTTTTCTCAGATCTTTTGGGGAACATCCTGAGTGATAACAGATCTGATGTAGGAGGAAATAAGAAGAAGCACTAGAGATGGATCCTCATCGAAGAAAGATGTTGAGGAAAATCTAGCCTTAGCAAGTAAGACGAAGAAAGGGAAGGAGAAGGATTCTCATCCCAAATCCAGTTCTTTCCATGGTGGGAAGAAGTTTGACAAATAGAAAGTGTGATGCTTTCATTCTCATGAAGTGGGCCATTTTCCTACAAATTGTCCACTAAGGAAATCCAAGAACGAATCCGTGGAAGGATCAAAAGGTGAGGCATTAGCCTCATAGTTCGAGTTAGATTTCACACTTTTCACATGCATGGTTTCATCCATGGCGGGAAGAGGTTGGTTTCTTGACAGTGGAGTTTCTTTCCACATGACCGGCGACAAGAGTTTGTTCAGTACCTTGGAGGAGAAAGATCTATAGATACTCATAGTGATGGGTAATGATGAAAAGTATAGTGTCTCATGTGTAGGCATGGTTTTTTTTCAGAGGGAGCATGGAGCTCGCATTGCATTAACTGATATCAAGTATGTACCAAGACTGAAGAAAAATTTTGTGTCAATCACCATGCTAGAAGACAAGGGCTATGATGTAGTCTTCAATAAGGGAAAGCTTTTCCTTCAACACAGCACCACGAGACAGGTGAAGCAGATTAGTTCACGAGTCAAGAACCTGTATGCTCTTGAGGTTCAAGATGCATGCAGATCCTTGAGGAGCAAGGAAACTGATGAAGACTTGGTGGTTGAGAAGGAGAGTACACTACCTCTCAACATGCAACACCAGAAGAAGTCACAGACAATTATGGAGGAGCCACAATTGGTGAAGTAGCTTCAGGAGGATGTGGAGCAGCCACAACTGGAGAAGCCAAGAGGAGATCGAGTGGAGGCATCCACTCATGCAGATACCTCCAGTAGGGGGAAATTTCAAGCCAAGTGGGTATAGGGATCACATGCATCCATACCTCCAGGTCAGAGGTGGGCCAATGTGGAGTTATCATCCCAAGAAGGCTGGAATAGGGGCAGGATCCTTGAGGTGCCCAACCTCTTTGATTTGACTTTTCTACGGGAGCCCCAATGAGGAGTAGCAGGACTAGCTGATTAGGTAGAGACAGATGCAGATGGAGCGACAAAGAGATATACAGTGCAAGAGTCCCAGAACTGTGTAGAGATAGTAGGCTACAACAATGCGATAAGCATAGGAGTGTTGCACTAGTGCAGCATGGCACAGAGAGGTGTGCAATGGTGCAAGATGCATGGAGCGTTACAGTAGCTCAGAGGTTAGATAGGGAGCACTTTTCAGTGGCAGAGGGAGCTTTAGCATCAGAGTATGTTTCTAGCCCAACAGAGAGATCAGTTGGGAGTTTTTTTTGTTTCTACAGTTGCTGGAGTGTCCACACTTGGAAGAAGTGTTGCATGCAGAACATTCCAAAGGTTTAGGATTGGGTTCGAGTTGAATGCCTTTCTTGTTGAGAGGGAGTGTTGAAAATGGCAACAAGAAATGCTAAAATTAGAAGTGCTAAAAATAACACTGTTATAAATAGCAGTTTAGGTACTAGTGCTGGACTAAGAAACAAGGAATGAAAAATGGAAGTGCTAAAATTAGCATTGCTATTTTTAGCAGTTTCGGATAGATTCATATTTTAGTTAGTCCCTGGACTAAAATAGTGAAGTAAAATTCGAATTTGATCTTAGCAGCTATTTGTAAAATAATTAATTAATTCATCTTGAGTTAACTAGTCGTAATAAATCAAACATGAATTCTATGTGGGTACATGCAACTATTTCTCCATTGATTGACGAATTTATCCCTCAGTTAAAGAGATAAGGATGAGTTGTAATTAGTTGGCTCAGTTAACTGAGTCAAGTCCAGTGAGATTAATTCAAATAGGTTGTTGAATTAATTCTAAGTTCAGTTAGTTAATGCTTGCATGTGTGTAACTATTGCACTTCAGATAACTGAATATTATCTCATAAATAACTCATGCATGTTGGTTCAGATAGAGACCCAGTTGAGATCAGAGGAGGGATAGTGTATTATCAGTTGGATGAATTTTTCATATAAAGGAAAATCATCTATGCAGAAGGATTTATCTCCTTTAGGATTGCGCAGTTATTACTGGGCCAAGTGAGTAGTGTGAGGTGGGAATTTACATGTGTGGAAGCACTAGACCCCAAGAAAACTTGTGCAAGGAAATAGGAGCCTTGGAAGGCAGAGGATAAGGTTTGTGAGAGGCCTTTGACTGTCTATGAGTAGTAGAGGGATTATACTGAGAGCTGGTTGGCTTCCAAGCTAAGGTTTTGTGTAATTCTGTGACTATTTTCCGCTTGCATGATAATACAGAGATTGGGGTTTTAGGCTGAGGCTTTCCTTGGATTATTTCTTCTGTGTTATGTGTGATTGATTTCTCATTCTCAATTATATGTTTTCTCTTGATCTTGCTTAATCCGATTAAGCTTCTTCAAAGTGTTGTAGAAGTAGATCTTGTATTGTGGTTTAGTATATTGCATAATCTGTTGATCTACAGTGGGAATTTTTATAGCACTGTACTATAATTTCTTTTGAAATGATTGTTGAATTAGAATAGGTGAATTTGGTTTTTCGTTATTTGGTTTCATAGTTAGGTTGATCTAAATTGGAAGTTAAATTCTAACATATATAGTGCATGCATGCTTCACTGGTTTTACGAAACCTTCAAGTCGATAATTAAATGATAGGTAATTAACTTGCCTCAATAATCCTGCAACGCTAATGAAGTTTTTTTATTGACCAGGTAACATGTAGTCTCCACCGCCTGACCTGATTTAGAATACTAGATTGTTGTGCTAAGATCCTCCTTAGATTAGAAAAAAACATTGCTTTCATTGTGCTTAAGGATTCATGAAGTTTTGCAAGTAAAATGATTAGTTTTATGTTAATTTTATGAGAAATTTAACATAAATAAGAGAATGAACAACAACATAAACATGCACAAAACATCATCGAAAACACATTACAATAGGAACATGATAAAGGAGTTCAGCCCTCCTAAGCTATGTCCCCTTGGTCCAGCTTCCAATGGCTTGGGCCTCTCTATTATGCTCAAAATTGTAAAAAGATGTGTTTACAATTATGAAATTCTTCTGAAACCTGCTCGAATGAGTCAAGAATGTCCAAAAATGGCTACCTAGCCTCTTTTTATGTCCAATTTGGTGGAAAAATGAAGAATTTATGACCTCTCCTAGTTTTCCCAATATTCGCTCCACAAATTGCACCATTTCCGACATGATCCTACAATTTTGCCCCAAAAAATGCTCATGGGGCTAAAATCTCGCCACGCGATGGCCATAATCTATTGGCACTGATAGCTCCATCGAAAATCACAATCGGAAAGAATTGGTGGGGCTTATGGTTTGTGAAAGTGGCATGCACGATATGCGATTGTGATAAGTGACAGACCTGATGGAACTATTAACTGCAGTATAATTGTATCGCATACAGAATATATCGCAATTGGTAGAGCTAGAGTAATACATATAACAAGGCTTTTACACTGTGTGATATGTGATTGTGATATCACAATCACAACCTAATCTTGTGTGCGCTGATTTTACAGTACTTCCCTTCTGCAATATGTGATTGCGATTATCGTTTCACACCTTGGCTTGTTTTGGGGCTTATTCTTTAACTTTGACCTGCCTACAATATTCTATTTAAGAACTAATCTACAGGTGTGGTAGTAAACCTAGGTGTCATTGCGGGTGAGTTCATGCATTTGACCCCAGCCTCCCCACATAAAATTTTATTCGACCTTTGAGAGGGCATGTGGCGGGCTCTGGGTTTGCCGCATGTCACCCTCTCATTGGTCCACCTATATAGCCTTCAACCAATAGCACCCTGCCAACTCATGCCTGTATGAATGTGCCATGTGGTAGTCAACCATTCACTTATGAGATTATAGTGCCACCTCCACTACATAGTCAGCGCCAACTGAGCAGCCTAGTGTTGTTGGGAAAAATGCCTATGCAGGACGATACTATCCACCTAAGGTGTGACAGTGCCTTAGCAACAAACATAGACAGCTATTCTAGTATTCTTCCTTTATGAATTAAGAATGAAGAGAGATGGATGGACTAACCGGTGTCTTCCGTTTGTCCCTCGATCCGGTTTCTCTTCTCTTTGAGAGTTCCCAGCTACTTGCCTTCTCGCTCGCCCAGCTTCAACAGGTTCCTGCAAGATCACAAGAAGAGAACACTACACAAAGACATAGATTCATATTCATAACTAGTTCAGGATTAGAAATAAACTAAACATACTAATGTAATCATACATCAAAGATACATCAGTATATAGGAGAAACCAAGATAGATTTATTGATGAATAACAAGGTTCAAGAAGAGATACAACCCAGAGGGCTCCAATCCAGCATCTCCTTCCCAGCAAATGAAATTCCTATCTTCACCTCCATTCAAAGCATTAAGCACCCAATGATTCCAGTCTCAAACCAACAGCAATTCTTTGCAATAACAAAATTCCAGCACCCAGATCTCATGGAGGAGAGATCCATATATAGATGTTTGGAGAGAGGATGAGTCAGCTTGAGATCTGACTAGTGTCCTCTCCCTCTGTCAGTTCTTGCTTCCACTTGGAGGTTCTTGCTTCCACTTGGAGATTGAGAACCTCTTACTCATCACTAGTCGAATTCACTGAGGCAAGTGTCATTGAGGAAGATTCTGGAAGCTTCCAGGGTCTTGACACCTTGTTGAATGAACTTGCCATTTGTCAATTCCCGCTCAGTGCACCCTGGTAGTGCTTCTACCTACGTTGCAGTGCAGGTAGCCAGTGCAGAATTTGCATTTCAGCGCAGACAGCTAGTGGAGCCTCTGAATTGATCCTGAATTGACTTGTTTTTGAGCAGTTTCTGGTGGAGAACTTCTGTGAATTGCTGTGGTTTGTTAGCCTTGTTCCTCTAGGGGTAGGAACAACATGTTTAGGGACTTTGGATCCCTTAGATTATGGACATTTCATGCTTATTGCTGTAAGGCACAAAAATGTCTATAACAGTTGCCCCCTAAAGTATGAGGCCGTTTATCGGGTGAAATGCTTTATCAGGAGGATCCGAAGTTCATTCATTGCTGAGAGGAGACCTGTAATACAATACAATACAATACATTATTTTTCATACTACTTTCATGATCTAGCTGAGGCGGGCATTCCCATGCTCAGCTTTATTAATTCATTTTTCTGTACATAGAATAGACAATCGTCTGATGGTAGACTGATAATTTTGATGACATTATCATCCTTTTGGTAGGATGATTATCTGCTGCAATGATGTACATGTCAATGTCTTTATTTTTTCTGAATATATATCGCAGCCCGGATGGATGAAACTAGATCCGGGGTCTTCAAACTCGTTCGATCTTCACTCTAAGTACAAGTCGATCCATGTGAGAAATGTTCTGAAGTCGAACATGGAAAGACATCGCTTGATTATCGGTCAATGAGGTAAACCGTTAACAAGCGCGAGAGGAATCATCGATAATGATAATGACCCTCAAGGTACTACAGTACAATTCACGTGGTGTGAGTAAAGGACTTGGCGTCGAACACCACGCAAAATCTTTCGGTCGAAGATCATTGATGTATACCTATCGCCGGAAGTGAGAAACTTGCCATTGAGGCATGCAAGCTTCAAAGTACTGAAGGGGTTGTTCCTAGATCAACTTCTTGGATAATGAGTTGATGTCGACAAGAAGCGATCCATCAAAGGAGGGCCTTAATGAATCCCACATCAGTGACACGGAACGGAGCAAATGATTTTGATGGAGGTGAAAACGATCTGATGACATATGATTCAGGGTGGCGGTCATGAAAGGATGAAGGATAATGTATGGCAGTGGATGGGACACGGTTGACTTCTATGAATGACTTCTCTTGAACATATGGCGACAATTATGCAATGGATCGGTAGCATTACCCAAATATGGATGGTATGGCAAGACCATGGTGATGTGATCGGTGAATGAAACAACCCAACCCGATTGTGGTATGGAGGAAAAGTGTCATGTTCAAGAGCGACTTGCTACCATCGAAGTTTTCTTGAGTTTCTCCCAATTTTCCCTAGTCATTGCTGACCAGTACCTCTTTATTTTTGTCAAGCTTGAGGAGGATAACATATGCTTGTTCTATAACTTGCCCTTCGGGCAAGCCCATCGCTATGTTTTAACGAGCCTAGTGATAGTGAAACTCGTTCTCGTCTAAAGACATGTTTGTCGCTATTTAATGCTTTTAACGAGTCTAACGACAAAGATAACTCGGTCCTTTTCGTTTTTAGAGAGTCTAAAAAGGTACGTAAAGTCAACTCCGAAAGTCCTTTTTCGTCATCTAATCCCTTAAGTCCAAAAAAGTATAAAACAATACAGAAGGGATGAGTTTTCGATAGTTTTAACGAGCCGAACAAAGCAAGCGCTCGATCTTTTTGTGCAATAATCCCTCAGGTCCAAAACGATTAAAATCTAGAGGAGGGATAGCTCTTCCGGTCGCTTTAACGAGCTGGAAGGCCAAAACTCGGCAATCTTTTCATATTTTACGAGTCAGATGAAAAGAGCTTAAAGAAGACTCGTCTTTTGAGGAACGAGTGATGAAACGGGTTAGCAGCTGATTCCAGGTAAGGGTTGGAATTTTCCAATCACGACATTGTCACAAGGATGGCTAAGTGAAATCACTCTTCGCAGCTGTTCCTCAAAATGGGTAAACAATCAAATGGAGGTGAATGAACGACCAATGGAAAAGTGGAGGTTTCGGTGCAAACACGACCAAGGCTTTAATGGCTAATAATTTACGTTCGCATTGGTTATTTACCGGGTAGTTCATTTTTTAACGAGCTTAAACGCAGATTGAAACACTTGCTCGATCTTATGTTTATTTTTTAACGAGCATGAACTATGCACTAAAACTGCTCGGATCTTGCATTTATTTTTTTAACGAGCATGAACTGTGTGCTAAAACTGCTCGAATCTTGCATTTATTTTTTAACGAGCATGAACTGTGTGCTAAAACTGCTCGATTATATGGTCAAATTTTGATTTTTTACCATGACTAGCTTTGCCCTTTTCAAAGATAGTACTATATCCTCAATTGCTGCATCAAACTAGTTAGAAAGGAATAACATTTGCTTGAAAATGAGATTAAAACCCTAATATTTCGCTTTGAACTACGTAAAAAGCAATTAAAAAGTGTTTTTACCTCTCATTTTACCATTTCATTTGAACTTGGTTTGTTGGAGCTTTGGAGGTGCCTCTTTCCCCTTGATTTTCATCAGCTGATTCCGGGAGATTCTACGGACGATTTTCGGCACCGTCCGGACCAGGTAGGAGCTAAACTTGAGCTCTTTCATTTCATGGTTTCTTTTCTGCATTCTGTGCTTGTTTTTCTGTTTTCCTTAGCCCCTGGGGTTTTATTGGGTCGCTCTGCCATCAGCGCACCTGGTTCACTTGAAACCTGCACTGAATGTCAAGCTGCATGAAGGCAGTTTGACCTTCAACGTAGGTGGAACACTGGCTAGTTGCACTGGGCACAGAAAAATAGTTTTGTTGCACAGTTTTTGATGAAAATTTTGCCAGTTTCTCATCAAATCCAGGATCTAACTCCTCTCATGTTTGTTTTTCAGAGATTATTGGAGCAAAATGACCCTTACATGGCGAGAACGAGAACATGAAGAAGAGAACATGATTGCCTTACATGACCCTGTCACGGTGAACGCGCTGTGGAACTGTGGTCTGCTGAAGTTCTTCCGTATCTCTAGTATGAGACAACAGATCTCCTTATTGCAGTATATGCTTGATGCTTGGGATCCTATCAACCAAGTATTTCAGATTAGGAGCAAATCTATCCCTTTGACCGTGGTAGAGATTTACTTCTTGACTGGCTTGTCGAGACGGGGTGCCCCCATTTCTTTGTCAGGTTCGGCCCGAGGGAGTGACTCTGTGAGAGATTATGTCTACCAGTATTGCAGGGAAGGATCTCAGCCGAGCAGAGACAGCAAGATAGTTATCCGTGAGATTGCTGACAGGTCTCTCAGGTCCATTCTGTATACTATTGGTACGATGGCCGGTAGTGCATCTCTTCATGTTGCCAACAGATCCTATGTGCAGAACGCCTTGGAGTGCCTCCAACCGAAAATATTCAACTGGTGTGATGCAATACTTCTTCAGATGAAAAGTCAGTTGACCAAGGTAAAGGACGGGAAGTTGAAAAGCTTTGGATTTGGTTCTATTTTGGCTGCCTTTGCCTTGGAGAAGATACCACTAATGCAGCCTCAGTACATTGCACTCGACTTTCCTTCTCCTACCAAGCCACGCATGCAGAGATGGGTTGATCACATGTCTAGGCAGGCTGGTCATTCTCAGATTTCTTTCACTGATACCTTCTTTAGGTGGTTCGAGCGTCAGGAGATGGTCTATTCCGAGTATCCATATGTTGGCATGGATTTCCGAGGTGATCCGGATTTGATACTGCCGGATGGCGAACAGTGGGGCGCTATTGGTAAAATCTTCGACCATATCACTATTTACTGTTTTTATTTGTAATGTCCTTGTGCTTTATTCTATCAAGACTTTAATTAAACTCATGTGTGCATGCAGATGTTGGTCCTATTCATCCAGTAGTTCGCCCGAGAGCGCCAGTCACTGCCCCAGCAGGGGAGACTGCTGGGAGGGTTATTCTTCGCGACCTTGATGTGGTCAAGACCCTTACAGCTGTGTAGGAGCAGGTTGAGAGCCTTACTCTTGGCATTCCGGATGTGAGGATTGACGAGTTACCTCTACAGTTGCAGCGGCATACTACTGGTGTGCCTAGACGATGGACTCGTCTCTTACGCATGATTGCACAGGCCGTGACGTGTTATCATGAGCATCACTAGGCTAGGGTGCCCCCTAGCATTTTGAGTTTTTGGGTCATGCGACCGATTTTTGTCTTGGCTACAGAACATTATGTGTAAATGATAAACAGCTTATATATATATATTTTGATTTTCGGGGTTTATTCTGGTTGAGTTATATGATCCATATGTACAACATTGATGATGTGTTTCTTTTTATAAATGTCGCAAATGTCTGTCTAACACATAGTTTGCTAATGAGTCGGTTAATGTGTTTAAGTTTCTGGAAATATGTTGGTATTGAATTAAATCAAACCGTCTTTCCAAAATCTTAACCCTTAGGAACATACGATAAATAGCTCGGTTGTGGACGGAATATATACCATTGAGTTGTAGAATTACGAGTTGTGAGTCTAGCCTGACAATTAGTCGGCGTATGCCATGGGTGATGGCATCAGAGAGTAGTTCTATCAACGCGCTATACTCAGCGATATTATTTGTTGATTGCCCAATACATACACCTCTGATACTTACTAACTCGCCGCTTGGATAAAAAATGGCCCAGGCTGCGGAGGACAGGTTCCGCGAACTACGACTCACTCTGTCGACATATCCAACACATATCTCCAAAAGGCTTGACATCTACAATGAATGTAAAAAGGTGGATTACTCGACCAAAACAAACACTTTAGCGAAAACAAAATGCAACAAAAGCATACAGGTTACTATTTAAGCATACTAACGCTTGAGGTACAACCCATTACGGGGCTACGCCAGTGGAATTCCGTCATAATCCATTAACTCGTAGGCTCCTTTTTCTAACACTCGTTTAACAATATAGGGACCCATCCATGAAGAATTAAATTTACCCGCTCCCAATTTATCGGATTCTTGGTCGTAAAGCAAGACCAAGTCACCTTCTGAGAAGACACGGGGTTTGACATTTTTGTCGAACTGCGCCTTGACTCGTTTCTTATGGGCTTCGTTAGCCAAAGCGACGTCACGACGGGTTTCATCCAATTGGATTAATTCCAAGAAACGGGCCTCTTCTTCTGAAGTTCCGGGGAGGAGATCAATTGCGAGTTTAAGAGACGAGATTTCACAATGGATTGGTAGGACTGCTTCCAGGCCATACACCAGTTGGAAAGGTGTGAACCCGGTCGCATTCCTTACCGATGTTCAGTAAGCCCACAAGGCTGAGTACAGGATTAAGTGCCACCTTCTTTTGTGAACTCCGATCATCCTTTGCAACATATGCTTCAAGACTTTTTTGATCGCTTCAACCTGTCCGTTGGCTTGCGGATAATACGGGGTACAGCTGTCGTGAGATAGCCCTAGCTTGGCATCTAATTCCACCATCATGTGATTGCGAAAATGTGATCCATGATCTGTAACTATAGCCTGTGGTACGCCAAATCTGGCGACTACATGATTGAAAAAGAAAAGGGCAGTTGTTTCACCAGTGTTATCTAATGTAGGCATCGCCTCGGCCCATTTGGTAAAATAATCAACGGAGACTATAATATACCCATGCCCCCCGGTCGAGGTGGGGTTACATGTCATGAAATCGATGCCCCATTTGGCGAAAGGCCCAACAGCGACTATTGGTTGTAAAGGTGCGGGTGGTCTTCTGGATAACAAGCATGGCAACTTCTGACTGCAGTTATGCAATCTTTGAACATATTTGGCCAGAAGTATCCTGCTCGTAAGATTTTCTGTGTTGTAGCATATCCAGATTGATGCCCCCCACACGCGCATGAATGACACTCATTCAGGGCTTTTTCGGCCTCGTCATGGGTGAGGCACCTTCTCAGAACTGTATCGATACCACGACGGTAAAGCGTATCACCGACGATCATGTAGTGTTTTGCTTGGTATCGTATACGTTTCTGTTCTGAGTGAGAGGTGTTAGGCCTGATTTTTTGGGTTTGGAGATAAACGATTATATCTCCATACCACTCATCGCTTGTGGATATCAGAAACAAACTTTCGTCCACGATTTATTCTTCGGATGTTTCATCGTTGGATGACGATGGGAGATCGCACAATAATTCTGCGAAAACTAAAGCTTTCTTTAATTTGGATTTTACAAATTCTAGATCAAACTATTGAAGGATCGCTATCCATTTTGAATATTTTCCCCCTAGCAACTGTCGCGACAATATATAAGTCATGGGGTTGCAATCTGATAGAATGGTAGTTTTCCGAAAGAGGATATAATGTTGAAATCTTTGTATCGCTTGAACAGCAGCGAGTGCTAGCTTTTCAACGTAAGAATATTTGCTTTCTGTATCATTCAAGTTTTTACTTAAATAATATATAGGATGTTCAATTCCATCGACTTCTTGAACTAAAACCATCGCAATGGTCGTACAGGTTAAAATCTCTTTGATAGTCTGGGGCATACATTAATGATGCTCTTACTAGAGACTCTTTCAGAGCATCAAAAGAAGCTTGCGCCACCTGATCCCAGACAAAAGGTACATCCTTTTTCAAAAGATGAGTATAACCTTTAGCAAGTTCTGCGTAATTTGGAATGAACCTCCTCAGAAAGTTTGTTTTCCCTTGGAGTTTCTGAATCTGAAGCAAATTTGAAGGTGGAGGCAAATTGATGATTGCCTGAACCTTGCAAGGGTCGAGACGAATCCTGTCGTTGGAGACTACAAAGCCAAGTAAATGACCAGAGCTGATGCAAAATACACATTTGTGTGGATTGAGTCATATCTTGTAGTGTCGACAACGTAGAAATATCGCTCTTAAATGCTGCGGATGATCAGTCCGTTTTCGCGAATGAGCCGGAAGGTCGTCGAGGTATGGTTGAACAATGTTCTTGATGTCATGGAAGGCATAGTTCATTGCCCTCTGAAACGTCGCCCCAGCGTTCTTTAAACCAAAGGGTAATTTTCGATATGCGAATGTGCCCCACGGACAAATGAATGCAGTCTTTGACTGGTCCTGTGGGCGGATATTTATTTGATTATACCTGGAGAATCCATCCATAAATGAAAAGATTTCACATCCAGCACATTCATCAATTATCTGGTCGATGAAGGGTGTAGGGTAGTTGTCTTTTGGACAAGCTTGATTTACATCCCTATAATCGACGCACACTCTAATCGTTCCTTGTTTTTTCATAACAGGGACAATATTCGATACCCAATCAGTTAGAGGAACCGGGTAGATGAAACCAGCATGGAGAAGTTTTTCAAATTTTGCTTTAATTGCAGCGGCTTTCTTGGGGTGCACCTGCCGAAGCCGTTGTCTTACTGGCTTGACATCAGGATACATTTTAATTTCATGTTCAACGATACTCGAGTCGATGCCTGGCATTTCATCATATGACCAAGCAAAGACATCTCTGAATTCGCGGAAAAGAGCGTTATATATTTCAAGTTCCGAAGGAGAACAACATTTGCCAACATAAATATTCTCTAAAACATTTGCTTTGGTTGAGATATTTATGGCTATAGTCTCTTCAATATTGGATAGGTTCCACTCGGAATCCACCGTATTTACAGTATTTGATAGGAATTCAAAGACTGAAGGGTGATAAAGGTCATCTTGAGTATCTTCTTCATAATCTGGAAGAAAGGAACGATGGTGGCTATCATTCCATGGCGCCCCCTCAATCAACATTGATTGTAGAATTCCTTCGTCGGTTCCATGCACTCGCGACCAAGGATCTAATGGGGTACCATATTCTCTAGACCTGTCTACCCAAATGCTTGATGAGCATTGATTTGGGTTCGCCTCCCATGCCAGAAACATTGATTGCTACAATATTTCCATTGGGCTTGGGGGCAAAACCATTGCATGATCCATGTCGATATCGTCTTCTGAGATCTTCGTGGAAGATATCATGTTGCAGGCTCATATCAACGCTACTTCTCCTATATAGATTGGAGGTGGAAGTGCGAAAGTTCCCATTAATGTGGGGTCTTTCAGTAGGCCTACTCCAATATCTTGAAGCGAATGGTTGCTACCATGGATCATAGCTATGCTTCCTGTAACTTGTGAACCATTAGAGAGGAAGTTTTGTTGGTCGACGATCGTAATCCCTCCTTGAAAGGGGAATGCAATCTTTCTAAAATAGGTCGACACAACAGCTGCCATGGCATAGATCCATGGTCTTCCTAGTAGGATTTTGTAATCAAGATTCCCATCGATGACTTCAACATCCATTTCTACCGTTTTTCCCCCTAGTTCAACCTTCAAGTTATTTAGGATACCATATGGGGTATATGTCCTTCTGTCGAATGCTTTTAATGTTGTCGAAGATCGCGACAAGGTTGGAGATCCTAAAGTTTTCCAGCAACTCATCGACATAATACATGTAGATGCCCCCTGATCAATAATTGTTCAGTGAACAGTTTTGTTGAGGGCTTTCACTTGGATAAGGAAAGCTAGTTGAGCTGGTAACTGAGGATCGTATCCTTTGTGGTCAAAGGATACAATATTGGAATCCTTAGGATAAACCCCACCAATGGCTGATAACATAGCCTGCTTTTGGGATGGGCAATTTTGTAGTACTTCAAGAGTCGACATAGCGGATGGCGATTGGGCCAAATCTTCCACTATGTTATAATGCTGCGCCGCTCTGGCGCGAGGATTAAATGTCGACTTGTGTACTACTCCCTTTGGCGGTTTTATTGTTAATTCAGGAATGATGGGTGGTACAACTTCTGTCGAAGTTGTTGTTGAACTGCTTGGTTGATCTTTTTCCTTGCCGTTCGACAACTGCGGATTCCCGTAAACTTTGTTCCTTGTCGAAATCAAAGCATCATTTTGTTTCTTGGAAATTGACAACATAAGCACTTGCGATAGGGAAGCATTTCCACTATCAACCAGATTTTGACCTCGATTTGGAAACGGATCAGTTAACACAGCTGAGGTTTGCGAACTTTTGAAGAACCTTTTAAGCTCAGCTTTGTATGGACATTCGTTTGTCCAATGACGCTCGTCACAGATCTAACACCCTGTGGTAGGGGGTTTCCTATTTCCAGGAGAGTTTGAAGAAGTTTTTTCAGGGGATGACTCACCCTGTTTCTTCTTCTTCCATTTGTTTTGATTTTTCTTGCTTCCTGGTTGTTTGGTTTCTTTGCCCTTATCTACTGATACGGCATTTACTTCCGAAGCAAGAATTTCTTCTTTTGCATTTTGATCTGAAATATTACGGGCCTTCTTAGAGTTGGCCTTGGTCGATTTCGCGTTTGTCGTGCCAATCACGCCATCACCGGCATGAGAGTCATTGTTTGATTTAGGAGGAGGAGGAATTGAGAATTCCGGTCTAGGGGCGTCAAGTATTTTGTCATAGAGCGTGCCAGACTGAGTATAGACTAAGTCTAGATATTGCGCACGAGCGATAACTTGCTCTTCCATTACGACTCCCCCTTTTGCCACATCTTCCGTTATAGCAGGAAGTAACGACTTGATAAACCATTCAGCTAATAGCTGATCAGGAACGTACGTTTTTACCATCCTACGATGACGTCGCCATTCATGTATATGATCAGATATGTGAGTGGCCGTCGTCTGTTTGAAGTTGGTTAAGATTTCCGTTCCCATTTCATACCTTATTGGTAATTGAAAATGGGTTAGGAATGTCATGGCTAAGGTGCTGAAATTGTCGAACGAAGCTCTAGGTAATTCAATATACCATTTAGCCACTGGACCCGTTAACGTCCTCTGAAAGAGGCGAAGCCTTATCGAATCATCGTTTAAGGTGTTTGATGAACACCATAGATGAAAGTTCATCACGTGATTCGATGGATTTTCACCCGGATTTCCATTAAATTTAGGAATGTCTGAAGGAAGTTTGTGAGGAATCGCTGGCCACTAAGGGGCGTAAGCAATTGGATCGTTTGTTAACCGGTGTAAATCGGGTAACTCTAAAGTTGCCATGAATGGTAACTGTTGATTCAGGTTAGGTGAAGCATACCCAGGATACGATGGGATTGCCTGAGCAGTTGGCCTTTGCATACCAGCATAATGTAATTGATGTTGGTATGACTGATACGGTTGGTGGACATGGCCACCGTAAAGTCGTTGATTTTGACCGTTTTGAATGTATGGTTGTCCACTGTTCACAAAGATCTGCTGCTTAGAACCTTGGTATACTTGTTGGAATTGTGGTTGTTGATATTGCACTAGCCACGGTTGCGAAGCCATGTTCTGTTGTGCTATACTAACCGTTGGACAAAGGTGTGGGGTAATTGTACCTGTTTGGACCTGTGTCACCCCATCAGTAGGCAATTGTGGTTGAGTCACAGGGTCAAGGGGCTGTTGCATTACAACCTGAGAAATCTGAGGTTGACATACAACAGGCAACGTTTGAACTTGCGACACTGTCACAATAGCCGGTGTGGTCGGGATGTTCGACATAGGTACACATTGTTGCATAGAATACACAACCCTTGGTTGTTGAGGTAGTATAGGTACCCAACCACTTGATGTAACTCCAATATAACCTGAACACTATTGTGAACTCCCGTATGGATACCCTCCCGGAGGGGGTAATGATAGGGCATATTGCCCCCCATACGGTGGCAATCTGGAACTCAAGGGGATTGTTTGTCCTTGGGGACTGGATTGCGCAAATTGTCCTCCAAACGGATCAATCTGGTGAGTTTCAATATAAGAGTTGCCGGATATTATTCCGAAGGAACAAACTGGAACGGACCACACTGTCGAAATAGTCCCTGGGTGGACTTCTTCTAGCGGTTGTGAGCTAGTCGGGATAGATGGTATGCCGGCAAACATTGTCGGAGTGACGACAGGGAGTTCTGCTATCGCTGTGTCATTCGAAACAATCCTAGATGTTGACGGTTGTTCAGAAATTTTGAGTCTATCCAAGAGATTACCTACCGATTCTGTAGGAACTTCCACTGGTGGTAGACTAACTTATGATGTCGAAGGAAATAGAGTGACCCCGACTCCAAAATGTGTTGGAGTACTTGCTTGCGGATCTTCTACAATTTCCTCTATCGCAATCAAACCAGGTGGAAGGGGAAGACCGTTAGGTCCGTAAAATATTTCTGGTGCCGAAGAAGGGGTTGAATCAACAGCGACAGATGTTTGAAGAACAAGACTCTCTGAACTGGTTACAGATGGAACTGGTTCAGTAACACAAGTGTTTGTTCTCAGACTAGGATCAGTATCACTGTCCCTCTGTGGCTGTTGAAATTCTTCTGCAGAGGTAGGGTTTCCAGAAATGTTTGGAGTACCCGGAATCTCAGATGTCGTTGGAACACTTGTTCTAACTTTGATAGGAGATTTCGAACCGGTTAAACGAGTTCGCTTTGTCCGTACTGTTTTTGATTCTGGAGACAAAGACGGTTGACTCGTAAGCCTCCGCGAACGATGGGGTTTCAATTGACTTTCTTCCACGATTGCGGATTACTCGATCAACCAAAATACAAAAGGGGAAAGTGTGTTTCCGAATTAAATGAATTTTTTTAGACGCTTTTAGACACAACTTGCTTTTTGACTTTTAAAGAGTCGAGAAAAAGCTAAAGATGACTCTAGTCTCCTTCGATGTTTTAACGAGCCCGAAGTGACAAATGCTCGGATGGACTTTTTCTGTTATAGAGTCTGAAAAAGGCCAAAAGGAACTGCTCTAGAGTTCTAGGTAGAGGGTGTGCCAAACTTTTCGCAAAACCGCAGAATACTTTTTAAGGTACGGGCGGTCGATCTTCCTGAATGCTGTGTTTAGTGCATTGCGATCAGTAGGGCGGCCGACACGGCTTCCTAAGGATAAAGGTTTTATGCCTATAGGGGTCTCCCAATATATACTCGACGGTACGTGGGAGCACAATCCGTACTGGCGCTATCGTCCCTCAGGAGGAATCACCCACCATCAGCGAGATCGACAGTCACCGGGCTTTACGACGCCGGAACACGTCTCTAGCCTAGACCTCTATGTTGTGCGTTAAGTTACAAAGCGTTGTTAAGTTCATTCAATTTATTTTAGGTTGATCTTTTTAGAAGTTTGCCTTTTGAGGTTCACCACGAGATGTATGATACAATTCCTAAATGCGGTCTAAAGATGATAAGCAAGCTTTATATCTTTTCAACTATGAAAATCCTAGCTACAAAGGGAAAAGAAAGACACCATCTTTTCTCAAAGAGCAATCAGCACACTCTAATGCACTTTTCCTAAATCAAGCATGCAAACTATCAAGATGCAAATGCACAATGCAGGTGTTTGTTTTCTGCTTTCTTTGTATTGATGCCTAAAAAGAAAGCTTTTTGTACAACTTTGAATTTGCTTTTAAATGACAAATACAAACAAGTTTACTTTTTCGAAATCAGAAAGGGTAGAAGAGATTACAACCCTTAACGATTTTCGAAATGAATACTTGTTTCGACACTTAAAAGAGACAAACTTAAACCAAAAGCAAAAGTAAATGTATAATCAACTGCAAACAGCCAATGAACTCTCTCCTAAGATCACAATCAACAGATCTGAATCAAGAGCTACAGGGTGATTATTTCACTCTTGCAAAGGATTATTGTAAATGACGCCACAAACACATAAAAACACTCACAGTCTTTTTGTACAAAAGGAGGCGGAATTTAAGCAGAGAAAAGGAGTTATCAGACAGGTACCTATGCTGGTTACAGGCTGCAAAAATCAGAGATCAAAACAAGGCAAAACAGAGCAGAGAACCCCAGCTGCACAAGGCCTAACTGGATCAACGCACCCTCAACACAGGGGTTTTGACATTCAGCGCAGGTAGCCTTCACGGGACCTGCGTTGAAATGCATAACCTCTTCACAGGGTCTGCGCTGAAGGAGAAACGAGAGTTTCTCACTGGGTTCTGGGTCACAGTTTGCTGATTAATCTACGGTTTCAGGCCAAATAAAAGCAACAAGCAAGGTACAATCAAAGGGATGCTTTGAGGAAGGGCTAAGATCTATCACAAAGGATCATCAAATCATTTGTGAGTCCATTGTTCAGATCATAGACAAATCCAGTGATTGGATCAAAGCAGTAGCTCTCTACTTTGCATCTGAGAATAGCAGATGCAGTTCGATTGTTGCTGTTGAGTCTATGAAACAAACAATGATAGAGACACAAATAAAATGACTAAACAGATTTCCCCAGCGGAGTCAACAATTTGTTGTGGGGAAAAATGCCTATGCAGGACGATCCTATCCACCTAAGGTGTGACAGTGCCTTAGCAACAAACAGAGACAACTATTCTAGTATTCTTCCTTTATGAATTAAGAATGAAGAGAGATGGATGGACTAACCGGTGTCTTCCGTTTGTCCCTCGATCCAGTTTCTCTTCTCTTTGAGAGTTCCCAGCTACTTGCCTTCTCGCTCACCCAGCTTCAACAGGTTCCTGCAAGATCACAAGAAGAGAACACTACACAAAGACATAGATTCATATTCATAACTAGTTCAGGATTAGAAATAAACTAAACATACTAATGCAATCATACATCAGAGATGCATTAGTATATAGGAGAAACCAAGATAGCTTTATTGATGAATAACAAGGTTCAGGAAGAGATACAAGCCAGAGGGCTCCAATCCAGCATCTCCTTCCCAGCAAATGAAATTCCTATCTTCACCTCCCTTCAAGGCATTAAGCACCCAATGATTCCAGTCTCAAACCAACAACAATTCTTTGCAATAACAAAATTCCAGCCCCCAGATCTCATGGAGGAGAGATCCATATATAGATGTTTGGAGAGAGGATGAGTCAGCTTGAGATCTGACTAGTGTCCTCTCCCTCTGTCAGTTCTTGCTTCCACTTGGAGGTTCTTACTTCCACTTGGAGATTGAGAACCTCTTACTCATCACTAGTCGAATTCACTGAGGCAAGTGTCATTGAGGAAGATTCTGGAAGCTTCCAGGGTCTTGACACCTTGTTGAATGAACTTGCCATTTGTCAATTCCCGCTCAGCGCACCCTGGTAGTGCTTCTACCTGCGTTGCAGTGCAGGTAGCCAGTGCAAACTTTGCATTTCAGTGCAGACAACTAGTGGAGCCTCTGAATTGATCCTGAATTGACTTGTTTTTGAGCAGTTTCTGGTGGAGAACTTCTGTGAATTGCTGTGGTTTGTTAGCCTTGTTCCTCTAGGGGTAGGAACAACATGTTTAGGGACTTTGGATCACTTAGATTATGGACATTTCATGCTTATTTCTGTAAGGCACAAAAATATATATAACACTAGTCAGTAGTACAAACTGCTGATTGGGTTGTCCCCTTTTTTTTCCAAAAATTTGCCTATTTACCAAAGTGAACATAACGCATTTCTGAAGTAATACGGTGTCTATTTCATGCGAAACGAATTGCGTCAGATTTAGGATGAAGAGAAATATGTGGTCATTCAAGTTTCACACCATTCTAACAACTTTGATTTTTGAGCATAATTTTGAGCATCTGATCACCGCCTCTGCCAAGAATTCCTATCCTAACCTAGCACCACTAAGCATGCTTCTTGCCTTTTCCATCAACATAATGTTCACTCTTTCTGCAACTTTATTTTGATGAGGTGTGTATGGAGTAGTCTTCTTTCGTGTTATACCACACTTCTTACAAAACTCTCCACCGTTATCTGTCCTAAGCCCCTTTATCTTCTTCTCTATCTAGTTTTACACGAGAGCCTTAAATTATTTAAACCTGTCAAAAACTTCAAATTTCTTCCTGAGGAAATATGTCCATGTATTCCTTATGAAGTCATCTACAAATGATACATAGTAAACATACTTACCCAGTGATGGAACCGACATAGGTCCAAACACATTACTATGCACAACCTCTAATATTTGTTTCGCCCTCTTAGCACCATATGGGAAACTCACCCGATATTGCTTCCCATATGTACAATTTTCACAGAAATAAAAATATAGAGAGAAATTAGACATACCTTCTACCATACCATTACCATGAAGTACTTGAAGGAAATTCTCTCCAATATTCCAAGCCTTTGATGCCATAGCATGGTCTTTTCTCGAGGGACCACTAGATTTTCTGCTACAATTTCAAGAACCACAAAATTGTTCCACCCGTAAATAATAGTGCTACCCTGAGCCTTGTACATAGTTCCAAAATAAAATCCCCAAATCAATACCAGTGCTCCCCGAACCATCTTACATGTATCTTCGTTACACCTGCATCATTGAGTTTCCCTACAAAAATGAATTTTTTAGCCAATTCCAGAATATGGAGAAAAATCAGAATTGTTCTAAACCTTCCACCTTGCAACTTTGAATTGACTCTTCTATGACCGACGATTCTAGGTTTCCTATCCACCCCTAAGAATACATCACCACCATCATATTTCTCATACCGCAGAACCACTCTCTATGGGGAGTGAAGTGAAAGGATGCACCTGAGTCAATCAACCATGCCTCATGATCTACATGTGTACTTGAAGAAGAATCCAAGTACACATACCCACCTTCATATGAGGTGGTTTTTGCCTCTGTATAAGGAGCATCATCAAATCCATTTCCTTTCTCAGAAGCTTTAGATTTACAGTCCCTTTTGAAGTGCCCTTCCTTTCTACATTTCCAGCACACCTCTATAGGTTTTCCTATAGATTTAGATCTCCCTATAGATTTAGATCTCCCGCTCAAGGACTTCTTTTTGTTTCTATTTTGGGATTTTCCTCGTATAGACAAGGCATTGCCATTCTAGCCCTCCATATTTTTTGTCTCATCTCCTATGACAGCAAGGATGAGACTATTTCATCAAACTGCAAGGCAGTTACATTGCTACCCATTACAACAACCAGACTATCTAACGAATCTGGTAGAGAACACAACAAATTGATGCACTTATCTTCATTTGAAATTTTAATATCAATAGATAATAATTAGCTTACCACAGTATTAAAGGTGCTCAAATGCTCTGTCACCGAGTCTCCATTTTTCATCCTCATGTTATACAACTTTTTCCGTAGGAACAAGTTATTCACCAGAGACTAAAATTGGTACAAAGTCCCTATCTTGTCCCACAAAGCCTTTGCCGAAGCTTCCCATGATACATTCAACAATAATGAATCTGATACACATAATGGTATTATGCTTTTTGCCTTTTGATCCAACTTCGCCCAGTCTTTAGCTGACATTATTGTTGGTTTAGTACCTAAATCTACTGTGATCCACTAATCTTTATCTACCAATAGATCCTCCATCTTGAGTTTCCACAACTCAAACCTCTGACCATTAAATTTCTTGATCTCTAGCTTTCCACTAATCTCCATCTTCTTTCTCCACAAGAATCGATCCCGCAGATCTCCCACTGAACAGGGTCTACCATAGGTCGAAGAAAAACCCCTCAGTAGCAAAGGTGTCCCCTTGAAACCAAGATAACTCTGATACCAAATGTACGTTTCAACCCCGTACAAAAATTACCTGCATATGAATTCTAAAAAATAGAAAATAAGTGGTGGTGAGATCATAAAGCATAAAATAGATATACACATAGATTTTCCACTGGAGCCCAAAATTGGGACTACCAGATTGATTTTTCATTATTTTCATTTTAATGTCACAATACATATATATACATGCTAAAGCATACATAAACCGCAATCCATTAAAAATGGATTAGAACATAACAGTAGTTCACTTAACCATATCTACAAAACACAATGGACAGAAAACCATCATGCTCATGAAATCCATAAACAAAACCATAGGTAGGTCTACCCACCTAATATAAGGTCCAAAAAAATATTCCTGAGGCACTGCCCCGGACCCTATGCAATCACAACATACAAGATGGGTTACCATGCCCCATGTGACTCCCCAATGTGAGGGGTAGTCATGGAAATAATATAACAAACACCCAACACTCATCCCCTATATAAGAAATATAAATTACCGTCGCAAGATTAACGACAAAGTGCACAAATAGATGAAATAAAACCTAGCATGAGTTTGTATGGTAAAGAAATAAATATTTTACATATGAAGCCATCTGCTCAAGGTCCAAACAAACAATATGAGTTTTATAATAAAATCATTTTTTCCCATAGGCCATGGCTAGGATTCTTATAGAAGTTACAATACGAATTTTGCCTCTAACAACCCTTTTTCAATAATAGAAAATTGTGCATTTTTAACAAATTGGGCCCGAAAATACTTTCACATCTTCCTAACCATGGAAAATTTTCTAAAAAAGTTGATATGCAGCCTAATTTGTCCTATTATAGACAACAAAATGTCATGGAATTTTTTTATTCAACTCTATTGCCTCAGAAATCGTTCATGAAGTTGATTGTTTGGATACTTTTACAAATCTAGGTTTTACATCATTTTTTACAAATATGCCTCAAAGAACCCTTTGCATCTCCCAAACTATTGAAAAAATTTGAAAAATTTTGGAAGGGAGCCTAATTTTCCATATTTTAAACAAAACCCGTGTTTCGTGATTTCGAGATTCTCCTTCATCTACATGCAAATCGCAGAGAAATTTGGAAATTTGAAAACTATGTGAATTTAGGGTTGAATTGTTAATTATTTTCTAAAAATTGTTTCGTTCGACTTGGTTGCATTCTAACTCATGTAGAAGTGTTAAAATATTGTTTTGGACAAAAAAAATATTCATTTTTCCCCAAAAGCGTCCCAAAATGTTGAACCCATAAATTGGTACGTGAATGTTGTTGGTGGAGGAAGAAGCCATAAATTTGTTGCATTTATAAGTCAGTTGGCCAATTATTTGTTCATAAAAACCATATGCTTTCTTAAGAATCTTGAAATTCCAAATATGTGCAAAGTGTTGAGGACAAGATGTAAAATATTTCCTTAGTGTAGGGCTCTTTAAGGGTGCAGGATCAAGGCCAACCATCATGTGCTTAGAAATCAACCAAGTATTAGACCTGCAAACACAAAAACTATCGTCAATGATGATTTTAATGTTAAATCTTTTTAAAATAATCAAAATGTGCCTAGTAGTAAATATTTGCTTTATAATGTATAAAATGATGAAAGTAACCCTAGGAACTAAATGAAATCATAAGGTATTTGAGAGAAACAATTGATGTAAAACCAGAAAAAATGGAGGCCTGACATCCCCCCATGTTGATCATGTTGCATGTACTCATGCAAGTGAATCAATTGTTGTATTATCTCTCCCTTGGAAAAAGAACAAGATTAAAACATCTACAGGTGACCTTTGCACTTGTAATAATATTATGCAGTTTCGTTAAACAAAGATTCATCTACTAGATATGGTTGTTTGGAAAGGGAGAGTCATGTTGGTTTAGTTTTGTACTAGAGCTTGCTCTTATTAAGATTGATTTCAAGAAAATATAACACCAGGGATTCCATAGGAATAAAAAATGGAAGGATAATGATATCACTGAATAAGATAGCTAGCTACTAAAATTTCCACAAGCATATCAACAACATCCTCCTCAATCTCCTCATTACAAATAAAAGTGACATAATTTGAAAGTCATGGCATTAAATATGGATGGAAATAGGGAAAAATAAAGATGAAAAACTGATACCTTCCCAAGATGACCATCTTACCATTACTAAGTGTATAGTTGAAGCTCCTCTTCTTAACGCAAAGTGATTTACCTGTAATAAGGGTCCCACATCCATTTAAACATTCATATTTCTGAATGATAGAAATCCAAAGAACATTATTAAAAGGATATTAACACCATCCTTAGAGAGATATGATAATGAGTTCAAGGAAAGAAAAAAATGACCAAGTAAATCATAGTGTAAAATTAACTTTAATACCACAGGCATGGCCATGTTCTAGCAGGCATCTATAGCGTCGATAAAGATGCATTTTAACTAAATGAAATGCTTGTTCCCATCTATTAGATATAGATTTAGATATTTAAGAGTATTTAGTTTGGTTTATGAATTAACTAAAGGTCATTGTCCTAGATTGGTAATTAGCTAATGGAAATGCCATTGATAAGATATAACAAGAATGAACAACCTGGCTAATGATGAGACCCCTTATCTTCCATATTTTTAGCTGAAAAGCCATTACCCTGACCTAGTGACTAGTAGCGGTAATTTGATTCTCATTAGGACCCATGATCATAGTAGTGGTGAGCACCAGTATTGCAGCAATAATGCTGCAACTCCTAGGGCTTCCTACCTTACTTTTATCAACCCGGTAGTTCATAACAAACTTGGAAGCGATGGTGTTGTATGCACAAGTATTAGCTCTTACTATAGGCTGTCACTTGATCAGCTAGTGCAAGTTCGCTAGGAGCTTAAGCCAACTTCTATGATTTCTCAGAAGAAGCTTTGACTATGATGAAAGAAAACTAACTCTACAGGGGCTAATCCATTTGCAGAAAGAGAAGAAAAATTGAAATGTAACGCAAACCCTAGCAAACCCTAATTTACCTATTAACCCTACTTTTGCAAGAAAAGAGATGAAAACTAAAGAAATGAATGCCATTGACTACTAAAAAGGTAAATTGCATTTATTCAAGCTACTTTAGAAAATAAATGAGAAGAAAACATCTTTTTGTGCTTTTGAGTGTTTTTATGTGAAATTATTATGCTTGTGATTTATCTGATTGTGATTATGCAGAGGTTTGGTGGCAAAGGCAGATGGAGTTGGTTGTTGCAGAGGTGGAGGAAGGTGTGGAGAGGTCTTAAGAAGCCCCTAGTACCATTCTGGAGACCTCCATAGTGATCAGGCTTCGAAAAATCACTCACAGGAAATTCTACAGGAGGCTACAGGAGATCTACAGGAGGAGGCCAAGAGCTATTTTTGTAGTTTTGAATGTGGAAAAATGATATAAAAGGGGAACTGAAGGCTAGATGAAGGGGTTGAGGTGTCTAGAACTTATCAAGAAAGATTAAGAACGAACGTGATGGTTGGATTTGTTCAAATGGCAAGAAAGTAACTTTATGGAAAAAACGCAGAGATTAGGGTAGATTGGTGAAATGTTGCGAATGAGTTGGGAAATCTATGAGAGGGGGGCTGGTGTTAGATTTTCTATGGGTGTATGGTGAGTTGAGATGTCCTACAAGAGATCCGCACATTTATTTATCAAAACTAACAGAATCAAGAACTAACTATACCATGAAACAAAACTTTGTCTAGCTTGACCTAATTTCTGACCTACAAACAGAAAATGTTGAACAGTAACCAATGAACAGAAAGGCATGCAAAGAGATCTATGGGAAAAAAACATGAAATCATCTAAGCAATAGAATCTAAACCAATATCAACTTTCCCAAATCAAGTTATCACACTAGCAGTTGCATGGAAGAGCAAAAACTATGTTTTTGGTGGCAGCAGTAGTGCATTGACCTCAGATCATAGTCCCAGGAAGGGAGAAAGGAGATCAAAGCTTGTTGTTGGCATTTTTGGATCTTATTCTATCACTGCAATAACCTACTTGAGCAACTAAAACAAAACAACTATACTAACCATAAAAAAGAAACCTAATCTAACAAGTAAAATGAATCTATGCAACAAAAATTAACTCATGAATTGAAACAAAAGAATATAAGTACATAGTAGGAGGTGCTAGGTAGCTTGGGTTGGGCCCTAACCCAAGAGCTTCAGCCCTTTGAAAGAGATCAATGATGGCTCAAAAACTGTTTCATCTTCATTATCAAAAATAGCAATTACATTACATAAACTGTTCTCAGAAAGGAACTCGAAAATAAGTTGAACATAATGCTGCACAAAAGTACGAAAATCTACTAATAACTGGCTAACCTACTAAGGCTCTAAGCCTCTTTATTTATACAAATGGTGACTTTCAACAATCCTCCTAAAATCAAGGAACTCAGCTTCCTAGAACTGAAGATAAACAACAGTCCTAGTTTACTTGCTCGGCTGCCCCTTGGAATCATCAATGTGGACCTTTGTGCTCCGAGTTGCTGATGGAGGATTCGAGGGAAGGGGTCATAAATGAAGGTGACACCCCCCTATAAATCCTCTTCCCTGTTTTCCTCAAGTTTTTGTTGCCATTTGCTCATAAATTCCTTGACTTTGTCCAAAATTGTCCAAAAAATATGCATAAGACATTCATTAGACTACATGGAAAAGTGACTAAGCCAATTCACTCTATTAGCATAAATATATTCAAAAACATGCAACAAACTAATGAGAATGGTGGATTAAGTCGAAATAAGAGGCATAATGAGCCCATATAGTTACCCATTTTTGGGGCTCATCATCACGCTCTGCTGAATGGGTTGTTCATCCTTTGAGCAACTAATCTAACTCTTCATATTTAATGGCTCTAACAGATTCCTTGATATCCCAAGCCTCTGATGTGATGTCTTCCTCTTTATCATGGAAACCTGCTTTCCTATCCACTTCTTCCCATATTTTCTATTCTTCCTCCTCCTTTACTCCTTCCAACAGTCCTAGTAACAGTGGAGGACTAAGTTTAAGGCCAATCGAGGTTGCCTTCAAGCTTTACATTGAGTGCTTATACAGGGGCACTCTCCTAATGGCTTCCCTCATCCTATTTGGGGAGTGATACTCCCTGATCGTTAGGCTATGTGGCAATGTATTCCACCTTCTCATGTAGGGATGAATGAAGTCATCTCCAAACAATCTCTCCATATCCTCAAAATGAGCAATAGCCTGTGCTTGCTTGTCAACATAGTCAGGGAGAACTTGAGGATTAGCTGCAATGTGTTGGTGGGAATAGATGAGAGCTAAGGGTTTTGTTGGTTTGGCTCTAATCATCAGGGGCTCACTCAGCTCTTTTGCCATCATTTTTTTAATTTCCACTGCTCTTTTTTCTTCATGGCTCATCCAAGATGCCATAGCCATTAGCTGCAAGTCTCCCAATGTAGCATTTGGATCCCATAAATTCATGTTAGTAAGTGCCATGTTGTGTAGGTAAAATTTTGCTAGCTTTGCTTTATCCTTAGCTGAACTGTGATCACATAAATGCATAAATTGGCCATAATCTTGGAATGGTATTGTGCCCCTCTGGCTAGTGTCATAATCTGAAATTGGAGCCACTGGTCTTTGAGGTACAGTGCATATGATTTAGCTGGCTACCTGCACTGCACTGCCTCCATTGCCCTGCTGGCCATGTAGGCTAACTGGGCTTCCTTTTCTTGTAGCTACGTTTTCAAAATCAATACTTCAGTTTCTGCATGGAATTCTTTTTCCTGTTGCTATTTCATCAGTGTCTCACTATCTGTCTGGGGTTCCTGTTCTTGTTGTTGTCTTTCTACTGCCTCACTATATACTTGGAGTCCCTCTTTCTGTTGCTCTCCTTTTAAGATTGATAGCTCATTCCCTCCTTGAGGTTCCCTTTCTTGTAGCTTATTTTTCATCACTTCATTTTCTTCCTGCAATTTAGCTCTTCTGATGATTTTTGTATGCCTAACCATGCTCAATTCTCTGCTCATCTCTCTCAACTTGTTTTCCATGTGCCCTATGTCTTCGACCCCTTTAGATTTTGCAATCTTCATCCATGTGTGGTTCTTGACTCTTTCCTTTTCCAGCTCAAAGAAAAGAGGTACTACAAACTTTTGTGGGATGATCTTCCCACCTTCAATAAGGTTGTAGTAGGAGTCTAAGTTAGGCTGAGGTCCAGGCTCTGGTATTTCTTTTGCCTTATCTTATTCTTGGGACTATTCTTCTGCTTTCTTTTCTAGTTTTTCAGTTTCTCTGAGCTTTACCAATGTCTCTGGTAGAGAGGTTTGTGCTTCCTGTAGGACTGCTTTAGAGTATATTAATTTGATCCTTTCCTTCCAAGTAGAGGTCTTAGGACTTCCTCTCTCGTAAGTGATGGATATTTTGGAGGGAGATTCCTCCTTTGTTACAATAGGTGCATCCTCAATGATGATAGGTTCTTTCGAAGGTGGTTGAGGCTTGCCCGTCTTGATTCTAGTGCTCTTTTGAGCTTTGAAATACATAGATGGTTGTATTTTTCTTTTCCCTTTTTTCTTAGTTGGAGTACTGAGAGTAGCAAGAACAACTGCTACTTCTCTTTCTAGTGTCTTAGGAGACACTTCTTCTTGCTGTTTTTCTCCTTCTTCCTCTATAGTTTTTCCTGTGTCTGCTGTTTCTGATTTTGTTTCTATTGTCTCTGGTGTTCTTTTCTGCTCTACTTACTGAGTTTCTACCTTTCCTGTGGCAGTCTTTTTCTGGGTTGTCTTGGGCTTCTTCTTTTTAGTTCTTCTCCTCTTCCTTTTCTCTGTTGTGGTTTTCCCTTTTTCTACTTTTGATGCTGTTTTCCTCTCTGCTTTAGGTTCAACTATGGTTATGTTTTGTCTCTCCTGTCCTCTCTATTTTTATTTTTTTCCTTCATCTAATTGAATATTCTATGCTTCCTCATGGATTTCCTTCTCAATTTCCTCTTTCTGCTCCTCCTCTTCATTGCCAAATGGACTAATGTCATCAGTGAGAGTTTTTATGTCATCTTCTCTGGTCATGTTCCTAAAAATTTCCTAGGCTATAGGGATTTTGTATGTGTGTAGGGCATCCTCCACTAGTAATTTAATGAGCCCATGGTAAGCCAGTTGGTCTGGAACCCCTGCATTCAATTTGGTGCTACATTCTATCAAAGATTGGAGGAGAAAATATGGAAGACTGATTTTTCTAGATGTAGGTAGGTCCATTCCATATCTGAGTTCATGTAACCATCTGAAATGATAAGCATAGACTATACTGTATCTTCCTTCACAGGAGATATATTTCATGATCTAGTAGTTGACCTCACCCCATGGATAAGGTATACTTGTCCTTCTGATCCCATTCTTATCCTCCACCAAATGTTCATCAGGCTGGAAAAAGGTCTTTTTAGCAACCTGTCCTAGTGGTTTTTCTTCTCTACTCTAGTGGAGCCCAAGTGGTAGACTTGTAATTCTGATGATGAATTCTGGTGTAAGTTCTATAGTTAGACCCCTGAAACTAACTGTCGAATGGGTTTTTGAATGGGGTCTTAAATACAATAAAAATTCCTCTATAATTTCCTCATCATACTCATGAAACCTCTCAAAGAAAGGCATCTAATTTGCCCTGGTAAAGAGGGCTACCACTTCTGGGTGTTCATGCAATTTGATGGAATTTAGAGGCTCCTTTCTCATAAAACCCCTTGTCATGATGTTTAGTGACTGTTGGAAATTCTTACGTGAGGAGGAAGGCATCAAATTTTCAAACCCGAAAACAGAGGAACAACTGAGGTTTTTTCTGGAACCAGAGAGGGTTTTTCGTGTTTCTTCTTTTTAACAAAACAAATTGTAATTTTCCTGCCCTTAAAACTTTGTTCTCAACCTTAGTTTACTTTTCGGGTTATTAGAGGAAATCAATATCTTTTTCTTTTTTTAAAAAAACACAGAGAGCAAGACAATGTTTTTCTTCCACAAAGTAGGTAGACCACCCAATGAAAATTCATTGTTTTATAGGATTAATTTCCTATGGTTGCATCACTTATTCATATAGGAGAATATGGGGAAGAAAGAGATAGACATTTAGTGCAGAGAGTAAAATGGAGAGACTGTATATATTTCAAAAAACACATGCAGACTTCTGTTCTCACTTTCTCTTTCTTTTTCAACTTAGTACTTTGTTTCAAATCCACCACCTTTTGTAGATAATTAACATGCAGAGTGGGTTGTCCGAGCCTACCTTCTTTCGAGCTCAAATTTGGCATAAAATCCCAAATTTTCCCTCGGCAGAGCTGTTCACTGGCCTTCCTGTAGAAAGGCTCCTGTAGACTGTGTTTCTGCTCCTGTAGAGTGCGATAATGCTCCTGTAGATCCCAATAAGTGGAAGGGTTTCAAAACTTGCTGAGAGCAACTGTTTCAAGGTTTTGAAGATGGTAGGTGAGTTGTTGTAGCCAAGAACTCATCGATGCAAATGAAAAAAAAGATGGTGGAGGCTTTGACTGTAGCGTACTTAAGCTTATGGCATTTTCTGCGGTGACGAGGTGAGGTGGCAGGAAGGGTATGTTATCCCCATCCAGACCATTGGTCCCTACTTTAGTGCCATTATGATACTTCATGCCGCCTACCCGCAATCACTTCCATCATTCCTATTATACGTCACCACCACTACCTATTTTGATTTTTTCTTCCCAAGTTGACTAAACACACTTGCTGATTACATCCATTGAATGCTATTTGAATTTGATGAGGCTTGTTCGAACTGGACGAGGGTGGAAAGTTAGCTAGCCACCGATTTCATTTAATCGCGGCCATCTCAATGGTTCATGTAGTTTCTAAATTGTATTCATGCAACAAAGGAATGGGTTTAGCCACTTACCTGTTAGTCACTATCGTGCTCTGCATGTTCAGACTTTGGCACTTTGTTCTTAGATTGATGCTGTTGTTGGCCATTAATGGCTTCTGAATTGGTGACCAGGATATCTCATGTTGATGATCTTCTTAATCAAGGACAAATTCTTGCGCACTGTATACACCTGTGGCTGCACTGACCCTGCCTCTAGAGCTTGTTATTTTAAAGGAATTAGTTGTTACAGGAATCCTGCAGGATATCCTATAACTACTTCTCCCTCTAAAATTTCTAGCTAAGGTTTGAGTAAGGATTGAAGAGATAGCAAGGAAGGTTCTGAAGAAAAAATAGCTATTATGCACTACGTAAGAAGCAAGTCAAGGATGCTGCTATTTTATTCCTCATCATTTAAAAAGAAAAAACAAAAGAAATAGAATTTCTGTGTTTTCCATGCAGGGAAGAAAGAAGCGAGTGGAAATGTAGTGTTGCAGGGATGGAATGGAGAGTTAGGAGGATGAGTGGTGGCAGGGAGGTCCACAGGTCTTCTGGACAAATTTCTAGCCCTCTGATTCTTTTCTGAACTTGATTTCGATCTCTCTGTGGTTTCTACAGGAGCCTCCTGTAGAATGCACAGAGCTTCTTGTAGGATGCAAAGTTTCCAAAGCAAGTGAGACTATGGCATGGGAAAAGACAATGGCGATGGAGAAATGATCTATCAGGGGTGTGCTTAGCCTAACCATGTCCTTTTTTTCTGTTGTGACCCTCTTACAATCTGCAATGCATTCAAAAGAAGTTAGTTTTTCTATTTTTTCTCTATTTTTTTCATTTTTCTTTCTTCCTTTTCATTTTCTCTCTTTTATTTTGAGAAAGTTGGGGCGCCTCTAGGAGTTTTTCACCCTCACTTCCTACCCTAGGCACCTCCAAGAGGTTTTCACCTAGGGATCTTTATTCTCTTTTTCTGTTTTCTTTTTTCTTTGTGTTTTTTCGGTTTTTTTTTTTTTTTTTTATTTCTTTAGGGTGTGGGTGGAGTGGAGGCAGAGACCGACTCCACTACCAATACTATTTTACTCAGAGTTTCAATGAATTCCTTCTTGGAGAGGGGCTTCCTATAGATCTTCAACCTATGCCCATTGACGAGCATGGGGATGGCTTCTTCGTTGATGATCCTTATCAGAACTGAACCATTGTCATTGCATTTTTCTACTGTGTATGGTCCTAGCCATCTTTTGCTCAGTTTGCCTTTGAAATATTTATATCTTGAATCATACAACAGTGCCCAATATCCCTCCTAGAACTCTTTTTCTTTGAGGTGTCTGTCATGCCATATTTTCCTTTGAAGTTGGACTACCTCTGAGTGGAGAAGGGTCTACAATCTCTATTCATCCAATCCATTTAGCTGAAGTAACCTTTCTTTTTGTGCACGGCTGAGATCTAGGTCTAGCTGAGCTGCCATCCTTAAGGTGTTATATTCAAATTCTATTTACAGCAAATCCTTCTTCCCGTAGACTAGCTCATAGGGTGTGAACCCTGTGGTGGTTTTCCAAGTGGTGTTATAGGCCCAGGTGGCTTCAACCAATTGATCTGCCCAATCCTTCTTGTTGATGCTCACTACCTTGGTCAAAATTCCTTCCAAAGCTCTATTAGTGACTTCCATCTGTCCATTCTCTTACGGATGATAAGGGGTGGAAGTTCTGTGCTTAATGGTGTGTGAACAGGTCTTAAATTAGATTGGATGTAAACTGACTCCCTTGATCTCTAACTATTTCTCATGGATATCTAAACTTGTAGAATATATTCTTCCTCAAAAACTTAGCTACTTTTTCTTCTGTTGCTACCTCGATCACCTTTGTTTCTGCCCATTTTGTCAGAAAATTAGTGCACACAATGATGTAAGATTTCTGTTTTGAAGGAGGGTTGATAGGACCCACAAAGTCCATGCCCCACTTCTCAAATGCCTCGAAATTCACTTGAGGTTGCAGGGGCATCTCATTCCTTGGAGTAGGTTTACCCATCCTTTGACATCGGTCAAATTGGCTGATATATCTCCTAACATATTGATGAAGAGTGGGCCAATAGTAACATGCTTGCAGAATTTTGAAGGCGATCCTTTTTGTTGCAAAATGGCCCCCACAGGGCCCATCATGACAGGTTAGGACAATGTCAAAAACTTCCTCCTCCCTGACACATCACCTCAAAATATGATCTGGACCAAGTTTGAAGAGATTGCCCCTAATCCAGCTGAATGGAGCACTTTTCCTCATGATCTTGCTTCTCTCTTTTGAGGACAGGTGTGGCTAAAACTGTGTTGAAACCAAGTAATTTGCTATATCAGCAAACCATGGAGAGAGTACTGAGATAGCAAATAGGTGTTCATCTGGTATTTGATCATCCACCATTCCTTCTTCACCTACAGGTAGATCTAATCTAGATAGAAAATCAACAACAACATTTTCCTTGGCTTATCAACAATGGTTAGATCAAATTGTTGCAATAAAAGTAACCATCTAATAATACGAGCATTTACGTCTAGTTTGTTCATTAAATACCTAATTGCAGCATGATCAGTGTGTACGAATTTTTGATAGTCGGTGATGTAGTGTCTAAACTTATTTAGGGAATGGACTACAACTAGGAGCTCTTTTCCAGTTACAGTGTAGTTTAATTCTGCCTTGGACAAGTTTTTACTTACAGAATATATGGCATAAGGTATCTTATCATCAACTTTCCCTAAGGCTATTCCTATCACTTTGTTCAAGGCATCTGTATGAATGTGGAAAGGTAGGGCTCAGTTTGGACCTCTAAAAATTGCAGTAATCCCCAGTTTACTTTTCAAGGTATCTAGAGCATCTTGACAGTTGTCAGTCCATATGAACTCAACATTTTCCCCAAAAGACCAAACAATGGAGAGGCTAGCTTACTAAAATCCTTAATGAATCTTCTATAATACCCTGCTAAGCCTAGGAAACTCCAACATCTCTTACCTTTTGAGGAGGTGGAACCCTTTGGATGATGGCAATTTTGTTGGGATCCACCTGTAATCCTTGCTGAGAAATTGTATGGCCTAGCATGGTCCCTTCAGTCATCAGGAATTCAAAAATTTCAGGACTAAGGGACAGTTTCATTTCCATGCACATGGCTAGAACTTTTCTCAATTTATTCAAAACTTCCTGGAAGTTAGAACCATAAGGGGTAAAGTCATCCATATAGATTTCCACAGAATCATGAACTAGTTCAACAAATATAATCAGTATTGCTCTTTGGAAAGTGGCGGGAGCATTGGAAAATATGAAGGGAAGGAACCAGTATGCAAAAGTACCTCAAGGATGACTGAAAGTTGTCTTATCCTGGTCATCTGGGATGATTTGGATCTGGTTGTACCTGCTAAACTCATCTAGGAAGGAGAAGAACTTCTTCCTTGCCAGGCCATCTAAACTTGATCTATGAAAGGCAAAGGGAAATGGTCCTTCTTGATGGCCTTGTTTAGTTCTCGATAATTGACACAGATTCTCCACTTCCCATTTTTCTTTGGCACTAGCACCAAAGGAGAGACCCATTCACTGTCAGAGATGGGGTAGATGAATCCTGCATCCAACAACTTTTGCAGTTCTTCTTTGACAATGTCCTTAAGGGCTAGATTCATCCTCCTTTGAGGCCGCCTAACTAGTTTAAAATATTCTTTAATGTAAATGAGATGAATACAGACTGATGGGTGGACTCCCTTCATCTCCTTATAGCTCCAAGCGAAAGCATCCAAGTGGTTTTTCAGTAAGCTACACAGTTCTTTCTCCAAAGAGGTGGATAGGGATGACTTGATCTTCAAGGTTCTTTCTAGGCCAAATTCCACATTCTTAACTCGAAGATAGGTCGGATCAGCCACACAGAGATCAACTAAAGGATTGGATTGGGTTTCTTCCGCTAGCTCTTCTAATGGCAACACACTGGGGGGTGGATTCTAAATTAAGCTTTCAATAAGATCATCCTTGGTTTGTGGGCCCCCCATGGTAGCTTCTACCGTACACAATGGTGTAGAACAGACTTCATCCTCATCTTCCTCCTCCAACTAGAGAGGAAAATCATGTTATAACAAAGGTTGGGTAGGAGGATATAGGACTAGCTGCTTCGACATATGCCCATTCTTGATTGTCATGTTACCAGCTCAACAACTGAGCAAGGCATCTACAATAGCCAACCAAGGTCTTCTCAGGATGAGAGGTTACCCAGTGAGCTCTGCCTTTGGTTGGAGAACTAGGAAGTCAACAGGGTACTCCCAAGAATCGATGGAGACCATTACATCTTCCACAATCCCCTCAGGGGTCACAGTGGAGTGGTCTGCTAACTGCAGTAACGTTGTGGTCTTTCTTAGGGAGCCCTGAAGGTTAAGCTTGAGCATAGTGTCCTTGGTCATCACATTAATGGTAGCCCCAAGATCAATCCAAGTATGGGGGATTACGGTGCCATTGATGTGGACATCGACTGCAGGACTCCTAGGGTCTAGACATTTCGCACAGATTACCTGCCCCAATATCAGGTCGGACAATTGTCCTATGACATTGATAGTTGGAGCATATATCTAAAGCCTACTTGGATGCCTGAAGCACTTCTCCTTGATCATATTGTTTTATATAGGCACATCCCTTATGGCTTGGAGAAGTGGTATTTTTACACATAATTGTTTCATTTCTCCTAGAAGTTCAGTTTCTTCTGGGGTCGGTTGAGTGGTTCTAGTTAATATCTTATGAAAGGGTGGAATGGCTTTTGGTTCACTTTCCTATTTTTATTCCTCATCCTCCTTAGGGGGAGGTTGGTTATCTGGGAGAACCTTCCTAGATCGTAGGCTAATCTGCTGAATTTCCATAGCATAGGTCAGGCATGATGTTTCTCCATACCTACTGGGCCTGTCTGTTATTGGGATTCAGGTTCTGTTGAGCAGGTATTTGAGGTTGCCTTGGTGAAGCAGGAGACAATGGTTGTGGTTGAATAGGTGGTGGAGGCAAAAGAGTGGGAGGAGAGTTGTACTGGGGCCTCAACCCCTGATGTGGTGCATTCCATTGAGGATGTGGCTAAGCATAAGAGTGAAACGAATGAGCAACTGGTTGAGCATGGTATTGAGATGGATATGACCAAGGAGGGGGTGTGGACTGGGAAGGATGAGCACAGGGACCCCAAGAAGGTATGGAAGTGGCTTGATTGGGGTTGTAATAGGTCTGGGATGTCCCTTGCATTCCCTACTAGTAAGGTCTGGGCCCATGTGTACCTCGGACAAAAGATGGCCAAAGCCCTCTCGGCTTCCTCTTATTTCTATTTGATATGTAAGGTATCCATTTGCATGGCAAGATTCTGCCTCATCTCGCTCTTGAAATCTTCCAGCTGATTCTCAAGTTTGTTTCTAAGGGATGAACTAGATGAGGATGTAGTGGCTAAAGGTTGACTCCCCCTAGCTCTCTTTCTGGTTGACATAGAATGGTTTCTAAACACAGTCTTTATGTCATCATAAGGTAGTTGGTAGATGTCTCCCCCAACCAACAAATGGAGGGTATCTAGAAGGTCTTCAGGGACTCCTCTAAGCAGGACAAACTTCAGAGGTTGGGGGTCAAGTGTGCACCTGGCCCTTTTATAACTGAGTTGGAACCTCTCATCATAGTCTTCTAAGGACTCATCACTTTCCATGGTCATTCAGAAGATTTCTTCCTTCGTATCCTTTGATCCATAGTAGTACTGGTATTTTTTGTTAAAGGCTTGCTGCATCTAAGCCCAAGTGGTGATGTTATTTCTAGGTAACGCCATCAGCCAACGCAATGTTGCATCCTTGAGGGTAGAAGGAAACAGTTTCAACTTCTGCTCATCTTCTGCATAGTCATAGGTTAGACAGAGAACAAAAAATTCAAACAAGAAGGTATCAGGATCTTTGGTAGTCAATCCATGGAAGTGAGGTAAGGCAGAAGGACTTATGTTTTTTGTTTTAGTGTCCCCATTGGTCTCCCGGATAGGAAAGGAACCTTATATTATTTCCCCATTTCCTCTAACGTTTTTGTTTTCAGCCATGGTCTCAGGAGGAATGGTTTCTTGCTCTTCTTCTGTTATAGGATCTTGGTATATCTCTGGAGGTTGACCTATAGGTTCTTCTGGATCACTACCACCAAAGAAGAGAGAAGGGTGACTTAACGATGTGGTGGGGGTGTCGGGTAGAAATTTTCCTGAATTTTCTATGTCCTACGAGGCATGAAAGGAAATCTCTTTTTGGGTGATTTTTGTTTTTTCTGCTTGTACCTACAAAACTGAAATGGATTGAACAAAAAATTACAACTAACTGAAATGAATCTTGCTGAAATGGAAATTGCAAAATTGAAATGAAAGCAGGAGATGACTAATCTACTTTGCTGGAATGGAAATTGCATAATTGAAATGAAAGCAGGAGATGAATAATCTACTTTGCTGGAATGGAAATTGTAGAATTGAAATGAAAGAAGGAAATGCCTAATCTACGCTTGTTGAAATGAAAATTTTATAATTGAAATGAAAGAAGGAAATTCCTAATCTACACTTGCTGAAATGAAATTGTAGAATTGAAATTGCAGAATTGAAATGAAACAACTACTCTACTTTTGCTGAAATAAACTACTTAGCAGAATGTTGCAGTAGAAAATAGAAGAAAAGAAGTAATCAAAAAATACTCTAACACTTCCCCAGAAACAACATCAAAAAGTGGTGAGCACCAGTATTGCAGCAATAATGTTGCAACTCCTGGGGCTTCCTACTTTACCTTTATCAACCCGGTAGTTCGTAAAAAACTTGGAAGTCACGGTGTTTTATGCACAAGTACTAGTTGTTACCACAGGCTGTCACTTGATCAGCTGGTGCAATTTCACTAGGAACTTAAGCCAACTTCTATGATTTCTTAGAAGAAGCTTTGACTGTGATGAAAGAAAACTAAATCTACTGCGGCTAATCCATTTGTAGAAAGAGAAGAAGAACTGAAATGTAACGCAAACCCTAATTTACCTATTAACCCTACTTTTGCAAGAAAAGAGATGAAAACTGAAGAAATGAATGCCATTGACTACTGAAAAGGTAAATTGCATTTATTCAAGCTACTTCTGAAAATAAATGAGAAGAAAACATCTTTTTGTGCTTTTGGGTGTTTTTATGTGAAATATTATGCTTGTGATTTATCTGGTTATGATTATGTAGAGGTTTAGTGGTAAAGGAAGATGGAGTTGGTTGTTGCAGAGGTGGAGGAAGGTGTGGAGAGGTCCTAAGAAGCCGCTAGTACCCTTCTGGAGACTTCCATAGCGATCAGACTTCGAAAAATCACTCACAGGAAATTCTACAGGAGGCTGCAGGGGATCTACAGGAGGAGGCTGAGAGCTATTTTTAGAGTTTTGAAGGTGGAAAAATGATAGGGAAGGGGAAATGAAGGCTAGATGAAGGTGTTGAGGTTTCTATAACTTGTCAAGGAAGATGAAGAACGAATTTCATGGTTGGATTTGTTCAAATGGCAAGAAAGCAACTTTATGGAAAAAACGTAGAAATTAGGGCAGATTGGTGAAATGTTGCGAATGAGTTGGGAAATCTATGAGAGGGGGGCTGGTGCTAGCTACTCTATGGGTCTATGGTGAGCTGATATGTCCTGCAAGAGATCTGCACATTTATTTATCAAAACTGATCGAAGCAAGAACTAACTATACCATGAAACAGAACTTTGTCTAGCTTGACCTAATTTCTGACCTACAAACAGAAAATGTTGAACAGTAACCAATGAATAGAGAGGCATGCAAAGAGATATATGGGAAAATAACAGGAAACTAACTAAGAAATTGAATCTAAACGAATATCAACTTTCCCAAATCAAGTTATCACACTAGCAGTTGCATGGAAGAGAAATAACTGTGTTTTTGGTGGCACCAGTAGTGCCTTCACCTCAGATCATAGTCCCAGGAGGGAGAAAGGAGATCAGGGCCTACTGTTGGAATTTTGGGATCTTATTCTATCATTGCAATAACCTACTTGAGCAACTAAAATGAAACAACTATACTAACCATCAAAAAGCAACCTAATCTAACAAAGTAAAATGAATATATGCAACATAAATTAACTCATGAATTGAAAAAAAAGCATAGAAGTACACAGTAGGAGGTTCTGGGTAGCTTGGGTTGGGCCCTAATGCAAGAGATTCAGCCTTCTAAAAGAGATCAGTGCTATCTCAAAAACTGTTTCATCTTCATTATCAAAAATAGCAGTTACATTACATAAACTGTTCTAAAAAAGGAACTCGAAAATAAGCTGAACACAATGTTGCAAAAAAGTGTGAAAATATACTAATAACTGGCTAACCTAATGAGGCTATAAGACTCCTTATTTATACAAATGGGGACTTCCAACGGTCCTCCTAAAATCAAGGAACTCAACTTCCTAGAATGGAAGATAAACAACAGTCCTACTTTACTTGCTCGACTTCCCTTGGAATCGTCAATGTGGACCTTTGTGCTCCGAGTTGTTGATGGAGGATTCAAGGGAAGGGGTCATAAATGAAGGAGACTCCCCCCTACAAATCATATTTCCTGTTTTCCTTGAGTTTTGGCTGCCTTTTGCTCATAAATTCCTTGACTTTGTCCAAAATTGTCCAAAAAATCTGCATAAAACATTCATTAGACTAAATGGAAAAGTGACTATATTTTTCACTCTATTAGCATAAATATATTCAAAAACATGCAACAACCTAATGAGAATGGTGGATTAAGTCGAAATAAGAGGTAGAATGAGCCCATATAGTTACCCATTTCTGGGGCTCATCAAGTAGGTTGATGCATAATTAGACATCCTAACCCTCAATGAATCCTCTTATTTTAAATTAAACTTTGATTATGGTCAACATTAAATAAGTTTCTTAATAGTTGGAGAGGAAAATATGCTCCTTAAGAGAAAGATATGGTGTGAAACGCTTTTATTGACTAATATTTACTTATTGGTTTTCCTACCATAAAGACTCATTTTAAATAACACATCTTAGATAATGACTGAAGGATTCCTTGAGTTAATCATGATAGGGGTCTCATGTGAGCTCATTAGGGTTTTATAGTAGTGGTCCACCATAGGAGGATTTTCATCAATATCTTTGAAGATAAACTTGAAAAAGTTTCTTGGATAGAAGCTTGATCAAGTGAGTAGGCCAAGGTTAGGCTTCTAGGCATATAAGTTGAAAGTATTAACCATAAAAATGAAAATTCCCCCCTTGACTAACTCAATGGATAACCAAAACATTATGAAAAGGAACCAACCAATTAATTATAGTCACTTTAAAGAATAATGAGTCATTAAGAGAAAATTTCTTTTGACATGACTTAGCACAAGAGTGCATAATAACAAAAGTTTCAATAGTTGGCCTTAGGGAATTCAAGTTTCAAGAGTGTTGTTCAAATTGTTTTATTTCATATGACTTCTTTATTCATTACTTCTATACTTTCCTACCCTAATTTAAAGAATGAAATATCTCCTTCAAGTGTAGGAGTAAATCTAGTGTAACCATATGCATAATAGAACACTGAACATACTCACACTCAGATTCAAAATGTAAACTTCAACAAATACATGAGTATGAGAAACCAATTTCTTTATCAGATATGGTATCAAGAGTTGTCAAATAATGAGGGAATAAGGTGTGATGATGATTGTTTGAAACTAGGCTTCAATGTGATCCACATATTCATGATTCTCCAACTCATACAAGTCTTACACAACTTAATAATGACTCTCTTGGAGGCATAAGGAATATAGTGAAAGACAAGAAAGAAATTCCTTAATCTCGAGCTCTAATGTTTATTCCTTAGATTGGAAAGGATAATTAAATGAAATTCTAGGGTTTCGATCTTTAAGAATAGGTTTAAGATAATTTCCAGCTACACATTGTATTGTAACATAAATAGTTTGATTAGTTATATATTTATAAAAGAGGGTATGAAAAAATGAAAAATAGAATAAAGGAATGAAAATATGAAAATAGTTTAAAAAACAAAAAAACAAAAAAAACCCATCAAAAGAAAAACAAATGTACAAGTGAGCAAGCTATATAGTAAAATCATGATCAAACATGTTTAAATTTATGTTTAGGATTAGAAAATAATTCAACCAAACTGTTTAATCTTGGTTGAAATTAGAAGAAAGGTTAGATTAGAGGAAAAAGTGACCTAAACATTCAATCTTGGTCAATTGTATATTTGTAATAGAATAGCGTTAGGATTTTCTTTAGAAAATAAAAGGCATGCTTGATCCAACGCACCTTTAGATTATATTTATTCTTTGATAGATTTATTTAGTTGAAAAATAAACTAATCATGTCATTTAAACATGATTAACACTATGTAATAAGCTTTAAACTTGAGTTTATTTTCCATTAGGAAATGATTTGATATCTTCTCATTTTTTGATATCCAAAGTGTACTTATTGACGTCCTTGATTCCCCCGCCCAGATCAACGACGGGAAACCAATTCGCACCCATCATCCTATTTCACATTAACATCAAGGGGGGGTCTGAAAAATGGTATTTCTTTTCACGGACCCCACACAATGTGGAACTCTCTCATGAGTACACACCCCCTCATCCTAAATTGCTTACCATCACCACCCCTCTGAAATCCGCTATTTCTCCTCCATTCCCACCACCGGTTAGTACATCATTTCCTGTGAATTTCTCTCTACCTATCATATTTCACCACTTTTCCATCTATTACCCATTGCTACATTCCCATTATCATTTTCCTGTTACACTCTTATCTATTACCAAGCTCTTATTACTCATTAATGAAACTAAATCTTGTTTAGTAATGGTTTCATCCTAACGGTAATTGATCAAGGCCTATAAAAACACTTTGACACATTTTGCGTAGCTCCCTAAGCTACTTTTATCACTATTCTAAATTTGCAGGTACCTTTTAGAGCTTCATCACTCCTACTGTTAGCACCTATCAAATTTTGACAATACACAACCCAAACACCCTTAACATAGATTTATTTGTCTATCCTGGTACTTGTTAAAGCCAACTTTTGTCCTCTGAAATTCTTTCTCTTTCAAATTCTATAGTCATGGCACCAAAGGGAAAATCCCAATCTTCTAACAATAAATCCAAAATCGATTGCAACCCTAAGACTTCTGCCACCCTAGAATTATATCATATGCCCTATGCTAACCAATACTTTAAGATTGCTAACACCGAGTGTGAATTATACTTGTTCAAATTACATCACTGGTTAAAGAAAAAGTATCTTGATCAACAAGATGACATTAACCTTTGGGAATAATTATTTCCTATGTTTATCTTTCCTCAGACCCATAATTTTCCCAATCTAGCCATGTGTTGTCAAGACAGGTATAATCCACTGTAAAGAACCTTTGTGGTTCAAAATGGAGACATTATGGTCTCCATTACACTAGAAACCATAAACTAGATGATGTTGATTCCTTAGAATCACTTGCTTAGCCATTTTTCTACAGTTGTTCTAATGGATCTATATTGTAAGTTAACTTTTCCTCAGAGAACTCAAATTTTTGAGATTTTTCTCTGGGAAGACTCTCAACTTCCTCAAAAAAATCCCCCTTACCCAGCTTCCACGTTTCCTGAGAAAGCCAAGAAGATAATTTCCCTAGTTTCTTGCCTTTTAGGGTATCCATCAGACTAGTGGGTAGATGAGCCTATATTAGACTTTCTATCCATTTTCTCCACTGAGCACAAGTGAAAATTCATGTATAATTTTAGCCAATTTTTGGCTGATAATATGCATGAATAGATGATGAAAATTACCACAGAAGAATATTCAATTATGCATCTATACTAGTATACATGTTTCTTTTTCATTAGGGAGACAAGTTTCCTATAAACCTACACAGGAAAGATGATCAGGGCATCAATCAAGCAGTGAGACAGTGGACCTTGTTAGTCAAAAGAAACTCAACTAAGTTTAAGTTTGTAGAATTCATAACAATTTTGTTCATATAATTGCAGGGCTTCTTAGCAATCAGGATGAGCCTAGGATTAGTTCAGAAATCAAAAGGGTTTTACACTTGAGTGAGTAGACAAAGACTGGAGACTTGCATTTGTTAGCACTCCTTAGTGTCCCAAGGCTAAGAAAGGAAGCCAAGGAGGTAACCTAAAACCAATCTTTAGACTTAGCAGCTAGCCCTACCAAATTAGAGAGGTCTCTCTCAAAGGTCTCACAACCAATGAAGTGACAGGAGAAGGAATCAAATGTTAGGCTAGATATTAAGCTCAATGGTGTTTGATTTTATGGGTTGCTCGATGATGCTCATAAAACTAGGACTAGGCTAAGGTTTCTAATGATCAATTGTAGAGATATAATGGGGTAAGAAAGGCATGATTAGTGAAATAAATAGGTTTTCGGGGTGGTGTAGAAATGAAAAGGTAAGAGGCCAGAATGAGCATGTAACCATGAATTTATTCATCAAGAATAAAGAACACTAGCATGAAAATCTCATCAAAACAGAGCATATAACTTATGAATTCTGTTTAAAACTCATGAGATGATCATAAGAAAGCATATAGACAGCAGTAAAAAGAAATATCATAGAAAAATACTGTCACAAAAACATACCACAAGAATCTGAAGATAATAACTACAACTGCATGTTATATTACTGCAAAATGTACACTAGCTCCAATATATGATTCATAAACATCCAACCCACAATACTTCGAAATCTGAAGTATTTATGCAATTATTTACAAAATATATATATTGAAGTAGAATTCAAGGTTTATTACAAAAATTATAAAAATAGATCAATACTGCTAATAATATCAGCCAATTAATTTTTGGTGTTGTTATGGGAATTATGGTGGTAAGTGAGGCCTTGAATAGACATTGTTGTTAGTCCTGCTAGCTGATGAATTGCATTGTTGTCCCTATTTTTCTGTATTTTGTTTGAGTAGAGGTGAGATAGATCATTCGGTGCTCTGTGAATGGAGGTCATGATCATTCAATTGGTAATTACATGGAAAACAATGAGAAATCATGGGTGGAAGCATAGAAAATGAATTAATTTTACCATCCTGGGAAGGGTAACGAGAGGATTATTATCTGTCGATCTGGTAATGCTGATTCAAGCCGATTAAATCTAGATCATTGATCTGAGCTATTATATATTGCAATCGAAATAGGGAGAGGTTTTGGTAGTGGATGAACTTGTAACTTGAGTAATCATTGATTTTGATATCACAATCGACGATAGATAAGTTTATCGCAATCAATGAGCAGAAGGGGTTATTGCAATCGGCGAGTAGGACAAAACTTTTCAATATCAGTGGGGGAGGACTTATCCATAGACTCAGACCCGAAATGTATTAAAACTTAGCCTATAGCATTCAGATTCTGCGGGGCTCCATGCATATCGTAAACGCATTGGTTGGGGAAATGGGCCTTGGTTATTGTGGGTTGTAATTGTGATCGCACAATCAAAATCAGAAAGGAGATAGGGGGTCGATTTCTGTATACATGGCACTGTGGGGCCTAGATCTCTTGCAGCTAAGGAAGACGTAGAAGTGTGAAGGCTTTCAGGGAATGTAACAACATATTAAAAAAAGGAACAAAGGTATGGCCGAGGCATGAGAGTTAACAAAAATAGCGCAAGGATAGAGTTAAAATGGGTTTTTCCAAGGAAAAAAAATGGTTTTGGCTAGGATTTAAGGATTTTCCCAAGGAAAATTGGGTTTTAGATGGAATGAGGGGATTTTTGAGGGAGGGATGAGGGAGGTATATGAAGTATGGATGAGGGTGTTGAAACAATATGAAATCTCCTTGGACATTTTTCCCTAATTACTACTCCCATAATGATGATCTAGATGATGTCATGACTCTTTTTGAGCATTTTGATGATTTGACCTTAATAATGACACCTAATGGATCTATGAACTAATTATTTAGGCCTTGAACCTTGCAATATGACTGGCCATGAGATGATGATCAAGACATTTTACTGATGACTCATCACAAGGAATGATGACATGACCAAGATGGAATTTTGACCATGAAATGGAAGGCGTAGTAACATACCTAGACACACTAACTAGTGACAAATTTTTTATTTGAAAACCTATTAAAAATATAATAATTTGACTTAGGACCCTATCAACCATATTGAAAAAGTACATTTGGTCACTAGTGACTGGCAGCAATGACAGGCACTAACATTGGCTCCAACTAGGGATGACAACTCCTTTAGGAGGTGTCAAGAACACTGTAGATGAGGTAGCCTTATCCATTGGGTGATGGAGTAAAAAAAATAAACAAACCCAAAAATCAACAATGAAATGACTAATTGAAAAAACATAAGTGTTGTCTAGGTAAATCCTCTCTATGAACAGAGACAATCCCTCCAGCCCAATGCGTGGGTCTAGCAACTGAAGTGACAAGCTACTAGACACTTTCCTAAGTTGCAATTGAAAAGAGAAACGAAGAAGATGGCATACCTCGTTCTGATGCTATCTCAATCTTATTTTTTGAAGACATTGAATCACTTGTGTCACGAGATCATTCATACTTCTCTCATCGTTTATGCACCTACACAAGAGATCAAGACACAAAAAGGCATGCAAATACAAATAGATTATTCAAAATCAACCTACTTTACTAATCAAGGTATGTTAAGCTAAATGATACATGAGCATACACATTTAGGGAAAATGAACCAGCAGTTGTGTATTAATAGAAAATAAAGGGAAGCATACAATCAAGCCTTAATGTTGATAGGATCTCCTTGAAATGAATATCCAAGTCCAAGATAAGCTCTCCAAGCACTCCTTCTCTAAGCCAAATGAGTAGCATATAGGCACAATCTTAGCATAAGGATGAAAATATACATATACCAACCATTTGGGAATGGGAGAGGATGAACATATAAGATGGGAAAGGGAGTTAGAACCTCTCTAAATATTGGATTAGGCTCTCATTTCAAGGAGGTAGGTCATATGGATAAGACCAATAGGCCAAGTTTGGAGAATTCAACCTCATCTATGCCAAACAACCTCCAACTCATCGCTTTGGAAGCTTCTAGATCACAAAGCTTCTCATCCTCTTTGGGAAAATTTCATTTTTGGTATCAGTGTGGGTATACAAGTTAACAGAGTAATGCCATCATGGGTCAATTGCAGTGCAACAGGTGATCATTGTTGCTTTTAGTCTCATAAGTGCGATGATTCTCAAATTAAGGTCTTAGAGAAATTTCTTTAAGGGAAAGCTCAAGGTATTTTCCAATCAATGTCTTAGGAAGGATATGACCTGCATATATGAATGAGTATACTGCATGATCGTCATGTTTTTGGAACTTTGGGTTATTTCACAGGGAAGTGTAGGAGGTGCTACAATATACTGTGTAACAATAAGACAAAATGAAAATGACTTAACTTTCAAAAAATCAGCTGATTAGGAAAGCCTTGGGGTCTTCTTTGCGGGCTTCACACTTTCATGTCAACTCCTTCACACTTTGGCAGTAAAATATACTTTTATGTACAATGAAAATGGGAAATTTATGAAGAAATCAAATGAGGTAATGCTTGAGGAATCGACCATTGATCGGTCCTCCTGGCAGCTCTTGATTTTGACCTTTGAAAGCTGAACCCTGTATGGTCCTTTTCACAAGTTATTAGAGTTTCCATGCTTACCTTTCTCCTCGTTTTGAGCATCCCATCTGAGAAAAACATCTTCCAAAATAAAATCATCTCCCTTGGTTTTCTTCTCATAGATCTTCTCGATCTTTTCCTGAAGCTTTGACGTATTCTGAGGTACTTCCTCTCTAGACTACTGCAAATGAATCATCTGATTGATCCTCCACTGAGTATCATTGGGTTCACTATCAAATTCCTACAAAATCTTCATCACCGAGACAACAAGAGAAGTCGGAAAAATAGTGGCTACTCAATATACCAGATAAAAAGGTGACATACCTATGGACTTCTTAGTGCTAACTCTGTTTGCCCACAGAGCATTTATCAACCTTTTGTGCCAATTCTTCTTGTTTTCTTCCAACAAATTCTTGATGATATTAAACAATCATTTATTTGATGATTCATCTAGTCCATTACCTTGTGGGTAATATGTCGTTGAATGTTCGAGTTTGATGTGCTACTTGTCACTGAAATCAATCATGTTTTTCGACTTGAAGGTTGTTTCATTATCAGCGATAATTTTATGTGGACAATCAAAACCGAGACAAAATATTAGACTCAAGAAATTGAATTATTACCGCATTTGTAGCTTGTCTAGTGTTATATAGGAAAAGGATCTCCTCATCAACTCAGAAGACAAAGACATGATGACTGACGGATTGACCAAGTTCATAGGCCCAGTTATCAAACTAACGTTGTCTAGACACTATGAACCTACTTTATAAAGCTTCTCAGCAAGCTTAAGGGTGCATTAGTGCCTAGGGTAACTCTAGTTTCTACCTCAGGAATAGTGTTAGTGAACCTACATCAGTTTCTATGTGTCAAAGAAGAAAATTGACTCAGAAAATATCCCTAGATTCTCTCCTATGTTATCCCATAGAAGCAGGGAAACATCAGAACTCGACCTATTTGGGGGAATTACTAATTCCTAATGGAGTATGAAAATAGGAAAGAGTACTGAAAGATGGAAACATCACTACTTTTTCCTAATGGAACTCATGAAGGACTTGGAAACCCTAACCCTACATGCTATATAAGCAAGTCTTGGGCCATTGTGAAAGGGGCCGAAATATTTGAAAGGATTGCCTATTTGACTATCAAGTAAAGTCTTAGACTAAGGCATCAAAAGAGGTTAAGAAGGGAGAGAGAGAGAGAGAGGCGGTGGAGGGGTAAGGGAAGGCTGATGCAAATGATGGTTGTAATGACTCTTTCTACATTAATATAGAACTGCAGTTGTGTTTTCCACTCCATGATGTTGGTAGTATAAATTGTTTATATGTCGATCTAATATCTTCTAGCATGAGTGGCTTAGTTATATGCAACTAGATATCTTTTATATGTTCATGCATTTGTTTATCAAGGTTTGATGTTGTGATATTATGCTTGCCTTTGCTATGTGGAAGTTTTGATCTAGAGCCAGCTCAAGGGTCTTCCACGTAGCTGCATTGTGCTCTCCGACAACACCACACTAAGACTGGAGGTAATAACTCCTTCTCGCTTTGATATTTGTTTTTTAAACATAGATATGCATGTATCTTTGTGACAGCTACTGCTAATCTGACTGTCTACAGAGGATCCCGGGAAGATCCTTGAGGGTTTTCTACATCACAAAACACCCATGCATTAGTCCCTATAGCAGAATTGGTGACTCCACTGAGGACTACACTTAGTTCTTGATTTTTCCTAGAAATTTCCTAGATCTCTCTTTCTTCCAGGCCTTCCTATTCTTCTTCATCCCTGCTCTGACCACTTAGGACCATATAAAACCCTTCTTTCAGTGCTCAGCCCTAGATCTGATCCCCACAACATATTTTTTTGAGTGATGTTCCTCACTAATGCAGGTTACTAGTGAAAACAATGCTTCATAAAGCATTGTGACCTAAAAAACAGAGCGTTAGTGCTTAAAATAACTCTTTGTAGCAGCTAGTATAGAGCGTTAGTCAACCATTTCTTGATAAACAACTTACCCTGTGAACTCATGGGTTGGAAAATCTGCTTATAGACTGATCAGGGATCTGTAGCTGCACTTGTTTGACTGATCTATGTCCTAAATGAACTTTTTTGTAAGAAAATGGCTTTACTTCTTAAAGTATTTGTTTTCATCAAAAGAAAAAATACAAAACATTTTATTGTTTTCTTCTTAGCTAGCTAAGTTCTGCGTTATTTGTTTTCAATAGTTGTTATTATGGCATCATCATGAAATGATACAAGTATTAGATAAGTAAGCCTCACCTACAGTTGAACAAGTAAATTATTGGAGAAATAATAATGCAATGACGAGGTGTAGGGCACTTTTTTTTCAGGATTAAACAAAGGGATTCTCAAATAGAAGCACTAGGGCCAAAACTAGTCCATAAATAGTTAAAGCTTCCATAAAAGCTAAACTTAGTAATAAGGTACCCGTATTTTACCTTCTGCTTCTAGTTGTCTCACAATACCTTCTACAGTTTGGCCCACAGGGAGCATTGAAGTTCTATTGATTATTCTAGTGTTGTACTGAATAGGATGGATGGAATAAACATTGATATATGAATGACTCTCCCTTTGTAGAATCATCTTATTCATCAAAAGTGAAAATTTACAAGCATTTTTTTTGCATGATTTGAGTCATAGGCCCATATGATTTAATATGTCAACACCCCTACCGAATACTCTAACAAAATACATTTAAAATCTACCTAATAAAATCAATCCTCAACTCTTTTTAGAGTAAACACACTTTAGTTGAGGCTAGGATATTTGGATAGGAAATGTGAGTTAATGAGAAAGATCATACACCAAAACTATTGTTATTAAAAGAGAGAAATCCTATTGCACTCATACCATCTGAGACCACTCCAAGAAAAGTTGAGCTAAATATGAGACAAAATCAAATTGTAAGTGAAGGTAACTCGCATTTGCTTTCATCTCCTTTAGGTATTCTGTGTATCATGGATCGCTTTGGAGATATCGGAGCTGAGTAGTGACTCAACTATCCTACCCACACAGCATATTGTCTATGACTATGTCCCCCCCAGTAGTCTCTGTGATCTGAGGTATCCTTAATGGCCATACTTTTAGGTACTAACACAAGGTGACTAGGGCGGACTGCCCTGGTACCTCACACAGATGGACCTACTCTATCTTTGGTTTTTAGGAGGGTGCTCATCTTCATGAGAGTACTTCTCCCCTTAATATGATGTTCAGGCGAAGCTCTAGAGTAACCGTAACTGTACATTTGGCCAACTCTCTTTGTTATTCATTTTGATACTGGGTTTCATCACCAATGATTGGTGCTTATCAGACAGGGTCATTTCCCTCTACTTGTTGATTGATTTACTTAGTGTATTTTTTATTTTTTAGGTGTTAGAGTGTTGTCACTGAGACTTTAATAAAAATCATTGTAAAATTTACTGATAAACATTATCGGCCACTGTGGCTACATCTGGCCCTTGTCAATAGTTGTTAGGACTTCCCCCACTCACTTTCGAGGATCCGCTAAGCTCCAATGAACCAGATTCCCCATCTTCGGGAAATCAGTCTTCGAGATCTCACATAGAATCAGTTTGAACATCCCATGATCCAAGCTTACCAGAGGATTTATTTACTAAAGGATTTCTTCCTCCATACAATCCTCCGATCACGAATCTGTTGGGCCCACTCTTGGTTCCCGTGACATTTGTTCCTCCTTTGTCTTTAGTTGGAACACTTCCACCCATCCCATCGATGACTAATGAGTCATGGGATTTTTTGACACTTTTTTCCCCCCACCACATCCCCAGTCAATAGTCAGTACCACACCTTTGATGGCGAACACCGCTATCCAATTTGTCTCTGGTTTAAACCCTATAGTGACACCCTCCACGAGTGGAACCCAATACATTCTGTGTTCCACCCCTTTTGTGCCAGCCCCTGGACCTTCAACAAGTGCTATATATAACACTCCTTATAACGCTCAATATAGCATAGTTAGTGTGGGCCCCTTCAACGAACAATATGGTCGGCATCCATTGTATAGTTATAACCCCCAAATTCAGGTATTTGGGGGCACCACTCCCAATATGCATATACAGCCGGCAGCGTAATAGTTTTCCCCTACATTTTTAGTATGCATGGTTAGTCACTGATTGACATGAACCCTCCTTATGTTAGTCAAGGACCTATGGTTAGTTATGTGGCCAGCGGGAACCCTCAACAAGGTCCTAGTCAATCCATGGGGGCACCCTACTCACAACCTCAAATGATTCAAGGGGGCACTACTTATCCTAGGGGCACTTCTATTCCCCAGCCTAACAATCCCTATGTAAACCCACAATATAATACCATACCCCAAGGAACTTACTATACCATGAAAACTGTGTATAATATTGGGAACAACACGATGTGAGCACCGCAAGGATCCTCAAGTCATATGTCATCGCATTGGTCTGATTCAGGGGCATCAAACAATTTTCCTTTCTTGGAAATTCTTGGTATCCCAAACTTGTACAAACTTACAAATGACCCCATCTATCATAACTTTCTTTGGCCGCCAATCCCACATAAAATACCGATAGACATCATGAAGTTCGAAGGGAAACAAGGGGAGGATCAAGGTACACACATCACCACCTATCATCTATGGTGTGTTCCTAACTCCATGGTGGATGATAGTATCTAGTTACATCTTTTTTCCCACACCCTTATTTGCAATGCAGTCAAGTGGTACATTGAGTTACCATGCATGTCAGTCAATACCTTTGGTGATCTAGCGGTGGAATTCTTAAGCACTTTTAGCTACCCATCCACTATGAAAATGGGATGGAAATCCTCACTTCATTATGTCCGGATAATGCCACTGACATCTCTGATCATATACATGAATGGAGACGTAGGCATATGTTAGTCAAAGCTCCCCTCCCAGACTATCTATTAACGAAATTGGTTCTGTAAGTTTCTACTGCCCCAAATCGCTAAGGATGACACCTTAGGTGGTGCGGCCACAGAAGACCAATCCATTCATCATGCCCAACACTTAGATATGATATATTCGTAGTCTGGCACTCTATACAATGTAATTACCAATGCCCCTGGCAACTTCAATGCTCCCACTACTCATCAAGCCAGAGCGCACGCCAATGGGATTATCGCCCAACCTCCGGGGCTACTGTAAAACAAATCAACAGTAAAATTTCCCAGATGTCAGTGGACCCCTCTACCAAATTGACTGCTCTTCCTACCATCATGATAAACTCTATGTAGTCTACACAAAATCCCAATGCTAAGAACAAGAATGATAAGATAAAGACTGCTCCTTCTGAAGAGGATTCAAAAAAGCAACAAAACCCAAAGCAGAAGGTTGTTGTGTCCTTTGACGATGGAAAGGATAAACCACCAAATTCCCTTGCAAAATCTGTGCCGAAGATCACATGACCTATCGCTGTCTACATCTTCAAGAATGCACATATTTCATTGCTAAAAAGAACACTGGTAGGACCCTTGTTGTCTTGAATAATCCTTTCCTCGCTCAGTAGTAGCAACACCTTATTGTAAACCAACCCCAACCCCTGCAAGGGGGCAATGGTGGTTTGCAACATCCTTCATTTGGTGAAGGACCCTCTACCATTTACACCTTTGAAATGTTATATCTACAAACCAGAGCCAAATATTATGGAGCTCTAGTCGCTCATGCAAAGGAACCCTCCCCAAGTCAAAACCCACCATTGCCTAACGATCTTCATATCGAAAAGCCGGTTGCTGACCTTGTGATTTCCCCCCCTAAAGGGGCACTTCGACACGCAACACACAATACAGCTACACGTGCCGCCCAAAACTGCAGCACTGTAGAAGACTTGGCGCAAGCATCATCAGCTATGTCGACGCTTGAAGCACTACAAACTTTTCCAACACAAAGGAAAGCTTTGCTTTCTGCCATTAGTGGTATCAACCATTAGGATTCCACTCTTGCAATTTTTGACATGGAAAAATGTAAACCTCCCCTTTCACACCAGCTTGCATTTCAGGTGCAAATTTTTTCGAAAGGAAAAGGAATACATAGAACTGTCATTGACAAAGGTGCTTCAACCTGCGTAATGTCAGCTTCATGTTTGCTCACTTTGGTTTCTATAGCCCTATCCCCACACTTTAATTCCCTTAAAGATTTTGACGGCCATACTTTCATCCCCAAAGGTTACCCAGCTAGCTACCCCATCACCTTGTATGGAAAAATAGTAACGGTGGACATCGAAGTCATAGATAGAAAGCTCGACTATAATGTCTTGTTGGGTCAGAGTTGGACTTATGCCATCACTGCCAATGTGTCTACTATCTTTCACATCATCCTATTTCCATCGGATGGAAAGGTAGTCACAGTGGACCAATTGTATTTTTGCACCCCTGATTATTCCCCATTACCAAGCAACTCTATACCCTTAGTGCGTAATGTACCTGACTCTTACATCAATATAGGTACCGATCTACTAAAGGGCTCTTCTCTAATGGTTTGTTTCCCTCTTCTGTTGCCCATGGTTCCAAAGACATTCAATACAGTTTCATTCATTCCTCATGAACCAACCGATCCTTGGATCCTATAGACCCCTTCAAACATTGATACTCACGGAGAACAATTGCCACTGTCACTAGCTGAATTTTCCTACCAGGCCATTCAATTTGCATCTGAGTCTCCGATCACTTTGGTCATGGCCAATGGTACCACTGTCCCTACAATAATTGCTCCTTCTTTCGATCCCCTCAATCAAGTCCTACCTGCGGATGAAGCTATTAGAGAGATCATGAGTTTAGAAGAATTACCTTGGGAGGACTCGCACCATCGTGTTTTTATATCTGATTCGAACATGATGCCTCTTCAAATCTTGTCATATGACACACCTAAAATCATTTCCTCACCATATATGACCATCCAAAATTTGGACTCAGAAGGAAGCATGGGAAATATTTCAAAGACACTATTGATCGATATTTCTACATCGTAGAAACCATCCAGCTTGGAGAATATTGCAATGCTCACGAAATTGCAAGCTTCACCTTCCTTTTTAAGGAATTCTGTGATGTATTCACTTGGCCTTATGAGGAAATGCTCAACATAGATCCTTCAATTGTCTAGCATGAGATAAATATATACGACAATGCTAAACATGTCCTCCAAAGGCTTCAACCAATCCACCCCCACAAAACGACAGCCATCCAGACTGAGGTGGAAAAGTTGTTACATGCTGGTTTTATCTACCCTGTTCCCTTAACAGAATGGGTTTCCAATCTAGTTCCCGTCGATAAGAAACAAGGAACCATCTACACATGTGTTGACTATCGAGACCTGAATGTCGCATGTCCGAAGGATAATCATCCGACATCATTCATCGACAAAATAATCAATGACTGCGCCAGTTGTGAATCATTCTAATTCATGGATTGTTTCTCAGGTAAATCCAGATTGTTATAAAACCAAAAGACCAACACAAAACTGCCTTCCTTTGCTTATGGGGAATATTTTCCTATCGAAAACTCCCATTTGGTTTAAATAATGCTGGAGAAACATTTCAAAGGGCCGTGGACTATGCATTTCATGATATTAGACATATCATCAGGCTTACTTAGATGACCTTCCAAGCCATTCTAAGAAGCGAGCGTAACACCTAGATCATTTAAGAGCTATCTTTCTTAGGTGTCGGTTTTATAACATATGTTTGAATCCGCATAAATGTGTTTTCTTTGTCGAGTCTAGATGATTACTTGGATTCATTGTCTCCAATATGGGATTAGGGTTGATCCTGATAAGGTAAAGGCAATTACTCAATTGCCTGAACCACAATCCATTCTACAGCTCCAATGTTTGCAAGGGAAAGCAAACTTTTTACGACGGTTCATCATAGACTATGTTGAGTTGATGAAAGGCTTTATGTGCCTACTTAAAAAGGAAGTGTTGTATCTATGGGATGATCAAACTCAATGATCATTTGATGTCTTGAAAAAGGTGCTTATATCAGCCCCACTCCTTAGCACTCCCAATTATGGGCGCGACTTTCTTCTATACCTGGCAACCTCGCCATCATCTCTAGGAATGTTGTTGGTTCAAACTCATGATGACTAGAGTGAACATGTGATATATTATTTTTCAAAAGGCCTAGCTGGGCCTGAACTCAGATATTCACTTGCGGAAAAGATGTCCTTGGCAGTTGTCATTGTTGTCAACCACTTCCAACATTACATACTACTGCGACAGACTACTCTCATCACCTTAGAGAATCCCATGAAACATTGTGTTTCATCAAGTAATTGGAGGGAAATATGAAAAATGGATCATGATCCTCCAACAATTTGATTTGGTTTTCACTATTGCCAAGGCGAAAAATTCCTTAGTCTTTGCTAAACTTTTGCTAGATCTTCCCATTGTCGATATTAATGAGATAGCCCATGATCCTCTTCCAGATGAAGATGTCTATCTTATCGAGTCTACTGACCCTTGGTATGGTGACATTCTTGTCTACCTCCAAGTGCAATGTTTCCACCCTGAGCTATCATCAGGTGACCATCGTCGCATCCTCCACCAAGCATGACACTATTTAGTGCTTAACAATACGTTATATTGTCGTGGTGTAGATACAGTTCTTCGACGATGCCTCACTCATGACGAGGTGGAGCACATTTTAAATGACTACCATGCTAGGCCATGTGGAAGTCATCTTTCTGGCATATCTACTACTCAGAAAATTTTAGGCGCAAGCTACTACTGGTCGGCCTTGTTCAAAGATTATATCAAGGCTATCCAGAAATGCCATCCTTGTCAAGTGTTTACAGAGAAAATGCATGCTCCTCTAGCCCTACTACACCTGGTTATCTCTGTCAACCCCTTTGCCAAATGGGGGATAGACTTCGTAACTTGCTACCCCATTTCTTCTGCTGGACACAACTATATTATTATAGTTGTGGATTATTTCACGAAATGGGCCGAAGCCCTTCCCACCTTCCAAGCCGATGGAGAAACCACAACACTATTCCTATTTAATCAGGTCATCTATCACTTCGGTCTACCCCACATGACCATTAAATACCATGGGTCTCATTTTCAGAATCACATGATGTCTGACTTAACATCGCTGCTAGGTTTTCGCTAGGATTAATCATCCTCCTACTACCCCCAATCTAATGTTCAAGTAGCGGCTATCAATGGTGTCTTAAAAAATATGATCCATTGGTTAGTATGGAATCATAAAACCCATTGGCATCGAATGTCATATCCTGCATTATGGGCATGCCAAACTTCAATTAAAACTGCAATAGGCTTCACATCTTTTAAACTGGCTTATGGCCTGGAAGAAGTTTTACTAATTGAGTGTCAGATTCCTCCCTTACAAATCATCGTTGGCCTATTTCCCAGCACTACTTCTAAAGAAGAGCTCCTACTATACCTAAATCAACTGGATGAAACCTATTGATATGCCAAATTGGTACTCGAAGCCCACAAGTGTTGGGTCAAAGCCTAGTACGATAAAAAGGTCAAACCTCGTTCTTACCAAGAGGGAGATCTTGTTTTACTCTATGACAAAAAGCATGACCTCTTGGGGGCAGGGACACTTCAACCGTTATGGCTCGGTCCATATGTTGTCAAGAAATCCCTCTCAAAAGGGGCATATGAACTTCAGAACTGGGAAGGATTCCCACTCATTAAGCCCCGAAATGGGCTCTATCTGAAAAAGTATTATGCCTAGTACAAGCATGTGCTTTGTAATTTTATGTATTTATAAGTTTTGCTTCTTTTTGATGTGACTGGATTTTTTGGTATTTATTGAAGTATTTGTCTCATACATATTTCTCATAATGTAGATTCCTTCCTTACCCTTAGCACACATAGGATACGTGGATGGTGCCAGTCATCACACACGGCTCATTGCATCAGCTACTTGGGTCATTTACACACCTGAGTCGGAGCTGTTTTGTTCCAGGGGAGTATTTCTTGGTACTACGACCAACAATATTGCTGAGTACATGTCCGTAATTTCACTTCTCATAGAAGCATCATCAAGGCACATCTCCAATCTGGTGGTCAGGTTAGACTCTCAGCTTGTTGTTATGTAATTGACAAATCACTATCACGTTCATAATCCAATCTTATTATGTCATTATTTAAGCGTACGACTCTTGGAATGTCAATTTGAAGTTATCACATATGAGCACATTCCTATAGAATTTAACACGGTTGTTGATTCATTGGAAAACTATGTGTTAGATTGGCATCTATCTCATTCACTATAAATAGATGTATGAAAGTAAAAATTTACACAGCTAAAATTTTACAAAAGCACTTAAAAAACATTTACATCATAAAATACCAAATACCTGTATATATATATATATATATATATATATATATATATATATATATATATATATATATATATATATATATATATATATATATATATATATATATATATATATATATATATATATATCTATATCTATATCTATATCTATATCTATATCTATATCTATATCTATATCTATATCTATATATATATATATATATATATATATATATCTATATATCTATATATCTATATATCTATATATATATATATATATATATATATATATATATATATATATATATATATAGGTATCAAATCCAGCCTTTTACATCAAAATATTCCAAAACTTGTGTGTTTTAATTACAAAATGGCTACTAAGCCTAGCTATAAATACCTGCTGGCTATGCCAAAGCCTCTGCTAATAGAGCCTACTACTCATAAAATGATAACATTGCTCTAGCTATCCTCCGAAGAGTAACCAAAAACCACTTAGGCACACCGACTGTGTGTCGCTGCATATGAGTGGGGATCTCCCTCATAGGAACGGGGGGAACACCCATGCTCAAGCCCTCGAGGTTCCTCAGAACCTCTTGAAGACTGTCAGCATCCCCCCCCATCAGGTAGTTGGCCTGCCCTCCTCACTTGGCGAGGTTCGCGTGCAGGTTGTACCAGTGCCACATCTGTATCAAAGCAAAACGTTTCATGTAAATACTTGTTCACCCTTAATATCAACAAATACATAACATAAATATTCAAAATCTGAAAAATGATTTAAATACTCTCAAAATCATTCATACCTTGAGGCCCCCAGTTGGTCCCAAGAGGTAGAATCAAGCCAGGGTCACTGGTGAAGTCCATGCCCTCATAGGCATAGTCATCAATAATCACAATATGGCCACTAAGCCATTTGAAGAAAGCTTCCTCAAAAAAGTGTCAGAGAGGTCCTCCTCCTATATAAGGATCAAGTGATTCCCATCACCCCTTGTTATAGACATTTTTGTGCCCTACAACCCCAAGCATGAAATTTCCATAAACCAAGGGCTCCTAAGTCCCTAAAAGTGTTGTTCTAACCCCTAAAGGAACAAGGTCAACAGATTACAGCTTCTCCCAGAAGTTCCCCATGAGAAACTACTCAGAATTGGTCAAAACAGGATCATTGCAGCTGCTCCACTGGCTAAGTGTGTTGCATCTCACCTAAATACACTGTGAGGGTGTGTTGCATTTCAAAAGTTCCTTCTGTGGGGTGCGATGGGCGAGAAATGACAAATGGCAGTGTCATTCCGCGAGGTGGAGAGGCAATGGAAGCTTCCAAAATCTTCTCCTGTGACACTTGCCTCACTGAATTTGACCAAGGATGAGTAAGAGGCCCTCAGTCTCCAAGTGGAAGCAAGAACTGTTAGAGAGAAGACACTAATCAAATCACAAGCTGACTCACCCCCCTTACAAATATCTATATATGGATCCCTCATCCCAGAGATCCAGAAGCTGGAATTTTGCATATTGTAAGGAATTGTTGTTGGTTTCTAGAGACAAACATCAGATTGTTGGGTGATCTAAGCTTTGTTTGAGGTGAAGAGGGGCTTCTTTGCTGGGAGGTTGATGGTGGGTCAGAACAACTGGTTGTAACTCCTCCTGGATCTTTTCTTGTTTATCAATAAAAGCTATTTGAGTTTTCCTCCATGCTTTTGTATCATTGATGCTTGTTACATTTGTATGGTCAATTTACATCTGATCCTAGATTGTTTATGATTATAGATCCATGTCTTTGTATAGTGCTATGCTTTTGTGATCTTACAGGTACTTTGTGAAGCTGGGCGTGCAAGGGAGCAGGTAGCTAAGGACTATCAAAGAAGAGAGGGGTCCAATCGAAGGATTAGCGCAAGACAGAGGTTGGTCTTTCTGTTCCTCTCTATCTATAATTCATAAAGGAGAAACAAAAGTAGTTTTTCTTTATTTGTTTCTAAGGCAGCTGTCACACCTTAGTGGGATAGAGCAGTTCTAAATAGACACTTTTCCCTGTAACAAAATGGCGACTCCGCTGGGGAGCTAATTAGTTTGTTTGTTTATCATTCTTTGGTGTTTGTTTCATAAACTTACAAGTAGCATTCGAACTGCATTTTCCATAACAAATGCAAAGTAGATAACTGCTACTTCAATCCATCTACCGGATTTGTTTATGATTTAAACAACTAATTCACAAACTATCTGATTTCCCTTGTGATAGCTCTTAGATCCTCCTTAGATCTACCCCTGATTGTTGCATTACTGATTGCTTTTTACTCGGCCAAAACCCAAGAACTAAATAGCAAACTGTGACCCAGAACCCGAACAGAGTCTCGTTTCTAGCCCAGCGCAGGTACTGTTCAGAGATTCTGAATTTCAGCGCACTTCCCGAGTGGACAACCTGCGCTGCATTTCAGATTCTTTGTGTTACAGGTGCGCTGATCAGACTAGCTCTATGTAGCTGTGGCTTCTGTGATTCATTCTTTCCAGTTCTATTCCAGAATCTTGTTGCCTGTGATCAGTATATGTCTGTTTGAAACCCCTTTTCCTTGATGTTATTTCACCTCCTTTGTACAAAAGAACTGTAGATGTTTTTGTGTGTTTCTTGAGTCATTAACAGTTCTCCTTTGCAAAAGTAGCATAGTCGTACTGTCGTCCTTTGATTTGAATCTGTCGCAAGTGTCGATTTCGATCGTAGGAAAAAGTTTGATTGCTTTTGATGGTCGATTATCCTGTTACTATTGCTTTTGGTCTGAATTTGTAATTTTCTAGTGTCAAGAACAAGTATTCAGTTCAAAATCGTAAGGTGTTGTAATCGTCTCCATTTTTTGATTTCGAAAAGAAGCTTATTGATATTTGTTGCTTGAAAAGAAATTCAGATTTGTGCATCAACTTTCTTTTTAGCATCCATATACTAAGAAAGTCGAAAACAAATACATGCATGTGCATTTGCATATAAACAGTCTGATTGGCTTGATTTAGGAAAGTGCATTTAGAGTGTGCTCTTTGCTCTTTGTGAAAAGATTATGTCTTTCTTTTCCTTAGTAGCTAGGATTTTCATTGCATAAAAGAGATAAAAAGTTTGTTTATCATCTTAGATTGCATTTTAGGAATTACATCTACATCTTGTGGTGAACCCGAAAGGAAAACTTCATAAACAAGATCAACTTAAAATAAATTCAATGAATCTAACAACGCTTTGGAACTTAACGCACAACATTTAGAAGTCTAGGCTAGAGATGTATTCCGGCGTCGTAAAGCCTGGTAACTATTGTTCTCACTGATGGTTGGGTGATTCCTCCACTTTGAGATGATAAGTGCCAGTACGGACTTGTGCTCCCATGTACCGTCGAGTATATTTTGGGAGACCCCAATAGGCTTAATCCTTTCTCCATAGGAAGCCGTGTCTGCCGCCCTATCGATCGCAATGCACTGAACATAGCATTCGGGAAGATTGACTGCCGTACCGTAAAAAGTATTCTGCAGTTTTGTGATTGTTTTGGTACTCCCTCTACCTAGACTTCCAGAGCAGTCTCTTTCGTTCCTTTTCAGACTCCTTAACGGAAAAGGTCCATCTGAGCACTTGTCACTTCAGGCTCATTAAAAATCGAAGGAGACGAGAGTCATCTTTTGTTTTTTCTTGACTCTTAAAAACTGAAAAAACAAGTTGTGTCAAAGCGTCTAAAATCTATTTTAAATGGAATATTCATCACCCTTTCCTACGTTGATCTTGGGTTGAGAAAATAGAATCCACCAACCAAGGGATTCCCCTTGGAGGAAATCCTAGTCCCTTCTCCTCTTGGGGAGATGTTGGTGCACCCCATATGGCCACATTGTCACTTCCAGGACTGACAATTGGTTTACCTGTATGGCTCTTCTCAACCTCTGTCGTTCAGAACACCACAATTCCTGAACAATCGAATCAGCAATTAGATGAGTCCAGAGTTACCCACCAACCTTCTACTTCCTCTAATTCTTCCTCTCCTCCTTCCTCTTCGCTTGATGGGGCTGGTAAAGCCAAAAGTCAAGTACCTAAGGAGAAGAAGGAAAAGAAGAAGAAAGAGAAGAAGAAGAAGGAGCCAAAAGAGAATGGGGGCAAACGAGTGTCGTCTAGCGAAAATCCACACACTGCACCGACCAGGCCTAAATCACCATGTGTCATTTGCAAAGGAGACCACTATCACAGAGATTGTCCTTGCATCCCTCAGATCTTAAGGGACTGGTCTCCTCATTTGCACAACCCGGTGTCGTCAACCTCTGATGATCATGTTGAAAACACATCGTCAACTAGTGAAAGTGAAGCCCCAGGACAAAAAGGAAAATATAGATTTCCTTGTAAGCTGTGCGAAGGCAATCATGCCGTCCACTGTTGTCCCTTCTTAGACAAAGCTAAAAGATTTTTGGACGATCGTCTAGTTTCACCGTTACGACTTCCTCCTGGATATAAAAAACTCTTGCCGAGTCCGTCACTAGTTGAAAATCCAGCTGGCCCGCTCAGGTGGTCGGCCAAAGCATCTATCATTGAAGATAAACCATCTGAACCCATACCAGACGAAAGTCAAAAGGTCGAGGCGGCAGCTGACCCGGTCTTTCCTTCAGAGGTTCCATCTTCAGATGATACAGTCACTGAAGAGAGCAAGGATGACATCGTCCAAATTCTTTTCATAAGCACAGACTCCAACGAACATGGGGGCAATTTACCCGTTCCTTTACCGTAGGAAGGAAGTTCGTCAGAGTCGTACCCGGCCGTCTATTCGGTCCCACCTCCAAGCAACCTAGTTGTCTTGTTCGACTGGAATAAACTAGGCAGACCCCGTTTACCAACTAGTGTACCATTCTGAATCATTGTTCAAATATATAGAATGGTTATTGCTAGTACCATCATAGATGAGGGGGCTTCTGTGAGTATCCTTTCCTCAACTTCTTGGAAAGCACTTGGTTTTCCATCGCTTTTGCCTGAGATGAGAAATCTAACAGGCTTTGATAAAGGAACCAGTCGACCATTAGGGATCCTTCCCGATGTGCACATAACATTGAGAGGGAAAACCGTTCACATGAACGTAATGGTAGTTCAAGGACCCTTGGATTACAATCTACTCCTTGGACGAGACTATATTTATTGCATGGGAGCAATTGTCTCCTCACTCTTTAGAGTAATGTGTTTTCCGCATGAAGGAAGAGTGGTCAGGCTCGTGGACCAGCTTTCATTTCCCAGATCATACAGAGCAAATAGTCATATACCATCCCTGAATGGTCTTTTCATGCAAGAAATGTCTCAATCTCCAGTTTGTCCTCCCGATGAGCGCGAGTGATTCGGGGGGACATGACTGAAACCCAGGGGGCATGCACCCTGGTCTGCTTCGAAAGGAAAAATTCAGGTATAGGGTAGGTGTCCCCGAGAGAATATGACCTCCGTACTCCCATCCGTGATTGGAAGGGGGAGTTGGACTGGAACAAGATTCTCTTGTCAAAGTTATGTGAGTTGGCAGGCATCGCTGCTCACCTTTGTTTATCTCAGTAGACATCACCGGAGAAGTGTTTTGTTTGCCCTGTGAATAGAACAATCTTTGGGTAACCTGTAAGAGGTAGGCCTCTCTCGGTAAAACAAATGTTTTAACGGACTAAAGAAGGGGTAACCTTGAAACTCTGTTTTATACCTGGGGGCATGCAAACCTTTTGGAGTGCAAGCGAAGAGCGACTATTTATTTTTTAAATTTTTAGGACCTCTAACCCTTTAAACTCGTAGGGTTGGTCGTCTCCTAACTTGCATAAATAAAGGATGTGGGGCAAAACTCTAAAAGTTGTCGTTTCATATGAGGCATTCTTATCACACGACTGGATTAATCGAGCAGTTTTAGCACATAGTTCAAGTTCGTTAAAAAATAAACATAAGACATGAGCAAATGTTTCCCCCCGCATTTAAGCTCATTAAAAAATGAACTATTCCCCAGTAAATAACCATCGTGAATGTAGTACTTCAGCCGTTAAAGCCTTGGTCGTGTTTGCACCGTCACCTCCACTTTTTTAATTGGCCGATCATTCACCTCCATTTGATTGTTTACCCATTTTGAGGAACAGCTGCGAAGAGTGATTTCACTATCCATCCTTGTGACACTGCCGTGATTGGAAAATTCCAAACCTTACCTAGAATCAACTGCTACCCGTTTTATCACTCGTTCCTCAAAAGACGAGTCTCCTTTAAGCTCTTTTCAATTGACTCGTAAAATATGAAAATATTTCCGAGCCATTGGCCTCTCCAGCTCGTTAAAGGGACAGGAAGTGCTATCCCTCCTCTAGATTTTAATCTTTTTGGACCTGAGGGATTATTACACAAAAAGATCGAGCGCTTGTTTTGTTCGGCTCGTTAAAAGTATCGAAAATTCATCCCTTCTGTATTGTTTTATACTTTTTCGGACTTAAGGGATTAGATGATGAAAAAGGAATTTTGGAGTTACCTTTACGTTCCTTTTCAGACTCTCTAAAATTGAAAAGGACCGAGTTATCTTTGTCGTTAAACTCGTTAAAATGATTAACAGTGACAAACTTGTCTATAGACAAGAACGAGTTTCACTATCGCTAGGCTCATTAAAACATAGCGATGGGTTTGCCCGAAGGGAAAATTATAGAACAAGCATATGTTATCCTCCTCAAGCTTGACAAAAATAAAGAGGTACTGGTCAGCAATGACTGGGGAAAATTGGGAAGAAAACTTGAAGAAACTTTGTTGGTAGCAAGTCGCTCTTGAACATGACACTTCCACTCCGTGTCCGAGTCGAGTTGGGTTGTTTCATTCACCGGTCACATCACCATGGTCACGCCATACCATCCACATTTGGGGTTAATGCTACCAATCCATCACATCAGTGTTGCCGATATGTTCAAGAGAAGTCATTCAGAGAATTCACCTGTGTCTCACCCACTACCATACATTATACTCCATTCTTTCATGACCGCCACCCTGAACTTTATATCACCAGATCGTTTTCACCTCCATTAAAATCATTTGCTCCATTCCATGTCATTGATGTGGGATTCATTAACTTGTCGACATCAGCTCATTATCCAAGAAGTTGATCTAGGGACACCCCATTCAGTACTTTGAAGCTTGCATGCCTCAATGGCAAGTTTCTCACTTCCGGCGACAGGTTTACATCAATGGCCTTCGACCGAAAGATTTTGCATGGTGTTCGACGCCAAGTCCTTTATTCACACCACGTGAATTGTACTGCAGTACCTTGAGGGTCATTATCATTATCGGTGATTCCTCTCGTGCTTGTTAATAGTTTACATCATTGACTGGTAATCAAGCGATGTCTTTCCATGTTCGACTTCAGAACATTTCTCACATGGATCAACTTGTACTTCGAGTGAAGATCGGACGAGATTGAAGACCCCGGATCTAGTTTCATCCATCCGGGCTGCGATATATATTCAGGGAAATAAAGACATTAAATATACATCATTGCCGCACAGATATTCATCCACTCAAAAGGATGATGGCTCTATCAGAATCATCAGTCTACACTCAGACGATTGTCTGTCCTATGTACATGAAAATGAATTTATAAAGTTGAGCATGGGAATGCCCGCCTCAGCTAGATAATGAAAATAGTATGAAGATAATGTATTGTATTTTATCTTATTACAGGTCTCCTCCCAGCATTGAAAGAACTTCGGATCCTCATAATAAATCATTTCACCCGACACCAAAAGGTTAACGGCCTCATACTTTAGGGGGAAACTGTTATAGACATTTTTGTGCCCTACAAACCCAAGCATGAAATGTCCATAAACCAAGGGCTCCTAAGTCCCTAAAAGTGTTGTTCTAACCCCTAAAGGAACAAGGTCAACAGATTATAGCTTCTCCCAGAAGTTCTCCATGAGAAACTACTCAGAATTGGTCAAAAAAGGATCATTGCAGCTGCTCCACTGGCTAAGTGCATTGCATCTCACCTAAATACACTGTGAGGGTGCGTTGCATTTCAAAAGTCCCTTCTGTGGGGTGCGATGGGTGAGAAATGACAAATGGCAGTGTCATTCCACGAGGTGGAGAGGCAATGGAAGCTTCCAGAATCTTCTCCTGTGACACTTGCCTCACTGAATTTGAACAAGGATGAGTAAGAGGCCCTTAGTCTCCAAGTGGAAGCAAGAACTGTCAGAGAGAAGACACTAATCAAATCGGAAGCTGACTTATCCCCCTTACAGATATCTATATATGGATCCCTCATCCCAGAGATCCAGAGGCTGGAATTTTGCATATTGTAAGGAATTGTTGTTGGTTTCTAGAGACAAACATCAGATTGTTTGGTGATCTAAGCTTTGTTCGAGGTGAAGAGGGGCTTCTTTTCTGGGAGGTTGATGCTGGGTCGGAACAACTGGTTGTAACTCCTCCTGGATCTTTTCTTGTTTATCAATAAAAGCTATTTGAGTTTTCCTCCATGCTTTTGTATCATTGATGCTTGTTACATTTGTATGGTCAATTTACATCTGATCCTAGATTGTTTATGATTATAGATCCATGTCTTTGTATAGTGCTATGCTTCTGTGATCTTACAGGTACTTTTTGAAGCTTGACTTCAACGGAGCAGGTAGCTGAGGACTATCAAAGAAGAGAGGGGTCGAATCAAAGGATTAGCGCAAGACAGAGGTTGGTCCTTCTGTTCCTCTCTATCTATAATTCATAAAGGAAAAACAAAAGTAGTTTTTCTCTGTTTGTTTCTAAGGCAGTTGTCACACCTTAGTGGGATAGAGCAGTTCTAAATAAACACCTTTCCCTATAACACCCCTGTCTTCGCTCCCTCAGATTAACGGGACCTAAGCTCATCCACGGATGAATAATAGGTACCATCTCAAGTATGAATGAGACAATGAGAGTGTTATACCCAAAACTCCGTTGGGTTTGAGTCTTGCATGTAGTCAATTCTGCCTTCAACTAGTGAAGCACTACTTCACACCAGTTGAATATCTGAGGCTGGACATAGTCAACTGCAAGCAATAGTTGGGCCTTTGCTACAATGTGGGGACTCTTTGATCCCAGCAAACACACAATCAACCATAAAATGGCCCTCATAGATCTGGCTAATCCTCTCTATGTGGGCTCTGTTGCTGATGAATCCACTCTCAGGCATACAATAAGCTTAAACCATCTCTAAGGTGGAATGAGGATCAAGCATACCCCCGGTTAGGTTTTGTTGTGCTCCTCTACACGAAAAATGAGTCAAAAAGTATATATCATCACGGTCAATGGCCAACTCATGATCTCCAATCCCGAACACCTCCTCATGTTCATCCTAGCGCTGAATAATCCAGCTCAACAGGTCCTCCTAACCTTTCATCAAGTCCAAATTAGCATACTTAATGAATCCAAAATGGTGCAATTCAAGTATGCAAGCAGGATCATTTCATATCAACAATTCTTGTTAGTCATGGGCCCATTCTCTCCATAGACTAGTCATAATGGCTTAAAACCTGCAAAAACCAACCCAAAAATCAGTGCAAATGGGGCAAAAAATCTTATTAAATCATTGCATAGGATTTTGGGGTGTGCCCTCATGCATTAATGCCCCCTATAGTGAGATACATGGAGGATTAATGCCCTCCAGCAGATCATAAAGGGCGTTTAACGCCCCCTACAACCCTACTAGGGGGCGTTAGGTGCAATTAAAGAACTAGGGCTCCCCAATTCTAAAAAAAAATCACCGAAAAGCTGCTAAAAATGTTGAATAATGAAACATTATTATTGTGACACCTACATGGAACTGACGACATGTCGAATGGTCGCCCGGATCTCCCACAATCATTCGTTGAAAATATCCTCCTCTTTAGCTCCAAAACACTCTCATAGCTCTCAACGGATGCACATGTTGAAAGTGGACGCTCAAGAACTCCCTTATAGTCACTCTGGAGACATGAATTATCTTAATTGAAGTCAATAAGGTAGAAGTAGTCCATTCCCAATGATAATTATCATGGGCCATGACCCCAGATTGACAGAAATTGCTCATGTTTTGATGAAAGAATTTGCAGGATTGAATGAAAAAAATGACCATGTGCAATTCTCTATAAGTGCTTTCTTTTATGAGATGTTTTCTCGCTCTAGAACCAAAAAATCCATGATTTTTTCATCGTCGGGCTTGTTAAACACATATGACGACGGTTCGAGCAACTCCTTTTCCCTCTTTTTCTAGCTCATTAAACTGAAAAAGATCGATTGAGAATTCTTTATTGGGACTTTTTTCTCGCTCATAAATCTAAAAACACCTTGAGTTCCTCCTCGAGGCTCATTAACAACTTATGAAGAAGCTCCGAGCATTCTTTATAGGAAATTTTCTTGCTTTTTAAATAAAAAAAACCCGAGTTTTTGTCATCGGGCTTGTTAAACATTTACGATGGCAATATGAGAACTTTCTTTCTTGGGACTATTTATTGCTCTTAAATCGAAAAATCCCCAAGTTTTTTCCCTTCTTCAGGCTTGTTAAATCTACTGAGAAGGAATGAGTAGTTCTTTTACCTCTTTTTCCTCACTCACTAAACTGAAAAAGATACCTGGAGTTTTCTTCATTTGACTCGTTAAATTTTGATGAAGGTATTGAGTTTGTCGTCACATGACTCATTGAAATTTCACGACGAAAATTGAGTTTACTCCGTCTCCTCATTCTCGTAACAAATGAGGAAAATATCTATTGAGCATAGGTTTATGTTTATCCGGACTCAATAAATAAACTCACAGAAAAGGAACCATTTCGGGTATACTATTAAACTTTTGTCGCACCTGGTTAAAAACTATGACAAAGGGACCACCCTGGAGTCATTCGTTACGATATTTTTAGACTCTCTACATATGAAAATACCATCGCTTTATCTCATATGGAATCATTAAATTACACAGATGAAGGATAGATTCGCTCTTTTTACAATCCTTTTCAGACTCTTAAAACATGAAAAGATTGATAATTTTACCCATCTGGACTCACTAAAATAATCAGATGGGGAAAGTGGAGAATACAACTGCGTTATGTTCCATGTTTTGAAAGAGTTTTTTGGTAGCAGTTGCTCCCTTGAACATGGCACTCCCTCAAATAAACCTTCATTGTGACGACCTCTCAATATGAATCTTACCATCCTATGTGTTTAGCCTATATACCTCAATGTTCTTGCATCTTTGTATCCTAACACTCTTTGGTGTTCATGAGTTTAGTGCTGCATGGTTAAAACCATTGTCATGCCTTCTATTGTTCAAGGGAAAACCTTTGTCTTCTATTTCCTCCATCAACCAATCAAGCATGTCCTACCATCATGCCCTATGTCTCTTTGACACAATGCTCAAAAGATTCCTCAAAAAACAATCATTCTTGTCTTGTTTCGTGTTGACTGATGTAGGACACCTTATTGCCTACCTTTTGACAGGTCTCTTCCTATCAACTTCAACACTCTATCTAGGAAGAAGACCCAAAAACACATCAGTGCCTTGGTACTTACAGACATCAATGGCAGGTCACCTTGTGTTTGATTAGGGATTTTCATTATTGGCTCCTGGTTAAACGATTCTACGAGTGTTCGATGACAAAAACATTTTTCGTACTTGCTAGATTGTACTATGCATCTTGGAGACCATCACCATTATCGATGGCCATCCTCACATCTGTTAACGGTCTCCATTATTGACTGGTAATCAGACAATTTCATGCATGTTCGACATCAACGCATATATTCACATGTATCAATCTATGTTGTTCGGTGAAGCAGAAATCAAGACCTTGGGTAGAGCCTTGCATCACTCAGCCTTGTTTCCTCTCCCAAGTTGTGGTTATTGTTTTTTGGAGACAGCTCATCAGAATGATCCTATTATGACACAAGTTCTGCATTATGCTTATAGTTTACCAGCATCATCATATCTCTTTTATGAGAAAATCACTCTAACATAGCTACTGAGCACCGGAATGCCCGAATCAGGACATGATTTTAGTTGTTATATATATATATATATATATATATATATATATATATATCTGTGTGTGTGTGTGTGTGTTTTGTATCAGGTTTCCTGTATTACCCGAAGCTCCGATCCTCTATCTCTCTTTTCCAAAGAAAAGGACAGTTAAATATAAAGTATTTTGGCCATCATCACATCTTTTGATGTCACACTTTAGGGGGCATCTATTATATAGGAAAATTACCTCCTCATCAACTCAGAAGACAAAGACATGATGACTGAAGGACTGACCAAGTCCATAGGCCCAGTTGTCAAACTAATATTGTCTAGACACTATCAACTTACTTTATAAAGCTTCTCAGCAAGCTTAAGGGTGGGCTAGTGCCTAGGGTAACTCTATTTTCTACCTCGGGAACAGCATTAGTGAACCTACACCAGTTTCTATGGGTCAAAGAAGTGAATTGACTGAGAAAATATCCCTAGATTCTCTCATATGTCAGCTCATAAAAGCGGGGAAACTTTGGAGCTTGACCTGCTTGGGGGAATTACTAATGCCTAGTGGAGTATGCAAATGGGAAAGAGCAGTAAAACATGGAAACACCAGTGCTTTTTCTTAATGGAACTCATGAAGGACTTGGCAACCCTAACCCTACATGCTATATATGCAAGGCTTGGGCCATTGTGAAAGGGGTCGAAACATTTGAAAGGATTTCCTATTTGATTGTCAAGCAGAGTCTTAGACTAAGGCATTAGAAGAGGTTAAGAAGGGAGAGAGGGAGAGGAGCTAGAGGGGTAAGGGAAGGATGATGAAACTGATGGTTGTAATCACTCTTTCTACATCAATATAGAACTGCAGTTGTGTTGTCCATTCCATGATGTTGGTAGTATAACTTGTTTATATGTCGATCTAATATCTTCTAGAATGAGTGGTTTAGTTATATGAAACTAGATATCTTTTATATGTTCATGCATTTGCTTATGAAGGTTTTATGCTATGATATTATGCTTTTCTTTTCTATTTGCAGGTTTTAATCTGGAGCCGGCTCAGGGGTCTTCTACCTAGCTGCATTGTGCTCTCCAAGAACACCACACCAATACTTGAGGTAATAACTCCTTCTCGCTTTGATATTCATTTGCTAAACATAGATATGCATGTATATTTATGACAGTTGCAGCTAATTTGATTGTCTGTTGAGGATCTTGGGAATATCCTTGAGGGTTTTCTACATCACTAAACACCCATGCATTGATCTCTATAGCACTAATGGGGACATCCTTGATCCACTTCGTGAAATAGTTGACTTTTGTTAAAATCCACTTGTGCTGAGCTGAAGATCAAGGGTGAATCTCGCCAATAAAATGAAGACCCCATTGCTGAAAAGGTTCTTGGACATAAATGGGTTGCAAGGGAAGCGATAGCAAATTTTTCTTTCTCTGAAAGATTTGACACTCTTGACAACTCATCAGAGTGTTGTCTGACATCTAAAAATAAACTTGGCCAATAATACCCAGCTCTTAAGATCTTATTTTTTGTGGTCTTCCAATAAAGGTGACCACCACAATCACCCTTATGATATCCATTCATGACTTCTTTTTCTTTGCTTTTGACCATACAATTCAACAAAATTCCCCTGGGATCCTTCCAGAATAAAACATTATCCAAAATACAATATCTTTGATCCTTTAACCTCAATGAGCTAGCCTTACTTTTTGAAACACCCGATGGGGAATTCAAATGTTGAAGCACATAAACACTATCAAAATACTAAGGAGATGAGGTAAAAATCTGTGATGCCTGAACAGATGGATCAACCAATTCTCCTTTGAACATTGTAGCAATAAGATTGATATCCAGAGCATGTAAATTGGACTCTACCATTAGACTCACCAAACCCTTCCATTTGACCAGCTTTATAGGCTTAATTTCGAGGTCATACTCCAACATTGCAACAATCCATGTGCCTCGCCCAACTTTAGGATCATTATACATCAAAACATCCTTGATTGAAACATTTGGAACATAGGCAACCGTATGTGAATGAAGAATTTACACCCACAAGTCCTTCAAAGCCTTTACTAGGGCCAAAGCCAATTTTTCAATGATATTGTACCTTAATGTTGCATCCATTATGGTTCTACTGAAAAATGAAATTGGCTTTTTTGTTTTTTCATCTTCTTTCCACATTAGGATAGTAGCCAACGTATGCTCAGAAGAAAATGATAAAAATGATAAAATCCATAATGTAATCAGGGCTGATTAAGATGGGAGTGCAAGACAATGCAATTTTTACTTGGTTGAAATATTTCCTTGCATCCTTGACCAACTTACCTCACTGTCACTTTTCAACATGTTAGTTATTTCTCTTAGATTCTCAACAAGGTTAGGAATAAACCTTCGCAAGAAGTTGATCTTACCATTAAATGATTGAATTTCCTTCTTGTTTCTTGGGTAATCCAATTGTTGGATTTCCTCATTCTTACTGGATCTATGTAGATTCCATCATTTGATATGATGTGACCAAGTATTTTGCCTTCTTCCATGGCAAACAAACTCTTCTTTGGATTCGGTGATACATTGAATTTCTTTCACCTCAGGAAGAATATCCTCAAATGATGCAAATGGTCTTCATATGTTTGGGAGAAAATTGTGATATCATCAAGGTAAATAACCAAAAACACATCTTTTTCATTAGCAAAAGTGATTTCCATTGGTCGCTGAAATGTAGCTCATGTATTTTTTAGCCCAAAAGGCATCTTGGCATACATGAAAGTGCCCCACGGGGTAGTGAATGTTGTGTTCACTTGGTCATCAATATGGACTAAGATTTGATTATACCCAGAATAGCCATCGAGTAACAAGATTATAGTAAAACCCACTACCATTTACAGAATGCAATCCATATTTGGGAGAGGGTAATTATCTTTCAAGGACACTTTGCTCAAATTTCGGAAATAAATGCATAAACGAATTTCACCTGTATTTTCCTTGAATGGAACCATATTTGACATCCACTCATAAAAGAAAAGAGGAATAATGATAGCAGCCTTATAAAATATGTTTACTTCTTTCTCTATGGATGTAAGCAACTTCGGATTGATCCCTATGAGCTTTTGGCGAAAAGGATTTTGATTGGGCTTGATATGAATAGTATGATGAATTACACTTTTATCATAAACCTTCAAATCTGAATACTCCCATGCAAACACATCAAAAAACCCAGGCACAAGTGTTGCATACGTACGTTTCATTTACGAGGTTAAAGACTTTTGAAAATTTCACCATCTTTGGTTTCTCTTCTGTGCCAATATTGATGTCTTCAACTCCTGTTTTAGTGGGGACCAATGTCGAATTCTGTGCAACATCATTATTATCGAAAATATCTTCTGAGGGTATAAGAACTCTTGGAATGGAATTTTCCTCCAGCTGTAATACTTCTAATTTTGTAGCTCGGATCTCCCGATCATCTTTATAAAATACATCATCTATGTAACAAATGGTGAATTCTTCCTCCATTTGAAGAAAATTATTGATTTGCTTATCATCTTGAAACACTTTCCAGTACCAGAGATTATCAAGTATAGGAGGGTGATGTTTAACATTGATTTCAAATTCCTTATTGGAATGTGTTTGGATCCTAAACATGCTCACAGTAGTGGAAAGAGAATCGGCCATGCAATTTTGGTTTCTTAGAATCAGAGATAATGCATCCTAGAAATTTTTGCCTAGTATTCCTTCTTTACTTTTTTGATTACCAATTTGGAGTTGCCATAAGCTGAAATTCGTTTTGCACCTATATTTTTAAGAATTTTAAGACCAATAATTAAGGCCTCATATTCCACTTCATTATTAGAACAATCAAAAGCTAGTTTATATGAACATACTCTAAAATTACGAGGAATGTTACCTGAGTGATTCAATGTAGTATGAATCCAAATTCAGATTCAATCTCCTTCCTTTCCTAGGGCTCCATCAAAATCCATGGTCCAAATAGCCTCTTCCTCATCAAGAAGGTGAAACGTGGAAGACTATTTTCCACTTTTGTTTGAAGATGATCCATTGTCTCAACATGATCTGTCTCTTTCACTGAATATACTGTCCTTTCAACTAATATATTGGGTTATAAACCATTTAATCACTTTTTTTGTTTTTATGCAAGTGAAACTACCTCAACACTACCTGAAACTTCTGAAATTTATAAAAATTCTTCAATTTGACTTTCTAAATCAACTAAACTACTATCATTGTACAAAATAAGATGTTCTAAATCAGTATGTATAGAATGTATAAGGTGAGTATTCGTCTTATCTTTTCTAGTAATCATATATTTCATCTTGGTTTCCCGGTACAATTTTCTAAGTTGACCAAACACCAATATAGTAGCATAAGAGAAATCAAATTGCAAAGTACCTTTGAGTTTTTCTCCCCATGACCGAGAGAGTAGCATCCCATATTTTGGACGAACATTAGCAACAACCACATCCATTAGAACATTTTTTTCCAGAATTTGATCTAAAGATACTACCAAGCCTTTAATGAGACCGATACACTTAAGTCTTCCTGAGTCGAAGGAGTAAAGTTCATGATATGATTGGATAATATATAGTCCTAACTTGTCCATGATAGCCTTAGGCATGAGATTCTGAGAAGCTCTGGAATCTAACATGGAATTGTGAAGGATGAAATCATGGATCCTAATACTGAGGTAAAATGGTGGGACTTCACAGTATTCTAAATTTCCATCTACAACAGGGCCAAACAAAAGCCGAGGGTGGTCATCGCTAACATTCATCATGTATAACATTTGATATACCTTTAACAATTTGGCTATATGGAATTTATACTGATCATTCTTAACTAATTCAGTCAAAGGAATGGAAATTTTCAATTTGGAAATCTCATTCTCTAGACTAAAAATGTTAGGATGTTTTTCTACCACTTTGGAAATCATATCCTTCTTTTATAGATGTTATTTGGTGGGAATCTCCTTTCTCTTTCCTCCAGTTTGTGTTTCTGCATTACTCTTTCCATGATGAGTGGTAGCAGCATCCTTTTCTTTGTTTTGATTCGCAATGGTTGTTTCTTTGGTATGAGTATCTTTTTGAGAAGTTGGCTTCTTTGAATTTGAAGTATGTTGCACACTTCTATTCCTCAAATTATACTACCTTTTCACTTGGCTAAGTGCATTTTGGTAACCCCTTTGATAATCTTCTGTTTCAACTGCCAACACATCATCATTTAAAAAATAACATCTCTGATCATAAGCTGCATATGGTTCCTTAGAAAACTAATCCTCTTTTGTGAGGAAGATAAGTTGTTGAACATACTCAAAAAAGTGGTTCTCACCTTCAAACTCTTCTTCTTCATCAAGTGTCTGTACATAATTATGTTGAAGTGGAGTACTGAGCTGGTACTATGCTTGTTGATCTTGACGCTTCCTCTCTCTTTCTTATTCTAAACTGAGGTTGGTGTTGTTGAACATGGTAATTAGGATTCCTAACTTAAGTTTCTGATATTATAATATTATCCATCATTTTCTCCATTGTTTTGATTAAATTTTTAAGCTTACCATCCGATGAAGCCGAGGGCTCCTCTCGGATTGTGAACTTCTTTCCTATTTTCTATTTAGATTTCTTAATCAAAGAATTTTCTTCAACACTCACGAAATTCCTATGCATTTCTTCCAAAGTTGTAGGATTCCTCTATCTCAACTGATACCCATGTTAGGATCAAAGGCATTAGGATAGTGAATCAATTCTAAGTTAGGAGGAGCTTTCAGGTAGCTCTCAAAGCACGGAACCACTTCACTTCACCTAAAAAACTTTGAGCTATGAGGGGAATTTTGGCATCATCTTCATCGACTTCTTCAAGGTCAATGAAATCATGTATCTTATCAATATGTTGTCTTGCTATGATCTCAATTGTGACATCAAACAGAGGCAACCTTTGACCATAATTATGAGGTAATGCAGCAAGCTTCCCAGGAAAAATAAAAGGGAAAAATCTCACCATAAAGGCTACAAAAGGTAATATGACAATTACAACATGTGATATTATTGGAGGAGCTATTTTGGAAGAGAATGATTTCAGAGGAGATGATGTTTTAGTGATGGATGATGATGGGGTAGCTGTGTGAGGGGGTGTAACAACAGGGAAAGCTTCTTGCTGATATAGGGTATAAGCCTTTTTAGGTGCTACTTTTAGCTTATCAACTAGATTCTAGAGTTTATGAAAATTTGACCAAAATTTACTGTCAAGCCTATCATATGAAGCCTTAGAAGATTGTATATATGACTCAAACTTAACAAGGATGAAAAGAGCCTCTGCAAGGGAAGACTCAAACTTGGACTTGAATAATGATAACTCGAATTTTAAATAAATAAATAAAAATATTCAAGAACAATCAGTTGTGCAGGTAAAGATCTAGTTCTTAACAATGGAGATGTACCCATTTAAGATTCTGGAGGCTGAGATTTCAGCTTTCTCAAAAGTTTCTTAGGATTGTTAGCTACTCCTGGAGGGTTGGGATCCAGATTCGAACTTTTATATATTTTAGGAGCCAGTGTTTTCCTCAGTTTGCACTTTGGCTCAATTACCGAAACAACCTCTTGAAAACTAGAACCTGTCACCCATAGGCCTAGATCTTGATGAACTCATGAGAAAAATCTTGGGGAAGATTTAACACTTCGGTCCCCAATATGGTCACCAAAAATGTTAGAACTCTTTACTGTCCCAAGGCTGGGAAAGGAAGCCAAGGAGGTAACCTCAAACCAATATTTAGAATTGGCAGCTAGCCCTACCAAATCATAGGGGGCTCTCTCAAAGTTCTCACAGCCAATGAAGTGACTAGAGAGGGAATAAGATGGTAGGCTAGATATTAAGCTCAATGGTGTTTGATTTTATGGTTTGCTGGATGAAGCTTATAGATCTAGGAATAGGCTAAGGTTTCTATGGATCAATTGCAGAGATATAACGGGGAAAGATAGGCATGATTAGTGATAGAAATAGGATTTCGGGGTGGTGCAAAGATGAAAATGTAAAGGCTTAGAATGATCATGTAACCATGAATTCATTCATCAAGAATAAAGAACACTAGCATGAAAATCTCATCAAAACAGAGCATAAAACTTATAAATTTTGTTTAAGACTCATGAGATGATCACAAAAAGTCATAGAGATGGTAGGAAAAAGAAATATCAGAGAAAAATATTGTCACATAAAAATACCACAAGAATACCAAGATAATAACTGCAACTTCCTATTATATTACCGCAAAATTTACACTAGCTCCAAGCTATGATTGACAAACATCCAACCCTTAATACTTCGAAATATGAAGTAGCTATAAAATTATTTACAAAATAAATATCTTGAAACATAATTCAATATTTATTACAAAAATTATAAAAATAGATTAATACTACTAATAATATCAGTCAACTGAGTGATGGTGGTATTCTGGGAATTGTGGTGGTAACCGAGGCCTCAAATAGACATTGTTGTTAGTCCTACTCGCTAATGAACTATGTTGTTGTCCCTGCTTTCTGCATTTTGTTTGAGCAGAGGAAAAATATATGATTAGGTGGTCTTTGAATGGAGGCCGTGATCATTCAATTGGGAAATTACATGAAAAACAATGAGAAATCATGGGCAGGAGCGTAGAAAATGAACTAATTTCACCATCTAGGGAAGGGTAACTAGAGGCTTATTATCTGTCGATCTAGGACTGTTTATTCAAGCCAATTAAACTTGAGCTATTGATCTGGGCCATTATATATCACAATCACAATAGGGAGAGGCTTCAATAGAGGAGGAACTTATAACTTGAGCGATCATCGATTGCGATATCACAATCAGCAGGGGACAAGTTTATCGCAATCAACGAGAAGAAGGGCTTATTTCAATCGGCGGGTGGGACAAAACTTTACGATATTGGCAAGGGAGGATTTATCCGTAGACCCAGACCTGAAATGTATTAAAACTTAACATATAGTATTCTGATCCAGCAGGACTCCATGCATATCTCAATCGCATTGGTCAGGGGAAAGGGCCTTGGTTATTGCAGGTTCTGATTGCATTTGCGTGATTGCAATTAGAAAAGGGAGTGGGGGAACGATTTTTGTATACGTGGCACTATGGGGCCCAGATCTCGTGCAGACGAGAAAGAAGTAGAAGTGTAAAGGCTTTCAGGCAATGTAACAATATATTAAAAAAAGGAACAGAGGTAGGGTCGAGGCATGAGAATTAACAACAATAGTGCAAGGCTAGTGTTAAAATGGGTTCTTCCAAGGAAAAAAATGTTTTTTGGCTACGATTTAAGGATTTTCCCAAGGAAATTTTGGTTTTAGATGGAATGAGGGGATTTATGAGGGAGGGCTGAGGGAGGTATATGAAGTTTGAATGAGGGTGTTGAAACATGTTGAAATCTCCTTAAACATTTTCCCTAATTACTACTCCCATAATGATGATCTAGGTGATGTCATGACATTTTTTTACCATTTTGATGATTTGACCTTAATAATGATACCTAATGGAACTATGAACTAATGATTTGGACCTTGAACCTTACAATATGACTGACCAGGAGATGATGACTGAGATGGTGATCAAGACATTTTACTGATGACTCATCACAAGGAGTGATGGCATGACCAAGATGCCATTTTGGCCATGAAATTAAAGGAGTAGTAACATACCTAGATACATGAACTAGTGACCAATTTTGTATTTGAAAACATAATTAAACTATAATAATTTGACTTAGGATCCTATCAACCATATTGAAAAGGTACATTTGACCATTTATAGTTGGCAAGACTGACAAAAACTAACAATATTTATAACATAATTACACAGAAATAAGAGTATATGGATGCGAGTTGGCAAAATACAAGTTGCCAAATTATGTGCCAATGAGAATTTTCTCTTTGGAATATATAAGAGAGATGAAAAACATGGATGAAATCCATTTTGTTTCATGGAAAATGAAATCACAATTCAGGATCAAAACTCAAGTAGAACCATTCATATGTGATACCATAACAACAGGTGATGAAGGAGATTCAATCCTCAAGTAGTTCAAATTTCAACCTAGTTTCACATAGTCATATGATCATTTTAGTATCATTTCTAATGTAAAGGTGGAGCTAAAAAATACACCTTATGATCACACCCCCAGGTCAGAAATTGAGAAATTTATGAATCAAGACATTGGGAGGAGAATACACTTTGTTGTCACTCAATGCATTATGGGTGCCTTGAGAAGTGATGTTTGGAGCCACTTTCCCAGGCTACAGAATATCTCAGAGCTAGATAAGACCCTCTCCATTGCCTAGTTCTTGGAAAGATATTTCCAATAGTATATATAATTCAAAGAATGGATTTTTGGATCGGAAGATAGAGCATGTTGAAGATCACCCTTGGAAAGCCTTGAAAACAAATAAAATGACCAAGTATGAGTGAAAACCACATATAAGCGACCCTGCGATCCCGCATCCCGCAGGTCCTACATCCTACAAATCACAATTATCAGTGACCTCACAATCCCGCAAATCACATTATCAGCAACCCCACAATCCCACATCCCACATGACCTCGTAGTTTCAAGGTCACAACAGTCCCACATCCCGCAACCTCACATGGCCCCCGCAATACATGATGGGCTATCCTTAAGGAATTTCACGGGGGAGGAATCGCCGATATGGTGTCACATCATCGCAGAGGGCTGAAATTCATTTATAAAGGAAAAACATAGTAAGACCAAGGCAGTGTCACCCCCTTCTCTCTCCTCCATGTGGCGTTGGCATGTCGGCATATTGACATATCAGTGATTGGTGCATCGGCATATCAGCAGAGCAAAGGGTTTCCACTTTAAAGACCATGCAGGGGCCAATTTTGCGATACTTTGTAAACATTCTGGGAAAGGCCAAAAACAAAATAAAAGGAAGTTTCATGAAAAATAGGACTGGGCCACACCCTTCTCTCTCTTCCAGGTAGTGGTATGGCATATCGGTGATGGGAAATCCCGCAATCCCACATCATGTAGTCTCACATTATCGACGATCAGAGGGGTCACCACTCTAAACCATGGAAAAATGTTGATCTTGCGATTTAATGCAAGGTTTCTGAGGAGGGTCAAAATTCATTAACAAAGGAAATGCATGCGAAAACACGGCCAGTAAGTCCTTTTTCTCTCTCCTCGAGGGGACCACATGGCTTCATATGATTACTCCTCATATCTGACATGACAGTGGATGTCATCAGTGGTGTGGAAGTACAAACACTGATGTGGTAATACGGGTGGATACGTGTCAAAAAGTTTCGACATTTTCACAGGTCTTATAGGCGAATTTCTAGGTGACACATGTTAGCACTGACAAGGTGGCATGCAAAAATGATGATGTCATCCCGCATATCGGCGATCATAGTTTCCTAGGGGAGAAACTTAAGGAAACATGCATTCAATGCCAGGATGTGGGATTCTGAGTAACAAAGAAAAAGGACCCTGGATGTGATAAGTTATTACGATCTATTTGATAGGGTCTTCACATCTGGGATATCAGCCAATGCAGTGTAACGGGCTATCAAAGGCGTTTCAAGTTACAAAGGAAAAGGCCCCTGAATAGCGGTTGAAAGCCTTAGCACCCAAAGGGCTAAGTGCTTGGTTCCAGCCCCCGGTCATATGAAAAGGGTCACATAAGGGGCTATAATAAATATGGGCTAAGGGGGAAATCAACAAGTCCCTGTTTTGCCTATTTTAGAGGTAAAAAACCCGCAGCTGAGAGACTTTGTTGTTACACTACATCAAGGCACCGATAGTGTAGGATAGAGGTTTAAAGGGCATGATGGGTCGGTAGCTATGGTTTTAAGAAGAACAGGTGATGCATTCAAAGCATGGGATGGGTTGATCCAGGAGAAGCCCACTATGACACAGGTCCAGGAGTCAACGTTGAATGAAATAAAGGTAGAGAAGATAGAGATTGGTGAAGCAATGCAGAAAGACATGCTTTAAGTAGAACAACTCCTGCAGTGGAGACAATCATAGGATGGGAAAGGAGATCTTTATATATTTTTCATCTTATGGTTATTTATTTATTGTAATATAACACGCCTCCTTTCCTAGGGCATTTAATTCTGTAATATTTTGGACCATAGAGCCATTTATGACTGAGACAGCTAGTCGACTTGATAACTGAGTCTACACTAGAGATACTTTTCTGTAATGAATCTTCTTTCTCCCCTCTCCAGATAAATAGGGGAAATCATGACTTAGAAAAGGTTAAAAAATTCTATAGAAAACACTAATTTCAGACTAATCTTCTCTGTAACTCAGATATTTTTCATAACAGCAAGGATATGGTGGTGATTCCCCCTTCAAGTATTACAGTATGTGTTCCTGATGTTAAATCTCATTTTATGTTCATCTTTCTTCTCTGTATTCATGCAATTATAGCTGTTAGAAATATTTCACCACATTAAACTTCCTCATAGAGTTATTTGTATTGATATGTGAATGCAAGTTCCTGTAATTTTATCACAGATTCACGTGTCTCAATACTGTCAATGCATATACCTATGTGGACTAATGAAATCATATATTTAAATCTACAACACGTGAATCATATCATTCAACCCCTCCTTCATCCATTATTTCTTCTTGTGACTCAAATAAGTATATAAATCCTTAATGCCTCAAGCTCTACGTGTTAAGTTTAGAATTATTGAAATGTTATGAGTTTCTCCTTCTCTTTGTCCTCTCTCATCTAGTCTACAACAATTTATTAAGAAGTAAGCCCTTGAACTACTCGGCCTTCACTTTTGTCATGCATATTTCTGAGATCTGAACAAGTGAAGAAATACCAAAAATTCATGTTTTATTTCTTTGGATAAATGAACCAACCCACTTCCTATATATATATATATATATATATATATATATATATATATATATATATATAGATATATATATATATGTATGTATGTATGTATGTATGTATTTATAGAACATAAGTGATGTCTCCAGTTTCTTGTAAATCATTTGAGACACACAAATTTAGATATACCCAGGTACTGGTCTTGTAAGAAATCCAAGGCTGTCTCTCAAAGCAACAACATCTTTTGGTGTCGTTTCCAGGGATCTTATAGAAGGAATTTTCCACCCGAATACGATAGATTGAGCACCATTAGTGTAGGTGAGAGAAGTCTGATCTAATTACATTCATATCACCTTGGAAACTCCACACCACCCTCATTGTCATTCATAACCTTGGCTTTTAAAATGCCTCATACTCACTCAGATACATTACAGTAGAAAGCCCCATTTGTATCTGACCCTGAAAAATTAATTTCCAAGAAATTATGGAAAGAGAAAATTTTGCCTAACTTTGCTACCATCTCGCCATCCTTTGAACTTCCCTCATCCATTTCTCATCTTACTACTACTCATTATTTAGGATTTACTCCTAAGGCCCTGACATACCCTCTTTACCCTCCAAACACTATGGTCTTGACCCTGGTTCTTGAAGCAAATTATTAATCCCCCTCCACTAATCTAGATGTCTCTTCCAGGATTTTTGCTAAATAAGTATGCACCTCTTGATATACCTCAACCCTTAATTGTCATGTCCCAATATCACCTTAATATTCCTCCTAGATTCAATGGGGAAGATGAAAACACAACACAGAGACACATAGAAACCTTATGTGCCTTTCCTTAGAACCTAAATGTGGAACAAGTCGACGTGGTCATGAGAATTTTTGTACACAGTATTGATGGAGAAGCTAGAAAGTGGTTCAACGGCCTTCCAAATGCCTCCGACACTAAATTGGAGGAGATGGAAAATTATTTTAGCCTGAAATGGGAAGAAAAGAGGAATCATTAGTACCTCCTCACTGAGTTTAATGGCATAAGAAAAAGATTGAAGGAGGATACTTTAGAATTTATCAAAATATTCAATAAGAGGTACAGTAACCTGCCACATGACATAAAGCCTCCTCCAGGTGAATCTTGTATGGTTTTCTTGTGAGCCTTTGAGTCCGGTGTTGGTTTTACCTTGAGAGGAAGGAAGTCTCTCACTCTGGGCCAACTTCAAATCGATTCTCTCAACGTAGAAGAAAATCAGGCCTCGATAAGGAAGTCAAGGGTAAAGCAAGAACCTATTGAACCCAAAAGAGGGAAAGAAGAGGAATCCTCCTTTGGTCAAGATAGAGAATCATCAGACCTGAAGTCAGACGATCTGGAAAAAATCATCATGAGTTTATCACAAATGGTTGGGAAGCTTGAAATTGAGAACAAGATCCTCTCCAGACAAAATGCTCAAGTCAACAACTGGGGCTATAACCTGCAATATAAAAGGCCCCGATTGCAACTAATTCCAAGGGAAATAAAGGAATAAATTGATCAGATCCCTCATCCCTTATACTTGGGAGATGGTCTGTACGAACAATCGTTGGATAACTAGGAGATGCAGGGAGATATTTACTCTGCTTTTTCCAAGGAATAACATGAGAATATGGCTCACTAGGATGGAAATCATAATAGAGAAGCAACATCATACGAGGAAGATATGGATTATTATTGGAAAAAGCTTGAAGAGTTCATGCAAACATAGTCCCAACATACGTATAATCTAAGATATTGAAAGAATAGGTCAAGTGAACCAGAGAAGCAAGAAGGAAATTCTCCCCAAGTTTCTCCTCCTGCATTAGACAAAGGGAAAGGTAACCTCCATCCTGACCCACCCAATGTAGGAGCCTCTGCAGATAAGGAAAGCAATGGTCCTAAGGGACACACAGAGAAGGAGGCACTTGTTCTGCCTAAAACTACCAGTGGGAAGGGAGAAAGAACAGAGACAGGAGATATAGAAAAGGCCCAACCCACATTAAATCTCTAGAAGGAGCTCAAAAAGGTAAGAATTCGTGTTCCTTTGACTAAGCTTCGAAAGGAACCTAATTACAAAGCCTAAGTCTCTCAATTCATGGATCCAGTCACCTCAGTACCAACCCAAGATAATTTGAACCTCCAAGAGGAGAGGCCCACAATTGTTTTGAGGCTAAATGTGGAACTGTTGGATGCTTCTAATATGCCTTTCTATTTGACATTGGTGATCTATGACCTTTTGTTGCATAATTTCATGTTGGATTCTGAGGCCTCACACAACCTCATGCCATTATCAGTAATGGAACAACTGGGTTTGTAGATCTCCATACCATACAAGGACCTGTGCTCCATTGACTACAAGAGATTCAAATGCTTAGGCATGATCAAGGATCTGGTGGTAAATCTAGCTCAGATCCCAGTGAAAAGTGTGGTAAAGGATATAGTGGTGGTTGATATACCTCCTTGTTTTGGAATGCTCTTATCTAGATCTTGGGGTTCCAAAGTGGGTGGCTCTATCAAGCTAGATCTAACTTAGGCCACCATTCCCACTGTTGGAGGTGAGAAAAGGAGGTTGTACAGAGAATCCAGGTTTTTGAAAACCATAACCCCAGCTAAATACTAAGAAAACTCCCCAATGCATGGGAAGGATAGCGACATCTCCTGTCCATTCCTAGAAGAGGATAAGGTCTTCCTAGAGGAAACATCAGTACACCTAATAGGGTAGTTAGAGCACTTGCGAGCAAATGAAAATAAAATATGGAGATTATACGTCAATGGAGAAAATTCAAAAGATGGGAATGGAGCTGGAAAATTGTTGGTGTATCTGGAGGGAAGCCTAATACTCCTCCCTTTCAAACTAGAATTTGAGGTGACCAACAATGTGGTGGAGTATGAGGAACTACTCATTGGATTACAAATGACAAAACATATGAATATCAAATGCCTAACAGTCTATGGAGATTATGAGCTAGTCGTAAGGAAAAATAGAAATCAATGCCAAGCCAAACACCCAACGTTGAGGACATATGGAAATGAAGTCTGGGACTTAATCGGCAATTTCTTCCTGGCCTTTAACATCCAGTTTCTGCTCAGGGAAGAAAACATGATGGTTGACTCTCTTGTGGTAGTTGCAAGCATGTTCAGGCCCCCACAGAATCCACTCCTTAGATATGAGATAGAATTCAAACACAAGACTTCAATACCTGATAATGTAAAACACTAGCAGGTACTCGAAGATGAGGAGCAAGTGAAAAGATTCATAGAATTCATTGGGGAGTTTGCCCACTCGACCATCGATCAAGAAGAAGAAGAAGCAGAACAAGAAGCCACTTCGTGGAAGGACATAGTGGCTAGGCAAAACATTTTGCAACTAAAAGGGAACACTATCACTCATGGACTTGTTCCAATGGAAACGATTTTTAATAAAGATGACATAGCCTCTAAATAAATGGCCACCAAGAAAGATGAGCAAGTAGAAGACTGCAACATCAGATTAGAGGAGGAACCCTAGATGATTAGGCAATGCAAAGAAATACCCTTGTAATACAAACAAAGGTATTTATATATATTCAAAACTTACAAACATGTATTTGCTTGGTCTTATGATGATTTGAAATCATTTGATACTAATATCATTCAACATAAGATTCCCTTAAAGAGTGAGATAAAGCCATGCAAACAGAAACTTAGATAGATAAATCCACTCTTACTCCCCGACACTGAAAAGGAGTTAAGGAAGCTATTGCAGGCCAAGATCATAGTACCTTTAAGATTCTCTGAGTGGGTAGCCAATTTGGTCCCTGTCTAGAAAAATAATGGAGAGATAAGGCTATGTGTGGACTTTAGAAATGATATAGGATAAAATGCATGGTGTATGGAGAATGGAGATACCCTCAACTGTCTTCCTGGGACCCTTGGTAGACTATAAGATTATTTGCATCCATCACAAAGCTACATACATGTCCATAAATAGTAACTAACTATCAAAGCAAGGTGTATTCATTACCTCAAGTCTCCGTGTAGATTAGCTGGAGAGCACAATGCAGTGAGGTGGAATTCCCCTTAGCCGACTCCAGATCAAGTCCTTCACATAGAAGAGACAAGCATAATCACAACATACAACCTTGATAATTAATACATGAATATATAAAATAAATCTAGTTACACATGACTAAGCTACTCATGCTAAACGGTATTGGACAAACAACTAAATGAATGATAGTACCAACACCATGGAGTAGATAGTACAACTTCAGTTTTATATTAATGTCAGAAGAGTTATTACAACCATCTATTGCATCAACCTTCCCTTACCCCTCCAAATCCTCTCTCTCTCACCCTTCTTACCAACTTCTTATGCTTAGATTTGAGACTATGCTCGACAATCAAGTAAGCTATCCTTTCAAATGATCTGACTTCTATCACCACAACCCTAGCTTTTATTATATAGCAATCAAGTTAGGATTTCCAAGTTCCTCCATAAGTCTCTTAAGGTAAAAGCAATGATGTTGCCATGCTTTTGAGCTCTTTCCCATTTGCATCCTTCATTAGGATTAGAAATCCCACAAATAGGTCGAACTTTAGATGTTTCCTTACTTTTCTGAGTAGATTTAGGAGAGAATATAGAGATCTTTATGAGTCAATTCACTCCTTTGACCTATATATTCTCATTAGGATCCACTAACGTTGTCCCTGAACCAAAAAGTAGAGTTAGTAGGGTCACTAACGCTCCCTTAGGCTTACAGAGAAGCTCTATAAAGAATTTTGTCAGGGTTTAGCTAGCATTAGTGTGGAAACAAGGCTTGAAATCTTGGTATTTTCTTCACCTATCATGTATTTCCCCTCTGAGCTGATGAGGAGGTCATTTTGGTGTATAATAGTTGCCCCTAAAGTGTGAGATTAGAGGCTGAAACAATCGCTGACATACTTTAATTAACTGTAATTTTCCTTCTTTGACAAAAAGAGAGAGAGGATTGGAGCTTAGGGCAGTACGAGAAACCTGATACTATATATATATATATATATATATATATATATATATATATATATATATATATATAAAAACTAAAATCATGTCCTGAGTCAGGCATTCCCATGCTCAGTAGGTATGTCAGAGTGATTTTCTCATAAAAGAGATATGATGATGTTGGCCACCGATAAGCACAATGCAGATCTGGTGTCATAATAGGATCATTCTGATGAGTTATCTCCAAAAAACAATATACAAAACTTGGGAGAGGAAACACGGCTATGTGATGCAAGCCTCTACCCAAGATCTTGATTTTTGCTTCACTGAACAGCATAGATCGATACATGTGAATATATGCATTGATGTCAAACATGCACGAAATCATCTGATTACCAGTCAATAATGGAGACTGTTAACAGACGTGAGGAAGGTCACCAATAATGGTGATGGTCTCCAAGATGCACAATACAATCTAGCAAGTGTAAAATATGTTTTTCTCATCGAACACTCATAGAACCGCTTAACCAGGAGCCAATAATGAGAACTCCTAATTAAACACAAGGTGACCTGCCACTAATGTCTGCAAGTACCAAGGCTTTGAATGTGTTTCTAGGTTGTCTTCCTAGATAGAGTGTTCAAGTCGATAGGATGATACCTGTTGAAAGGTTGGAAATAACGTGTCCTACATCAATCAACACAGAATGGGACAAGAATAATTTGTTTTTTAAGGAATATTTGAGCATTGGGTCTAAACGACATAGGCCATGATGAAATGATATGCTTGATGAGTTGATGGAGGAAAAAAAAGGTTAACCCTTGAACAATAGAAGGGATGACAACTATTTTAGGATACTCATCAACACCAAAGAGTGTTAGGATACAGAGATGAAAGAAGATCGGGGTATTTAGGCTAAACTCATAGGATGGTAGGATTCATATTGAGAGGTAATCACAATGAAGGTTTATCTGAGGGAGTGCCATGTTCAAGGGAACGATTGCTGCCAAACCATGCTTTCTAATACTGAATGTAGTTGTATTATCTACTTTCCCTGTCTAATTAGTTTAGTGAGTCCAGATGGGTAAACTCATCGATCTTTCCATATTCTAAGAGTCTGAAAAGGACCACGAAAAGAGTGACTCTATACCATATCTGATTAGTTTAATGAGTCCAGATGGGCAAACTTGTCGATCTTTCCATGTTTTGAGAGTCTGAAAAGGATTGTAAAAAGAGCGAATCTATACCTCATCTATTTAATTTAATGATTCCAAACGAGACAACTCAGTGGTCTTTTCATATTTAGAGAGTCTGAAAAGATTGTAAAGAACAACTCCAAGGTGGTCCATTTGTCATAGTTGTTAACCAGGTGCGACAAAAGGTTAATAATATACCCGGATAAGTTACTTTTCTGTGAGTTAATCTATTGAATCTAGATAAGGAGAAACTTATGTTCAATAGATGTTGACCTCATTTTGTTATGAGTATGAGGAGACGAGCTAAACTTGTTTTTCGTCATGAATTTTTAATGAGTCACACAATGACAAAATCAATACCTTCATCGAATTTTAACGAGTCAAATGAAGAAAAATCATGGTGTCTTTTTCAGTTTATTTAGCAAGGATAAAAAGGTAAAAGAACTGCTCATTCCTTCTTCGTAGGTTTAACGAGCCCGAAGAAGGTGAAAAACTGGGGGATTTTTTTATTTTAAGAGTGAGAAATGGTCCTAAAAAAGCAAGCGCTCTAGTTGTTGTCGCAGATTTCTAATGAGCCCGGTGACAAAAACTCAGCATTTTTCAGTTTAATGAGCGAGAAAAGTACCTAAAAGAATGCTCAGATCATCTTTATAAATTTTTAATGAGCCTAAAGACAAAAATCGGGATTTTTTCAGTTTTATGGGTGAGAAAAAAGTGCCTAATAAGAATGCTCTAATGATATTTTTCAGTTTAATGATCTAGAAAAAGAACGAAAAAGAGTGGCTCAGACCGTCGTCATATGTGTTTAATGAGTCCAACGATGACAAACTACAAGATTTTTTAGTTTTTGAGAGCGAGAGAATATCCCATAAAATAAAGCGCTCATTGAGAATTGCATGCGTTGCTTTACTGCTTTTCATTTCTAAGGGTAATTTCAACAAAAGCAGAAAAAATATAAAAAAGAAGTAATTCCTGTCCATAGAGGTTCATGCATGATAAAAGATAATGTGGAATGGAATACTTCCTCTTTAATGATTTCAAAAAATCATGTCTCCAAAAATAAATATAAGTTCTTTGAGCTTTCACATTCACCATTTTCACTATTTGAGCACTGTGAAAGTGTTTTGGAGCCAAAGAGGAGTACATCTTCCACGGACCATTGCAGGGGATCCAAGAAACCCTTTGGTGTGTCATCAATCCTAGGTAGAGGCCAAAACCTTTCTCTATGCATTTCTTAACCTTTCTTATCAGTTTCTGGGGTGGATTCTTGTAGATCTGAGGTGCCCTAAAGCAGTGTTTACACACTAATGCCCTCTGGCTAGTCTGTAGGGAGCGTTAAATTCCCTATACAACCTGCTGGAGGGCATTAATCCTCCTTGTGTACCACTGGGGGGAGCATTAGAGCTTGAGGGCATAGTTTAAAACCTCATGTAGTGATTCCTGAAGTTGTATTTCCCCATTTTGACTGATTTTTGGGTTATTTTGCACAGGTTTCAGGCCATAATGACTAGCCTATGGAGAGAACGGGCCCATTATAGCCAGGAATTGCTGATGTGAAATGATCTAGCATGCATACTTTCTTTGCACCACTATAGTTTATTGAAGAATGCAAAGTTGGAGATGATGAAAGGGCAGGAGGATTTACTGAGATGGATTATCCAACACTAGGATGAACACAAGCAAGTGTTCAGGATTGTAGATCATGAGCTGGCTATTGACCGTGATGACATAAGCTTTTTAATTGGTCTATCATGCCGTGAGGAACAGGAAAACCTCATCGGGGGTAGGCCGAATCCATGATCTACCCTAGAGCTAGTGCAATCCTACTGCATCCCTCGGAGTGGACTTGTCAGCAATAGACTCCCTATAGAGAGTGTTAGGTCCAAATCTATGAGGGCCATTTTGTGGTTGATTATGTGGTTGATAGAGTCAAAGAGTCCCCACGTTGCAACAAAGGCCCAGCCATTGCTTGAAGTTGACTGTGTCTAGCCACAAATGTTCAATTGGTGTTAAGAAATTCTTCTCCAGTTGAAGGTAGAGTTAACTGCATGCAAGACTCGAACCCAACAAAGTTTTGGGTATGGTACTCTCATAGTTTCATTCATTCTTGATAGGTTACCTATTATGCACCCAAGGATGAGCTTAGGTCCCTTTGATCTGAGGGATCTAAGACAAGAGCAATGGTCATCACTCGATCCTCACACAGGAGGAGGACCGATTCGACATTTCTTCGAGGAATATTTCTTCCAGTTGCTTCGTGGCCAGATCGTGATGATTGACAACTATGCTTATGAGGGCATGGACTTCACTGGCAACCCTTACTTGATGCTGCTACCTGGGACCAACCGGGGTCCTCAAGGTGACGATGGTTTTTGAAAGTACTTCAAGTATTTTTTAGCTTTTGAATGTTTATGTGATGTTTTTATGGGTGATAAAGTAATAACATGAGGCTTTATGCTTAACATAGATGTGGTGCCATTACAGCCTATAGGTAAACCCCGCCATATGAGATGAGGAGGCCAACTACTTGCTAAGGGCAGTGATGTCGATAGTCTTCGCGAGGTTCTGAGGAACTTGGAGGGCTTGAGCATGGGTGTACCCCCCTTCCTATGAGGGATATTCCCGCTCATATGCAGTGGCACACAGTTAGTGTACCTGAGCAGTTTTTGGTTCCTCTTCAGAGGATAGCTAGAGTGGTTTTATCATTTCAAGAGTAGTAGGCTTTTTTTAGAAAGTGCTTTGGCATAGCCAATGGGTGTTTGTAGTCATTTTGTACTTAAAACATGCAAGTTTTGGAATATTTCAGTGTAAAAGACTAGATTATATCCATATATATATATATATATATATATATATATATATATATATATATATCCAGACATTTTGGTATTTTGATGATGTAAATGTTTTTTCAATGTTTTTGTAAAAATTTTAACTCTTTAGATTTTTACTTTTCATGCATGCTTCTATAGTGAATGAGGTAGAGGCCAATCTAACACATAGTTTTCTAATGAATCAGAAACCGCATTAAATTCTCTAGGAATGTGTTCATATGTGATAAATTCAAATTGACGTTCCAAGATTTGTACCCTTAAATAATGACGTAACAAGGTTGGATTATGAATGTGATAACGATTTGTCAATTGCATAACAACTAGCTGAGAGTATAACTTGACCACTAGATTGGAGATGTCCCTTGATGACACTTCAGTGAGAAGTGAAATTACGGACATGTACTTAGCAATATTATTTGTAGTGGTACCCAGAAAGACTCTTTCGGAACAAAATAGTTCTAACTCAGGTGTGTATATGACCCAAGCAGCTGATGCAATGTGTCGTGTGTGATGACTGGCACCATTTGTGTGTCCTATGTATACTAAGGGTAATGAAGGCATCCACATTGCAAGAAGGACGTATGAGACAAATAATCCAATGAATACCAAAACAATCCAATCACAATAAAAAGGGAAGCAAAACCTATAAATACATAAATTACAAAGCACATGCCTAGTGCAATACTAGGCATAATACTTTTTCAGGTAGAGCCCATTTCTAGGCTCAATGAGCAAGACTCCTTTCAAGTCCTAAAGTTCATATGCCCATTTTGAGAGGGATTTCTTGATGACATAGGGACCTAGCCATAAGTGTTGAAGTGTCCTGCCCCCAAGAGGTCATGTTTTTGATCATAGAGCAAAACAATATCTCCCTCTTGGTAAGACTGAGGCTTGACCTTTTTGGTAGACTATCTAACGAATTTGGTAGAGAACACAACAAATTGATGCACTTATCTTCATCTGAAATTTTAATATCAATAGATAATAATTAGCTTACCACAGTATTAAAGGAGCTCAAATTCTCTGTCACTGAGTCTCCATTTTTCATCCTCATGTTATACAACTTTTTTCGTAGGAACAGGTTATTCACCAGAGACTAAGATTGGTACAAAGTCCCTATCTTGTCCCACAAAACCTTTGCCGAAGCTTCCCATGATACATTCAACAATAATGAATCTGATACACATAATGGTATTGTGCTCTTTGCGTTTTGATCCAACTTCGCCCAGTCGTCAGCTGACATTATTGTTGGTTTAGTACCTGAATCGATTGTGATCCACTGATCTTTATCTACCAACAGATCCTCCATCTTGAGTTTCCACAACTCAAACCTCTGACCATTAAATTTCTTGATCTCTAGCTTTCCACTAATCTCCATCTTCTTTCTCCATAAGAGTCGATCCCACAGATCTCCCACTGAACAGGGTCTACCACAGGTCGAAGAAAAACCCTTAGTAGAAAAGGTGTCCCCTTGAAGCCCAAACAACTCTGATACCAAATGTAGGTTTCAACCCCATACAAAAATTACCTGCATATGAGTTCTAAAAAATAGAAAATAAATGGTGGTGATATCATAAAGCATAAATAAGATATACACATCGATTTTCCTCTAGAGCCCAAAATTGGGACTACCAGATTGATTTTTCATTATTTTCGTTTCAATGTCACAATACATATATATACATGCTAAAGCATACATAAACCCCAATCCGTTAAAAATAGATTAGAACATAACAATAGTTCGTCTAACCATATCTACAGAACACCATGGACAGAAAACCATCATGCTCGTGAAATCCATGCACAAAACCATAGGTAGGTCTGCCCACCTAATATAAGGTCCAAAAAAATATTCCCGAGGCACTGCCCCGAACCCTATGCAAGCACAACATACAAGATGGGCTACCATGCCCCATGTGACTCCCCAATGTGAGGGGTAGTCATGGAAATAATATAACAAACACCCAACACTCGTCCCCTATATAAGAAATATAAATTATCGTTGCAAGATTAACGACAAAGTGCACAAATAGATGAAATAAAACCTAGCATGAGTTTGTATGGTAATGAAATAAATATTTTACATATGAAGCCATCTGCTCAAGGTCCAAACAAACAATATGAGTTTCATAATAAAATCATTTTTTCCCACAGGCCATGGCTAGGATTCTTATAGAAGTTACAATACGAATTTTTCCTCTAACAACCCTTTTTCAATTCTCGAAGGTTGTGCATTTTTAACAAATTGGGCCCGAAAATACTTTCACACCTTCCTAACCATGGAAAATTTTCTAAAAAAGTTCATATGCAGCCTAATTTGTCCTATTATAGACAACAAAATGTCATGGAATTTTTTTATTCAACTCTATTGCCTCATAAATCGTTCATGAAGTTGATTGTTTGGATACTTTTACAAATCTACGTTTTACATCATTTTTAAAAATATGCCTCAAAGAACCCTTTGCATCTCCCAAACTATTGCAAAATTTTGAAAACTTTTCGAAGGGAGCCTAATTTTCCATATTTGAAACAAAACCCGTGTTCCGTCATTTCTAGATTCTTCTTCATCCACATGAAAATGACAGAGAAATTTGGAAATTTGAGAACTATGTGAATTTAGGGTTGAATTATTAATTATTTTCTAAAAAAAAAATTGTTCGACTTGGCTACATTCTAAATCATGTAGAAGTGTTAAAATATCGTTTTGGACAAAAAACATATTCACTTTTCCCCAAAAGCATACCAAAATGTGGAACCCATAAATTGGTACATGAATGTTGCTGGTGGAGGAAGAAGCCATAAATTTTTGCATATATAAGTCAGTTGACCAATTATTTGTTCATAAAAACCATATGCTTCCTTAAGAATCTTGAAATTCCAAATATGTGCAAAGTGTTGAGGACAAGATGTAAAATATTTCCTTAGTGCAGGGCTCTTTAAGGGCGCAGGATCAAGGCCAACCATCATGTGCTTAGAAATCAACCAAGTATTAGACCTGCAAACACAAAAACTATCGTCAATGATGATTTTAATGTTAAATCTTTTTAAAATAATGAAGATGTGCCAAGTATTAAATATTTACTTTATAATGTATAAAATGATGAAAGTAACCCTAGGAACTGAATGAAATCATAAGGTATTTGAGAGAAAAAATTGATGTTAAACCAGAAAAAATGGAGGCCCGACATCCCCCCATGTTGATGATGTTGCATGTACTCATGCAAGTGAATCAATTGTTGTATTATCTCTCCCTTGGAAAAAGAACAAGATTAAAACATCTATAGGTGACCTTTGCACTTGTAATAATGTTCTACAGTTTTGTTAAACAAAGACTCATCTACTAGATATGGTTGTTTGGAAAGGGAGAGGCATGTTGGTTTAGTTTTGTACTAGACCTTGCACTTATTAAGATTGATTTCAAGGTAATATAACACCAGGGATTCCATAGGAATACAAAACTGCAAGGATAATGTTATCACTGAATAAGATAGCCAACTACTAAATTTCTACAAGCATATCAATGACATCCTCCTCAATCTCCTCATTAAAAATAAAAGTGACATAATTTGAAAGTCATGGCATTAAATATGGATGGAAATAGGGAAAAATAAAGATGAAAAGTTAATACCTTCCCAAGATGACCATCTTACCATTACAGAGTGTATAGTTGAAGCTCCTCTTCTTCACACGAAGTGATTTACCTTCAATAAGGGTCCCACATCCATTTAAACATTCATATTTCTGAATGATAGAACTCCAAAGAACATTATTAAAAGGATATTAACAACATCTTTAGAGAGATATGATAATGAGTTCAAGGAAAGAAAAAAATTACCAAGTAAATCATAGTGTAAAATTGACTTTAATGCCACAAGCATGGCCATGTTCCAGCAGACATCTATAGCGTCGATACGAATGCCTTTTAACTAAATGAAATGCTTGTTCCCATCTATTAGATATAGATTTAGATATAAAAGAGTATTTAGTTTGGTTTATAAATTAACCAAAGGTCACTATCCTATATTGGTAACTAGCTAATGGAAATGCCATTCACAAGATCTAACAAGAATGAACAACTTGGCTAATGATGAGACCCCTTGTCTTCCATATTTTTAGCTGAAAAGCCATTACCCTAAATTGGTGACCACTAGCGGTAATTTCATTCTCATTAGGACCCATGATCATAGTAGTGGTGAGCACCATTATTGCAGCAATAATGTTGCAACTCCTGGGGCTTCCTACTTTACTTTTATCAACCTTGTAGTTCATAACAAACTTGGAAGCGACGGTGTTGTATGCACAAGTATTAGCTCTTCCTGTAGGCTGTCACTTGATCAGCTGGCGCAAGTTCGCTAGGAGCTTAAGCCAACCTCTATGAGTTCTCAGAAGAAGCTTTGACTATGATGAAAGAAAAATAACTCTACAGGGGCTAATCAAATGTAACACAAACCCTAGCAAACCCTAGCAAACCATAATTTACCTATTAACCCTAATTTTGAAAGAAAAGAGATGAAAACTAAAGAGGTTTGGTTGTTGTAAAGGTGGAGGAAGGTGTGGAGAGGTCTTAAGAAGCCCCTAGTACCCTTCTGGAGACTTCCATAGTGATCGGGCTTTGAAAAATCTCTCACAGGAAATTCTACAGGAGGATCTACACGAGGAGGTCGAGAGCTATTTTTGGAGTTTTGAAGGTGGAAAAATGATAGGAAAGGGGAATTGAAGGCTAGATGAAGGTGTTGATGTGTCTAGAACTTATCAAGGAAGATTAAGAACGAATGTGATGGTTGGATCTGTTCAAATGGCAAGAAGCAACTTTATGGAAAAAATGCAGAGATTAGGGAAAATTGGCGAAATGTTGCGAATGAGTTGGGAAATATGTGAGAGGGGGGCTGGTGTTGGCTTTTCTATGGGTGTATGGTGAGCTGAGATGTCCTACAAGAGATCCGCACATTTATTTATCAAAACTAACCGAATCAAGGACTAACTATACCATGAAACAGAACTTTGTCTAGCTTGACCTAATTTCTGACCTACAAACAGAAAATGCTGAATAGTAACCAATGAATAGAAAGGCATGCAAAGAGATCTATGGGAAAAAAACATGAAATCATCTAAGCAACAAAATCAAAACCAATATCAACTTTGCCAAATCAAGTTATCACACTAGCAATTTCATGGAAGAGAAAAAACTATGTTTTTGGTGGCAGCAGTAGTGCCTTCACCTCATATCATAGTCCTGGGAAGGGAGAAAGGAGATCAGGGCCTGTTTTTGGCCTTTTTGGATCTTATTCTATCACTGCAGTAACCTACTTGAGCAACTGAAACAAAACAACTATACTAACCATCAAAAAGAAACCTAATCTAACAAAGTAAAATGAATCTATGCAACATAAATTAACTCATGAATTGAAAGAAAACAATATAAGTACATAGTAGGAGGTGCTAGGTAGCTTGGTTTGGGCCCTAACCCAAGAGCTTCAGCCCTATAAAAGAGATCAGTGATGGCTCAAAAACTGTTTCATCTTCATTATCAAAAATAGCAGTTACATTACATAAACTGTTCTCAGAAAGGAACTCGAAAATAAGTTGAACATAATGCTGCACAAAAGTGCGAAAATCTACTAATAACTGGCTAACCTACTAAGGCTCTAGGCCTCTTTATTTATACAAAAGGGGACTTTCAACAATCCTCCTAAAATCAAGGAACTCAGCTTCCTAGAACTAAAGATAAACAACAGTACTACTTTACTTGCTCGGATGCCCCTTGGAATCATCAATGTGGACCTTTGTGCTCCGAGTTGCTGATGGAGGATTTGAGGGAAGGGGTCATAAATGAAGAAGACACCCCCCTATAAATCCTCTTCCCTGTTTTCCTCAAGTTTTTGTTGCCATTTGCTCATAAATTCCTTGAATTTTTCCAAAATTGTCCAAAAAATATGCATAAAACATTCATTAGACTACATGGCAAAGTGACTAACCCAATTCACTCTATTAGCATAAATATATTCAAAAACATGCAACAAACTAATGAGAATGGTGGATTAAGTGAAAATAAGAGGCATAATGAGCCCATATAGTTACCCATTTCTGGGGCTCATCATCACCCCCTGCTGAATGGGTTTCTCATCCTCTGAGCAACTAATCTAGATCTTCATCTTTAATGGCTCTGATAGATTCCCTGACATCCCAAGCCTCTGATGCGATGTGTTCCTCTTTATCATGGAAACCTGCTTTCCTATCCACTTCTTCCCATTGTTTCTATTCTTCCTCCTCCTTTACTCCTTCCAACAGTCCTAGTAACGGTGGAGGACTAAATTTAAGGCCAACCCAGGTTGCCTTCAAGCTTTCCATTGAGTGATTATATAGGGGCACTCTCCTAATGGCTTCCCTCATCCTGTTTAGGGAGTGATACTCCCTGATCCTTAGGCTATGTGGCAATGTATTCCACCTTCTCATGTAGGGATGAATGCAGTCATCGCCAAACAATCTCTCCATATCCTCAAAAAATGATGAATAGCCTGTGCTTTCTTGTCAACATAGTCAGGGAGAACTTGAGGATTAGCTGCAAGGTGTTGGTGGGCATAGATGAGAGATAAGGGTTTTTCTGGTTTGGCTCTAATCATCAGGGGCTCACTCAGCTCTTTTGCCATCATTTTTTGAATTTCCACTGCTCTCTTTTCTTCATGGCTCATCCAAGATGCCATAGCCATTAGCTGTAAGTCTCCCAATGCAGCTTTTGGATCCCATAAATTCATGTTAATAAGTGCCATGTTGTGTAGGTAAAATTTTGCTAGCTTTGCTTTATCCTCAGCTGAAATGTGATCATATAAATGCATAAATTGGCCATAATCTTGAAATGGTATTGTGCCCCTCTGGGCTAGTGTCTTAATGTGAAATTGGAGCCACTGGTCTATGAGGTACAGTGCATATGATTTAGCTGGCTGCCTGCACTATACTGCCTCCATTGCCCATTTGGCCGTGTAGGCTAACTGGGCTTCCTTTTCTTGTAGCTACCTTTTCAAAATCAATACTTCAGTTTCTGCCCGGGATTCTTTTTCCTGTTGTTGTTTCATCAGTGTCTCACTATCTGCTGGGGTTCCTCTTCTTGTTGTTGTCTTTCTACTGCCTCACTATCTACTTGGAGTCCTCTTTCTGTTGTCATCCTTTTAAGATTGATAGCTCATTCCCTCCTTGAGGTTCCCTTTCTTATAGCTTCTTTTTCAACACTTCATTTTCTTCCTGCAATTGAGCTCTTCTGATTATTTTTGTATGCCTGACCATGCTCAATTCTCTACTCATCTCTCTCAACTTGTTTTCAATGTGCCCTATGTCTTCGACCCCTTGAGATTTTGCAATCTGCATCCATGTGTGGGTCCTGACTCTTTCCTTTTCCAACTCGAAGAAAAGAGGTACTACAAACTTTTATGGGATGATCTTCCCACCTTCCAGAAGGTTTTAGTAGGAGCCTAAGTTAGGCTAAGGTCCAGGCTCTGGTATTTCTTTCGCCTTATCTTCTTCTTGGGACTGTTCTTCTGCTTTCTTTTCTAGTTTTTCAGTTTCTTTGATCTTTTCCAATGTATGTGGTAGAGAGGTTTGTGCCTCCTGTAGGACTGCTTTAGAGTATATTAATTTGATCCTTTCCTTCCAGGTAGAGGTCTTAGGACTTCCTCTCTCATAAGTGATGGAGATTTTGGAGGGAGATTCCTCCTTTGTTACAATAGGTGCATCCTCAATGATGACAGGTTCTTTCGAAGGCGGTTGAGTCTTGCCCGTCTTGATTCTGGTGCTCTTTCGAGCTTTGAAATACATAGATGGCTGTATTTTTCTTTTCCCTTTTTGCTTAGCTGGAGTACTGAGTGCAGCAAGAACAACTGCTGCTTCTCTTGCTAGTGTCTTAGGAGACGCTTCTTCTTGCTTTTTTTCTCCTTCTTCCTCTACAGTTTTTCCTGTGTCTGCTGTTTCTGATTTTGTTTTTGTTTTCTCTGGTGTTTTTTTCTCCTCTACTTGCTGAGTTTCTACCTTTCCTGTGCCAGTCTTTTTCTGGGCTATCTTGGGCTTCTTCTTTTCAGTTCTTGTCCTCTTCCTTTTCTCTGAAGTGGTTTTCCCTTTTTCTGCTTTTGATGCTGTTTTCTTCTCTGCTTTAGGTTCAACTATGGTTATGTTTTGTTGCTTGTCTCCTCTCTATTTTTATTCTTTTTCTTCATCTAATTGAATATTCTGTGCTTCCTCATGGATTTCCTTCTCAAGTTCCTCTTTGTGCTCCTCCTCTTCACTGCCAGATGGACTAAGGTCATCAGTGAGAGTTTTTATGTCATCTACTCTGGTCATGTTTGTAAAACTTTCCTAGGCTATAGGGATTGTGTATGTGTGTAGGGCATCCTCCACTAGTAATTTAATGAGCCCATGGTAAGCCAGTTGGTCTAGAACCCCTGCATTCAATTTGGTGCTACATTCTATCAAAGATTGGAGGAGAAAATATGGAAGACTGAGTTTTCTAGATGTAGGTAGGTCCATTCCATATCTGAGTTCATGTAACCATCTGAAATGATAACCATAGACTATACTGTATCTTCCTTCACAGGAGATATATTTCATGATCTAGTAGCTAACCTCACCCCATGGATAAGGTATACTTGTCCTTCTAATCCCATTCTTATCCTCCACCAGATGTTGATCAAGCTGGAAAAAGGTCTTTTTAGGAACCTGTCCTAGTGGTTTTTCTTCTCTGGTCTAGTGGAGCCCAAGTGGAAGACTTGTAATTCTGCTGATGAATTCTGGTGTAAGTTCTATGGTTAGACCCCTGAAACTGACTGTAGAGTGGGTTTTTGAATGGGCTCTTAAAGACAATAAAAATTCATTTGTAATTTCCTCATCATACTTATGAGACTTCTCAAAGAAAGGCATCTAATTTTCCCTGGTAAAGAGGGCTACCACTTCTGGGTGTTCATGCAATTTGATGGAATTTAGAGGCTCCTTTCTCATAAAACCCCCTGTCATGATGTTTAGTGACTATTGGAAATTCTTAGGTGAGGAGGAAGGCAACAAATTTTCAAATCCGAAAACAGAGGAACAACTGAGGTTTTTTCTGGAACTAGAGAGGGTTTTTCGTGTTTCTTCTTTTTAACAAAACAAATTGTAATTTTCCTGCCCTTCAAACTCTGTTCTCAACCTCAGTTTACTTTTCGGGTTATTGGAGGAAATCAATATATTTTTCTTTTTTTTTTAAAACACAGAGAGCAAGAAAATGTTTTTCTTCCACAAAGTAGGCAGACCACCCAATGCAAATTCACTGTTTTATAGGATTAATTTCCTATGGTTGCATCACTTCTTCATATAGGAGAATACGGGGAAGAAAGAGACAAACTTTTAGTGCAGAGAGTAAAATGGAGAGACTGTATATATTTCAAAAAACACAAGCAAACTTCTTTTCTCACTTTCTCTTTCTTTTTCAACTTAGTACTTCATTTCAAATCCACCACCTTTTGTAGATAATTAACATGTAGAGTGGGTTGTCCAAGACTACCTTCTTTCGAGCTCAGATTTGGCATAAAATCCAAAATTTTCCCTCGGTAGAGCTGTTCACTGGCCTTCTTGTAGAAAGGCTCCTGTAGACTGTGTTTCTGCTCCTGTAGAGTGTGATAATGCTTCTGTAGAGCCCGATAAGCGGAAGGGTTTTGAAACTTGCTGAGATCGACTGTTTCAAGGTTTTGAAGGTGGTAGGTGAGTTTTTGTAGCCAAGAACTCATCGATGCAAATGAAAAAAAAGGTGGTGGAGGCTTTGACTGTAGTGTACTTAAGCTTATGGAATTTTTTGCGGTGACGAGGTGAGGTGGCAGGAATGGTACGTTATCCCCATCTAGACCGTTGGTCCCTACTTTAGTACCATTATGATACTTCATGCCGCCTACTCGCAATCACTTCCATCATTCCCGTTATACATCACCACCAATACCTATTTTTATTTTTTCTTCCCAAGTTGACCAAACACATGTGCCGCTTACATCCATTGAATGCTATTTGAATTGGACGAGGCTTGTTCAAGCTGGACGAGGGTGGCCAGTTAGCTGGCCACCAATTTCATTTAATCGTGGCCATTTCAATGGTTCATGCAGTTTCTAAATTGTATTCATGCAACAGAGGAATGGGTTTAGCCACTTACCTGTTAGTCACTACCATGCTCTGCATGTTCAGACTTTGGCACTTTGTTCTTAGATTGATGCCGTTGTTGGCCGTTAATGGCTTCTGAACTGGTGACCAGGCTATCTCATGCTGATGATCTTCTTAATCAAGGACAATTCCTTGTGCACTATATACACCTGTGGCTGCACTGACCCTGCCTCTAGAGCTTGTTTTTTTAAAGGGATAAGTTGTTACAAGAATCCTGCAAGATTTCCTGTAACTACTCATCCCTCTAAAATTTCTAGCTAAGGTTTGAGTAAGGATTGAAGAGAAAGCGAGGAAGGTTCTGAAGAAAAAATAGCTGTTATGCACTAGGTAAGAAGCAAGTCAAGGATGCTGCTATTTTATTCTTCATCATTTAAAAAAAAAAAAACATAATTTCTGTGTTTTCCATGCAGGGAAGAAAGAAGCGAGTGGAAATGCAGTGTTGCAGCGATGGAATGGAAAGTTTGGAGGATGAATGGTGGTAGGGAGGTCCATAGGTCTTCTGGACAAATTTCTAGCCCTCTGATTCTTTTCTGAACTGGATTTCGATCTCTCTGTGGTTTCTACAAGAGCCTCCTATAGAATGCACAAAGCTTCTTGTAGGATGCAAAATTTCCAAAGCAAGTGAGACTATGGCATGAGAAAAGACAATGCTGATGGAGAAATGATCTATCAGGGGTGTGTTCAACCTAACCATGTCCTTTTTTTCTGTTGTGGCCCTCTTGCAATCTGCAATGCATTCAAAAGAAGTTAGTTTTCCTATTTTACTCTATTTTTTTCATTTTTCATTTTTCCTTTTCATTTTATCTCTTTTTTTCTGAGACAGTTGGGGCACCTCTAGGAGTTTTTCACCCTCACTTCCTACCCTAGGCACCTCTAGGAGGTTTTCACCTAGGGATCTTTTATTCTCTTTTTCTGTTTTCTTTTTTCTTTCTCTTTTTTCAGTTTTTTTTTTTTTATTTGTTTAGGGTGTGGGTGGAGTGGAGGCAGAGACCTACTCCACTACCAACACTATTTTACTCAAATTTTCAATGAATTCCTGCTTGGAGAGGGGCTTCCTATAGATCTTCAACCTATTCCCATTGATGAGCATGGGGATGGCTTCTTCATCGATGATCCTTATCAGAACTAAGCCATTGTCATTGCATTTTTCTACTGTGTATGGTCCCAACCATCTTGTGCTGAGTTTTCCCTTGAAATCTTTATATCTTGAATCATACAGTAGTGCCCAATCTCCTTCCTAGAAATCTTTTTCTTTGAGGTGCCTATCATGCCATATTTTCCTTTGAAGTTGGACTGCCTCTAAGTGGAGAAGGGCCTGCAATCTATATTCATCCAATCCATTTAGCTGAAGTAACATTTCCTTTTGTGCATGGCTGAAATCTAGGTCCAGCTGAGCTGCCATCCTTAAGGTGTTATATTCAAATTCTATTGACAGCAAAGCCTTCTTCCCGTAGACTAGCTCATAGGGTGTGAACCCTGTCGTGGTTTTCCAAGTGGTGTTATAGGCACAGGTGGCCTCAATCAATCTATCTGCCCCATCCTTCTTGCTACTGCTCACTACCTTAGTCAAAATTCCTTCCAAAGCTCTGTTACTGACTTCCACCTATCCATTTGCTTGTGGATGATAAGCGGTGGAAGTTCTGTGCTTAATTTTGTGGTGTGTGAACATGTCTTAAATTATATTGGATGTAAACTGACTCCCTTGATCTGTGACTATTTCTCTTGGATATCCAAACTTGTAGAATACATTCTTCTTCAAAAACTTAGCTACTTTTTCTTCTGTTGCTACCTTCATCCCCTTTGTTTCTGCCCATTTTGTCAAAAAATCTGTGCACACGATGATGTAAGATTTCTGTTTTGAAGGAGGGTTGATAGGACCCACAAAGTCCATGCCCCACTTCTCAAATGCCTCAAAAGTCACTTCAGGTTTCAGGGGCATCTCATCCTTTGGAGTAGGTTTCCCCATCCTTTGACATCGGTCAATTGGCTGATATATCTCGTGACATATTGATGAAGAGTGGGCCAATAGTAACATGCTTGCAGAATTTTGAAGGCGATCCTTTTTGTTGCAAAATGGCCCCCACAGGGCCCATCATGACAGGTTAGGAGAATGTCAAAAAGTTCCTCCTCCCTGACACATCACCTCAAAATATGATCTGGACCAAGTTTGAAGAGATTTCCCCTAATCTAGTTGAATGGAGTAGTTTTCCTCATGATCTTGCTTCTCTCTTTTGAGGATAGGTGTGGTGAAAACTGTACTGAAACCAAGTAATTTGCTATATCAGCAAACCATGGAGAGAGTAATGAGATAGAAAATAGGTGTTCATCTGGTATTTGATCATCCACCATTCCTTTTTCACCCGCACGCAAATCTAATCTAGATAGAAAATCAACAACAACATTTTCCTTGGCTTATCAACAATGGTTAGATCAAATTGCTGCAATAAAAGTAACCATCTAATAATACGAGCATTTACGTCTAGTTTGTTCATTAAATACCTAATTGCAGCATGATCAGTGTGTACAAATTTTTGATAGCCATTGATGTAGTGTCTAAACTTATTTAGGGAATGGACTACAGCTAGGAGCTCTTTTTCAGATACAGTGTAGTTTAATTCTGCCTTGGACAAGTTTTTACTTACAAAATATATGGCATAAGGTAGCTTCTCATCAACTTGCCCTAAGGCTGTTCCTATCACTTTGTTCAAGGCATCTATATGAATGTGGAAAGGTAGGGCCCAGTTTGGACCTCTAAAAATTGGGGCGATCCCCAGTTTACTTTTCAAGGTATCTAGAGCCTCTTCACAGTTGTCAGTCCATATGAACTCAAAATTTTCCCCAAAAGATTAAACAATGGAGAGGCTAGCTTACTAAAATCCTTAATGAATCTTCTATAATACCCTGCTAAGCCTAGGAAACTCCAACATCTCTTACCTTTTGAGGAGGTGGAACCCTTTGGATGATGGCAATTTTGTTGGGATCCATCTGTAATCCTTGCTAAGAAATTGTATGGCCTAGCATGGTCCATTCATTCAGCAAGAATTCACATATTTTAGGACTGAGGGACAGGTTCATTTCTATGCATATGGCTAGAACTTTTCTCAATTTAGTCAAAACTTCCTGGAAGTTAGAACCATAAGGGGTAAAGTCATCCATATAGATTTCCACTGAATCGTGAACTAGTTCAGCAAATATAATCAATATTGCTCTTTGGAAAGTGGCGGGAACATTGCAAAATATGAAGGGAAGGACTTGGTATGCAAAAGTACCTCAAGGATGATGAAATTGGTCTTATCTTGGTCATCTAGGCTGATTTGGATCTGGTTGTACCTGCTAAACCCATCTAGGAAGGAGAATAACTTCTTCCCTGCCAAGCCATCTAAACTTTATCTATGAAAGGCAAAGGGAAATGGTCCTTCTTGGTGGTCATGTTTAGTTCCCGATAATTGACACAGATTCTCCGCTTCCCATTTTTCTTTGGCACCAGCACCAAAGGAGATACCCATTCATTGTCAGAGATGTGGTAGATGAATCATGCATCCAACAACTTTTGTAGTTCTTCTTTGGCAATGTTCTTAAGGGCTAGATTCATCCTCCTTTGAGGCCACTTGACTAGTTTACAATCTTCTTTAATGTAATTATGATGAGTACAGACTGATGGGTGGACTCCCTTCATCTCCTTATAGCTCCAAGCGAAATCATCCAAGTGGTTTTTCAATAAGCTACACAGTTCTTTCTCCTGAGAGGTGGATAGGGATGACTTGATCTTCAAAGTTCTTTCTAGGCCAAATTCCACATTCTTAACTCGGAGAGAGGTCAGATCAGCCACACAGAGATCAAGTAAAGGATTGGCTTGGGTTTCTTCTAATGGCAACACACTGGGGGGTGGATTCTAAATTAAGTTTTCAATAACATCATCCTTGGTTTGTGGGCCCCCCATGGTAGCTTCTACTGTACACAATGGTGCAGAAAAAACTTCATCCTCATCTTCCTCCTCCAACCAGAGAGAAAAATCATGTTCTAACAAAGGTTGGGCAGGAGGATATAGGACTAGCTACTTGGACATATTCCCATTCTTGATTGTCATGTTCCAAGCTCGACAACTGATGTAGGCATCTGCGATCGCCAACCAAGGTCTTCTCAGGATGAGAGGATACCTAGTGAGCTTTGCCTTTGGTTGGAGAACTAGGAAGTCAGTAGGGTACTCCCAAGAATCGATGGAGACCATTACATTTTACACAATCCGCTCAGGGGTCACGGTGGAGTGGTCTGCTAACTGCAGTACTGTTGTGGTCTTTCTTAGGGAGCCCTGAAGGTTGAGCTTGAGCATAGTGTCCTTGGTTATCACATTAATGGTAGCCCCAAGATCAATCAAGGTATGGGGGATTACGGTGCCATTGATGTGGACATCGACTACAGGACTCCTAGGGTCTAGATATATTGGATAGATTACCTACCCCAACATCAAGTCGGACAATTGTCCTATGACATTGATAGTTGCAGCATCTCTCTGAAGCCTACTTGGATGCCTAAAGCATTTCTCCTTGATCATCTTGTTTTATATGGCCACATCCCTTATGGCTTGGAGAAGTGGTATTTTTACACATAACTGTTTCAATTCTCCTAGAAGTTGAGTTTCTTCTGGGGTCAGTTGAGTGGTTCCAGTTAATCTCTTAGGAAAGGGTGGAATGGATTTTGGTTCACTTTCCTATTTTTCTTCCTCATCCTCCTTAGGGCGAGGTTGGTTATCTGGGAGAACCTTCCTAGATCGTAGGTTAATCTGCTGAATTTCCATAGCATAGGTTAGGCATGATGTTTCTCCACTATATACCTATTGGGCCTGTCTGTTATTGGGGTTAGTGTTCATTTGAGCAGGTATTTGAGGTTGCCTTGGTGAAGCAGGAGGTAATGGTTGTGGTTGAATAGGTGGTGGAGGCAAAAGAGTTGGAGGAGAGTTGTACTGGGGCCTCCAACCCTGATGTGGTGCATTCCATTGAGGTTGTGGCTGAGCATAAGAGTGAAACAAATGAGCAATTGGTTGAGCATGGTATTGAGATGGATATGACCAAGGAGGGGGTGTGGACCAGGAAGGATGAGTAGGGGGACCCCAAGAACGTATGGAATTGGCTTGCTGGGGTTGTAATAGGTCTAGGATGTCCCTTGCATTCCCTACTGGTAAGGTATGGGCCCATGTGCACCTGAGACAAAAGATGGCCAAAGCCCTCTCAGTTTCCTCTTGTTTCCGTTTGATATGCAATGTATCCATTTGCATGGAAAGAGTCTGCCTCATCTCGCTCTTGAAATCTTCCAACCGATTCTCAAGTTTGTTTCTAAGGGATGAAAAAGATGAGGATGTAGTGGCTAAAGGTTGACTCCTCCTAGCTCTCTTTTTGGCTGACATAGAATGGTTTCTAAACAATCTTTATGTCATCATAAGGTAGTTGGTAGATGTACCCCCCAACCAACAAATGGAGGGTATCTAGAATGTCTTCAGGGACTCCTCTGAGCAGGACCAACTTTAGAGATTCAGGGTCAAGTGTGCACCTGGCCCTTTTATAACTGAGCTGGAACCTTGCTTCATAGTATTCTAAGGACTCATCACTTCCCATGGTCATTCAGAAGATTTCTTCTTGGTATCCTTTGATCCACAATAGTACTGGTATTTGTTGTTAAAGGCTTGCTGCATCTGAGCCCAAGTGGTGATGTTATTTCTAGGTAACCCCATCAACCAATGCAATGTTGCATCCTTGAGTGTAGAAGGAAACAATTTCAACTTCTGCTCATCTTTTGCATAGTCATAGGTTCAACAAAGAACAACAAATTCAAACAAGAAGGTATCAAGATCTTCGGTAGTCAATCCATGGAAGTGAGGTAAGGCGGAAGGACTTATTTTTTTCATTTTAGTGTCCCCACTGGTCTCCCGGATAGGAAAGGAACCCTTATATTCTTTCCCCATCTCCTCTAATGTTTTTGTTTTCAGCCATGGTCTCAGGAGGAATGGTTTCTTGCTCTTCTTCTGTTATAGGATCTTGTTATATGTCTGGAGGTTCACCTATAGGTTCTTCTAGATCACTGCCACCAAAGAAGAGAGAAGGGTGACTTAGCGATGTGGTGGGGGTGTTGGGTAGAAATTTTCCTGAATTGTCTATGTTCCTACGAGGCATGAAAGGAAATCTCTTTTTGGGTGATTTATTTATTTATTTATTTATTTTTTCTGCTTGTACCTACAAAACAGAAATGAATTGAACAACAAATTGAAACTAAATGAAATGAATCTTGCTGAAATGGAAATTGAAGAATTGAAATGAAAGCAGGAGGTGACTAATCTACTTTGCTGGAATAGAAATTGCAAAATTGAAATGAAAGCAGGATATGACTAATCTACTTTGATGGAATGGAAATTGTAGAATTGAAATGAAAGTAGGAAATGCCTAATCTATGCTTGCTGAAATGAAAATTGTAGAATTGAAATGAAAGCAGGAAATGCCTAATCTACACTTGCTGAAATGAAATTGTAGAATTGAAATTGCAGAATTGAAATGAAACAACTACTCTACTTTTGTTGAAATAAACTACTTAGCATAATGTTGCAGTAGAAAATAGAAGAAAAGCAGTAATCACAAAATACTCTAACACTTCCCCTCCAATGGCGTCAACCTACAAAACAGAAATGGATTGAACAACAAATTGAAACTAAATGAAATGAATCTTGCTGAAATGGAAATTGAAGAATTGAAATGAAAGCAGGAGATGACTAATCTACTTTGCTGGAATAGAAATTGCAAAATTGAAATGAAAGCAGGATATGACTAATCTACTTTGATGGAATGGAAATTGTAGAATTGAAATGAAAGTAGGAAATGCCTAATCTATGCTTGCTGAAATGAAAATTGTAGAATTGAAATGAAAGCAGGAAATGCCTAATCTACACTTGCTGAAATGAAATTGTAGAATTGAAATTGCAGAATTGAAATGAAACAACTACTCTACTTTTGTTGAAATAAACTACTTAGCATAATGTTGCAGTAGAAAATAGAAGAAAAGCAGTAATCACAAAATACTCTAACACTTCCCCTCCAATGGCGTCAAAAAGTGGTGAGCACCAGTATTGTAGCAATAATGTTGCAACTCTTGGGGCTTCCTACTTTACCTTTATCAACCCGGTAGTTCGTAACAAACTTGGAAGCCACGGTGTTGTATGCACAAGTACTAGCTCTTACTACAGGCTGTCACTTGATCAGCTGGTACAAGTTCGTTAGAAGCTTAAGCAAACTTCTATGATTTCTTAGAAGAAGTTTTGACTGTGATGAAAGAAAACTAAATCTACAGGGGCTAATCCATTTGTACAAAGAGAAGAAGAACTGAAATGTAACGCAAACCATAATTTACCTATTAACCCTACTTTTGAAACAAAAGAGATGAAAACTGAAGAAATGAATGCCATTGACTACTGTTGACACCTAATCTGAAACGGATGAGGTGAAGCCGGACAGTCATCTAGAAGATGAACTGATCTGTTTCTTGTGTATATAAATAATAGTTATCTAATGTGAAATATTCAGTTGTCTAGCGTTCATCAATAGCTGGAGTTGCCCTGGTCTGACATGGTATCAAAGCCCAGGTCCCAAAATAGGTTGTAACTCCTGCCGTGAGCACTGTGCTGCTCTGTCCTGCGCCCCTCTGTCCTGCGCTGCTATGCCTCTGCCTGGCCTGAGACTGCCAGAGACTGCACATTAATTTTTTTATAAACGTTTGTCTGAGTTGCCCCTCTGACAACGCATCTGTGCATCAGTTTTCCCCTCTGACAACGCATCTGTGCATCGGTTTTCTTGAGTACACTGACAATGGGGACATGGCTCAGCGATAATGCAATGGTGTGATGCTCGGATATTCTTTTCTATCCTGCGGTGTGCCATATCTCCAATTCTACGTCCACCATCGCCTCCTTCACGAACAGCTGCGGATCAATAGCGAAACTCCCACCGAGGAAGGCCGCCCCTCCACGAATTCATTGTATATGAATCAAGCCTTGTTTTGCCAGATGTGGAGTCGCCCAGAACGACCACCTTACTGCGTTAATATTGAAGCCTGAGGTATCGTTTTTGGTGAAAACTGCGGTATTGTTTTGGTGAAACTGCGTTGTTGGTATTGTCTTGTTAATGGTGGTATGCGACTGCGTTTTTTTGCCTACGTATGGTGGTATGCGACTGCGTTTTTTTGCCTACGTATGGTGGTATGCGACTGCGTTTTTTTGCCTACGTATGGTGGTATGCGACTGCGTTTTTTTTGCCTATTGTCTTGTTAATGGTGGAATGCGACTGCGTTTTTTTGCCGACAGTGGTATCGTTTTTTTTGCCTACGTTTAATGTATTTGATGCTGCATTATTTGTAAACTGTGGTAAGAACTGAGGTGCGCAGTGGTTCAGTGTTTGTATCCGTCAGCCCAAAGCAGAATCAATAAGTGGGTTCAAATATTGCAGTGAGTATTGTATCCAGTGCGGTGTGCGTTCTATCCCCATCTAAAAGGCAAGGGATTAGTCATCCCGTGACAACAAAATGACCTAATATTCGAGGCTCTGGTCTAAGTGTGGCATCAGAGCGCTTGAAACCGTGAAACCAGATGTTGGTGCGAGCCCACAAGGGTCGATCTAATTGCACATCAGGTATAAAAGACTGTAAACTTCCAGCAATTCATTGCCAGACACTTGTGGCAACGAAAAGGTGATGTGTGGTATCTGCAATATATTTTTTTTGTAATCTGTGCATCATTTTTAAGATTACGGGATTTGAAAACTGATAGTCAAAGTCATGTGAGCGCCCTCTTTTTTCAAAAGAGTGATATATTGATGTATGTGAAGCAGTGAGCGCCCTCTTTTTTTCAAAACAGTGATATATTGATGTATGTGAAGCAGTGAGCGCCCTCTTTTTTTTCAAAACAGTGATATATTGATGTATGTGAAGCAGTGAGCGCCCTTGGTTTTTTTGTTGAGATATTGATATATATAATGCATAAGGCAATCATATTGAGCAGTGATATATATAATGCATAAGGCAATCATATTGAGCAGTGATATATATAATGCATAAGGCAATCATATAAGGATATTTTTACAGAAGTTTTTGGCAGAGATATTTTTTCAGAAGGATTTTTTTTTTTTCTCTCTCAACAGAAGTGTTTTTGGCAGAGATTTTTTTTTTTTACAGAATGCATTCAATCATTTCTATGGTCGGAATAGTTCTCACTGGCAAGGAGAACTATTCTGAATGGTCCCGGATGGTAAAACACACCCTTATCTACAATGAACTGTGGAAAGGAGTGTGTGTGGGAGAAGAAGACAGAGACCCTGTGCAGCCCACATCAGACAAAGAACTCGCCATTTGGGAAAACAAGAACAGCAAAGCCTTTGCATTGATCGCAGCATCTGTCAATGAGGAAGTAAGTCGTCATATTTCCTGCTATTCCACTGCCTTTGAAGCTATACAAAAGCTGAAAGAACTCTATGATACACATTCTGCACTTGAAGTTGTTCAGCTCATGATTAAACTCTTCACTCTTGAACTGAGAAATAATGATCCTCATGCTCTTGCATCTGAAATAAAGTCTATAATGCATGATATAAAATCCACTAAGGTTGAGTTGGATATCTCTCTTATTGCCTTTCTCAAAGCACTCTATCCTACCTACTCCAATTATCTTGAGTCTTTACAAGCAAATGGAAACCTTAAAGATATAACCTTTGACTCTCTTGTGAAAAAGTTTGCTGAAAGAGAGAAAGCCTTTGGAAAGAAAACAATACCTGAATCTTCTGAAGAGACAGTTTGCCTTGCTCACAAAGAAAAGCATCCTGCTCATGATTCTGCAAGAGGAAGAGGTGGACGAAGAGGAAGAGGAAGATACTTCAGAGGCAGGGGGGGCAGACATTCTCAAACAGAAAAGGCAGATCTGCATTGCATTCGCTGCAAATGAAATGGATCACATGATGCTTCTACATGCAAGCTACCATGGGACAAAGTTGAGCAGAGAAGAAATCAGAAGAAAGGTAAAACTGATGACTCAGACAAAGGTAAAGCACCCGAATCTGCACACTATATTGAGGCACAATGTAATATTGGAGTAAATGAAGATTTGTTTAATGCTTCACTTGCTTCTTCGAAAAATGACTGGTTGCTTGATTCAGGAGCAACCTGTCATATGCCTCATAGGAGAGATTTCTTTGAAGATTTCACTAACAATGTAGATGGAGCAGTATACTTTGCAGATCAGTCAAAAATCAAGCCATCAGGGCTTGGCACAATCAGGCTTAAACTGCCTGGTCTTCCAGACTTTCTTCTAGATCATGTTCTATATCTCCCACAGTTGAAGAGAAACTTGCTGTCCCTGGTCCACATCCGCCAGCAAGGTCACTCCATTCACATGTTTTATGGCAAGCTTGAGGTAAGAAAGGCATCTGACCACTCACTTGTCATGAGGGGGATAAAAGAAGAAAGACTCCTTAAACTGAAAGGAACCTCTGCTCATGCACAGCATTTCTCATATATTTCTCATCATGAAGAATGTACACTTCCATCAAGTTTATTATGGCATGCTATATTTGGACATTTAAACTATGATAGTCTCTGCTTGTTGAAGAAAAATGGTGTTGCTGGTTTGCCTACAATTCCTAGAAAACATAAACAATGTGATGCTTGCATTCTAGGAAAGCACAGCAAACAGTCTTTTCATGATTCACATTCAAGAGCACATAGGAAGCTTGAACTTATTCATTCAGATTTATGTGGTCCAATGCCTGTTTCTTCTGCAAATGGAAATAAATATATCATGACATTTATTGATGATTACACCAGAATGTGTTGGGTTTACTTATTGAAGAACAAATCTGATGCTTTTCAAACATTCAAGAATTTTCATAAATGGATTGAAAATGATGCACAATCTCATATTGGATCTATTCGCACTGATAATGGAAAAGAATATACATCAAATGAATTTGAACACTATCTTCGCCAACATGGGATTAAACATCAAACAACTGTGCCTTATAATCCTCAACAGAATGGTGTAGCTGAAAGAATGAACAGAACAATTTTGAATATGGTACGATCCATGCTTTTCTTCAAAAATGTAAAGACAATGTTTTGGGCTGATGCTGTTCTATGTGCTGCATATATAAAGAATAGATGTCCATCTAGTGCTATAAGAAACAAGACTCCTTATGAATTGTGGTATGGACATGTTCCTTCGGCAAAACATCTCAGGATATTTGGTTCCACCTATTATGCTTTAATACCAAAGGTACATAGAAACAAACTTGGTGCTAGAAGTCGTAAGTGTATCTTCCTGGGGTATTCAAACACATCTAAAGCATACCGCCTTTATGATGAAGTAAATAAAAAGTTTGTTTTATCTAGAGATGTCATTTTTCTTGAATCATCCAAATCTGACAGTGTTGTTGAGCGGCAACTTGATCACTTGGATAGATTCACAAAACCAAAATCATTCCAAGAGTTTGATAATCAGATTCCACATCTTAAAGGGGGGATTCCTATACTAGATCAACATGTGGAATCTTCTTCTGAAGAACAATCTCCCCTGCATGACACTCCAACAACGGATGATGCTTTAAGTGATGTAATTGATAGAATTGGGAGACTCAATCTTGATTCAGACCCAACTCAATCAACAGAACAGCTTGGACCATCTCAGAAAGGTCCCCCAAAGTGGCTGACAAAGACACTTGAAAGTGTTCATCCTGATGAATGGAAAGAAGCGATGCAGAAGGAGTATGATGCCCTCATAAAGAATGGCACTTGGAAGCTGGTTGATCCTCCATTTGGAACCAAACCAATTGGCTGCAAGTGGGTCTACAAGAACAAGTACAAAGCTAATGGCTCACTTGACAAGCACAAAGCTAGGCTTGTGGAAAAAGGTTTTGCACAGAAAGAAGGGGTCGATTACGAGGAAACTTTTGCTCCCACAGCAAAATGGGCCACCATCCGGACACTCTTTGCACTAGCTGCTCAGAACGGTTGGAAAGTCCATCAAATGGATGTAAAAACTGCATTCTTGAATGGAGATCTAAAAGAGAATGTTTTTATGTCCCAGCCTGAAGGATTTGCTGTGAAAGGACATGAACACAAAGTATGCAAACTTGTGAAGTCCTTGTATGGCCTCAAACAAGCACCACGAGCCTGGTATGAAAAACTAACTGAGCATCTTCTGAAACTCAACTTCAAACATTTTGATCTTGATGATGCAACTTTATTTGTCAAGAAAGTTGGCAAAACAGTTGTATATCTTGTGGTATATGTAGATGATCTTTTAATGACAGGGAACAATGAAAGCTATATTGCATCCATAAAGAAAGAATTAGGACAATTTTTTGAAATGACTGATTTGGGCTATGTTCATTACTATCTTGGCATTGAAGTAACCCAACATCCAAAGTCCATATTTCTTTCTCAAAAGAAATACATTGGAGATTTGTTATACAGATTTGGCATGACAGAGTGCAATCCCCTTTCTACTCCAATGGAACAAAACTTGAAGCTCACATCTACTGAAGGAAAGGAATTTGAGGATGCAACAAGGTATAGACAGCTTGTAGGAAGTCTCATCTACCTCACTACTACCAGACCAGACATTTCATTTGCTGTTGGAATCCTCTCCAGGTTTATGCAAAAGCCTTGTGAGGGACATTGGTCTGCTGCAAAAAGAGTTCTAAGGTACTTGAAGGGAACTCAAGACCTTGGAATCAAGTATACACAGGTGGACGACTTCAACTTGATTGGATACTCTGATTCAGACTTCGATGGAGACAAAGAAACCGGGGTATCTACTTCAGGATATGCTATGAGTCTTGGATCAGGAGATGTCTCCTGGAGATCACACAAACAATCAGTACCAGCAGATTCCACAACAGAAGCAGAATACGTGGCAGCAGCTGAAGCAACGAAAGAAATTGTGTGGCTCAGGAAAATTCTTGAAGATTTGCAAGTAAAACAAATACAATCTACTCCACTCATGATTGATAACACATCTGCAATAAAGTTGGCCAAAAATCCAAAGTTCCATGATCGTACTAAGCACATCAATACTAAATATCATCTGATCCGACATCATGTTGAGGCCAAAACAATCCATCTCCGTCATTGTTCCACAAACGAACAAATTGCAGACATCTTCACCAAAGCGCTTGGAAGAGAAAAGCTTGAAAGATTCAGAACGATGCTTGGACTCACCAACATCCCTTCAGATTAAGGGGGGGAATGTTGACACCTAATCCGAAACGGATGAGGTGAAGCCGGACAGTCATCTAGAAGATGAACTGATCCGTTTCTTGTGTATATAAATAATAGTTATCTAATGTGAAATATTCAGTTGTCTAGCGTTCATCAATAGCTGGAGTTACCCTGGTCTGACAACTACTGAAAAGGTAAATTGCATTTATTCAAGCTACTTCTGAAAAGAAATGAGAAGAAAACATCTTTTTGTGCTTTTGAGTGTTTTTATGTGAAATTATTATTCTTGTGATTTATCTGGTTGTGATTATGTAGAGGTTTGGTGGTAAAGGAAGATGGAGTTGGTTGTTTCAGAGGTGGATGAAGGTGTGGAGAGGTCCTAAGAAGCCCCTAGTACCCTTCTAGAGACTTCCATAGCGATCGGACTTCAAAAAATCACTCACAGGAAATTCTACAGGAGGCTGCAAGGGATCTACAGGAGGAGGCCGAGAGCTATTTTTAGAGTTTTGAAGGTGGAAAAATGATGGGGAAGGGGAAATAAAGGCTAGATGAAGGTGTTGAGGTGTCTATAACGTGTCAAGGAAGATCAATAACGAACCTGATGGTTGGATTTGTTAAAATGGCAAGAAAGAAACTTTATGGAAAAAAACGTAGAAATTAGGGCAAATTGGAGAAATGTTGCGAATGAGTTGGGAAATCTATGAGAGGGGGGCTGGTGCTAGCTGTTATATGGGTGTATGGTGAGCTGATATGTCATGCAAGAGATATGCACATTTATTATCAAAACTGACCGAAGCAAGAACTAACTATACCATGAAACAGAACATTGTCCAGCTTGACCTAATTTCTGACCTACAAACAGAAAATGTTGAATAGTAACTGATGAATAGAGAGGCATGCAAAGAGATATATGGGAAAATAATAGGAAATTATCTAAGCAATTGAATCTAAACGAATATCAACTTTCCCAAATCAAGTTATCACACTAGCAGTTGCATGGAAGAGAAAAAACTGTGTTTTTGGCAGCAGCAGTAGTGCCTTGACCTCAGATCATAGTCCCAGGAAGGGAGAAAGGAGATAAGGGCCTGTTGTTGGCATTTTTGGATCTTATTCTATCATTTCAATAACCTACTTGAGCAACTAAAATGAAACAACTATACTAACCATCAAAAAGCAGCCTAATCTTACAAAGTAAAATGAATCTATGCAACATAAATTAACTCATGAATTGAAGAAAAAGCATATAAGTACACAGTAGGAGGTTTTGGGAAGCTTGGGTTGGGCCCTAACCCAAGACCTTCAGCCCTATGAAAGAGATTAGTGCTGGCTCAAAAACTGTTTCATCTTCATTATTAAAAATAACAGTTACATTACATAAACTGTACTAGAAAAAGGAACTCGAAAATAAGCTGAACACATTACTGCAAAAAGGTGTGAAAATCTACTAATAACTGGCTAACCTACTGAGGCTATAAGCTTCCTTATTTATACAAATGGGGACTTCCAACAGTCCTCCTAAAATCAAGGAACTCAACTTCCTAGAATTGAAGATAAACAACATTCCTACTTTACTTGCTCGTTTGCCCCTTGGAATCATCAATGTGGACCTTTGTGCTCTGAGTTGTTGATGGAGGATTCAAGGGAAGGGGTCTTAAATGAAGGAGACACCCCCTACAAATCATATTCCCAATTTTCCTCGAGTTTTGGCTGCCTTTTGCTCATAAATTCCTTGACTTTGTCCAAAATTGTCCAAAAAATCTGCATAAAACATTCATTAGACTAAATGGCAAAGTGACTAACCCAATTCACTCTATTAGCATAAATATATTCAAAAACATGCAACAACCTAATGAGAATGGTGGATTAAGTCAAAATAATATGTAGAATGAGCCCATATAGTTACCCATTTATGGGGCTCATCAAGTAGGTTGACGCATAATTGGACATCCTATCCCTCAATTAATCCTCTTATGTTAAATTAAACTTTGATTATGATCAACATTAAATAATTTTCCTAATAAGTGGGGAGTAAAATATGCTCCTTAAGAGAAAGATATGGTGTGAAATGCTTTTAATGACTAATATTTACTTATTGGTTTTTCTACCCTAAAGACTCATTTTAAATAACACATCTTAGATAATGACTGAAGGATTCCTTGAGTTAATCATGATAGGGGTCTCATGCGAGCTCATTAGGTTTTTATAGCAGTGGTCCAACATACGAGGATTTTCATCAATATCTTTGAAGAGAAACTTGAAAAATTTTCTTGGATAGAAACTTGATCAAGTAAGTAGGCCAAGGTTAGGTTTCTAGGCATATAAAGTGAAAGTATTAACCATAAAAATGAAAATTCCTCCCCCCCCCCCCCCCACCTGACTAACTCAATGGATAACCAAACAATTATGAAAATGAACCAACCAATTAATTATAGTCACTTTAAAGAATAATGAGTCATTAAGAGAAAATTTCTTTTGACATGACTTAGCACAAGAGTGCATAATAACAAAAGTTTCAATAGTTGTGCCTTAGGGAATTCAAGTTTCAAGAGTGTCGTTTGAATTGTTTTATTTCATATGGCTTCTTTATTCATTACTTCTATACTTTCCTACCCTAATTTAAAGAATGAAATATCTCCTTCAAGTGTAGTAGTAAATCTAGTGTAACCATGTGAATAATAGAATACCGAACATACTCACACTCAGATTCAAAATGTAAACTTCAACAAATACATGAGTATGAGAAACCAATTTCTTTATCAGATATGGTATCAAGAGTTGTCAAATAATGAGGGAATAAGGTGTGATGATGATTGTTTGAAACCAGGCTTCAATGTGATCCACATATTCATGATTCTCCAACTCATACAAGTCTTACACAACTTAATAATGACTCTCTTGGAGGCATAAGGAATATAGTGAAAGACAAGAAATAAATTCCTTAATCTCGGGCTCTAATGTTTATTCCTTAGATTGGAAAGGATAATTAAATGAAATTCTAGGGTTTTGATCTTTAAGAATAGGTTTAGGACAATTTCTAGTTACACATTGTATTGTAACATAAATAGTTTTGATTAGTTATATATTTATAAAAGAGGTTATGAAAAAATGAAAAATAGAATAAAAGAATGAAAATATGAAAATAGTTAAAAAAAAAAAAAACAAAAAAAACCCATCAAAAGAAAAACAAATGTACAAGTGAGCAAGCTATATAGTAAAATCATGATCAAACATGTTTAAATTTATGTTTAGGATTAGAAAATAATTCAACCAAACTGTTTAATCTTGGTTGAAATTAGAAGAAAGGTTAGATTAGAGGAAAAAGTGACCTAAGCATTTAATCTTGGTCAATTGTATATTTGTAATAGAATAGGGTTAGGATTTTCTTTAGAAAATAAAAGGCATGCTTGATCCAATGCACCTTTAGATTATATTTATTCTTTGATAGATTTATTTAATTGAAAAATAAACTAATAATGTCATTTAAACATGATTAACACTATGCAATAAGCTTTAAACTTGAGTTTATTTTCCGTTGGGAAATGATTTGATATCTTCTCATTTTGTGATATACAATGTGCACTTATCGACTTCCTTGCTTTCCCCACCCAGATCAACGACGGGAAACCAATTCGCACCCATCGTCCTATTTCACATTAACGTCAAGGGGGGGGTCTGAAAAATGGTATTTCTTTTCATGGACCCCACGCAATGTGGAACTCTCTCATGAGTTCACACCCCCTCATCCTAAACTGCTTACTTTCACCACCCCTCTGAAATTTGCAATTTCTCCTCCATTCCCACCACCGGTTAGTACATCATTTCCTGTGAATTTCTCTCTACCTATCATATTTCACCACTTTTCCATCTATTACCCATTGCTACATTCCCATTATCATTTGCCTGTTACACTCTTATCTGTTACCAAGATCTTGTTACTCATTAATGAAACTAACTCTTGTTTAGTAATGGTTTCATCCTAACGATAATTGATCAAGGCCTATAAAAACACTTTGACACATTTTGCATAGCTCCCCTAGCTACTTTTATCACTGTTCTAAATTTGCAGGTACCTTTTAGAGCTTCATCACTCCTACTGTTAGCACCTATCAAATTTTGGTAATACACAACCCAAACACCCTTAACATAGATTTATTTTTCTATCCTGGTACTTGTTAAAGCCAACTTTTGTCCTCTGACATTCTTTCTGTTTCAAATTCTATAGTCATGGCACCAAAGGGAAAATCCCAATCTTCTAGCAGCAAATCCAAAATCGATTGCAACCCTAAGACTTCTGCCACCCTAGAATTATATCATATGCCCTTTGCTGACCAATACTTTAAGATTGCTAACACCAAGTGTGAATTCTACTTGTTCAAATTACGTCACTAGTTAAAGAAAAAGTATCTTGATCAACAAGATGACATTAACCTTTGGGAATAATTATTTGCTATGTTTATCTTTCCTGAGACCCATAATTTCCCCAATCTGGGCATGTGTTGTCAAGACAGGTATAATCCACTGTAAAGAACCTTTGTGGTTCAAAATGGAGACATTATGGTCTCCATTACACTAGAAACCATAAACTAGATGATGTTGATTCCTTAGAATCACTTGCTTAGCCATTTTTTGCAGTTTTTCTAATGGACCTATATCATAAGTTAACTTTTCCTCAGAGAACTCAAATTTTTGAGATTTTTCTCTCGGAAGATTCTCAACTTCCTCAAAAAAATCCCCCTTACCCAGCTTCCACATTTCCTGAGAAATTCAAGAAGATAATTTCCCTAGTTTCTTGCCTTTTAGGGTATCCATCAGACCAGTGGGTAGATGAGCCTATATTACGCCTTGTATCCATTTTCTCCACTGAGCACAAGTGAAAATTCATGTATAATTTTAGCCAATTTTTGGTTGATAATATGCATGAATAGATGATGAAAATTACTATAGAAGAAATATTCAGTTATGCATCTATACTAGTATACATGTTTCTTTTTCATTAGGGAGACAAGTTTCCTATAAACCTACACAGGAAGGATGATGAGGGCTGCAATCAAGTAGTGAAACAATGGACCTTGTTAGTCAAAAGAAACTCAAATGGGTTTAAGTTTGTAGAATTCATAACAATTTCGTTCATATAGTTGCAGGGCTTCTTAGCAATTAGGATGAGCCTAGGATTAGTTCGGAAATCAAAAGGGTTTTACACTTGAGTGAGTAGACAAAGACTGGAGACTGGCATTTGTTAGCACTCCTTAGTGTCCCAAGACTAAGAAAGGAAGCCAAGGAGGTAACCTGAAACCAATCTTTAGACTTAGCAGCTAGCCCTACCAAATTAGAGAGGGCTCTCTCAAAGGTCTCACAACCAACGAAGTGACTGGAGAGGGAATCAATGTTAGGCTAGATATTAAGCTCAATGGTGCTTGATTTTATGGGTTGCTCGATGATGCTCATAAAACTAGGACTAGGCTAAGGTTTCTAATGATCAATTGTAGAGATATAATGGGGCAAGACAGGCATGATTAGTGAAATAAATAGGTTTTTGGGGTGGTGTAGAGATGAAAATTTAAGAGGCTAGAATGAGAATGTAACCATGAATTTATTCATCAAGAAGAAAGAACACTAGCATGAAAATCTCATCAAAACAGAGCATATAACTTATGAATTCTATTTAAAACTCATGAGATGATCATAAGAAAGCATATAGATGGTAGTAAAAAGAAATATGATAGAAAAATACTGTCACAAAAACATACCACAAGAATCTGAAGATAATAACTACAACTGCATGTTATATTACTGCAAAATGTACACTAGCTCCAATATATGATTCATAAACATCCAACCCACAATACTTCGAAATCTGAAGTATTTATACAATTATTTACAAAATAAATATCTTGAAGTAGAATTCAAGGTTTGTTACAAAAATTATAAAAATAGATCAATACTACTAATAATATTAGTCGGCTAAGTTTTGGTGTTGTTATGGGAATTATGGTGGTAAGTGAGGCCTTGAATAGACATTGTTGTTAGTGCTGCTAGCTGATGAATTGCATTGTTGTCCCTACTTTTCTGTATTTTGTTTGAGTAGAGGTGAAATAGATCATTCGGTGCTCTGAAAATGGAGGTCATGATCATTCAATTGGTAATTACATGGAAAACAACGAGAAATCATGGGTGGAAGCATAGAAAATGAATTAATTTGACCATCCGGGTAAGGGTAATGAGAGGATTATTATCTGTCGATCTGGGAATGCTGATTCAGGCCGATTAAATCTAGGTCATTGATCTGAGCTATTATATATTGCAATTGAAATAGGGAGAGGTTTTGGCAGTGGATGAACTTGTAACTTGAGTAATCATTGATTGCGATATCACAATTGATGATAGATAAGTTTATCGCAATCAATGAGCACAAGGGATTATTGCAATTGGCAAGCAGGACAAAACTTTTCAATATCAGTGGGGGAGGACTTATCTGTAGACTCAGACCCGAAATGTATTAAAACTTAGCCTATAGCATTCAGATTCTGCAGGGCTCCATGCATATCGTAAACGCATTGTTTGGGGAAATGGGGCTTGGTTATTGTGGGTTGTGATTGTGATTGCGCAATCGCAATCAGAAAGGAGATAGGGCGGTCGATTTCTGTATACATGGCATTGTGCGGCCTAGATCTCTTGCAGCCAAGGAAGACGTAGAAGTGTAAATGCTTTCAGGAAATGTCACAACATATTAAAAAGGAACAAAGGTATGGCCGAGGCATGAGAGTTAACAAAAATAACACAAGGCTAGAGTTAAAATGGGTTTTTCCAAGGAAAAAAATTGGTTTTGGCTAGGATTTAAGGATTTTCCCAAGGAAAATTGGGTTTTAGATGGAATGAGGGGATTTATGAGGGAGGGATGAGGGAGGTATATGAAGTATGATTGAGGTTGTTGAAACAATATGAAATCTCCTTAGAAATTTTTCCCTAATTACTACTCCCATAATGATGATCTAGGTGATGTCATGACTCTTTTTGAGAATTTTGATGATTTGACCTTAATAATGACACCTCATGGATCTACGAACTAATTATTTAGGCCTTGAACCTTGCAATATGACTGACCATGAGATGATGATCAAGACATTTTACTGATGACTCATCACAAGGAATGATGACATGACCAAGATGGAATTTTGACCATGAAATGAAAGGAGTAGTAACATACCTAGACACACTAACTAGTGACCAATTTTTTATTTGAAAACCTATTAAAACTATAATAATTTGACTTAGGACCCTATCAACCATATTGAAAAAGTACATTTGATCACTGGTGACTGGCATCACTAATAGGCACTAACATTGGCTCCAACTAGGGATGACAACTCCTTTAGGAGGTGTCAAGAACATTGTAGATGAGGTAGCCTTATCCATTGAGCGATGGAGTAAAAAAAATAAACAAACCCAAAACTCAACACTGAAATGACTAATTGAAAAAGCATAAGTGTTGTCTAGGTAAATCCTCTCTACGAACAAAGAAAATCCCTCGAGCCCAATGTGTGGGTCTAGCAACCAAAGTGACAAGCTACTGGACACTTTCCTAAGTTGCAATTGAAAAAAGAAACAAAGAAGATGGCCTACCGCGTTCTGATGCTATCTCAATCTCCTTTTTTGAAGACATTGAATCACTTGTGTCATGGGATCATTCATACTTCTCTCATCATTTATGCACCTGCACAAGAGATCAAGACACAACAAGGCATGAAAATACAAATAGAATATTCAAAATCAACCTCCTTTACTGATCAAGGAATGTTAAGCTAAATGATACACGAGCATACACATTTAGGGAACATGAACCAGCAGTTGTGTATTAATAGAAAATAAAGGGAAGCATACAACCAAGCCTTGATGTTGATAGGATCTCCTTGAAATGAATATCTGAGTCCAAGATAAGCTCTCCAAGAACTCCTTCTCTAAGCCAAATGAGTAGCATATAGGCACAATCTTAGCATAAGGATGCAAATATACATAGACCAACCATTTGGGAATGGGAGAGGATGAGTATATAAGATGGGAAAGGGAGTTAGAACCTCTCTAAGTATTGGATTAGGCCCTCATCTCAAGTAGGTAGGTCATATGGATAAGACCAAGAGGCCAATTTTGGAGAATTCAACCTCATCTATGCCAAACAACCTCCCACTCATCGCTTTGGAAGCTTCTAGATCTCAAAGCTTCTCATCCTCTTTGGGAAAATTTAATTTTTGGTATCAGTGTGGGTATACAAGTTAATAGAGTAATTCCATCATGGGTCAAGTGCAGTGCAACAGGTGATCATCGTTTTTTTTAGTCTCATAAGTGCGATGATTCTCAAATTAAGGTTTTAGAGCAATTTCTTTAAGGGAAAGCTCAAGGCATTTTCCAATCAATGTCTTAGGAAGGATATGACCTGCATATATGAATGAGTATATTGCATGATGGTCATGTTTTGGGAAATTTGGGTTATTTCACAGGGAAGTGTAGGAGGTGCTACAATATACTGTGTAACAATAAGACAAAATAAAAATGACTTAACTTTCAAAACATCAGCTGATTAGGAAAGCCTTAGGGCCTTCTCTGCGGGCTTCACACTTTCATGTCAACTCCTTCACACTTTGGCAGTAAAATATACTTTTATTTACATTGAAAATGGGAAATTTATGAAGACATCAAATGAGGTAATGCTTGAGGAATCGACCATTGATCAGTCCTCCTGGTAGCTCTTGTCCATCTAGTTCTTCTAACAAAAATGCATTTTGACCTCTGAAAGCTGAAATCCTGTATGGTCCTTTTCACAAGTTATCAAACTTTCCATGCTTACCTTTCTCCTCATTTTGAGCATCCCATCCGAGAAAAACATCTTCCAAAATAAAATCATCTCCCTTGGTTTTCTTCTCATAGATCTTCTCAATCTTTTCCTAAAGCTTTGACATATTCTGAGGTACTTCCTCTCTAGACTACTGAAAATGAATCATCTGATTGATCCTACGCTGAGTATCATTGGGTTCACTGTCAACTTCCTGAAAAATCTTCATCATCGAGACAACAAGAGAAGTCGGAAAAATAGTGGCTACTCAATATACCAGCTAAAAAGGTGACATAACTATGGACTTCTTAGGGCTCACTTTGTTTGCCCACAGAGCATTTATCAACTTTTTGTGCCAATTCTTCTTGTTTTATTCCAAAAAAATCTTGATGATATTAAACAATGATTTATTTAATGATTCATCTAGCCCATTACCTTGTGGGTAATATGTCATTGAATGCCCGAGTTTGACGTGCTACTTGTCACTGAAATCAATCATGTTTTTTGACTTGAAGGCTGTTGCATTATCAGCGATAATTTTATGTGGCCAATCAAAACCGAGACAAAATATTAGACTCAAGAAATTGAATTATTACCGCATTTGTAGCTTGTCTAGTGTTATATAGGAAAATGATCTCCTCATCAACTCAGAAGACAAAGACATGATGACTGAAGGATTGACCAAGTTCACAAGCCCAGTTATCAAATTAACGTTGTCTAGACACTATGAACCTACTTTATAAAGCTTCTCAGCAAGCTTAAGGGTGTGTTAGTGCCTAGGGTAACTCTACTTGCTACCTCAGGAACAGTGTTAGTGAACCTACATAAGTTTCTATGCGTCAAAGAAGCGAATTGACTGAGAAAATATCCCTAGATTCTCTCCTATGTCATCCCATAGAAGTAGGGAAACATCAGAACTTGACCTATTTGGGGGAATTACTAATTCCTAATGGAGTATGAAAAGAGGAAAGAGCACTGGCACATGGAAACATCACTACTTTTTCCTAATGGAATTCATGAAGGACTTGGAAACCCTAACCGTACATGCTATATAAGCAAGGCTTGGGCCATTGTGAAAGGGGTCGAAACATTTGAAAGGATTTCCTATTTGACTGTCAAGTAAAGTCTTAAACTAAGGCATCAGAAGAGGTTAAGAAGGGAGAGAGAGAGAGAGGCGTTGGAGGGGAAGGGAAGGCTGATGCAAATGATGGTTGTAATCACTCTTTCTACATCAATATAGAACTGCAGTTGTGTTGTCCACTCCATGATGTTGGTAGTATAACTTGTTTATATGTCGATCTAATATCTTCTAGCATGAGTGGCTTAGTTATATGCAACTAGATATCTTTTATATGTTCATCCATTTGTTTATCAAGGTTTTGTGTTGTGATATTATGCTTTCCTTTGCAATGTGGAAGTTTTGATCTAGAGTCGGCTCAAGGGTCTTCCGCTTAGCTACATTATGCTCTCCAGCAACACCACACTAAGACTGGAGGTAATAACTCCTTCTCGCTTTGATATTTGTTTTTTAAACATAGATATGCATGTATCTTTGTGACAGCTGTAGCTAATCTGACTGTCTATCGAGGATCCTGAGAAGATCCTTGAGGGTTTTCTACATCACCAAACACCCATGCATTAATCCCTATTGTTGTTGGGAAACGTATCTACTCAGAATGCCCGTATCCCACTCTAAGGTGTGACAGTGCCTTAGCAACAAACAAGGAAAACTACTTTCGTATTCTTCTTTATGAAATGTAAACGAAGAGGAATAGGATGAACTAACCTGTGTCTTGCGCTAGTTCGTTGATCCAATCGCTCTCCTCTTTGACAGCTTCCAGCTACCTGCTCCCTTACTTGCCCAGCTTCACCAAGTTCCTGCAAGATCACAGAAGAGGAAAACTACACAAAGACATAGATTTACATTCATAACTAGCTTAGGATCAGATTTAAGCTAAACATGCAAATATAACAAAACATCATTGATACACAAGCATGTAGGAGAAACTCAAATAGTTTTATTGATATAACAAGAAGATCCAGGAGGAGATACAACCAAGTGAGTCCCGATCCAGCATCTACCTCCCAGCAAAGGAATCCCTTCTTCACCTCCAACAAAGCATAAATCACCCAATGCACTGATCTCAATCTCAAAACCAACATCAATTCTCTGCAAAGTACAAAATTCCAGCCTCTGGATCTCTGGGATGAGGGATCCATATATATATGTATGCAAAGAGGATGAGTCAGCTTATGATTTGACTTGTGGCTTCTCTCTGTCAGTTCTTGCTTCCACTTGGAGACTGAGAGCCTCTTACTCATCCTTGGTCGAACTCAGTGAGGCAAGTGTCATTGGGATAGATTCTGGAAGCTTCTATTATCTGTCCACCTCGCGGAATGGCACTGCCATTTGTCATTTCCCGCTCAGTGCACCCTGGTAGTGCATTTATGTTAGGGTCCCACCCTAACCCCCTTATTTATGTCATGGGATCACATCATAGTCAAGAGTCAATAAAGCCCATATTAATAATTGTAAGTGGTTAACCCGCAATTAATGACGGGACCACAGTTAGTTGCAAATGGGCGGAAGTATTAGTTAGATGGTAAATGGGCGGTAGTATTAGATAGATGGTATTAATAAAATTCCACGATATTGGCTCGTGGTATTGCATGTATGAGTCATATATAAAGGATAGAGACTCCCTGCAAGGAGTATTGTGTCTTGTTTTGTAATCGAGCTCTGCTCTATTGGAGGTTGCCCCCTCGAAGAGGCCTGTGAACATTTCTCTCTGGATAATAAAATCATTGCTATTCTGTGCTCTGGGTATATTTTCTTTGCATATTTTGTGTTCTCGGTATCTTTTCTTCGCAAAATCTCTGTTTGGGTATCGCTTTGCAGGTTAAGAGCATAACAAGTGGTATCAAAGCACTTTCCAGGGCTCGATGGGATCTCCAAATTTTAGCAAAAAAAAAATTTTAGGCTAGAGACGTGTTCCGACGTCTTTAAACCACGGGATCTGTCGTTAAGTGCATAAACCTGCGGATTTGGGGAGGCATGCACGCAGGAAATACAAGAGGTGGTCACGTCTGTTGGACTCCCTTGTAACCCCTGTGGGTACCCCTTTGAGTAGTAGCGCATTAGACAGAACCGCGCACGGACTGTCTTCCACGTACCCTCTGGGTATATAGGAAGCCCCCTAGCTCCCCTGAAACCTCGCCATAGATAAAACTTCGGCCATCTTGTGGCTACAGTACACCGAGAACAGCACTCGGAGAGATTACTCGCCCGTACGATAGGGTAGTCGGGTTGTACGGCTAAGGGTACGGTCGATCCTCCTTAGTTAGAGCCCTGAAACATTGGGCCGAGTACTACTGTCAGACCCTTATGTATATTGCGAACTGTAGCACCTGACACTCCCCAAGACCATAGTTCCCTTTCTCTCGAGGGATCACACATCATCTATTCCAGATCAGCGGCAGTAGTTGTTCCACCATTCAGATCTCTCAGATCCACCAGATCGGACATTCCAGATCCGCAGCAGTAGTTGTTCCACCATTCAGATCTCTCAGATCCACTAGATCGGACATTCCATATCAGCAGCAGCAGTTGTTCCACCATTCAGATCTCCCAGATTCGCCAGATCAGAGTAATGGAAAAGGGTTCCTGTACCTGGATATAATTTTCGCAGGACTTTTGGTGGCATTGAGATTTTGAGGATTTGGCGACTGCAGTATTGATCAGAAAGGAGTAAAACTCCATTAGGAGTTTTCAAAAAAAAAAAAAAAAAAGTCTGAGATCTTCTAGGGCGCTTATTGGTGACCTAACCCATCAGAATCAGGACGACAAGCTGAGCAAGGTGGTACCATTCAATTCTTAGCAAAAAAAAATTTCAGCGGTCCCAAATTTAGTCAGACGGGTGTATGGTAGAAACTCGCGCTCAAGCAATGGCCAATGAAAGGGTAGAAAAAATAGAAGAAGAGGTGCACTCCCTCCACTCTACGGTGGAAAGGATCGAAAAACATCTTAAAGGATTAGAATGCCTACTACATGACAAGGGCAAGGAGCCAGCCCACGAGGAGGAGTATAAGGGTCATGAATACCATGAGGGGAAGTCTAGCCACTCTCCTCACGTTAGGCACACCCATCCACCACCCAATCAGAGACCTCCCAAGTTGGATATGCATAAATTTGACGGTTCTCACACGTTCGCATGGCTAGCACAAATGGAGCAGTATTTTCAATTGAATCATATCACAGATGAGGGGACTAAGCTTATGGTGGGCACCATGTACTTGGACAGTGAACGATGGCAATGGAAGGAATGGTATCAGTGTTGCAATGGGCAATTTAAGAGTTGGGGCCAATTTACCAAATCTCTTCGAAATCGCTTTGAACAGGAAGACTCTTTTTTGGGGCGTCTCACTAAGCTCCGACAGACGGGTACAGTGGATGAATATATTATCGCTTTTGAAGCCTTAGCCTTCCGCACTAAGGGTCTCACAGATGAATTCTACATGGAATGCTTTATCAGCGGTCTTAAAGAAGCCATCAAAGCTCAGGGTCTACTCCACCACCCCCCACATGGAACGAGGCTTGCCAGGTAGCCCGTAAGGTGGAAAGGGCATTAGCAGTTCAATCCAGCCGCCCCAACTTTCCCGCTAAAGGTCGTCCCTCACAGGCTCCCAATATGACCCAAACACTTAAGGCTCAAAAGGTGTCACCTGCAGAAATGGCCGAAAGAAGGAAGCAAGGACTATGTTACTACTGTGATGAAAAATATTCCCCGGGTCATAAATGCAAAGAGCACAAGTTTTTTCAAATAGATGCCACTGACTACAGCTCCACCGAGGAAGATCCACCACTTGAGGAACTAGAGGCGACCGAAGAAGATAACCAACAGGAGATGGTATCTGATGAACCAATGATTTCGCTACATGCATTGGCAGGAATTTCTTCACCTCAAACGCTCAAAATCAGGGGTTTTCTTAAACATCGGCCAGTAATAGTTTTGATTGATAGTGGAAGTACCCATAATTTCATCCACCAAAAGATCACGGAAGCAGCACATTGTTATGTCCGAGCAGTTTCTAATTTCCAAGTCCAGATTGCAGATGGAGGCACAATGAAATGTGAAGGTCGCTGTGAAAATGTCAAAATTCAAATGGGGGATTATCACTTGAAAACCCACATGTTTGCAATACACATGGGGGGTTGCGACATTGTCCTAGGTGCGGAATGGCTCCGCACTCTTGGGCCAATCACAATGGATTTCCAGGAGTTATATATGAGTTTTAAGTAGAACGACTACACACATACCCTCCGTGGGCTACAAGCGGGAGCCCCTTCTATCATAAGCTCGCATCGTATGGAAAAATTGTTAAAAAAGGGCCATCATGGAGTAGTAGCTCAATTTAATGCCATCCAGGTAGTAGATACCATGTCTTCGCCAATTCATCCTGAGATGCAACAGATTTTGAATAAACATCGGACGGTCTTTGACAAACCTCATGAACTTCCACCCTCGCGAGGAGAACATGATCATAGCATCACATTGGTCCCAGGGGCCCAACCCCCAAATCTGCGGCCATACAGACATCCGTTCACCCAAAAGAATGAAATAGAAAAAATCATCAAGGAATTGTTGGAAGCAGGTGTCATTCATCCTAGTATTAGTCCTTACTCATCTCCAGTCCTCATGGTCCTCAAGAAAGATGGGGAGTGGCGGATGTGTCCAGACTTCAGGGCCCTCAATAAGTTAACAGTCAAAGATAAATTTCCCATCCCAGTGGTTGACGATTTGCTGGACGAACTCAATGGGGCTCAATTCTTCACTAAATTGGATCTTCGCTCAGGCTACCACCAAATTCGCATGAAGGAAGTTGACATTCCCAAGACATCTTTCAGAACTCATGAAGGCCATTATAAGTTCTTGGTCATGCCATTTGGCCTCTGTAATGCCCCCTCTACTTTTCAGAGCCTTATGAATCACCTCCTCCGACCATATCTCAGAAAATTTGTCTTGGTCTTCTTCGATGACATCCTCATCTATAGTGGCACTTGGGCGGCACATCTTAAGCATGTAGATATCCTCTTGCAACTGCTCAACAAGCATAAAATATTTGTCAAAATGTCTAAGTGTGCGTTTGGCATGGAATAAGTTGAGTATTTAGGCCACATTGTGGGCCGTGAAGGTGTCAAGGTTGATCCCAAAAAGATCCAGGCAATGCAAGAATGGCCTCAACCTAAGACCTTGAAAAGCTTGAGAGGATTTTTGGGTCTCACAGGCTATTATCGTAAATTTGTCCGCAACTATGGCCGCATACCGAAGCCCCTGACGCAACTTCTCAAGAAAAATTCCTTCGTTTGGAACGAAGCAGCACAACAGGCATTTACCGCTCTCAAAACAGCCATGTGTTCCACTCCGGTCTTAGCCCTACCGGACTTCACCAAAACATTTGTCATTGAATCTGATGCTTCGAGAACAGGTATTGGAGCAGTCTTAATGCAGGAAGGGCGACCATTGGCCTTCACCAGCCAACAACTAAGTGGGAAGAACTTGGGCCAATCTACCTATGAGAAGGAAATGATGGCCATCTTACATGCAGTTGAGACCTAGCGACCCTACTTGTTGGGGCGACGTTTCCAAATCTGCACAAATCATCACAGTCTTAAATATTTTTTGGAGCAATGCCTATCTTCCCCCCAACAAAATAAATGGTTAGCCAAAATGCTGGGTTATGATTATGAGATCATTTACAAGAAAGGGAAAGACAACAGGGTAGCAGATGCATTGTCACGCCAATTTGAGGAGGAAAGTACTCTGCTCGCAATATCCCTCCCCATTCCAGACTGGATTGAAGAGGCTCGCGGGGAATGGTTTTCACATCCTGAGCTCTCCCAACTCATTTCTCAATTACAGGCAGATCCTAATTCCAGCAAGGGCTACTCGTGGCAGAATGATATTCTTCGCTACAAGGACAGAGTCATCATATCACCAACATCCACCCTCAAAAGTCGCGTTTTGGCAGAATTGCCCTCCTCTCCCATTGCAGGACATTCGGGCTTTCAGAAGACATACGCTCGCACTAGAAGATCATTTTTTTGGACCGGCATGAAACAAGACATCCTTACTTTTGTAGCAGAACGTGACGTCTGTCAACGCCACAAGGGGGAAACCGTCAACACACCAGGCACATTACAACCATTGCCCATTCCGGCGTCAATTTGGATGGAGGTCTCCATGGATTTCATTACAGGTCTTCCAAAGTCTGGGAACAAATCAGTCATCATGGTGGTTGTGGACCGACTATCGAAGTATGCTCATTTCTGCGCTCTACCCCAACCATTCACACCTACTTTGGTTGCTCAAACTTTCATGGATCAAATCTTCAAATTGCATGGCATGCCCACTTCGATTGTGTCCGACCGCGACCCAATCTTCACCAGTAATTTTTGGCAGGAGCTCTTTAGAATACAAGGCACTCAACTCAAACTCAGTACTTCATATCATCCGCAAATAGATGTTCAAACCGAAGCCGTCAACAAATGCCTAGAAACCTACCTTAGGTGTTTCACTTCAGAAAAACAACACCTTTGGGCACAGTGGTTACCTCTGGCGGAATGGTGGTATAACACCAACTATCATGCCACCACCAAAATGACTCCCTATGAAGCAGTCTATGGACAACTTCCGTCGTCCCCTACTTCTTATCTCACGGGGTGCTCCAAAGTACAAGCAGTGGATCAACTCTTACAACACCGTGCAACCATGCTGGCCCACTTGCGCGAGAATCTTCATCAAGCTCAGAACCGTATGAAGCAACAGGCTGACCAACATCGCTCAGAGCGCCAATTTCAAGAAGGGGATCAGGTCTTTTTGAAGCTGCAACCATATAAGCAAACATCACTCAAAGACAAGGGCTGTCAAAAGCTCTCTCCAAAATTCTACGGACCATATCAAGTACTTCAGCGCATTGGAGAAGTGGCTTACAAGCTAGCTTTGCCACCTACAACAAAAATCCACCCAGTTTTCCATGTATCGTGCCTCAAGAAAGTGATTGGGAACAATTGCCGAATTCAAACCAGTCTACCTGAATTGGATGAAGAAGGATCAATCTGGCTTCAACCTGAACAGGTTCTAGACACACGAGACAAGCACCTGTGTGGCCGCGTGATTACGGAGGTCCTAGTCAAATGGAAAGACACCTCGCCGGAAGATGCAACTTGGGAACCAGCCGCTATTCTTCAGCAGTTTCCGCAGCTTCAGCCTTGAGGACAAGGATAGTCTTAAGGGGGAGGGCATGTTAGGGTCCCACCCTAACCCCCTTATTTATGTCATGGGATCACGTCATAGTCAAGAGTCAATAAAGCCCATATTAATAATTGTAAGTGGTTAACCCGCAATTAATGACGGGACCACAGTTAGTTGCAAATGGGCGGAAGTATTAGTTAGATGGTAAATGGGCGGTAGTATTAGATAGATGGTATTAATAAAATCCACGATATTGGCTCGTGGTATTGCATGTATGAGTCATATATAAAGGATAGAGACTCCCTGCGAGGAGTATTGTGTCTTGTTTTGTAATCGAGCTCTGCTCTATTGGAGGTTTCCCCCTCGAAGAGGCCTGTGAACATTTCTCTCTGGATAATAAAATCATTGCTATTCTGTGCTCTGGGTATATTTTCTTCGCATATTTTGTGTTCTCGGTATCTTTTCTTCGTGAAATCTCTGTTTGGGTATCGCTTTGCAGGTTAAGAGCATAACAATTTAGGTGCGTTGCAACGCACCTAGCTAGTGTACTGGGGTGCTATGCAACGCAGGTGGCTAGTGGAGCAGCTGAAATGATCCTGATTTGACTGATTCTGAGTAGTTTCTGGTGGAGAACTTCTGGGAGAAGCTGTAATTGGTTGACCTTGTTCCTCTAGGGGTAGGAACAACACTTTTAGGGACTTTGGATCCCTTGGTTTATGGACATTTCATGCTTAGAGCTGTAAGGCACAAAAATGTCTATAACAGTTGCCCCCTAAAGTATGAGGTCGTTTATCGGGTGAAATGCTTTATTAGGAGGATCCGAAGTTCTTTCAATGTTGGGAGGAGACCTGTAATAAGATACAATACAATACATTATCTTCATACTGTTTTCATGATCTAGCTGAGGCGGGCATTCCGATGCTCAGCTTTATAAATTCATTTTTATGTACATAGGACAAACAATCGTCTGATGGTAGACTGATGATTCTGATGAAGTCATCATCCTTTTGGTAGGATGATTATCTGTGCTGCAATGCTGTACATGTCAATGTTTTTATTTTTTCTGAATATATATCGCAGCCCCGATGAATGAAACTAGATCCGGGGTCTTCAATCTCGTACGATCTTCACTCGAGGTACAAGTCGATCCATGTGAGAAATGTTTTGAATTCGAACATGGAAAGACATCACTTGATTACCAGTCGATGATGTAAACTGTTAACAAGCGCGAGAGGAATCACCGATAAGGATGATGACCCTCAAGGTACTGCAGTACAATTCACGTGGTGTGAATAAAGGACTTGGCGTCGAACACCACGCAAAATCTTTCGGTCGAAGGTCATTGATGTATACCTGTCGCCGGAAGTGAGAAACTTGCCATTGAGGCATGCAAGCTTCAAAGTACTGAATGGGGTGTTCCTAGATCAACTTCTTGGATAATGAGCTGATGTCAACAAGAAGCGATCTGTCAAAGGAGGGCATTGATGAATCCCACATCAATGACATGGAATGGAGCAAATGATTTTGATGGAGGTGAAAACGATCTAATGATATATGATTCAGGATGGCGGTCATGAAGGAATGAAGCATAATGTATGGTAGTGGATGGGACACAGGTGACTTCTCTGGATGAATTCTCTTGAACATGTCGGCGACACTTATGTGATGGATTGGTAGCATGTACCCCAAATGTGGATGGTATGGTGGGACCATGGTGATGTGACCGGTGAATGAAACAACCCAACCCGACTCAGGCACGGAGTGGAAGTGTCATGTTCAAGAGCGACTTGCTACCAATAAATATTCTTTGAGTTTCTTCCCAATTTTTCCCCAGTCATTGCTGACCAGTACCTCTTTATTTTTGTCAAGCTTGAGGAGGATAACATATGCTTGTTCTATAATTTTCCCTTCGGGCAAACCCATCGCTATGTTTTAACGAGCCTAGCGATAGTGAAACTCATTCTCGTTTAAAGACAAGTTTGTCGCTATTAATGTTTTTAACGAGTTTAACGATAAAGATAACTCGGTCCTTTTCATTTTTAGAGAGTCTGAAAAGGTACGTAAAGCTAACTCTAGAATTCCTTTTTCGTCATCTAATCCCTTAAGTCCGAAAAAGTATAAAACAATACAGAAGGGATGAATTTTCGATAGTTTTAACGAGCCGAACAAAACAAGCGCTCGATCTTTTTGTGCAATAATCCCTCAGGTCCAAAAAGATTAAAATCTAGAGGAGGGATAGCACTTCCGGTCGCTTTAACGAGCTGGAAGGCCAAAACTCGGCAATCTTTTCATATTTTACGAGTCAGATGAAAAGAGCTTAAAGAAGACTCGTCTTTTGAGGAACGAGTGATAAAATGGGTAGCAGCTAATTCCAGGTAAGGGTTGGAATTTTGCAATCACGGCAGTGTCACAAGGATGGCTAGTGAAATCACTCTTCGCAGCTGTTCCTCAAAATGGGTAAACAATCAAATGGAGGTGAATGATCGGCCAATGGAAAAGTGGAGGTGACGGTGCAAACACGACCAAGGCTTTAATGGCTGATAATGTTACATTCACGGTGGTTATTTAGCGGAGGATAGTTCATTTTTTAACAAGTTTAAACGCGGATTGAAACACTTGCTCGGTCTTATGTTTATTTTTAAAACGAGCATGAACTATGTGCTAAAACTGCTTGATAATCCAGTCATATGATAATAATGTCTCATATAAAACGGCAAAATTTAGATTTTTGCCCCACATCCTTTCTTTATGCAAGTTAGGAAACGACTAATCCTACGAGTTTAAAGGGTTAGCCTACGGGTTTAAAGGGAGGACCTAAAAATTTAAAAAATAAATAGCCGCCCCTTGCTTGCACTCCAAAAGGTTTGCATGCCCCCAAGTATAAAATACGATTTCAAGGTTACCCCTCAATTTGCAGACAAAACATTTGTTCTATCAGGAAAGGCCTACCTCTTTCAGGTTACCAAAGATTGTCTCATTCGCGTTACAAACGAAACACTTCCTCGGCGATGTCTACCGAGATAAACAAAGGTGAGTGACAACGAGCGCCACACACATAACTTTGACAAGAGAATCTTATTCTAGAATAACCTCTCTTCCACTGACGGACGGGGTACAGGCTAGTCATATTCTCCCGCGGAAACCTACCCTATACCCGAAGTTTTCCTGCCGAAGCAGACCAGGACGCATGCCCCCTGGGTTCTAGTCATATCCCTTCGAATTACTCGTGCTGATCGGGAGGATGGACCGTGGGTTGAGACATTTCTTGCGTGAAGAGACCATTTAGGGATGGTATATGACTATTTGCGATGCGTGATCCGGGAAATGAAAGCTGGTCCACAAGCTTGACCACTCTTCCTTCGTGCGGAAAACACATTACTCTAAAGAGTGAGGAGACGATGGCTCCCATGCAATAAATATAGTCTTGTCCAAGGAGTAGGTTATAATCCAAGGGTCCTTGAATGACCATTACGTTCATTTGAACTATCTTCCCTTTCAATGTTATGGGCACATTAGGGAGGATCCCTAAAGGTCGACTCGTTCCTTTATCAAAGCCTGTCAGATTTCTCATCTCAGGCAAAAGTGATGGCGAACCAAGCGCTTTCCAAGCAGTAGAGGAAAGGATACTCACAGAAGCCCCCTCATCTATGATGGTACCAGCCATGATCATTCTATATATTCAGACGATAATTCTGAATGGTATGCTTGCTGGTAAACGGGGTCTGCCTAGTTGATTCCAGTCGAAGGAGACAACTAGGTTGCTTGGAGGTGGGACCGAGTAGACGGCCGAGTACGGCTTTGACGAACTTCCTTCTTGTGGTAAAGGAATGGGTAGGTTGCCCCCGTGTTCGTCGGAGTCTGTGTTGATGAAGAGAATTTGGACGGTGTCATCCTTGTTCTCTCCAATGACTGTGTCATTCGAAGATAAAACCTCTGAAGGCAAGACCGGGTCGACTGCCGCCTCGACCTTTTGACTTTCGTTGGGTATGGGTTCAGCTGGTTTATTTTCAATGACAGGTGCTTCAGCTGACCACTTGAGCAGGCCAGCTAGATTCTCAACTAACGAAAGACTCAACAAGAGTTTTTTATATCCAGGAGGAAGCCGTAACGATGAAAGCAGACGATCATCCAAAACTCTTTTAGCTTCGTCTAAGAAGGGACAATGGTGGATGACGTGATCGCCTTCGCATAGTTTACAGGGAGATCTAGCTCTCCCTTTTTGTCCTAGGACTTCACTTTCGCTAGTTGACGGTGTGCTTTCAACATGGCCAACAAAGGTTGACGACACCGAATTGTGCAAACGTGGAGACCAGTCCCTTAGTATCCGAGGAATGCAAGGACAATCTCTGTGAAAGTGGTCTCCCTTACAAATGACACATGGTGATTTAGGCCTGGTCAGTGCAGTGTGTGGATTTTCGTTAAACGACACTCATTTGCCCCCATTCGCTTTTGGCTCCTTCTTCTTCTTCTCTTTCTTCTTCTTTTCCTTCTTCTCCTTAGGAACATGACCTTTGGTTTTTCTAGCCCCATCAAGTGAAGAGGAAGGAGGAGAGGAAGAATTAGAGGAAGTATAAGGTTGGTGGGTAACTCTGGACCGGTCTAACTGCTGATTCGATTGTTCAGGAATAGTGGTGTTCTGAACGACATTGGTTGAGAAGAGCTAGACTGGCAAGCCAATTGTCAGTCCTGGAAGTGACAATGTGGCCATATGGGGTGCACCAACATCTCCCCAAGAGGAGAAGGGACTAGGATTTCCACCAAGGGGAATTCCTTGGTTGGTAGACTCCATTTTCTCAACCTAAGATCAACGTACGAAAAGGGTATAAATATTCCGTTTAAAATAAATTTTACGACGCTGGGACACAACTTGTTTTTTCAATTTTAAAGAGTCGAGAAAAAACAAAAGATGACTCTAGTCTCCTTCGATTTTTAATGAGCCTGAAGTGACAAGTGCTCAGATGGACCTTTTCCGTTAAGGAGTCTGAAAAGGAACGAAAGGGACTACTCTGGAGATCTAGGTAGAGGGTGTGCCAAACCAATCACAAAACTGCAGAATACGTTTTACGGTACGGCAGTCAATCTTCCCGAATGCTGTGTTCGGTGCATTGCGATCAGTAGGGCGACCGACACGGCTTCCTATGGATAAAGGGTTTTAAGCCTATAGGGGTCTCCCAATATATACTCGACGGTACATGGGAGCACAATCCGTACTGGCACTTATCGTGTCACAGTGGAGGAATCACCCAACCATCAGTGAGGACAACAGTTACCAGGCTTTACGACGCCGGAACACATCTCTAGCCTAGACCTCTATGTTGTGCGTTAAGTTCCAATGTGTTGTTAGATTCATTCAATTTATTTTAAGTTGATATTTCTTAGAAGTTTGCCTTTTTGGATCACCACGAGATGTAGATGTAATTCCTAAATGCAATCTAAAGATGATAAGCAAGCTTTTATCTCTTTTCAACAATGAAAATCCTAGCTACAAGGGGAAAAGAAAGACACAATCTTTTCTCAAAGAGCAAAGAGCACACTGTAAATGCACTTTTCCTAAATCAAGCCATACAAACTATCAATATGCAGATGCACATATGCATGTATTTGTTTTCACTTTCTTAATATTGATGCCTAAAAAGAAAGTTGATGTACAAATCTAAATTTGCTTTCAAGTGAAAAACATAAACAAGCTTCGTTTCGAAATCAAAAAGGTAGAGAAGATTATGACACTCTATGATCTTGAAATAAACACTTGTTTCGACACTAGAAAGTGACAAATTCAAACCAAAGGGCAAAAGTAAAAAGTATAATCAACTGTCAACAGTAAACAAACTTTCTCCTAAGATCAAAATCGACACTTACAACATATCTAAATCTAAGGACGACAGTATGACTATTCTACTTTTTCAATGGAAAACTGTAAATGATGTAACAAACACACAAAGAACATCTACAGTCTTTTTGTACAAAGGAGGCGAAATTAAGGCAAAGAAAAGGGGTTTTAAGACAGGTACACACACTGATAACAGGCTGCAAAAATCAGAGATAAAACTGGACAAAATGAAGCAAAGAACCTCAAATGCACAGGGCAAAAGCTGATCAGCGCACCTGTTGCATAGAGAAACTTAATTGCAGTGCAGGTAGCCCTCTCGGGACCTGTGTTGAAATGTAGAACCTCTTCATAGAGCCTGCGCTGGGGCAGAAATGAGACTTCTATTCGGGTTTTGGGTCACGGTTTGCAGTTTAATCTATGGTTTTTGGCCGAGTAAAAGCAATCAGTAAGGTACAATCAGAGGGATGATTTAAAGGAGGACTAAGAGCTATCACAAAGGGCAATCAGATCATTTGTTGATCAGCCGTTCAAATCATAAACAAATCCAGTGAGTGGATTGAAGTAGCAGCTACTTTGCATTTGATAATGGCAAATGCAGTTCGATTGCTACTTCTGTGTTTATGAAACAAACAACAAGAGAAACACAAACAAACTAACTAGACACGTTCCCCAGCGGAGTCGCCATTTTGTTGTTGGGAAAAGTATCTACTCAGAACACCCCTATCCCACTCTAAGGTGTGACAGTGCCTTAGCAACAAACAAGGAAAACTACTTTGGTATTCTTCTCTATGAAATGTAAACCAAGAGGAATAGGATGAACTAACCTGTGTCTTGCGCTAGTCCGTTGATCCAATCACTCTCCTCTTTGACAGCTTCCAGCTACCTGCTCCCTTACTTTCCCAGCTTCACCAAGTTCCTGCAAGATCAAAGAAGAGGAAAACTACACAAAGACATAGATTTACATTCATAACTAGCTTAGGATCAGATTTAAGCTAAACATGCAAATATAACAAAACATCATTGATACACAAGCATGTAGGAGAAACTCAAATAGTTTTATTGATATAACAAGAAGATCCAGGAGGAGATACAACCAAGTGAGTCCTGATCCAGCATCTACCTCCCAGCAAAGGAATCCCTTCTTCACCTCCAACAAAGCATAAATCACCCAATGCACTGATCTCAATCTTAAAACCAACAACAATTATCTGCAAAGTTCAAAATTCCAGCCTCTGGATCTCTGGGATGAGGGATCCATATATAGATGTATGCAAAGAGGATGAGTTAGCTTATGATTTGACTTGTGGCTTCGCTCTGTCAGTTCTTGCTTCCACTTGGAGACTGAGAGCCTCTTACTCATCCTTGGTCGAACTCAGTGAGGCAAGTGTCATTGGGGAAGATTCTGGAAGCTTCTATTGTCTGTCCACGTCGCGGAATGGCACTGCCATTTGTCATTTCCCACTCAGCTCACCGTGGTAGTGCATTTAGGTGTGTTGCAACGCACCTAGCTAGTGTACTAGGGTGCTATGCAACGCAGGTGGCTAGTGGAGCAGCTGAAATGATCCTGATTTGACTGATTCTGAGTAGTTTCTGGTGGAGAACTTCTGGGAGAAGCTGTAATTGGTTGACCTTGTTCCTCTAGGGGTAGGAACAACACTTTTAAGGACTTTGGATCCCTTGGTTTATGGACATTTCATGCTTAGAGATGTAAGGCACAAAAATGTCTATAACACCTATAGAAGAATTGTTGACTCCACTGGGGACTACACTTAGTTCTTGATTTTTCGTAGAAATTTCCTAGATCTCTCTTTCTTCCAGGCCTTCCTATTCTTCTTCATTCCCATTCCGGCCACTCAGGACCATACAAAACCCTTCTTTTAGTGCTCAGCCCTAGATCTGATCCCCACAACCTATTTTTTTGAGTGATGTTCCTCACTAATGCAGGTTACTAGTGAAAACAATGCTTCATAAAGCATTTTGACCTAACAAACAGAGCGTTAGTGCTTAAAATAACTCTCTATAGCCTCTATTATAGAGCGTTAGTCAACCATTTCTTGATAAAAAAACCTACCCTGTGAACTCATGGGTTGGTAAATATGCTTATATACTGATCAGGGATATGTAGCTGCACTTGTTTGACTGATCTGTGTCCTAAATGAACTTTTTTCTAAGAAAACAATTTTACTTCTTAAAGCATTTGTTTTCATCAGAAGAAAAAATACAAAACATTTTATTGTTTACTTCTTAGCTGGTTAAGTTCTGCATTATTTGGTTTCAATAGTTGTTATTATGGCATCATCATGAAATGATACAAGTATTAGATAAGTAAGCCTCACCTGCAGTTGAACAAGTAAATTATTGGAGAAATACTAATGCAATGAAGAGGTGTAGGGATCTTTTTTTTCAGGATTAAACAAAGGGATTCGCAAATAGAAGCACTAGGGCCACAACTAGTCCATAAATAGTTAAAGCTTCCATAATTGCTAAACTTAGCAGTAAGGTACCTCGTATTTTACCTTCTACTTTTGGTCGTCTCGCAATACCTTCTACAGTTTGGCCCACAGGGAGCATTGAAGTTCTATCGATTATTATACTGTTGTACTGAATAGGATGCATGGAATAAACATTGATATATGAATGACTCTCCCTTTGTAGAATCATCTTATTCATCAGAAGTGAAATTTTACAAGCATTGTTTTTGCATGATTTGAGTCAGAGGCCCATATGATTTAATATGTCAACACCCCTATCGAAGACTCTAACGAAATACATTTGAAATCTACCTAATAAAATCAATCATCAACTCTTTTTAGAGTAAACACACTTTAGTTGAGGCTAGGATCTTTGGATAGGAAATGTGAGTTAATGAGCAAGATCATACACCGAAACTAGTGTCATTAAAAGAGAGAAATCCTATTGCACTAATACTATCTAAGACCACTCTAGGAAAAGTGGAGCTAAATATGAGACAACATCAGACTGTAAGTGAAGGTAACTCGCTTTTGCTTTCATCTCCGTTGGGTATTTTTTGTATCGTGGATCGCTTCGGAGATATCGGAGCTGAGTCAGTGACTCAGCTATCCTACCCACACAGCATACTGTCTATGACTATGTCCCCCCCAGTAGTCTCTATGATCTAAGGTATCCTTAATGGCCATACTTTTAGGTACTAACACAAGGTGACTGGGGCGGACTGCCCTAGTACCTCACATAGATTGACCTACTCTGTCTTTGGTTTTTAGGAGAGTGCTCATCTTCATGAGAGTACTTCACCCCTTAATATGAGGTTTAGGCGAAGCTCTAGAGTAACCGTAATTGTACATTTGGCCATCTCTCTTTGTTATTCATTGTGATACTAGGTTTCATCACCAATGATTGGTGCTTATTAGACAGGGTCATTTCCCTCTACTTGTTGATTGATTTACTTAGTGTATTTTTTATTTTTTAGGTGCCAGAGTGTTGTCACTGAGACTTTAATAAACATCATTGTAAAATTTACTGATAAAAATTATCGGCCACTGTGGCTACATCTAGCCCTTGTCGACAGTTGTTAGGACCTCTCCCACTCATTCTCGAGGATCCGCTAAGCTCTAGTATACTGGTTTCCCTGTCTTTGGGAAATCAATCTTCGAGATCTCAAACAGAATCAGTTTGGACATCCCACGATGATTCAAGCTTACCAGAGGATTTCTTTACTAAAGGATTTCTTCCTCCATACAATCCTCCGATCATGAATCTGTTGGGCACACTCTTGGTTCCCGTGACATCTGTTCCTCCTTTGTCTTTAGTTGGAACACTTCCACCCATCCCATCGATGACTAATGAGTCATGGGATCTTTTGACACTTTTTTCCCCCCACCACTTCCCTAGTCAATAGTGAATACCACACCTTTGATGGTGAACCCCACTATCCAATTTGTCCTCGGTTTAAACCCTATCATGACACTGTCCACGAGTGGAACCCAATACATTCTACGTTCCACCCCTTTTGTGCCAGCCTCTGGACCTTCAACAAGTGTTATATATAGCACTCCTTATAATGCTCAATATAGCATAGTTAGTGCGGGCCCCTTAAACGAACAATATGGTTGGCATCCATTGTATAGTTCTAACCCCCAAATTCAGGTATTTGCGGGCACCAATCCCAATATGCATATACAGCTGGCAGCGTAACAGTTTTCCCCTGCATTTTTAGCTATGCATGGTTAGTCACTAATTGACATGAACCCTCCTTATGTTAGTCAAGGACCTATGGTTAGTTATGTGGCGAGCGGGAACCCTCAGCAAGGTCCTAGTCAATCCATGGGGGCACCCTACTCACAACCTCAATTGGGTCAAGGGGGTAATGCTTATCCTGCGGGCACTTCTATCCCATAGCCTAACAATCCCTATGTAAACCCACAATATAATACCATACTCCAAGGCACTTACTATACCATGAAACCTGTGTATAATATTGGGAACAACACGATGGGAGCACCGCAAGGATCCTCAAGTCATATGTCATCACATTGGTCTGATTCAGGGGAATCAAACACTTTTCCTTTCTTGGAAATGATTGATTTCCCCAACTTGTACAAACTTACAAATGACCCATCTATCATAACTTACTTTCACCGCCAATCCCGCATAAAATACCGATAGACATCCTGAAGTTCAAAGGGAAACAAGGGGAGGATCAAGGTACACACATCACCACCTATCATCTATGGTGTGTTTCTAACTCCATGGTGGATGATAGTATCCAGTTGTGTCTTTTCCCCCACACCCTTATTTGCAATGCATTCAAGTGGTACATTGAGTTACCATGCACGTCAGTCAATACCTTTGGTGCTCTAGCGATGGAATTCTTAAAGCACTTCCAGCTACCCATCCACTATGAAACTGGGATGGAAATCCTCACTTCGTTATATCAGGATACCACCACCGACATCTGTAATCATATACATGAATGGAGATGTAGGCAGAGGTTAGTCAAAGCTCCCCTCCCAAACTATCTATTAACGAATTGGTTCTGTAAGTTTCTACTCCCCCAAATCGCTAAGGATGACACCTTAGGTGGTGCGGTCATAGAAGACCAATCCATTCATCGTGCCCAACACTTAGATACGATATATTCACAGTCTGGCACTCTATACAATGTAATTACCAATGCCCCTTGCAACTTCAATTCTCCCGCTACTCATCAACCGAGAGCGCACGGGGAAGGGATTATCGCCGCAACCTCCGAGGCTATTGTAAAACAACTCAACAGTCAAATTTCCCAGATGTCAGTGGACCCCTCTACCAAATCGACTGCTCTTCCTACCATCGCAATAAACTCTATGTAGTCTACCCAAAATCCCAATGGTAAGAACAAGAAGGATAAGATAAAGACTGCTCCTTCTGAAGAGGATTCAAAAAAGCAACAAAACCCAAAGCAGAAGGTTGTTGCGCCCTCTGATGATGGAAAGGATAAACCCACAAAATTCCCTTGCAAAATCTGTGCCGAAGACCACATGACCTATCACTGTCTACATCTTTAAGAATGCACAGATTTCATTGCTAAAAAGAACATTGGCAGGACCCTTATTGTCTTGAATAATCATTTCCTCGCTTAGTAGTAGCAACACCTTATTGTAAACCAACCCCAACCCCCACAAGGGGGCAATGGTGGTTTGCAACATCCTTCATCTAGTGAAGGACCATCTACCGTTTATACCTTTGAAATGGTATATCTACAAACCAGAGCCAAATATTATGGAGCTCCAGTCGCTCATGCAGAGGAACCATCCCCAAGTCAAAACCTACCGTTGCCTAACAATCTTCATATCGAAAAGCTGGTTGCTGACCTTGTGATTTTCCCCCCTAAAGGGGCACTTTGACGCACAACACACAATACATCTACATGTGCCGCCCAAAACTACAACATTGTAGAAGACTTGGCGCAAGCATCATCGACTATGTTGACGCTTGAAGTATTACAAACTTGTCTGACACAAAGGAAAGCTCTGTTTTTTGCTATTAGTGGTATCAACCATTAGGATTCCATTCTTGCAATTTTTGACATGGAAAAATGTAAACCTCCCCTTTCACACCAGCTTGCATTTCAGGTGCAAATTTTTTCGAAAGGAAAAGGAATACATAGAACTGTCATTGACGAAGGTGCTTCAACCTGTGTAATGTCAGCTCATGTTGGCTCACTTTGGTTTCTATAGCCCTATCCCCACCCTTGAATTCCCTTAAAGATTTTGATGGCGATACTTTCATCCCCAAAGGTTACCCAGCTAGCTACCCCATCACCTTGTATGGAAAAATAGTAATGGTGGACATCGAAGTCATAGATAGAAAGCTCGACTATAATGTCTTGTTGGGTCAGAGTTGGACTTATGCCATCACTGCTATTGTGTCTACTATATTTCACATCATCCTATTTCCATCGGATGGAAAGGTAGTCACAGTGGACCAATTATACTTTTGCAACCCTGATTATTCCCCATTACCAAGCAACTCTATACCCTTAGAGGGTAATGTACCTGACTCTTACATCAATATCGGTATCGTTCTACTAAAGGGATCTTCTCTAATGGGTTGTTTCCCTCTTCTGCTGCCCATGGTTCCACAGACAGTTAATATAGTTTCATCCATTCCTCACGAAGCAACCAATCCTTGAATCCTATAGACCCCTTCAGACATTGATACTTACGGAGAACAAATGCCACTATCACTAGCTGAATTTTCCTACTAGACCATTCAATTTGCATCCGAGTCTCTGGTCACTTTGGTCATGGCCAATGGTACCACTGTCCCTACCATAATTGCTCCTTCTTTCGATCCCCTCAATCAAGTCCTACCTACAGATGAAGCTATTAGAGAGATCATGAGTTTAGAAGAATGACCTTGGGAGGACTCGCACCATCGTGTTTTGATATCTGATTCAAACATGATGCCTCTTCAAATCTTGTCATATGACACACCTAAAATTATTTCCTCACCATATATGACCATCCAAACTTTGGACTCAGAAGGAAGCACGGGAAATATTTCAAAGACATTGTTGATCGATATTTCTGCATCGTAGAAACCATCTAAGTTGGAGAATGTTGCAATGCTGATGAAATTGCAAGCTTCACCTTCCTTTTTAAGGAATTTTGTGATGTATTCACTTGGCCTTATGAGGAAATGCTCAACATAGACCCTTTGATTGTCTAGCATGAGATAAATATATATGATAATGCTAAACATGTCCGCCAAAGGCTTCAACCAGTCCATCCCCACAAAACGGCAGCCATCAAGACTGAGGTGGAAAAGTTATTACGTGCTTGTTTTATCTACCCTGTTCCCTTAACAGAATGGGCTTCCAATATGGTTCCTGTTGATAAGAAACAAGGAACCATCTGCACATGTGTTGACTATCGAGACTTGAACGCCGCATGTTCGAAGGATAATCATACGACGTCATTCATCGACAAAATCATGGACAACTGCGCCAGTTGTGAATCATTCTAATTCATGGATGTTTTCTCAGGTAAAACCAGATTGCTATAAAACCAAAAGACCAACACAAAACTGCCTTCCTTTGCTTATGGGGAATCTTTTCCTATCGAAAACTCCCATTTGGTTTAAATAATGTTGGAGAAACATTTCAAAGGGCCATGGACTATGCATTTCATGATATTAGACATATCATCAGGCTTACTTGGATGACCTTCCAGGCCATTCTAAGAAGCGAGCGTAACACCTAGATCATTTAAGATCTATCTTTCTTAGGTGTCGATTTTATAACATATGTCTGAATCTGCATAAATGTGTTTTCTTTGTCGAGTCTGGATGCTTACTTGGATTCATTGTCTCCAATATGAGATTAGGGTTGATCCTGATAAGTTAAAGGCAATTACTCAATTTCCTGAACCACAATCCATTCTGCAGCTCCAATGTTTGCAAGGGAAAGCAAACTTTTTACAACGGTTTATCATAAACTATGTTGAGTTGATGAAAGGCTTTATGCACCTACTTAAAAAGGAAGTATCTATGGGATGATCAAACTCAATGATCATTTGATGTCTTGAAAAAGGTGCTTATATGAGCCCCACTCCTTAGTGCTCCCAATTATGGGCGCGACTTTCTTCTATACCTGGCAGCCTCGCCATCATCTCTAGGAATGGTGTTGGTTCAAACTAATGATGACTAGAGTGAACATGTGATATATTAGTTTTCGAAAGGCCTAGCTGGGCCTGAACTCAGATATTCACTTGTGGAAAAGATGTCCTTGGCAGTTGTCATTGTTTTCAACCACTTCTGACATTACATACTACTGCGATAGACTACTCTCATCACCTTATAAAATCCCATGAGACACATTGTGTCTCATCAAGTAATTGGAGGGAAATATGCAAAATGGATCATGATCCTCCAACAATTTAATTTGGTTTTCACTATTGCCAAGGAAAAAAATTCCTTAGTCTTCGCTGAACTTTTGCCAGATCTTCCCATTGTTGATCTTAATGAGATAGCCCATGATCCTCTTCCAGATGAAGATGTCTATCTTATCGAGTCTACTAACCCTTGGTATGGTGACATTCTTGTCTACCTCCAAGTGCAATGTTTCCACCCTGAGCTATCGTTAGGTGACCATCGTCGCATCCGCCACCAAGCATGACACTATTTAGTGCTTAACAATACATTATATTGCCGTGGTGTAGATATAGTTCTTCGAAGATGCCTCACTCATGAAGAGGTGGAACACGTTTTAAATGACTACCATGCTAGGCCATGTGGAAGTCACCTTTCTGGCATATCTACTGCTAAGAAAATTTTACACGCAGGCTACTACTCGTCGGCCTTGTTCAAAGATTATATCAAGGCTATCCGGAAATGCCATCCGTGTCAAGTGTTTAGAAAGAAAATGCACGCTCCTCTAGCCCTACTACACCCGGTTATCTTTGTGAGCCCCTTTGCCAAATGGGGGATAGACTTCATAACTTGCTACCCCGTTTCTTCTGCTGGACACAACTATATTATTATAGTTGTGGATTATTTCACGAAATGGACCGAAGCCATTCTCACCTTCCAAGCTGATGGAGAAACCACGATGCTATTCCTGTTTAATCAGGTCATCTATCACTTCGGTCTACCCCCCATGATCATTAAGGACCATGGGTCTCATTTTTAGAATCACATGATGTCTGACTTAACATCGTATCTAGGTTTTCGCTAGGATTAATCATCCTCCTAGTACCCCCAATCTAATGGTCAAGTAGTGGCTGTCAATGGTGTCTTAAAAATATGATCCATAGGTTAGTAGGGAATCATAAAACCCACTGGCATCGAATTTTATATCCTACATTATGGGCATACCAAACTTCAATTAAAACTGCAACAGGCTTCACATCTTTTCAACTGGCTTATGGCCTGGAAGAAGTTTTACTAATCGAGTGTCAGATTCCTCCCTTACAAATCATCGCTAGCCTATTGCCCAACACTACTTCTGAAGAAGAGCCCATACTATATCTAAATCAACTGGATGAAACCTATCGATATGTCGAATTGGCACTCGAAGCCCACAAGTGTCGAGTCAAAGCCTAGTACGATAAAAAGGTCAAGCCTCATTCTTATCAAGAGGGAGATCTTGTTTTACTCTATAACAAAAAGCATGACCTCTTGGGGGTAGGGACACTTCAACCGTTATGGCTCGTTCCATACGTTCTTGAGAAATCCCTCTCAAAAGGGGCATATGAACTTCAGGACTGGGAAGGATTCCCACTCGTTAAGCCCCGAAATGGGCTATATCTGAAAAAGTATTATGCCTAGTACAAGCATGTGCTTTGAAATTTTATGTATTTATAAGTTTTTCTTCTTTTTGATGTGACTGGATCTTTTGGTATTTATTGAAGTATTTGTCTCATACATATTTCTCATAATGCAGATGCCTTCATTACCCTTAGCACACGGAGGATATGTGGATGGTGCCAGTCGTCACACATGACTCATTGCATCAGGTGCTTGTGTCATTTACACACCTGAGATGGAACTGTTTTGTTTCAGGGGAGTATTTCTTGGTACTACCACCAACAATATTGCTGAGTACATGTCTGTAATTTCACTTCTAACAGAAGCATCATCAAGGGACATTTCCAATCTGGTGGTCAGGTTAGACTCTCAGCTTGTTGTTATGCAATTGACAAATCACTATCACGTTCATAATCCAATCTTGTTACGTCCTTATTTAAGGGTACAACTCTTGGAACGTCAATTTGAAGTTATCACATATGAGCACATTCCTATAGAATTTAACACGATTGTTGATTCATTGGAAAACTATGTGTTAGATTGGCATCTGTCTCATTCACTATAGATACATGTATGAAAGTAAAAATTTACACAGTTAAAATTTTGCAAAAACACTTAAAAAACATTTACATCATAAAATACCAAAATACCTGTAGATATATATATATATATATATATATATATATATATATATATATTCAATCCAGCCTTTTACATCAAAATATTCCAAAACTTTGGTGTTTTAAGTACAAAATGGCTCAAGCCTAGCTATAAACACCCACTGGCTATGCCAAAGCCTCTGCTAATAGAGCCTACTACTCATAAAATGATAACACTGCTCTAGCTATCCTCTGAAGAGTAACCAGAAACCACTTAGGCACACCGACTGTGTGCCGCTAGATATGAGCGGGGATCTCTCTCATAGGAACGAGGGGCACACCCATGCTCAAGCCCTCCGGGTTCCTCAGAACTTCCTGAAGACTGTCAGCATCGCCCCCCCCCCCCCCCATCAGGTTGTCGGCTTACCCTCCTCACTTGGAGAGGTTTGCGTGCAGGTTGTATCAGTGCCACATCTATATCAAAGCAAAAAGATTCAAGTAAATACTTGTTCACCCTTAAAATCAACAAAAACATAACATAAATATTCAAAATCTGAAAAATACTTTAAATACTCTCAAAATCATTCTTACCTTGAGGCCCCCAGTTGGTACCAGGATGTAGAATCAAGCCAGGGTCGTCGGTGAAGTCCATGCCCTCATAGGCATAGTCATCAATCATTACAATATGGCCACTAAGCCATTTGAAGAAATCTTCCTCAAAAAAGTGTCAGATAGGTCCTCCTCCTATACAAGGATCAAGTGATTCCCATCGCCCATGTCTTGGCTCCCTCGGATTAAGGGGACCTAAGCTCATCCGCGGATGCATAATAGGTACCCTCTCAAGTATGAATGAGACAGTGAGAGTGTTATACAAAAACTCCATTGGGTTTGAGTCTTGCATGCAGTCAATTTTGCCTTCAACTAGCGAAGCACTGCTTCGCACCAGTTGAACATCTAAGGCTGGACATAGTCAACTGCAAGCAATAGTTGGGCCTTTGGTACAACGTGGGGACTCTTTGATCCTAGCAAACACACAATCAACCATAAAATGGCCCTCATAGATCTGGCTAATCCTCTCTATGGGGGCTCTGTTGTTGACGAATCCACTCTCAGGGATATAATAAGCTTAAACCATCTCTAGTGTGGATTGAAGATCGGGCTTACCCCCTGTTAGGTTTTCTTGTGCTCCTCTACACGAAAGATGAGTCAAAAAGTATATATCATCATGGTTAATGGCCAACTCATGATCTCCAATCCTGAACACCTGATCATGTTCATCCTAACGCTAAATAATCCAGCTCAACAGGTCCTCCTAACCTTTCATCAAGTCCAAATTAACATACTTCATCAATCCATAATGGTGCAATGCAAGTATGCAAGCAAGATAATTTTGTATCAACAATTCTTGTCATTCATGGGCCCATTCTCTCCAAAGACTAGTCATAATGGCTCAAAACCTGCACAAACCAACCCAAAAATCAGTGCAAATGGGGCAAAAATTCTTATTAAATCATTGCATAGGGTTTTGGGGTGTGCCCTCATGCAATAATGCCCCCCATAGTGAGATACAGGGAGGATTAATTTCCTCTAGCAGATCATAAAGGGCGTTTAACGCCCCCTACAACCCTGCTAGGGGGAATTAGGTGCAATTAAAGAACTAGGGCTCCCCAATTCTTAAAAAAAATCACCCGAAAAGCTGCTAAAAATGTTGAATAATGCAATATTATTATTTTAACACCTACCTGGAATTAATGACATGTCGAATGGTCGCCCGGATCTCCCACAATCATTCGTTGAAAATATCCTCCTCTTTAGCTCCAAAACACTCTCATAGCCCTCAAATTATGCAAATGGTGAAAGTGGAGGCTCAAGAACTCCCTTATAGTCACTTTGGAGACATGAATTATCTTAATTGAAGTCAATAAGGTAGAAGTAGTCCATTCCCAATGATAATTATCATGCGCCATGACCCCAGATTGACAGAAATTGCTCATGTTTTGATGAAAGAATTTTCAAGATTTAATGACAAAAATGATCATGTGCAATTCTCTATGAGTGCTTTCTTTTATGAGATGTTTTCTCCCTCTAAAACCGAAAAAACCATGATTTTTTTATCGTCGGGCTTGTTAAACACATATGACGATGGTCCGAGCAACTCCTTTTCCCTCTTTTTCTAGCTCATTAAACTGAAAAAGATCGATTGACAATTCTTTATTGGGACTTTTTTCTCACTCATAAATCTAAAAACACCCCGAGTTCCTCCTTGATGCTCATTAACAACTTATGAAAAAGCTCTGAGCATTCTTTTTAGGAACTTTTCTACTCGTTAAATAAAAAACCCGAGTTTTCGTCATTGGGCTTGTTAAACATTTACGATGGCAATATGAGCACTTTCTTTTTTGGGACTATTTCTTGCTCTTAAATCGAGAAATCCCCAAGTTTTTTCCCTTCTTCAGGCTCGTTAAATGTACTAAGAAGGAAAGAGTAGTTCTTTTAACTCGTTTTCCTCGCTCACCAAACTGAAAAAGATAACTGGAGTTTTCTTCATTTGACTCGTTAAATTTTGATGAAGGTATTGAGTTTGTCGTCACATGACTCATTGAAATTTCACGACGAAAATTGAGTTTACTCCATCTCCTCATTCTCGTAACAAATGAAGCAAACATCTATTGAGTATAGGTTTATGTTTATCCGAACTCAGTAGATAAACTCACAGAAAAAGAACCATTTCAGGTATACTATTAAACTTTTGTCGCACCGAGTTAAAAACTATGACAAAGGGACCACCCTGGAGTCATTCTTTATGATCTTTTTAGGCTCTCTAAATATGAAAATAACACCGAGTTATCTCATATGGAATCATTAAATTACATATATGAAGGATAGATTCGCTCTTCTGACAATCCTTTTCAGACTCTTAAAACATGAAAAGATTGATAATTTTACCCATCTGGTCTCACTAAAATAATCAGATGGGGAAAGTGGAGAATACAACTGTGTTATGTTCCATATTTTGAAAGATTTTTTTGGTAGCAGTTGCTCCCTTGAACATGGCACTCCCTCAAATAAACCTTCATTGTGACGGCCTCTCAATATGAATCTTACCATCCTATGTGTTTAGCCTATATACCTCGATGTTCTTGCATCTCTGTATCTTAACACTATTTGGTGTTCATGAGTTTAGTGCTACATGGTTAAAACCATTGTCATGATTTCTATTGTTCAAGGGAAAACCTTTATCTTCTATTTCCTCTATCAACCAATCAAGCATATCCTACCATCACGCCCTCTATCGCTTTGACACAATGCTCAAAAGATTCCTCAAAAAGCATTCATTCTTGTCTTGTTTCGTGTTGACTGATGTAGGACACCTTATTGCCTACCTTTTGACACGTCTCTTCCTATCGACTTCAATACTCTATCTAGGAAGAAGACCCAGAAACACATTATTTCCTTGGTACTTACAAACATCAACGGTAGGTCACCTTGTGTTTGATTAGGGATTTTCATTATTGGCTCTTGGTTAAACGATTCTACGAGTGTTCGATGACACAAACATTTTTCATACTCGCTAGATTGTACTATGCATCTTGGAGACCATCACCATTATTGATGGCCATCCTCACATCTGTTAACGGTCTCCATTATTGACTGGTAATTAGATGATTTCTTACATGTTTGACATCAACGCATATATTCACATGTATCAATCTATGTTGTTCAGTGAAGCAGAAATCAAGACCTTGGGTAGAGCCTTGCATCACTCAGCCTTGTTTTCTCTCCCAAGTTGTGGTTATTGCTTTTTGGAGATAGCTCATCAAAATGATCCTATTATGACACAAGTTCTGCATTATGCTTATAGTTGACTAGCATCATCATATCTCTTTTCTGAGAAAATCACTCTAACATAGCTATTGAGCATGGGAATGCCCGACTCAGGACATGATTTTAGTTGTTATAAATAAATAAATAAATATGTATATGTATATATATATATATATATATATATATATATATATATATATATATATATATATATATATATATATATATATATATATATATATCTAGATATATATATATATATCTGTGTGTGTGTTTTGTATCAGGTTTCCTGTATTACCTGAAGCTCTGATCCTCTCTCTCTCTTTTCCAAAGAGAAGGAAAGTTAAATATAAAGTATTTTGGCCATCATCACAGCTTCTGATATCACACTTTAGGGGGCATCTATTATATAGGAAAATGACCTCCTCATGAACTCAGAAGACAAAGACATGATGACTGAAGGACTGACCAAGTCCATAGGCCCAATTGTCAAACTAACGTTGTCTAGACACTATCGACTTACTTTATAAAGCTTCTCAGCAAGCTTAATGGTGCATTAGTGCCTAGGGTAACTCTATTTGCTACCACGGGAACAGCATTAGTGAACCTACACCAGTTTCTATGGGTCAAAGAAGCGAATTGACTGAGAAAATATCCCTATATTCTCTCATATGTCAGCTCATAAAAGTAGGGAAACATCAGAGCTTGACCTGCTTGGGGGAATTACTAATTCCTAATGGAGTATGCAAATGGGAAAGAGCACTAAAACATGGAAACACCACTACTTTTTCTTAATGGAACTCATGAAGGACTTGGCAACCCTAACCCTACATGCTATATATGCAAGGCTTGGGCCATTGTGAAAGGGGTTGAAACATTGGAATGGATTTCCTATTTGATTTTCAAGCAGAGTCTTATACTAAGGCATTAGAAGAGGTTAAGAAGGGAGAGAGGGAGAGGAGTTGGAGGGGTAAGGGAAGGATGATGCAACTGGTGGTTGTAATCACTCTTTCTACATCAATATAGAACTGCAGTTGTGTTGTCCACTCCATGATGTTGGTAGTATAACTTGTTTATATGTCAATCTAATATCTTCTAACATGAGTGGTTTAGTTATATGAAACTAGATATCTTTTATATGTTCATGCATTTGTTTATGAAGGTTTTATGCTATGATATTATGCCTTTCTTTTCTATTTGCAGGTTTTAATCTGGAACCGGCTCAGGGGTCTTCTACCTAGCTGCATTGTGCTCCCCAGGAACACCACACTAAGACTCGAGGTAATAACTCCTTATTGCTTTGATATTCATTTGTTAAACATAGATATGCATGTATCTTTGTGACAGTTGTAGCTAATTTGACTGTCTGTCGAGGATCTCGGGAAGATCCTTGAGGGTTTTCTACATCACCAAACACCCATGCATTGATCTCTATAACACTAATGGGGATATCCTTGATCCACTTCATGAAATAGTCGACTTTTTTTAAAATCCACTTGTGCTGAGCTGAAGATGAAGGGTGGATCTCGCCAATAAAATGAAGACCCCACTACTGAAAAGGTGCTTGGACATAAATGGGCTGCAAGGGAAGCGATAGCAAATTTTTCTTTCTCTAAAAGATTTGACACTCTTGACAACGCATCACAGTGTTGTCTGACATCTGAAAATAAACTTGGCCAATAATACCCAGCTCTTAAGATCTTATTTTTTGTGGTCTTCCAATATAGGTGACCACCACAATCACTCTTATGATATCCATTCATGACTTCTTTTTCTTTGCTTTTGACCAGAAAATTCAACAAAATTCCCCTGGGATCCTTCCAGAATAAAACATTATCCAAAATACAATATCTTTGAGCCTTTAACGTCAATGATCTAGCCTTACTTTTTGAAACACCCAATGGGGAATTCAAATGCTGAAGCACATAAACAATATCATAATACCAAGGATATGAGGTAAAAATCTATGATACCTGAACAGATGGATCAACCACTTCTCCTTTGAACATTGCAGCAATAAGATTGATATCCAGAGCATGTAAATTGGAATCTACCATTAGATTCACCAAAGCCTTCCCTTTGACCAGCTTTCTAGGATTAATTTTGAGGTCATACTCCAACATTGCAAAAATCCATGTACCTCACCTAGCTTTAGATCATTCTACATCAAAACATCCTTGATTGCAACATTTGGAACATAGGCAACTGTATGTGAATGAAGAATTTACACCCGAAAGTCCTTCAAAGACTTTACTAGGGCCAAAACCTATTTTTCAATGATATTGTACCTTAATGTTGCATCCCTTATGGTTCTACTGAAAAATTCAATTGGCTTTTTTGTTTTTTCATCTTTTTTCCACATTAGGATAGTAGCCAATGTGTGCTCAGAAGAAAATGAAAAAAAATGATAAAATCCATAATGTAATCAGGGTTGATTGAGATGGGAGTGCAAGACAATGCAAATTTGACTTGGTTGAAATATTTCCTTGCATCCTTGACCAACTTACCTCACTGTCACTTTTCAACATGTTAGTTATTTCTCTTAGATGCTCAACAAGGTTAGGAATAAACCTTCGCAAGAAGTTGATCTTACCATTAAATGATTGAATTTCCTTCTTGTTTCTTGGGTAATCCAATTGTTGTATTTCCTCATTCTTACTGGATATATACAGATTCCATCATTTGATATGATGTGACCAAGTATTTTGCCTTCTTCCATGGCAAACAAACTCTTCTTTGGATTCAGTGATATGTTGAATTTCCTACACCTCTGGAAGAATATCCTCAAATGATGCAAATGGTCTTCATATGTTTGGGAGAAAATTGTGATATCATCAAGGTAAATAACCAAAAACACATCTTTTTCATTAGCAAAAGTGATTTCCATTGCTCGTTGAAATGTAGCTCCTGTATTTTTTAGCCCAAAAGGCATCTTGGCATACATGAAAGTGCCCCACAGGGTTGTGAATGTTGTCTTCGCTTGGTCATCAAGATGGACTAAGATTTGATTATACCCAGAATAGCCATCAAGTAACGAGATTATAGTAAAACCCACTACCGTTTAAAGAATGTGATCCATATTTGGGAGAGGGTAATTATCTTTCAAGGACACTTTGTTCGAATTTCAGAAATAAATGCATAAACAAATTTCACCTGTCTTTTCCCTGAATGGAACCATATTTGACATCCACTCATAAAAGAAAAGAGGAATAATTATAGTAGCCTTATAAAATATGTTTACTTCTCTCTCTATGGATGGAAGCAGCTTCGGATTGATCCCTCTGAGATTTTGGCAAAAAGGCTTTTGATTAGGCTTGATATGAATAATATGATGAATTACACTTTTTTCATGAATACTCCCATGTAAACACATCAAAAAACTCTAGCACAAGTGTTGCATACTTACGTTTCATTTACGGGGTTAAAGACTTTTGACAATTTCACCATCTTTGTTTCTGTTCTGTGCCAATATTGATGTCTTCAACTCCTGTTTCAGTGGGGACCAATGTTGACTTCTATGCAACATCATAATTATCGAAAATATCTTCCAAGGGTATAAGAACTCTTGGAATGGAATTTTCCTCCAGCTGTAATATTTCTAATTTTGTAGTCTGGATCTCCCGATCATATTTATAAAATACATCATCTATGTAACAAGTGGTGAATTCTTCCTCCATTTGAAGAAAATTATTGATTTGCTTATCATCTTGAAACACTTTCCAGTACCAGAGATTATCAAGGACAGGAGGGCAATGTTTAACATTGATTTCAAACTTCTTATTGGAATGTATTTGGATCTTAAACATGCTCACAGTAGTGGAAAGAGAATCGGCCATGCAATTTTGGTTTCTTAGAATTAGAGATAATGTATAATTAGGAATGGTTTTGAGGATATCTAACAGAGCATTGCGATATGTTGGCATCCTAGAAATTTTTGCCTAGTATTCCCTCTTTACTTTTTTGATTACCAATTTGAAGTTGCCATAAACTGAAATTTGTTTTGCACCTATATTTTTAAGAATTTTAAGACCAATAATTAAGGCCTCATATTCCACTTCATTATTAGAACAATCAAAAGCTAGTTTATATGAACATACTCTAAAATTACGAGGAATGTTACCTGAGTGATTCATTGGAGTACGAATCCAAATTCAGATTCAAGCTCCTTCCTTTCCCAGGGCTCCATCAAAATCCATGGTCCAAAGAGCCTCTTCCTCATCAAGAAGGTGAAACGTGGAAGACTATTTTTCACTTTTGTTTGAAGACGATCCATTGTCTCAACATGATCTGTCTCTTTCACTGAATCTACTATCCTTTCAACTGATATATTGGGCTATAAACCATTTAATCACTCTTTTTGTTTTTATGCAAGTGAAACTACCTCAACACTACCTGAAACTTCTGAAATTTATAAAACTTCTTCAATTTAACTTTCTAAATCAACTAAACTACTATAATTGTACAAAATAAGAGATTCTAAATCATTATGTATAGAATTTATAAGGTGAGTATTTGTCTTATCTTTTCTAGTAATCATATATTTCATCTTGGTTTCCCGGTACAATTTTCTAAGTTGACCAAACACTAGTATAGTAGCATAAGAGAAATTAAACTGCAAAGTACCTTTGAGTTTTTCTCCCCATGACCGAGAGAGCAGCATCCCATATGTTGGACGAACATTAGCAACAGCCACATCCATTAGAACATTTTTTTCCAGAATTTGATCTAAAGATACTACCAAGTCTTTAATGAGATCGATACACTTAACTCTTCTCGAGTCAAAGGAGTAAAGTTCATGATATGATCAGATAATATCTAGTCCTAACTTGTCCATGATGGTCTTAGGCATGAGATTGTGAGAAGCTCTGGAATCTAACATGGAATTGTGAATGATGAAATCATGGATCCTAATACTGAGGTAAAATGGTGGGACTTCACAGTCTTCTAAATTTCCATCTACAGCAAGTCCAAACAAATGCTCAGGGTGGTCATTGCCAACATTCACCATGTCTAACATTTGATCTACCTTTAACAATTTGGATATATGGAATTTATACTGATCATTCTTAACTAATTCAATCAAAGGAATGGAAATGTTCAATTTAGAAATCTCATTCTCTAGACTAGAAAACTTAGGATGTTTTTCTACCACTTTGGAAATCATATCCTTCTTTTCTAGATGTTATTTGGTGGGAATCTCCTTTCTCTTTCCTCCAGTTTGTGTTTCTGCATTACTCTTTCCACGATGAGTGGTAGCAGCATCCTTTTTTTTGTTTTGATTCGCAAAGGTTGTTTCTTTGGTATGAGTATCTTTTTAAGAAGTTGGCTTCTTTGAATTTGAAGTATGTTGCACACTTTTGTTCCTCAAATTATACTACCTTTGCACTTGGCTAAGAGAATTTTGGCAACCCCTTTTATAATCTTCTATTTCAACTACCAACACATCATCATTTAAAAAAGAACATCTCTGATCATAAGCTGCATATGGTTCCTTAGAAAACTCATCCTCTTTTGTGAGGAAGATAGGTTGTTGATCATACTAAAAAAAGTGGTTCTCACCTTCAAACTCTTCTTCTTCATCAAGTATCTGTACATAATTATGTTAAAGTGGAGTACGGATCTGCTACTGTGCTTGTTGATCTTGATGCTTCCTCTCTCTTTCTTTTATTCTAAACTGAGGTTGGTGTTGTTGAACACGGTAATTAGGATTCCTAACTCAAGTTTCTGATCTTGTAATATTATCCATCATTTTCTCCATTGTTTTGATTAAATTTTAATGCTTACCATCCGATGAAGTAGAGGGATCCTCTCTAATTGTGAACTTCTTTTCTATTTTATTCTTAGATTTCTTAATCAAAAAATTTTCTTCAACACTCACGAAATTCCTATGCATTTCTTATAAAGTTGTAGGATTCTCCTCTCTTAGTTGATAGCCCATGTTAGGATCAAAGGCATTAGGATAGTGAATCAATTCCAAGCTAGGAGGAGCTTTTAGGTAGCTCTCAAAGCACGGAACCACTTCACTTCACCTAAAAAACTTTGAGCTATGAGGGGAATTTTGGCATCATCTTCATTGAATTATTCAAGGTCAATGAAATCATGTATCTTATCAATATGTTGTCTTGCTATGATCTCAATTGTGACATCAAATAGAGGCAACCTTTGACCATAATTATGAGGTATTGCAACAAGCTGCCCAGGAAAAATCAAAGGGGAAAATCTCGCCATAAAGGCTACAAAAGGTAATATGACAGTTATAACATGTGATATTAATGGAGGAGCTATTTTGGAAGAGAATGATTTCAGAGGAGATGATGGTTTAGTGATGGAGGATGATGGGGTAGCTATGTGAGGTGGTGTAACAACAGGGAAAGCTTCTCGTTGATATAGGGTATAAGCCTTTTTAGGTGCTACTTTTAGCTTATCAACTAGATTCTAGAGTTTATGAAAATTTGACCAAAATTTATTGTCAAGCCTATCATATGAAGCCTCAAAAGATTGTATAGATGACTCAAACTTAACAGGGATGAAAAGAGCCTCTGCAAGGGAAGACTCAGACTTTGACTTGAATAATGATAACTCGAGTTTTAGATCAAAAAAAAAAAAATCTTCAAGAACAATCAATTGTGCAGGTAAAGATCTAGTTCTTAGCAATGGAGATGTACCCATTTCAAATTATGGAGGCTGATATTTCAGCTTTCTCAAAAGTTTCTTAGGATTGTTAGCTAGTCCTGGAGGGTTGGGATCTGGATTCGAACTTTTATATATTTTAGGAGCCAATGTTTCCTCAATTTTCACTTTGGCTCAATTACCGAAACAACCTTCTTGAAAACTAGAACCTGTCACCCATAAGCCTAGATCTTGATGAACTCACGAGAAAAATCTTGGGGAAGATTTAACACTTCGGTCCTCAGTATGGTCACCAAAAACGTTAGAACTCCTCAATGTCACAAGGCTAAGAAAGGAAGACAAGGAGGTAACCTCAAACCAATCTTTAGAATTGGCAGCTAGCCCTACCAAATCATAGGGGGCTCTCTCAAAGTTCTCACAGCCAATGAAGTGACTAGAGAGGGAATCAGATGTTAGGCTAGATATTAAGCTCAATGGTGTTTGATTTTATGGTTTGCTGGAAGAAGCTCATAGATCTAGGAATAGCCTAAGGTTTCTAAGGATCAATTGCAGAGATATAACGGGGAAAGATAGGCATGATTAGTGATAGAAATAGGTTTTCGAGGTGGTGCAGAGATGAAAATGTAAAGGGTTAGAATGATCATGTAGCCATGAATTCATTCATCAAGAAGAAAGAACACTAGCATGAAAATCTCATCAAAATAGAGCATAAAACTTATGAATTTTGTTTAAGACTCATGAGATGATCACAAAAAATCATAGAGATGGTAGGAAAAAGAAATATTAGACAAAAACATTGTCACATAAAAATACCACAAGAATACCAAGATAATAACTGCAACTTCCTATTATATTACTGCAAAATGTACACAAGCTCCAAGCTATGATTGACAAACATCCAACCCTTAATACTTCGAAATATGAAGTATCTATAAAATTATTTACAAAATAAATATCTTGAAACATAATTCAAGATTTATTACAAAAAATATAAAAATAGATTAATACTGCTAATAATATCAGTCGACTGAGTCATGGTGCTATTTTGGGCATTCTAGTGGTAACCGAGGCCTCGAATAGACATTGTTGCTAGTCCTACTCGTTGATGAACTATGTTGTTGTCCATGTTTTCTGCATTTTGTTTGAGCAGAGGAAAAATATATGATTAGGTGGTCTTTGAATGGAGGCCGTGATCATTCAATTGGGAAATTACATGAAAAAAAAATGAGAAATCATGGGCGGGAGCGTAGAAAATGAACTAATTTAACCATCTAGGGAAGGGTAACTAGAGGCTTATTATTTGTCGATCTAGGACTATTTATTCAGGCCAATTAAACTTGAGCTGTTGATCTGGGCCATTATATAACACAATCGCAACAGGGAGAGGCTTCAACAGAGGAGGAACTTATAACTTGAGCGATCCTCGATTGCGATATCACAATCAGCAGGGGACAAGTTTATCACAATCAATGAGAAGAAGGGCTTATTTCAATCGGCGGGTGGGAAAAAACTTTACGATATTGGCGAGGGAGGACTTATCCGTAGACCCAGACCCGAAATGTATTAAAACATATAGTATTCAGATCCAGCAGGACTCCATACATATCTCAATCGCAATGGTTAGGGGAATTGGCCTTGGTTATTGCAGGATCCGATTGCGTTTGCGTGATTGTAATTAGAAAGGAGAGTGGGGGAATGATTTTTGTATACGTGGCACTATGGGGCCCAGATCTCTTGCAGCCAAGGAAGAAGTAGAAGTGTAAAGGCTTTTGGGAAATGTAACAATATACTAAAAAAAGGAACAGAGGTATGGTCGAGGCATGAGAATTAACAACAATAGTGCAAGGCTAGAGTTAAAATGGGTTCTTCCAAGGAAAAAAATGTTTTTTGGCTACGATTTAAGGATTTTCCCAAGGAAATTTTGGTTTTAGATGGAATGAGGGGATTTATGAGGGAGGGCTGAGGGAGGTATATGAGGTTTGAATGAGGGTGTTAAAACATGTTGAAATCTCCTTAAAAATTTTTCCCTAATTACTAATCCCATAATGATGATCTAGGTGATGTCATGACATTTTTTGACCATTTTGATGATTTGACCTTAATAATGATACCTAATGGAACTATGAACTAATGATTTGGACCTTGAATCTTACAATATGATTGACCATGAGATGATGACTGAGATGGTGTTCAAGACATTTTACTGATGACTCATCACAAGGAGTGATGGCATGACCAAGATGGCATTTTGGCCATGAAATTAAAGGAGTAATAACATACCCAGATACACTAACTAGTGACCAACTTTTTATTTGAAAACATAATTAAAATATAATAATTTGACTTAGGATCCTATCAACCATATTGAAAAAGTACATTTGACCATTGATAGTTGGAAAGACTGACAAAAACTAACAATATTTATAACATAATTACACAGAAATAAGAGTATATGGATGCGAGTTGGCAAAATACAAGTTGCCAAATTATGTGCCAATGAGAATTTTCTCTTTCGAATATATAAGAGACATGAAAAACATGGATGAAATCCATTTTGATTCATGGAAAAGGAAATCACAATTTAGGATCAAAACTCAAGTAGAACCATTCATATGTGATACCATAACAACAGGTGATGAAGAAGATTCAATCCTCAAGTAGTTCAAATTTCAACCTAGTTTCACCTAGTCATATGATCATTTTAGTATCATTTCTAATCTAAAGGTGGAGCTCAAAAATACACCTTATGATCACACCCCCAGGCCAGAAATTGAGAAAGTTATGAATCAAGGCCATTGAGAGGAGAATACACTTTGTTGTCACTCACTGCATTATGGGTACCTTGAGAAGTGATGTTTGGAGCCACTTTCCCAGGCTACAGAATATCTCAGAGCTAGATAAGACCCTCTCCATTGCCTAGTTTTTGGAAAGATATTTCCAATAGTATATAGAAGTCGAAGAATGGACTTTTGGATCGGAAGATAGAGCATGTTGAAGATCACCCTTGGAAAGCCTTGAGAAAAAAGAAAATGACCAAGTATGAGGGAAAACCACATATAAGCGACCCCGCAATCCTGCATCCTGGAGGTCCTGCATCCTACAAATCACAATTATCAGTGTCCTCACAATCCCGCAAATCACATTATCAACAACCCCATAATCCCACATCCCACATCTCTACGACCTCATAGTCTCACGGTCACAACAGTCCCGCATCCCACAGCCTCACATGGCCCCCGCAATACATGATGGGCTATCCTTAAGGAATTTCGTGGCGGGGAGGAATTTCCGATATGGTGTGACATCATCGCAGAGGGCCGAAATTCATTTATAAAGGAAAAACATAGTAAGACCAAGGCAGGGCCACCCCCTTCTCTCTCCTCCATGTGGCATCGGCACATCAGCATATTGATATATCAGCGATTGGTGCATCGGAATATCAGCAGAGTAAAGGGTTTCCACTTTAAAGACCATGCAGGGGCCAATTTTGTAATAATTTGTAAACATTTTTGGAAAGGCCGAAAACAAAATAAAAAGAAATTTCATGAAAAACAGGACCAGGCCACCCCCTTCTCTCTCTTCCAGGTAGTACCATGGCATATTGGTGATGGGAAATCCCGCAATCCCACATCCTGTAGTCTCGCATTATCAACGATCAGATGGGTCACCACTCTAAACCATGGAAAAATATTGATCTTTCGATTTAATGCAATGTTTCCGAGGAGGGCCAAAATTCATTAACAAAGGAAATACATGCGAAAACATGGCCAATAAGTCCTTTTTCTCTCTCCTCCAGGGGGCCACATGGCTTCATATGATTACTCCTCATATCTGACATGACAACTGACGTCATCAGTTGTGTGGAAGTACAAACACTGATGTGGAAATACGGGTGGACACGTGTCAAAAAGTTTCGACATTTTCACAGATCTTATAGGCAAATTTATGGATGACACATGTTAGCACTGACAAGGTGGCATGCAACAATTATAATGTCATCCCACATATCGGCAACCAGAGTTTCCTAGGGGAGAAACTTAAGGAAACGTGCATTCAATGCCAGGATGTGGGATTCTGAGTAACAAAGAAAAAGGACCCCGGATGCGATAAGTTATTATGATCTATTTGATAGGGTCTTCACATCTAGGATATCAGCCAATGCAATGTAACAGGCTATCAAAGGCATTTCAAGTTACAAAGGAAAAGGCCCCTGAATAGTAGTTGAAAGCCTTAGCACCCAAAGGGCTAAGCCCTTGGTTCCAACCCCCGGTCATATGAGAAGGGTCACATAAGGGTCTATAATAAATACGAGCTAAGGGGGAAATCAACAAGTGCCCGTTTTGCCTATTTTAGAGGTAAAAATCCCGTAGCTGAGAGACTTCATTATTACACTAAATCAAGGCACCAATAGTGCAGGACAGAGGTTTAAAGGGCATGATGGGTAGGTAGCTATGGTTTTAAGAAGAACAGGTGGTTCATTCAAAGGATGGGATGGGTTGATCCAGAAGAAGCCCACTATGACACAAGTCCGAGAGTCAACGTCGAGTGAAATAAAGGTAGAGAAGATAGAGATTGGTGAAGTAATGCAGGAAGACATGCCTTAAGTAGAACAACTCCTGCAGTAGAGACAATCATAGGATGGGAAAGGAGATATTTATATATTTTTCATCTTATGGTTATTTATTTATTGTCTTATAACCTGCCTCCTTTCCTAAGGTATTTAATTCTGTAATATTTTGGACCATAGAGCCATTTATGACTGAGACAGCT